>CM037585.1:10045131-11295131 GCA_021018995.1 Chloranthus sessilifolius
TTAGAGGGAATCAGTGATTTTCAAAAGGTTTGGGATGTGGGCACTTTCAGAGAAAGCTTGACAGAACCAAAGGTATCCTCAAGTCATTTGTTAGTAAATATATTGGAAGCCATTACTTGCACACACAAGGTAGGCTCTTGTAGACTTGGTTTTTTTGGGGACCTTTGACATGTAAAAATATCATCTAAGCTGTATAATTTGAAAGCCATATTTAAAAAAATAAAAATTGTATAAAAAATTAGCAGAAAAACGACGTTTCAAACTTTGAATAAGATGAGATATGGCCTTTGATTATATTGCATCATATGATAAAGATTGTGTTTCGTGTTTAGCAAGTGCATCCAACGACAATGTTGTAAAAATGGTTTCCACGCCATATATAATTAATCCCTTCTATATATATATATATATATATATATATATATATATATATATATATATATATAAAGTGCTTTAAAAGCGACGAAGGGTTCAACTAGTTGGACCTTTTGAAACAACCATATGTTCTAACTTCTATTTATTGTTATTATATATCTTAACCTAATACTCTCAATAAATCCTCATTTTTATAATAATTAATAATTTATTATACCTAGTGGGTCTACCATGCAAGGCACGATGAGATGACAAGGAAGAAAATAGAATGCCAATTTGCTAAGCTTAACACCTCATACATACGTCAAAAGCTGGGTTCCAAGTACATAGAAGTCTGTAAAAGTCAACTTTTGACTTATTTGCTGGCTAAAATGGAGAACCTTTTGATGATTATGAGTCGTGAGGAAAATTCAATTTTAAATATATCATATTATCTACTGCTCAAAGCTTAGGTATACTCCAAACAAATAGAATTTGGTGTTCTATAATAAGTTACGTTTATTTGCACTTACCGAATCTTTAAGGATACAGCGTAAAAAATTGCTTATTGCTTTGAACAAGATGATCTTTTTTCTCCCAATCTTTCCTGAAAATCAATCTTGAAATCATGGGCGCCCATCAATTTTGATTCTCCGTGGGACATCACGAAAAGTGAACTGAGAATAATACTTATCATGCGTGATATGCATTATGTTGTTTTTTGGTTTTTTTTTGGGATATGTGTCAAATGAAATAAAAAATTATTCGTCTAATAGTATGCTTATGATCTCAATATCCATTGTGTCAAAGATTGAGGCTATCTCTACCATCTAATTTAAAGCAATTAATAATTTTCTGTGTTGGTGCTCTTAAAGATTCGGTGAGTACAAATATAGGTACCTTTAAAATATTGATTCTCTTAGGTCGCGTAATGGTATATACCCATAAATGTGCATTGTATTGGCATAGACTTCTCAATATTATTACAACTTTATCCAATCTATTCGAGCCGACTTTTCGAGTCTTATTTCTCAACTCACTTCTGATCAACACTAAAGTTTTCTATAACTTTATCCGTTCTTATGGCTGTCCTCCAGGTCTTTAATGATTTTCCTCTTTTCCTATGTCCTTATGCTTCTAGTATCTCAATCCTTCGTATAAGGTTTAATTGGTGCCTAATTAACATGTCTTAATCACTTCAAACAACATTCAAATTTAAAAATATGTTATGATCTTTTGAGAATTTTTCAGACTGCTTCATCTTCATTAATGTTTTGCCAAGATTTTCAGTTTTACCATGTTGCACCTCGAATATGGTATCGGTCGTGATCTGACTACGATCCATAGGATGTTTGAGTAATCTCACCGTTATTTTTAAAATAACTAAAATACACTTAATGAATCTATCGCTTTTTTTTTTCTTTGATAATTAACGATTGAGGTTAGAGGGCCCTCTCCCTCAGCATGAATCTAACCTTTTTTTAATGTTCAGGTTTACGTACCAGCACGCCTTAAGGCCAAGGATTTAAAGATTTGATACATATCAACATATAGGCTGGGTTCTAAGCTGATATGTATTAGATAGGCTGAGTCCTAAGCCGATACATATCATATAGATCAAATATTTATCGGTCAAATTAGTCGATGTTATAGACTTATAGTATTATTTTTTCTAATTTTTTTTTGTAAAATCTTAAGAAATATATAAATAATTTGAAAAATAAAAAAAGTTACACAAAAGATATTTTTGGTATTATATCCGATTCCTAACTGATACAAATCAGTTGATAAAACCTGATAATGGATTGATGTCTGCAATAACTATTGGTTTTTCGGAAAATCGATACGTATCGGCTTTTTGGCAAACTAACACGTATCGGTGCTGATGCGTATCATTTATCATATCAATTTTTGGTATCCGTATCGGCTGATATAGAAACCATATCTGCCGATACTGCCTATTTTTTTATTTTTTTTAAATTAGCCGAGTCAACTCGGTATCGGTCCTCCCTGGACCTCCCAAGTTGACACCTTGACTGATATAACCCAATATATATGAGCAGATGTTGATCGATATATATATATATATATATATATATATATATATATATATATATATATATATATATATATATATATATATATTGCATTGGAGAGGGCGCCCTAATCCCTAACCTGATACATATGTATCCGATATTGCCGATACTGAAAATCATGCTTATGGCATTTAGGACAAATGGTTTGCAGAGACACTCAAAAAGTTATGTAGACCAAAGTATAATATTTGGCGTGATTCTCAAAAGGGGCTTTGCTAAGATAAAGGACTTTAGGGTTAGGTTACAAGATTCTCTCTTTTGGTATTTCTTTTGCTTTGTTCCCTGCGAGCACACGATTCCCCTCCATATTTAAGGGGCCTCAGTACAAGATAAAAAGGTAAAGCTGTCCACCCTTTAATTTTTTTGCAACTATGGTTAAAAGATGATGATGATAATAATAATAATATATATATATATATATATATATATATATATATATATATATATATATATATATATATATATTATTATTATTATCATCATCATCTTTTAACCATAGTTGCACAGTGTGAGGCCCATTGGGCCCATCAGCCAGATTGGCATAAACCACAGCCGTATGATCCCGTGTGTTGGGTGCAGTGGGTGATATATAATTGTGACCTGTGAGAATCTAATGTTTTATTTTATGAAGGGGACAGCGCTTGAGAACTTTATGATTCGTGACTTCTATTTCTGTTTAACTTTTCTTTCCATTTCAAAAACTTAGATACAGTTTAGCTTCAAAACCTTAGATTTGTCCCTTCTCGAGCTCTTCTCGGGCTCTCCATATCATCGGCATATCTCATCTTACAAGTTGTTTTTGTGAGGTTGGGTAATTAAGCCCATAGATTTTTTTGGCCCATGGAATTCTCTAATACCATGATAAGAAATATCTAAGCCTAACTCAATCTCACAAATCGACTTATAAGGTGAGGTTTGCGCAAAATATAAAGAGCCCACAGCCATGGAGGGATAAATACAGAATTTTGTTCATGCATAGGTTTGAAACCTATTGAAACTAGTGGGTTACTTGGAAACAAATGCTGGAGATTGTTTTTAACCCCAATCTTTCACACAATGGATCTTGAGACCATCAACTTATCATCGGATGGTCTCGTTTTTATTTCATATGACACATATCGAAAAAATGGCCCTAAAATCTCGTTTGCGCGTGATGTGTGTCATGTGATTTCAGGGTTAATTTTTGGGAATATGTGCCACGTGAAATAAAAATTTGACCGTCTGATGGTATGCTTATGGTCTCAAGATCCATCACATGTAAGATTGGGGGGGCGGGGGGCGGGGGGCGGGGGGGAAGAATGATCCCCATCGTCTAACTCCAAGCAGTCCATGGGTGTCAGTAGGTTTCAAATGTAAACGCCCTTAAATATTGTGTAGCCATGAAGGCGCGAACAAAGGCTTCCTTGTTATTTTATAAATTTGTGTGGTGTGGAGCATCATCTAAGTTGTCTTATTTGAAGACCACGATGGAAAGATCCCGAACACTACAAATTGACATGAAAGACTATCATTTGGCACAATATAATTAAGGCTATCATTTGATTCAATAGTTGACACTGACACATAAGATAATAGAGATCATGTTTGGTGCTAACCTTTTTGCCTCCAAAATCTTTCCATCATGGTCTTCAAATCAAACGGCGGAGACTGTGTTCCATGTGATACAAATAACAATCTTCCTATTTTTAATTATGTCCTACGATACAAACAAAGAATGCATGGGCGCAAACCGAGGTATCCAAAAATAAAAGGATAGCTTTATTTGCACTCACATTAAATCATTTTTTACTTTGGATAAGATGATGGAGGTTGTGTTTCACCCCGATGTTCCACACAACAGATCCTGAGATCAAGTCGCACCTATTAGACAGTCAATTTTTGATTTCATGTGTTATATATTCCCAAAAAATAGCCTCAAAATCACATTTGAGTGTGATGTGTGTCATATGATTCAAGGGCATTTTTTTGCGAATATGTGAGACATAGAATAGAAAACTAATCGTCTTAGAGGTGCATCATGATCTCAAAATCTAGTGTATAGAGGATCAAAGTGAAACACGATCTCCATCATCTAATTAAAGAAAATCAATGGCTTTCGAGCGATTTAGATGTGGGCATTTTTGGAGAATATGTAGGCGCAAATGGAGGTACTTTGTACCCTTAATTAATTAGACATGAGATGAAAAATTAATTATTTAATAGGTGCAACATATCTCAAGATCTATCATTTGGAATATTTAATTGAAATAGGACCTCCATCACCTTTTGATGTAAAGTAATTAATAATTTTCAAGGAGTATGGAAAGCGAGCTATTTCAGGAAACACGTGGGCGCAATCATAAGTACCCTACGATTAACTGGAAGCATGTGGACGGTGGTCTTTGAAATGTACGGAATAGGAGAGCGAAAGGCGCAGGTTAGCATATGCTTCTACGTCATAAATGATAAAAGCATAAAGGCTAAAGAGAGCCAGGGGATGGTGTTATGAAAACAGGGGGTGGTGTTATGAAACCGTGTGGGTCAACCTCTCATGTTGACGCCATCTTTGAGTTTTTTAAATGGGTGTACGAAAATGCCCATTGGAGTTGCTGAAAGCCTGAAATGGTTTTTGAAGATGCCCAGACCACTTTGATCTTCTTTTCTTTTATTTTTGTAGAATCTCAAAAATAGCCTCAATTGGGATACTAATTATCAGGCAAGCTTTAATTTTAAACATCAAAAGGTGTTTGTTTAAATGATCTTACACCAAATAATTTAAGATGTAGATTTTATCCACATTTTCACATTGATAGAACATATATTGAAAGGCAATATGCTTAAAATCAAACTTTTCGAGAGATTTGAACCATCCGATATATGCACTCTAATGCAACTTGCTATATGTGAATCACATATATGGTCCTTGAACTGGAAAGTACAAAAGGTTATCAAGTGCCTTTTAGCCATCCAATCTTTGCAATAGCTTACTTAAATTTATTTCAAAAACAGTTTTTTAAAGGAACTGGCCGTTAAAAGGGCTTCGGATTTTATGTTGATTTCTTTATCTTAAATTCAATTAAACTCATTATCATTATTATTATAGTCTTTATCTCATTTATTTATTGTTGGCTTTGGAGTCTTATTTCCTCACTCATTTTCTTATTGGTACAAAACTTTTTGTAATTTCGGAATCTATCATATCCCTTCTTAGGGCTTTCATCTAGTTTTTTACTAGTTTTCTTCTTCTCCAACGTCCTTGTGCTTGTATAGTCTTAATTCATCATACAAGATCTACTTCTAACCTTGGATCAACATGCCTAAATCACCTCAACAGATAATAATTTTTTCCTTTCATTAAAGAAGCTATGGATGCCCATGACTATAAGATTTTGTGAGGGTATTTTTGTCATAAAAAATATAAAATTGGTTTGCTAGAGGAAATCCAATAATTCTTTATGATCACAGGGGTGATAATGTAGTTTTCAGCAGAATTGGGGGTATTGCTTTTTGGCTTGGTTTCATATATTAATCTATTGGATACAAGGGAGGTATCAGGCATATTGTTACTCTGACACCAAAATAGAGGGTGGTTGGAAGCTGAACTGAAATCTAAGAAGGAAGAACCCTCAAGGTATAGCTGATTTGAAATCTATCCACATATTCTCTTTTAAATTACTTGTTCTAATTTTTTTATTTACCTGGGTTCTGTCCCATGAGAAAGATTCTGTTTGTTCTTCATAGATGTAATTATTTTTTCTATCAGGAAAATTATTTTATTTGAGATGAAAAGGCAAGGTTCTGGTGGGTGGTTTTGTTATGAATTCAGTAGATTTGGGTGAAATTTATGAGTTGATATTTTTTTGGTAGAATTTTAGTGATGGATGAAGTGCGTTGGTGGCAGATTTTTGGAAGGGTATTGCATTTAATTTTTTTTTTTTTGTTTGAGATGGTTTCATGTGAGTAATTGGTAGTGAATTGAGCACTTCTAGTGATAGTGAGAGCTTGTAGATGCTTTTTGTCTGACGATTCAAATATTTATTTTAACAAAAAAAAAGGTTTTTTGGTACAAAGTTTTTTATTTTTATGTATTTATTTATGTTGAAGGTTTAAATTGATGATTTTGTTCTTAATGCAAAGCTTGAGGTGAAATTAGTACTTGGAGTGGTTTTTTAATTTCAAACTTTATATATTGAATGTTTTGTGAAATGGGTGGGAGAGAGATTTGTGAAAAGGGTGGTATTGATTTGCAGATGGCTGTTTTTCCTCTAGAATGCATTTTTTAAACTGGTATAAGATGGGGTTATGAGAATTTTGTGGCTAACCTGGTGGTCAATTTGATCAAATTGAATATAGGGCTTGAGATGATTCTTGTTTTGCAAATTTAATGTTCCTTTAGAAATTTCAGGAGCTCAGATTGATGATTCAATTGAAAAATCAAGAATCATTCTCTTACATTATTTATCTCTTGTGAAATTGTTAGGTGCATGATTTGTGAAAAAAGATGTTACTGATTTACAAATAGAAATTTTTTCTGTATACAATAGGTAGTTTGCAAGAGTTTTTGAGCTAATTTGGTAGCAAATTAGTTTGAGATATATTCTTCTCTTTCTTTTTTAGAATTTATTTTGGTGGTTTATAACTTGGTTAGCTAGTCATAGCAAAAAGTGCTGTTAAATTATATTTTGAAAGCGGCCTTTAAATTTTGCAGGAAATGGTGTTTCCACTTGTATTTGGTGATTTACTTTGCATACAAATTGTGCCTAGATAAATTTTCATTTTTCAACTGCTGTTATGCTACATGTCTGGTAGAAATTTTTATAGACCAATAGTGTTAAGCCTATAAGCTGTTATTAGGTACCTGGTCAGAGTGCTGGCGGTGGCACTCGGTCAATCTTTGTGACCAGCAATGCTATTTATGAGCTTGCAAATCAGCGAAAGTTCTCTTTTGACCTTTCACTGTATCATAATTCCTCAAATTCCATGTGCTGTAGCTTCGATTTGGGGTGTAGGCCTGTAGCACAATGGAAGTTTGATAATATTGCAACCTCACGGTCACAGATTCGAGCCTAGCTTACCTATTAAAAAAAAATACATGCTCGATTTGAGTTTATTGGAATTTTTAGTTACGAGTCACATACTTTCAGGAAATGGATTTTGTTTGAGTACTTTTAGTAACTGCTAAGTCATTACACATTTTTCTACAACTTTGCCAGGCTTTTTGACTAGAGAGGTGCGATGAAATATTTTCCTGTTTGTAAGTGTTCGGCCATAATCTGTTATCACGTCTTGATCTCTCTTTTAAAAAGAGGGTTTGAAAGTAAGAATCTTCTAATTTTGTAGGACTGAAGCTGCTTTTCTTCAACTGCTGAAATTTTACGAAGGATTGCTAATATATCTATATTTGGATCTGTTATATTCCTTTCAGAGCTCTATCTATAGTTTCATGTAATCTGACTGTTAAAGCACCCGACTCTCCTTTTTTATAACGGGCTATCCAGCCACTTAGAGCACCGACGAAGTCCCCAGTTACATGCAACACCTGCACATCATACGTACCAGTCGGTAGGGATAAATCCCTTCAAGGGGCCAACAAGTGGTGGGATTCGAATTTCAGAACTTCTGCTTCTTGAGGTGTGCACCCCCCCCCCCCCCCCCCCCCCCTCCTCCTCCTCGACAGTCTTAAATCAACTTTCATATTGACCATTGTAACATGTTTGAACATCGGTTCAAGTATAATCACCACGGAAAAAATATTTTCTGCATTTTTACTACTGATTTTTCTTTTCTTTTTCTGTTCTTGTTAGTTGTACACCTAGTAACAGGAATCTTCTATTCTTCATGTTGCTTCCACTTCGGAATCTTGGTCCTGCTTCCGATCATCAAGTGGCTTAGTATCATGGTTTTTGATGACGCTTAAGCTCCCAACCTACAACACGCTTCCAGACAGTTCTAGTAACTAAGGTTGTAGAGCTCCAAAGGAACTCCCATTCGCGCTCCTAGATTCTTAGAGAAATCTATGGTCCGGAAATTTCTCTCTCGAGAAACGGAAACTGTATGCAATAGAGTTCTATATGCAAAATTAGTAGCTCACAGTAGGATTTTCCATGTGGGTTACTGGTTTAGTTGATCTGCAAGTTTGGTTCTTATGGGAGAAAAGCCAATTTCTAATTTGCATCTCAGAATTAATTTAAGACTAGTAGCAAGTTCAGTCTATTTATCAACTGTTAGTAAGCTGTCATAATTTCCTCCATATCAACATTACATTCTATTTGTATGGTTTATCTTCTTTCTGTTCGGTGCTTTGTTATATCTTTTTTATTAGTCATGCAGACTTTAGTCTCTGTTTGGAGGTATGGTGGACCCAAGTGTTCTTTTCGTATTGGGCCGGGGGTTTGGAGGCATTTTCGGTATTAGAAAATGCATGGGAATCCCTAGGCGCTATACACTTTCCTCTTTCGCGAAAACCCTAAGATCGTATTGTATTCTCGTGAGTTTATCAATAAAACTATACATCGCCGCCCCGTGGACATAGGCAATCTTGCTGAACCACGTAAATCTTTGTCTTTTGTGTGGATTGGATTTGTTTATTGTTTTTTCTCTCTTTTGCATTGTTGTTTGAGCATTCATCATCTGGATCGTGGTGATTTTTGGGTGCTTCCATGCAACAACCTAGAGATGCTTAGAATTCGGACCCGTAACTATATACAACTCATATGCTATATGTACCCTGTCGTACCAAAAGAAAAATCAACACCGTTGCTATTTTCTGTTGTTTTTGTTATATCATATATGTTGTGATTACTGATATTAGTGTTTTACATAATTTTACGTAGTCATATTGCAGTAATGATCTAAAAAGGTAATATTGTCATCAGAATAAGATTTTTTGTGATAAATGTTTAAATAAATGAAATTTGTTGCACCTGCATACCCTCTTATAAATAGTCACAAAATTCTCGGAGTTTCTCTGAATTTCACCAAATTGGGGTTCCACCAAAACTTTCGGCAAAATTTCTCATATTTCGGCGAATTTAATAAAATTTTCAAAATTCATTGAAAATTTTGGAATCTTAGGACTTATGAAATTGAATTTACGGTTTAATTCTACTTTCTATTATCTCTTTGTAATGTTTTTATAATGGTTGTCAATTTGTGATACATGTGGATTGTGGATTATATCATTTTCGTATTTTATTGCTTAAAACATTGTTCTTAACTTTAAACACGTCAATGTATGTTATATACTTTTTAACAGATTATATTATTCTTTATACGCATTTTTATAATCCCTGATTTTTTTTCCCTTTTATTTTTTGATAGTTTTCCAAATCTATCCAGATTGAACCAAAATGACCCCTCATCTAAATATTGTTGAAATCGACTTTTGTTGTTATGCTTATAAAGAGGCTGCTGTGTCAAAACTCCTGGTGCCTTCGTTGAATATGATAGTAAGTCTACCAATTGGTCAAGTCAGCCTCTCACCCGACCAACCCGACCCTGTTTTTAACTGGATCGGTCACATAGACTTGACTTTGTCAGGTTGGGTCGAGTAGGTCAGCTCGAATCTGACATGACCCGATATATATATATATATATATATATATATATATATATATATATATATATATATATATATATATATATATATATATCTTATTTACAAAATTTGAGCTGAGTCGGGTGCACCATCCAGTTGGGTCAGGTAGGGTGCCCTACGGGTCAGGTCAACATAGATTCTGGCCCGGCCGGTTGACTGCCGTCCCCACTGTCTTATTTGACACCCATATCCTTACGTGGGTAAAATAAACTGTAGTTGTCATATAGTCCTCTACATCTATTACTTCTGCTGAGTAAAAATAACCTATAAATTACATCTGCAAAGATGAAAGATCAGGATTTAAGAACTCTCTCTGTTTCGAAATGGTAGAAATTATTCTATCTTGTTCCATCTTGTAACTCTTATTCTCCGGTGAGGTGAAAAATGAAAAAGGGGATTTAAGACCAAGATGTCGTTAATTTTATATCTCATTTTGTAAACACTTAACGGCAAAATTCTCTATATGGTTACTGCAACACACATTTACGTTGATTCTCTGCTTAGTCTGCTCCATCTTATGCTGCAGATTATATAATGTCACCCTTTGGATGACTTCTCAGTTACAATCAGCGAACGAAAGGACTACACAGGACTCCCAAGATCTCCGAGACCCTGCCAACCACCAATTTCAGTACGGGTTTCCAGTTTCTGGTCCATATCAACTTGTAGGTCGTTCATCAATGAAAACAAGAAATGACGGAGGTTCAAACGGATCGAATGGATTGTACTACCCACAATCAAAGCAAGAAATGACGGAGTTGTCGTATTATGTGCCGCAGAATATCCGAACTCTTGACCAACTAAGCCCCAGTGACGGATTTGAAACCGGTAACTTTCCCATTCAAACTTCTCAGGGGCAATACTGCACTTTAGAGTCGTCTCCGGCAACTTCTGCTTATGCCACCTACAACTCCCCGTCAATAAGTTTCTCGCAATCCGGGAGCCCTACATCGCAGCAAGATTGCCAATCTTACCCGTCCAACCCACATCACTCCCCCGACAACACCTACGGATCGTCTCCTATATGCGGGTCTTGCACAACAGATGACATAAATGATCTACAAATCAAGCTCCGAGAACTCGAAACTGCAATGCTGGGACCCGATTCGGATATCGTCGATAGCTTTGAAAGTGGCATGTCTCAGACCATAAATGTCTCTCTGGATTCCGACATGTGGCAAGTGATTGAGATGCCGAGAAGGGATTTGAAACAGGTTCTCGTAGCTTGCGCGAGAGCCATTTCGGATGACGATATGATGTCGGCTCACTGTTTGATGGCCGAATTACGGCAGATGGTGTCGGTGTCCGGGGACCCGATCGAGAGACTCGGTGCTTACTTGTTGGAAGGCCTTGTTGCGAGATTAAATTCATCGGGGAGCTGTATATACAAGGGGTCGAGATGCAAAGAGCCCGCGAGTTCGGATCTCCTCTCTTACATGCACCTTCTGTATGAGGTCTGCCCTTACTTCAAATTCGGTTACATGTCAGCAAACGGGGCAATTGCTGAGGCTGTGAAGGACGAAAATAAAGTCCACATCGTTGACTTCCAAATCGCACAGGGAAGCCAATGGGTAACTCTAATTCAGGCCCTTGCAGCGAGGCCCGGTGGGCCTCCGAAAATACGAATAACGGGTGTTGACGATTCGGTGTCAGCATATGCCCGAGGCGGCGGACTGCAGATCGTAGGGCAGAGATTGTCGAGGCTGGCTGAGATGCACAATGTTCCTTTCGAGTTTCATGCTCTGGCCATGTCTGGCTGCGAGGTCGAAATTGACCATCTCGGTGTTCGGCCCGGGGAGGCTCTGGTTGTCAACTTTCCATTTATGTTGCACCATATGCCTGATGAGAGCGTGAGCACGGAGAATCACCGCGACAGGCTATTGAGGATGGTTAAAAGCCTGTCGCCGACGGTGGTCACTCTAGTAGAGCAAGAATCTAATACCAATACCGCCCCTTTCTTCCCTCGGTTTGTGGAGGTACTAAATTACTATACCGCCATTTTCGAATCGCTCGATGTGACCCTCCCGAGAGAGAATAAGGAACGGATTAGCGTCGAGCAGCACTGTTTGGCCTGCGACATAGTGAACATCATAGCTTGTGAGGGTGCCGAGAGGGTTGAACGCCACGAGGTTCTCGGGAAATGGAGGTCAAGGTTTACGATGGCCGGGTTTACTCCGTACCCGTTGAGCTCGGTGGTGAATGCTACCATCAAGAGTCTGTTGGAGAAATATTGTGAGCATTATAGGCTCGAAGAAAGAGACGGGGTTCTGTATCTCGGATGGATGAGCCGGGCTTTGGTCGTCGCTTGCGCCTGGAGGTGAAAAAAGAGAATTAAAGGATCCGATTTGGGCTGGGGTTGGGATTATGAGGTAAAACTTGTAACTTTGCTTTAGACGATGTTAGTTTGTTTTATGAGCATTAGCGTTAGTTTTAGATCATAGATAAGGTAGTTTGTACTATGTAATATGTATTAGCTCTTAGCAATGGATCAGATCCTGAAAGAAGCTTAACTTAGATCTGAAATTTGATTGTTAAACAAGGATCTTGAAATGAGACATGAGAGTGGGGAATTTGGTTTTATAGTTACTTTTGAATTATATTGCACTCTTCATTTCTTTGTGTCTGAATGGGGTAGATCTGGCTGCAGCTGGTATATTTAGGACTGGCAACAGGCAAGGTTCAAGGCCAGGCAAAGATTCAAAGTCTCGGTTTTACAATATGTATAAGTTTTGGACGATACATTGGCATGTATCACCTTATACATACCGATATGTATGGATTGTTGATGCATTCAATATATAGATCCAGCATCAGACGATATGTATCAGTTTCGTCCGAAATTTTGAATCATGGTGACAGGTCAGATCAGTTTTTTAACTGGGTCGGGAACTTAATCTTGATCCTTCGGATCGTGTTGTTCATATACACCCTACCCGACCTTCGGGTTAGGTCGACTGAAAGGTTGGATTGGGTTGGTCAAATATCTGACGGACCAGACGCAACGTAACTAGATCTTTTTAAATATAAGGTTTTCGGGGTTTAGGGGATATTGCACCGGTGCAGCCTGACCCCACCTAGCTTTTCATGTCAGGTTGGGCATATATCCTTGTCCTGTGGGGTTGGCTATGTGCCTAAATTTTGGCCCGACCTGTTGACGGCCTTAGTTATGTACTTAGCTGGACACTAATATATGGCGGACCGGAAACACATACCATTCAACGGAGTGCTAATGTTGCATGATGCAAGCGCAGTGGGTACTACCAGTGCAGGTCTGGCCAGCCAGGTGCCTCACACCACGTAAGCAGTCTGTTGTTGATCTCCTGTTTGAGGTCTGCTCATTATAATTTTCCTACTGTTTGACTCAGACGATAGAGATCGTTTTTATCGCCTTATACCGTACAATAGACCTCAAGATTATAGGCCTATCATCAAATGGTCAGATGTTGATTTCACAAGGCATGCATCCCCAACAGTGAACGTCACCATAACGTGCCATTTAAACATGGTTCTCGTTCAATTTTTTGGGATGTGTGTCACATGGAATCAACATGTGACTCTTTGATAGTTGCCCTTGATCTCAAGATCATTGTGTAGACTCCTAGGACCGAAAATGATCTCCATTGTCCGATTTAAAGCGGTCAATGGATTTTTCCTTTGTTTAAGTGAGGTGGCTGTAACATAAAATGGTGTGATAGTAACACCAGCCTGGTATTTTTGTACCATCAATACGAAGTTTGTTTCTACGAAAATTCGACTGAGAGATCGATTTTACCGGAAATCGATTCCGATACTACCCTGATATTAGAGTGGTATCGGTATCGATATCGGCAGTACCAC
This sequence comes from Chloranthus sessilifolius, assembly GCA_021018995.1. Classification (NCBI taxonomy): domain Eukaryota; kingdom Viridiplantae; phylum Streptophyta; class Magnoliopsida; order Chloranthales; family Chloranthaceae; genus Chloranthus; species Chloranthus sessilifolius. Next base: position 10,058,995 of record CM037585.1, read on the forward strand.
CCACCACTTTTGGTTTTGCGGAATATATCAAGAATTAATCGCAACTCTTTCAAAATGACGTGAGTTTCAAAAAACGAGCATTTCATAATTAAATTGTGATTAATTTGCGATAAATTGTGACTCTTTAAATATATATATTTTTAAATTTTGTTTTGTACTAAATATAAGAGCTAAGCATCTGTCTCCGAATGACCAATAACAACACATGAGAAATTTGCACTTTCGGCCTTATAATTTTACTTATTTGCAAAAATGGCTCTATAGTTTCACTCTTTGTACAAAAAGCTAGCTATAAGCCAAATCGTTTCCACGTCAGCACACATATTTTCTTTTATATATATCTATATATATATAAGAATTTTTCTATATTTTTTATTTTCCTATAATCTATTTTCTTTGTAGCAGTACAGATCACATTGTATACCTACAACTATAACGAGCACTGATAAGATAGCGTTTTTTATAATAGTTAGAAAAAATTATAAGATAAGAAAAGAATAATCATATCCGCTACCTTATGATAGCGGATCGCTATCTTAAGGTAGCGTATCGCTATTTTAAGATAGCGCCGCTAACATAAGGTAGCGGATCGCTCTCTTAAGGTAGCGATCGCTAACTTAAGGTAGCGTATACACTATTTAAGATAGCGTCGCTAATATAAGGTAGCAGATCGCTCTCTTAAGGTAGCTACCACTAACTTAAGATAGCGATACACTACCTTATGTAAGCGGTGCTACATTAAGATAGCGATCCATTGCATAATTGAATAATATGAAGAAGTTAGTTTGACGATTTAATATTCATTATTTTTTATATTTTAGGATGAAATGGATGTTCCCGTACTTTGTCATTTTGATGGTGTCTGAGTCAACGATAATACTTACAACAGTAGACATCGAAAGATTGTCGTTGTTAGAGAGAAGATATCATTTGATCAGTTTAAGAAGAAAATGTATAATGTCAGTAGAACTCGACCGAAAGAACATTCAATTACACTATTGATTTCTTTGCGCTTCTTTGCTCATAGGAAAGGAGTTAGTGTTTGCCGAATTGTTTGACTTCGATGATATTGCGAACTTATTTAAAACATATCGTATTGGTGATGGCGTGATAAATGTTTAAATCGAAAAATTATTGGCAACTCCTATGACAGAAATTTTATCGTCTATTGAAGTATTTCAACCGTTCCAGTAGGAAACAAACGAAGATGATAAAGAAATTGAGGAAAACATCATATTAGGAGATGATGATAGTGTAGAACTAGAATATTCGATTGAAAATCAAGGAATACGGTTTGAAGAGGAGAACTTCGCTGCACAGATGACAGTCGACGATGATAGAAATATAAATATAGGATTTTGCCCCTACCGTAAGTCTTTGGAGCAACCTTCTTTAAACATTCGAATAAGAGAAGGCGGTAAAAATCAAAGATATTATCCTCAAATAAATCTGATGCATGATACATCTCAGCTTAACTTCGAATCGATAACTAATACATTTGACTGGAATCAGTGGGAAATATTTTTAGGAGGCCTTAGTCCATATCAATGACCTTCGGAACCATTAGCTTCGGAGTAAACGATAATCGAGCCTTCAACAGATCAGCCTCTCGCATTTCAAACATTTCCACCTCGGCCAACCTCAACCCAAACAACTACACGTCAACCAAACGTACCGCGACGGACTCAATCTCAATCATGTAATAATCATCCAGTCTATGACGGTGATAGTGATCGTAAAAATAATGAAGTATCATCGTCGCCCATTTCGTATATTGATACTAATAGGAAAATTGATCAACCTCTGGTGGACGAAAACTATGATCTTAATAACTCAGAGGGCGAGTATATGAATTTGGATGATAAAGAACTGTATGAAGGGGGCCATTAACTGTTGGTCAGGCATTTAAAAATAAAAAATTCTTCCAAAAAGTTCTTAAAGAGTTTACTATGGCAAATAATTTTTAAATTAAACAAATAAAAATCAGTCATCTTCGAGTTATGGCGAGGTGTGTTGAAGTAAAGTGTATTTGGTGAATACATGCATCAAAATTGGTCGGTGTGGACACGCTTGTCGTGAAGACTTTCCGCCCGGAACATATGTGTGGAATGACAGCTTTCAGAAGAGGACATCACCAGTGTACAACATCACGGATAGCTTCCTTCGTGAGGGATAAGTTGTTAAAAGGTTTTTACGAGAGTCATGCTTTAATAATTTTTTATATTGAAAAATCTACGATATAACAGTAAGCTACTGGAAAGCATGGGGAGGGAAAGAAATGACGTTGAATGATATCCGAGGTAACTGGAATGAACAATTTAAAATGTTGTCATCCTATGTCGCTGAATTACAGAAGGTTAATCCAAACGTACAGACCGAATTGTGTCGCGAGCATGATAATGTCTTTCAGAGGTTCTTCATAGCGTTTGGACCTTGCATTAGGAGCTTCCGTAATACTTTGCGAAGAATAATTACAGTAGATGGGACACATTTGCACGGATGATACAAAGGAGTGCTGTTAATAGCTACGGGGATAGACGAAAATAGACATTTATTCCCTATAACGTTCGGCGTTGTACCCAAAGAAAATGAAGATAATTGGATATAATTCCTTGATCTATTAAGGAGACACATAATCGAAGACTTTCAAGAGCAATTTGTATTAATATCAGACCGGCAGAAGGGGTTGATGGAAGTTGTGCATAATATTTTTTTTAACACCTTTCACAGCTATTGTATGTCACACCTAGCTTAGAATCTTTTTTATACATATAAGGATACAATCTCCCGACCGCTATTCGAAGGCAAAATTTAAAAAAAAAAAATTACGAAAAATAGAAGATGAGGCCCCTCCGAAATGTATAACATGGATTAAAGAAGTCGGTGACTATTTCTGGGTGTGCGCATATTTTCTAAGAAAGCGTTATAATATGCTAACAATAAATATAGCAGAAAGTATTAATAGTGTGTTGAAAATAGCCAAAGAGGAACCGATCGTGATAATGCTAGAAACCATTCACACAAAGGTAGCCAAATTCTACCTTCGGCATCAGGAGAAAGGAAATAAAATAACACACGTGTTGACACCCATGACAGAAGAGCACAGGACACGAAATTCAGTGTGAGCCCGTCGAAAAAATGTTGTTCCCTATGATCGCGATACATTCCAAGTTAAACGGGGGCAATACACTCACAGTATCGATCTAGAGAAATGAACGTGCACATACAAATGTTGGGCTATTCTTGGATTATCATGTTCATATGCGATCGCTGCATTATCGCGCAGGAACAGGGACAAAGAGATTTCTCAGTTTTGTAAGTGTTGATTTACCAATGCCTTATTTAGGAAAACTTATAAAGAATACTTTGTTCCAACCATTGATAAGCACCAATGGACCGTTCTAACGGAAGACATCAAAGTTTTGCCTCCGCACAGGATACGTCAAGCCGGTCACCCGAAGAAAATGAGGATAAGATCTAAAGGCAAAGTTCGACCACTACGATGTAAAAATTGTAACGAATATAGACATAACCATCACTCATATAAATTTGTTAGAATATGAAACCTATTTCATAGTGTAATTTGCAAAAATAAGATTTTTTTTTCATTTTAAAGGTCCTGAGTAGCCTGGCCTTTTAGATAATATAGTGATTCGCTTGACCTTGGTAGATAAAAGGTCAATTTTTTTACCTTTTTAGTACTCAATGGTTGGTGGTTCTGATAAGAAATTGCTTCTGTGCAAAGAGAAATGGTGAAGAAGTAGAAATGGCTTTGGGAGAAGAAGAATTTGGGTAGAGAGAGAAAAGAGTAAAGGTGAAGAAGTTGTTTCTAGATCAGTACAACTTAATAATATAATATTGTTTTTATTTTTTCCTCAGTAATTGCCAACATTAAATGCTGACTGGGTTAGGGGGTCACCTAATACCAACTTATTAAACAAAAGAATGACCCATACACCGCCCAAGGTCTGACTTGCTACAGTTAATATCAGGTGCACCAGCTGATAATAAATTTTTTTGTCGTTTGATCTCATTTTTATGCTCATTAATATAAGAACAACTAATAGTTGGACGAATCTCATGACAAGAGATTGAGCTTGCACCGGCGTAGCTACTCTCGTTGCGCACGCAATTTTAACTGATTTGGGGAATAATATTTACTCGAGCACCCATTGTGAACGGCCGTTCACACAAACGTTTAGATTTGAGTTGGTATTCATTGCAGCAAGAGAGGTGCATGGCTCATTCTCCTTAGATTGCATTGTCCAAGCCTTAGGTCTTGAGCTTTTTCCTTAGAAAATTAATTTTCTGAGCTAGAAAATTAATTTTTTACCGCTCGTGAGTTTTTCTTGAAGATCGTATTTTCTAGGTCTTATCTACAGAAAGGGAGAAAAGCTCAGAAACTACGTTCATTATCTGCATATTTTATTGGCCTTAGATTGTCATTCTAATGATAGATTGCTACTTGAACAATTTAGATTGATGATTGATAAATCAAACTTCAATGATATAAGATAAAAAAGGCATTGTAGAGAGATTTAAACCATCATAAATGGACAGAAAAAGGTATTATAGGCAGTTTTAAGTCATCTAATTTGTGGATTATAATGTGAAAGGGTTTAAAACAATCAAAAAAATAAAGTTTCGTCAAGTTCGGCAAAGTTCAGAGCATATTTTAACAAATTATTGAAAATTGCCGATAATTTGATCGAAATTTGACCAATTTACGGTTCGGGTCATGAACGAAACCGAAATCGAGATTTTGATCCATGATCATCAGTCCCGTCCGGTTTCTAATCACATTTGTTCTAAGTGGTGAGTTAAAAATTGGACCAGAGCGTCCAATCGGAACTAAGGCAGTTCAGTCCAACCATAAACCAAAAACTTTAATTTTTTCTGTCCAACTTGTGAACTGCCTAATTTTTTGCTGAACCGCTCAGTTCACTTGGTTTATAAAAAATGCGTCAGTTCATATAATTACACATTTTATTTTTTAAATTTAAAGTCATTTATTTACTATTTTGGAGTTACAATCATCATCATGACCCACATCATATACTTATCCTGTCTATTTTCAGGTAGACTGTTGCTAGTCCTATTTCTCAACTCGTTTCTTACTAGGTATAAGCTCTCTATAACTTTTCTATCTTTCATATCCTTTCTCGAGGCTTTCCTCTAGGCCTTCACTAGTTTTCACATTCTCGTACTTTCTCGTGCTTGTAGCTTCTTAACCTTTCTACTTTTTCGGAGTCTTAACATTTTGCACTATAAAATACGTCGGGTCTAACAACCGTCTTATAAAAAATTAATCAAAAAATACTCTAATTAATCAAAAAATATGTCGGGTGTAACATTTTCATGCTTGCACTATTAAATCTCACAGTACTCTGCTTAGTCAAATTAATAAAAAAATATCACATATGGACAAAACAAGGGGCTTGGAGTGACGGTAGAGTGCACATGCATTACTTATGTTGTGACTCTTGAAGGACAAATAACGTATCACCTCTAAACAAAAATTTATACAAAAATATACATTCATTATTACAAACTTGTTACAAAATATATAAAAATATATAAGTAAAAGAAAAATAACTACTTAATTATTTTTCCAAACGTGCACAATGAAAATCCGATTTCGGCTCGAAATTGTTACATGTTATTCTCGTCGAAATCTCTTCTCCGCCGTTCAGAAAAGTACTCAATATACTTCAATACAAAAATATCACAGTCTCAACCGTTGTGTTGACGAGGAAGATCGACACCGTCCATCACCGTTAGCTATCACGGTTGATCGAGAGCATAACTCAATCCGACAGCTTGAAGAAGTCGCGACAAGTGATGCAACAAACTTTCTCTATGCGATTCGAACTTCCTTGAATACTCTAGGTTGGCCGAGTCTATTAGCTTCACAGCACGGCTCACTACAGATACAATAGCCAATGCCCAATATTAATGTCTCTGGCTATGCATTGAAAAATAAATCTGTGTGTAATTAGAGATCTAATTAGTACTGTGTTTATTAAGAAATATGAAAAGTGTTAATATAATTTAAAATAGAACTTATCATCCCACAATAGACAACATTAATACCACGTGTCATACTCTTAAACAGGACCTCAAGCGATTTGCACTGGTGACGAACATTCCACCTATCACAGTATGCCTCCTATTCATCTAAGTCGTTGAGTCGTTCTAGATTTTCATCAGCTATAAATTTATTAAATTTTGAGTGGTCCTCTATAATCAGGGTCTATAATTGATCATTAGAATAATTCATTAATTGAAAGGCATGAATGACGTAAATAAATAAAGGCAGATAAATAAATAAATAAAATAATAATAATAAATAATAATACCAAGGCCGAGGCTGATACAAACCAACTCTTGTCCGTCATTTCCGTAAATATAGAATCGTTTTTACTCTTTAATACTTTGAAGTACGCGTCTATCACTTTATTGTTAAGCCACCCCCTTTTCCTTAAGGACTCTTAAATTCTCTATGGTGGCGTCGACACCAGAGATAGTATTCACGAGCACAGGATTGTCATTCGCAAGCCTGTTCATATACTGAGCATAAATTTATGTTTCATAGACTGTGGTTCATCCTCTTCTTTTTCCACGACAGCCACTCCTTGTCGTTTCACACATTATTTCTTAGTTGGCGTCTTTCTTTTCTTCCTTGCTCGTAACTCGTATCCCACGCTCTTCTTTTATAAGTCGACCTTATTCTTTGGCACAGAAAGCTTTACTAGTAGTGATTTAAGTGATGCCGATTGTGACTTGTAAGTAGGTTGGGTTACTGGAGCTTTAACTACTTTGTCGACTGACGGTTGGAGTGTAGTGGGATGAGAGGAAGAAGGCTTAGGTGGAGAGGATTGAGGGTAAATGGGTTCAAAGAAAGAAAGCTGTGGTGTAGAGGGTTGAGTGGTAAAAGGCTTAGGTAAAGAGGGCTCACGAGGTTGGGAAGAAGGTGATCCTGGAATAGAGGACTCAAGGGCGAAGTTATGTGAGGGAGGGGACTTAGGGGTAACAAAAGTATCAAAGAGCACCGAAGATAGCATTTCATCCTATATAATTATAAATAAAAAAAAAGTTAAATTAATTTAATCTCTATATCCGCTATCATACCGCTATCTTAGGATAGCGGATAACTATTTTAAGATAGCGGATAGCTATCTTAAGATAGCTAAAACTAATTTTTAAGATAGCTTTACCCTTATTAGTGTTAGTGATATAAAAATAATGATCTAAAAACAAATTATATATTTTAAGTTAGTATATACCTTTGATAAATGAGATTTTACTACCCCAAGATCGTTCTTCATGACAACATTTTCACTCTTCAAGTAAGCTACTTGATCTTCTAGAGACCCTACTTTCGCTTGTAAGGTTTTCTTGTCTCTTTCAAGCTGCTCAATTGTTATCACCTGTCCTTTTAAAATAGAGAATGCACAATTGAAATCGTCTTTCATTTCTCTAACTGCCATCCGGAAAGACGAACACTCTTTCTGAAGCTCCGTTACTTTATTTATAAGTTGGGGATGTCTAGCCGGTTGTTCTCTTGTTGGATGTTGCATACTTTCTTATTATTTTTCCTTTGATTTCGCTTGGTGATGTAAAACAACCTCGTAATCGTCATTATCGTCACTGTTATCATCGTTATCGTCATCATCTTCATCGTAATCATCGTGTAGCTCTTTCGCTCTTTTTTGGGTCAGGTGTTTCTGTTCTCTTTTCCATTCTCTTTCCATATCTCTTTGCCTGAAAAAGAATCGAACTAATCGATATTGTAATTCGTATTTCTCAATATCGAGGTTGACGATGACCGGAGAGTTAAGAATTTTTTTACGGTAATAATTTGGATTAAGACTGAATTTCATTACTTCTTATTTCAACAGCCTCGGAAAGGGAATTTTCAACTGAGTACGAGCGAGGTGGAGTTTTGAAAAGTGCTCCAACGCTCAAATCTGTAATGCGATAGTGCACCCGTAGATATTATATTACCCTTTTGGTGATACTTTTGCCGCTTCTCTTCTGACTATCGCTTTACATATGCAGTCAACTAAATTTTTGTAAACCACCAATCCCCATGGATATTCATTGAATTCTTCGAGGTTATCGACTAAGTCCAAGTATTTACTATCTACTTCCTGGTATGTATTCGAAAGTAAGAATGAGCATACGAGAAACAACAATGATAATTCATCGTTGGAAAGCTGGGCACTATTAACAATTTCTTTAATACGAGACCTTTTAGCCGGCTGTCCTCGAAAAAATTTGTATCGAATGGTTTCTCCCTCTGTTATAGCCACATGCTCAGTCTCAGAACCTGTTAATATATTAAGGCCTAAAATCAATGATATATCAGCCTCATCCAGAACTACTTTAGTGTTCTTCACTATAAACATGTTATCTTTAACTCAAAAGCTCAATATCGCGTCAACGAAGTCTCCAATAAATACTAAATTCTCATAAATATTAAATAGATGATCGAAAATTGATTCATCTAATATCTTCTTCCTCTCTTCGTTACAATGCATGTAAAATTTTTTAACACTAATCCTTATACATTTCCCGTAGGCCTTTATTTGCTTAGACATCTTAGAATCAGAGAGCGATATATAACTGCATAAATTATAAAAATAACTAAGTAATTAAACAAATAATTTTAAAATCAAACCACTATCTTCCCGCTATCTTAGACTAGCGTTTCGCTACCTTACTGTTATCTTAGCGTAGCGGAACGCTAGCTTACTGTTATCTTAGCATAGCGTACCTCTAACTTAGGGTAGCGTTCCGCTACGCTAAAATAGCGGTAAGGTAGCAGAACGCTAGTCTAAGATAGCGGTTAGGTAGCATTCCGCTACGCTAAGATAGCGGTAAGGTAGCGGACTGTGATGGAATAATAGTGGAGAATTAAAATTTGATAAAAAGAAAAAAAATACCTGAAAAAAATATGTAACAGATGTATCGCTGCTTCGTTGTCGGTCTCTCAGTTATTACCGCAGTAATGGTGAAAAGTGAAAAGTAAAAAGTTTTTAACAGTTTTAAAATATAAAGTAATTTGAAACAAAAGGGTATTTGTGACATTTGATATATGTGTGCTGACGTGGAAACGGCTTGACTTGTAGATAGCCTTTTACGCAAAGAATGAAACTATAGGGCCGTTTTTACAAATAAATAAAATTATAAGGCTGAAAGTATAAATTTTCCAAAACACATCTTAGCGCCGTAGGCATTGCTATTTGGAACACCAGACTTCTGGGCGAAAATGAGAATAGATACTAGGGTGATATAGGAAACCCAAAGGGCAGGGACAAAACCTATATCAGGTGGAAACTTGAGGGTCGGGGAAAAAACCACCAACAACGGCAAAAAGAGTACAAAAAAGAACCCAAAAACCCCACCCATTACATATTATGTTAAATGAAAAGTAAATGTTCAACTTCGAATCTTCTCAAGGAGAATAAAGAATGGTCGTCTATTCCCTCCACTACGGCCCAACAGCAAGAAGTAATAGTACTATAGCATCTTCATTGAAGGAGCCAAACGTTGCATCTAATATTATTCCTCACGAGCCAGATATTCCATAAAAGAGAAATATGGCTATGATCCCACAACCAAGTCCCCATTTCATAAGACTTTGATCTCCGACTGACCCATTTATCCTTCCAGAAGGATATGAGATTGCCATTCCCCACTTTATACGATAAATTGCTAATGAAGTCCTTTATTACAAAATGCCTTTCCACCACCTAGAAGCATTAGTGTAGGTGTACACTCATAGTGCTATACATCGCGGACTTGTTCAAAAAATCGGCAATAGTCTCCAATTTTAAGTATTTAGATGTATTCAGCAGTTAGTCGGCCAAATTGTCGAATCGGTATTGTGTCGGCAATAAATCGGCGAGTTGGCGATTTGGCCGACTAATCGCCTTCTTAAAAAAATAAAAGTTTTTAAAACCCTTATTTTTAAAATGAATAACAAATAAAACATAAGCTCCAAAGTTAGAGTTTTCTTTTGAGATAAGGCAGCAACAATCTTCGTTAAATCCCGACGACGATCAGCTCCTAGAGGCAATTGACTCTCACATTCTCCCTCTGGTATTTTTTCTTCTTCTTTGTCCTTTTTTCTTTGCTTCTTTTCTTCTCAAGACTAATATGCTTAAAAAAGCTACAGAGCCTAGTTACGTACAGCCTATAGTCTACAACTCTACACTTACACAGTTACAAGGCTAACGCAGTTAAGAAGCTACAACCTTAGTCTACAAGCTCTATAAATTGTGCAGATTATTGGAATGTAATATCATATAATATATTATTGTATTATATTATAATATAATATAATATAATATAAAAAGCTACAACCTACAGCAGTACAGCCTACTAGTCTACATGCTTTACAAATTGCAGATTACCATATTATATTATATTATCTTATAATATAATATAATATATAATACTATTATAAGTTAATATTAGATTATATTATAATATAATCTAAACACATTTATAATATAAAATAATATAATCTAAACACATTTATAATATAAAATATAGCACATTTAACTTTTAATAAATATTATTTTTTTAATATCATTTATTGAAAACCCCACTTGACATATGATAATGACCATTGTTTATTTCAATGTGTTATGAATTGTGAAGAAAAAGTTTAATTAATAAAAAATTAAAATATTAAGAACTTTATTTTTTTTTATGCTTTATACATCGTATTTTTAATATCTAAATACATAAATACTAGTTTAAAACTTGTTCATATATATTTTTAATTTTTTCATACTTTTTGCATAATTCCCAACTTTTTCCTGATGTTTATCAATTTTTCTCCGATTTTGCCAAAGTTTCCAGATTTTTCCCCTTGCCGATTCATTGCCGACTTGTCACTACAGTTGCACTGATTAATCTGCCATCCATTGATGCTAACACGGTATTTATTAGAAACGATTTCCTTCCATTAGCAACCCGATGGGCTCCAAGTCGCCACCACTACTTCATAAGTATAAGTTTTTTTCATTTTCTCGATAAGCCTTATGCTGAGCCCCCTGCCCATTTAGGTCTGGAGGCTTTTTCCCAACTGACGAGATGAATCTTCCTACTATCACCTGGATCAACCTATGAAAAATTAGGCTCAAGCTTTTCAATCTCTTGATACACCATTGATGGGCATTTGTACAAAGAGAGGTAGTAGGTAGGACACTAAGTACTGACAATATTAGAATCAGTCTTCCTCCCTTGGAGAGCACTATGATTTTCCACCCTGATAGACGGTTATTGATTCTAGTAATGATGGGATCCCATTCTGAATTTTTGAGTTTGCCAATCCTGATGAGAATTCCTAAATATTTGAAAGGGAGCTTCGCAGTAACAAGATTAGAAGCAGTGGTCCAACTCTCAAGAGTGGAGAATGATGTTGTGCGAAAGCTTTCAAACTAATCAACGATCTCACGATGAACAATCAAATAAGAACGCAAAGTAGAAGAAAATCAACCACAAATATACAAGAGACAATATTTACATGGTTCAACAATATGCCTATGTCCACAGGCAACGATAATCCACTATATTAATGATCACATAAGAATATAAGAACACTCAAGACTCACCAAAGCTCTCCTCAAAACCCTAGATAGGTTTTTCAAAACTTTACAATGATATCTCTAAGTTACAATTCGACAAAGAGCTTTCCTTATATCTAGAAGTTCTGAATCCTACTTCTAACCCAAAAGAAATTACCAAAAAAATGGACTCGACACGTAACTTGACGTCGCGGGTCGCTTGAGCGACAACCAAAATTGCTCGAGCGACTAAAACCCAAGAAAACGCCCTTAGAATAGTGTGCTAGTTGCTCAAGAGAGAACAAAACTTACTCGAGCGACTTATACCCGTAAATTTTTCCGTGTTGAGTGCTCACCTCGCTCGAGTGGATTTGGTTCCCGCTCGAGCGAGCCAACTTAAGTTAGAGGCCCAAATAACAATTCTCTACCTGACTTCACAACGTATTCTTTCTTCTGATCATCGCTATTCTCATATCACCGCTGCCACCACCATCACGAGGACACTCAAACCTGCTGAACATTGATCAAATTTAAACAATGTTAAGTCTTAAACATCGGCACCACCTTTGTCATCATATCCGTAAGATTGTCCTTCGTACTCACCTTCTTCAAAGATATCTCACCATCTTCGATTACTTCCTGTATGAAGTGATACCGTATATTAATGTGTTTGGTACGAGTATGATATACATGATTCTTTGCTAAGTAAATAGTACTTTGGCTATCGTAGAACACATTGACAATTTCTTGTGTGATCCCCAGGTCACTAACAAAGCCTTGAAGCCATAATGCTTCTTTCACTGCCTCTATTACTGTCATATATTCTACCTATGTAATAAATAAAGGCACCGTATCCTATAACATCGACCTCGAGCTAATTGGACCACCTGATAGCGTAAACATATATTTTATTGTAGAATGATGCTTATCCAAATCACCCGCGTAATCTGAATCTACATATTCGCATAACTGATGACCTGTACCACTGTAAAAAATCAGCCCGACATTCTTGATATCATGTATGTACCTCATAATCCATTTCACCGCTTGCCAATGTTCCTTGCTCGGATTAGCCATATACCTGCTAACCACGCTAATAGTCTATGAAATATCTGGTCAAGTCCACACCATAGTGTACATCAAGCTACCAACCGCACTCACGTAGGAAATATGAGTCATGGACTCATGCTCCTCATCTGTAGCAGGAGACATGCTAGCCGAAAGACAGAAGTGAGCTGCTAATGGAGTACTCACAGCCTTTGAGTTCTCCATCCCAAACCGTGAGAGTACCTTCTCTAGATAACTCTTCTGTGTCAGACAAAAGTGTCCTTTCTTTCTGTCTCTCTGAATCTCCATCCCAAGAATTTTTCTCATTGCGCCAAAATCTTTCATCTCAAACTCCATGCCAAGTTGAGATTTTAACTTCTTGATCTCCACCATGCTCTTTACAGTTATGAGTGTGTCATCAACATATAAGAGAATGCAAATAAATGAGTCATCCGCTAGTCTCTTGAAGTAAACACAATTATCGTATTGACTTTGAATATAATTTTGGCCAATCATAAACGTGTCAAATCGCTTATACCACTGTCTCGATAATTGTTTCAACTCGTGCAAGGACTTCTTCAGTTTGAACACTAACCTCTTGATGTGAGTTTTTAATTGTAATGTTTTACTCGCAATCGCACGAATCAGATTGTATATAGTGGGTGCGGAGTACGAGATCGTTCCCACGATGACTATTTTGGAAGATCTAAAAAGATAAGACAGTGATTCAAGAAATCTATCAAGATCTAACAGTATTCTACCAATATTATGATCTAGGCAATTTTATGAGATGACAATTACTGACTACAAACTAAAATTTAACTGATAATTCAAAAATAAAGGTAAAGATGAAGATACTAAATCCTCCCATCTTTGGTCTGTTCTTTCCATAATATAAATCTAAGAATTAAACTATGAGATATACTATTGAAGAAAAATATCTTTTATGGAAGATAAATGGTCAAAACCCTGATAGGTTCCACGTTGCATCCCTGCAATCAGGACTTAACTTCAGAAATGATTTTCATATATAGATCTGAGATCAAGGGCATGGCTCGGCACACTTGATCTCAGATGCAAATAAAAATCATCCCCAAAGTGGGTAAAAATTCTAACAAAAATACCATCATAGATCTGAGATCAAGGGCATGGCTCGGCACACTCGATTTCAGATTAGGGAGTAATTAAGATAAAATTACCATTACAGATCCAAGATCCAGGGCATGGCTCGGCACACTCGATCCCGGATCATAATCGTAAGTAGATCCACACGACGAAAGTAAAACGACCATATAACAATGATTGGGGTAAAATTATCGTCACAGATCTGAAATCCAGGGCATGGCTCGGCACACTCGATCCCAGTTAGTGGCGGGGATTTCATCTGTTTGTGATAACACAACAACCATAAAATAAAATCTCATATTTTAATCCTAAATTTATATTATTAGAAGTACATCTCTCGGATGGGAATCATTAGATCCCCATCCCTATGAATTTAGTCACATATACTGTAATTAAATGACATAAATAAATAAGGAAGGAAAAATAATATCAACTTAATGAATTAAAAATACCTCAAACTTCAATAAAAAATTATTTGATCCACAAGTACAATGATCTTCAGAAATGAAATTACCAATGCTCTCTAAATTTAAAGTAGGAATCAACTGAACAAAAATAATAAATTGAAGGAAGGAATGCTGAAAAATTAAAGGAACAAAGCTATCAAAGAAAATTCTAAAACTAACTCTCTAATCTATACGTCAACTCTAAAAAAATAAAAACTCTTCTAAAACTAATCCTAATTCTCCTCTCGAAGTGTTTGATTTGGCATTAAATAGTATCCAAGTCGTGCGAGTTTCCTGGCTCGAAAAGTCAAGGTCGATTGATCGACCTTATAGGGTCGATCGATCGACCCTCCAAAAATCTCTAAAAATCTGCTTTAAGAAGTCCTTTCCATCTCAAATTCCATCATTTTGGTCGTTTGATCGACTAGAAGGTCGATCGATCGACCTTCCCAGATTTCTGTGAACTTCCGCTCAACTTTGCATCAGATACTGCCTCGGTATTTCGGCCATATACTTCGTTCAGTTGCATGTTGCTCGAACTCGGTTGGGTTTCTATTGAAGCTGGTAGAAAGATCTACAACTTTTATGTTTTGGCAATTTCATAATTCTGACGCCTTGAAGGTCCAAATCAATCTGCAAGTTGTACTAAGTTCTCGATGACCCAATGTTGCAGTGTTTTAACACTATTTTCAGAATTCTTGGGCTATTTTCTGTACTTAGATTGTATTTACTTGAAACACTTCAAATCTAGTAATTCTTATCAGATAGCCTTCATCGGATAGTTAAATATAGATATTTAGGGGTGAAATATCATCATATTTCACTACTCATCACACCCCCAAACCTACACTTTGCTAGTCCTCGAGCAAAGCAAACTAAAGAAAAATAATTGCCACTTTCGTAGGGAGCACGATTGCACTTAGCATGTGCAATAAGCCTTTAAACCCCTAGGTGATCCCTAGTGGAGGAGTTGTGTCTCCTGAGGGTTTACATTGAAGTTACCCACAAACTTCAACACATTTTTGAAACCATCGATAAAATTGAGTTTTCGAAAAATGATTTTGAAAACATATATACCATTCAAAACTCAAAATCATTAATCAATTCAACATGCAAATTCTCAATTTTAACTAACAATGTTATACTAATCATACTAGTATCCATTCAAATCAGTCTAATACTTATGTTGTTAGATAACTCATCCATTCATGCTTAAATGTGGAGTGTGTGCATAACCAAACCAAAATTCATCCATCTCAGAACTAGTTCAAACAGGAAACCGTCGGATCTGTTGTTTTGACTCAATCCTCACTTTAGGTATACTCTTGAAATAAAATCACTCCGATGATGGGTAAGTTTTCGCACACATGTGAGAGATCAATACAAAGCAATTAAAAAGGTCTCACATGGTAAATGAAGCACGATGCAATCAATGAATAAAAATAAATCTCATAAGAAGATACTTGTATATCCTAAGCATGTCATATCAAATGTCATAACTATCACATATTTACTCTCCACAAGGCAGTTACCAATGCAAGATCAGATCATGAAGGTCTTTTTAGGGTTGTAATGGGGCTCAGAAAAGGGTAAGGAAGAATTGAAAGTTGGGATTCAAAGTTTCTGAGAAATCGGAAAGGAAACATCTTTTTTATTTTTTCTATTTCTCTTCTTTTTATTTTCTAATCTCTCACTATTTTTCTCAATATTTTTTTATTTTTCTCAACTTTCTTTTTCTTTTTCTCTCCTTTTCTTAAAGCACCTCATATTTTTCATTATTTTTCACAATTTTCTTTTTCTTTTTCTCTCCCCTTTTTCTTTTATATTTTTGCCATACACTCTCAGTAAACACCACAACTCAGTATCTCTCCACTTACTCTCTTTTCATTCATTTTCATCCCTCGTTCCTTATTTCTCATAAATAAGAAGGGTAAAGCTGAATTTTCAGAAATTGTGAAAGGTTAAAGGTTAACGTGGCTTATCAAAGAATGTATAAAGGTAAATTTTTCAATAGGCTCAAAGGGGTACTAAAAGGATAAATTTATATAAGGTGGGTTACTTTAAGCACAAACGAGCTAAGGATGGCCTTCAATCATGTCCTTAAAAGATGATAACCTTGCCTATTTGTCTTGAGTAGATATATAGTACATTCTAACATAATGATATGAATTTGATTGCATGCAAAGTCACAAGTCAACGTAAAGTGTATGAGATCATGCAAAATAATTCGTATTCAAAGAAAACTCCGAGTTTATGTATTCACTCATCAATGACGGGAAATTAGCTCTAAAGCTCACCGGGTTTAGTCTTCACTAAGAACCTAAGATTTAACGTTCAAAACAGTTCATCGATTTCTAAGTCTTAGCTTGGTATACGTGTAAAAAATTCTAAGCATGAATATCAAAATTACCCACAAACTATCACATTAAGCTTCATCATCTTAGATATAAGTAATTAGAATATGACATCAGTATTCTCAAAATTAAATTCACATGCATCATCAACTAAAGTTTGAAAATAATCACAAAATAATGTGCATGATGATTAAAAAAAAAATTCTTTTTTTTTTTTTTTTCATAAAAAAATTAAGTGACGTAAAATAGAGAACCATACCCCCAAACCTAAAGATAAAATGTCCTCATTGATTGAAATAGGTATTGCACCCCCAAACCTGTTGAAAAATACCTCAACACAAAGATCAGGTGCAGAGAATATGTGCCGCAAATAGGAACATGACCAAAAATTTAATGAAGGGAATATGGTTATACTATTTAGGGAATTAAAAACAACCTAATCTAAACAAAAAACTAAGATTCTAGAACTAAATATACGGAATAAATAAATACTAAATCTTAAATCCTACACAAAATTGGGTTGCCTCCCAATGAGCGCTAGTTTAATGTCGATAGCTCGACCATATAAATTGCTTAGTCAGGGTGATCCATTGGATCGTCCAAGAGAAGAGTGTCAGAGAATGCAGTTGTATCCTCTAGGAAAGGTTTTAATCTTTGACCGTTAACTCGAAAAACATTCCCGTGTCTCGGGTTGATGACATCAACTGCCCCATTGGGGAGTATTCGAGAGATTTTGAACGGACCACTCCAACGGGTTTTTAGTTTCCCCGAAAATAGATGAAGTCGGGAGTTGTAGAGTAAAACCTGTTGACTAACGACGAAAGATTTACGTAGAATAGATTGATCATGAACCCGTTTCATACGGTCCTTGTAAGATTTAGCACAATCATATGCGTCAACACGGATTTCTTCTAATTCATTCATTTGCAAACCCCTTTGGGTACCAGATTTCAGGAGATCAAAATTCAATGACTTAAATGGCCCAAAATGCTCGATGTTCCAGCTCAATCGGGAGGTGACATCCTTTACCAAAGACCAACCGATACGGCGACATGCCAATCGGAGTTTTAAACGTAGTTCGATACACCCATAGAGCGTCATTCAATTTTAACGACCAGTCTTTACGGTTCGGATGGATTGTCTTTTCTAAAATTCGCTTAAGTTCCCGATTAGAGACTTCAACTTGGCCACTTGTCTGAGGATGATATGGTGTAGCAACTTTGTGCGTGACACCATATTTCTTCATTAATTGGTTGAACACTTTATTGCGAAAGTGTTTTCCACCATCACTGATTATCGCCTTTAGAATACCAAAACGTGAAAACACCTGATCCTTCAAGAATTTGATCACCACTTTGTGATCATTCCATTTACAGGCTACAGCTTCAACCCATTTCGAGACATAATCAACACCGACAAGGATGAACATATTTCCAAATGAATTCGAGAAAGGACCCATGAAATCGATCCCCCAAACATCAAACAATTCAACTTCTAAAATTGGATTGAGCGGCATCATGTTGCGCTTTGAGATTCAGCCCAGCATTTGACAGTTGTGACAAGATTTGCAATGCTGATGACAATCCTTAAAGATCGTCGGCCAGTAAAAACCACTTTGGAGGATCTTTGCTGCAGTCTTTCTGGAACTAAAGTGACCTCCACAAGCTAACTCATGACAGAGCGAGATAATCCGTGGTTGCTCAAATTCAGGAATACATCTTCGTATGATTTGATCGGGACAGTATTTGAATAAATACGGATCTTCGAAAAAGTAGTGTTTCACTCGAGCTAAGAAAATGGATTTCTCATTCTTAGACCAATGGTGAGGTAATTTCTCTGTGACTAGGTAATTGACAAGATCCGCATACCAAGGTGGGCAATCAATCCTGAATAACTGTTCATCTGGGAAGTTCTCCAAGATCTGAATAGGATCATCAAATTTCTCAATAATTATTCATGACAAGTGATCTGCCACCATATTTTCTGAGCCTTTCTTGTCTTTGATCTCCAAATCGAACTCTTGCAACAACAAGATCCATCTGATTAAACGTGCTTTAGCGTCTTTCTTAGCGAACAGATAACGCAGAGCAGCGTGATCTATGAATACCACGACTTTAGATCCTAATAAATAGGATCGAAATTTATCCAACGCGAAAACTATTGCCAAAAGTTTCTTTTCAGTGGTCAAATAGTTCAACTGGGCATCGTTGAGGGTACGACTCGCATAGTAGATTACATGCGATAATTTTTCTATTCGTTGTCCCAGAACAGCTCCGATTACATAATCGGAGGTGTCGCACATGATTTCGAATGGGAAGTCCCAGTTCGGAGATTGAATTATCGAGACTTTTATCAATTCAGCCTTAATAGTTTCAAAGGCTTGCAAACATTTAACATCAAAGAGGAATGGGGCATCCTTTGAAAGTAAGCTGCATAGCGGTCGTGCTATCTTACTGAAATCTTTAATAAAACGTCGATAAAAACCGGTGTGTCCCTGAAAAGATCTGATTTCCTTCACAATCCTCAGTAGTGGTAAATTGGCAATTAAATCAACTTTAGCCTTATCGACCTCGATACCCTGGGACGATACGATGTGTCCCAAAACAATGCCATTTTTAACCATGAAATGACATTTTTCCCAGTTAAGAATAAGGTTCTTCTCCTGGCATCATGCAAGCACTAGCGACAAATGATTCAAACAGTCAGCAAAACTGTTTCCATGAATCGAGAAGTCGTCCATGAAAACTTTGATGAATCGTTCGACCATATCCAAAAAAATACTCAGCATACATCTTTGAAATGTAGCTGGTGCATTACAAAGCCCAAACGGCATTCGTTGGTAGGAGAAAGTACCAAAAGGACATGTGAATGTGGTTTTCTCTTGATCCTCATATGCAATGACTATTTGGTTATAACCGGAATAGCCATTGAGGAAGCAATAGTAATCATGCCCGGCCAATCTTTTTAACATCTGATCGATAAACGGAAGTGGAAAGTGATCTTTCCTCGTTATTAAACTTAACTTTCGATAATCAATACACACTCTCCAACCTGTTTGAATTTTTATAGGAATTAGTTCGTTTTCCTCATTCTTCACCACTGTGACTCCCGACTTCTTAGGGACCACTTGTGTGGGGCTGACCCATTTACTGTCAGAGATGGGGTATATGATTTCAGCATCCAAAAGTTTTATTACCTCATTTCGGACCACGTCTTGTATTATAGGATTCAGTCTCCGCTGTGGTTCCCTATAAGGCTTAGCATTGTCTTTCAAATGAATTCGGTGCATACACACTGTAGGACTAATACCTTTGATATCTTTTATCGACCATCCGATGGCACTTTTGTGATCTTTGAGCACATTCATGAGTTGGCCTTCCTGATTCGCATCTAATTTTGATGAGATTATGACAGGTTGAGTTTCATTCTCGCCCAGGTAGGCATACTTAAGATTTTTCGAAAGAGGTTTAAGTTCTAAGGACACTTTCTCCTCCTCTTTCGGCTTTTCCTTGATTAATTCAATTTGACCTCCAAAATCTATTTTCTTTTCTTCTCCCAAAAGTGGTGTGGAGTCCAACATGTGATTCATTTCTTAGATCAGTTGATCCACATCAAAATTCTCTCCAAAATGTGCAAGACAAGCTGCTAAAGGATCTTCAATTTCGGATGCATGAAATATTTCTTCTACGATTTCATCGAGTATGCATGCTTGTGCATGTTCATCATCCTCCATGGGCTGCTTGGCAATATTAAAAATGTTAAGTTCCACTGTCATATTCCCGAATGACAGATTCATGATCCCGTTTCGACAATTGATTAGCGCATTGGAGGTTGCTAGGAAAGGTCTTCCTAGAATCACCGGAATGCTATTCTTTAAAGTTGGTGCTGGTTCAGTGTCTAAAATAACAAAATCTACAGGAAAGTAGAAAGAATCTACCTTGATGAGGACATCTTCCACAATTCCTCGAGGGATCTTTACGGACCGATCAGCTAACTGAAGGGTCATCGCAGTGGTCTTAAGCTCTCCCAATTCGAGCTCCTTGTACATAAAATAAGGTAACAAGTTGACACTTGCTCCTAAATCCAAAAGGGCCTGATCAATACGGTTATCACCGATGATGATTGAAATTGTAGGACAACGTGGGTCCTTGTATTTAATTGGGAGCTTTGCTTGCAACACTGAACTAACCTGCTCAGCTAAGAAAGCCTTTTTTGGAATATTGGTCTTTCTTTTGATTGTAACTAATTCCTTCAAAAATTTTACATAAGCAGGCACTTGGCGGATGGCATTCAGAAAGGGAATATTAATTTTTAATTGCTTGAAAATCTCAGTTATTCCTTTCACATCACGATTTTTGTGTGGTGCCATCAATCTTTGCGGGTACGGTGCTTTAGGAACAAAACTTTTCTTCTGATGTTTCTTTTGCTTGTACTTTTTCCTCAATTTCTTCTTTCTTTTCAACTTTCTTCTCTCCATTAAACTTTTCCTCCTCCTCTGGCAACACTACTTTATTGTCGACCTGCTTTCCAGATCTCAATGTTGTGATTACCCGAATTTATTGTTGATCATCATCTTGTGATGAAGTTGATGTTTGTTCAATAATCATCTTGGGTTAGAAACTGGTTGGCTAGGAAACGATCATTTTTCTCTTTCACAGAGAAAAGTTGCCAATTGTCCAATTTGGGTCTCAATTTTAGAGATTGAGGATGTGTGAGAATGGATAAGTTTCATCAGGTCCTCAGTAGAAGGAGTTTGTGTATGAGGACGTTGGACAGTATTTCTCAGTGGATTGTTAAATCCAGGTGGTGGAAATATTGGCACAAAATTTTACTGTGGTTGGTTTTGATAATCTCCCATTGGTTGTGCAAACTGAAAATTCTGGTTCATTTGCCGTGGCTGCCCAATCTGATTTTGATTGTATTGAAATTGATTTGGGTTATTGAACCCTTGCTGCTGAAATTGCCCTTGACCGTAGTTCTGCTGCGGTCCTTGATTGAAATTTTGTTGGGGATAAAAGTTTGTCCCCTATTTCCTGGGCTGTATTCTTTGATTATCTTGTTTCCATGAGAAATTTGGGTGGTTTCTCCAGCTATTTGGGTTATTTTCATTGAAAACGTTTCCTTGATTCCGCCTATAATTATTCACAACATTTAGTTGTTCATATGTGTCTTCATAGTAGTTCTACATTGAAGGACAATCATCTACCATATGCATTGGACTTGCACACATTGAACTTGGCTCAGGTTGTGTATTTACCATATGCACATTCTTCTTTAATTTCAATTCCTCCACTCGTTGAGTGAGGAAATCAATTTTAGCCATCTGATCTGGGGAATCCTTCACTACGTATAGTCCTCCCTTCTTGGTTGAACTCCCGGCTTGATCACGGGCTTTGACTAATTGTTTCCGAGTCTTTATGAAATCCCAATGCTGAGAATCCTCAGCCAGCTTTTCTAGGAAAGCATAAGATTCAGTTTCCTTAAGGCTCATGAATCCTCCGCCATTCATTGACTCCACCAGATGTCTATTAGGTTGACTTAGTCTATTGTAGAAACACTGGACCAATCTCCACTTTGAGTATCCATGGTGTGGACATTTGAGTAAGAGATCCATGAATCTATCCCAAGCTTCATATAATCTCTCATCTTCCTCTTGCGTGAAATCCGTGATTTCACGTCTAAGGACATTCGTCTTCGCCATAGGGAAGAACTTTGATAGAAACTTTTTGATCATCTGATCCCAGGTGGTTATGGATCCCGATGGTAGAGAGTTTAACCAGGCTTTTGCTTTATCCTTTATAAAGAAAGGAAACAATCGTAGCCTAACAGATTCTTCGCTAAAATTTTGGTAAACAGATAAGCAGACTTCGACGAAGTCTTTAATGTGCTGGTATGGATCTTCTCTCTCCATGCCATGAAAGATTGGAAGGATTTGGATGACATTTGTACGAATTTCAAACCGGCCGCCAGGTGTGGTGGGATATACAATGCATGATGGGGTATTTATAGTGATTGGAGAAAGCAGTTCTCTCAATGTTGGTTCTTCCTCTTGTTCGAGTTTCCCATTCATGTTGTCAGTCATATTGACTTCAGTGGATGATCCACTTGAAAATTGTTGCCTTGATCTAGCGTCCTTACGATTTGATCGGCAAGCACGTTCGATCTCAGAATTTAAAGGCTCTAAAGTTCTTTCTTTAGAAGACTTAGTGTGCATGCAAATGACGCACAGAGTGGAGGTTTCAGGCAGGAAAACCTCGAGAAATTTTTTTTTTTTTCTTTTTCAAATTTCAAATTTTGAAATTGAAATTTCTGATTTTTTTTTTTCAAAACACTCACAACAGTCGATCGATTGACTCTTTTGTGTCAATCGATTGACAAAGCAGTGCTCACTACCACAGAACACAGTCGATCGATTGACTCTTTCGTGTCAATCAATTGAAAAAGTGGTGCTCACAACCACAGAACACAGTCGATCGTTGGAGGAAGAATTCTCAATCGATTGACTGTTAAAAATACGCAATCGATTTTTTTGTTTATTTTTTTCTTTTTATTTATTTATTATTATTTTTTTTTTTTATTTTTTTTTTTAGCTGGAATACTATTTTAATCCCTTAAATTTCCTAAAACTAACTGTCTATTTCCTAAAAATTTAAATTTTCTTGATTTCCCCGACAACGGCGCCAAAAACTTAATGTGATTTTTTAATTGTAATGTTTTACTCGCAAGCGCATGAATCAGATTGTATATAGTGGGTGCGGAGTACGAGATCATTCCCACGAGGACTATTTTGGAAGATCTAAAAAGATAAAACAGTGATTCAAGAAATCTATCAAGATCTAACAGTATTCTACCAATATTATGATCTAGGCGGTTTTGTGAGATGACAATTACTGACTACAAACTAAAATTTAACTAATAATTTAAAAATAAAGGTAAAGATGAAGATACTAAATCCTCCCATCTTTGGTCTGTTCTTCCCATAATATTTAATCTAAGGATTAAACTATGAGATATACCATTGAAGAAAAATATCTTTTATGGAAGATAAATGGTCAAAACCCTGATAGGTTTCACGTTGCATCCCTGTAATCAGGACTTAACTTCATAGATGATTTTCATATATAGATCTGGGATCAAGGGCATGGCTCAGCACACTTGATCTCATATGCAAATAAAAATCATCCCCAAAGTGGGTAAAAATTTCAACAAAAATACCACCATAGATCTGAAATCAAGGGCATCGCTCGGCACACTCGATTTCAGATTAGAGAGTAATTAAGATAAAATTACCATTACAAATCCAAGATCCAGGGCATGGCTCGGCACACTCGATCCCGGATCATAATCGTAAGTAGATCCACACGATGAAAGCAAAACGACCATATAACAATGATTGGGGTAAAATTACCGTCACAGATCTGAGATCCAGGGCACGGCTCGGCACACTCGATCCCAGTTAGTGGCGGAGATTTCATCCGTTTGTGATAACACAACAACCATAAAATAAAATCTCATATTTTAATCCTAAATTTATATTATTAGAAGTGCATCCCTCGGATGGGAATCATTAGATCTCCATCCCTATAAATTTAACCACACATGCTGTAATTAAATGACATAAATAAATAAGGAAGGAAAAATAACATCAACTTAATGAATTAAAAATACCTCAAACTTCAATAGAAAATTATTTGATCTACAAGTACGATGATCTTCATAAATGAAATTACCAATGCTCTCTAAATTTAAAATAAGAATCAACTGAACAAAAATAATAAATTGAAGGAAGGAATGCTGAAAAATTAAAGGAACAAAGCTATCAAAGAAAAATCTAAAACTAACTCTCTAATCTATACATCTACTCTAAAAAAATAAAAACTCTTCTAAAACTAATCCTAATTCTCCTCTCGAAGTGTTTGATTTGGCTTTAAATAGTATCCAAGTCATGCGAGTTTCCTGGCTCGAAAAGTCAGGGTCGATTGATCGACCTTATAGGGTCGATCGATCAACCCTCCAAAAATCTCTAAAAATTTGCTTTAAGAAGTCCTTTTCATCTCAAATTCCATCATTTTGGTCGCTTGATCGACTAGAAGGTCGATCGATCGACCTTCCCAGATTTCTGTGAACTCCCGCTGAACTTTGCATCAGACACTACCTTGGTATTTTGGCCATAACTTTTTATTCTGAACTCCGATTAACATATTTCTTATGGCGTTGGAAAGCCGGTAGAAAGATCTACAACTTTTATGTTTTGGCAATTTTATAATTCTGACGTCGTGAAGGTCCAAACTAAGTTGCAAGTTATACTAAGTTCTCGATGAGCCAAAGTTGCAGTGTTTTGACACTATTTTTAGAATTCTTGGGCTATTTTCTGGACTTTGATTGTATTTACCTGAAACACTTCAAATCTAGTAATTCTTATCAGATAGCCTTCATCGGATAGTTAAATGTAGGTATTTAGGGGTAAAATATCATCATATTTCACTACTCATCACCTCTCTTCTCCAGGAGACTTGAATCTTTCAGGTTGATTCATATAAATCTCATCCTCCAGATCACCATATAGAAATAATGTTTTCATATTGAGTTGCTCAAAATCTAAGTTCAACTGTGCTACAATTGACAATAAAATCCGGATTGAAGTGTGTTTCACAATTGGTGAGAACACCTCATTGTAATCAACGTCTTCATTTTGCGCATAGCTTTTTGCTACCAACCATGCTTTGTACTTTGCACCATTACTTTATGAAGAACCCTTTCTTCTTATAAATCGACTTGCATCCAATCACTCTCTTTCCCTTAGATAACTCTCTCAGTTTTCAAGTTTGATTCTTATAAAGAGAATCCATCTCTTCACTCATTGCGATCTTCTATTCCCGTGCATATCTACCACTGATTATATTCTTGAATGAAGATAGCTCATTGCCATC
Source organism: Chloranthus sessilifolius (assembly GCA_021018995.1). NCBI lineage: Eukaryota > Viridiplantae > Streptophyta > Magnoliopsida > Chloranthales > Chloranthaceae > Chloranthus > Chloranthus sessilifolius. Next base: position 10,084,479 of record CM037585.1, read on the forward strand.
CAACGTTAAAGAGAAAGCGACCATATCTTAAAGCGACCATATCTTTAAAACCATAGCAAATTGGTGCTCTAACATTCCTTTTGGGTCTTCCTCCTGCTAAGGATCGTCTTGCCTCTCTCTCAACTGTTTCAGTACTTTAATCTTATGTAATAACTGTAGGAGTTTCTAACTCTACCTCAAACTGATATTCTGCTACTTCTTCTCTAATCTTCATAATCTATTTGTTAGAAGTTCGCATAACAGATTTATCAAAGGTCACATCTCTACTGACACAATCTTATTTTGCTCAGGACATCATAACCTTGTATCCTTTCACATTATTTGCATACCCTAAGAATCGCTTTCTTAGCCATTGGGTTAATTTTACTATCTCTGACATGATAGTAAGTTGTGCAATAAAAAACCCTCAATGCAGTATAATCTGCAGGCTTTCCCGTCCATATCTCAATTGGAGTCTTGCACTCTATTACTGTAAACGGTGATCTGTTTACTAGATAATACGTTTTACAAACTGTCTCGGCCTAGAACTCTCTACCCAATCCTGCATTGGATAACATACATCTTATTTTTTTAAGTTCTATTCATACGTTCTACTACCATGTTCTGTTACGATGTATTTCTCACTATGAAGTGCCTAGCAATACCATTTGCTTCACAAAACTCCTGAAACTGTCCACTGGTATACTCACCACCATTATTGGTTCTCAACCGCTTGACCTTCCTTCCAGTTTGATTATCAAACAGTATTTTCTACCTCTTGAAGATTTTTAACACCTCATCCTTATTTTTTATCATATAGATTTATACATACCGAGTAGTCATCGATAAAAGAGATGAAGTACCTGACACCACCTTTAGAAGGAACCTTTGAAGGCTCCTATATATCTGAATGTATATAGTCTAGTGTGTCTTTTGTATTATGAGCCGCTGTATTGAATTTAACCCTGCATTATTTTTCGAAGACACAATACTCACAAAAGTCGACTTTTCCGACCTTTACACCTTTCAACAAGCCTTACTTGTTCAACCCTGTCATCCCTCTTTCTGACATGTGCCCTAGGCGCATGTGCCATAACTGTGTATAGGACAAATAACTATCATTTAACATAGATAATGTTGCTCCACCTGTCACTATACTCCCTAATAGAAAGTAAAGGTTCTCAACCTTTTCGCTTTCACCACAACTAGAGATCCCTTTGTCACCATTAAAACTCCACCTTGAGTTATAAACTTGAGCCCATTTGAGTCCAGTGCACCAAGCAATATGAGGTTCTTCCTCAATTCTGAAACATAGAGTACATAGGTTAATGTTCTCATATCATCGTGCATCTTTATTCTGATACACTCCTTTCCAACTATTTTACAGGCCATATTGTTTCCCATCAAAACTATTCTACTGTCTATTTCTTTATAAGATGCGAACTAATCCCTATTTAGATACATGTGGTAAGAGCACCCTGAATAAAGTATCCATGCATTATACGAGTATTTATCTGAAATCACTGACAACACATTTCCATCATCATTCGGAGCTTATTCGGCTATACTAGCCTCATCAACGACTCATTTTTACTTTTTATCTTAAGCATCGTCCCTCTTAGTTTGTAACTGTGAACAATGTCTTTTGATGAGACTCCTTTCATGACAATTATAGCATTCTACTATTTTTCTATTTTTGGATTTAGATCTGTACTTTGATCTACCCCTTTCAGATTTACAATCCTCTGCTATCTCCTAACCAACAAATCATCTGCTTGTGGATCACTATCCGAACCTTTCTTCCTCATGTCATTACAAAGCAGTATTGTTGTAACCGACTTCAGTTCAATAATATCATTCCCATAAAGCAGCATAGTAATTAGGTGCTCATAAGAATCTGGAGGGAAGACAAAAGTAATAGTGCTTTGTCTTCATCCTTAACCTCTTCTCCAATATTTAATAATTCAGATATTATTCTATTGAATTTTTTACGTTATTTGTTGAAAGAAGTACTTGCTTTCATGTATAACTTGTGCAGTTGCTTCTTAAGATATAGATGGCTCGTGAGAGATTTCGTCATATAAAAACTCTTCAATTTGGCCCACAGCAAGGCCATTGAGTTCTCCTGCATCACATTATACGTAATCTCCTTCGCTAGACATAGCCGAATCGTACTACACACCTGAAGTTCGAATTCTTCCAAATCACCATCAAACATATCTGCCGACTTACCCGAAAGCCCTTTCAATGCCTTATGCAGCCCTTGATATCTCGGATTTGTACTTGCCATAAGTCGAAATTGATCTTCCTGTCGAATTTCTCAACCTCGAATATCGTGTTCGAAACCTTTAGGGACTTCGATGCCATCTCCGATCGTAGAATGAAAATCTAATCATAGTCACAAAATCGGGGTTCGATAATAATTCGGCAAAGTTAAAATCCGACAAAGTTCGGGAATAATTCAGAAAAATAAAAAAATAAAGAATTACAAAATATAATTAATTATATATATATAATATAATATAATTTTATGATTTAGATATATATTTAAAATTTTTAAATATATTTTTGAGTAAAATAATAAATTATTAAATTATTTGAATATAATACATGATTATCAAATCAGCGGCGTTACACATGACGTGAGAAAGGATGAGAGAGAGAGAGAGAGATGAGAGAGGAGGAGGTGGCCGGCGTGCCCAGAGGTGGTTGGCAGTTGCTCGACCAACTTGAAAGTTGAGAGAGATGAGAGAAGTTCACTGGTTCAGCAGTCCAGAGTCGAGAGGATAGAGAGGAGGAGGGTTTGAGAGAGAAGCGAGAGAGAGGGAGAGGAGGGTTTAACTTTTAGCTTTTTACTTTTAAGTTTTAGATATAAATAATAAAATATAAAAATGTGCTTTTAACTTTTAAGCTATCATTAAGATAACTTAGCGTGTAAGCCTGTAAGGAGCCGACTTCAGTGATGTTTGCAAACTTCACGAATAATTCAAAAAATTTGCGAACTTCAGTGATGTTCACGATTTTTTCAAAAATTCGTGAATAATTCGTGTTCTTTTCATCTCTAAAAAAAATCGTGAATTATTCGCGAATTATTCAATTATTTAGAGATTTTTGTGACTATGAACCTAATAGCTCTGATACCAATTTGATATGCGGAAGCTGACAAACTAACCAGCGATCTTACGATGAATGATCAAATAAGAACGTAAAGTAGAAGAAAGTCAACCACAAACACACAAGAAACAATATTTGCGTGGTTCGATACTATGCCTATGTCCACGGGCTGCTATAATCCACTATATTGATGATCACACAAGAATACAAGAGCACTCAAGCCTCACCAAAACACTCCTCAAAACCCTAGATAGGTTTTTCAATATTTTACAATGATATCTCTAAGTTACAATTCGACCAAGAGCTTTCCATATATATTGATGTCTCGAATCCTACTTCTAACCCAAAAGAAATTGTCAAAAAAATGGAGTTGACACGTAACTTGACGTTGCGGGTCGCTCGAGCGACTAAAACCCGAGAAAACGCCCTTAGAATAGTGCGCTAGTCGCTCGAGGGAGAACCAAACTCGTTCGGGCGACTTATACCCATAAATTTTTCCGTATTGAGTGCTCACCTCCCTCGAGGGGATTTGATTCCCGCTCTAGCAAGCCAACTTAAGTTAGAGTCCCAAATAACAAATGGATACATTAACATTGATGTTAAAGATATTGGATTTATCAAAATTCACTCGTCCAAGGCCTCTTCATAAATATTAAGAAGATGACAGAGATGGTGAATTTGTTGAAGATCACCTTTACTCGTGATGATTAGATAATCATTAGCTGATTGGAGCAAATTAATATTGGAATCACATCTAGTATTTTGGAAACCTTTGAAATAACAGGCAATTGAATTCTATATAGGTCACTTTTGGGGATGTGTGCTATATGTAATCAACATTTGATCGTTTGATAGGTAGACTATATCTCGTGCTTGGCTGATTATAAAACCATCGCCAACATAGCCGAATTCCAACCTATTCGGGAATCTATGTAAAGAGGGGATATCGATAGTTGAAGATTTTAACCGCGTTTTTTATGGTTCCACTGTTAACACTGATGATTGTATGTATGATGAGTATCATTTTTTATCTCAATCTTTCACATAATAAATCTTGAGATTGTGATCCACAGATCTACCATCAGAAGTGGGTTTTAGGGTCAGTTTTGAACTCTTCTACAAAGGAAGAACAGAGTTTGTTTCATCGAAAAAACTAAGTTAAAAATTTAGGAGATTGAAAATCTAACAACCGGTCAAAAACGTTTTGGTGGGGTGAAACATAATAGGTGCATTTTGCAACTCTTCCCAAACGTCTGTTTGGTGTTCCTTAACAAATTGGACAGTGGTATACAAAGGACAATGTTTTATAGACAATTTTGTAGGCAGTTTAGGTGGCACTAGGTAAGTGACTGCACACATAGTAGGGCCCAATCACTGCAGCTACTCACGTCGCACTACATAAGCTGTCTGCAAAATTATCTACCAAAAATTATCCACCATTTATAATTTTTCTAAGAAATTAGAGGAGAAAGAAGTGTGAAAAAATCTTTAAAATTTTGTGGTTGTGCCACATCAACATCCGTATGTGCAAAATTGTCTATCAAAATCTGTCCACCGTTTATAATTTTCTTTGATATAGTTCTGATTGTCTCTTGATAGTAGACACCTATATGGGTGCCCCAACCGTTCTATGAAAGCGAATGAATCCTTAAAAATCGTTGATTGATTTGGATAAGATTATGGAGATCTTGTTTAACCCTTATCTTCCACATAATGGATCTTGTCATCATCACCCACCTATCCGACAACAATTTTTTGATTCATGTGTCAGAGATCCCAAAAAAATGGATCTTCAATCATATGGCACACATCACGTTCAAACTTGATTTTAGGGCCATTGTTTGGTGATTTGGGACATATAGAATAAAAAATTGGTCGTCTGATGGGCACCATGATATCAAGACCCATTGTGTGGAAGATCGGGGTGAAACATAATTTCCATTATCTGATCTGAAGCAATCAACGATTTTCAAGGGGCTCTAGGATGTGGGCGCATTCAAAGAACGTGTGGGCGTGGACAGAGGTATCCTACCTTTACTTATAGGGAGTGATCACTTGCACACCGAGATTTCTACTGTTTTGAGGGTACCTCTATTAGCGCACACATAATCTCTAAAAGCTCCCACATCGGAAACCTCTTCAAAACCATTAATTGTTCTAAATCAGATGATGGAGATTTTTTGGTGATGTGACATGCGGAAAAAAAAAGTGACCGTTTGATAGATGCAAAATGATATCAAGATCCATTCTGTGGAAGATCGAGGTGAAACACAATCTCCATCACCTTATCCAAAGCAATCAATGGTTTTCAAAGGGGTTGTAGGCACAAACAGAGGCGGATGTGACGGATTTCAAAGACTTCAAACTTCGTGCCATCAGCACGATCCTCCAGACTGTGCTCCAAACTATGCACGGAACATTGGTATAATAAGTAAAGATAAACGAATAAGGTAAATAATTGCATAAAGCAGAAAGTAACATGCCCATCTGGCATAACCCAAAAGACAGTTCTACTTTCATGCCACTACATGAATAGAGAACCGATCCGAACCATCGGTGATAAACAGATCACCCCAGATGATTCGCCAAAAAAATAATCCAATTTAATTACATCGTTTATCAAAAATAAAGGCTTGACATACCAAGCCGTATAAGTCTGTTCTCAAAACTACTCTCTGTCAAAGTACACAGCAGAGTTTCCTAGGAGAAGTCCTCGGGAGAAGGCTCCAACTCGTCTCCAGGCACGTAATCCGAATCACCCGAATCTACGTCTCCCGAAGTCTCAGCTGCTGCTATCAATGGACCTGCGACGTATAATCTAAAGGGGTGAGCTACATCCTAGCTCAATAGGGAACAAACACAATGAATATATAAATTAAAACTCACATATATTTCATGATATTCTAAGCATGATGTGTCTATGCATTTGCTAGAAAATAGTTTTAAAAGCTGATAATTTCCATTCAAGTTTATTGATAATTAGCATGTCTTACTTTACTGTTGATTGATCATGAATAACACTGAACAGGTTTAAAGCAAAACTTAAATCTTCAACTTAAGTAATCCCCGAACAATATAGCATCGAGCCCCAATGGAATACCCACCATTGTCGCCTAAATAGACAGTTGTAAATAATGTATTCCATGAGAATACTACCCAAGCCCCTTTCTCACTAGGCGGCGTGGTTAAATATCATTCAACATCCCTGGGATGTGCTTACGGTTACAGATAAACCTCCGTACTGGTGTACGAATTAGCCGCCGTACCGGTCACGGATATCCTGTCGCGTCAGTCGTGGGTATCCCGCCACGTCGGTGGGGTATTCTAAATAAACCTCAAATAACAAAAATAACATGTACACACAGATGTGCTTTACATATAGTTATTCACCGTGTAAAGTGCTATCTTATATCAGTTAGGCATCAACAGTAATTATTTAATCACATATACATCCATGGGATGTATATCTTACTCGCATCATACTTGGTGCCTTTATTTCTTTCTCATCTCCTAGGGATGTCTCATTCTTATTAGATTACTTGATCTTAATCACTTGCATCACACAGAGGCCTTTTTCACATTCTTGGTGTTACACACACACCCATTTTCACAAAGCTTTTCATGGTTAAAACAACTTCAAATCTGATAATTATATCACTACATACATGCTCTTAAAATTAAAGTACATGTTCAAGGTGTTCCCTACTTGAATTCTCTGAAGGTCCAAGCATCAAGGTCCCACGCAGCTCCTTGTGCTCGCTTTCACACATACTACCTATAGTACATCACAACATACGTAATACATCACTAAAGATATAATGAAGAAGGTCCTGGACCCTCCATGAATCTCAAAGTAAAACTATAAAGTTAAGTAAAACTGCCAAAGTCGATTAATTGATTTCAAAATCGATTAATCGAAACACAATTCGATTAATCGAAATCTAAATCGATCAATCGATTACCAAAATCGATTAATCGAGATTCAAATTTGATTAATCGATTAATCGAAATCTCCACCATAGTAAGGTCGATTTTCAAATCGAGTGGTCAAAAGTCTGAAATCAATTAGTCGATCCCAAATCGATTAATCGAAATCCAAAATCGATTAATCGATTTTCCAACTCGATTAGTCGATTTTCTCAGGTCTTGTTTCTCCAGCCACTGGAGGTACCCAGTCGATTAGTCGATTCCAAATTGATTAATCGAGCATCCAAATCGATTGATCGAAATCCAATTCGATTAATCAAAATCGGGCTTTCCTGACTTTTCAACTTTCAGACCAAAATCGATTAATCGAATCCCACTTTCGATTAATAGATTTGGTCAGGTTCAGCCCCCTTTCGGGTTGTTCTTTCAAATTTTTTCCCTTTCTTTTCTAAGCCTTTAATCTACTCTTTTTAAGCACATTTGACTGAATTTAATCATCTACAATCTATGCATTAATATTAATTTAAAACTCACCTTCAATCAATCCTCAAATTGATCAAGATCTAGGTTGGAATGGCTAGGGATCCAGCTTTTGCTTCAACGATTCCAACACGTTGAATCCGGAAATCAATGCTCTAATCTCCTCTTGATTTGCATTAACTCTACTTCCATAACTCCTCTTTACTCTCTCTCTCTCTCTCTCTCTCTCTCTCTCTCTCTCTCTTCTGAACTCTCTCCTCAACAACCAACAAAAAGGAAAACTAGGGTTATTAAAACCCTTATATCCTCTCTTGGCTTTGGTGTTAAGCGCATACACCAGAGATAGGTGTATGTGACTGTAACTTAACAATATACTCTACACTTAGGTCACACTAATCTCACATTAGTACATAACTTCATGAGTCCACTGTTTGACCATCACTTGGTTAAACCCATGACCAGTCGAGCACGGATCCTGAGGTCAAAGTCAAACGCTAAATTTTTCAGGATATTACAGAGGCACCCTTTAAAAAAGGGTAGATTACCCAGTCAGGTCTAAGCTTTTTCAAATTTATCCAGCGGGGTACCTACTTCGTAGAAAGGGGAACCTACTGCGTAGAAAGGAACCAGGGGGGTCTAGACCCCAAACTTTATTTTCATATTTACCTACATTGGTCACCTTTTTGGTACATTAAGTTAAATTTTAATATACCAAAATACCTCCTCATTAGACTATATAAGTCACTTGTCTTTATTCAAAATAATTTAGTGAAATTTTATGCTGCTTGTGGGCTTGTTGAGGATGCATACAAGTTGTTTGTATTAATGTTTGAGAAGAACCTTGTGACTTGGAACTATGTATTTTTTATTTTATTTGATCTAAATGGGAGGCCTAATGAGGTACCGTCCCGTTTTAGGCAATTGAATTTGGAGGGTATACAGAAGTTATTTGTTTTCTGTTTCATATGCCCTTATTCTCTTAAGAGTCAAACAAGCCTATGTATTTTTTAGTGAAATTTAGTAAAATTTTATGCTGCTTGTGGGCTTGTTGAGGATGCACACAAGTTGTTTGTATTAATGTCTGAGAAGAACCTTGTGACTTGGAACTATGTATTTTTTATTTTATTTGATCTAAATGGGAGGCCTAATGAGGTACCGTCCCGTTTTAGGCAATTGAATTTGGAGGGTATTGAATTTGGAGGGTATACAGAAGTTATTTGTTTTCTGTTTCATATGCCCTTATTCTCTTAAGAGTCAAACAAGCCTATCGATCAAAATGTTCTTGGATAATGCACCAGGATTGTTGGAATTGGTCAACCCATAAAAATCTGTAGACGTTTCTTAAGAGACCTAATTAGACTTATATTGTCGTTTGCATTAGTCAGTTTATGTACGAAATACATTAAGGTTTATAATATATAGATGGCCTTAGTTGGTCTCTACTTATGCCACCTTTTGATGTCCGACATCTTTATTCAGGAAATTATAAATGGACATTTGTTTCTGAAATTTAGGAATTTATAATAGTCTATAAAAATTAAACAACTTATTACTACTCACAATCACCACATAATGATAAAATGAACGCAAATCATTTTTAACGTGGAAAAATCCATCACAGGTAAAAACCACGGGATCTCTCTCAGATCCAAGAAAAAATTTACTATGAATAAATAGTCTTACAGTGCTTATTGAAATTATATGCCCTATCACTCCTGTCACCAACAATGACAGCCTCTCACCATCATCCTATCCACAGTAAATAATTCCAACAACTTGTCGTCTCTCACAAAAGTCCACTTGTCTCTCACAAGCCGTACACTCTCAAACAAGGATTAGAGAAAAACACACTCATCATTGAGATTTAGGATTCAAATGAATAAAATGTAAGTAATCTCAAGTATAGAAGTTTGGACCAGACTCTTAAAAATGGAGGATTTTCGGATCAGTTACAAAACTGTCCGAACTTCCTAAAATATATAGGATTTCGGGCTACGGACGTCCGTGAATCACTCACGGTCGTCCGTGACCACGGATGTCCGTGAGTGTCTTCCGGACGACCGTGGGTCCACAAATGACAAAATAATTTGTCATAAAGATTTACTTTGCAAGACCATTTTTTTAAGGAGTAAATACTGATTTTTTAAGTCATGATGATGACAAAATATCTCACAATCTCCCCCTTTGTCACAATCATGATAAAAATCAATTTGCAAAGACTCAAAAATTAAAAAAATATCATATATTCATTTCTCATCTAAGTCCTATGCATCAATCTAGAATGAATATGCTAAAATTACAACTCTATTTGCTCCCCCTAACTATTTGCCAAGTAAAACATAACCTAAACACTATTTTAGGATTTGATCTTTCACTTATTGCTCTTCACCTATTGAATGAAACATAGAACTTTAATAGCACAAGTATAATATAAGTGTAACAGTTTATCTCCCCCATTTTTGTCATAATGTGACAAAGGGTAAGGTGAATCAAGAACAACAGAAAATATTTTAATTTAATCACAATTTAAGATAACTTTGCACATTCATTTAAGATTTAAAAAATTTGTACATACTGTGCAAGTATCAATAGGGCGATTACAAATTATAAAAATCTACTCCAAAATCCCCGTCACAAAAAAATATAACAACAAAAAAAACAGCACATTAACATAATTATATATAAAACCAATTCAGAGTTCACAACACAGAAAATACAAGATCACTCGGGCAGCGGAAAATGAGCTCCTGGTGGCGGAAAGACACTGTTAAAGCGATGCATCATCGCTTCAAAGCCGTCATTCATAGTCATCTGTAAAGATGGCATCTGCTCCCCATATACATTAAAACAAATTTCTATTCTTTCAGATAAGTTTTGAATATCTGAATTCATGTGTTGAATATCAGCATTCATCCTATCGAGGCGATGGTCATAGTAATGACCCTCTGAAGCTTGAACTGGAGGAACTGGAGGAGGTACAGGAGCTTAGTGACCAATATTTTCTGGAGAAGAGATGTCTGCATCATCCTCTTCAGAACTATCATCTATGAACTCGACTTCATCGAAATCTATTCTTACCCTTTTCCTAATTTTTTTAAGCCTGCCTAGGGGTGCCATGACCTGAGAAGTAGTCAGATGAGGCGGAAGAGTCATTTGAGACTCTACAATCTTACTAATGATGATGGGAAAAGGAAGAGACATTTTGAAAGAATCGTCCTTCATTCGGCGAACGATAATTTCAAAAATAATAGTTGACACACACAAGGGACGATTTTTGTCTAAAAGAAATATGAGATAAATAATATCCCAACGCACTTGATCCTTATTACCCGCTCTTGGTGTAAGAGTAGCAAAAAGGACATGACGAAGCCACTGAAATTTGGTTTTCAGAAGGGTGTAGTGCAATGCAGTTCCAGTAAGTTGATTTTGGCCATTACAAATGTAATCATACACTGTGGATTTTACAAAGAATGAACATGACTTTCATCCACAGGGTAGCTATACCCATCAAGATTTAAAGGAATACCCAAGATTTCATAAATAAGTAATAGAGAAAATTTTATTTGCTTACCAAAAATAAACAACATAGCGTAACACTCCATTCGGCTCTCAACGATTTTCGAGTCTAGAAGATTGGCATAAAAACACCGAACTACATCGGTGTAAGCGGAGCCAGATAGAGAAAGTAGAGACAGCCAACCCCGAGAAGCAAACATCTCAAATAAATCATGATCTTTAAGAAACTTTTCAAAAACCACACGTTCAACTATTAGGTTTCGAGTTGCAAAAAGACGAAGAAGCGATCTTCATGACTTTGAGATGGAAATCGTTGAAGTGAGGGTGAGGAAGAAGATGATGAACCTTTAGCCTTCTTGGAGTTTTTTCGATTTAGTGAAATTTTTACGTAAAATCGAAGAGGAAATCGGTTTTTTGGAAGTAAAACATTGTGTAGAATGAATGCAATTTTGAAATTTTTGTTTTTATAAAATTTGGCCACGGACGTCCGTAGGATATATGAGATCCGTGAAAGCCATCTACAACCGTTAAAGAAAGCACAATATGGCGCAGGGTTTCGAAACTACGAACGTCCATTGTGACATGCACAGACATCCGTGGATGATTTGAAAGCATGCAGTTGGAATAACTGTGAAAGAACTGTTTCGAAATTTGAACTGACGGTTGACTTTTTCTAGACTTTCGTTGTAACATGCACGGACGTCCGGTTAGAATTTGGCAGTATGCAGTTTGAAACGCGGACATCCGTGGTGATTCACAGACGACCGGATGAAAAATTCCAATGAAATGCGTTAAAGACGAATGTTCGTGATAGGGAGACGGTCGTTCGTGATACTTTGAAAGAATTTCTAAAATTTTAGGGAGTTTAGTATTTTCTAAAATGTTAAGAAGTTAATGTATTTTCTTAAAATTTCAAAATTTTCAATATGCCACACAATAAAGTTGCATGTGAATAAAAAAAAATTAAACATCCTGAAAATATAATTTAGGAAGAGTTAGAGTTAATCGAAATTAGCAATCTTCAGATAAAATCATAGGTAATACTTAAGATTAATGATAGTTAACAAAGGAAAGTTTTAAAATTCAAAGTCATTTGCAACAAAAATAATCCACAGTCATATTGAAAATGAAAAGTGACATATTCTATATAGAAATTTGACTGGATAAAAGGTTTATCACTCACACCTTTTTAAGCTTTCTAAAAGACCCTTTTAACGAGCTTTAGAACATTGACTCCTAACTAGTTAGTTTAGGGCAATGGATCTTAAGAAATCCCAACGGTTTTACTTGCTCGAGTCAATTAGGCAACAAGGTAGAGCAAAAGCTTATTTGAAGATGCAAATTGAAACTTACTTGCTTTCTATTCAACTCATATAACGAGGGTTAGGCCAATGACTCCCAATTCAGTTGACTCAGGGCATTGAGTATAAAATACTCCAATGGGCTTATTAACTCGAGTTGAAAAGGCAATATGTAAGAGGAAATCAGATATTTATATAAGAGGAAACAATCTTTCATTTTGAAGTTATTAATCAGATATCAACTTTTATACAAGTCTCAAGTTTGTTGCAATGACTATAAAAAATTTTCTTTATATACTAACAATTTAAAAAAGATTAACCATGATAAAACTGAATTAAAGCCAATTAAGAGTAGCTCAAGATTAGAGAAATGCAAGTTCAGGAAATTTGATCAGTGTATCATATAGAAACCTGAAGCACAAAAAAAACAATGATTTCTTTAAAAAAAATATGTGCAAATTCAAAACAAAAAAATATATATAAGAGTTGAAGTGATTACTCAATGAAGCATAAACCAATAGATTTTTGAAGAAATTCAAATCAAATAAAATCCAATGGTTTTGTAAGAATATCAGCCAATTGCAATTGAGTGTCTATGTGCTCAAGGAGAATAATTTTATCCTCCACCAAATCACGTATAAAGTGATGTCGGATTTTCACAAATACAAATAGCACTAGTGTTATCACAAAACAAGGTCATTACACCTTGAGAAATCCCATAGTCAGACAACATTTGTTTCATCCTTATGAGTTGAGTATACTCATTTCCAGCAGAAATATATTCTGCTTCAGCAGTGGACAAAGAAACCGAAGCTTATTTCTTGTTGAGCCAAGACACAAGACAATTACCGATATAAAAGCAACCACCACTAGTGCTTTTACGATCATTAGAATTACCAGCCCAATCAGAGTCAAAAAACTCGATGATATGCGATGTGGTATCGAAGGGATACTAGCGACCTAACTCTAAAGTTTCGCTAACATAACGGATGACACATTTAAGTACAGTTAGATGAGATTCCTTAGGGGCTGCTTGAAATCTAGCGCACATACCAACACCATAAGCAATATCCGGTCGACTAGCAGTTAGATAGAGAAAACTACCTATCATGCTTCTATATAGAGTTTCTCTAACAGATTTACCATTTACATTTTTTGACAATTTCACAGATGTACTCATAGGAGTGCGGGCAGGTTTACTTGATTCTAAACCAAATTTTTTATCAAGTTCTTTTGCATATTTGAATTGATTAATGAAAATGTCAGAGGAACATTGTTTAATTTAAAGACCTAAAAAATAGTTTAATTCATAAAATAAACTCATTTCAAATTTATTGCTCATTAAAGTTTGAAACTTATGCGCATTTACGTCAAGTGTGGATCCAAAAATAATATCATCAATGTAAATTTGAGCAACAGTTAAATGAGATGATTCTTCTTTCAAAAATAAAGTTTTATCCACACTTCCACATTTAAAACCGTTATTGATTAAATATTTTGTAAGTCTATTATACCAAGCACGAGGTGCTTGTTTCAAATCATATAACGCCTTTTTAAGTCGAAAAACATCAACAGGATGATGTGGATCTTCAAACCCTTTAGGTTGTTCCACATACACTTCCTCAGTTAGAAAATCATTCAAAAAGGCACTCTTTACATCCATTTGATATAATTTAAACTTTAAATGACATGCCATTGCCAATATTATACGAATGGACTCAAGTCTAGCCACAGGTGCAAATGTTTCATGAAAGTCAATGCCTTCAACCTGTGTGTAGCCTTGAGCCACCAATCTTGCTTTGTTTCTAATGATTTTACCTTCTTCATTAGTTTTATTTTTGAAAATCTATTTCGTACCAATGATTCTAATATTTGGAGGTCTAGAAAGAAGTTCCCACATATCATTTCTTTTAAATTGTGTGAGCTCTTCTTGCATGGCAATAACCTAATGCCCATCTAGAAGAGCTTTAACATTTTTTGGTTCAAGATTTGATGTGTAACATACATGACGTAGAAGATTTGAAAAAAAATTTAAGTTTCTCCTAGTTATTAGTTTGGTGGAGACATCACCAATGATTGCACTCAGAGGGTGACTTCTCATATCACGAGCATAGGAAGGTCTATGTCGAGACTCATTTTCAGAGATATTGTTGTGTGAATTTTCTACAATCATATCTTCAGGGATATTGGATGTAATGTGTGTAGAATTGTCATTGTTAGATGAAATATTAGTGTTATCAAGTCTATTTTTTTCATGATTAACAGAAACAATAAGAATTTCATCATCAATATCTCTATTTAAAACAGTAGAAGAATCTGATTTTTTATCTTCTATAACAACACTCACTGATTCAATGACAGTAAGAGTTCTTAGGTTAAAAATCATATAAGCCCTACTGTTCAAAGAGTAACCAAGAAAATTTTCATTGTCAGTTTTAGCATCAAATTTACTAAGAGATTCACAATCCCTTAAAATGTGACAAGCACTACCAAAGACACAAAAATAACTAATTTGAGGTTTTTTATCATTCCATATTTCATATGGAGCCTTAGTGGTGTAGGGTCTAAGGTACACACGATTTGATATATAACAAGTAGTACTAATGGCCTCAGCCCACAGATTTTTAGCCACACTGTTAGTATTTAACATACCCCTAGCCATTGCTTGAAGTACCCTATTTTTCCTCTCAACCACACCATTTTGTTGAGGTGTGTGAGGAGCAGAAAATTTATGCTTTATTTCATTTGATGCACAATATTTAGCAAATGATGAATTTTCATATTCTTTACCATGATCACTACGAATTCGAACAATAGAGAGATTTTTTTTAATTTGAGTTCTTTTAAAAATTATAATAAATTCATCAAAAGCTTGAGATTTATCTCTAAGAAAAGTAACCCAAGTATACCTAGAAAAATCATCAACTAATACAAGCATATATTTTTTACCTCCTAAACTACTTGTTCTCATGGGACCTACAAGATCAAAATGTATTAATTCAAGTATCTTAGAAGAAGTAGGAACATTTACTTTCTTGTATGAAATATGGATCTGTTTACCCATTTGGCATGCACTATAAATAGATCCATCTGGTTTACTTAATTTCGGTAAACCTTTAACAAGTTGATCAGAGACTAATTTGTAAAGATCAATTTTATTCCTGTGGCCAAGCCTCTGATACCATATATTGATCTCATTTGTTTTACTGATAAGAAAATTATTTTTTAGAGGATCACTAAAGGTGTAACAGTTATCAGAAGATCTAATTCCTTCAAGAACAATTTGACCATTAGAATCAACTACTGTGCACAAATTTTTAGTAAAACTAATATTCATTCCATCATCACATAAATGGCTAATACTAATGAGATTAGTCTTAAGTCCTTCAACATAAAGAACTTCATTTAATTTAGGACATGCAGGTGCTTCAACTGTTCCTTTTCCAGTAATTTTATATGAACTTCTATTTCAGAAGGTCACATTTCCCTCTGAGCATGGACTTAGATGCGAAAAAAATGATTTCTCACCAGTCATATGCCTAGAACAATCGCTATCAAGGAACCACTTAGATGATTCACTAGCTTTTAGTAAAATATGAGCAACCTGAGCAGTCAAATCAGATTTTCGAATTCAAACACGTTTGTACTTAAGATTTGATTTATTTGGAATCACATGTTTGATGATATTTTTATTTGAACTACTCAGCGAGGTGATTTTATTTTTCTTCAAATTTTGATAGTTAGGTACGTAGTACGAAGAGTATTCAAAGGCGAATGGGCAATACACATAAGTATGCCCTTCCCACCCACAAGTAAAGTAGATTGGAACTCTTCTACCAAAGGATCTAGAAATGATAGATCTGGATTTACTTGAAGTTGGTTTAGAATTCATAAAAAGTGATTTAGTTTCTATAATAAAATTTGGAGCATGAGTTATCTCAGGTTCAGGATTTTTATTTACTGCATGATGATATCCAATACCTGATTTGTCTATAGTTCTTTGACCAAAATTTAGTAACATTTCCATATTCTTATTTGCCTTATAAAAATTTGAATATTTTATAGAAATGGAATCAAGTTCCCTTTTAAAATTTTCATTTATTAAAGTGAGGAAATTTACTTTATTTTCCAGTTCAATAAATTTAAAAGTGAAACAATTTACACTATCTTGAAGAGTAATATTTTCTTGAACATATGTTTTGACTTGAGATTGAAGATTACTGATAATGTTTTTTAACTCGGCCACTTCTTTGGTCAATTTAATTTTTTCTTTGGTTAGATGTATTGATTCTTGATAAAGTTCACTGTAAGCATTAGTCATATCTAATACTTCACCATCAATTGTAGTATCAGAAGATAGTGATGTAATAGAGTCGGTTTCAATAAGGGATGGTGTTTGAGAATTATTAGATTCAATTATTGAGGCCATAAAAGCTCTAAACCCATATGAGACAGGTTCAAATTCATCAGAAGATGACTCATTTAATATATCAATCTCATGAGTGGCAGCCAAGACTTTAGATTTTCCCTTATCATTTTTCTTATTAGGACATTTATTAGCATAATGCCCATAACCATGACACTTAAAGCATTGATTAGTGTCAGTAGATTCCTTTTTAGATTTTTTCTCAAAAGATTTAAATTTTTCAAAATTTTCAAATTTTTTAAAAGGTTGTTTCTTATTTTTATAAAAAAATTTAAATTTTTTAACAAACAAAGCAAGTTCATCTGATTAATCAGAATCACTGCTTGAATCAGACTCATCCTTAGATGATTTGAAAGCAACACTTTTAGTAACATGATTGTCTTGAATTTCATATTCATAAGTTTGTAAAGACCCGACAAGTTCAACTAAGTTTAGATTGTCAACATCTTTAGATTCAATAATGGCATTGACTTTAGATCTGAACCTTTTAGGTAGAGACCTTAGAATTTTTCGCATAATTTTTGTATTGGAAACAGGTTCTCCTAAATTAAACGAGTCACTCACAATATCATTTAAGTGAATATAGAAATCAGAAAACTTTTCATCCTCATCCATGCGAAGATTTTCAAATTGAGATGTGAGCATTTGAAGTTTGGAAATCTTCACTTGAGGAGTCCCTTCATAAGTGGTTTCAAGAATTTTTCAAGCATCTTTGGCTATGGTGCAAATACTTATTCGACGAAATTCAGAAGCAGTAACTACTCCAAATAATGCATTAAGGGCCTTTGAGTTATAACCAAGATTATCATATTTCTGATCCATCCATAAAGATTTAGGTTTGATAGTGGTATGTGGTATATAATCTACAACAGAGGGAGTTGGTGACGACCATCCGTCTTCAATAGAATACCATATGTGAGGATCCATTGAACTTAAAAATGCTCTCATCCTTGCCTGTCAGTAAGGATAATTAGAGCTATCAAACAGAGGGGGTCTAGCAGTAAGCGCACTTTCTCTAGGAAGATCGTGATATCTCAAATTTGACATTACACTTAATTTGTTAAAATTTATAAAGTGACCTTGCTCTAATACCAATTAAAATTTGGGAATTTATAATAGTCTATAAAAATTTAACAACTTATTACTACTCACAATCACCACATAATAATAAAATGAACGCAAGTCATTTTTAACGTGAAAAAATCCATCACAGGTAAAAACCACAGGATCTCTCTCAGATCCAAGAAAAAATTCACTATGAATAAATAATCTTACAATGCTTATTGGAATGATATGCCCTATCACTCCTATCACCAACAATGACAGTCTCTCACCATCATCCTATCCACAGTGAACAATTTCAATAACCTGTCATCTCTCACGAAGGTTCACTTGTCTCTCACAAGCCGTACACTCTCAAATAAGGATTAGAGAAAAACACACTCATCATTGAAATTTAGGATTCAAATGAATAAAATGTAAGTAATCTCAAGGATAGAAGTTTGGACCAGACTCTTGAAAATGGAGGATTTTCGGATCAGTTACAAAACTGTCCAAACTTCCTAAAATATATAGGATTTCGGGTCACGGACGTCCGTGAATCACTCACGGTCGTCCGTGACCACGGATGTCCGTGAGTGTCTTTCGGACGATCGAGGGTCCACAAATGACAAAACAATTTGTCATAAAGATTTACTTGACAAGACCATTTTTCTAAGGAACAAATACTGATTTTTTAAGTCATAATGATGACAAAATATCTCACAGTTTCACTTGTAGATTGTCTGGCCATTGGGTTAAAGATTGTCTGTAAAAGAAGATAGCTAATGAAAAGGGAACACCCCTATTTAACTGTCAAAAACCATCGATGCTTCGAGTTTCAAACTCTTTCAAAAATCCCAGTCGTAAATATTATAGGTGTTATCATTGTGGGTTATCCAGACCTAATGATTAATGGCATGAATTTGGATCGATTTGTCTTATTTATAAGTATTTTTAATATAATGTATCTTTTTTTTTTATGTGCCACAATCTTTCTTTAGTTTTTGTTCACTAAATGTATAACTGTCATCAAATATTAGTTTTATTTGTATTCATCAACTGATATCTTAGTTCTCATATAAGACCGTAGGCGTCAAGGATCAAAATTTTGGGTTAAATTTCGGTTTCAGGCATGACTGAAATCTGAAATTTTGGCCGAAATTTTAGATCCCATTCAAAAGATCTAAAATTTTGGATTTTGGTTTCGGTGGGGCACGAAACCAAAATTTTGGATCGAAATTTTGAACCTTGGTAGGCGTCATATACGAGACTATAGATGTCTCACATGAGATAAAAATATTCATCAACTGATAACAAAATCATCCCCATAACAACCGTCTATGAGCTACTCAAAACTAAATGTTTCGTGGGATGTTACTACACATAGATCTCATGAAAGGCTGCATGTGACTCTTAAGAGGTTGTAAAAATACTGTTAAGAGATATAATCATTAATCAAATAGTAAACCCCTTACGTATGCATCTAGACCATGAACAAAGGGTCCCTGAGGTTGTGGCTAAGTCTGAACGATGAGCGAGATGATTGATGCACGTACCACACTCATGAAAGGCCGCGTGAGACTCTTAAGAGGCTTCCAAGAGCTCTTAAAAGACCTCAATGGACATCAAACCCCTTTTAGGAACTAATGTAATCCATCAAGTGTCACATGTTGTACCAGATTGCGAATGACCCTGCGAGTGAGTAACTTGTGACTTATAGATTCCAATGTGGACATCGTAAGTCTCATGTGAAGGTGTGGATCTAAATCGTGAACAAAGGGTCCCCAAATCATGGTCAAGTCCGAGCATTGATTGAGATGATTGATGCACATAATATACTCATGGAAGGTCACGTGAGATTCTTAAGAAGCTTAAAAAGACCTTTAAGAGGCATCGATGGGCTGTAAACCCCTTTTGGGGACAAGGTAATATAAACTATGAACAAAGGGTTCTAAAGGTCGTGGCTAAGTCTGAACGATGATTGAGATGATTGATGGACACTTATGAAAGGTCGCGTGAAACACTTAAGAGGCTGCCAAGGACACTTCAAAGACCTGACGTGCAACAAACCCCTTTTGGTGACTAATATAATTCATCAAGTATCACATGTTGTACCAGGCTGTGAATGGCCTAGCGAGCAAGGTATTAAAAATCTGCCAATAGTGATACGTATAGGTTTTAATCGATGAAAATAATTGGGTGCAAACAAATTTTCCCCAATCACATTGGTTCCTACTTCCAATGTGCTTTCAATAACTGCTCTGAAACGCTTTGCCCTTTCCTCACATGCAATAAATGCGTCACTGTTAAAGATGTTTCAGTCAAGACAAGTCATTACTCATTGGCTATTGTACTGCTTACTGTTACTTATAAGATAAGGTACCCTTATTCTTCAGGACATTCAACTAAAGTCAAAGAGGAGAGAAGAGAGAGATGTTAGATATTTAAAAGTTTTATAATTTATGTCTTTTCAAAGTGGTGTGTCTTATCAAAATATTGTGACTTTTCAAAAGAAGTCTCTTTCCAAAGTAGTATGTCTTTTCTAAAAGGATGCGTGTAGCATTTTTTCATAGAAAAATGGTGCATTAACACACCACTTGATTTCTATTTAAGGAATTTAAAATTATTATTTCATACACCATAATAGTCTTCTTTCTTCTCTCTTGTTATATCTTTAAAGGTCTTTATCAAAGCGTTCTTACAATATTTGGTCTTCGGATAGCATGATCGAATTCGTCAAATCTTTTACAAGAATACACAATCGGTTCATTGTATTCTTGAACCAGTTTGTCGGTAACTTGTTGTTGACCACTTTATCTAAGTGATGGGGGCAAATATTGGTTTAAAGACAAAGATATTTTCCATGCCTTGGACTGGTTCCCTATATTATTTCGGATCAATATTTCATATGTTTCCAATAATTTTAAACCAATAATTGCCTCGTGAAAAATCGGGTAGATGTGTGGGCCGAGATGCTTGTATCAAAATTTCACATTTGTAGGCGTGTGTGGGATGAAATCGTTGATCAAAGTGACATGGAATTCTCCCGCATCATAAAATGATGTGGGGACGAATTACATGGTACAAAAAAGAAAAAAAACCAACCTCCGAGAGAACAGAAGAAGGATTCCTCAATGCAAGTGGTTTTAGATGAACCCACCTCTTACATTCACTTATCATTGGAATCGAAGGGAACAGAACGCTTGGCTGCGACTCGCTTCAAATGTTTAAGACGTGGTTACATTTGTCAGTAAACAAATTTGAGGGGGCGTAGAAGTGTAGAATGTGGGAAGGTTAAACCTGGTCAAAGATACAAAAGCAGTTATCATCAAACAATTATTTCTCCCTTCAGTTACATGTAAGTGGTTTTTTAATTGATTTTTTATCTTTATGAAGCGTTTCTCTTTGATTGTGCCAGACATGAGCAAATTTGATTTGAGTTTTGTTGACATGTTTGAAGAACCATGAAATCTGGTGCTTCTCCCTTTCAATAATTTATTATTTCTATTAAGGATGATGGACTATTGATTTATTAATTCTAGTAAGGATTATTGGGCCATATCCGGGCATTTAGAGATACAGACTTGACCATCCAAAGTTTAAGTTTTATGATGCAAGTTTTGTGAAATCATCAATCACCAGGACGATAAAAATGATCTATATTAAACAAATATCACACATCTTGGGATCTGAAGAGTCCCTACCAAACCTATGATTTTTGCTTTATATGGGCCGCTAGTTGACTATTTTAATTGATAAACACGTGCACCATGTTGTTGAATAGTGGTGGTTAATGTCTTAATTTCCGTGCATCCCATGGAGAGTTTGACCCATTGAATGGGTTTTGGATTAAAATGTGGAGTGACACTAAATTTGGTGCATCCCATTTTAGTTTTTTGCTTTAATGTTCTATTGAAAAGTAGAACATCAAAGCAAAATGTGCAATCATGTGTTTGTATATATATAAGTGTTTTGTTACTCATATCATAACAGTTATAAATGTGCAATCATGATCTGCTGGTCATTGCTATTGTGAATACTTAGTCATGATAGAAGGTTATGATCTCGTCATAGATGTTAAGAAGTAATTATGAATCTCATTGAGTATGTTACTTGTATTGAAATAGATAGATAAATAAAGTGATTTAAGGTTCATTGATAGACGTATCAATAAAATTAAGTCTACACTTCTAAATTCTCTATGGAACTTGTTTCCTTGTCAATAAACAAAAAAACAAATGATATGTGATTTCAGGCATAAATGTCTGAAAAAATATTTTATGTGTTGATGATTGCAATTATAAGTAATTATGAAAAGTATTGTTTAAAAGAATAATCAGGATGAGTTTAAAGTCATTTACTCAAACAGTCACTTGCAATGGAAACCCTACCTAATATTTATTTGGTCAATGTTTAGGTTCAAATGGAATAACAAGTCGTAAATCTATGACGGACAAAGGGGCACTATATTGATGAGAATTAAATTCTCATAAAAATCGCAGGAAGGGTAGTATTTTACCTATAATGAATAAAGACATTGTTCTTAATAGCCGCTATAACACAATGTGTTGAGATGCTAAAGTTACATGGGCATCTCTTATAGGTCTACGTATATAAGTGTGAGGGTGGAGCTGCCTTCAATAAGACATAACTTTGTCTCATAAACACTTATGAAATCAGGGTACTAGCATATAGCCTAAATGTGCTAACCAATTTATTGAACACTAAATATATGAAATATATGTGTGGAATAGTTTCGATTTGTTGTATAAGATCGCTAGTCCAAGACTTAGTTTCACTAAAGACCTTGACAAACTTTGAGTTATTTCTACTAAAGTAAAAATTCAAGTCTGTAAAACATTTTCATTTATCCATATATTTTTGACTTTGCTCTGATTTCAAAAAATTTAAATAGTGGGGGATTGTTGGATATTTAAAACTTTTAAATAGCGGGAGATTGTTAGATATTTAAAAGTTTTATAATTTATGTATTTTCAAAGTAGTGTGTCTTTTCAAAGTGGTGGGTCTTTTCAAAGTATTGTGTCTTTTCAAAAGAAGTGTCTTTCCAAAGTGATATGTCTTTTTCGAAGGGATGCGTGTAGTACCTTTTCATAGGAAAATAGTGTATTAACACACCACTTGATTTCTATTTAAGGAATCTAAAATTATTATTTTATACACCATAATAGTCTTCTTTTTTCTCTTTTGTTATGTCTTTAAAGGTTTTTATTAAAGCGTTCTTACAATATTTGGTGTTCGGATAGCATGATCGGATTCACCAAATCCTTCACAAGAATACACAATCAGTTCCTTATATCCTGTAACCAGTTTATCGGTAACCTATTGGTGATCACTTTGTCGAAGTGGTGGAGGCAAATATTAGTTTAAAGACAATGATATTTTTCGTGACTCGAATCGGTTCCCTGTATTATTTTGGATCAATATTTCATATTTTTCTAATAAGAGAGAGAGGGGGAAAAAACGGTGACACGGCTCAAGGTATTCAACTAGTTTTGACTTATGACAAGTATTGTCACCAGTGTGTACGAAGCTAGTAATGAGCTGCAGTGACACGACTCTTTAGTCTTTAAATTCTTTTTTTTTTTTTAATATAGGCCGATACGTATCGGCCGACTCGAGCAAACCGATACCCGAGAGTCTCATGCGAAGGTGTAAATCTAAATCGTGAACAAATGGCTTCCCGAGGCCGTGAGCAAGTTTGAACGGTGATTGAGATAATTGATGTACATGCTACACTCATAAAAGGCTGCGTGAGACTCTGAAGAGGCTTCCAATGTCTCTTAAGAGACCTCCACAAACAACAAACCCCTTTAGAGGACTAGTGTAATTGCAAGTGTCACATGTTACCAGACTGCAAATGGCCCAGCGAGCAAAGACAGGAAATACTCTTTTGGGGACTAGTGTACTTGCAAGTGTCACATGTTATACCAGACTGCGAATGGCCCAGCGAACGAAGACCGAAAACCCTGAAAAGGCCCACGTGGAATTCATATAAGACCCTGAAAGACTCGTAGGAGACTGATGGCATCTCATATCCTTATGTTAGCTAAGCATTGGGGTTATCTAGTCTACTCCATATCAACGGTTTCGGAGACGGTTAAGTATACCATATCATACAAACATTACGGATTTCCTTGGTCACAATGAACCGTTTAAACTCATATACAACAACATACGACACATAAGAGACTGATAACATCTGATATCGGTATAATGGCATCTCTCTTCCATGGTCTATATTAGTCTCTCACTTGAATCAGATGATAGAGTTCATGATATGAACGTATATATCAATGCGTGGGTTGTCTTCAATGCTTCGAATGAAGGGTATCTGGGGCACTAAGACGATCGACTACCTAGTTTACTCTATATCAAGAGTCTTTGACACACTAAGTACGTGGGATATCTACTCTACTCCTAACATAATGGTCTCCGGGATTCTTTTAACAATATCGTGTCAAAAGGCTCACGCGAAATTCATATAAGACCCTAAAAGACTCATGGGAAACTGCTTCCACCTCATATCCGTATGTTGGCTAAGCATGGAGGTTATCCAGTTTACTTCATGTGAAGGATCTCAGATATTGTTAAGTACACTCTAACATACAGATATTACAAATTTATTTGGTCGCAATGAGCCTTTTGAAGTCATATAAGACCACATATGACACATAAAAGACTAATAACGTCTCATATCAATATAATGACATCTCTCTTATATGGTCTATATTAGTCTCGTCGGGTATCAAAGAGAGAGTTCATGATATGTATTTACAAAGTAACAGAAACACGACATCGAAGTCCATGAACTTATAAGTTGCATCGTATAATAGAACACATGTTTCATACTGATTTTTATACATCCCACTGTAGACGTCATAAGTCTCAAGTTTATAAAAAAATTCACCTCACGCGAATAGAACGCCGAGGTCTATAACACGTCTTAATGACTCGTGAGATGTTGGTGATAGACATAGGGACTCATGAACGACCGCATAAGACTCCTAAGAGACCTTAAAGGAATCTCAAGAGATGTACTTGACTGTAAATGATATTCAAACCTCATAAGTGTTTAAGTGTCACATGTTGTACAACATGGAAATGGCCACCGTAACAATAAGTATATGACATTTACAAACTTATGTGGAGTTCATCAATCTCAATTGATTGTCTTTTAGGTCCTAAAGTAGACGTCATCAGTCTCAAGTACATAAACTCTTATGAGACCTTAAGCATTTCTTATAATAATGCGTTACAAAACCTTTCGGCATCCGTCACTAAAATTGATTTTTATAACTCATATTTAATAACCTCGGAGTCTTATCTTGTTTGGTAGCCTATAACACATAAAATATAATATAAAGAAAATCATAATGTTTGAAACCAACCATCTAGATATGAACCCGAACTAGACTCCTTTTGTCTGATCCCTCGTTATAATTGCGCAATTTGAATTAAAGATTTGAAGTGTTATAAGAATGTTCAATTATTTTTTGTACCCTTAACAAAAAATAACTGATAAGTGTTGAAAGGCATTAATATTTGACATCTTAAATTTATAAATTATTGTCCGATGAAAGCTATTTAATATATTTTATCTAATTTTTGTTAGTTGCAGGTTTAGAGATAAGTTGAGTATAAAATAGCCCAAGAGTTCAAAAACTAACGTCAAGTTCGTGCAACCTTGGATCGTCTAAAACTTATCCGAACTTGCAGCTTAATTTTAACCTTTAAAACATCGATTTCGTGAAATTTCTATTTCACCTAAAGTTATAAAGCTCGTTATCTTCTTTCCAATGCCACAAGAGTCGCATCAATCCGAGTTCGGACTAAAAGTTATGGCCAAAATATCGAGATTGTGTCTGTTGAAGAGTTGGGCCGAGTTCCACGAAAATCTGAGAAAATTGATGGATCGAGGAACAAACTACATTGATCGATTTTCTGTCAAATCTTTATATTTTTAAAGCCCAAAATTAGTAAAATTAGAGGAAAAAAGTTAGGGTTTCGAAATTAGACCCTATTTAAGAAAAAATTAGAGTTAGAGTTAGTTGCTTCTTCTTTTGGAAGAGTCATCTCTTATTTTCCTTAGCCATTTTTAGTTTTTCTTAGGATCCTTCTTCCATTTTTCAAGCATTGTTCTTTAAATTAGTTAGCTTTAGGACTTAAACTAGTTTAATTTCTGCAATCGAAGGATTGTACTCGAAATAAAGCTCTTACGAGGAATTGTTGAAGCACTCTTTACGGTATTTTAATGTTAATTTCAATTTGTCTTTCAATTATGTTGTTCATTTCAATTATGTGTGGCTAAATCTCTTTGAGGATGGGGATTTAATGAACCCCATAAGAGGTATTCATTTGTAAATATAGATCTATGGTTGGAATGTTGATTTATGCTTAATGTTTATTTGCTCTTGCAGATCTCGTGAATGTCGATCACTATCTAAGATATGAAAACTAGTTGTGCTTTTCTCATGATCTCGGATCTGTGATCTAGAATTCACACCGAGTTCTTTATCGATAGTGTAAGTGGCATTTATTCATCGTGATTAAGGAAACCCTTAATACGATGAATGTTTTGCCTCTTTCCTTTTGACGATTTTGGAAGAGCATGATATTTTAGAATTACTTTCATGGATTAAATGTAATATTTTCCATAAATATTCAATTGATTTCAGTATTTATGTGTAAGCATTTCTCGACATTCCGACCATTGGATCTGTGCATTATAAATGACAAGCCAACGATGGGGAGATTTAGCATCCTCATCCTCTCCTTTTATTCTTCATTTAAACTAAATTTAATATTTTGTGTTGAACCTGTAGTTGTTCTTATGGTTAATTTTTATTTCTTTCCTTTAATTTTCTTGCCAATCTTCGTGGGAACGATCTCGTACTCTGCACCCATTAACTACAATCTGATTCGTGCATTTTGCGAGTAAACCTAATTTTAAAATATCACAACAATAATTTATGTTAATATTTTTTGAAACTTTACTGAAGTTTAGGCCCAATAATATCCTCGCTTTTGTCGTATCTACTCCATATGTTTCACCATTATACATCACAATATCATACATATATTGCTTCCTAAAAACTGTCATCACCTCCTTTCGCTCCGTGAACTCTATTTCCTTCCCGAGCATAATACACTCTATATATTTTACTCTAAGCAGTGCACAATCAATTGTTGTGCGCTTCTATTTCGAGAGGCTTTCTGTCATGTAAGTTGTTCACAGAAGCTTTTGCGTGAATGCATCTGCTACTCCATCTACGTAGAGAAGGCGGAGAAGATGAAAACCTTGAAAAGTGGCAATATAAAACATGAAAACCAGTAGCAACTTTCTTAAAGAGGAAAAGTCGTGCAACTAATAGGGGTGTATTCGGTTCGATTTAGTCGGTTTTGGACCAAAACCACAAACCAAACCGGTTCTAATTAGTTTCTAAATGTCCAAACCAAACCAAATCATCCAATTGTTGAACCAAACCAACCCGATTCAATTCGGTTTCTATTTGCTTCAGTCGGTTTCGATTTTCCTATAAGTTCTACATGCACATCATAATCTTCCCAATTTCTCAACCTGTTTTACACTTTTACTATTTTCATTTTTTTCGGAATCGTTTTACTTTTATAATCTATTCTCTAGTCCATAATTCAACGTCTTGTGAGATTTGAGCCTACAATAAGACTGTGAAACACTAAAATTGGGCCCAAGTTTTGAACTGAAAATCCAAGGCCCAATCATCTACTTAACTCAAGTTGACTATATATATTAAAAAAATTTACTTACAATCGGTTCAGTTCGATTCGGTCGGTTTCGGCTTGGGAAGGCCCAGAACCAAAACCAAACCGAACTTTTCAGTTTTTCTTCTTGCGAAACCAAACCGAAATCGGTACTCGTTCAAACCGGACCCAAACCGGCGGTTCAGTCCGGTTTGTTTGGTTCAGCCCAAAAAATGCACAGCCCTAGCAACGAACATAAAGTTCTATATGTTTAAGTCCCTTATTAGAGTAGATAAATATTAATTCCATACTGGTAAATCAGTAGAAGTCGATGGCTCTAGCAGATGCTTCACCATATCAATGCAAGCTACCAGCAGAAGTCGATGGCTCTAGTAGATGCTTCACCATATCAATACAAGCTAAAAAATAGTGGCTTTGGTCAAACTGTAAAAAGAATAAAGCAAGTACATAAACAGTAAGACAAGTGATTAATAAACACGAAATCAATTGGTTTTTCGGGTAACAATCTCATATGAGTCTTCTTTAAAAAAATAGATGCTAAAGTCTCATATGAGTCTGACAAAAGTATGATATGAATGTTCTATTCTATAGGCCAGAGTTGTGCAATCTGATATATGTCATATATGACACTTATATAGCTTTTTTGTGATCGTAGGGCGAACTTACTGTCTTGAATGTCTGCTTTAGAGTTAAACAACGAGCTAAAAAATAAAAGACAAACTAGAGACGTTTTAAAGAAACAACGAGCTAACAAATGGACATTATAGTCGTATAAAAGACTGATCAAATCTTAAAGAAATAACGGACTAATAAATAGACATTACAATCTTATAAAAGATTATTAGAAAATTTATAATACATACATTTTTCGGCTTCATTAGTTTTGAATCCAAAATTAGTAATGGTATTATCAAATTTTTCATTCCAATGTTTTGATGCTTGCTTTAACCCGGATAACAATTTAATGAGTTTACAAACTTTTTTTTCTTGCCCAACTTTAACACGTTTGAGCACGATGTGTGCTCTATGATTGAAGAGTCATTTTTTGGGTATCGGTGATATAGAAAATCAAAAATTGATCGTCAGATTGATGCACCATGAATCCAAGATCTAATTTGTGGAATATCTTTGTTAAAAAAGATCTCCATCATATGATCCGAAGAAATCAACATTTTTTTCAAGGGTCTGAGACAGGTGCTTTCAGAGAACGCGTGTGCGTGAACAAAGAGGTATTGACATATATGTCACATCAATAAAAAAATTGAGCGTTTGATGATAAGCTCATGTTCTCAAGATCCAGTATATGAACAATTATG
Organism: Chloranthus sessilifolius; assembly: GCA_021018995.1. Taxonomy (NCBI): domain Eukaryota; kingdom Viridiplantae; phylum Streptophyta; class Magnoliopsida; order Chloranthales; family Chloranthaceae; genus Chloranthus; species Chloranthus sessilifolius. The sequence goes on from CM037585.1 coordinate 10,113,341, forward strand.
GTGAAAAAAAAATCTCGATCGATTGATCCAAAGCAATCAAACGATTTTAAGTTGAGAAGAACAAATTTCGAGTTACAAGGGTGAGTTTTTTGTAGGTCCCACTAAATTGTCAGACAGCGAAAAGTTTTCATTTCGGTAAAATATTTACGATTTTATTTTCAGAAACAAGCTATTTTTGATAGGGAACATTGTCAATGCTGTCAAGCGAGGCTTAGGACATAATTTATTTTAGGTTACAAAACTTCCTTTCCTTCGGAAAGAGAAATGGCTTCATTATATAGAAAAACGGGCCTGTGGATTCTTAGCATAGAAGTGTCAAACATCCATGGGCTCATCTCAAGACAAACGGATTGTGATTTTCTCCATTAGAGTTCCGATCGTATGTGACAAATGTCACAAATAGCATAGTTACTCTAGAAAAGGCAATTGAACAATACAAGAGTAAGTGTGGGTAGTAAGGTAATTTCTTAAATTCTAGGGTTCCTATGACGGAATAAGCAGGGCCAAAATGACGGTCCAACACACCGGCCATCGGCATCCGACGCCAGGAATCGTCCGGTACCGGGCCGGTGGCCGTCAGATAAGCCAAAAAATTGTATCGGCGACGGTGAGTTTAGAAAAACTCACCGTCATTTTCTCCAACTAGTGTTTTGCAAAAAAAAATAATTCTTTCTTTTGTTTTTAAGTATATACTGAGTTGGGATCAGATGTATACAAATTTGGCAACTATACAATGCCGCCTACAATCCGAGGTTAGATTCTAAGCTTTTCCAAGCAATTAGCTTGGACGACTTGCTGTCGCTTTCAGTCGAAAAATACCCGAATTCCTACTTCCCAAGTAATCTCTCGAACGCCAGATTTCTCCTTCAAAACTCAGAATCCGACACCTTTTTGAGTATAAACTCAGATTCTGAGCTTTTCCCAACTCTCGAAAAGGGCCTTACGGATACCTAATTGAATGAGTTTAGCCAGGCCAAAGGATCTACTTTGAGCTTGAAGAAATTTGGAGGGAGTGAGTGAAATTTAATATTTTAGACTTTTGGATGGAAATTGGATCGAGGAGAGACCATTAGGGGTGGAAGTCATTAAATCATACTAAGGAGGGTAATTTAGGAAGAGTAGGACAGTTGTGCATAGTTCTTGTGGCCAACAGCTCAACCAAAATGAACCTTGAAAGTCAGATCTATACGTTGATGCGTACCGAAGGATACAGCCATATCGCTTGTTAGTACAGAAGCAAGATGTGACTATCAAAACTAAAAGGGTGCAGCATGCAGCCCCGACGGTTGTACCTCTTCTGGTTTCTGCTATAGGCTCATGGCTCATAGTTCCGATCCAGCAAGTCTTCACTGATTTATATTTTATGTTCTCCTTGCAAGTGCACAAGAGTTTTACAGTTAGTGGAAAATATAAGCGCACTGCTTATTTTCCAAAGGTTTCAGCCTAATTTACTAATTTACTGAAACTAAACTTTTCCGTATATAGGGTTTTCACGATTTTTAGGAGTTTAAATTGGTGTAAGATACAATTTTCTTCTCACGTGTTAAGGCAACTTGTAATGGGAACTTTACGAAAATACCCTTCTATATAGAGAGGGTATTTTTCCCTGAAAATTACAAAACTGCCACCTTCTTCAACCTCAAGTCTGCAAAGAGGGATGTTTTGCTAATCACCTTCTTCAACCTCAGCCAAGTCAAACAAAGCGATCCAAATTTGAAACCGGAAAAAAAACCTGCTTTTTATTACACGAAATATTTTGGAAAAACCGCACAAACAGGTCTTCAGTTCATCAGAAACGGGCTGGGTTTCAGACCATAATCTTTTTTCATAATTTAGATTGAGAGAGAGAGAGAGAGAGAGATTTTCTCGCTTGTTTTTTACCAAATCGGATTTTTGGTACCTTTTTTCATGTAAAAAATCTCAAAGTTTTTGGCTATTTTTGGTTTTCTGATTGAAGTTTCAGAAACCCAGTTCGATTCGGGCGCATGGATCAAAATGCCGGAAAACCGGTATGTATCGTCCAAGCCCAAAGTCGGTACGTATCGGACGATACGTACCGGAACAGTAACTTACCGGACGATATATTGAATGTATCATTCGATTATTTTCATATAAAAGGGCGATACGGTACATTCAATATGCTGTATTGTCGGTCACCGATACCGATACGTTTCGGTATCAGATGAAATTTTGATCCATGTTCCGGCGACACCAATTGGACTCGTTTGGATTTTTCGATCGAAATCATCGAAAAACCTTCTCCGTAGGAATCCTTTTTTATTTCTTCGATCGGTGTTAAGTAATATTTTGAACCTTTCACCTTCAAGACCAAAGAGAAGAACACTTTCTAAACTATCCTTCTATAAAGGGTAGTTTAGTAAAGTCACACTTGATAGCTTTCTTAGCACATGAGAACAATTTCTAATTTCACACATATTCTAACTTCAAAAAAACATTTAAGCCCCTTTCTCTAAACCCTGCAAAAAAATAAATTATTAGCGGCAATTTTTTGGAGTAAAAAATTGTCGTTATTAACAAAAAACTATTAAATACTATTAGCGACTAGGGTATTAGAGGCAGTTTTTTGCTAATAACTTCAATTTTTTGCTGCCACTAATAGTTTTATTTTTCGTTGTGAAAATGTTTAGTTCTGAGATAATACACTAAAAGGTTTGCATTTGGGGGCCCTTTTTCTAATTTTCCTTACTTTCTTTTTGATCTATAATGCTATCAAACATTAAATAAAAAGTGGCTATTATCTACTAATTTGGCATTTCAATGCTATCAAACATTAAAAAAAAGTAATTATTTTTTACTAATTTAACATTTCCAAGTTATCAAAAAGGTCCTTAATTTCGATGTCGAATCCTGATTGAATGATTCGGCACACACCGCACACTCGATGGCGAACACGAATCAAAATCTTGGTGTTATTTTGTGAGTAACAATTTATGCTCGTCGCATAGAACCGGAACAACTCGTTTCCGTCGACATTGCTTCTCGTGTGCCGCTTGTGTTGTTCAGGAGCTCTTTTATTCACTATTTCTCGATTTTGCTCAAACCTTTATATGGTTTCGGCGAGTTTTTCACCCTCAAGACCCTTTCAATTTTCTTAATTCACTTTTTTCAGCTCCGTCGACGCTGCTCGAAAGATCATCTCGACAATGTTTCTTGATGTGTCTCCGATGTCGAGTTCTAAGTGATGGAATCTAAAAAGATCTGACGATCCGACCATCCAAAATTAAGCCTAAAGATCTAGGCGCACGATCAATCAAAAACCAATAAATATACAAACTATAAATATGCGCACCTTGAGCGTTAGCCATTGATGGTTGCCGATCTTCAACGATGTTCTTGCGTTCAATGTCTCCTAGCATAATGGGGATGCTCTCGCCAATAGGGAGGATTGAATTATATATCGAGCTATCGTTGGGACCAGGCACCCCTTATATTTATAGCCAAAGAGTCCTATCCCATTAAGGACTGAAATTGCTAATTATAGTGTGATTAGAAATCACAATCATACCTTAACTGAAAGACTCAATAAGCAGTTGCCTATTCTCTTCAAACTCACCAGAATAGCAATTGTACATCTCAAGGTTGATCTTATACCATTCACCGGTCAACGGGTTTGACCATAGTGATGGCCACCAAAATAGGAACTTCTAACAGTCTCCCACTTGGCCAAACTATGTCAATAAACTCCGATTACCCAATGTTAGCTAACTTTCTTTGAATGGTAAGTCACAATCAATCTCAATCAAAGTCTTTATTATCAGTCCGGTCCAGTGAGAATTTCAACACAGAATCAATGTAGTCAATATATCATATCATCGATATATGACCGCTCATTAGTTACTGTATTGGAAGTCATCACCGACATGGATTCCAACTAGTATGATTTCACATAGATTGTAAGTTTACAAACTGAATGGTGATTACATGTAAACTCAATCTAATATTGGTCCTACTTTATTGCCATCTACTGGCACCATATGTTCCAAGGAATTATTTGCATAAAAATGGAAAAGCAAATAAATAAGTTTTATTTCTGAATCAATTAAACAAATGTATTCACTCGCATATACCCACTCTCAAAGGCTATCAAAATTATCCGTTAACCCAATGCGCGCAACATGCTCCAAAAAGAGCTTGGGAGGTAAACCTTTTGTGAGAGGGTCAGCCAACATGAGTGTCATACTTATCTTTTCAACAGATACAATTTGATTCTGAACTTTCTCCCTTACAACAAGATATTTTATATCAATATATTTGGAACTCCCACTAATCTTGTTGTTATTGGAGATAGCAATCGCAGCGGAATTGTCACAAAAGATTCTCAGTGGCTTTGAAATAGTATCAACAACTCGAAGCCCTGAGATAAAATTCCTCAACCATATCGCCTCACATGTTGCCTCAAAACATGCAATTCTTCCATAGTGGACGAAGTAGTCAGCGTTTGTTTAACGCTCTTCCAAGATATAGGTCCACCTGCAAGCATAAAAATATAACCCGATGTGGACCTACGAGTATCTTGACACCCAGCATAGTCAGCATCGGAATAACTAATAACTTCAAGGTTATTCGACCTTTTGTATGTGAGCATGTGTCCTTTAGTCCCTTGTAAATAGCGAAAAACCTTTTTAGCTGCTTTCCAATGATCCAAACCAGGATTATATTGGTACCTGCCAAGCATGCCAACTATATACGCTATATCGGGACGAGTACAGACTTGTGCATACATGAGACTCCCAACTGCCGATGCATAGGGAATTGTCTCCATCTGTTTTCTCTCCAGATCGATCCTGGGACTCTGAAGTAGACTAAATTTATCACCCTTAATGACAGGGGCAACAGTAGCAGAACAATTGTGCATGTTAAACCTTTTAAGAACTTTATCAATATAAGCTCTTTGAGACAATCCTAATATGCCACGGTCTCTATCTCAATGAATCTCAATTTCTATCACGTAGGAAGCTTCACCAAGATCTTTCATATCAAAACTCTTTGATAAAAAGTTCTTTGTCTCATATAACATGCCCAAATTGCTACTCGCAAGTAAGATATCATTAACGTATAAAACAAGAATGATAAACATACTCCCACTGATTTTAAGATATATGCATTGATCCACAGTATTTTCTTTAAAACCAAAATTTGAAATGACTTCATGAAATTTTAAGTACCATTGTCGAGATGCCTGCTTTAAACCATATAGAGACCTTTTGAGTCTACAAACTAAATGACTCTCCCCCTCAACCTGAAAACCTTCAGGTTGTGTCATAAAGAGATCTTCATGCAAGTCGCCATTCAGAAAAACAGTTTTAACATCCATTTGATGCAATTCTAAGTCAAAATGAGCTACTAATGCCATGACTATCCGAAAGGATTCCTTTCTAGAGACAGGAGAGAATGTCTCTTTATAGTCTATTCCTTCTTTTTGAGTGAAATCTTTAGCGACTAATCGGGCCTTGTATCTTTCTATATTACCTTTGGAGTCTTGCTTGGTTTTAAATACTCATTTACAGCCTACAGGCTTGACTCCATTAGGTAACTCACAAAGATCCTGCAGAGTTATGTTTCATTGATTCCAACTCATCTTTCATGGCTTGAGCCATTGAGTGGATTTGTCTCTCTTCCTGGCTTGGCTAAAGGAAACAGGATCTGGTTCTTTTCCAAAATCAAACTCACTCTCATTTAGGTAAACTATATAGTCATCAGAAATGGCAGGCTTCTTTGCTCTCTCTGATCTACGCAATGGTAGATCGATGGCGATGCCATGGAGCAAGAGCCTCCTCAATGTGGGGTGTCAATAGGTATAGCCAGTGCATCAACACTGGCTTGAATAACTGGTGTTGGTGCCACTTTTTCTTGGATAAAAGGGATAGGAATTATAACTCGATTCTCCTCAAAAGTGATTTTCCTAAGCTCTATACTCCCACTGATCTCACGATCCTCAAAGAATTTTGCATGTCTAGTCTCAACAATCCGGGTACTATGAGTGGGGCAATAAAATCTGTAGCCTTTTGATCTATCAGGGTAACCAATAAAATAACAACTTATAGTTTTAGGGTCCAATTTTCCTAATTGTGGGTTGTACACCTTTGCTTGAAACACCCCAAATGTGTAAATATCCTAAAAGTCGGTTTTCTTCCTACCCATAGCTCATAAGGAGTTTTGGGAACTGCCTTACTGGGAACACGATTTAGGATATGCATCGCTGTTTTCAAGGCTTCTCCCCACAAGAACGTAGGCAACGTAGAGTTGCAAAACATGCTTCTCACCATATCCATAAGAGTACGATTTTCGCTCACTGCTCGTTACATTCAGTGTTTAGGCATGGTGTATTGAGCGACAATGCCATGCTCTTGTAGATACAAGGCGAAGGGTCACGATTGCGACACATTTGAGTATCTACCATAGTACTCTCCGCCTCTATCAGATCTCACAATTTTAATCTTCGAATTGAGTTGTAACTCAACTTCGGCTTTATAGATTTTAAACATATCCAGGGCCTCAGATTTCTCGTGAATGAGAAATATATAACCAAAACGAGAATAATCATCAGTGAAGGTAATAAAATACTTTTGACCACCAATAGCGGGAGTTGGAAACGGTCCACAAATATCAATGTGGACTATTTCCAGCAAACTCATGCTTCTGAGAGCCCCTTTCTTATTAGTCTTTGTGAGTTTCCCTTTAACGCAATCAACACAAGTATTGAAATCAGAGAAATCAAGCGTATCGATTATATCATCTTTAATTAACCTCTCCATTCTATCCTTAGATATATGGCCTAAACGTTTATGTCATAAAATGGAGGAGTTATCGAGTGCTCATCTTCGTTTCTTACTTATTTTGTCATTCACATGCATAGAAGCTAAAGATTGGGCGTAAGATGAATCCAAGTTCAACTGATAAAGATTACCCACTAATGAGCCACCACCCACAATATCGGAATTAAATAATAGAGTAAACATATTATGTCCAAATTTAAATTCAAAACCTAATGAATCCAATTTAGAAATTGAGATAAGGTTTCTAGTGATACTGGGAACATAAATAGTATCAACTAAATCTAAAATGAAACCACTATCTAAAATGAGACAGAGAGTCCCAATGGCCTCCACGTCTGCTTCTATTCCATTCCCGAGTTTGATGGTACGTTCGCCTTTACTTAGCTTCTTGCTGGATCGAAATCCCTGCATTGAATTACTTATGTGAATAGTTGCACCAGAATCTATCCACCAAGTATTGCGTGGAGCATCAACATAAAGTGATTCAAAACACACAAAAGCAAGGTCATTACCTTTCTTAACTAGCCAATCTCTGTATTTCTGACAATTCTTCTTAATGTGTCCTTTCTTCTTACAGAAGTGACACTTGATGCCAGAAGTAGATGTGCTAGCTTCTCCTTGTTTAGTTTCCGGTGGAGGAGCTTTCACGTTCTTTCCTTTATATTGTCCCGGTTTTCGTTTGAAATTTCGTTTCGATGGGCCAAGAGCGGCGTAATGGGCACTTTCAGGTTTTTCAGCCCGAAGTCGTTCTTCTTCTTGGACACAGTGAGCGATTAGCTCGTTCATCTTCCATTTCTCTTTCTGCGTGTTATAATTGATCTTGAACTGGCCAAATTGCGTAGGAAGAGAAGTCATAATGAAGTGAACAAGATAACCCTCAGAAAAACCCATGTCCAGTTCTTTCAATTGAGTGGCCATGCCACTCATTTTCATAATGTGCTCCTGACAAGCTATGACCATCATATTTCATGGTTCCCATTTTAACAATTAGACTACTGGCAAGGGCTTTAGAAGTCCCTTGAAATTATTCCTTAATGGCTTGCATGTATTCCTTTTCATTAGCGAGTCGTGAATACCTCCCTAATCGCATCAAAGAATGGAACTCTTTATGATCATGAGGCTCATACGATTTGATCTATCTCATTTTCTAAATCCAGTATGGTTCATCTTTGCCGGATCCTCGGAGGCATCAGCGGTGAGCACCTTGGGTTTATCAGATCGTATAACATAGTCAAGATCCATGCAGCCTAGAACAATTGCAACTTGTTCCTTCCATTTCTTATAATTTGATCCACTCAAAAGTTCAATTCTACCAATCATACTGGCTATGATAGACGGGTTCAATGCTGCACAATAATTAAGGGCTTTATTATGTCCACATACAATCGAAGTAACTATCAATTCCACAAGGTTATAATTATAGTATGTGACGCGAAAGTTAAAATATGTCAAAGAATATAAAAATTAAAACCAATGTGGTTTTATTGAGAAACGATTTGTGTCATTATAACCCTCCGTTGGGTCGAGCCATAACACACTAGTCGCTTCCTCAATCTATATTAATGATTGTGGTACTAATTGCGTCGTTATGACTCTCCGTTGAGTCGAGTCACAACACGCGAGCAGTACCCACACACACAAAATAATGAATAGTGAAACACAGCCATCATGTAACATTAAGTGATTCATCACCATTGGGCAAAAGAATCCCTTATGTTGTAACGCCAACGTTCACTACACACTTTCACTGGATTTGTAACAGGGTCTTGGACAAAATTAAAACTCACTATGAAAACCACGACACTAAGAAAGGTCATCACCGTTGGGCAGAAGAATCTTTCCAAGCTATGTTTTCAAATTAGGTTTGATAATATTTTAGAAGATCACAAACCGTGTTATGAGGAGGTGTCAAAAAAAGATAATAAACGAGTATTATAATGTGTAAGTACCAGCCATGGTGGTGGAGCACAACCTCCACTACCAAATTCTTGTGAATGATGCAAAAAAAAAAAAAATTTGATTACACAATTAAAAAATAGAAAAAATAACATCAGGTCATGCAAATATTATAACAGGGACCTCATTGTCAAAATTAGACTTCAAAAACGGGTCTGGAATGCCCGAGAAAGTTAAAATTCATATATATTGTCCGAAAATCAGACCTATAAATAGCCCAGAAATGGCCCGAGAAGATTAGGAAATAGTGTCGGAATAATTGGGCCGGATATCGGGCCATACCATGGGCCTTTGTGGTTGAATGGGCTATGGGCCCCGTGGATGGGCCCTGCAGGTCAGGGCCATGAGCCAAAAGGGCTTAGTGGGCCTCAGCCAGTGGGCCGGGTGGGCCAAATAGGCCAAAATAGGCCCAAAATGAGGCTAAAAAGGCCCAAAATGGGTCGGGATCCAACATGAGCTTTGATACCAATTGATGGAATCTAAAAAGATCTGACGATCCGACCATCCAAAATTCAGCCTAAAGATCTAGGCGCACGATCAATCAAAAACCAATAAATATACAAACTATAAATATGCGCACCTTGAGCGTTAGCCATTGATGGTTGCCGATCTTCAACGATGTTCTCGCGTTCAATGTCTCCTAGCACAATGGGGATGCTCTCGCCAATAGGGAGGATTGAATTATATATCGAGCTATCGTTGGGACCAGACACCCCTTATATTTATAGCCAAAGAGTCCTATCCCATTAAGGACTAAAATTGCTAATTATAGTGTGATTAGAAATCACAATCATACCTTAACTGAAAGACTCAATAAGCAGTTGTCTATTCTCTTCAAACTCACCAGAATAGCAATTGTACATCTCAAGGTTGATCTTATACCATTTACCGGTCAACGGGTTTGACCATAGTGATGGCCACCAAAATAGGAACTTCTAACACTAAGTCCACATAATAAGTTGATTAGGTTAAAAATGGCACACATAATGTGAATTAGATGTCGGCTTTTTATGATGAAGATCATGCTTCATGCCAATCTTTTGTACAAGACCTGAGTTCAAATCTCCTCTCCCCCTGAGGCCACCCTAGGGATTTATATCCTAGCCGACATGTGTTGAATTTGGGGTGTGCATGTGCCCCTTGGATTAGGCAGGTCCTCTGTGAGGCTCAAATACCCAGGTTATCAAAAAAAAAAATTAGATAGCATTTGCACATGGCACATCCTCTACACTCTGTGCAAGGGCCAACTTCTTAGCAAAAAAAAAAAAATTGCGCAAGGCCTTCTCGTGTGCAAGTAATGGCTTGTTTTCGAAAATTTTCTTGTGTTTCTTTTAAAAGTACGTGAAATTCATAAATAATTCATGACTGTTATAATGAATAATGTTTTATATTGTTTTTAATTTTATTTTTATTTTTATTTTAAAATTTTGTACTTTTTCTTAAATTTTTCCTTACGGTTGACGGATTTTGTCCAAAATTTTCCATAAACACCTTATCGAACTACTGCTGAACCCCAACTTTTAGTGACAAACCAAGCCCATTTAGTGCATAGCCGATATGGGCTTCGGCTCACTGAATTTTAGACCTTAAAAATTCTCTGTTAAAGGCCCAAAAGAATGAAGCCCACTTGCATTCTCGCCTTGGTGCCGCTCACGCAAGCACGAAATGCGCACCGATTCATGTGGAGAAAGACGAGGCGCGATTTATACCGCGTGGCAAGAGGGCTAGGCTGTGCTAGGCTTTACATAGACTCTGTCCAAATGGGCCCTAAAATTGAGGCCCAATACACTATGTTTTGATTTCTTGATTGATTAGGTTGGCTTGGACCTGTCCCATTTGTCCTTAGAAGTCCTAGTCAGATGGGATAGGGATGGGCTGGGAGCGGTTTATACCCGACAAAACGAGCAGCCCAACCCATAATTTTCATGTATTACAGGGCAAGGGAAAATGTAAAATAAAATATAGAACCATAAAAGGTTCATAATCTTTTAGGGAGCCATTATTTGCACACGTTTGTCAAGTGATATTCTACAGAATTTAAAGAAAGACTTGGAATTTTAGGGGCATGCGATATGTAAAAAAGTAATATGTGTCGTCTGATTTGAAGTTCATGATCAATAAATCTCTGGCACATAAAATTAGAGCAAAACACGATACTTGTCATATAATCTATTATAGTCAACAGTTGAATTATATAATACCCTTTAACTCCATTTAATCTTTAAATCATGGCCTTTAAATCAAACAGCTTAGAAGGTTTTTTCAGGTTGTCGAGGTCGTCAAACTTGCAAGTCTTTCTTTTAAATTCGGTGTAATCACTTGAAAAGTGTGTGCAAGTAGTGGATTCCATCTTTTTTCTTTCCTTTTTATCTCTTTTAAAATAAAAACTAAAATATGTTAAATGTAAAAACCTAATGCCCAAGAAGATGAAACTGATGCATCTCACAGATTTCTTGTCTGGAAGAAAGGTACAATTATTGCATCTTCATTAGCTATTGAAAATCAGGAGAACTAATTTTCTTTCATAACCGATGCCAAGTTTGGAATTGGTATCATAAAGATGCTAGGGGTACGCGAGGTGGGATTCTAGTTATGTGGAACGAAGTTGCCTTTGAAATCAAAGGTCAGGGGACTAGTCTATTTATGATCATGCTTAGAAGTAGATGTAAATCATACGATTGGTGAACTTTAATATCGGCCATTAAAATTAAGAAGAACCATGAATATTAGATTGCATCGATCGGATAGTTCAAATCTTCTAAAAAGTATGATTTTTTTACTCAACCTTCAATTGATGATGTATCACTTTGACAATATGAATTTCCAAGATCATAAGTTAATAAATGGTGTAAGATCATTTAACCATCATTTGGTGCTTAAATGACAGTCAAAAGAGTCGGTCCCTTTTTTTTTAAAGAGAGCATCACGTGGAACCTTAGAGGACCATGTCTGTCATCACCAAGAAGACAACACATTTATATATATATATATATATATATATATATATATATATATATATATATATATATATGGGTAATGATCCTCTAACTCAACTCATGGGATATAATTCCATTACTTGAGCTATCACTGACTATATGTCACATCAGGTTGACTTTTTAAGTCATCTGATAAGACATGCAACCAATAAGAGTTCTGAGTCATGGGCTATAGTCCCATGACTCGAGTCATATAATCATTTCAATATATATATATATATATAGGAAAAGGTCTCCGTCCTCCATGGGAGGACGGTCACCGTCCTCCAACCTTTCACGTGGAGCTCCATGTGGCAGTCAAAACACTTTTTAGGTGCCACGTGGACCTTGGGTGCATTTCTTAGATCATCTTTGAAAAAAAAAAAAAATTAAAAACTCATCTCTATCGTATATATTTTGAATCGTGAAATATGGACCAATGAAAATCGTCAGACTTTGACTTGTAGGTTTAAAATTATTTTTTCGATTTTTTTTTTTAATATTAATCTAAATTGTCCACCTATGCTCCACGTGGCACCCAAAAAGTATTTTGGGTGCCACATGGAGCTCCACATGGATCTTGGAGGACGGTGACCGTCCTCCATTGGAGGACCTAACCGGCTCCCATATATATATATATATATATATATATATATATATATATATATATATATATATATATATATATAAGGGGAAAATGCGCTCTAGCGTAGAGATATCTCTACGCAAATTGATATGGGCGTGACATGTAGTACCATTTTGTGAAGTGATGGGTAACATTAGAACTATTTTACTTACTAGGATTACACTTTTAATAAAAGTTAAATATCCTTGCAGCCGTCATTCTTTACTTTTTTAGAAGTCTATTTAAAGTCTATTTCTTTTCTCTATTTCTAACCAAATATTATATTTACTTTTTCAGGTATATTTTACTGAAAAAATATGAGCGCCTGATAGCGAAGCGCTAGCAACTCTACAGAGAAGCTCTGACGCCTCGTTTTAAGGGCGCCGACGCTTCGATTTTTTTTTTTATGGAAGCGCCAGCACCCCTAAAACGAAGCGTCGCTATCGTTTTAGGGGCGCTAGCGCTTCAATGGAAAAAAAAAAACCCTTTTTTTTTAAGCGTCAGCGCTCCTAAACGAAGCGCCAACGATTTATTTTAGGGGCATCGGCGCTTCGATAATTTTTATTTTATTTTATTTTTTTCGAAGCACCGACACTTTGTTTATAGGCATCAGCACTTCGTTTTAGGGGTGTCGGCGCTTCGCTCCTGAAATGCTAGCGCTTTGCTACCGGACGCTACATTTTTTTATGTAAAATATGCATGAAAAAGTAAGTCTAGCACTTTCTTGAAAAAATAGACAAAATAAAGAAACTTTAAAAAAGTCAAGAATGACGGCTGAAAGGATATTTAACTTTTAAAGGTATAACCCTAGTTAGTAAAGTGGGCCACATGTCATCCATCACTTCATAAAAAGGACGCTACGTGTCACGCTCATATCAATTGACGTAGAAATATCTTTACGCACAAGCGCATATCCTCGGGGCGCTGGCGCTTCCATTAAAAAAAAAATCAAAATAATAATAATAATAATAAATAAATAAATAAATCGAAGCGTTTCGTCTTAGGGGCGATGGAGCTTCCATAAAAAACTAACTTCAGAAAAAGTAAAACAACTTCGAAAAAAATAAAAATAATAAAAACATAAAACTGGTTGAGAAATTGGAAAAATTTTGATATGCAAGTAGAACTTATAGGAAAACCAAAACCGAATCGAATCGGGTTGTTTGGTTCAACAGTTGGAAAGTTTGGTTTGGTTTGGTTTGAACGTTTAGAAACCGATTAGAATCGGTTTGATTAGTGATTTTGGTCTAAAATCGACCAAACTGAACCGAATGCACCCCTAGTATTGATGGTGAAATTTTTAGTTAGTCACATATTTGGGCAACAGGATGATCCATTATAAATTAGGAAAAAACTAAAGTAGTACACGCCCTCCAGCTAATGATAGTCAATGATATAAAACAAACAGTAAAGTATTTTCTATCAAAAAAAAAAAAATCGTAAATTATTTAATCAAGTCACAATTTATTTATTGTTAGTCGATATATATATATATATATATATTTCTTTAGATTTTATTTGAACTTTAGCCCAATTGGTATGCGCCCTCCAATGTGAGGGAGTAGGTCGTGGGTTCGATTCTAGTCTTTCGCATTGTTTTCCGCCATTGTCTTTATAAGGTGTGGGTTGGGTTTTCGTAGTTAATCCTCACCATTATAGTTGGTATTCCCTCACGCTCCTCCGCAATTGTCACATATATATACATGTCTTCTCTTCGATTCTGAAAGCTATCTAGGCTGAATGGCCGTATAAAAACAATAAAAAATAAATAAATTAGGGCACCCTCATTTGGAATGGTGCCTTAATTAGGACCCGCACAAATGTTGTTTAAATGATCTTACATCAATAAAAGTAAATGTTTTTTAAGACTTTTAACACTACCAATTATTTGTGTACCTAAGAGCATAGTGACAAATTTCGTTTTCGGGAAATTTTCGGTGGGGGTCATTTCGGTACATTTCAGATTAATTTCGATACCTTTCGGAAAAAATTTGGAAAAGTTTCGGGGATTAAAAATATAAAAAATTATATATTTAATATTTTAAAAAAAAAATTTATCGAAATTTTCTCAAAATTTTCGTTTGACCCCCATTTCGCGAAATTCGACGAAATTTGTCACTATGCCTTAGAGGGTCCAAACTATCGGTAGTGACACAGTAGTGCCCAAGACCGCAAGTTTTCAGTTTTGAAATGTTAAGGGACCTGCACTAATGTTGTCTTTACTGAAAATTGACATGTACACATTTAAAGGGAGTCATTACTTGCACACGTTTTTCAAGTGATTGCACTGAAATCATCATAATTTATCCTTACAAATGCTCCCTGTAATTGCATCGAAAATTTAAAAAATTGCATCGTCTCAGTCTCTCTCACCTTCGTTCTCCCATCTCTCCGATCCCCATCATTCTCCCTCTCTCACACGGCAAAAAACGCTCTCTCTGATCCCCATCTTTCTCACTATAGAAACCCTTTCTCTCCACCTTTCTCACTCTTTGTCCACCATTCGCTGTCTCTCCTGACCGTTTCCAACTCCTCTCACACACCTTGTTAGGACTTGAGAGCGCAACCTCCTAATATAGACTAATTTATAAGCGATAGTTGAATCTTAGCAGAATAAGGAAACCTAATATATAAATTACACATACTAGTGGTGGATTAAACAAAATCTTATCAAAGATCCCTATAGCTGATTTATCGGCTAGGCAGGGCTAGATGATGATCGCCCCATCTCTCATTGAGGTGATGATCTCGCCCAATTTGTGAGGATTCCATTGGGTGTTGATTATTACTCTCTGCCGTTCACTCTCGCTTTGTCCTATGCCAGTCTCTCTCCCCGTTGCTTTTCTCTCTACAAGTCTCTATGTCACTTCAATCCTATGACTTCTTTCTCGCTCTACTATCTCCCTATCCTATGACCTCTCTCTCTCTCTCTCTCTCTCTCTCTCTCTCTCTCTCTCTCTATTATCTCCTTCTCAGCACCCTTTCCTAGCCTCCTTAAAGAGAATAATCATTGTATATTTTAAAGAGTTTTAAATAACTTTCTTTTCTGATTTATTTTAAGAAGCACATTTTTGTGATAAAAATAGGCATTATAATTTTAGTGATAAAGTTATGTAACTTTATCGTAGATACACTTATTTTGTATTATGGAAAATCTCTTCACCGAAAAGACATAATTCTCTTAAAAGACACAAGTGAAATGGATTTATCTTTTTACCGTTATCTGAAAAGTCAATTTTTCTTTTTACACAGATCTGAAATCTCTTCACCGTAATATAAAAGACACAATGGTTCAGGATTTTCTCTATAAATAGAGATAAGATCTCCGTTAGAAAGATTAGAAAAATTCTCTTTTGTGAGTGCAAACACAAAAGGGAATTACAGAGGGTTAGGTTTAGTTGTATCCCGAGAACTTGTTTGTTATTCTTTTTTACTATCGCAATTCTAATCGGAATGAGGCAAATAACGTTTAGAGAAAGCGTTTATCTTAACGTGCTTCTAAATTCTACCCTTGATTTCATCTCCTTTATTTTTGTTTTCATCTTTCGAATAATATTTTCAACAATTCTAAATGTCATTTTGTAACATGGAAGCATCTATGGCGTCAATCAAAGTGATGAATCAAGATTTCGTGCAATTTGAACGATTTGGTGGAACGAATTTTACCCATTAGCAGCAGAAGAGTTTGTTCTTCCTCACCACCTTGAATGTTAGATATATTTTAGAAAAAGATCTTGCTGACTTGCCGCCTATAAAGTCAAACGATACTCCGGAGGTCATTGTTACGCGAAAGAAATGTAAAGATGATGATTACATATGCAAGGGTCATATATTGAACACACTCACGAATTTTATGTACTACATCTATATTAGCGTGCCCACTGCAAAAGAAATCTGGTATGCACTTAATGAAAAATACAGAGTAGAAGAATCTGTATATTGTACTTTCTTTATTGGCAATTTATTTTATTTTAAGATGAAAAATGATAAGTCTATTGTTGCGCAAGTATACAACTTGCAGCTTATCATTAAACATATTAGTTCTGTGGGGATTAAACTTCTTAAGAAATTTCAAGTTCGCACTATAATTTTTAAATTGTCGCCTTCTTGTAATGAGTATAAAAAAAAGATTAATCATCGACAAAAGAATGAATATTTGTCTATGACTCAACTTTTACGCCATCTAGAGGAAGAATCAAGATTTCGATATTCTAAAGATGATTAAAGAGTTTATCCTAAGACAAATTTTATTGGAGGTATAAAATCATATTATTCTTGAGTTTATTGTACTTATTGCAGCATGTAAAGAAGTAGAATGACTTACAAACCTATTGGTAGACGTATTTATAGGGTTGTCACTGCAATTATCATATATTGTGATAATGAAGTGATTCTTAAACGAGTAAATTATAAGACGTATAATGATAAAAATTAGACGTTTGAAACATAACTATGTCAAAAGTCTACTCAAGGGTGGAATAGTGACGTTATATTTTGTAAGATCAAAAGAGAATTTGGCCAATCATCTTACAAAAAGTTTTACAAGAGAATATTTACATAAGACATTGAGTGGAATGGGGTTGGGGTCTATAAAATAAAAGTCACCTTCAATGGGAACCCAACCTAAGTGACAACCTAAGTTTTGTGAACCATCACTTAGGTTTAATGAGAAAAATAAATTGAACAAGTGATTATATTGGTACTAGAACAAACAATATATTCAAAAATAACTCATTGGCATATGTCTATCAAACTAATATTATTCCTTTGAGGAAATAATGAGATTGATTCTCTTAATAAATTCTCTTATTTGAGTGTGGAAGACGGACTACTTTCTATGGAGTAATAGACTCTCTTAGGGCACTCAAGAAATTGTGGTAAAGCACATGGCCATAAATGTGCTGACTTTTTAAGAACACTAAATTTTATAAATTATAATATATGTAGTATATCCGATTTGTTGGATAAAGTCCTTAGTTCACGACTATAAGTCACTAAGTAGTTTGATAAACTTTAAGATACTTACACTAAGTGAAAATTCAAATCTTTTAGATTCTTTCATTTATATCTTATAACTTTCATATGTCCAAATATATATTTCTTTAAACTTTTAAAAAACAGTGATAGATTATTGTATATTTTTTAAAACGTTTTAAAATAGTGGGAAATTGTTGTATATTTTAAAGAATTTTAAATAATTTTTTGTCTTGATTTATTTCAGGATACACTTTTTTATGGTAAAATAAGCGTTACAATTTTAATGATAAAGTTATGTAACAATATGTCAGATACATTTATTTTGTATTACGGTAAATCTCTCCACCGAAAAAGACACAACTGTTTAAAAAGACACAAGTGAAATGGATTTATCTTTTTACTGTCTGAAAAGATAACTAAAATCTTTTTACCATTATCTGAAAAGGCACAACTCTCTAAAAGACACAAGTGAAATCGATTTATCTTTTTACGTTATGTAAAAGACACAAATCTATAAGATCTCCGTTAGAAAGATAAAAAAAGACACAAGAAAATAATAATTTCTTCTTTATTTTTTTGGCATATTACGTCATGCTCAGAGTTCTCTTTTGTGAGTGTAAACACAAAAAGGAATTAAAGAGGGTGAGCTTGGATGTATCATGGGAATGTGTTTATTATTCTCCTCTTTTGCTATCGCGATTCTAACCGAAATGAGATAAATAACGTTTAGAGAAAACACTTATACTAACGTGCCTCTAAGTTTTACTCTTGATTTCATCTCATTTATTTTTTATTATATCTTTCCACTAATTTTTTCAACAATAGTTGCACATGATTTCTATGTACTTGCACGAAAATGTAAAAAAAAATTGTCATTGCACTGACACTTTGTGATTGCACCAGAAAAAAGAATAAAAAGAAAGGGAACCATTAATGCGTGTCCTATCTTCTTCCTCGTCTCTCTAATCTGCCACCGATCGAAACCCATTCAATCGTTATTTCCAGTTCATCAAATCTAACCATTTCTATTTAAAACGTACCACCATATTCAACACCATCAAATCTTGTTGTCCCGTAGTCTTGATTGATGGGTGAAATAATTGTTGCTATCTGATTGTCATCAATATCTATATCTATGATCACCGAAAATTAGTATAATAAGACGCTTTTACCAATCACAAATATTTGATAGGTTTGGATAAGTTTGAGTAGCACTTGAAGAAGATGATTTTTACTGAGACAGATGGAACAAATATTTTATGATGGTCAAAGGTTTATGATGATTTTACCGATCGATCATGAGTTTTGAAGTTTCCAAAAGGTCAAAGTAGTTTTAAGAGGGATACGGGTATTTGCAGGTCACCAGCCTGGATTGGCTGATATCAAAGAGGGATACGGGTATTTGTATCAGTGCTATAATTTTTCTTTTTAAAAAAAATATATATAAAGGTAACAGTTGGCACCAAATACGAGCCCGTATCGACTGATACTGATACCAATACCTGATTTGATACCTAATACGTATCAGTGCCTATACGTATTGGTTTATCGAAAAACTGATACATATCGGTATCGGCCGATATTTGATACTATGGTTATGACAATATCACTTGATATACAATAGTATACTTTATATTAAAAATTAAAAATAAAACATTAACATATTAAATTTGGTGACGAATTTTATCTTTTTTAAGATTTACAAGTTTTATAGTTTCTTTTTAGCCTCCGATATTTACCCTTTTTTCAATTTTTCCATCTTTTCTCCTATATCAACTTTTTCGATTGCCAAATTAAACATGTATCCATACTTTCACTTCGTAAGGTTACATGAGATACGCTTTTGAATAGCTTACTGTATTTCAAAAATGGAGTAAACGCTTTTTTGCCTAAGAAATCTTTGATTATCATGACTTCTACAGTTCTCAAGGCATGAAACCAAGTTCATTGTTCAGCCTTGAACTCCGTGAAAGTCATTTGCACATGATTCCAAGGCTACCTCAATATTCTAAAAAAGAAGACAAAATCCATGCATTTGTGCAAGTTTGTAATTGGCCTTGGTTACCATCATAATGGAGTGCAAATTTAAAAAATCCCATATCCCCAAAAGCTCATGACGAAAAAAAAAAAAAATCTCATAAGATGAAAAGATCAACACCATAGCTATCTTCTTTTTCCCCATTTCTCACAGAAATCATCAGATTACAGTTAACATGATCAAACAAGAAACAGCTTTCAGGGAATAAGAAGACAATATTTAGAAGAGAGATACAGCAACAATATTTCTTGTATTAAATTATAATGTTAAAATACAACATCAGATACTTGCCTCTCGCGAAGAACACCGACACCTGTATTCTCCCCAGAAGTGATGAGCATGCTCACGGTCCGCAGTCTCGGATTTGTAGCTTTTGTATTCAATTTTGTGTCACATCCTCAAATCTTATGGGCCCATTAATAATCTTCCCGTGTTCTGTCGATATGGATTAGTGGAATGATCTACCGGCAGAGCCTCAAAGCTAAAACTCTCGCCCTGATCTTGTCTAGATACATAATGGGTTGCACCACCACCAAAATATACTGGAACTGGGCTCGATCGAATCAGCAAACTAGGACAGGAACCAGAGATATAAGCTTGGCTTTGGACTTGCTCTGGTTCTAATTTCGGCTGCTTCTCATTTGATCGGTTTTCAGGGCTCGGGGTAATCCCAACGCCCAGATCAAGACTAATCATACTGTTTTCTTCTGATCTGTTGGGAGCATTTACATCATATGAAGTCGTGGGTGTATCGTGGTTATTGATCCTCAACGAAGGGACATCGTGGTTGTGTTTTCCCTCGTAGGTGGTTATAACTGCTTTGGGGTCGTGTGATGCCCTCTCCACATGTTTCCTAACCGGGCATCCAGTGTTCGTACACTTGTAATAACTCCTACAGAACACATGAGCCAAATGAGTTTGAAGAGTCAAATTATATTGAAGAAAGGACAATAGAAGTTAAAAACGCAAAGTTGAAGCTGCTAAACATATGAATCCTTTCTGAATTTACTGCCAATATCAAGAAGAACACTGCAACAAGGATGACATACTTGTTTACACAGGATTTTTTTTCTTTTTGTAAGCAATGAATTCTATAAGGCAGTGTTGGATAAAGGGAAAAGAAAATATATGTGAGGAAAACAAACTGGATTCTACCATTTCTGATGTTTGGTTAAAAAAATTGCAATGGAAAACGGGCATTTTCCAGTTTTCCTCACCTCCAGAAATGAGTAGTAAAAAATAGCTGTGGAGAATGACATGGCAATATTGACTACTGAATTCCAGGCATCAAATTTTGGGAAGTCCAATGGGGAACTTCAAAAGTAGCCGTTTGGCTGCAAATTACTATATTAAAACCCTAAAAAAATTGCAATGGAAAACGGGCATTTTCCAGTTTTCCTCACCTCCAGAAATGAGTAGTAAAAAATAGCTGTGGAGAATGACATGGCAATATTGACTACTGAATTCCAGGCATCAAATTTTGGGAAGTCCAATGGGGAACTTCAAAAGTAGCCGTTTGGCTGCAAATTACTATATTAAAACATTTTAGGCGTCAAAAGGTGCAATTGGAGGCAGCTGATGTGCATTTGGCATCTCCATTGGAGATGTTCTCCCTCCCTCCCTCGTCAAATTCACAGGGCCGGCCGCTGAATTATTGGATCTGGCGACCGGTGGTCCAATATCCGGGGAAGGTTCTGCGCACTGACGTCAACCTAATTGGCCCCATATCTAAGTTAGGAGACAATGAGACTCTCCTAGGTTATTGGGAGGCAGAACTGAAGATGGTGCTCCATTTTCAATGTAATATTGTGGTATCCAAACACCTGATTTTCTCTGGTGGATTCCAAATGGATTGAATCCATGGGATACAAAAATCCATTTCCCTATGTTTCTGAGGAAACATCCAAACAGACCCTTAGAAAAATGACAATAATACGAGTAGATTCTTAGATCAAAATACAGAGAACAGTAACAGTTAATGGAAGTGCTTAAAGAACACAAGAAGAAAAATTTTCCTAGGATCATAGACACAGTGACAAGGCAGCAAGTTGGGAATGAATCGGAGAGGGGAAAGTCGGTAACAATTGGAAAAATCTGAAAGAAATTGGAGAAAAAAATCGGGAATTATTAAAAAAACTATTCTCCGCTAGAATTTATGCATTTAGGCAATAAAAATGAAGTGTATTGAGCATCTAAAAATTCTATCTAGAAACACACGTGCAAGAAATGATGTAAACCATTAATCATATTTAACAAAAATAAATTCTATCTAGAAATACATACGGACAAAATGAAGTAAGCTATTAATCATATTTAACAAAAATAAGTTTCTACTTTCTAAAAGATATTGTTTGATCACACATCACCTTGTATAAAAGTTTTACAACAACTCAATACGCATCATGTTTAACAACATCAACCATTACGGAGAATGAATATTATAAAATTTAAACAATTAGTCAATGACCAAAATATAAAAAGTATCTAGATCAAGATTATCTATCATTTTCATTTTCTTTCTTCAACAATAACTTCTTTAATTAATTGGGGAAAAATTGGAGAAAATAGGAAAAAATCGGCAATTAACCAAGAACTTGAAGACTCGGGCGATCAATCGGATGGGAAAAAAATCAAAAAATTTCGGCAATTTTTCAAAACATTGGAGACTTTTGTCACTATGATGACAGATGCATGGTTTAATTGAGAGACCATTTACGACCATGAAAATTGAAATTATCTAAATGGTTGATATGGATGTTAAGTCCGGGTACGGATATATTCATCTCGGAATATTGACTTAGATTCTTATCCACTGAACTAGCTAGAAGCATGGTTTTAAAACTCATCGAATCAACTCGGAACTCGGGCGAGTTGACTCGACTCGACCCAGTTTCAGGTCGACTCGACTATACACTCGAAATGGGATGAGACTCGGTCGACTCGCCGAGTCGACTTGAAAACTCGGCCGAGTTTGTCGATTCGGCGAGTCGACTTAAAGTGATTAAGGTCTTGGCTAGCGGGGGTTTTAAATCAATGTTAAGCGCATACTTGTAAATTATCAAGTATGCCCTTTTATCTATTTAAGGATTTTAGGGCTTCAGCCCATCGTCTCGACAGAAACCGGACGAGAAAAGAAAGAAAGAAAGAAGAAAGAAGAAGCCGCGACTCTCTCCACGAAACTCCACCAGAAACCCTCCTTGATGAGAAGAAGAGAAGAAAATGAAGAGTTGAACGTCGTCTCTCTCTCTCTCTCTCTCTCTCTCTCTCTCTCTCTCTCTCTCTCTCTCTCCCTGGTTTAAGTGTGAACGAATGAGGATTACTTATGGACTGTGATTCAAATAAAAAAAATGACATATTTATATGATGTTGCCCCCACAAGCTATTGTTGTATGTTGCATTTAATCTTATACCATCAAATTATAATCCACCCAATAAAGTGATTTATATCATCTCTTGGATGAAGTGGGCCCAGAAGTCATTTAATTTGGGGGTTTTTGAATTATCTTATCTATGCACTTAATATCAACCGTTGTTATTTTAATGGCTGATATTAAAGAATAACAACGGTCGATATTAAAGTCCAATTGGATTGTTTGCATCACGGTTTCAATGATCTTACACCATTAAATATGTAAGATCTGAAGAATCCAACCCATTAAATTGATTCACATCAGCCCGCGAACTAAAGTGGGGCCAGAAATCATTTATTTTTAAAATCTGATCTGTGCATTCTTAATATCAACCATTGACATTATTTTTTAATGACTGATATTAAAATGATAACCCACAAATTGGGTGCTTTGTACCAGATTACCAGCTAATCTGAGACTTTCAACAACAGTAAAGCTTACATTTTTTTATATATATACCTATATTATATTTTAAATATTTATTAAATAATTCAAGTCGGACCGAGTCGAGTTGGAACGAGTTTCCGAGTTAACTCTACTCGACTGACTTTCGAGTCGAGTCGAGTTTTCGTGTTTTAAAACCATGGCTAGAAGCTATCGCTTCTGGTTGAAGCACTAAAAGAAAAGTTTTTCTGGAGGAGTCTCCATTTCCTATCGGGAAGTGATAGAAGAAAAGTTTTTCTGGAGGAGTCTCCATTTCCTATCGGGAAGTGATAGCTTACTGGCTTAACTAGTTTCTGGTAATCTGATAGTACTCTCCTTCGCCTTCAAAAGTCATCAGCAGGGCACTCAAAACTTCCACATCGAATTCTCAGTTGGAATCTTCTTTGGAAGAGAGGTAGTATACCAGGCTAGCAGGATTGAATGCTTAGTACGCTACCCAGAAAGAGCTATGTGGGAAGGAAGTAGCCTTTCGACTGACTTTAGAAGACCTTGAGTTGAGAACTGTAGGTATTAGACTGGATTATTTTCTTGACCGATAGGACAGATTCTACGTAGTGTTTTGAACCTTGCTCTCATAAACTCTTGATTGATCTTTCAATCTGCCAAGGAGGATTGATAGAAAGACATACCATCCACCCTTTTGATTCTCTGGCCGAGTTGGAATTGCATTTGAAGGTTCTAAGTGTGAATCAGAAGGCTATTTTGAGTTACGGATCCCACCGCTACGTCGGTGTATATCGGATGCTTTAAGACCCTGCTAACCCAAATGGATTTAGAAAGATTATTTTCTTTGTAGTTTCGTTCATGCCTTAGATCTAGGAATTTATTTATCTTCCATAAAGGAGGCGAATGAAATCAAAGTTACACGTTCGGCTTCTTCCCGGTTCTCTCGAAGTAGGGAAAGGTCCTCTCCATGCTCTAACGCCCACACCAGATATGGATCGAACTGTCTCAGATATATTCATCTAGGGTATTTAGTCATTTAATCAAATCTAGCAAGATGACTGGAATACCCCTAAAAGCTACAACCCCTAAACCCAACAATAGAATCTGAATGGACAGGTAATTATTTGTAAATACCATAAACATCAAGGTCTTTGTTAGTAATTATACACATCAGAGAAGCTGGCAGTTACAAGTTCCTATGCTAAAAAATAGTTGTGTTTCTATTTTTCCTGGTAGCTTGTAGACAAGGAGTATAAAAGAAACTGCACAACATAATTGGGCAAAAACTACCAAACACTAGTGTGAAACAATGGCTAGACTTTGCAGCAATCCTAGCAAGTTTGATGGTTCACTCGGTTAGAATTCAAGTTCGTGGTTGGAAGTTTGCCATTGTCCAGCAAACTCAGTTCACTAATGGTAGGGAGTGTTTTATATGGAAATATAAAGTGTTCATACTATTACCATTTTTAAAACAAACAATTGCTTTGAAGCTGGTTCTTTGAGTCTATGATAAAAAATGAGCTTGGGTGCGGTGCAAATCTTCTTACCAGATTTTTTAAAAAAAAAAAATTTAAGGCAAAAAATAAGACAATCTGGCCGTCCAAGATAATTTGGGACGAACCGGACGGAACTGATTCACTGACAAGACCGAACCGGAAGGAACTGATTCGCTGACACGACCGAACCAAACCACAAACCAGTTTGCTGCATACTGGTTCGCAGTTCACAAGCATAGCTCTGAAATACATGTGAAGCATGCACTGATCAAACCCTCACAGTCAAATTGATGATGCACACAAGGGATTTGGTAGTTCAACTGCTGGATAGTTTCAAACATAGCCAGTCTCCTGTTCGGTCAGTGGTCCACGGATTAAACATTTATTGCAGAAATACAATTTGTTTGCATATGTTGGACAAATAGTTAATATATGTGCATTATGTTTGCGCTTTAGAAGACCTTAAAAGCTTTTGACCAGTGTATATTGCCTCGTATTCAAAGTGATGCATAAATTCTTTACAACTATAGGACAACTTGTTCAAATCTCAGCATCTTAGAGAGAACCCAAGACGTAGTCAAAATCTGTTATTTCAAAAATAAAAAATATTATAAAAAAATTGGTAAAATTCAAAAGAATGAAAAAGAGATCTACCAGAAATGTCCTAGTACCACACAAAACAATCGATACAAGAAACTTTTGAGGGTGAATTTCTCAAAAAACAGCATAATGGGTATCGAAGTAGACATATTAGTAAGTCTTACAAGAGTATTTGGCCGTTCCAACATTAATCTTCCATCTACACACTAGGCTGCCATTTTGTCGTGGAAACTCATCATAGCAATTAGGACCTCGTGACTGAGATTTGAGAGAATTATCATCATCAGTGTCATCATCATCATCATCATCACAGCCTTATCCCCCATCTATTTGGGGTCGATTTGAGAGGAATTATCTGCTTGGAAAGCAACCTCCTATCATTTGGAGGTTGAATCACACTCAAAGCCGCTGTTAAGATGTTACCATATTAATTTATTTTATGTCACTGTTTTCGTTTTTTTTTTCAAAATCAAAATTGAAGCTATAATTTCATTAGAAGAAATGAACTTACAGCAGATCAAAGAAGGCACAGCGAGATGCTTTACCCGAAAAACAATAAAATAAAAATAAGGAAAGGGCAAAAACAAAAATTAAAAACAAAAAAATTAAGACAAGGAGAAAAAATCATCCCCCTTTGGGGGCTGCTCTGTTTTCTAGAACATTTAGAAAAATTGCAGTGGAATTTCTTATGGAATGGAGAGGCTGGCCATAGAAGAGTACACCAAGTTGCCTACGAAAGTGTGTGCCTATCGAAAATAGAAGGGGACCTACACATTAGATACCTATTCGAAATGCATCGTGCTGAAGGGAAAACGGCTGAGATCTTGGATTAGGATATCAAACAAGCAATAAGGTATATTGGACCAGCTTTCTGTAAAGTAAAGGGGTTTCAAGCCTCTCAAGTCCAATAAAAAGGAATTAGATTCAAAATCATTGGCATACAAATTTCAGCGAGGAATTCCCAGTGCTCTTTCACATTGCAACAAATATTAATGCAACAGTTAGTGAAACGTTCAAATAAGACAGTACAAATTCCCATAATCTGTTCCTTTATCTATAAAACTTCAGAAACAATAAGATTTAACAGGTCCAAACCATTACACAAAATTCGACTCGATCTATATTCCAGCAACCAGATTTGAAGCAAGAATATGGTGCTTTGATCCTAAAAGCTGGCTCATTATTAGATCAATGTAATTTTCTATGTGGGGTAAATAAATCAAGGCCGGCACTTATATAGAAAACATTGTGGGATATTCAAGCTCCCATGAGAGTTGTTAGCTTTTTCCAAACAGCGGCCCTCCACAAGATTCTAAACAGTGAACCCTTTTTGAAGAAAAATTGGGCCACCTTTATAGAACTTTTCGTCCCTTAGTCGGTCATGCCATGGTCCTCCGTGGAAGTGCTTACCTCATGGAAAGGCAGCCCCTTTTATATGAGGCCATATGTTATGTAATTTGCATCTATTGGCCTCTGCTTGGGAAATCTGGAAGGAGTGGGCAGGATACATTTCAAGAACACGACTTAGGTGTCTACAGTAGTGTTGAAAATCGCATAAATGATCTTCTCTTGGGCACTGATGAGAAGAATTTCGAAGTTTGAGGATAGACGATCTAATTGTAGAAAAAAATAAACTAATAACTACAGAGGATAAATACCCATTTAAGGGTTATTAATAGGAGAGAGAGAGAGAGAGAAGGGGGGAAGATAGAGAGAGAGAGAGAGAGAGAGAGAGCATGGCCAATAAATGGACTACATTGTGACTAATTGTAGCGAATTGAGTTACATGAGATAGCCTCTATATTTAGAGGGCAGCCAAAATATAAAACTCTTTTCCAACCAATGTGAGACTAAACCCACTAACCCAACGAGACTCTTCTAACACTAATACATCACATTTATTAGTAACGCATCATACCTATCATATTATCTCCAACACTCTCCCGGAAGTTGGAGTTTTCATAACATGGATGTCCAACTTACCCACAAATACATAAAAAAGGTACATGTATACACAATCTCCCCGATTTGATATGGTCACTACAAACTTGCACCTAGGTGTCCAATAACAACAACGTGGTGCAAAACTTGGTCAAGTCTTAGTCGGCTCCAAGACCCTATCTGATGTATGTTCGTCGCTTCTAGTCTCTTTATACAGGCAAAAGTGGGTTTGATCCAGGGGCATAACGCCCTCCAAAGCTTGGAAGCACCCTGTCTAATAGCAGCCGACCAAGGTCGGTAACATTGCACTCAAATGGTCATGATACACACCATGATCCAAACAAGTGGCTCAATACTTAGCCTTCAACAATAAGTTTTTCTTGGCACAAACATGGCCACTATGCCTAAACAACAACCTCTATCAATATCAAGAAAAAAGAGACAGTACAACACCTTCAAAAGCACATACATCATAAAATCTATGGTAAGGGGGGAACCTATCACCTCCAAATCCAGTAAGAATATCAGCTGCGTCTTCATCATCCACATAGCAGCCACCCCAACAACTCCCCTCAGTTTTTCTCTCCTTTTCTTTCTAATTTCAGACTCCATGGCTGCCTGCAACAGCAGCAGCCATCTTCTATCTTCGCCTCTCCTTTTTTCCTTTTTTCTTCTTTTTTAACCTTCACTTTTTTCATTGGCTGCAACAGCAGCTGCATCTTCAAATTCACTTCTCCTATCCTCCCACCCAAAAAAAGACAAGGTTACAGAGAGGAATAACATTGAGAGAGGAAAGGCAAAAAATATCAAGAACTGAGGTTGGATGGTGACTACACAAGACCGGACATGGCTCCAACACACATCATTGATGTTAAACCTGAACCCTATATGGAGATGAAAAACAAAAATATGTTCGAGAAACAAGGACTATGGAACAAAAAAAAGGTTAACAATTTCTGATGCATAAAGATTAGTCCATGTGGCGATGTGCTGGGCATACATCAAACGAAACTCTAAATAAAACATGTGGGACCGACCCGCTCTAACACCATGTAGAAAATAATAACTAAAGAGGAGAAATACCCATTTACGGTTTTTAGAAGGAGAGAGATGAAGGAGAAGAGTGGGACAGAGAGAGCACGGGCACTAAATGGAGTACATTATGACTAATTATAATGAATTGAGTTACATGAGATAGCTCTCTATATAGAGGGCAGTCATAATACAACTTTTTCCAACCAATGCAGCACTAAACCCACTAACCCAACTAGACTCTTATAACATTAATACAACACATTTATTACTAACACACCATACCTATCATTTTATCTACAACACTAATAAGGAATGAAAAGGAGAGGCTTTATAGCAACGACTAGATGGAGAGGAAGGTTGGTTGGTTGGCACCGTCAACAAACATGTTGAAATCAAATTTTGATGGGAGTTGAGAGAGTCGTCTCTCATCATGAAGGAAGAATTGCAAGTGTTCTTGGGGATGGCAAGCCATTGTGATACCCAGGTGTTAAACCTAAATACCAATGACAGTATTGACCTCTCTTTGGGTCAATACAGAGACAATTAAAAAAATAAAATTAAATAAAATACCAAGAAAAATATGAAAATAAATATGAACCGTCCATATCAGTAGGTATAGACTAATACTTAATTTTTTTTACCGGTAAAAAGAAATCATTTCCAATAAAACAAAAATTACAGCATATCAAAGGAGTTGAACGAGGAGCTCGACAGAAAAAGAAAATTTAAATACAACATGACCTAAAAAAGAAAAGAAAGAAAAACTTATACGAAAGATTCATAGGAAGAGGGATACATATAATCACATATCAACATAAGCTTGGCTAGAAACCAATACGTGTTGTGGTGTTGCCAATACATATTGGTATTGATCGAGTTTTGGACCATTGTGATTAGGGGTCTCAAGGGACCAGGCTTGAGCCTGACCCGACCTGAAATGGGTAGGCCTAATATATGAATGGGCTGGATCGACCCGGCCCAATTAGTAAGTCGGGTAGGGTATATAGGCTAGTCCCAAAAGGCCAAGTAAATACCGGCCTGTTTAAGCCTGATCCGAACCCGACCTGATAAACTGTGCAAATTTATATAGAAATTTTCGGGTAGCCCACAGCGCAGCCAGCATGGGCCAGGTATGGGCGAAAGTAAGTAGGCCTGATTGAGATATGGGATGGTCCGGCCTCGCCCGATTAGTAATCGGGACAGGTACCGGCTAGCTCTAAGAAATCCGATTATAATCAATCCGTTTAAGTCCCTGCCTGAACCCGGTCCGACCTGACCCATTGAGATCCCTGAATGTACTTCTTTTGAAGCAGAAAATTGGTGTTCAGGTTTTCACTGAATAAAGGGTGAGCTCACTCCATGAAGCCGTGAGAAGGGATATGAAGGATTGCGAAGTTACAGAGGTTAGCGCTAACTAGAAATGAGTGGAGAAATATGACTCTCAAAGCTGACCCGAAATAGATGGGATCTAGCTATGATGATGGTGATGAAAGGGTGACTCACACCTTCGAGATTGGTGGTTCGAGCAAATCAAGGTAGTGACCTTTATCTTTTATTCATAGGCGAGAAGTCAGCCATTCAGTAGATGCTATTGCCAAAGGAAGGTTAGTCGACCTTCATTAGTAATTGGTGACTCAATGTTGATATTAACTTCTAATTCTGTAAGTTGTTTGTTTTACTTTTTTCTTCACTGGTTTCAGATAGGTAGAGTTGTTCGCTCTAATCTCTTGATCAATGCATATTTTTTACTTGTTAATAAAAGCTATTTCATCGTTATCATCATCACACCACCACCAAGACAACCCTTGCCCCATCTATTTGGTCCAGTTAGTCAAATGGGTTGGGCAGTTGGGGTTCGATTTATCAAATGGGTTGCATTAAGCAAAGCTATCGACCAATAGGATTGGGGAGCATGCATCCCTTGCATAAGAGATCATAGTAGCATCCATGAGAAGTCCATTTGTACGCTCCTCAATACCATTTCGTTGAGGATAAGGACAAGAAAGTTGATACACGATTCCAATCTTTTCAAGATAAGACTAAAAAGCACTAGAGGTGTACTCTCCAAAATTATCAGATAGAAAAGCCTAAACGGTCTTGCCAAACAGAGTTTGGACCATAGTGGCAAATCTGATTAGATCTTCACGAGTTTTAAGCAAATACATCCAAGTGCAACGGCAGTTATCATCAACAAATGTGACATAATAGATGATACTAAAAGCCATCAAGGTAATAGGAGCAGATCCCGGAACATTAATATGCATGATACCAAACAAACACTCACTATGATGTATATGAGGAGGAAATGAAGGCAATATTTGGTTTTGAGAGTTCACAAGTTTGATATTGGAATTTAAGTGCACAACATGTGTTTTTGAAAGATGAAAATAACAAACATAGATGCTGAAAATTAGCATGCCTTAGACGGGTCTGCCACAAACTAGACGTATCTTTAGTAAAAGTATCATGACTAGAGGATGGCAAAACATGTACATTTGGCGAGAGGGTAGCACTCCTATCCTCACCAAAGTAGTAGAAACCATCTCTTTTATCTCATGTGCCAATGACCAATGTAGTACACAAGTCCTGAAGAATACAGTGAAAAGGTTAAAAGGTCACAGAACGAGTCAAAGATTTGGTGAGACGGTGCACAGATAAAATATTAACATGAAGATCTGGGACATGAAGGACAATAGCAAAGGAAAGATCAGTAGATAAGGGAACATCACCCATACTGGAAAGGGGAGTGTAAGAGCCATTTGCCAAACATACTTGCCGAGATACAGTGTGAGGGGTTGATGATGATAATAAATGAGGCCCACCAGTCATATGGTTTGTGACTCTAGAATCAGTGATCCAAATTGCAGACTGAGGAGAAGACAGCTGAATACACCGATGATGCAAAAGCACATAGTGAGCCAACAGATGTGCTCTGAGAAACATGAAGATTCTCTCTGAAATTGGCAAACTCGGCACATAAGGAACACAAATCCATCCTTAGATTTGAACTCATCCACCTCAAGAAGAAACAGAAAAACAACAACCAACAAGAGCTTAAATCCAATAAAATTGTGGGGCACTCATCCACTAATAATCCTAATCGTGGGAAAGACACCCACATGTATCAAACTCATAGGGACCATATGGGCAGCAGACAAGTAAAACATTTTGAATATTCGTAACCAATGATTTGAGAAAATATCATACAGTGAGCAATAAAACTCCATCTGTCCCCAATATCTATAACACTTTTCCAGCAATATTATCAACAAACAGCCCCAATAGATGCAAATCCATATCAAAAACCAAATTATAAGCCATTATAATTCTTAGTATATGAAAAATAAGACATAGGGTCCCCCGATTTCTGTAGCTAGAATGTTCAAGTGACAAGAAGAACAACAAATGCATGACACAGCATTCATGTACACCATAGAAAAATCTTCATAAGTCACTCAATACCAAATCCATATCACACAAGGTCAGAGGAATGTGAAACCTGAGATAAAGGTGATTCACCAGCAACCAGATTCCAAGCCAGATCAGTAACAGATTTCCAAAAAACCATGAAACCACTGTTTCACGTGAAATCAAGAATATCATAAGATACATTAAACCACCTCGATCTCAAAACTGTTTTAGTGGGTTGCAGACTAGAAGAATCCAAACAACACCAACATCGACCCCTGATTCGGACCTAAACTTTGTGGATGCACAGAAAAACGTGAAACACAAAAACATAGAAAAAATCTTCAAATTTTTTTAAAAAAAGTGATTCAAAGCATTTGATCTCTGGGCTGGTCAGATGAGTGACATTATGGGGCACATTGGCTGCCATGAGGAGTTTTTGCTGTTCAAACATCTTGGGCTGCCATTGGGAGTGGGTAAACTCAAAGCTTGGCATTGGGAACCAGTTCTTCGTTTCCAAAAGAGACTTGCTAGTTGGAAGAGTAAACTTCTTAGCAACGGAGCTAAATTAACCCTCCTCGATCTCAAAACTGTTAGTGGGTTGTAGGCTAGAGGAATCCAAACAACACCAACTTCGACCCCTGATACAGCCCTAAAATTTTTGGATGCACAGAAAAACGTGAAACACAAAAAACATAGATAAGTCTTCGAAATTTAAAAAAAAATTATCCAAAGCATTCGATTTCTGGGGCTGGTGAGATGAATGACATTGTGGGGAACATTGGCTGCCGTGAGGAGTATTTGTCGTTCAAATATCTTGGGCTGCCATTGGGCGTGGGTAAACTCAAAGCTTAGGCATTGGGAACCAGTTCTTTTTCGTTTCCGAAAGAGACTTGCTAGTTGGAAGAGTAAACTTCTTAGCAATGGAGGTAGTTAACCCTCTTAAAGTCCACTTTGGCCACTCTCCCTACGTTCTTCCTATTGCTCTATGAGGCCCTGATCTCAATTATTGCTGCCCTTGAGAAGCTAATGAGAGATTTTCTCTGGAAAGGAGCTGGGACAGTTGGGAAGCTTCATCTTGTAAACTGGAATGACTGCTGTGTTAGTAAATTGGAGGGTGGGCTGGGGATCCGTAGGCTTAAGTTGATGAATAGGGCCCTTCTAGGTAAATGGCTATTAAGGATCGGCAATGAAACTGAGCAGAACAAAATCTGGTGGAAAACCATCTACGAAAAGTATGGTGTGACAGATAATGGGTGGTACATGACATCGAGGATTCGAGATGGATCCGGGTGGTATAAAGGGGTTATGTCTGTGGCGGAGGAATACCAACAGTACATTAAATTCTCATGGGGGATTGGCGACAAAATCAACTTTTGGTATGACCGGTGGCTGGGAAATTGGGCCCTCTCGGTGTCTTTCCCACGGATTTTCCGAATAGCAGCGTGTCACGGGGTAACTTTTTTCGACGCCCGTGTGGCGCCTCGCTGCCGCTACAGCGAGGCCAGCCTAACTCAGATACCAGTTTTCTCACAAAGTATAACCTAACATTGGTTATCATGCTCGTGCTACGTCTCGCTGCCGCGCACAGCGAGACCTCATGTCCAACCATCACTCTGATACCACCCGCCTAGAGGACGGGAACTCCCGCATCGTGGTTGCCTTCACTTGAGGCGAACCCACTCAATGCATCGTGTCTACTTGCGACACACATGCCAACACCTCAGTGCCCCTTGGCTTGTCTAGCTTCACCCTGTGCAATGCACTAGTCCCTCGCTTCAGACAGTGGCATGCATCTCATCATGCCATTCAAGCCAACCAACGTGTGTGGTCCACGCGACCAGCACACTTGGAGTAGCATGCAGCTTTTCATACTCTCCAAACTAAGCATCGTGTGTGGCCTACACGACCAGCACACCTCCGCTCCAGGCCCTCGGCTGTGTGTAAAGGCCATCGTCATCGTAGCCCTTGAGTGCCCCAGTGAGGTCACCGACCCATGTGCACCGTGACGCCGGCACGGGGCCACATGGTAACCTCACCCCAGGTGACACATGACATCGCCGCAGCGCCGCATTGCTGCAGCGATTTTCTAGGCCCACCCCTAACCTAGAAAGCACATGCGCTCATCCCGCAACGTCCCACAACGCAAGGCCCCATGTGTGGGAGAATAGCTCCACAGCTCCCCTCCCCCTATATATGGTCCAAAGACCAACTTCGGCAAAGTAGCAGAAAACCCTCAAACCCTTTGGTTTGTCATACCACCATGGCACACGGCCTCCTGCCCGTGGCACACACCTGTAAAGGTGGAGTCTTGCCATTAATCATGGCACACGATCCTCTGACTGTGGCACCCAGTGCCATCCTCCAAGCCCACATGGCTTGCGAGGTCACGCATCAGCGTCCCTTGCGACCGTGTCGCATCCGCATCGCGACCCCGTCACGAGGCCCTCATGGCCTCATGTCCAACATAGCACTGCATCGCGACCATGTCGCGTCCGTGTCGCGACCATGTCGCAAGGCCCTCATGGCCTCATGTCGCGTGCCCTCATGGCACCACATGGCGTACCCTCATGGCACCGCATCACGTCTAAGTCGTGACTGTGTCTCGTGTCAACTCGACACCATATTGGGTCCGTCATTGCACCCAGATGTCCCGTGCCCTCTTAGCACCGCATCACGTGCCCTATTGGCACCGCATCGCTTGCCATACAAGCTAGATGTCGCGTGTCCTCTTGACACCACATCGCGTGCCATCATGGCACCACCTCGCGTGCCTTATAGCACACAGACGTCGCGTGCCCCTACGCGGAGCACCGCATTACGTGCCTTATGGCACTAGGACGTCACGTGCCCTCTTGGCACCACGTCTCGTGCTCTACCGCGGAGCACCGCATTCTAAGCCCTTCACGCGTCTAGCCACCATACTAGATCGCAGCTTAGTTCGGGTCACCGTCGCATCATGCATCAGGGACTCATGCACGCATCGCAGGGCCACGTGCCTCTGCGCCCATGCGTAACACGGCTAGCTTACAAGGTCCGCTTGCCTTCTTGCTAGCTAAGTGCCCAGTTCCAAGGTCGTCATGCCTTCATGCTGGCGCACAGATTAATGAGGCCGTCACAAGTGGCTCCAAACGATACAATCAATTTCTATATGGAACGCATCGAGAACAATCAGGTATGGAATGTGTCGACCAGAAGAATGCTTAAAGAAGAAGAGATCGACGATTTCGTCATGTTTTTTAGGATGTTACACTCGGCTACTCCAAATGAGAGTAACACTGATCAAAGAGTTTGGGCCAAAGGCTCGAAAAGGAAATTCATGGTTGTTGCCTTCTACAGGCACCTGCTCAAATACAAAGTCACTCACTCGGATAGACCTAAATGGCTGAAACTCTGGAAGGCTCGAGCCCCACCAAAGATAAAATTATTTGCCTGGTCTGATATTTGGGGTAGAATCCTAACAAGGGATCAGTTAAGGAAAAGAGGACTGCGGATTCGGAACAAGTGCCTTCTCTGCATGGCGGCTGGGGAGTCCGTCCCCCATACCTTAATTCACTGCAAGTTTACCGGGGCTGTATGGAGTAGAGTTCTGAAGTCCTTTGGGCTGTAATGTGTGTTCCCCAATTCGGTTACTCATTTGTTTTAGCAATGGGAGGGATGCCCCCCTGTGGAAGTGGACCTTCAACAATGGCGTTTAGCGCCATATGTCGTTCTGTGGGCAATCTGGTTGGACAGGAACTATAGGGTTTTCCAGAAAAAAGCTAGACCGCGGCTCGCAACTCTCGTGACTGTGACGAACTTTATCTCTACCTGGTCTATGGCTGCTAGAGTTCATGACCTCCCCTCCTTATCTTCCCTTACCCCGCCCACCTGAGAATATCTAGTTCCCAGCTTCCCCTCCTCCAATCTTGGTGTTTCCTCAGTGAGTGTTTGATTGGTTCCGCTACCACGATTGAGGGTTTTTTCTTTCTGAATTTGTAGGTCTTCATTTTATTTTCTGTTTTTGATACGGTAGTTTCTTACTATTGTTTTGTATATTGTACTTTTTCCATTTCTAATATATTTCCTTCTTTACTGATTTAAAAAAAAAAGTATTCGATCTCTTTGTAAAGAGGCGTACAAAGAGATTTTGATTCCAAAGATGTTAAAATATTGGTCAATGGAGGTCAACAAATTTTGGCACATTGATGTCAACATGACGTCATGCTGACGTCAAAAGAGTGATGATGTCAGCGGCTGAAATTACTAGCCTAGGATTCGGTGGCTCTGATACCAACTTGACTTTTGAGGTTAAGTTAGGTTAGATTATTAGAGTTTAGGTTAGGTAGGAGGAAGAGAAGAAGAATGAGAGAGAGATGGAGAAAGGCAAATGACCTAGTTAGGGTTGGAAGTCCCTATTGGCCTTTATATTAATAACGTAAAGAACAAGACCCATGGGCGGAGCTACATTAGGGCAAGGAGAGGGCAGCTGTCTCGATCTTTAACAAAATAGATCTTGAGATCATGGGCCTACCATCAAATGGACAGATTTTGATTCCGTGTGGCACACATCCCAAACACTGAACATGATCATGGGGTACATCAAATGTAGTTCTTGGATAAATTTTCGTGATCTGTGCTATGTGGAATTAAACTCTGACCACCTGATGGTAGGCCCATAATCTCCAGATCTATTTTGTCAAAGATTGGGAAGAAAAACAATTTGTCATCTGATTGAAAGCAGTCTACTATTTAAGCACGTAAGACTCAGGTTGAGAAGGAAGAATATTGGGTTGAGAATAAAGGTACCCGCACTTAAATTAAAAACCCTTTTTTTACTAGTCAACTACTCAACTGAATCTCAAAGGGAGAGAGGCCCTAGCTCTCGCTAGCCTAACCCTAAAATTTTCAGTTCAATTCAATCGAAACCGAAATGGAATTGGCTCGGTTTCGGTTCTTTTTTTCTTTAAACTGAAAAACGAAACTTTCAGGTTTTTTCAATTTGGGTTGGGTTTATTATTATTATTATTGTATTTTAAGCTACTAATTTCGATTGTTTGGGTTTTTCCCGATTCTCTCATCCTACCTAATCGGTTTTCGCCACCCAAAACCGAACCAGAGTATCTTCTCTCGATTTTCGGGTTGGGCCCTACCCCACACCACCACCAAAAAAAAAAAAAAACCAAATCCGGGTTCAGCCTGTGACAATACCCTTGTATTACATACACACCAACTATCATGTCTAACAAACCACAATATATCCACTATACATACATATCCCAATAAACATATCTACGAGATATACTCCTAAGAATCTTGAATAATCTTCCATCCAACATTACCACTATTAGACTTCAAAAATTATTTGGAATGGAAACGGGATATTACTCTCTATATCCAAGGTCGCATGAAGACGGTTATTCTCACAGGGGGTACCTCGCGACACAAAGATTACTCTGGTGACGCTGAAAAATAGGATGCTAATAATGTTATCATCCTTAGTTAGATTCTTCACTCTGTGGAGCCCTCCATTTAGAGAACATTCATGTTCGATACCTTCGCCCATGCTGAACATGATACCCATATTATATATATCAACTCAAGCAGATAATTGTTGTATGTAAGTGTAAACAACAAATTTGAGTAGAATAGAAATTCAAAACAAATCAATCATAACAAATTTTCCCTAGTAAGAAGAGGGTCTTATTGAAAATGACGAACTTTACACTTCCAGGTATCGCAATTGATTCCCCGTTAATTACATCAAAATTGAATACCTCTAATTAAAAATTACTAAAGAAAAGTAAAGTAATTACATTTTCTGAAATAAACAAAATAAATCCTAAGTCTATGTCTTCATTAATATCTTCGTCTTCACGGTACGAGATGGGCGTGCGGTATGCTTTCTTCGTAAGAGACTCGGGCAATGTGAAACAAAGGACGTCGGAGCCAAGAGTCCCTTTTTCGAAAGTTAGACCCATCCGATCGATAGGCATGGTCAAATATGGGCATGAGGAGTTTGTGGATGAGTCTCATAATGAATTCATGCTCACATGTCTGGAAGACGAATTCAAACACCGGATCCATTTTCCGATCTCTGGTCATCCAAAAAATTAGCACTTTTGGTTATAAGGTATCTGATATCATCAAATTCCTTAGGATTTGATCATCATAGGTTATTTTGCGATGATTTCACCATTAGATCATGTAATGATCTTATAATACAATCATTTTAACGTAAAGTTAATGACTTCACCGTTGGATTTTACCAAAACAATCAAATTTCAACAATACATGATAAATCCACCATTGGATCTAATTACGGTCGCGTATTATGACTGTTTGACTAAAAGTCAATTAGTTCACCGTTAGATTTGACCAGAATTAGAAGATTTGGTCAACATATAACAAATCCACCGTTGGATCTCGTTACGATCTTATATTATGATCGTTTGACTAAAAGTCAACAAGTCCACCGTTGGATTTGACCAAAATCACAAGATCTAGCCAACATGCAAAAAATCACCATTGGATCTCGTTACGGATCTCGTACATGTCAGGGTCGCATATGCCATGATGGCATATGCGACAGGAGCTTCCAGATCGCATATGACAACAGTGGATCTGACACCTTTTCACTATTAAGATCTCCATCGGAAAGTTGAACCTCAAATAGATGAAGATCGTTGGCTTTTCATTATCAAAATTTCTATTGAATTGTTGACCTTCAATATGATTAAGATCAAAAGTCCTTACACTATTGGATGTTTCATGAGACACTTGATCAGGAGTTTGATCTAGGGATTTGATGGCTTCCTTATCTTGATCAAACCATTTATCTTCTTCTATATTGAAATCTGACCATGATTTTTTTATACAAAAAACTGATAGTTGATCCCCACCTGGAATAAGATCTAACTGCTGATCCTTTTCAACAACGTGTTTCAGAGTTTTTTTTCGATTGAATCTTCATCCTCAAACTCTGCCACGAAGAATGACAACTTCAAAGGCATGCACGTCACCTTCGCGAAACTCCTTGTTGTGGACTAAGGTTTGACCGCTTCGATAAGCGTTTCCAAAACTCTTCGCTCGTACTGACGGTTAGTGATCAACAACCTTCCATCAACATCATATCTATCCAATCTAACCACAATCCTTGATTCGTCTTTACGGACATGCATACGACGATCCACTCGTCAACAAATTCTCTGAAATTCTTGCTCCAACTGATCTAGTTGTGAGATCGATATGGATTTGATCCTTGGTGATATATTGTCACTACCCAAGTTACCAATCGTCCCTTTCCCCATGGAAAACACCCGCTCTAATGCCAACAAACGCAGACCGCAGCCCCCAGTACAATAAATTAGGGTCAAGTAGATGCAAACCTACTCAACAAGTTTAGTGTGTCAAAATACCACTTAACAGTCCCTAATCTTAGAGTATTCACAATGCAGTTTCCTGCTCACAAATTTGTGTAAAACACAGAGTTTCAACAGTGATAAAGATCACTGACCTGCCCTAAATTTCTGTGCAGAGATACAGCCTGTTACTATAGTGATGTAAGATCTTAACCACAGCAGAGATATTCACAGAATTTGTAGTTCAAGATGGCAGCAGACTACCGTATAAGACAGCAACATAATATTATGTGAGAACAGCAATAATTCCAGCTTATTAGCACGGAAAATAGCAACACAAGAATTAAAGATCAGCAGATTTAGCACTCCAGATCAGTCTTAATAGACTTAGATTCAAGGCAACAATCAGGTCTCAAAGGAACTGTAGACCAGCACTCGGTTGATCTATAAAGATTGATGTTCCGGCAGCACCCAGAGGTTCAGAAACCATGAGATAAACTAATCGAGAGATTCAAAAGTCTCCGCAGCTAGAGCAGAGTTACAACTCTCGATTTCCCTAAAAAAAATTGTCAAATGAAAACTCATCAAAAAAAAATCTTCACCTTCATAGTTTTATACCAGCTTTTACAATATATAATAAAGGATGAAACTTCCCATTCTAACGCTAAGAAAACTTCTAATTTACTATTACTAGACTCCTATTAAACTTGGATTCCAAGTAAATTAAATAAAGTAACATTTACTTATTACTCTAACATTATCTCCTACAACTTAGTTTATCTCTAGAACTAAAGAAAGGAAACATATGTTTTGACTCCACAAAGATCACCAAGAGTCTCCTATTCTTAAGACTCATATACCCACGCAAAAAATTAAAACATATTTTCTTTAATATTTCCCATCACTCAGATTTCCGTTACCTTAAGGACCTCCAAACTAACTCCTTCAGACTTTGCAAATCGGAAAATGAGAATAAGCTGTCACATGGGCCCAACTTTGGACCGCATTGAATCCCATTGCAGGCTAATTTTAAAGCCCAATAAACCCTTTACATAAATCTAATTTATGGAGCCATATAGACTAATTTCTGAGGCCTAGTTTCATGTGATTTCTTAACTTTAAACAGCGCAAACTCTGCACTCTTTCTTGGACTGCATCAATTTGTGGCCCTCATCATCTTCTGAGCCAGCGCATATCCCAATTCCATCTGCATTTGCTGCCACAACTGCATCTTCTACTCTTAGGTCATACACCCATGAGCAATTGATCACATGATGGGTGAATCTCAAGGCTATTCTTTATATTCTCCTCCATCTCCATCAGCTCAGGTTCAATTTGCTTATGGCTCCTTCGTGAGTGGTAATCACTCCAGTTTTTCCCTCTCATTATCGCATGTTAATATGTTTGTAAATTCCTACTCTTCTTTTTGTGAGTAGTATTGTATAGAAATTGAATTGACATGTTATATTTATATGTCTTATTGTATCTTTCAGGAGCTTACAATAAAGAAGATTGTTGGTAGGAGTTTTGAGAGAGGACTCTACTATCTTGATGCGGACTTTAGCACAGCCACAGTTGCTCTCTGGATGGATCTAATCAAAAAAAAAATTCTAGTACTCTTTTTTTCTATAAATGCTAGTTGTGATACATTATCTTTATGGCATGCCAAACTCGGGCATGCTGGTTTTCGATCTTTATGCACCTTAATTCATGCTTTCAAATCTGTATGTCAATACTTAAATTTCAATGTGAAGTTTGTGAAATTTCTATGCTTGTTAGAAGCACTTATTCCTCCCATATGGATAGATGTAGATCTCTTTTTTATGTTGTGCCCTATGATGCATGGGTCCTTCCCCAATTACTTCTCTTGATGGTTTTCATTACTTTCTTACTTTTATTGATGATTGCAGTGCTACTACCTAGATCAATCTAATGAAAAACAAAAGTGAAGTCTTTACGACGTTCAAGAGTTTTGTGTTCGATCACACATTCAATATGGAGCTAACATTAAAGCCCTAAGATAGGCCAAAGGAGGCAAACAGTCTTCTCACTCCTTTGACCTCCCTTTGCGAGAACTTAATATTATTAGCCAATACTCTTCCCTTCACATTATGCAACAAAATGGTATTGCAAAGTGTAAGAATAGACATCTTCTTAAATGACGATCCTATGTTTCTCATTGAGCCCTGTGTTTTTTGGTACTCGTACTTTGTCCAAGATCTTCGTCCTACTCGACAAAAGTTGGATGATAGGCCGTTTGATGTGCGTCCGTTGGGTATTCCAATGTTGTAAGGAATATTGTTGTTATGATCTTCAGTCTCATCTATTGTATACTTCTAAGGATGTTACTTTCTATGAAGATATTCCTTATTTTTCTATTGGTCGATTGACTCTCCTATATGCTCCTTCTATGTCATTTTTTGTTCTTCTTGATTTGCCTCCACCATAGAAAAAGAGAAGAGTGCATACATTTGTCTGGTGCAGACTACATGATCCTCTTTCTACAACACCACCACCTCAATCTTTTCCACCAGAGGTGTGACAACACAGCCTCGTTCCGCCTTCCATGTCGTGCACGGATCCCGATGTGTGACCGGAGTGTCGATTGGTGCACAATTATAAGCAAATGTGTTCCACCAATTATCAGAGTGACGCAGTTACAAGTAAAAATAAAAAATTGAAAATAACATCACATCCAGTGTTGTCAAATCGTATAAGCTATACTATGCCATAACACTGTACTATTCGATTATGCGATCGCATAATCGCACATGCCATGGCATAAAATTTGACAAATAAAAAATAAAAATAAAAAAAATTATTTGGACATCATTATGCCATTGCATACTAAGTATGTGGTGGCATAATTGCATACTTATCGCTTATGTCATTGCATACTTTTGTATGCTATGGCATAAACTGGAAATCATTATGCCATCGCATACACAATAAGCAATGGCATAATCGCATACTTATCGCTTATGCCATCGCATACTTTTGTATGCCATGGCATAAAGTTTATAAACATAACATGGCATATGCAATTATGGCTTATGCAATTTTATGACCAAAAATGGCATGTGTTAGCATAAGCGATTATGCGACTGCATATGACAACACTGATCACATCACATCCAAGTCTTGTCAATTAATGCACAATATATAACAATACACAATGGAGTTGAAAAGGGTCTTATGTCTCAAATTACATACAATTCCTCGTGTACATTCTACAAAAACACTAAAACTAGTATGCACTCTAGCACGCATCAACCATCTTTATTCCACATGAATCCCATGCAGGTGTCCTCATCGCGCTTTGCACAATATTATTGGTGTGAGCTAAAATTGCTCAGCAGGCATATATTGATACCTCACAAACCTAAATATTTCTTATTTATAATTCACTATAATTTAGAAAGACTGAATCATATTCAAATATTGAATTCCAAACATCCTTCCTTAAAGCACCAAATACAGGCATTTATTTTGTCAACTGATCATTGAATACTATGATAAAATATGCTATCAGAGGTAAGAAGACTAAGCATTGGGTAT
The DNA here is from genome assembly GCA_021018995.1 of Chloranthus sessilifolius. Classification (NCBI taxonomy): domain Eukaryota; kingdom Viridiplantae; phylum Streptophyta; class Magnoliopsida; order Chloranthales; family Chloranthaceae; genus Chloranthus; species Chloranthus sessilifolius. The sequence continues at coordinate 10,155,887 of CM037585.1, forward strand.
CAACCGCGTTCACAATTCACAAATTCCACCTTTCTTTGTCAATACATAGAAAAGGGACGTGTTACACCCACAATAAGTTGAACACTAGGCAAGACCAACCCAAACCTATATCCATATAGGATCGATCTCAGGTCCACGTCTCAGTATAAAGAGTCTTGGTTGCAAACAGCTCCACCCAAACCTATGCCATTGATTATGAGGCGATGTTTGCCCCTGTAGAGAACTTGATATTTGTTCAGGTTCTTATCCACTGGTTGCCCTTCCTAATTGGCCTCTTTATCAACTGGATGTTCAGAATCCCATCCTAGATGGGCATACTACTGAAGAAATTTACATTGATCCCCTGCCATGTCGCCTTCGTAAGTCAATATATGGCTTGAAGCAGACACCCAAAGCATGGTACATTATTTTAGTAAAGTTGTTATAGGCTTGGGATTTCATCAACGCCACTAAGACTATACCTTTTTATTTACTCTAGTGCTATAGCCGCACGATCCTCCTTGTATATGTTGATGACATTATTCTTATCGGAGATGAATTCATACCTTCATTAATCATGTGAAAGGTAAGTTGGGTCGCATCTTTTATGTACAAGATTTAGGAAGCCTAAAGCATTGCTTGGATTGGAGGTTGGTTAGTCCAAAAAGGGAATCTTCCTCTCCCATAGAGAATATGTTATTGATTTATTCAGTAAAATGGGAATGTTTGGTTGCAAGTCACCTACTTTTCTCATGGATCCGAAGCTCTCTCTACATGAGAATGATGGTATTTTCTTTCAGATTCACATGAGTACTAATGATTAGTAGGATTGATCTTACTCTTCGAAGGCCGGACATTACGTTTGTTGTCAGTTTAGTAAGCCAAGTTATGCATGCTCCCTGTACTACTCATCCTGTTGTTGTCCTTCGCAGCCTTCAATTTATCAAGTCTAATCTGAATTATGGCTTGATATATTGATCTCATGGCCATATAGGTATTTCTAGGTATACTAATGCATATTGGGTCAGATTTGTCCTTGAGCGGCACTCCATTTCAGGCTACCTTGTTTTTCTTGGAGGCAAACTAGTTGCCTGGAAAAGTAAGAAGCAATCTGTCATATCTAAGTCCCGAGTATAGGGTTATTGCTCAAGGCACAAGTGAGAATCTCTGGTTACGCCCTCTCCTATCTGAGCTCCGATTCCCTATTAGTGGTTCCATATACACTCATTGTGGCAATGAAGCTGCTAAAAAAATTGGGTCTGATTTTGTACTACATGAGAGAACCAAGCATATTGAAGTTGCCATTCACTTTGTTAGAGAAAGGTGAGGAATGGTTCGATAGAGCTTATTAATGTGTCCTTTTTCACAGCAACTTGCAAACATATTGACTAAAGAAGTTGGTTCAAGTCTTCTACATGATTTTACAGTCAAGTTGGGCATGTTAGATATTCATGCTCCAGCTTGACGGGGAGTGTTGGTAAAGTGTATAACGTAATTACACAGTGAGGTGTTAACAATATTATTGAGTGTGTATGTACCATACTACCATTACTATCACTTAATATAAAAGGTATCGGGGGCCTCTCTACTCACTAAGCTTTCCTCACTATTTCTCCTCTCCTTTCTCTTCTTTACTCCCTCTAATAACACTTAATAACTGAAACCACTATCCTAACCCTAATACCTACCAGCAACCAAACCCTAAAATCACCTGCCTGACCACCCTAGACCTACAACTTTAGATTAACTTTTGAAAGGTCATGTGGCCTCATTGTTTGGTCATATGGGTATAACGGGCAAAGAGTGTGGGCATAGCTAGAGTCACGAGTACGGCTATCACCATGTTGCTAGGCCAGGAATGGAACAACATTGCATTGAGGGACTTGTCGTGGGTTATCATGGATAGTGTTTGGGGGTAGAGAAGCGAATGTTGGTGCCAAGGTGGGGCTTTGTTGGGCGTTGTTAGTATGGTTGCATGGATTGGTTGTGGAGCATGAAGTGGGGTTGTGGTGGGTATATTTGGACATTGCATAAACCAAATAACCTCGCAAGGCAGCTCACTTTGGCAGTATGTTAGACCAATAGGTTTTAGGTTCTCATGCTACTTTCTAAAGTAGAGAAGCCTGATGACCTACAATTTGGTTCTTTTGAGCCAATGTCTAGCCTAGGGTGCGCGTGTGCCGGCTTAGATTCATTGGATGACACTTCGAAGTCACTTTGTCTTGTTGGAATGGGGCAAGGATGGTCCCACGACAATGAAGTCAGTTTTAGTGACGCTTAAAGTTAGTGGAGATTAGAGAAAGAAGAAGAGGAAAAGAAAGAAAGAGATAGGAGAAAATAGGATTGTGTTAATAATGAACATATCCCTTTATTCTCATATATATATATATATATATATATATATATATATATATATATATATATATATATATATATATATATATATATATATATATATATATATATATCACTTACAAGGTGTTTGTGGCACCCCCAAATATACTAACACACCCACACTTAATTGAAATGCAACATATATGCACTCACACAACAACTTAATGATAATTTCTATAGACACACCAACACTCCCCCTCAAGTTGGAGCATAGATGTCAATCATGCCCAACTTGCCAGTAATATAATTGAGACAATTTCTTCCTACAACTATAGTTAAAATATCTTTCAATTGATTTTCTATATTAACTTGAGGAATGTTGAACTCTTGAGCTTCCACTCTCTCTTACAAAATGACAGCCAACTTCAATATACATAGTGCACACGGGATAGACTGGATTCTCAGCTATGTGTTTTGCAGCTACATTGTCTCCATACAACATTGGGAGAGTTATTTTAATGCCACGATCCACAAGAATAAACCGCATCCACATTCCTTCCCTTGCACCTTGAGACATTGCCCTATACTCACCTTCTCAACTCAAATTTGAAACAACATGCTCTTTTTACTTTCCAAGTTATCAAATTTCCCCCTAAGAAAGTGCAATAACCTATAGTAAACCTCCTATCACTTAGTAAACCAGCCGAATCTGAGTATGTGAACACTTCAACATCCAAGTGACCTTTGTTTCTATAGAGAAGACCTCTAGCTGGGCTTCCCTTTAAATATCCAGAATCCTATAAACAGCATCAAGATGAACAGTCTTGAGAGTATGCATGTGCTGGCTCACTAGACTATAAGCAATACCTGGACAAGTGATAGTGAGGTAGATAAGTTTTCCAACTAACTATCATATTTCCTGATGTCCTTTAAGGGATCATCCCCTTCTCCATTGCTTTTGTTCCATAGGAGTAGCTGCAAGCCTACAGCCCAACATGCCTATATGACTTGAGACATTAAGAGCATACTTTCTCTGTGATGAGACAATCCCCTTTGCTGACCTTGCCACTTGAATTCCTAAGAAATACTTCAAGGGGCCCAAGTCTTTGATGTCAAACACTTTACTCAAGTACTCCTTCGGCCTCAGAATTCCATCATTGTCAGCCCCTGTAACAATGATATCATCCACATACACAACAAGAGCAGTAGTTTCACACCCTGCTTTACAAATAGGGTATGAACATAGTGGCTCCTCTGAGAGCCAAAACTCATCACAGCATCAAAACTGCACCAAAAAGGCACCAAAAACAGCACCAAAAGAGCATTTCATCAAACACCTTGTGGAGGAAAAGCATATCACAGCTATATACACAGAAATATATCATCAGCTGCAGCACCATACATTAGCCTACCTCACGAGCATATCAGCGACGACCTTGTGAGCAAGCATATCACAGTCATATCCTCAAAAATATACCACCAGCTACAGCATCATACACATGGTTCAAAAAGTCGGATTTTCGATACGTATCGTCCAAACCACCAGGATGACACGTATCGCGTATCGTCCAATACATTCAATGTATCGGCGATACATTGAATGTATTGGACTAATACATTCATTTTTCCAACAACAATCTCAAAAAATACTATAAAATTCCGAATCTTTGAAATTATCGGAAGATGATTTCAAATTATCGGACGATAATTTGAAACGGGCGATAATTTGCCCATATCGGACGATAATTTCTCTGATTTAGATATCCTAAAAAGAGCATATTATCGGATGATACGGACGATAATTTGACCGTTTTAGGGGGTACCCGATAAAAACGCTTTTTATCGTATCGGATACCCTCCAAAACGATACGTATTGGACGATACATATCGGTATCGTCCGATATTTTGATCCATGATCATACATTAACCTTCCTCGTGACTTCATGAACTAACAATCAGCTTTGCATCAAAACTCCATTGTCACTCATCGAATCAAAGATTTGAGAATACTATATTGTTCATAGTCGGTATCTCAAAGGTTGATCAGCACAGATCCAAGGTTGATAACGCTCTGATACCAAGCTAGTTTTAGAGACGCTTAGGGTTAGTGGAGATTAGAGAAAGAAGGAAATGTAACATATATGCAGTCACACACAAACTTAATTATAATTCCTATAGGCATGCCAACAGATGATGCAAATGCATGCATGGTGCAAGGCTTCTAGTTGGGACCACGTGTGACAACTTTATTTCTACCTAGGCAAGCGACAAGCACATCTCCAATGAGATGAAAGATGCATTGGTCGTGGACAAGTGTACATAGACTGAGTGAACAAAAAAACAGACAAGCTATTTAGCAATCAAGACAAGGCCATAGGCTGACCTTGGCATGCAGTGCGGTTAGGTACCACACAGGGCATTTTCATATCCCGCATACAATCAATTCCAAATAGTAACAAATTCATATCTATCTCTAACCAAATGGCCTTGTTACAAGTTAAAATAAATAAAACTCTATCTTAGGCTGGCTCACGGTATCCTAGAAAAATCCAACTCAGCAAGTTTGATCCAACCTGGCTATCTTTTGAACCAAAATTCTGTTTTCATCACTTGACTTTTGATTTTAAAGGATAAATGACATGGATTGTTATCAAAGCACATTGTGGGTCTTATATTTTTAAATGTCCAAGAAACTAGACATAGAATGTTTTTGTATGCTGCAACTTATATTGATACTTTTAAACTATTTGCCCCATCCATTTTTTCCCTCTCCCAAAATCACTAAAGCTATTTGAAGACTTTCGAGTACTGAAGTTGTTCTATTAAATCGGCTGATGGGACCACAAGCTTCTATGCCTTGAGGAATCTCCATGATACAGAGAATACCCTCTATGAGACTACTCTAGATTGGTAACTTGAAATGAGGAACAACTAGTTAAGTTTTCAGATTAGTTCATTATAGACAACTTTTCATACAGATAGATCCACGTATTCCATGAAACAGTTACCTGGTTCACCTCAGTTTAATCTACATACTTTGCTCTTTTATGTTACCTGGACACTGCATCTAATATGACTTTTACACGTAAAATAGAAGTGAGTTTGATATCATCTAGAAGTGGGCAGCTTTTAGAGAAATAAGTAAAGAACTCTTCTCTTAGATGGGAGAGAAACATGGAACAGAGACTAACCACAATAAATAATAGTCTAATGTGAACGCCCACTGTCAAGACCTCCAATGCTCAGTCATAAATAAACACCATCTACGATGAGAGAGAGAGAGAGAGAGAAGTGCATTTCTAATCACTCCCCTGATTGCTAGCAGCTATACCCTTCCTTAAAGGTTCAGAGTTGATCCTCCAACAAGGAGAAGAAAATGCAACTCAAAATGGCCATCAAATATAAATATATATATATATAGGGAAATGATTATATGACTCGAGTCATGGGACATAAACCCAGTACTCGAAGCCCTATTGGCTGCATGTCACATCAGTGTGCTTTGAAAAGTCAACTGATGTGACACCCCACCAAAAGATAACCAGCAGGTCTAATCATGTTTTATGGTTCATAGACAATCATTTTCAGGAAAGGGATGTTAAAGAACCAAAGGAAGAAAAAGACAGGAATCAACAAGATAATTCTTGACAATTTTATTTGTCATTTAAGTATTAACAGACCTCGGATTTGGATTCCCTTTCACCACTTTCTGTCCATATTTGCGCCAGCGGTATCCGTCATCCAAAATATCTACCTCGCTCAAAGTTTGAACGACAACACGTGGTTCTCGATTTACTTTACCCGTAGGAGTAACATCTACACTGCTAATATCTTTCTTTCTGCTTATATTTTTTTCAACAGTTCAACACATGTTAGTAGTATACATGGATGGACTAGCTCAGATACGAAGTTCACACAGTTTAAAGTACCTTCGTTTTGACTCTGGATCATCATCGTCATCAGCTTCATCGCCAACCATGTTGGATCGTGAAGCTGCACCTTCTATGTCATCATCACTTGCTGAGACAGGAGAATGTTCAGGGGTAATATTTGGCTCCATATGAGATGTCTGAACATGTGCATTGATTGACTTGTCTGAAAATATTAACACGTCACAGAAAATGTTAAAATTTTATTAAGAGACCGACTCTTATGAGTCTATGACTGCTTCATAGAGATATTGCCATGAAAGGCACCCATTTATGCCAGGTGGCAGTGGCATACATCTTTGATAATTTTAATTGTTTTCTGTATATGGTGATCACTGACTCAGCCCAAAAACCACACATATCAGAGCATTGGAACCATCTTACCAGAGCACTTCAATATCAACACCATTAAAAAAAAATGCACGACCGTCCATATTAGAGTGCATAGATCAGAAGGTTCAAGTCCCCCAACGACCGTGAATTTTGGGTCCAGTAGCTCCCAATATGAGTTACAACTTAATGATTTGGACTACTCAAAAGATGTGCCACATGGCCTAAAATGGATGCTTCTCATGCTCTCTACCTATAAACGCTTCTCATAGCCCCGCATTCCTTTTATTAATAAATGAATGTGGAAAATTACAACACCATTATCAGTGGATTTTTTTCTTACCATCTGCCCTGATTAAAGAAAGCCCATCTGATCTTTCTTCTCCCTGGTTCGACAGAATTGTACCAACTGCTAACCGACGACTGGGCTGAGGTTTAGGATGATCATGTCTACCCTTATATATAATCTCGGTAATCTGACCATCATGAGAGCGTTCGAACTGCTTTTTCATTTGACAGTTAGGATGCGTGCATTTATAATAGCTACGTGGAAATTCGCTTCCTTTAACAAGTTTTTGCCCATATTTTCGCCAGTTATACCCATCTTCTGATGATCTGTCAACTACCATCGAAGGATTAGATCCCTTATGATCAAACTGCAATGCTTGGGTCCCACTGTCTGAACCTTGTCTCTGTTGCGACTCATCACAAGCCCTCGAAGTAACCATGTAAATTGGCAGGTTTGAAGCTGCCACAGATAGAGTCAATTCATTGGATGAGACTACCATGCTCCCATTCTTACCTGAAGATGTGGATGTCTGAGACTGGTATTGACCTTGGACTTGGGCAAATGGCCTGCATTGCTGCTGATAGTTTAAGCCAGTAGAAGCCTTAGGAAAATAAGTGAATGTTAAGCATTCAGTAGCAAACTCATCCATGCAGCTAAGGTACACATATATTTTAAATCAAGAAACGAACTTTTATACATAAAAAAAACTAAGATCATTATAATTCAACTGACTCATTAGAAAACCTTTCATGCATTACCACGAATAAAATGAGCAGCTGGCTTACAATGACAATAATACCAGCCTTCAACAGTATCGTAATTTTAAAATAGTTAAATTATGTACACAGTCATCAAAATAAAAATGGATGGCAAAAATAGTACTTCTGGAATTTTGATATTAGAAAACTGGGTAATACCCAACTTATGTATACTTACGAAGTTAAGATCAATATGATTCATCTGGCTAATTAGAAAATAGTAATACAAACCTCCGTTTCTATCTTAGTTCAAAATTACCTAATTTATGAAGTTAGTCATTGTAATAAAAAATGGATAGCAGGAACAGTAACTTTTATAATTTTCATCATTATTTGGGAAATGTCTTTCCAAAATGGAGTGGAAAAGCTGTTGTTAATATAATATTCATGTTACGAAGATATGGTTTGTACTAGATACCGTATATAGGTACTTTCTCTCTCTAATACCACTCATACCCTAATACCACCTAACCAATCAATCCATAACTCCATCTTGGTTTCAAAGCTGTCTGTACCTTGCTGAGATCAGCAGGACCAAATGTACGACCTCCTTTTGGGACAGAGCTCTTTATTTTAGAAGATTTTTGGATATTATTCTGGATTTTTTTGTTGCAATTTGGATGTTTCTTATTTTGTTGAGCATATTTTTCAAAAAACAAGATATCATGTGGACCTGCTCGGCTTGGATTGACAAGGAACTTAACATAATGCATCGATTTTTTGCTGCCCACATCTGAATGATTCTGATTTTGGTTGGAGCTTAGTCTGGTGATCTTTTATCCATTTTGCTGCTCTTCCAGTTCACGGTTTTGATAATTCCCGTTATATCTCATCCAATAGAAGGTACAGATGCAACTTACAGTGTTTTAATGTCTTTTGTGACTCATATATCATATTGCCATAAATCTTCGTTTGGTTTATGATCATTCAGGGGGTTTGCCCATTTTTAATGCTTTTTAATCAATTCAGGAATCTACGTTATACACTGTGAACTATCCCTCTATCTGGGGTATACTTGATCTGTTTGCACACTTTTTGGGGTCCGTTTGAGATCTATTTAAATGAAATCCTGCAGTGTTATTACTGTCTATTACTCTCTCTCTTTTCTTTGAGAACAATTTATTATTGTAAGAGTCCACAACGTCCAATGGCAGTTTCTATGAATTCCAACAATCTTCCTTCGAGTATCACCACCATCAAACTTAACTCTACCAACTATTTACAATGGAAACAAAACATCTCCTTCTACATTCAAGGCCAAAAGAAGATGGGCTTCCCACGGCCTAAAACTGAAACTGGATCTCCGGATGCTGCTGAGTGGATGTCAACAATGAAATTATCCTTGGTTGGTTGTTTAACTTAATGGGCCCTTCAATTTCTAGAACACTCATGTCGTATGATTCTGCAGCAAAATTGTGAAGTTAGAGGAGACATTTCCCCCTCCGAGCATGATATTCAAATTTATGATTGTTGAATGTAGGCAAGGGGAAATATCTATGGAGAATATTTTACCACAATGTAAAGTATACGGGAAGAACTTAGTTACTATTAGCCCTTGTCTATGTTTGGAGAGGAAGTTGCTATGAAGCTTGCTCACCAACATGAGCGCCATCATATTTACATATTTCTTAGAAGCCTTTATCCCGGGCACAAGCAAATTAGGACCAGATTATTATATCGCCCACGTGGAGTGGCATCGTTCTGTTATGGCGCCATCTATAGCTCCTCAGGAGAGTATTGCTTTTACCTCTGATTCTCACTCCACTAGTGGGCGTGGTCGAGGCACTGACCATGAACGTAGTAGGAGTTGTGGCGGTCGCAGTCATGGTCATTTTATCATTATATGCTCTTACTGTCGCAAAGCAAGACATGATTTTGAGGATTGCTATAGCGTCATGGTTACCCAAATGAACCAATCTCGCTCATCAGCTCACACAGTTAATGCTACTACTCTTGAGCCAGCCCACTACCACTTACTTTGCTGATACTCATGGTTTGCTGCGAGCTAAGATAGAGATGTTATGCACTAAGATGTGCTTTCTTGCACTGTGTACGAGATGTTGATGAGGAGCAGTGTTGTTCTAACATGGCTCAAATTGTAGCTCCTCAGGAGAGCATTGCCTTTACCTTTGATTCTCATTCCACTAGTTGTCATGGTCAAGCACTGGCCATGGTCATGGTAGGAGTTCTAGTGGTCATTATATCATTACATGCTCTCCCTGTGGCAAAGCAAGACATGATTGTGAGCATTGCTATAAGCTTCATGACTACCCAAGTGCTACCCAATCTCGATCATCAGCCCACACTGCTACTGCTACTACTGAGCCATCCAGAATCGTAACACTTCATCTATTGATTCTAATGATTCATTTTGCGGTGAGATAGAGATGTCACTCCTTTCGACATGCACTCGGGTGCGCACCTAACTTTCCAAGCTAGGTCAGCCTGTCTCTGATACCATCTGTCATGGGGGGAAAGCCCGACACCGGCTATCACACCCGTACAGCGCCCCGATGCAGCTTGCAACGAGGCCAACCTTACCCTCAATCAGCTCTGATACCACCCGCCTAGAGGACGAGAACTCCTATTCATAGCTACCTCACCCGTTAAGGCAACCATATCGATTCATAGTGTTTATTTGCGAATCGATTCACAGTGTTTATTTGCGACACGTATGCTTGCACCTTTGTGCCTTGCTTGGCCTACTCAAGCTTCACCCTCACGTCATGCTTAGTACCTCGCCTTGCAACAGCAGCATGCAGCTCGTCATGCCACCCCATTCCAACATGTCTTGTCGTCATACCGAACCAAGCCCACCTTCGTGTGTGGTCATCGTAACTAGCACACATAATCTTCTGACCCCCATGCCAACGTGCTCTACTAAGTCCCACGTAGCTTTCGAGTGTCTCCCTCTTAACCGACCCATATACATCGCGACGCAAGCTCGGGGCCATATGGCAACCTCACCTTGGGCGACACACGGCATTGCCGAAGCAACGTCCTAGGCCCACCCTTTCAGGCTTAGGAAACCACTGCGCACCATTCAGTGTCGCAAGGCCCCATGTGTGTGGAAGTATCACTTCAGCTCCTCTCCCACATAGATGGTTCAAACACCATATATGGAAAAATAACATAAGGGCCTCAAAGGTATTGGTTTGACATACCCCCATGGCACACGTCCCTAGTCTGTGGCACACAGTGTCATGCCCCACAGCAATACGCCCATAACGCCCCACGTCATCTCCCCATGCGACCATGTAGCAAACGGTCACGAACTCTTCGTGCCACCATGTCGCGTGCCCTCGTGGCCCACGACCAAAGCTCTTGGAGTATCTATGGCGAAGCCCTCATGGCTTGGTGATGCGCCTACAGTGTCCCAACTTCAATCCACCAATGCCCCCGCGTGGAACACAAGCGGAACGAGTGGCCCTGCGGCTGACCTGGATGGCCACGCCGCATGCCCCCGTCACACACCACTGCGACTAGCTCCTCTTATCCAACTCAACATTGTACTATTTTAATGTTGAGCTGGATAGTTTCACGGCTTCAGTTGTTGTTACTGATAAAGCTGATCATAGTCTTATGTCTAGTTCTTTATCTTCTGTTGCTACTACTTTTGATACTTCAGTGTTGTGGCATGCCCGTTTATGGCACGTTGGCTTTCAAACATTAGGTGCACTAACATGCTTTTCAATTTTTATGTAAACCCACTAAATTTCAATGCCATGTGCATTGACTAAATATATCAAAAATTTTCCATCACGCATGCATAGATGTATATATCAATTGAATTAATTCACTCTGATGTATTATGGTGTTTTTATTAATGATTCTACTCGTGCTATGTGGGTTTAGAAGTCTAACAAGGAGGCATTCTCTAAATTTCAGGAGTTTTATTTGACACTTCGCACTCAATATGGGGTCTTCCTTTAAGGCCCTTCGTACCAATAATTGATGAGAATATACTTCTCATGCCTTTGCCTACTATCTTTATACACATGGCATCCCACCAGTTGTCATTTGCTTACACTACTTAACACAATGGTGTTGTGAAGAATAAAAACATTGACTCTTATTGGCATGACTCGCTCTCTATTACGAAGTATGCACTGGTCAAAGTTTTACTAGTCGATGGCTCTCCATACTGTGTGCTTCTTGATTAAGTAAACTCCTTCACAAATCTTAGATTGCTGTACTCCTTATCAGACACTACATCCAGAGGATTCTATAGTTCCATTGAACTCCTTGTATTTGGGCTTACGTGTTTTGTTCAAAGTCTTAGTACTAATCATCACAAGTTGGACGATAAAGCCAGAGGATCATGGTATCAAAAATCGGCCGATACCGATACGAATCGGTATCGGCCAATACGGGCCTATATCAGCCGATACGGTATCGGTTGATACGGTATCAGTTTCGGCCGATACCTCTATTATCTTTTTTTTTCTTTTTTGTAAATAAGCTGATACGTATCGGTATCGGCCGATAATATCGGCCGAGTCGTATCGGTCCTCCATGGACCGTACCCGAGTCCGATACCGATTTTGACACCTTACATCATATGTGTTTTTGTTTGATATTCAAATTACACAGAAGGATTTTTTTTATCGGCAAATGTTCAAGCTTATATTAATACGACTAGTGAGATGCTATAAAAATACAAGCAGCATATACACGGACACAAAAAGGAAACTAAAAAACACAGGATAAAGAAAAGTAAAAAACGAAAATATGCAAAACCACAGGGACCACAAAAAGGCCGAAGAGAGAGAAGTTAGAGAAAAGGGAGAAAAGGGAGAGAAGGGAGAGGAGCGAAGGCAGTGCCGAAGCCTATCCCGGGACCCATAACAAAGGATCACCAACAGTCCCCCTCCTTATCTAACACCACGCAATGGCACATAAGATCTCTAACCCCGTTCAATATCAACTCCGTCGAACGCCGCTTCCGGCAAAAGATGCGGGCATTGATGTTAGAACTTATATTCGCGGTGTTATTTTAAATCTATGGATGTTTCTTTTGCGGGAATGTTGTGTATTTCTCCTTATCATGATGCTCCACCTTCTTTAGAGATTCCTTTACCTTTGCATGTTACCATTAATTCCCTCTCTTCAGAGCAGCAAAAGAAACATAAAGATTATCTCACTTATATCATCAACATGAACTTCCCTCTACTGCGCCACAACCTCCTTCCATGCAGGTAACTCCCGTAAGTACTTCTCGTCATTCATTCCATAAACTTGCTAGCCCTTCATTATCGTTTCCTCTCCTAATGCTCAACCTGATCTTGATCTCCCTATCGCTCATCGGAAGGGGGTTCGCAAGGGTGTTACTCCCCATCCTATTGCTAAATGTGTTTGCTTTCAGGCTTTATCTTCTAAATACAGGGATTTTATCATTACTGTGGATGTTGTTGCCATCTCACGTGTTGTCTGTGTTGCCCTTGCTCACTCTACCTGAAAAGCAATTATTATCGACAAGATTGAGATTTTTCAATTTAATACTACTTGGTATGGTTCTTCTTCCTCTTCCTGATGGCAATGTTGCCCAATATAAGCCTCATCTTGTTGCTCGCAGCTTCAACTAGACCTCTGGTCTCACCTATGATGCTGCTTTTGCTCTATGGCCAAGCTTGCTTACATTCGTGTCCTTCTTTCGATTATTGTAAATCAAAATTGGCTACTCTATCAGCTTCATGTGAAAATTGTTTTGTTGCATGGGCATCTCACTAAGGAAGTTTATGTGGATCCTCCACCTGGCTTCCTGATTACGGGGAGAAAGTTCATCGACTTTACAAGTTGGTTTATGGTTTGAAGCAATCGCCATGTTCTTTGTTCCATCGCTTCGGTGGAATGATTATTGGTGTGGGCTTTCAAATTTGCTACTCATAGCACATTATTTTTGGTCACTCTAGTCTTGTTGGTTGCACCTTCATGCTAGAGTATGTTGATGATATTATCCTCGCAAGAGATGACTCCTCCATCTCCCACATGAAAAGATTGGTCATAGTTTTGAGGTGAATGACTTGTACTTCTTAGGCTTCAAAGTTGCTTGCTCAAAGAAAGGAATTTTTCTTTCTCAAAGGGAGAATGTCGTGGACTTCTAACTCCTAAGTGATACTAGTATGCTTGGGTGCAAGCCTGCTCCGTTTCCGATGTGTTGGTGTGTCCTTAGTACTATGGCTTAGTCAGCAATAACTAGTATGTGGGTATCAATAACTATTTGTGAATTATATAAATATCAATGACTCAGACCCTAATTTCTTCTATCTTTTCTTCTTCTACCAAACCCTAACCTACCTAACCCTAAACTAAATCAACTTCATACAAAGCACCTCGACAACGAAGAAATTTCCTCCAATTGCGATTGCAGACGGCACCAGCGAGTCGCTGATGCAAACTAACAGTTGCCTCCATCTTCCCTACGTACCATAAACTCATTCAAAACCAATTTAATACATATTTGAAGATCCTTAGGTCTGATAATGGGGGAGAATACTTTTCTCGTCTCCTTCACTTTTATCTTTAGTAGCATGGTATCGAGTGGCAGACATCATGTCCATATATCCCCAGGAGTTGCAAAGAGAAAAAATTGTCACATGTTGGAAATTGCTAGGGCATTATTGATTGGAAAAAATGTTCTCAGAAACTTGTGGAGTGAAGCGGTGCTCACCGCATGTTTCCCCATTAAAAGAATGCCCACACCAGCCCTCCAAGGAAAGTCTTCTCACAACATGTTGTGCCCCTCCAAAACTCGTGTTCATATTCCTCCCAAGATCTTTGGTTGCCAATGTTTTGCCCAAATTCATCGTGACAAGTTTTATATCAAAGCAGCTCAATGTATCTTTGTTGGGTACCTCCATCACATAAAGGGTACAAGGCGTATGATCTTATTTCTATAAAGCAGTACATGACTATGGATGTCACATTTTTTTAGGATACTTCCTTCTTAGAAATTCAGAAAAAGAGACTTCAGTGCCCTCTTTAGGGGGAGAGTATGATGAGAATGGAAGAGAGCCCTAGTATGCTTCCCATCATTCCCCTCATGGATGTGAGGGAAGGTCACGATGAAGGGATAGATTTGGATAAAAATCGAGTTGTAGAAGAGCAAACCCAAGTTGAAGTTGGTAAGTATGGGAAACCAATTCAGAGAAAATTTTATGTGAGAAAGAGGTTCAGGAAACATCTTGTTCAAGAAGTTGCTCAAGAAGAAGTTCAAGAAGAGCCCCAGAAGAGTCTCTAACCTAGGCCACTAACCATGAACCTTCACCAGAGATAGATCCTTCCTCCGATTTGATCTTCCCATTGTTCAGCGTAAAGGCACTAGACATTCTATCCATGGTTCAAAATTTCGGCCAAAAACGAAAACTAAAACTTTCATTATTTTCAGGCATTGTAGCAGATTTTGGCCGAAATTCAAATTTTCAGTCCAAAATTTTGGTTTCGGTCCCCACCGAAACCAAAACGAAATCTGAAATTTTGATCCTTGATTCTATCCATAAATTCATTTCTTATAAAGGTTTATTTGTCTTTCATTTCAGTCTTATCTCATCATTGGATTCTATTATTGTTCATAATTATGTGTTTGAAGCCCTATCTCAACCCGAATGGATAAAGGCTATGGCGCATAAACTGTAGGCATTAGAACACAATAAGACATGAGACGTTGTTGATCTTCCTCCAGGAAAGAAAGTAGTGGGTTGCAAGTGAGTCTACACTGTAAAATATAGACCTGATGGGACTATTGAGAGATACAAAGCAAGGTTAGTTGCAAGAAGGTTCACACAACACGGGGAGTCGGCTATCAAGAAACCTTTGCTCCAATTGCAAAATCAAATACTATCAGAGTCCTAGAGTCCTATTATCCTTAGTCGCATATACAAGGGATGACCCTTGTCATAGTTGGATGTGAAGAATGCATTCCTTCATCGTGATTTGAAGGAGGAAGGCTACATGCCTCTCCCACCTAGCTTTGTTAAACAAAGGGTGATGCAAGCTCAAGAAGTCAATCTATGGTTTAAAGCAGTCTCCACATGCCTAGTTTCATAAGTTTAGTGAAGCTATAATGAGTTGTAGATATTGAAAAAATCATTACAATCACACCATGTTTATGAAGAAAGGGGTGCATACTACAGCCATCTTCGTTTATGTGGATGATATTATCATCACAGGAGATGATACTAAAGAAATAGTATGTTTGAAAGAACACCTTCGTAGGGCCTTTGAAGTCAAGGATTTATGACGGGGACGCCGACATAGTAGACATCGGATACGGGCCGTTTCACGTGTGCCGACGTCAAAAGAAGCGGAATGGAAATCAGAACCATGAGTAAATGACGAAAATTTCACAACCAGACGTAAAGGGCGAAGACGAAATTTTCGTTCGATCGAACGAAATTTCACAAATTGAATTCTCTCGAATTCGAATTTGAAATATCATGGTTAAAGTTGTCTTTTATTATTTAATTGTTTTAGGGCTTTCTTTCATTTTAAGACCTCCTATATGAGGTCATTAAGAAAACAATGTAATTAGTTTTTGATTATTGAATGAAAGAGCTTTTGCTTGTGAAACTTGAGATGAGTTTCTTCGAAGAGTGATTCTTCTTCTTCCCGAGAAGGGTTTGGTGTGAAGCCAAGGGTGCGAAGCCCACAATCTATCATTTACTATCCCTTTTAATCTCTCTGTTTACTTTATTTTTCATAAGCTCCAAATTCAGCCATTACTCTTTCAAATATCCCGAAAATCATAAACCCTAGTTTTCATCTGAATCATTGAATCGATCAGATTCAACAGCCTTAGATCTCACCTGAGCCATTAAACCAGTCCACATCCAATACCCGAAGAAAACCAGTGATCCCATCATTGGATTGCGCGCGCCCTAATCTGGAAAACCTAGAATTCTACCTCTAGGACCGATCCACACCGCAAATCTAACAGATCTAACGCAAAGGCTGAACCCTTTCTTGAACCCAGACGTGATCTTTCGTATGGAAAACAATGAAGCCCTGAGGTATTCACTTTATTTTCAGATTCATTGTTCCATTTAATTTAAATTAATTTCGGCAAGTAATTAATTCATCGCATTCACGCAGTTTAGGGTTTTGTCCTACGTCGTCAGTTTTGGTATCAAAGCCTAAGTTCTAAGTTAGGGCATATTTGTGTGGCATTAAATTCACTGCACTTTAATTTTCCATTGCATCTTATTTCAGTTTTGGCCAAAGTGTGTACATCCCGTGCTTGTCAAAAGTCCCCTTCATTGTCAGTTCATTTTGCATGTCATTCTAGAACCCGTCATTAGTGAACCGTATCACCATGGACATGAATGAGATTGCCGAGGCTCTTAACGGCATGAGGGCTAATCTAAAATCGATCAATGATTGAATGGCTACCATGGAGACAGCCCAAAGGAACCTTGAAACGTCCAATGAGAGGTTGTTAGACCGGGTCAATCGGTTAGACGAGAGTGATGAGTACCTCGAACCACACCGTAAGCGTAATGGTCCGCGTTTCGAACGAAATGGCTACCAATATAATCGGAACCGGAATCATAGGATGGATCATCATGGAGATGACTACGACCCGGAAAGGAAACTCCTTAAGAATGCCCGAGTTGAGTTCCCAACTTTCGATGGAAGATTAGACCCTCAAGTCTTCCTCGATTGGTTATCTGATATGGACCAGCACTTCGAGTGGTTTGGCATGAGCGATGAAAGATGTATCAGACTTGCTAAAATGAAGCTCATATGCCAAGCCCGACTCTTTTGGATCAACGTTGAGTGCATCAGAATGAATGCGGGTTGTACTCTCATTACCCGTTGGGAGGACATGAAGGAGCGACTTACAAAGAAGTATATTCCTTCCTCATACTACCATCGTCTCCTCGACCAATGGCAAAATCTACGCCAACGTAGTATGCCCGTAGCAAATTACATTGACAAATTTAAAGAATTCATGATGAGAGCCAAAGTGTCCGAAGACCCTCAAGTCACTCTATCCAGATTTCGCACCGGATTAAGACTTGACTTGCAAAAAGAGTTAGTCTCCAACCCTGTTGAGACTCTCGCCAAATGTTACACCGTCGTTCAAGACCTTGAACGATATTTGAAAATGACGGTGGTTAGGCGATCTGATTTTCACACTGGTCAACCTCGTACCGGCGAAGTAAGACTTAGTGCTGGAAACCCGCCTCCCAAACCCACACAATCCACATCTGTCAATGTGCGGTTTGATAAAAGAAAGGGTGTAGTCGGAGAATCCTCGAAGAGTGGGTCTTATGTCAAGTGTTATAAATATCAAGGATTGGGAGAGTTTGCCGCCCAATGCCCCACGAGAGACCGACAAAAGAATTTCTTCATCGACAGAGAAGAAGAGAGTGAGGGAGTTTATGAAGAAGAGGTCTTTGAGCCGAATGTCACACCTAGTGATGAAGAAGGTGATGACATGGGTCGTGCTCTAGTTGTGAGGTGTGCCTTTGCACAACCTCAACGGGATGAAAAGAAGGATTGGCGGAGGGAGAACATCTTCCACACCTTTGCCACATGTGGGACAAAGAGTTGTAGGATTATCGTGGATAACGGAAGCTGCACTAATGTGGTGTCAGAATATACTATCACCCGCTTAGGGCTTACACCCGAAGCCCACCAAAGACCTTACAAAGTCGCATGGGTTGACTCATCATCCATTCCCGTGTCACAGAAGTGTCGTGTACCCATACAATTGGGTTCATACTCAGACACCTTGTGGTGCAATGTGGTGCCGATGGATATGGGCCACATCATCTTAGGGAGGCCATGGCTTTATGACTTGAACGTAACCATTTTTGGTCGATCTAATATTTGTACGTTCAATTATAAGGGCAAGAAAATCACTCTTAACCCGTTGGCTCCCAAAGCACCATCAGTCAACAGAGTTGAAAAGAAGGGAGGCCAATCCAAGGCCATCAACATTGTGAGCCCTTCCGAGTTTGAGAGGGCATCATTAGATGAGAGCGTAGTGTATGTCATTGTCGCCATTGAAAGTACTCCTGAGTCAGCACGTGAGTACCCCAAGGAGGTCGAGCCAATAATGAATGAATTCGCGGATGTCTTCCCCAAAGACTTGCCTAATGAGCTCCCTCCCATGCGTGACATTCAACACGCAATCGACTTGGTTCCCGGATCTACATTACCAAACCTGCTCTACTACAGGTTGAATCCGGTTGAGTACACCTAGTTGACTCGACAAGTCAGTGAGCTCCTTCAGAAGGGGTTCATTCAAGAGAATCTGAGCCCGTGTGCTATACCCGCATTACTCACGCCTAAGAAAGATGGTACATGGCGCATGTGTGTGGATAGTCGTGCAATTAATAAGATTACGGTTAAATATCGGTTTATACCAAGGCTCGATGACATGCTTGATATGATGGTTAGCACTACTATTTTTTCCAAGATAGACCTTAAAAGTGGCTACCATCAGGTTCGTATTCGCCCTGGCGATGAATGGAAAACCGCCTTCAAAACCAAAGACAGTCTTTATGAGTGGACGGTCATGCCTTTGAGCTATCCAATGCCCCGAGACAGTCTTTATGAGTGGATGGTCATGCCTTTGGGCTATCCAATGCCCCGAGCACATTCATGAGACTCATGACCCAAGTGTTGAGGTCATTCCTTAGCAAATTCCTTGTCGTATATTTTGATGACATCTTAATTTACAGCCCAGACAAGGAACAACACATTACCACCTAAGGTTGGTTTGCAAAACCTTAAGGGGAGAAAGGTTATACGCGAATATCAATAAGTGCACCTTCATGCAACAATCTATTGTATTCTTGGGATTCATTATCTCGGTAGACGAGATGGTTGCAGACTCTACAAAGGTTAAAGCCATTATGGAGTGGCCCGAGCCTAAGAATATTCATGAAGTCTGTAGCTTCCATGGCTTGGCCACATTTTATCGTCGTTTCATCCAAAATTTTAGCACCATCATGGCTCTCATTACCGATTGCATGAGAAAAGGGGAGTTCCTGTAAAGCAAAGCCGTGACGCGGGCCTTTGGCGAGATAATAGAGAAAATGATTACTGCACCCGTCATGCGCCTACCAGTCTTTTCTAAAGTCTTTGAAGTAGCATATGACGCGTCGAGTGTAGGCATAGGCGGAGTGCTGAGCCAAGAGGGTCACCCTGTGGCCAATTTTAGTGAGAAACTTAATGAGGCAAAGCAGAAATACTCCACCTATGACAAGGAGTTTTATGCGGTCGTTCGATCTCTTTGGTATTGGAAGCATTACATGAGACCGCAGGAATTTGTGTTATTTTCTGACCACGAAGCCTTACATTTCCTTGCTTCCCAAAAAAAGTTGAACCCGAGGCACGCGAAGTGAGTCGAGTACCTTCAAGGGTTCACATTCGTGTTGAAGCATAAGGCCGGTGCCGAGAACAGGACAGCTGATGCGCTTAGTCGTCGAGTGGCGACTTTGCAGTCTATGAGCACCGAGGTCATTGGATTTAAGCAGTTGAAACAAGATTATCCTGATTGCCCATATTTCGGGGCAGAATACACTGTTATCCTTGAAAATCCGAACAACATTAACTCCGAGTATACCCTGTTGGATGGATATTTGTTTAAAGGAAATCGTTTCAGTATCCCTCGCACTTCATTGCGTGACTTCCTTATCTGGGAGTTACATGCCGAAGGGATTGTCGGACATTTTGGGCTCGATAAGACCAGTGCGCTCGTTAAGGATAGGTTTATTGGCCTAGCCTTATGAGGGATGTCTTCAAAATCGTGAAACAATGTCATACATGCCAAGTTGCGAAGCAGATTAAGTAGAATACCCACTTGTACACCCTGTTACCCGTGCCACACACCCCGTGGCAAGACATCTCTATGGATTTCGTGCTCGGGCTTCCCAAGACTCAACGGAAGGACGATTCCATTTTTGTGGTAGTGGACCTCTTTTCCAAGATGACCCACTTCGTACCTTTCTTTCAAACCTCCGATGCGGCTCACATAGCCAAATTATTTTTCGAGGAGGTTGTGCGTCTCCATGGGTTACCCAAAACTATTGTGTCGGATCGGGATGTGAAGTTTACCAGTTATTTCTGGAAAACTTTATGGCACATGATGGGTACCATGCTCCAATTTTCGTCGGCCTATCATCCTCAAACTGATGGCCAAACGGAATCCACCAATAGGAGTTTAGGTAATCTCCTTCATTATTTAGTCGGTGATCATCCTAGGACTTGGGATTCTACATTGCCTATAGCCAAGTTTGCATACAACAATTTAGTCAGTAGGTCCCTGGGCATGAGTCCTTTCGAGGTTGTACTTGATCATAGGCCTAGAACACCCATTGATTTAGTCCCCATGTCTGCATCCCATCGAGTTTCCGAGTCAGCCGATGCATTCGCACAACACATCCATGAATTGCATGCCAAAATTAGAAAAAAAAATAATGCGAGCAATGAACAATACAAGATAACTGCGGATGCGCATAGGCACTTCAAAGAATTCCAAGTGGGGGATTATGTGATGGTTCGGGTTAAGCCTGAATGATTCCCATCGGGAGTCGCAAAGAAACTCTAAGCCCGCGGCGCTGGACCTTTTAGAGTTGTGACAAGGAGCAGGCCTAATGCGTATGTTCTCGAACTTCCATCAGACATAGGGGTCAGCTCTACGCTCAATGTGGAGGACCTAGTGCCTTCTTCGGCCTCAGCCCACCCCCCACCAACCCCTTCCAAGTAGCCCTAAGCCCAAATTCCAGCCCCACCCTGCAACCCCTACCATTCCCTTCCCCACGTAAGCAAAGGAAAGATGAGATCGAAGGGATACTTGATGATTTTGCGGTATCCACCCTTGGTGGAGGATTTCAGAAATATTTGGCTAAATGGTTGGGAAAGCCGAACTCCGAGAACACATGGTTAACTGAAGATGAGGTGCGACACCTGGACCCCGACATGCTCCATCGCTATCCCGAAGCCGCTTCATCAGTGATGAAGCCTTTTCGATTCGGGAGAATTGACGGGGTCGCCGACATAGTAGACATCGGATATGGGCCGTTTCGCGTGTCCCAACATCAAAAGAAGCATAATGAAAATCAAAATCAGGCATAAAGGACGAAAATTTCAGAACTAAGCGTAAAGGGCGAAGATGAAATTTTCGTTCGATCGAATACTTATTTCGATCGAACGAAATTTCGCAGATTGAATTCTCTCGAATTCGAATTTGAAATATCAGGGTTAAAGTTGTCTTTTATTATTTAATTATTTTAGGGCTTTCTTTTATTTTAAGACCTCCTATATAAGGTCATTAAGAAAACAATGTAATTAGTTTTTCATTATTGAATGAAAGAGCTTTTGCTTGTGAAACTTGAGATGAGTTTCTTCGGAGAGTGATTCTTCTTCTTCCCGAGAAGGGTTTAGTGTGAAGCCAAAGGGTGCGAAGCCCACAATCTATCATTTACTATCTCTTTTGATCTATCTCTCTCTGTTTTACTTTATTTTTCATAAGCCCCAAATTCAGTCATTACTCTTTGAAATATCCCGAAAATCATAAACCCTAGTTTTCATCTGAATCGTTGAATCGACCCGGTTCAATAGCCTTAGATCTCACCTGAGCCATTAAACTAGTCCACATCCAATACCCGAAGAAAACCAGTGATCCCATCATTGGATTGTGAGCGCCGTAATTTGGAAAACCTAGAGTTCTACCTCTAAGACTGATCCACACCGCAAATCTAACATATCTAACGCAAAGGATGGACCCTTTCCTGAACCCGGACGTGATCTTTCGTATGGAAAACAATGAAGCCCTAAGGTATTCACTTTATTTTCAGATTCATTATTCCATTTAATTTAAATTAATTTCGGCAAATAATTAATTCATCGCACTCACGTAGTTTAGGGTTTTGTCCTGCGTCAATTTAGGTCCTCTAAAGCACTTTCTAGGTATTGAGGTGGAAAGGTTCAAGAAAGGGATTGCATTGTCACAAAGAAAATATACTTTAAAACTACTTCATGGTACTGGACTATTGGGAAGTAACCCTGTTGTGAATCCTATTGAGCAGAATCATAGATTAAATGGAGAGGTTGGTGAACCTCTCAAGAATCCTAGAAGTTGTCAGAGATTAGTTGGAAAACTAATTTATCTCACAATGACTCGTCCTGATATGGCCTATGCAGTAAGTGTCGTGAGCCAGTATATGCACTCACCTAGGATTAGACTTAATGCGGTTTATAGGATACTCGGATACTTCAAAGAGAGTCCCGGGAGAAGACTCTTGTACAGTACTCATGACCACTTGGATATTGAGATATATGCAGATTGGGCAGGTTCTCTTGATAATAAAAGACTTACCACTGGGTACTGTACATTCCTTGAAGAAAATTTGGTGACATGCAGGTCGGCATATGGTATCCAACTCTAGTGCAGAGGGGAGTATAGAGCTATGTCTCAACGGGCTCACGAAGGTATGTGGTTGAAAAATATCCTATCTGATTTAGGAGTTCATGTTAGGTTGCCTATGATCCTATATGGTGAGGTAACACATCATATCGCAAAGAATCCGGTCTATCATGAAAGAACAAAGTATATCGAAGTTGATTGTCATTTCATCCAAGAGAAGGATGCATCAAAGGAGATTGTCATACCCCAAGTTCGTTCTGAAGATAAGTTGGTTGACGTTCTCACTAAAGGTATTGGCGGAAAAAGACTTTTTGACATCATCTCCAAGGTGGACGTGATCGATATACATGATAAAACTTGAGGAGTGTTGGTGTGTCCTTAGTACTATGGCTTAGTCGGTTTGAGTGTGTGTCACTCTATGTAAGTGTGGGTGTGTGTAGATAGTATGTGGATATCAATAACTATTTGTAAATCATATGAATATCAATGATATGTGGGTATAAGGATAAGACACTCAAACCCTACTTTCTTCTTCTTCTTCTACCTAACCCTAGACTAATCAACTCAATGGACCGCACGCAATCCCTTCATGGGAAAGAGGGAAAGCTACTATTTGATCACCATAAGTACCAACGTCTTGTGGGTCTTCCAATTTACCTTATTCTAACTCGACCAGATATCACATTTGTTGTTAACCTAGTTAGTCGATTCATGCATGCCCCTCGAACCCCACATTTAGCAATGGTTCATCAAATTCTCTAGTTCATTAAGTTCAGCCCAGGTCATGGATTTGTATATCCTTCTCATGGTCATTTACATCTAGGTATTGTGCCTTCCTTGGAGGCAATTTGGTTGGATGGACGAGCAAGAAACAGCTTGTCGTTTCTCGCTCCAGTGTAGAGGCTGAGTATCGAACTATTGCACATGGAGCTTATGGGCTCCTATGACTTCGTTCTTTTAAATCCGAGCTAGGTTTTCCTATTAGTAGTTTTATGCCTCTTCAATGTGACAATGAAGCTACTGAAAAGATTGCATCAAATTTTAGTTTACATGATCGAAGGAATCATATTGCATTTTATCTAAGAAATTTTTTGGATTGTTGAGGTTTAACCCTAGTAATCCAAAGTAGTTTAATAGTAGAAAAGTATTTATACTTGAAAAAGGTGGATAATACTTTGGAGCTCATTAACATATCTTCTTCACAACAATTAGCAGATACACTCACCAAGCCTATTGGGCCTACGCTTCTCCGGGATATTTTTGTGAAGTTAGACATGCCTGATATCCATGCCCCAGCTTTAGGTCTGTTGTTAGCATAGTATTTGTGCCACATATATATGTTTTGCACTAGATACTGTATGTAAAGGTATCTTCAGTCTCTTCCCTCCTTAGTGAGGACATACTTGGGTATATTTTTTTCTCCACTGCATGCCTAGGGAGGAAACTCTAACCTCACTTTAGCGTCTCCCTAACCCTAATACAATCACTTTGTATCTAATATCACCACCCAAACCCTAGTACCACCTACCCAATCAATCCATAACCTAACCCAAACTCCATCTAAGCATGCACACACGTGCACACAACCACGCCCATTATTTCAGATTGAAAATATCCACATCACACTAGTGTTCTAGGTAACTCATAGTTGTGCACTTTGTATCACTGAAGGATTCAAAGTTGTACAACGAATGTTTCTTTTTATTTTCTTTTTCATTCCAGCATCTTCTATATAGCGTAATTTCCCATTGGAATCAGAACTACATGCAGTTATTGTTCCAACAATTGCAAGGTGCGGCACAATGGCGTAATTTTTCATTGGATTAGGAATTACATGCAGTTATTGTTCCAATAATTGAATGGTGCAGCACTAGGGACTGTGCCATTTTACAAACCTATAAAGAGAGGTACTATATAATGGGTATTGACCATTATAAAAAATCAAAAGCATTTCATCTCCAGGCATGCATTTCCATGTACAAAAGGGTGTTAGCTTGAGAGAAAAAAGTTGCCAGGACGGGCATGATAAAGAATCAGATTATTACACCCCATTTCAGTCATTAAATCAAAGAGAATCCATTGAGAATAGCAAAATTAAAGATCAAATAGCCATTATCATTGATTGCCAAACTTAACCCAACTAAATAATAAATATCTGAAGAAATTACCAAAGGTCGCAATGAGGATAGGCCTGAATCCAAGCACAGCTTATTGTGGGGTTTAAATTCAAAATCTCCAGAGCTTGAATCATCGTGTTTGAAGTTATTAGAAGTGGCCTTTGGAGAAGAAAACATGTCAGAACCAACAGTATCATGCACGATCAGGGGCACATTGAATGTGCCAGTTGTTGGGGAGGGCTCGGCCTGCAAAATAAAATACAGAAACAAAATTTCAGAAATTTTCACGTAACAACCGATGCCTAAATCACCGAAATTAACATCTTTGGATGTCATAGCGATGGCAGATACAACGAAAAAATTCATTGAGAACATCATGCCATAGAGACCTCGAGTTGCATGACAACTTGATTAAAAAATCACATTTCAAATATGGGCACAACACATTTTGCTGCATAGTTGGATTATCTCGAGCATTTTTAGTGAAATGTAACTAATGTAATCAAAGAAACTAACACGCCCAAAAACAAAGTTACTAATGTAAAGATCTGGAACCAAATTATCCAATGGAGTTAACTATTCAAAAGCTGCAACGTAGCTGTCTAAAACCATACCAATGCAAACTAGATCATACCCACAAATATATTTCAAACTTTTAAGAAGGATCCACATGAAGCCTGTGGGAGATACCCAGTCACTCAATTACTTCATCAGTTCATCTTTCGACCTCGCAACCTAAAAGCCATGGCCGCTATATATAAATAGTTAACCCAAACAACCCCTACAAAAAGAGATTCCAAAAGGACATACTTCCTTGTAAACAAGAAAAAGTGGAAAGAATTTAATGGAAAGAAGAGATTCTCAATCCAAGTCAATAACAAATGAAGGTTTTTTAATTTTTGAAATTGAGAGCCCAAAGTGTAGTAGCATAAAGGAACTGAAACAGAATAGTGTAAAGCAAGCATCAGAATCTAGTTAACGGTGGTACTACAAACCTATTGTCCCTTTCAATCTCCACAATTAATAAATAAACAAAAGAAATGATCAATCACTTATTCTACCAAGAATATCATATGATAGTGTGGATGGTGTGTCAGTGTGACGTACAACATACCCCCCCTCCCCCGCGCCACGCACACACAGAAAACCCATAGCCACAAAATAGGAGTTTAAAACTAAGTGGGCAAGGGAAATTTCAATTATTATTGTTTTGAAGAAAAAAGGCCAAAAAAATGAAAATTTAGATAAAAATCAAGAAAAAAGGGGATAACTAATGGCAAATTTAGTAAAAAAATAATTGTCAATTAATCACAATTGCTAGTTTTTTTATATGTTGCATTTTGATCTTTTGGTGAATAAAATAAACCATGACTTCTACATAAAATAAACAAATTAAATTTGAATTATTGCCACTATGCACCAGCACCACCGGTCTCTATCAGGAATTTATTTCAATGATGGGGCATCCTGCCCTCTTAGAGCAGCTGACTAAGTACTCGGGGATAAGTAAGGATAAAATCCTTGCGGGTGGCCAACAGGGGCGGGATTCGAACTCAGGACCTCCGCTTCTTGAGGCGCGGTCCTGGCCATTGTGCCAACCGTCCGATCAGGAACTGGTGCATGTTCCCTTGAATCTAGGCCGTCAAATCAATAAAAGCAACACTGCTTGCCAAATGCTAACAGTACAATCAATTGCTTTTTGCTGGACAAGAAAATCGAGATAAATGTTCGTCGACATATGCTTCTGACCGTCGAATCATAGCGACGAATTGATTCAACAGTCCTGATCACTACGAAGAAACATAAAATGGTGAATGGTGCCCCTGTCTTTGAAAGGAATGAGCAACATTGTCTACAAAGGGCAAAAAACTATCAAAAACCAGAACTTTGTTAACAGAAACCAAAAAAAATTACAAATCAGTAAGAAACCTCAACCGAAACCCTAACCTTCATATTCGAAAGAAGAACCGGAGAATCAAGCAACGTCGTGGGGCTCAGACCGGGAGGGATCGTCAAGCACGGCGACCGTTTGATCGAAAGGCTCGCCGGAGACATCGATTTGTACCGTGCAGGGCTCGATCCGGAGATAGAATAAACCCTGAAATCTGATTTTTCACCAAAACCGTTGCTTTTCAGATCGTTTTCTGCTTTAATGGCGGAAACTGAGCCATTTTCGCCATTAGAGCCGTTGAATTGAAGCTCTTGAGCTGTAGATTCTCGTTCTGGAGATGGTCTTAGAAATTCTCGAGGTTTGGAGTTCACATTTCCTTCCATTTGGGAACTGAGAGAGGGAGGAGGAGGAGGAGGAGGAGGAGGAGGAGAAGTAGAAGCAGCTCTGGTGTGAAGGAGAAGAAGTGAAACGGCAGCTGGTTTGTTTTGTGTTTTCGGAGGGGTAGTTTGGGTATTTTTGGTTGTCTGGTGTTGTGTGTTTTTTGTTACCTGTCAGAGACGCAGACGGGACGGACTATTGAGTATTGACTTGCTCGCCCCTATTAATTTCTACAGAAGTTGACGGAATTGTCCTCGGATATTACTAAATTGACTTTGACGAATCAAAGACCCTTGAGGGTATAAACTAGGGCTGTAAATGGGTCGGGTCATAATATTTTCCTCGACTCTTTGAGGCCCAAGCCCAAAGTTCGGGTCAAAAATTTCATGCCCGGCCTGATCCGAAGGCCTAATGCCCAAAATGATCTAAGGATTTGAGTCGAATCTTCCAGTCAAGCGGGCAGGTCTTTAAGTCTTCAATTTGGTTGGTTGAGATGATCGAGCGAAGGGTTCAAACTTTGGGGTCACGTTGACAAATCAAGTCAGCGGGTCAGGTCGACCAGTTGAAAATCTAAATAAGATAAATTAATTATTATAAAGGTGGCCTTGTACAAAGGACCAAATAAGATACCTGAACCTACGCTAGTTTGCTAACACATGACACTCAATTACATGACTGTTTGACACTTAATTACAATGATTATAAACATTGTAAATATAATAATAATATTAAAATGTATCAAGTCATATGGTTAATGGTTCATATTTCGTACAATTGACTCAATTGACTTCATATTATTTATTTTAAATTTTATTTTTTTTCATAATAGTTAGTTGTGATTATTGAGCCTTTCTTTTGCTTAACACTTGATCATATAATTAGGTGTCACATGGCAACTCGACCATATGATTGGGTGTCACATGGCCGCTAATTAATGTAAAACCAAGTAAGTTACTAGGTATTTAGAAGAGGGCCACCTTAGCCCAATAAACTAATATTGTTTAAATTAGCATTACTAATTATCAGCTACAACACGAATTATTAATAGAGTCATAAGACTGGGTTAAGCCATTGGGTTGGGTTTCAAGTTAGGTAGGGATAGGCAAATTATCAGGTCAAGTTTTGGGCGGAGTATGTTTTGAAATCTCGAATTTCTGAATTGTCTCATACAGCTCCGAGACGGCTTGCATCTATGCGAGATGGTGTGAAATGAAATAATCTTTTGAATGATCTTACACCATTAATATATACTTTTGATCCTATACCATCAAAGAATGTCTCTCTTATATCATGCTACACATACTTAAGATTAATCTAAACCGTCTAAGTGATTATCCATGATTGGAACACATTTACTAAAAAAATCACACCTATTAATCAATTGTGTATCATCCGATCAAAAATCTTTAATATTATTCCACAGTTTCCAGGTTGGTTTCGGGTTTCAAGTCAGAGCATGCATCCCTATTCCCTAGTGACCCATGCATCCATACCTACACCTAACTAGCGTTTTCCGAAGAATGACAAAAGTCATAGGCTTTACAAGGGTACCCTGTACCTTAAGTTGTAGGAAGAGGAGGATATAAAGTATGAATTCATTAGACAGTTCTATATGAACACATGCCTTGAAGGAGATTTAAGGACGGGTCCTGACAGGTCAGGCTCAAGCCCGACACGCCATGGATCAGGTGTGGGTTCAAATTTTTTACTCTATTAATTGGGTTAAATTGAAAATCCTGACCCGTTTATTAAATAAGTCAAGTTCAGGTTCAAGTTTCTTGACCCGAACCTGACCCAACTTTCTCATATTTTAACTTAATTTTCTTAATATAACCCGATTTTCTGCTAAATGGATTGGGTAAAGTTCAGGTTGAGGGTTTCAATAAACGGGTCAGTTGGATTTGGCTTAAGGTCAATAGCCCTCATAATTGATACTTATCACTTTTTTTTGATACTGTCACTCGATCGAGACAATCTTGAGAATGAGGAGCAAGCACGCATACACATGTGACAGTTATGGAGCAATGTGAGAGAGCACTAACTATAGTGGTGAGAGTTTACTAAAAGAACTCAACCCACACCTTGTAAAGACAAGGATATCAAACTACGTGGTGGATGAGAATCGAATCCAAGACCTACTCCCTCACATTGGATGGAGTGTACGAAGTGTACGAACTGGGCTAATGCTGCTTTAGTCTTGCCTCTTTAGTCTCATCTCTTTTACTCTTATATGTATGACACTTCATAATCTCTCACACCGTATGTCATGGAATAAACACAAAGGAGCTACAACTTGCACACGAGATTTGTACTGTGGCACATGCTTGAAAAGAAAGACTTCATTACTTTTCGGATATGTGCCACATTGAACACATTCTGGGCCGTCTGATTTGAGAAATGATGGAAAGACCCTTGAGGCAAAAAAATTGGCACACAATTCGATCTGTATCATTTGATTGAATGCAGTCAAAGGCCATCTTATTTAATTGTTGACTCTAATAAATCAGATGATGCAGATAATGTTTTTGTGCCAAATTTTAGCCACAAAGATCTTTTTGACGTAGTCTTCAAATTAGACGGGCGCACTAATTTCCAATTTTCAATTTTCAAATTTCTAAATCAGATAGTCTCCATTATATATATATATATATATATATATATATATATATATATATATATATATATATATATATATATATATATAATATAAAAATATCTTTATGCCAATTGATATGGCGCGACACGTAACATCCTTTTGTGAAGTGATGAATGACATTGGAACTACTTTACTAACTAAGGTTACACTTTTAAAATATTTTAAAAGTTAAATATCCTTTCAGCCATCATTTTTTACTTTTTTAGAAGTCTTTTTAAAGTCTCTTTTTTTTCTCTCTCCTCTCTTTTTTTTCTAACAGAGTGACAGATTTACTTTTTCAAGTATATTTTATTCAAAAAAAATGAGCGCATGGCGCTAATCAGAGAAGTGACGACGCCTCATTTTAGAGGCACGCAACGTTTAGAACTGAAGCGTTTGATTTTTAATTATTTCTTTTTTTGTGGAAGCGCCAGCGCCCCTAAAACTAAGCGTTGGCGCTTCGAGATATATATATATATATATATATATATATATATATATATATATTAATTTTTATGGATAAATTCGTTTAGACGTCGACTCTTCGTTTTAGGGTAATCTTGGCTCTTCGTTTTTAAAGAACACCGGAACCGCTAATTTTTATTTTATTTTTATTATTTTTCAAGTCTTGGCCTAAACAAAGTGTCGGCACCTCATTTTAGAGTCGTTGTCGCTTTGTTTAGGGGCGTCGGCGCTTCGTTTTGGGATGTTGGCACTTTGCTTCCGAAGTGCTAGCGCTTCGCTATTAGGCGCCACACTTTATGTGTAAAATATGCATGAAAAAATAAGTTTGACACTTTCTTGAAAAAATAGAGGAAAGAAAGAGATTTTAAAAAAGTCAAGAATGACGGTTGGAATGGTATTTAATTTTTAAAAGTGTAACCCTAGTTAGTAAAATGGGCCCCATGCCACCCATCACTTCACAAAAAGGACGCTAAGGGCACATTTGTTTCATTGTAATAGCGACCCTTAAAATGGAGAATGCATGTAATTATTTGATGACTGGATTACATGCATTATACACTTTGCATGTAGTATTTGGGTGTAAAATGGTTGTTCTTTTGGATGTAAAATTTTATTGTAAAATATACTTTTTGATATTTTTTTAACATTACACCCAAAAGAACTTGTATAATATATTTAAATTAATGTGTAAAATGGACATTCCTCATTCATCGTTGCTAGTATCCGACTTCATCGGGCATGATCGACAATGGCGCAATCATAATTTTCTTGATGAGGTATCTCAAAAAGAGTGATCGGGCCCAACTACTCAGTCGTAAAAGTACCTCCCCCCTCCCTCAGATAACGTCGCTCTACCACTAAGCGAATGGGCTCGATCGCAAATCTGATTAGGACCTAACCCAAACCCGACCCGTGTTTTTTTGTTAAGTTGAGTTTAGATATAGCTTGACCCGAACACGTAACCAAAATAGGTTCATAATTTTTCAATGCGATCCCCCTGGACCAGACCCGATTCTATGTAAGTCGGCTCTGGTACACCGCTGAACCGGATCCGACCCAACCCATTTGCATGCCTTCCACCATCTTCACCGTCCAATCAATCGATCATCCAAAAGTCACACTAATTGGTCATTCACTAACCATTGAATCGAACAAGTTCATCAATCGGATGACTAGAAATGTCAGAAAGACACAATATTTTAGATAAGCTTATCCAAGTAGTGACCGAAAGATTAGACGGTTCAGATTAATGAGAATACCAAAAACTCCAACGGTGTAGTGAGTAGAAACACCATCACTAAATAGTAATTGAAGATCACCATATATATCTACCACATATAAGCACCATATATATCCACCACGCATAAGAGAGAGAGAGGGGGAGAGAGAAGTCCTAAAGGTCCCACGTTTCAAAGGGAAAATGAAAAATGGTGGCTGCAATTGATGAGGAGGCAGAGAGGGAGCGAGACAGATGACAAAGAAGTAAAAGGTTTTTGTAGGGCTACACCGTCGCCATCCTCATCGGAGACCTAGGCATCAATCTCTCTTTCTCTCCTTCTAAATACCCCAAAATGTAAACGAAATCTCCCACGAGATCAGCATCATCAATGAACCCATAGCAAGCGAGAGTGTCGAAGTGAGCCACGGGTACGGAAACGCGTTGAGCACCTTCTTGTTGTAGATGTTGAGCACCACGTTTAGAGCCCACCATGTCGCAAAGTAGATCTCAATCTTCAGCTTTTGCGCCGTAGCGGATCACTCTTTCTCCGCGCCATTGATTTCGACATGGACATCTCTGATCGGCTCCAATTTGTTTGCTTCGTAGCCTTGGCACTCGAAATTGTGATCGCGAGAGATGACAGGATCGGACGGTCCGAAACTTGCTATGGAGGAGATGTACAGAGGGTTCCATGTCAAGAGTTTGGATTTAGGGGTTTTTATGGATGGGATGGAAAGACTAAGGTTTTTAGCGGGTGATTTGGAGCGTGTGAGATTTAGAATGACGATCGCGGTTATGGATTGCTTCAAAGAGCAAATTATGGTGATAGAGAAAGTTAGAGAAGGTGATTGGTGGTTTTTTTGGGTTTTGAACGGAGAAGCTTTCGAAATCGAAATGATCGTATAAAAGCAAAGAAGTAAATGATATTTTATGGCTGTTGGGAATTGCTCCTGCATTATATTAGACCTTACGAGGCTTGGGGTTCGTATGCCTTATATTTTACCTGCAAAATGAATAGTAGATTGCAGCCGGCAATTATAGTGAATCGAATGAACGTGCTGTAAAAATTTCTACCGTTGGACTATATTATTTCCATTATGCGCCTATTAAACCTGCTATACATTGAAACGAACGTGTCCTAAATGTTGCGCTCATATCAATTGACGTAGAAATATCTCTACACGCGAGGTCATATCCCCAAGTCTCTCTCTCTCTCTCTCTCTCTCTCTCTATATATATATATATATATATATATATATATATATATATATATATATGGAGAATGAATTGTTACAATGTAAATTTTAAAAATATTTTTTGCTTGTACAAACTTGCACGTATAGAGGATTCACCATTAGCCTAACACACTGGGAAGGGAAGTGCACAAAGGGAAGGAGCATGCGTGGGGATTATAATCCACGGCATGTGCTTCTACAAAAGAAGAGGGTACCAGTTGAGCTATTACTTAATCGGCGCACGAATATTGTTGAACACGAAATAAGTGTTGAGTGCTCACATGCATTAATAAATTAATTAACATTTACTATGTTAACAAAAAATCACTTTTGTTAGATATTCTGTTTATACAAAAAATAATAATACAACTCAAGCTTAACCAAAATACATACGATTCGAGCCTATAAGATGAAGATAATACGACTTAAAGCGCTAAACCTTGAACAGAATGCATATGCTTGAAGCTGGTTTAAATACCCTTGAATTGAATGGAAGGTTGTGTTATATTACTGACATGAAAAACATATCTACGGTAGTTTTGAACAATTAATTATTTTTAGGGAGGGGTTATTTGCACCTATTTTTCCTGTGAAGAGCACACACTATTTCACAGGAAAAAACGTTGACTACCTTGAATCAGACAATGAAGATCATTTTTTGTCCCATTCTTTCACCAAATAGATCTTGAGATAATGGCACACATGTCAGATGGTCACTTTTAGGGATGTGTGTCACGTGGAATAAATATCTAACAGTCTGATAGGTGCAGCATGATCTCAAGATCTGTTTATGCGGATTATTGGGATGAAAAATGATCTCCATCGTCTAATTCAAGGCAGTCAATATTTTTTTTCGTGTGAAAGAAGGGTGTGAATAACCCTTCCTTAATATGATTCCATTTTTATTATAAATTGATGGGCACCTTTGTTTGCGCTCACGTTCTAAATCTTTTGAAAACCATTGATTGTGTCGGATCAGATGATAGACGTTTTGTTTCACCTTGATATTCCACAAAATATATCTTGAGATCATAGCTCACCTATCAGATGGTCATTTTTTGATTCCACGTGTCACAAATCCCCAAATAATGGCCTTAAATTCACGTTGGAGCATGATGTGTGCCTTATAATTCAAGGGCCATTTGTTTTGGGATTTGTGACATATAGAGTAAAAACATGATTATCTGACAGATGAGCCATGATCTCAAGATTTATTGTGTAGAATATCGAGCTGAAACACGATCTCCATCATCTGATCCAAAGCAATCAATGATTTTGAAGGAGTCTAGAACGTGAGCGTTTTCAGGGAGTACGTGGGCACAAAGAGAGCTATCCAATTTAAAATAAATCCTTTATTGTTTGAGATTTTGATAATCACGTTATTAATGAAGTATGTATAGTTTGAGATTTTGTTACAATAAGTGTGAGTTTTGCTAACTTGTACTTAACCTTTGTTGGCCTATATAATAGAATGAAAGAATATCTTTTCAATAGAAAAAAATCAAATGAGTATCAAATTTGGAATTCCTTTCTTTGTTTATATGTATATGTAGGTGGGATATATTTGCAAATTTCAAATTTGATGTTGCCCATTAAATATTTGGATAATTCTGATTCATAAATTATAGATTCCAAGATGAACTAGATTTATAATTCTTCTATTATAAAAGGATAAGTTGGTTAATTTTTCAAAATATAATTGAGCCCCTCTTGGGTGATGCAAAGATTTCTAACACCGGGCTCCCACTGAAGGAGCTAAGCGCTCCGTGAGGGTTGGAGTCATAGTAAGGGCGAGAGCTACGACACAACGCCGAAGAAAAAGCAAAGTGCGCGTACTACGCATAGACGCACTGTAGATACTCTCTACTGCTAAAGTACGCCCTCACATTATCACATCTGGAAAGAGAAACTTGAGCGTTAGGTTTATTGAATTTTGATTCTAATCTTTTGTCTTACTTGTAGGATTCTAGGGTACAAATCTCGATTGAGTTCGTGAAGATCTTTCCTTTTTGGATAGGATTACTGGAGAAACTCAGGGATTTGGATCAGAATTTAGTTAATTTAAGGAAAGATTTTGGTAATTTATTGTTTTTGAGCTGAAATTAGGGTTTTGGTGGAATAAACCATGGGATTGGTTTTTCTGGAATCGCTTCCCGGTCCGAAGATCTTCAAATGCAAATGCTGCAAGGCTCATTCGGCGTCTCATGATGCGATCGTTTCCAAGGATTTCCAGGGGCGTTTCGGAAGGGGTTATCTTTTTAAAAAAGTGTGAGTTCTTGAACAATCTGGTTTGGTTTTATTATTATTATTATTATTTGTTAGATTTTTGTTTATCAAGATTCTGCGAAGTTTCGCTGCTATCAGGTATTAGGTTTAGTGGTGAAAATACTTTGTTTGTGAACCAATTCGTTTTCTTTATTTTTTATTTTTAGATTTGGTTATTGAGATTCTCTAGATCAGATTTATTGGTGAAAACGTGTTGTTCCCGTTTGTTAGATTTACTTGTGGGGCCACCGTTCGGCTTTTGATCAATTAACTGGTGAAAGATTTGTTAATAGGTTGTTTGTGGGATTAGTATTGTTGAGATTCTGTTATGGTTTTATAATTCAGTTGGTATTAGGAGGATGGGCAAGCACCATAGAGGGTGATCTGGAATCCGTACCAAAGTAATGGCTTTGCTATACATTGATCCCCCTATCCATGTAGAAGCTCATCATATGGATTGGATATATCCGAAATCACAACAATCAAACAAATCTAATGATTTTTTTCATGCACTTTTCATGTCTGATATGGATTGTTGTCTATGTCTAGTTCAATAGTATATATAATTTCTTGATTGAATGGTGAGAATTGTTGGATTAATGTGTTTTTCCTTTTCCCTTTGCAAAACACAATATATTAATTAGAAATAAATTAAAGGCTTAGAAAATAAACTACAAGTGGAATTGAGACAGTGGGATGTCGACTGCCTAATCTGTATCTATTAAAGTGAATGGGAGATGGCTGACATGGCAGCACCACTGATTTTTTCAAAATTTTCAAAAACAAAAAAATCGGTTACAATTCAAACTACAAATCTCTCCCTCTCTCAAATGGCACTCCGAAGTCCAAAACGACGAACTCACCCTCTCTATCTCTGAAACGATAGGATCAAGCGACTCCTTCGTTGAAAGGTTACCATCCTCTCAGATGGTAACCTTTAAAAATAAGAAAGAAAATGCATCCCTCTGAATGAAACACTCTTCTAAACCATTGTATACCTAATG
Source organism: Chloranthus sessilifolius (assembly GCA_021018995.1). Taxonomy (NCBI): domain Eukaryota; kingdom Viridiplantae; phylum Streptophyta; class Magnoliopsida; order Chloranthales; family Chloranthaceae; genus Chloranthus; species Chloranthus sessilifolius. The sequence continues at coordinate 10,192,094 of CM037585.1, forward strand.
GTTTTCCTCTCTATTCACTCTCATCAAATGGAAAAACCAATTACATACACAATTAGATCGTTGATTTCCACCAACTCAGACAAATGAACCCTCCCAAACAACCAAGAGAGTAGCCCCCCATTCATTTCTATAAAATGACATCTTCATCAACGTGAATCTCACAACCACATTATTTCCATGTTGTTCTTTTCCATCGAGGGGATGTCGACCGAAGGGTAAAGTTTATGTGCCCGGTTCGATAAAAAACCTGGGTTGGGTGGGTTGGGTATTGGCTAAGACACACTCATTTCATGTAATAGTAGGCGCTTTAGCCGTCTTTGTTGGCTTCCTTTGGGTGGCTTTATAAGTTTCCATGAGGTTCACATTCTTTTTGTATTTTTAGTTTTTAGTTTTTTATAGGTACCGGTATTTATTGTCAGAGATTCTACATTTGTAGTCTAGGGTATGCACCATTAAAACCGTTGACTATAATCAGGCGATGGAGATCGTCGTTCGTCCCAATCTCTCACACAATAGATTTTCAGATCATGGCCCACTTATCAGATGGTCAAATATTGATTCCACGTGGAATACATCCCCAAAAAGTGAACCAGAACTCTTCTCTATGGTACGCCCATGATCATGGTCACTCTTGGGGATGTGTGCCACACATCTAACCATCTGATAGATGGGTCATGATCTCAAGATCCATTGTGTGAAAGACTGGGATGAAAGCGATCTCCATCATTTAATGCAAGACAGTCAACAATTTTACCAGTGGATACCCTAGGTTACCGACGTAGAATTTTTGGGTGTAAATACTGATATCTTTTTTTACAGGATAGCGGGTTTTGCAATCAAAGATTCTTGCACCACCACTGATGGTTCCACCGCTCACATCATTGACTGCTTTGAATCAGATGATAAGAGTTTGTTTTTCGTACCAATCTTTCACACAATAGATCTTGAGATCATGGTAAGATGTTTATTACATGTGGCACGCATCCCCAAAGTGACAATGATCATGGGGTACCACGGTGCACTATGATCACATGTATACCACGTAGAATCAACATTTGGCCGTCGAATATGTGGGCAATGATTTTAAGATCTGATGTGTGGAAGATTGGGACGAAAAACAACATCTAATCGTCTATCATATGATTCAAGGTAGTCAACAATGGTGTGGTTGGTGGAACAATCAGTGGTGCCGCAAGAATCTTTGGTTGCAAACCCACTACCCTTTTTATATTTCTTTAATCTTTGGTCTCAACTCCCATGCCTTGTGTGTGTTTTTTTACTAGTGAATCATAAAAAAATATTAACTAATATCCTCGAAAGATTTTGTGAGGTGTCAAAATAAACATTATCTTGATTCTTGAATCAACAAACGAAGTACTGATACAATCAAGAAACCTGATTCCACAATGTTGCTAGGGTTTCCAAAAGGAAAGATAAAGACGAGAAAAGAGAGAAGGGAATTCTAATTTTTTTTTATAAAACGTCACTAATAAGACAATTATGGATGTTCAACTTTTTAATATCGTTCTTTTATGTTTGACCTAGTTTCAAGTACCAAGCGACACCCTACGAATGAGAAATTGGTTTTGTTTGAAAGGTTATCCAAGCATCTTTTCAACGAGCCAAGAAACATGGAATTCTAATGAGCATTAAAGAAGTTATGATCAATTTTCGAAGGTTGCACTGCAAAGTGACGAATTTCATGACTTTTAGTTGAGATACTACATTTCTACCTTAGTTTCACCTTCTCAATCTTTTCCAATAGTCAGATAATTCAATCATCAATATTAACATGCATTGGATCCACTCGTTGATGACGGTGATTGTTGTCATATTTTTCTGGTGTTTGTCAATCCTCTACATTCATCTTCGAACTTTGGGTTCTTTTCACACCATAGCTCTTGTAGTTGTAGTTTGAGTTGCTATAGTCTTTGTGCATATTTAACTATTATGTATTGCATTTGGGCAATTCCTTGATTTGTTCTTTTCATCATTGAGGTGATATCCTCGAGCTGTAACTCAAACATTTCCCAAAAATGAAGTTACTCTAAAATGCCAATACTTAAAATCCAATTACAAAGCAACCAATCAAACAATTCTCATTCATCACGAAAATAATAGAGAAGGCAAGTAACCATAGAAAGAATATAATTACAAAGTTTATGCTATAAGTCCAATATGAAATTTATTAACAAAGAGCACTATAGGCCATGGGTCAAAAAATCGGAAAACTGGTACGTACTGTCCAGTACAAAACTGATACGTATCGGTTCCGGATGATACATTGGTATGTATCGTCCGGTATATTGACATTTTGTATGGGAGGCACCAGTATGGTACCTTGAATGTACTGTACTGGTGACCCCCAAAACCGATACGTATCGGTTTCGGGTGAGATTTATAGGCTGCTGCCCCTCTTGTGGCTACAAATAAAGGCTCCAACTCACTCTCTTGCCAATAAACACTTTATTTGAAAAGAAACCAATAGAAACTTGCATTCCCAATTCATCATCATCATCACAACCTTATCCATGTATTTGGAGTTGGCTTTGCAAGTCCAATTTCTCCGCTTGTTTTTTATTTGCGCTAAGCTCTTAGTAACTTCACAATCATTCCTGTCCCTTTTCATTGCTTCCCCCCGGGTCTTCATTGGTCTTCCTTTTTTTTTTTTTTTTTTTTTTTTTTTTTCAAACTAGGGATTAGATTGGTACAATTGGAGTGGCCCAATTGTCATAACCAGGTAGGGGTCACTCCAATTGTACCAATCAACATTCTGTAGCTTTTTCCTTGTGCTTTTAGTGTTTCAACCCAACCCTTCATACAAGGTCTGTTTATGGCCTACAATGGACATGTCTAAACTGTCTCAATCATCATTATGTAATTTTTCCTTTATAGGTGCCACTTTCGAATGCCCTCTTATATACTCATTTTGAAATTTATCCTTTCTTGTTATTCCACATCCATATTAACATACACATCTCAGCCACATGAACTCTATCTTGTTGTTACTTTTTCGTAGTCCGACATTGTACACCATATAATATGACATGTCTAACCATCGTCTTATAAATATACCAATTTCAGTGGAACAATGGTTCAAAATTTCGGCCAATAATTCAAAATATCGACTGAAATGTATCGGATTCGGTCCCCATAGAAACAAAATTTTGAACCAAAGTTTCGGTCAAAATATGTATGAAGGGGAAATTTTCTACCGAAATTTGGGTTAAAATTTTCGGTTTTGGTCATGCCCGAAATCGAAAACGAAACTGCTATTTTGATCCTTGCAGTGGAACCCTTGGGTCTCAAAATACTCCATTTGCTCATCTCCATTCCATCCAACTTGCATTAATCCTATGAGCACCTTTATTTACAACCCGAGATTCGTTCTTCTCAACCAGGGTTTTATGTGCTAAAACCGTTGAATGCTTTGAATCAAAGAATGGAGATCATTTTTTGTCCCAATCTTCCACACAATAGATCTCATGATCGTGAGCCTATTTTCAAATGGTCATATTTTGATTTCACGTGACACATCTTGAAGAGTGTGCTGAGACAGATACTATGGTGGACATTAAGTAAGAAATGCATCTCGTGCTTATATATTAAGATTATCCAAGATATGCATGAGAAGACAATAACTGGTGTAAGAATGATGTGTGAAGACATGTGTGAGTTCGCTGTTAGAGTTGGGCTGCATCAAGGATCTGCCTCTAGCCCTTATTTGTTTGCCTTGGTTGCTGGTGTGTTAAACATAGATATGTAAGAAAAGATCCCATGGTGCATGTTATTGCGGATGACGTAGTATTAATTGTACAAACAAGGAAAGAAATAAATGAGAAGCTAGAATTATGGGATAGGCTTTTGAGTGAGGGGTTTGAAAATTACAAAGCATAAACAGAATACATGGAGTGCAAATATAGTGAATAATTTAGTACCACATTGTCATAGATTTCGCTATTTAAGCTTTACTTTACAATCAAATGGTAGATTTGAAGAGGACATCTCAAATAGGATTAATGCAGGTTGGATGAAATAGAGGCAAGCTAGCGGAGTATTGTGTGACCCAAGAGTTCCACTTAGATTGAAGGGATGTTTTTATAAGATATCGATTAGACTTTCCATATTATATGGTGCAGAATTTTGGGCACAAAAATACGACAATTAGATAGAGTACATGTGGCCGAGATGCGTATGTTGTTGAGATCGATGTATGGAGTAACAAGAAGGAACAAATTACGAAATGAGTTTGTAAGAGAAAATTTGAGAGTGACACCTATAAAAGAAAAAAAGTATTGAGTGTTACTTGAGGTGGTTTGGACATGTTCATCGAAGGGCAGAAGCATACCCTAAACGAAGGGTTGAGACGCTACAAACATAAGGTCGTAGGAGAAGAGGAAGACCGGTGAAGACTTGGATGAAAGTCGTGAGAAGGGATATGAAGGATTGTGAAGTTACAGAGAGCTTAGCGCTAATCAGAATTGAGTGGAGAAATAAGACTTGCAAAGCTGATCCCAAATTGATGGAATAAGCTATGATGATGATGATGACACATCCTGAAAAGTGATCCGAGAATCACGTTTGATGTATACCCATGTTCATGTTCACTTATTGAGATGTGTGCCACATGGTGGTATCAACATCTGATCATCTGATAGTAGGCACATGATCTCAAGATCTATGGTGTGAAAAATTGGGACAAAAAATGGTCTCCATTGTCTGATTCAAAGCAGTCTACAGTTTTAGCCTGCAAAAGCCGGGTTGAGAGGAAAGAATCTCATGTTGTAAATAAGGGTACCCTGATCGTTTGAGACGTTTCTTTGCAAACCCATCATTTGATTGTAAACTATTTTCCTTTGCAAACCCATCATTTGATTGTAAACTATTTCCTAAATAATGGAATCTATGACAATGTGACATTAAATGATTTTCTATTTTAACTAAATCCTCCCCTAGGCCATCATGTTCACTCAATGTATCCCGTCTTTGTTTTGCTAATTTTCAAACCTCTTGATTCCAAGGCTTTTCTCCATAATTTCAGCATGTCATTTATCTCTATTAAAATTTGAATTTCCAATTATGGACTCCAAACTATATTATTAAAACTCTATTAAAACTCAATGCTTAAGATCTTTCAAATCTCCATACCTCAGAATCCAATCAAATTAATTTTAAGACCTGCTAAGTCACTTATCCTATCTAACCATGTAGCGTTTGAGCTAATTCTTCCTAAATTACTCAATCTCGCATTTTGATTAGTTAAAACAGAGTCTCAAAATAATTGTCTCCTGCTAAATTAATAACAACTGCTCAAGCCCTCAGTAGTCCCAGGGTAGGCAGTTTTTAGTCCAATATTGACTCTCTAAAATTCAGCAAACCTTTAAAAAATATTCTCTCCTTCACACAAATGTTTAAGTAGAAAATCAAACACAATTGTGCCATTTTTCCCTGGCCTGGATCTCAGCCTAGTTGATTTAGATTTACTCTAGCTAGAATCTGGACCTATGATAAAGATTTACTCTAGCTATTACAAGTTCCTTTGTCTTTGTTGTATAATCTATTGGTGTATATGAGAAAACAACATGTAATGTCTTCGATTCATGTTTGGAATGATGCCATATGTTGGAAGTCTAAATTTGCATATTTTACGTCTCTGTGACAATAGCAAAAAACAGGGCTTTGTCGAGTCCTAGTAGATTGCAAACAAAATAGAGCAGATTGATCACGAATATTTTGCTGTTTTAAGTTGAATTTTTATGTGATTGTTCTCCAAAGGAGGAGGAGGAATTATCTGAAGTGAAAGAGAGATTGTGATTGGTTTTGGGGATTTCATGGTGAGTTGTAATTGGCTAGAAAATAGAAAGGGGGCTGCAATTTGGCTGAGATAAATCTCAGTATATGTGATTGGTTACAAAGAAAGAAAGATACTAGTGGCTGATTACAGTTGAAGAAATAGGAGGTTCTCAAGCGAAAAATATAAGCAAGATTTTGATAGAAAATAAAACCACATGATACCACTTAAATGGGTTTTGTGCAATACTTGGATTCATGAGAAATCTCAGGTTAGCATGGTCAAACCCATATCATTAATTCAGTTAGTTGACTTCTTTAAATAGGAAAAGATAGAGTGTTGTATGGGGATTGTGATAAGAGTTATATATTAAATAGACAGTCACGGTTTCTGGGGAATAATTTAGGATTTTATTTAAGTACCGTTTATTCTGATTTTTTAACTTCATATAAAGAAAAGATAGGTTTGCCTATTTCTCTTTCTTCTAGTTCTCTGGTGTTTTTATTGCTTGACAATTTGTCAATTGTTGCTGGAGCGAACTGTGGTTTGCATCAAATTAGAACATAGTGAAATTTTGTTTGGGAATCATGCAGATTGGCTGTGTTCCATGATTTTTCAAAAACCAATGCGCTAATGGTGTCAGAAATCAATCTAATTCTATAACTCATTCCCTTATTATTATGTATCAAACTGCAGCTCTTTCTATATCACATGGATTGTCTACAAGAAGTTTGGGTGTATTATTTATTTATGGTTTTTGGTCCCTAGTAAGGAGTAAGGACTTAACAAGTTCAGATAATATCATCAAGTGGTCACATCTTAGTAGAGTGCCTTGTCCTCTATTATACCTCTTTTGTGGAAGGAAGAAAATTGCCGAGATTGATTTCCTGTTGGAGAGAAAATGGCAGGGATTTATACTCCTTTTGTTGGAACTGATGACCAGTTTGTTGATGTCTTCACCGGAGCTCTCGGAATAGGAAGACTACAAGATAAAGTAGACAAGCTGATAACACTTTCTCCAGCTTGAGGACTTGGGAGTAGGGCTGTCAATATGTTGGGTCGGGACGGGTCAGGCCAAAATTTTGGCTGTCCGATAAGAAATCTGTAAATGCCCGATACGACCCGATGGTGTGCTCAAGCCGACCCGATGCGAAATACGACCTGGTAAAATCCCCTATGTTTATAATTTTAAGGTATACAATTCCGGGTCTGGTCGGGTCGACCCTAGCTGACCGGACAAATACCCGACCTGACCTGACAAAATCTCTTGGTCCCGACCCGACTGAAGGTCGGGTTTTGTCTCATTCCCGACCCGATCCAACCTAGAAGTCAATTTTTAGTACCCGACTTGGTAAAAAACCTGGTCGGGTATTGGGTCGACCGGCCTGTTGACAGCCCTACTTGGGAGTGTTATAATTTTATTCATCACGTGATCACTTGAGTAATTTTATTTTTTAATGGATAGCTCAGAGTGAGCAATTTAATCAATAGTGATATGCTCGCATAACAAGCTATATGTTCCCCCATGTGGGCTTCATGGGTGGGTGTTACATACTGACGCGGGACAACGACCCTAAAATGCGTGAATATGATTTGATGCAGATTTTGCCGAAATTAATTAAATTAATTCAAGTTTAATCACAAAATTATCTTTGATACCTTTAGGGTTTGCAGAATTTTGATGGATATATCACACGAGATCCAGATGGGGTCCAGTCCGATGCGCAAGTACGTTTAGAGTCAAGGCAAGATCGGCCTAGAGATAGGACTCTAGCTTTTCCAGGCTTAGGAGCTCGTCTTCAGTCTGATGTAGATTCACGGATTCCAAATTGGATTGTGTAAGGGATTTATGGTTTGCAATAGGCTTATGGTTTTTAGATCGGTTTATGGTTTGGAAAAGGGTATTCGCTTTGTTTGATTTATGGATTCAAAGGTTTAGGTTTTGGGATTGAAAGGAAACAATTAATCTAAGGTTTAGGGAAGCACACAGATCGCGAGATAACAAATATAATCAAGCAAAGCAAATCGATGACAAGGATAAAGTATATGGGAATCACTCCCTTGGTCTCACACCAAACCCATCATGGGGAAGAAGACTCTCTTCACAAAGCAAAAGCTCTCATTCAATAATCAATCAACTAACCACATTGTTTAGCTTAAAGACCTTTTATAGGAGGTCTTACATTAAAAGAAAACCCTAAAACGAATATTAGATAAAAGACAAATAAACCCCTAAAATTTAAAGTTCGAAATTAAACTTCTAAATTTTCAGGCTTAGGCGCTCGTCTTCAGTCTGATGTAGATTCACGGATTCCAAATTGGGTTGTGAAAGGGATTTACTGTTTGTAAAAAGCTTATGGATTTCAGATCGGTTTATGGTTTTGAAAAAGGTTGTGGGCTTTGTGTGGTTTATGGATTCAAAAGGTTTAGGTTTCGGGATTGAAAGGCAACAAGTAGGCTAAGGTTTAGGGAAGCAAACACAGATTGAAAAATAGCAAATAGAATAGAGAAGATAACAATGGCTTTGGGAATCACTCCCTTGGCCTCACACTAAACCCATCTCAAGCAAAGATTACTCAAGCATAAAAGCATTCAAATAATCAATCAACTAACTACATTGTTTAGCCTAAGGACCTTATATTGGAGGTCTTATAATAAAAGAAAACCCTAAAACAAATATTAAATAAAAGACAAATAAACCCCTAAAACAAAAGTTCGAAATTAAACTTCTAAAACACTCGACACGATTTTGATCGATCGAAATTGAAATTTGATCGATCGAAAGTGAAAATCGATCGATCGAAATAAATATAGATAAAATATCACCGTCGACATTCGATCGATTGAATTTAAATTTCGATTGATCGATTATATGATTCGATCGATCGAAATATCACTCCAGACTTAGTGTTTCTCCTCTCGCTGTTGTTCAATCTTTGACGTTCCTCGTCATTCTTCTCCACTCAAAATGTTTCATCACCGATGAAACACGCACGTCGTACTGATCAAGTGTATCGGAACTTGCACGGTGGAACTCCTTACAACTAGCCCAAACAATCTCGGCTCTTGGTGACGTATGATCCGCATCTCTGTTGATTGTAGCGGGACGCACACGGTAAACCTCTCCTTGATGAACCTGATAACCCTGCTCGCCAACCCATTTTACCAAATATTTTTTAAGCTTCTCATCAACTCTCTCGGACCTGAAGGAATTCATCCCCAATGAAGTGTGATCGCGATATCGGTCGGGATGACGAGAACTCAAGTGGCAAGCTCTTTCATCATTGGCCCATGTACTCTCGATAGGCGAAGTATCAACAGATAATTTGTAGTGATTGTTGCTTGAATTAATCTTGTGTTTAATTTCGGCATGCAATGCAGGATGAGACTCAAAACTTGACTCACAATAAGACTCGGAATGTGAGGCTAAATGGAACTTGAGACTATGATGTGTGAGTGTATCTATGGACTCGATACTCTCATGTGCATGCGACTCTACCACCGACAAGGACTTGTGCACAATGGGTTCTATGGGCACCAACAAATTGTGCATATGTGACTCAGTAGATTCTTGTGTGGGTGACTCGGTTGACTCATGTGTGGGAGACTCAACATCACTACTCACAAGGGAGATAGAAGTCGTTTTAACACAAACTGGACTTTCGTCAGCTTCTTCCATCTCCTCTTCACTCATCTCGATACGAGGGACGTACACTTCTTCCACTTCTACTTTCATATTTTTCAGCCCCTTAGAACTTTCGCTTTTAGTCAATAAATTTGGAGCTAGAAATTTTGTGGGGCATTGGTATGCAAAGTGTCCGAACCCTTGACACTTAAGACAATCAAGACACTTATTTGTCTTGGTTCTCAAACTCTGTAGAAGGTGACGGTGTGTCAAAGGGACATATTTTCAATAAGTGTCACCTTCATATCCTCCCATGTGGAGATGGGTTTAATCCGACGAAACTCAACACGAAGTTCTATATGAATCCAAAAAATCTCGGGATTACCCTTAAACTTTGTTGTCACTAGTCTAATTTTGTACTCATCTGGTATACCATACCAATCAAAATACTCTTCTACACTAGACAACCACTCTATGAAGGTTTTAGGGTTCGTCGTACCCTCAAAATCTGGGACCTCATTCCGAATATATTTTAGAAACTTCTCGGTAGGGTCGTACTCGAGTTCACGATGATGAGGGTATCCCCTAACTCTAATCTCATTACTACCCGTGGGACTTTGCTAAGAATTTGGACATGATCGCCTCATGGTGAACAGGGCTTACTAACACGGGTGCTAAATGCCATGCAAACATGAACCACAATGGATGAGGAATTTTGTCAAACAGTAGACGTTCATACTTTTGAACACAAATGAGATAAAATGCAACGAAAATTAAAATGACACACAATATGCCCTAACCTAGAAAACCTAGGGCTCTGATACCAAAATTGATGCAGGACAACGACCCTAAAATGCGTGAAGATGATTTGATGCAGATTTTGCAGAAATTAATTAAATTAATTCAAGTTTAATTACAAAATTATCTTTGATACCTTTAGGGTTTGCAGAAATTTGATTGATAGATCATACGAGATCCAGATAGGGTCCAGTCCGATGCACAAGTACGTTTAGAGTCGAGGCAAGATCGGCCTAGAGATATGACTCTAGCTTTTCCAAGCTTAGGAGCTCGTCTTCAGTCCGATGTAGATTCACGGATTCCAAATTGGATTGTGTAAGGGATTTATGGTTTGCAATAGGCTTATGGTTTTCAGATCGGTTTATGGTTTGGAAAAGGGTATTGGCTTTGTTTGATTTATGGATTCAAAGGTTTAGATTTTGGGATTGAAAAGAAGCAATTAATCTAAGGTTTAGGGAAGCACACAGATCGCGAGATAACAAATATAATCAAGCAAAACAAATCGATGACAAAGATAAAGAAAATATATGGGAATCACTCTCTTGGTCTCACACCAAACCCATCACGGGGAAGAAAACTCTTTTCACAAAGCAAAAGCTCTCATTCAATAATCAATAAACTAACCACATTGTTTAGCTTAAGGACCTTTTATAGGAGCTCTTACAATAAAAGAAAACCCTAAAACGAATATTAAATAAAAGACAAATAAACCCCTAAAATTTAAAGTTCGAAATTAAACTTCTAAAACACTCGGCACGATTCTGATTGATCGAAATTGAAATTCGATCGATCGAAATACATATAGATAAAATATCGCCGTCGACATTCGATCGATCGAATATAAATTTCGATCGATCGATTATATGATTCGATCAATCGAAATATCACTCCAGATTTAGCGTTTCTCCTCTTGCTGTTGTTCGATCTTTGACATTCCCCGTCATTCTGCAAACCCTAAAGGTATCAAAGATAATTTTGTGATTAAACTTGAATTAATTTATGCAAAATCTGCATCAAATCATATTCACGCATTTTAGGGTCGTTGTCTCGCGTCAGTTTTGGTATCAGAGCCCTAGGTTTTCTAGGTTAGGGCATATTGTGTGTCATTTTAATTTTCGTTGCATTTTATCTCATTTGTGTTCAAAAGTATGCACGTCTACTGTTTGACAAAATTCCCCATCCATTGTGGTTCATGTTTGCATGACATTTAGCACTCGTGTTAGTAAGCCGTGTTCACCATGAGGCGATCGCGTCAAAATTCTTGGCAAAGTCCTACGGGTAGTGATGAGATTAGAGTTAGGGGATACCCTCATCATCGTGAACTCGAGTATGACCCTGCTGAGAAGTTTCTAAAATCTATTCGGAATGAGGTATCAGATTTTGAGGGTACGACGAACCCTAAAACCTTCATAGAGTGGTTGTCTAGTGTAGAAGAGTATTTTGATTGGTATGGTGTACCAGAAGAGTACAAAATTATACTAGTGACAACAAAGTTTAAGGGCAATGCCGAGATTTTTTGGATTCATATAGAACTTCGTGTTGAGTTTCGTCGGATTAAACCCATCTCCACATGGGAGGATATGAAGGTGACACTTATTGAAAAGTATGTTCTTTTGACACACCGCCACCTTCTACAGAGTTTGAGAACCAAAACAAATAAGTGTCCTGATTGTCTTAAGTGTCAAGGGTTCGAACACTTTACATACCAATGCCCCACAAAATTCCCCCCTCCAAATTTATTGACTGAAAGCGAAAGTTCTAAGGGGCTGAAAAATATGAAAGTAGAAGTGGAAGAAGTGTACGTGTAATATCCCGAAAAAATTAAGCGTTTAACTTTGACCTCGGGATCCGTGCTCGATTGATCGTAGGTTTGACCAAGTGATGGTCAAACATTGAATACATGGAGTGCTGAATTGACATAGTACGAATGTCACCGAAGTATGGTATAATGTGAGTTAGTGGTCACATACACCTATCTCTGGTGTATGTGTTTAACACACAAGCAGGAGAGAGAGGATATAAGGGTTAATAACCTTAAAATTCTTTTTGCTTTAGTTGTTGAAGAGAGAGTTAAGAAGAGAGAGAGAGAGGGGAGTAAAGAGGAGTTATGGAGGCTAGTGGTTAATGCAAATCAAGAGGAGTTAGCATCGATTGCCGGATCCAGCGCGTTAGGATCGTTGAAACGAAAAGCTGGAGCCCTAGCCATTCCAACCTAGATCTTAATCAATTTGAGATTGATTGAAAGGTGAGTTCTAATTGAAGTACTACATAGATTGTAGGTGATTAAATTCAGTCAAATGTGCTTGAAATAGTAGATTAAAGGCTTAGAAAAGAAGGGGAAGAGATTTGGAAGAACAGCCAGAAAGGGGGCTGAATCGGACCAAATCGATTAATCGAAATTGGGATTCGATTAATCGATTTTGGTATGGAAGTTGAAAAGTCAAGTAAGCCCGATTTCGAATTCGATTAATTGATTTGGATTTCGATTAATCGATTTGGATGTTCGATTAATCGATTTGGAAATCGACTAATCGACTGGGTACCTCCAGTGGTTGGAGAAACATGACCAAGGGAAATCGACTAATCGAGTTGAGAAATCGATTAAATGACTTTGGATTTCGATTAATCGATTTGGGATCGACTAATCGATTTCAGACTTTCGACCACTCGATTTGAGAATCGACCTTACTATGTTGGAGATTTCGATTAATCAATTTGGGATCGATTAATCGAATTTGAATCTCGATTAATCGATTTTGGGAATCGATTAATCGATTTGGACTTCGATTAATCGATTTTGGGAATCGATTAATCGACTTTGGCAGTTTTGCTTGACTTTTGAATTTTACTTTGAGATTGAGGGAGGGTCTAGGACCTTCTTTATTACATCTTTAGTGATGTATTGCATGTATTGTGATGTACCATAGGTGGTACGTGTGAAAGCGAGCACAAGGAGCCGTGTGGGACCTTGATGCTTGAACCTTCAGAGAATTGAGGTAGGGAACACTTTGAACATGTACTTTAATTGCAAGAGCATGTATGTAGTGATATGCTTATCAGAATTGAAAATGTTTTAACTATGAAAAGCTTTGTGAAAATGTGTGTGCGTGACACCAAGAATGTGATAAAGGCATCTGTGTGATGCGAGTAACTAAGATCAATAAATCTAATGAGAATGAGACATCCCCAGGGGATGAAAAAGTAATAAAGGCATTAGTGTGATGCGAGTAAGTTATACATCCCAGGGATGTTTACCTGATTGAATAATTACTGTTGAGGCTTAACTGATATGAGATAGCACTTTACACGGTCAACAACTATATGTAAAGCACATGATATTTTTGTTATTTGAGGTTTGTTTGGATACCCATTGTGTGATGGGATGTCAGAGGATATCCGATGCGCTGACCAATTCATACACGGTCGGAGGTCTATCCATACACAGTAAGCACATCCTAGGGATGTTGAGTTGAGATTTAACCTCGCCGCTTAGTGAGAAAGGGCTTGGGTAGTATTCCCAGGGAATACATTTTTACAACTGTCTATTTAGGCGACGATGGTGGGTATTCCATTGGGGCTCGATGCTATATTGCTCAGGGATTACTTAAGTTGAAGATTTAAGTTTTGCTTTAGGCCTGTTCAGTGTCATTCATGATAAAACAACAGTAAAGTAAGACATGCAAATTATCAGTAAACTTGAATGCAAATCATCAGCTTTTAAACTGTTTTTCTAGCAAATGCATAGACACATCATGCTTAGAATATCATGGAATATATGTGAGTCTTAATTTATATGTTCATTGTGATTGTTCCCTATTGGGCTAGGATGTAGCTCTCACCCTTTAGACTATACGTCGCAGGTCCTTTGTTAGCAGCAGCTGAGGCTTCGGGAGACGTAGATCCGAGTGATTCGGATCCTGGAGACGAGTTGGAGCCTCCTCCCGAGGACTTCTTCTAGGATACTCTGCTGTGTACTTTGACAGAGAGTAGTTAATGAGAGCTAATTGTACGACTTGGTATGTCAAGCCTTTGTTTTGATAAACGATGTAATTAAATTAGATTATTCTTTTGGCGAACCATCTGGGGTGATCTATTTATCACCGATGGTTCGAGTCGGTTCTCTGTTCATGCAGTGGCATGAAAGTAGAACTATCTTTTGAATGTGCCAGTTGGGCATATTAATTTTTTTCGCTTTTTGAAATTATTTGCTTTATCTCTTTATTATTGTTTGTTATACCAATGTTTCGTGCATAGCTTTGGGGCACAGTCTGGAGGATCGTGCTGATGGCATGGGTTTCGAGGTGTCGAAATCCGGGCTGTCATAGTTGGTATCAAAGCGTTTTCTTTTAGAAATTCTGACAATCATTCTGTTGTCAGAACATAGGGACGTCTGTTAATGAAAACTTTGTTTTCAAGTGCAGACCGTTATGTCTTCTAGAGGAAGGGGCCGACTTAGGGGCGGCCATTGTAGAAGCTTGCGTAGTCGAGATGATTTTATCTCTGACGTGAATAGAGAGCCTATAGGACATGGAGGGGTTTCTGGCAGTGGTGGCCAAAGAAGCCAAGATCAGGGAGAGAACCGAGATCGAGATCGTCAGGATCAAGATCAAAGAGAACATGAGAGAGTTAGAGAAAGGAATGAGGATAGAGAGGAGCGTAAGAGGTTTATGCACACCATGGAGGCCATGAAGGCTGCTATGGCTCAACAGGCAACATCTTTGGCAGCTCATACAGCTCATGAGCAGCATCAGCCACCAACTCCTCCAGTGGCTCCGACACTGCTAGTGTCTTCAGCTTTTACCGAGTTTAGGAGGATGAGACCTAGCTTTTCAGGACATGCAAACACTATGGCAGCTGAAAACTGGTTAAGTGAGATTGAGAAAGTGTTTAGTGTGCTCACTTGTACAGAGGACGAGAGCGTCTGTTGGGCAGCCTACATGTTAGACGGGGAGGCTGGGCCTTGGTGGAAGTCCGTTTTTAGGACTAGGGCTCAGGAGACCCCAGACATGCCCTGGACATGGGACGAGTTCGTCGAGGAATTCAATAAACAGTACTTCCCTGAAGTGGTGAGGAACCAGATGAAAGTTCAATTTTTGCAATTGGTTCAAGGGAAGATGACTGTGAGAGAATACGGAGTGGAGTTCATGCGACTCGCTCGCTTTGTGCCCGACTATGTCATCACTGAGATGATGAAAGCAAAGAGGTTTCAGCAAGGTTTGAAGCTGGTCGTGAGGGGAGGAGTAGCACTATTCCAACTGAGGACCTATGGTGAGGTCATTAGCAAAGCGCTCGTAGTGGAGGAAGAGAATAATAATAAATACCGTCAGAGAGAGCAACAAGGAAGGTGGAATACGGATCAGAGCAGAACTGGGAATTATGAACCTGTGAGCAAAAAGCCGAGGTTCATACCAAACAGTCAAAAACCACTGTTCCAAGGAGGTTATGGGAGACCGGCGCAGCAGAGCAACCAACATAAATTCCCATTGCTTGCGTCGGGAAGGTCGATAAGATACGAGAGCCCTGCTATCACTACCGGAGCGACAGTTACACAGGGGTTCTCACGAGCAGCTTCTTCCACACCTCGTGAGACTTGTGCCAAGTGTGGCAAGTCTCACAGGACATGAGACTGTAGACAAGGAACTCGGGGTTGCTTCCGATGTGGCAAGGTGGGCCACTTGATCAAGGAGTGCCCTGAGATGAACAAAGGGAAAACGGCTTTAGCACCTATTCCGCAACCTATACAAGCAAGGAAGCCGATCGTCCAAGGGAGAGCCTATGCAGTCACAGCTCAAGAGGCTCAGAATACAAACGATGTCATTCAAGGTGAGCCTCCTTTTTAAATAAAGAGTTTCAATTCTCGAAATTATAGATAGAGAAGGTGCATCCATGTAGAAAAATATAAGAAAAAACTTGCGTGATAATTTCTAGTATGATAATAAACAATATATATGTGTATGTATGGTTAGGTGCATTACAAATATATAAGAAGGGAAGCGACGTGACATATGAAGCTTAAGTGTTGATAGACCCGGGGTCTACTCACTCATTTGTTACCCCTCGCTTCACAAAGAGGATGAAAGCCGATCCAGAGGAGTTAGACTTCGTTTTAACCGTGACTGTTCCTACTGGGAAATCGGTTGATACCGAAAAGGGTTGCAACTCCGTGATCGTGAGGGTCATGGATGGAGACGTCTTTGAGCTACCGGCGAACCTAATTCTGTTAGACATGCAAGGATTCGATGTGATCCTTGGCATGGATTGGTTATCGACTCACTATGCTACGGTAGATAGTAAGAACAAGGTCGTCATTTTCAGACCCAACACGAGGAGATCATTTAGATTTAGAGGAGAGAGGTCGACACACCTACCACTTATCTCGGTAGTCAGGGCCGAGCGATTGATCAGAAAAGGGTGTAGTGGATGCTTGGCGTTCTTGAAGGAAGATAAAGAGGAAAAGGATGTTATATCTGAGATAGCTGTTGTGCGAGACTTCACCGATGTATTTCCGGAGGAGTTACCCGGATTACCTCCAGAGAGAGAAATAGAATTCGCCATCGACTTAACACCAGGAACGGAGCCCATTTCTAAAGCACCATACAGAATGGCTCCTGCTGAGTTGAAGGAATTGAAGGAACAGTTACAAGAACTAATGGATAAGGGGTTTGTTAGACCGAGTGTGTCTCCATGGGGAGCACCAGTCTTCTTTATAAAGAAGAAAGATGGGTCAATGCGTCTGTGCATTGACTATTGACAATTGAACAAACTCACAATTAAGAATCGATACCCTTTGCCTAGGATAGATGACCTGTTTGATCAACTGCAAGGAGCAAGATATTTCTCTAAGATCGATCTGAGATCGGGATAGAGTCAAGGCAGAGGATATTCAGAAAACTGCATTCAGGACTCGATACAGACACTATGAGTTCCTAGTGATGCCGTTTGGGTTGACAAATGCCCCAGCATCATTCATGGATCTGATGAATAGGGTGTTTAAACCACACCTAGATTCTTGTGTCGTAGTGTTTGTTGACGACATCCTGATCTATTCGAAGTCAGAGGAAGAGCATGAGAAGCACTTGAGAATAGCCCTACAGACTCTACGTGAACACCAACTGTATGCCAAGCTCAGCAAATATGAGTTTTGGTTAGAAGAAGTTAGCTTTTTGGGACATGTTGTCTCAAAGCTTGGTGTCACTGTAGATCCAGCAAAGATCAAAGCAGTAGTGAATTGGGAGCAACCAAAGACCGTGACCGACATCCGCAGTTTCCTTGGATTAGCGGGTTACTATCGGCGTTTCGTTGAGGGTTTTTCAAAGATATCAGGACCACTCACGAGACTTACTGTAACGATTGAGATTTTTCGTTATTTAGTCCTTAATTATTTGCTAGATTTGTAATTATGATTAGTTTAATTGATTTGATGGATGTGATTAATTTTACGCATGAATGTAATGCGTACTTTATTTTATAATGACTCATGATAATTAATTAATCTAATTAATATACCCTAAAAGCCCTTAAATATGTGTTAGTAATAATTGGGGTGCGTTTAGCAATATTTAATGGACTTTTAAAATATGTTAGTAAATTAACTAAAGACCCATTAAGTAATTAAAGACCCATTAAGTAATTAAAGACCCACCCAATAACTAATTAAAGACCCATTAAGTAATTAAAGGCCCATAGAATCACTTAAGACCCATGTAGGAAATTCTAAATAGAGTTAGATCTTAAATAGGAAACCTTAAGTATTCTAAATAGAGTTAGATCTTAAATAGGAAACCTTAAAGCATTCTAAATAGAATTAGATCTTAAATAGGAAACCATAAAGTATTATAAATATAGAGATTAATTTACAGAATTTTTACATAACTCTTATAACTTAATAACCTCATAGAGAAAGAAAGAAAATTCTAGAGAAGGAGGAGAATTAGAAGAACCCTAGAGTTTTTGGTTTGAAGGCTTAGAAGAACGCAAGATGAGCCTACGACGCGACCGATTTTCAGATTAGTGCTTTGGATTGGATCAAGGGAGAGAAGTTACATAAATATTTTACGCGAAAACTAGAGGTATGGAAAAATCATGTTGAGATTAATCAGAAATGTAGATAACACAATAAAATAGAAATTAGAGTTTATTTCATTTATTGAATATCCTTCATATTAGATTGATAAATTTTTATGCTTAATCACGGGTTTTTGATGGTACACGGGGTTTTGTAATTGATCACAAAATTCGGTGCAGAATCCAGAATCCGTGCAGAATCCAGAATTTGTCCAAAATCCAAAATTTGTTCAGAATCTAGAATCTGTTTGGAACCAGAATCTGTTTGGAATCTAGAATCTGCGTAATCCGTAATCGTTTGGAAACCGTAATCATCGTAATCCGTAATGCTTGGAATCCATTCATGCGTAATCCGTAATCTTGGAACCCAGAATCATCGTAATCTGCTCGTAATCTAGAATCTATTCGTAATCCGTAATCGCTTGGAATCCGTAATCCGTAATGCGTAATCCGAGAATCTGCTTGGAAACCGTAATCTCGCCCGTAATCCGTAATCTGCTTGGAATCCGTAATCCGCGTAATCCGAATTTGTTTGGAACCCGAATCATCCGAATCCGTAATCTTGAACCTCCGTAATCCGAAATCTAATCCGAATTTGTTAGGAATTTCAGAATTTGTCTAGGATGCAAGTAATTAATTTTTATTCAAATATTGTCTATATTTAATCATGTTTAAATGTTTGTTTATGTTCATCATTGTTTTATTACTTAGAATCCATGCAAGCTAGGATGTTTGATTTACACAACATGAAACAAGTAGGAATCAATAGAGATTACATATTTATGATGTGTTAAGCCTAAACAAGTGAAAGAGCTATTGCATGATCGGTTGATTTCAAGTTTTTCTATGCATGTACATTCATGACATTCATAAAAGTGAAAAGATACATTTATGACATGACGCATGAAAAAAATATATTTATATGATTATGATAGAATTCCTATGGGCTTATGCTAGAGGAATTAACATGAATAAGAATGACAAGTAATAAAAGTTATGCATCCATGCATTAATGATAAGATTGAAGGGATGGAGAAGGTCTTTAATTTTAAGCTTTCTACTTAACTGAAGAGAAGTTATGTGAAGGTTAACGTAGATACTAATTGAAGGATCAGAGAAGATTAGGATAATGATTAAGAAAGAGATAACCATGTCCATTATGTATGCCGATTCATGAGCATTAAATGCACAATTAAAAATAACCACACATGAAATTAGGGTAGAGACCCAAGTCATAATGTTTATTTAGATTTAATGCTATGTTTCAGTTGCATTCTATTGCTTTACTTATTCTTTATGTCACATGCTATATCTCTGTTATTGTTTGATTTTTATGAGATGATTTGAGTTATGGACCTTTTCTATTAGTCTCATCATGTCTGGTCCATACCAGTTTACTTGGTAAACTGACCCATTGTTTGGGATTCCAGGGAGTACAGCTATACATGGAGTGGATGAAGTAGACGCTTCAATGATTGACGGAAATCCAGATCTGAGCGAAGATAGATTTGAAGTTTAGTTTATAGGATTTTCTTTATGCATTAGAAAGGATTTTTAGATGTTTAATTCAGATTGTTTTATGAACAAGTTCAGGCTAATGATGGATTATGTTTGATTTCAGTTTTATTTAATTTAAGGAGTAACCATACAATTTGGTATAATAGGTTGTTATCTCATAATTTAGTATTGTTCTCATGATGAAGAAAAAAAAAATTTGCGTGCACTTTTAATAGTTGTTTTTTTTTTCGTTGCGTTTATATGCGGATCTTTATGGAATAATTGATTTATTTAAAATCATGGATATGTGACGTAGTGTGATGTCTCCAAGTGAGCGCATTGATCCGGTATGCGAATTTGGGGATGTCACACTTACACGGAAAGATGCAAGGTTTGAATGGAGTGAAACATGCGAGAAGAGTTTTCAAGAACTCAAGAAGAGACTCACTTCAGCTCCAGTGTTAGCTATTCCTTAAGGCAATGGAGGGTTTGCAGTGTATAGCGATGCTTTGTATACTGGTTTGGGCTGTGTGCTTAATCAACACAAAAAGGTGGTAGCGTATGGGTCGAGACAGTTGAAAGAGGATGAGAAGAATTATCCGACACATGACCTGGAATTAGCAACGGTCATTTTTGCGCTCAAGATTTGGAGACATTACTTGTATGGTGAGACGTTTGAGATCTTCACCGATCATAAGAGCCTCCGATATCTGTTTACACAGAAGGAACTAAATATGAGGCAGCGCAGATGGATGGAGTTTCTCAAGGACTATGATTGTTCTATACAGTACTATCCAGGCAAAGCTAATGTAGTGGCCGATGCCTTGAGTCAGAAGAGTTAAGCTCAATTGGCTAGTTTAATTTTGGGTATGCACATATGGAAATTGTTTGAAGATCTGGCATTATATGATGCAAACATTGAGTCACAAGCTATAGGAGCCTTCTTGGCTAATATCTCAGTGAGACCGATGATATTTGAACATATCCATGAACTACAGATGAAGGACCCGGCGCTAACCAAGATTCGTCAAGATGTAACTGAAGGCATTACATCTGAGTTTTCGATCAAGGAGGATGGTTCCTTATTGTTCAAGGGCCGTCTCTGTATTCTGGACAATGTCGATTTACGACGAACAATTCTTGATGAATCTCACAAGTCAAGCTATGCTATCCACCCGAGAAGCACAAAGATGTATCAATATTTGAAAAAGAATTACTGGTGGAGAGGCTTGAAACAAGATGTGGCAGAGTACGTGTCGCGGTGTTTGACGTGTCAGCAAGTCAAGATCGATCATAGACACCCCGCAGGCCTATTGCAGCCTCTACCTATACCGGAATGAAAGTGAGAATCGATCTCTATGGACTTCATCGTTGGGCTACCGCGTACTGCAAAGAAGTACAATGCCATTTGGGTAGTAGTTGATCGATTGACCAAGTCAGCACACTTCTTGCCTTACAACACGATGTACACGGCGGGAAGACTGGCAGAGCTGTATATGAAGGAGATTGTCCGTTTGCATGAGATTCCGAGTAGCATTGTTTCAGACCGTGACCCATTGTATACATCAAAGTTTTGGAAGAAATTTCAAGAAGGAATAAGAACGCGACTAGATTTCAGTACGACATTCCATTCACAAACTGACGGGTAGACTGAGAGGGTCAATCAGATCATTGAGGACATGCTTAGGGCATGTATGCTAGAATTGCAAGGATCGTGGGATCAGCACCTACCCTTGATTGAGTTCGCATATAACAACAGCTTTCAGACGAGCATTGGGATGGTACCATATGAAGCACTTTATGGACGACGATGTAGATCGCCAATCAATTGGGAAGAAACGAGTGAAAAATTTGTTTTAGGACTCGAAATACTTGAAGATAATGCCACCTATGTTCGTATGATAAGGGCCAAACTCAAAGCGGCTCAGAGCAGACAGAAAAGCTATGCCGATATCACGAGTGTTGACTTCAAGGTGGGTGAACACATGTTCGTGAAAGTGTCACCTATGAAGGGCGTGATGAGATTTGGAAAGAGAGGGAAGCTAAGTCTCCGCTATCTTGGACCGTTTGAAGTTTTGGGTCGAGTTGGGGAAGTTGCTTACTGCATTGGATTGCCACCGTTGTTTGATCAGGTACACAATGTGTTCCGTGTATCTATGCTCAGGAAGTACCTTAATGACCCTGATCACGTGTTGAGCGGTCAATCATTTGAGATGCATGAAGATATGACCATGATCGAAGAGCCGGTGGAGATTTTGGATCGAAAGGAACAAGTGTTGCAAACAAAAGTGATTCCATTAGTACTTGTCCGATGGAAGCATCATCCGGCCGAGGAAGCTACATGGGAACGAGAGACCGACGTAAAAGAATAGTATCCGAGCTTGTTTGCGACAGCTTGAGAGTCAAAATGGTATCACCGCAAACATGTTTGTGGATTTAAACTATGTGTTGTAATTCAATGTCGATCTTATGATCAATTTATTTAAGAGAACAATTTCATCCACATAGTCTCAAATGCGGTGTTGAACACGAAATTGGAATTCATCATGGTCACGACATGGCCGTGATGATGTATTTTGTAGAACCAATGACCAACTGGTCATGTTTTACCAAGGAACCAAAAGAAACAGAAAACTTTAAAAATCTGAAGAATCTGATCAAAACTGATTAATCGATTAATCGATTTGGGAATTCGATTAATCGATTTTGGTCGATTAGTCGACTAGCATGCGCCAGTGAGTGGAAATTAATGAAGATTCAGGAAATGAAAGAAGTGAAATTTCGATTAATCGATTTGGGTTTCTATTAATCGATTGTGGATTTCGATTAATCGATCTGGAGATTCGATTAATCGAGTAACTTAACAAATTTTGAAAAACTTGAAGAATTTTCACGATTTCGATTAATCGAAGTAAAATTCGATTAATCGATTTGGGATTTTGATTAATCAAACTGGAAGTTCGACTAATCGAGTCACTTAAGAATTTTGGGAAAAATTTGAAGGACCTTACGATTTCGATTAATCGAAGTGAAATTCGATTAATCGATTTTGGGATTTCGATTAATCGACTTGGAGTTTCGATTAATCGACTGGCTCACGCCAGCGAGCTCCAAAACTTAAAAATTCAAATGACTACGGTTTCGATTAATCGATTTTGGAAATCGATTAATCGATTTCGCGCGGCTAAACCTAGTTTTGAAACTCGATTAATCGACTTTGGAAATCGATTAATCGAACCGGGGCCTATATATATATATATATATATATAGGCCCCATTCGAAATCATTTGGAGTTCTTGCTTTTGCGCGCCTTCTTCTCTCCGACCGATTATTGAGCTAGGGTTTTGGGCATTTTAGATCGATTTTGGATCGAAACCGCGTAGCATTGGATTAAATACCTAAGGTAAACCCTAGATTCGAGTCTTTTCTTCAATTTGAATTAGTAAACCATAGTTTTCTTGAACTTTTCACCAAAATGCCGCCTAAAACGAATGGTGGGCGGCTAAAACTTTTGAGATCGAGTACATTATCGATCAAACCCTGTTTACAAACCCCGATGTACTGGGCGAGACCCAATGGGCTCGTAATTACCTTATCAAGGCCGGTCTCGGCAACATTTTGAAACCAATCCGCAGGTCTTACTACCCTAGATTGGTCCGATTATTTTACCAAGGACTGACGGATGGACCTACCAACGATATAGTCACAACCAAGATAGAGGGTTGTGACTACACATTCACTTGTCGCCACATACATGAAGTCCTAGAGTGCCATCTGGACTTCGTACCCGAGACCACCCTCTTCCCACCCTTTGAGGAAGAGGTGAGATTTGAAGAGATAATGACCCACATGACAAATGGGAAAAAGGGGTCGGGGGCCTCCATTAGGAGGGTCGACCTTCCCCATTACATGTGGATGCTTGATTCCATAATCAAGTGCAACCTTTACCCGCTACGTCATGACACCGAGAGGGTGGATAAAGTGCAGCAGGCACTTTACGCGACCTTCTGTGGCCGTTGGCTTGACGCCACCATGATCATCCTCGAGGGGATGAGATACATTAAGGGCAAGTTGATGAAGGGCAACTTGAGGCCCAAGGAGAAAATGTCCTATGCTTGGCTCATCTCGAGCATGCTGGAGTGTTACTCAAAGGCCCCAGAGTATACGCCATATCGCCCTATGAGGAGAGGGCTATAGACCGAGTGAAGACGTTCTCAAACTCTTCATGGAGCCGTAGTTACAATTTACTTAAGCGGACCCTACCGGCTCAGAGTCCAGTAGCAGCAGCACCACCACCACCCCCACCACCACATCAGGACCCACCCGTAATAATTATTTTTTACCAAAAGGCATTTCTGGTATTATGTCCAGGTCATATCGGATACATATCGACCATATTAGCTGATATAGTATAAATATCAGCCAGTATAGGCTGATATTATACCTGTATCAAATCAGGGGCTCATATCATATTGGATCAGGTCTAACCAAATTCATATTGGCCGATATGTATTGGATATGGCCAATATTTAAAACCATAGTCACGTGGGTTATGGAGCAGATTGAGTGGGAAGATTTCTTGACTTTATTTTTTTTTGAACGGTAAAGACGCATTCTATTAAAAAAAACAGCGAGAAGCTGTCCGAGTACAATAGAGGGAAGGGCCAGCTGACCGGGCCCAGTGGAGGGCCTCCCCCCTGGCCCCCTCCTTATCCAGCACCACCCACGAGTATATAAAGTCCCGGATAGACTTTAGGACCATCCCGATTGGAAGGCGTTTCTGGTAAAAAATATGAGCGTTTCTCTCGAGCCAAATACTCTAGACCATCGCAAAGAATCCAACCCTTCCAAAAAGCTCCCATCTGTCCCACGACTCTAGCCCCAAACCAAGTAAGAAACTGCTGAGAAATGGTTAAAGGGCAGGTCCGGTGCATGTCGAAAGAGTTAAGAATAACCCCCCAAATCTTTTGAGCCACCCAACAGTGGAGAAAGAGGTGGGGAGATGGACTCTTCTGATTGGAGACACATGACACACCTATTCTGAATATCTTTCCTCCGACGGATCAGCTGATCCATCGTGAGAACCTTCTCTTTAAGGAGAGTCCACGTAAAAAAATTGACTTTGGGGGGAGATGCAACCTTCCACAAACCAACCCACTCACACTGAAGAAGGGGCCTATATGACAACATCTGATGGTAAGACCTAGTGCTAAAGATCCCGTTCTTACTCAACCCCCATATCCTTGCATCAACTCTAGTACGATTTCTAATAGCCCCATACACCACCGCCAGCAGGCGAAGGAAAGGAGGTTCCTCCTCCTCTCTAAGAAGCCTCCTAAGGACCAAGTCCCAACATATCCCCCTTGCAAAATCCGTGAAAAAGCTAGCCACGATTCTGAGGGGGTCCGATGCGATGCTAAAAATGGTCGGAAACACTTCTTTAAGCGACATGGGCTCCACCCACGGGTCTTCCCAGAACTGGATGTGGGTGCCGTCTCCCCAACTATAAGACACCCATCGAGAGAAATAGGACCAAGTCCCACATAGACCCTTCCACCAAGGCGAGAAATTTCGATTAATGGCAACGTTAATTCCCCAGTTGCCTTCTAGATGACTGTACTTATCTGCCAAGACTGACAACCAAAGGTTCCCTCTCTCTTTTTCCATACCAGTCCGCCAAAACCACTTTCCCATAAGAGCAGTATTGACCCATCTCAAAGAGCGGATTCCTAGGCCACCAAAGCTGACCGAGAGATGGCAAGTGTCCTAGATGACTAGATGGTACCTCTTGTCCAGGCCTGATCCCTCCCATAAAAAGTCCCTTTGGATTTGCCCCAATTCGTGGATCACACCCGTCGGACAATTGAATATGGACATGTAGAATATTGGCAGACTAGCTAGGACAGATTTGACGAGGAGGCGACCCCCGCTGCTGAGGAGTTTCCTCGACCAGGAGGACAACCTTCAGTCAAACCTCTGAACCACCGGGTCTCAGGCCCTTGCCGATGGACGACCAAGCACGAGAGGAAGCCCCAGATAAGTGTGATAGGAAGGGCCTCGATCTCGCTACCTTACGGCAATGCATCGATCTGAGATGATCTCTGCTCCAATCTCGGGGCCGAATCTATTTGTGCAAGTTAATGCTGCCTTACGATATAACCCGTAGATTGTGAGGACCTCCACATACACTGGGAACTCAACCACATCAGCCATGCAAAAAAGAAGTGTCGTCCGCATATTGGAGATGAGTTACACATCGACCGCTTGAGCCCACCTGGATTCTAGAAATGTAGTCTAGCTGTCGGGCCCAATAGATGAGGTCGTCTAACGCTTCCCCAACCATGTTAAACAAGAAGGGGGAGAGGGGGTCTCCTTGCCTGACGCCTCGAGTAGTTTGGAAATAATCCATTGGAGACCCATTAATGATGATAGAGAACCATGCCGTAGAGTAGCAAACTCGCATTCAACTTTTCCATCGGACCCCAAATCCAAATCCAAATCCGCTCAACATGTAATCAAGACAACCCCAATTCACTCGGTCATACCCCTTCTCCATGTCTATTTTCTAAAGGGCGGTGGGGTTGTGGTCGCGGTGAGCAGAATGCACAACTTCTAGAGCCACGACAACTTGATCCACTATTTTCCTACCCTGCACGAAAGCCCCCTAGTTAGTCGAGATCAGTTTTCCTATACTAGCACCTTCGAGATAATTTTGTACAAATAATTGACTAGGCTGATCTGACGATAATCTCGAAGGTCCTCGGCTCCCTTTTTTTCGGGATGAGGCAAACGAAGGTGGAGTTCATAGCACGTCCAATGAAGTTGTTATCGTGGAACTCCTGAATGACAGCCATAAGGTCATCCTTGAGTAGGGATCAAAAGCTTCAGTAAAACTCCATGATGAAGCCATCTGGACCTTGAGACTTGTTTTTCCCATTATTTTTGATGGTCCGCCAAACCTCCTCTTCCTGAGACGGCTGCTCCACGACGACTTGATCCCCCTCGAAGATGGTACGAAATGGAATTCTGTCCAGCTCAGGCCTGATCCGACCCTCGTTCGAGTACAACTTTATGTAGAAATCGATCACCCGAGATTTGATCTGATCGGGGTTTGAGTACACACAACCATCCACCGCAATTTTGTCCTGAGCATTCGCTATGACATGAAAGAACTTGGTATTATTGTCCCCCTCTCTGAGCTAATGAACCTTCGATTTTTGCTTCCAACATACCTCCTCTGCTAGGCATTTATCATTGATTTCCAATTTCTTGATAAGTCTCTCTTCTCTTTCCAACTTCGACAGATCTTTGGACTCCTCCAGATCATCCAATTCCTTGAGCCTAGCGAGGATTGCCTCTTTAGCTACGTGGATCAGCCCAAAAGTGTCTCTGTCTCATTCTTTAATACGACCTTTGAGGAGCCCCAACTTGGAGATGAATCTGAAGGCAACAGATCCTGAAGGACAAGTCTCGTTCCACCAAGTGTGGACAAGGGCCCGAAATCTGTCATCAAGGAGCCACATATTCTCGAAACGGAAAGGGGAAGTGCCCTACCCTCGAGTCTCGCAGCAAAGGAGTGGGTGATGATCAAAGACAACCCTGGCGAGGCCTTGCTGGAGAGCGGTAGGGTATAGCTCTATCCATTCGGAGGTGCAAACAAAGTGGTCAATACAACTCAAGGTGGGCACATCTTGAAGGGTTAACCAGGTGAAGCGGGCACCTGGTAACGGGTGATCGACCAACTCCCAGTCCCGAATGAAAGCGTTGAAATCCTGCATCACAGCCGCGTTCGGGGTCCCTCCCACTCTTTCGTGGGCCCATCTAATAGCATTGAAATCGCTGCCGAAATTGTGCGGATAATCCCACCGGGCCGCTATTGCTGTCAACTCAAACCAGAATTCCGCCTGGCTGCCATCATAAGACGGTCCATATATATCAGTGAAGGTCCAAACTTTCCCGTTGTCCCTGTTCCGCAACACAACAATAGCGGAGAAGAGGCCCACCTTTTCATCAATCTTCTCGAACAGATATGAGTTCTAGGCGACCAGAATACCCCCTGCGGCTCCGATCAAGTCAACCCCAGTCCACCCCAACGCCTCCCACCGAGCACCGACGCCACCTTAGCGCTATCACAACATCCCCAGTTAGTTTCTTGCAGCTTAACCACCGCTGGCTTGGAAGCGAAAATCGCCTTCTTGATCCCAGCTCGCTTTTTCAGCTCACAAATCCCACACACGTTCCATGAGAACATCTTCATAAGGACACAACAAAAGGCCGCCCCTACCAAACCTAACCAAACCTACGTGCGATTATGCTCACCTAGATCCCCTTCCGTCCAACATTCCCCATTGACGAGATCCCCTTCCGTCCAACATTCCCCATTGAAGCCTAGCAAGTTCTCTAGACTTAGATTGTTTCTTTGTCTTCCCCTTAACTCTGGTTCGATCGAGGAGAATGGAATTAGAGACTTCTCGTAGGTTGTCGTCCGAACCCTTAAAAGTTATTCCAAGCTCGTGGCCCACTCGAATTAACACGCGCCTCTTAGGTTACTGATGTACAGGTTGCCAGCGCTTGGAGGGAGAACCAGCCCCTTGTGATGGCCAGCAACAAATCCCAATTGTTGGACTCGTCTTGACAGAGTGAGCTGATCGGCCGAATCTCGGTAGTGGAAGATGAATCCGAAGAAAAGAAATTCAAACCAACAAATGAGGAGGAGCTCGCTGGATCCGCCCCTCTTAGATTCGAGTCATCGTGAGAAGGTGGGGACGCACACCTCAAAGACCTGGCAGCCATAGAGGGAACCTGATGGTCCGACGAAAAGCCCGGGTCGTTCACACAGGTCTCGGATGAAACCGCAGAGGATAGTGTATTCCCAGTCGATGGGTCCCCACATCGTGTACCTACTCGTCGGATCGTGCAATTCTTGGAGTCGTTGATCAAAACGGGTCGCTGTGGTTCCCACGGCCCAGCGAAAGGAGAGCCGATTCCATAGCATGCACCCATTAATAAAGTCCAGTTGGACGAGCTTGAGGCCCGACCGGCCCAATAAGGATGGCACGTGGCAGCAATCGACATAAATATCCCCTTGTGAAGACACGTGTCTTCGGGCTTCGGATCCCTCGACACGACACCCCCCTCTTTCTTAAGCCGACGCTATGCAGACATTCCTCCATACCAGCCATAAAAACCTCGAGCGGTTTACGAAAACTGCAGCTGGCCTCAGACGTCGACAGGGGACGTGTTCCACCTGTCGCCTTTACATTCGCAAGCATATATAAATCCTCGAATCCCATGCGCGACCCTAGCGCCAAAATGTCGAGATCAGGAAGGTTCTCAAAAGCCCTTTCGATTGAGATGTCAGCACGTGGCAGACGACCCCCTAAAGTCCACTCGAGGAGCATAGGGTCCTCTCCCCTCCCAAATTGGAAATAAAAGGCTATGGAAGGTCTCCTGGCTCTCCAGGCCGTCCTTTCCTTTCCAAAAAAACTCCATCGCTTCCA
Source organism: Chloranthus sessilifolius (assembly GCA_021018995.1). Taxonomy (NCBI): domain Eukaryota; kingdom Viridiplantae; phylum Streptophyta; class Magnoliopsida; order Chloranthales; family Chloranthaceae; genus Chloranthus; species Chloranthus sessilifolius. Next base: position 10,221,369 of record CM037585.1, read on the forward strand.
CTGCGGCAGGGCGATGCATCGTAGTCGTAGATTTGAACGGTGAGAGATCTTCGATCAGCCCCCCGTCTTCCCGAGAATCCGTTGCTGTCCTATCTTTGTTTGGCCTTGACTTTCCCTCATCTCTGTCACCCTCACCATCATCGGCGGTAACTATCGCTGGCGAATCATCGCAAGCCTCGTCCTCCGGCTCCAACTCCTCTCTTCTCTGTCTCCAGCCATAGGTTCATGGCTCCTCCCTGTTGAGGTGGTGCACCTTGCCGCGACTGGCTTCCTATGCTGCGGTACTGGCGGGGCCACATCCCTCTGTGAGGATTCTTTCCCCGATCGGAAGCTCAGATCTACCCCGTTCTAGACTGCGTGGATGACCGGTGCGATTTTTTCACCAGTGCGAATGAGTTCGTGTTCCTTACTTCCGATGGTCCCCGCCGATTCCTTCTTTGGATGCGCTGGGAGGAGAGTCCTCTCACCCAGCTCCACTTCTACGAAGACCCGAATGCGCTGGCCATTGATTCCGACAATGCAACTACTCGGGATGTTATCGAGGCTATCCGAGACGATGAGGATCTGGGCGTAACTAGTCTCCCACAAATCGGTGGTGCTCCGATCGATGGAGATGAGGGAGCCACAGATGGACCCAATTGCCGTGAAGACCTCAGGGGCCCAAGCGTGAAGCGGGATTCCAAATAGGCGAATCCAAGTTCCCCCTTTGAAGGTGAGCGGAGACGCCTCTCCGTTGTGAATATTCCAGCGGCCAGCAGCCACCGGGGCGTCATCGATGAGAAATTCCGTCTCCAAGTAGAACAAATTGGCAGTGGCCTGATCCTGGAAACGTCGAATGTAGCTAGTCGGGGATATGGGAGAAACGTGGGGTTGATCAAAGAATCCCCACCTCCGATACACCCATTGGAAAAACTGTACAGGGGTATAATATGTTTGAGGAAACACACTGAGACCTAGAGTGCCAGGAGATGCGAAGCCAAGGCCTCGAACTTGTTGTTCCAAAATTCCAAGACCCTGGAGCCACCTCTTCCGCCTATGGAAACCGAATCGCAAGCCTTGGGACAGCCCGCAGCCTTATCAGGGCAGCCGTCAGCCTCCAGACACATGTTAAGATCACTTGGGCAGCCAATAACCAATGAAGCGAAGGAGACCTCAAGGAGAATCCTACCCAAAGTCGGCTCCCCAGATCTCAGCGCTACCTTTTTTTGCTTCCCTGCAATTGACCATCCGTGCTTTAGGTCCTGCGCCTGAGGGCCAGTAGTGAACATCTGATCCTTAGATTTTCCTCTCAGAGTAGGGTGGTCGTAGTCTTTAACCAGGATCCCCTCTGCCCTGCTCACCTTGCATCCGTTTTGGTGGCACAATGATCGTCGTCTAAAGTTTATGTTGCGGCAAGACAGGCAAATTCAATCACCCGTTTGGAGAACCATACGAGCGCCCATCTCTTGACTCTATTAGATATGGAGAGATTTAAAGATGTGATTGGCTATTTTTTCCATAAAGTTTAAGGGAGTAGGACGATTTTAACAGGAAATAAATCAGAGTTTCATGAGAAGAAATGTGCAACAGCCTCAAGTAAATAGAGGGTATCGAGTTACTATAAAAGCTGCGACAGATATTATAAGGTAGAGGCTTCAAAACTTTCTAAAGCTGGAAACCCAGAGTTTCAAATGGGACTCTATTAATTAGGAGATTTGCTAAATATAAATTCGATTAGATGTTTGAGATTTCCAGAAGTACAGGGTTCCTATTTAATCTGCGACAACCTTCAAATCTGGGAAGACTTAGATGTAAAGACCTTTGACGAGGAGTTTTCAGGGGAGGCTGTTGACCAGAATAATATGTTCGACTTTCTCTTATTAATTGAGTTAGTTGTTTACCAAGTTAATTAGGATATTTTATTTTAGGAAGCTAGTTTTAGATATGTTTCTTTTATAATATTTAGTGCTGTAAAACAGATTTTAGAGTTTGTGATTGAATTAATTTTTAGAGAACCATGGGTTATTTCCAGGTTCTTTTGAAACCCCTCTTTCAAGTTGCATAAATCTCTCTATACTAGCTTGGATTATTTGTTGAAATAAGGTATGTTCTTGAATCTTCATCGAATTTTCTTCTTATTTTGATTATCTTCCTCTTATACCACATAAACGCGTCTCATTTGCCATTTGGCATGAGAACATCAATTCATACAGTTTGACCTCTTTGAACCTTTTTTTCATCAACAGAAAACAAAATTTTAATGAGTGTATGGGCATAATGATACGGTTTATTGTGTGTTCTACTTTTAATAAACTATTCTTAAAGAATAATCTTTTTCTTTGTAAATGCTTCACAAAATATAATATATTTTGCAAGTCAAACTTGTATCGTGGACCTCTTGGCAGGTTCTTTATGGAAGCCTCTTGTCTAACATTTTTTTGGAGATTAGTGCCTCCTATGACCTTATCAAATGTCTATATGAAGTTGGTTTTTGGATCATTAAGACTCCCTAATTTCTACGTTTTTATGTTGATATTTCAGGGTAAATGTTTCTCTTGGGCCTACAGAAGAGAGGCAGCTCTTGAGTGGATTACATACAGTGAACGACATCTACTGTTGCCGCTGCCAACAAATATTGGGCTGGAGATATGTGAGTTGGAAAATAGTTCTTTGCTTTCGTCTTCTGGTTTTGTTCTTTTAGCAAGTAGAAGACTGATATGTACCCGCCATGCATGTGTGCAAGCGTGCACACACGCATAAAACAGAATTAATGAACAATAAACCACACTAGCAAATAAATAGGTGTGATCTAGATTTCTTGTAGAGCTAAGAGTTCTTCTAGATACCTTTTATAATATGTAAAAGGTTCTTTGTCGAGGTTATATTGTAATTGGTTTTGAGAAGTAGTTTTATGAGGTTTTTTCTTTTCGTCAAATTTTTGTTCAACTGTTTACTCAGCCCAGCTACAAATGAATGCAGATCTATGTAAGTTGGATGTATGGGCACTTCTCCTTACTGTCTTTAGATTGGTTGAGAGCTTAAAGAACTTTATATACAATGAGGTGAACTAATGAATCACTAGTAATATTCATGGATTCTGTTGGTAACAAAATGTCAATACTTTGAATTTTTAATGTTCTTATCGAATAATAACCTGATATTATAGTGGTATTACAGACTCATATGCATGTATCAATTTTTTTTTTTCCATAAATTTTCATACTGCTTCTCACTATGTAACACTCCAGACCTTTCCCTAGATTTATTAAGATTAACAAATGCTTCTCGGCGCTTCAATCTTCGTGATTGGAGCCTTGATATCCATCTTAGACCATTAATGGCCTGTTTTTACTGTCATTGAGGCCCTTGAAGCCTCCTCAACTATGTCTTAGCAATTGTGAACCATTGTTAACCTTCAATGGTCACGCTTTTAACTCCATTCGTCAATAACTACTGTGGCAACTATTTTTATGATTCTATACCCTATTTTCTGCTCTGATTTTTATTACTCAACCCTGACAGCTTCAGAATATCTTCATTGATTCATCTACAACTTTCATCTAGGCTATTGATATTACTCGGTCAACATTTTTCAAATGAGAGGCTTCGATGGTCCTCAGTAGCTGCCAATCCTAATCCCATGTTCCTGGTGAGTGCTCCAGTTATTGTCTGAGTTGCTTAAACACCCTATAAACGCTTTAATCTCTATTTTTAGGCCTCTGATACCCTTGTTGACTAATTATGTCCTAATGATGGCTGAAATAAACCTGAACCCATATTGATGTTTGATAATTCTTACCCCCAACCTTACTGGCTAGGGTCAACATTAATCACCTCCCGAGTCAACAGTTTCACTCTCTCCCCTCTCGTTCAGCTTAACACGTATACATAGCTTACATGTTTTTATAACTTATGCTTTGTAGATGACAGAATATTACTATAGTTATATGATAACCTATTATTGGAATATATTGTACTTGTATACGTGTGCATACTTATCAGATAAGAAGCACTTTTAGTATGTATATGCAAAAATGTACATATAATATGTGTATATACATTTTATTTAGTGTTTGTAGGGTATGTATTTATGCATATAATATTTTGAGACGCACCTGTGCTGGCAGAAATGTATTTATGAATGTATACATAAATTATATACGTTTATTTGATCAGCATGATATATACTTTTAATACCTTCCTTCTAGCACCCCCATGTGGTGAATCTTAGACTTATTTCGAAGTGCTCATTGAGAAAATTTCAACGGTATATTATTTGTTGAAATCGGGCAAGAAACAAGCAAGTTATGGATGTTTCATGTTTTCTAAAAGGGTCGAGGGTACTTTTGTAAATTGTGTGGTTAGGAAACACCCTACTTGGTGTAAGCAAGGGTCAAAATACCGGATTTCCGGTACGTATCGTCCTGACCTCCAGGACGATACGCTCCGGGTATCGTCCGATACATTCAATGTATCGGCGATACATTGAATGTATCAGTTTGATACATTCAAAAAACCGGTATTTTGAAAAAAAATTCCCAAAAAAATCCCAAAAAATTCCAAAAAATATGAAAAATTATATTTATTTATTTTGTATTTATTTCAACTATTTTTGCTTTTATTTTTGACTTATTTGATGCATTATTTAGATGAATATATAAGTAAGATGCCTATTTTGTAACTTAACCCAAGCCACATACCTATTTTGTAACTTATTTTTGTCTTAAGATCACATTTTTGACTTAATGTAATAGATCTTCTAACATTATGTTCGACCAGTTGATCACATGCCTATTTTATTAACAATATTTCATAATTTGATCGACGCAGACACGCAGTCACGCATAAACTAAATTACAATGTATATTGACAAAAATAAATTATATATTGTCAAAAATAATAGCTATGTTGATAAAAATAAATTTAATTGTACATGAAAAACTTACTTTAGAGCCACATTGAATTTCGTGGTGGTTCTTGGCCCTCATGATCATCGTCATCATCGGTGCGCGAGCTTTCCGGCCTTTGCCTATAATGTTGCCCATATTGATACCCATGATTATATGTGCCCCCTTGAAACTGAGGCTCAGTGTAGTACGTAAAGGCCGGTCCTCCAAAAATCTGACCAACGAAGTCATATGGCACCGAATAGGTTTGTTGTGGCTGATAGTATGGGCTACTAGTTTTTGAATCTTCAGTATTTTGCAAACTGAATCCCCCGAAGCTAGAAGTCATATAACCCATATCCGTATCATCTTGTGGTGGTGGTGGTGTTTGATATGATCTCGACGCTCCTCTTCCTTCAACCCCTCCCATTCTAAATGTAGGAGTGTCGAACTGTGTTAACGGCGTCGAGTCATCGTCCCATGCCGCTATATCTCTATAAGGATCAGAGGTACCAGCTTCCTCCCCTCCACCACTAGTGCCAACGTCCCCTCCACCATCATGCCCTCTACCATCATCCTCACCACTCTCATCATCACTACCGGGCTGCGTTTCGTCATCAGATCCAACCACTGAATGACGATTCAATCTTCTTTTCCGCCTCGGTGGTTGGGAAGCTTGCTGCTCTGCCACTCTTTCAGCATTGTCCAGCCATTCAGTGCTCTCACTATCCAAGACTGGCTCTTCTCTCTCTTCGATCCATTCATTCAAAGGGTTATCCTCCTCGAATATATAATCCAACTGGATGGGATCAAAATAATCACCGTCTGCAAGGTAGAATATGATAGATGAATTAGTGTAATATGTAAGTAAGACTTCATATAATTGAGGATCTAAGACTTCATGTAATTGCTTACCACGGTTGGTCCTCTGTATATTCCTGACCCTTAATTGCATGTTGTAGTGGCAGTAGACTAACTTTTCCAATCAGTCCATAGTTAGTCTATTCCTTGTCTTAGTATGAATGAGAGAGAAAGTGCTCCAATTCCGCTCGCAGTTGGACGAGGAACACGTTTGCGATAATACCCTCATTGCTACCCGCCTCAATATCGGACCATCACCTCCATAATGCATCCACCAATCAGCGAGTTTGTCGTGTTTAATTTGGGATTGCGCCAACGGGGTCCCAAATGACCCATGTCTCTTGCGAAACATGTCAATCTATAAAGATGAAAGACAGTAAGGCACATATCAATAAATAGATGATAATATCACATGACATTTGACTTATTACTTATAAGGTATGATACTATGATCACTCACATCTCTTATGGCTTGGCCTTGGTCCGCAAACTCAAGGAGCATTCTTTGGATTACATTGAGCAAACCGGTATACACTTCATCAGTGTCGCTCAGCTTGAAGCGTCGCGTATACTGGAAGGCTGGATTCAAGTAGTGTGCTACACATTAAATATGAGCAATTTCATCAGTATATGAAAATAATGAATAAATAAATAAAAATCACTACATAATTGTGCAACATGTTATACCTGCCGCATGCAAGTACTGGTGAAATTGTGCATCTCACCTCTTGTCGATAATCGCCAAAGATTGCTTATATTTTGTAGGGCATTTGGTTTTATAGCCAATTTTGCCTTATCCATTGACTCATAACGCATTACCCCATCGTTGGTTTGTCATCACCATCAACCAATGTCAACACTTGCACCAACGAGGTAGTGACGGCGATCAGGTGGTCGACATCTGCCCAAAATCGCGTCAGATCGGTCAAGAACTTCAGGTAAGCTAGTCTCTTCGTTCGTGGGAGTCCTATTTCATGTTGATTCTATTCTTCCGACGACACCATGCTTTTCAGCTCACGCCTATATCTAGCCAAACTCTGTAGGGCTAAGAACTGTGTTGCAAAACGTGTAATCACAGGTCGGAGCAACTCATTGTTCATGAAGGCTCTCATTAAATTGACCAGCTTGTCATTGTTGTACAGGTAGGAAGTAATCGTTCTTCCCTTTTGAATAGTTGCCTGTGCCTTGCTTCTCTTTCCTAAATCCTCAAGAATGAGGTCCACGCAATGTGCGGCACACGGGGTCCAGTACAGGTGACGTCTCTTCGCCATTAGTTTTAATCCAGCGGCTTTGTAGTTTGCCACATTGTCTGTTACCACCTGTATAACCCGCTGCTCTCCAACCTCATAAACTACCATATCCATTAGTTTAAAGAGGTAGTCAGCAATCTTTACATGTCTAGAAGCATCAACTGATTTCAAAAATCTTCCGATCGTAAACCAAAAAGTTTATCAAACTCTTCTTTGTGGGACCAGTCCATCCATCGCACATAATTGTGCAACCTCTCTCATCCCATACATTCTCAAAGCTCTGTACATAGGCAGCTATCTCATTGTACTCATCTGTTAGTAAGGGCCCAGATATCTCATATGAAGAAGGCTTTTTAACTCTTGGACCAACTTCTGCACTTGTATCAATCATGCTTTTGAAGTACGACGAGTCTGCTACTTGGCTCGGAATGTGGTTGTATATAAAAAACTTGGCAATGGATTTTCCAAGCTTCTTCCCCATTTTTGTAAGTGAGATTGCACTCAATTTGGTTTGTTTTGAGCTTTCAGTGCGATACATGAATGGATCCATGGGGGCTGTAGTACGGCCTCTAGTAGACGACCTATAATCCCTCCCAAATGTCGACTCCACGCAACATCCTCATCAACATCAACAACATGTGGCCTATGACTAGATCCACCACCGGTAGCAGGCATGGATGGGCCCCTCAACCTGGACCGAAACCGATAATCGGCTTCTTCCTGATCTCGCCACTGTTGTGCTTCCCTGGCACTCTCTCTCATAGCTCTCACTATCCGCTCATCCTCATCCTCATCCTCATCATCCTCAGGTGCACTTGATGTAAACTCTGGATCTGGTCTCCTGATTCTCATACATTTCCCTATCACGATTGGCTTCAGCTTTTTTCTTTCCCTTTGCCGCTTGTAAACTAGCTCTGATATTTTCTTTTACCTCTCTGGGTACACTGGGACACCCTCTTGTCTCTCCCTTTACATGAGCCAGATGCTCCTTTAATCGTGTGATACCTCCTCCCAGCAGTTTTTTTCCACAAAGCTTACATTGTATCTGGAGTCTATTAGCATATATTGTTGTACCATATTGCCACACTGGATCTGTCGAACGTATCATATTTATTTATTTCACCTGCATGAATGAGCAAACGATTGCATTAGAGTAAACATCTAATTTACACTTGAAAATAAAATTTATTTTTTAATTATTGCTATTTTAAAAATATTAGATTATATTTTATTAAATTTATTTGATATTATTCTAATTTTTATAAAATTTAGATTACATTTGAATTTTTATTTTATATTATTCTAATTTTTAAAAGATTAGATTATATTTTATCAAATTTATTTGATATTATTATAATTTTTGAATGTTTATTTGATATTATTATAATTTATGAATGTTTATTTGATATTATTTTAATTTATGAATATTTATTTGATATTATTATAATTTATGAATGTTTATTTGATATTATTATAATTTATGAATGTTTATTTGATATTATTTAAATTTTTGAATATTTATTTGATATTATTATAATTTATGAATGTTTATTTCATATTATTATAATTTTTGAATGTTTATTTCATATTATTTTAATTTTTGAATATTTATTTGATATTATTTTAATTTATGAATATTTATTTGATATTATTATAATTTTTAAAAATTTATTTGAAATTTATCCCATATTATTCTAATATTTTATGGGACATATCCCATAATATTAATTATTTTAATTATATTTGACGGTCACATATAATCAATATGGGTCACATATAATTAAATTTATTATTAAAATTAATATAGGTCACATATAATTTAATATGTGACCCATAAATTTAATTATATGTGACCCATATTAATTTTAAGTTTAAATTATATGTGACCCATATTGACCCCATTATTTTATTAATTATATGTGACCCATATGATATGTGACCCATATTATATGTGACCCATATTGATTACATGTGACCCTTAATTATAATTATTTATATTATTTTTGACCCATCAATTTAAATATTTTAAATGGGGTCACATATAATTATTTTTGACCCATCATATTATTTTTGACCCATTATTTATATTATTTTTAATTAATTTAAATATTTTAAATATTTTAAATTATTTTTTCCCTCTTCTTAATTTAAATATTTTAATTATTTTAAATAATATTAATTATTTTAAATAATTTAAATAATTTAAATAATTAATATTATAGGTAAATGATAAATTTTAAAGGTAGATCTACCTAATTTAAGGGTAGATCTATACTTATATAAGGTAGATCTACCCTTAAATAAGGTAGATCTACACTTATTTAGTATAGATCTACCCTTATTTAAGGTAGATCTACCCTTATTTAGTGTAGATCTATACTTATTTAGTGTAGATCTACCTTAAATAAGGGTAGATCTACCTTATTTAAGGGTAGATCTACACTAAATAAGTGTAGATCTACCTTATTTAAGGCTAGATCTACACTTTTTTAGTGTAGATCTATCTTATTTTAGTATTTAAAATGAAATAAAACGATAGTAAAATGATAAATACGTACCTTCCACGTTGATCCCGTGATTTTTTGTGCAATTTGGCGCCGATTTAGGGTGTAGAGAATCGAAAAATGAGAGAGGAAGAAGAAGGAAGAAGAGAGGAAGAAGAGAGGAAGGAAATGGGGGAAAAAAAGGGGTTACCCGACTAAAGAGTCGGGTCTATGGGTGGGGCCCACCAAAATTTCAAATTATCGGACGATAATTTGAAATTACCGTCCGATAATTTGAAATTATCGTTCGTATCGGACGATAATTTCAAGTCTTTTGTTTTTTTAAAATTTCAGCCAAATTATCGGACAATAATTTGAAATTATCGTCCGATACGGACGATATTTTGTCCGTAGCGGACGATAATTTAGTTATTTTAAGCAGGGTACAATACATAGGGTATGTATCGTACCGCTGACCTCTAAAACCGATACGTATCGTCCGATACGTATCGGTATCGGACGATATTTTGACCCATGGGTGTAAGTGATCCACACTTTATCTAAACCATGTGTTTAAAAAGGCTTATTAAAGTTCTCACTCATTAATTCAAAGACATGATCTGAAATTTTCTCTCTCTCTCTCTCTCTTTCCATTTTTTGGCACAAGTCCACGTAGGACTATTTGTTGCAAAACCTAGTCAATTATATTCCCTCTCTAATCCACTTCTTTCTCTAACCCAAACCACCCCCTTTTTAAATGGAATGCCACATGGACATCGCCTCTCTTTCTTTCCTTTAATTATATTTTAATTGGAGAGCCGAAGTTATGCCCTTTAATTAGCAAGAGAGAGAAAGATTCACATGGACTCTCCTCTCTTGTGCTATTTTAGAAATAGTCCACTTTGGACTCTTTTTTCAAACCTCTCTCTCTCTCTCTCTAAAAATCTCTCTTTCCATCTCACACTCTTTCTCTTGCTCTTTTCCTCTCACACCCAGACACTGTCACTCACTCGTCCTCCTCTTGCTTTCTTAATCTCTCTACCACTCATCTGCTTATCTCTCTTATATTCTATTAAGAAGAAGATTATGATCTTATTATGAAGGTAAACTCTCTCTCTAATCTCTTACCTCTCTCTCTCTCTTCGGATTGATGTGATTATTAATATGTGAGCGAAATAATTTTAGCTCATCTAACTTTTCTATTTCCCCCTTTTTCATCAAGTCTCTAGCGAGGAGCACAGATTGTTTTATCAAGCCCCCCCAACCTTCATCCTGATTGTAATAAGGTGGGTACCTCACATTTACTCCATCTACGTGGAATTAGGTAATAGGGCCAGTATGTGAATGGATTGTTTGTTGTGTGAAACCTGGAAATTGTATACACAAATCCAGAATCGACCCTCAAGAGAGTCGGTAAAGGCATGGTTTTGACTTTTGATTATGGACCTCTCTAATGCATGTGTCTAGATTTGTTATCGATACTCATGCATAAATTGTACAATTATATCATTAATGATCACACTTAAGGAGGATTTATAGGGTTCCACCATGACATTTCATAGTACCTTATCTGTACCGTACGTTTTCATTTGATTTTTTATAATGAAAAACTTAGTATTTTAGGTGCTATAATTCTGTAAAATTTATTAAGGCCGCCATTTTCAAATTATTTCTGATTTCTCACAAATTTTTTAGGTGACTATATACCCACTGTAACAGATTTATGAAACTTATCAACTTTAATTAGTGGTCTTAATGTCCTTAGAATTTCGTAAAAATATTATGGTACTGCCTTTATTAATCTCAGAAAAAATTAGGGTTAGATTGCATTTATATTTTTAAATAATCGATTACTTTTTTATTGTAGGAATTATTGCCCCTTATTCTGAGGCGTAAATGGGTAATTCATGCCTCCGAAATTTTTCTGTAGGCTCAGTATAGTGTCAAGTGTCCAGTGAAAAATTTCGCGATTTCTTGGATAAGCTCTTTGTTGTCATATGCGATTGTATAATCGATTATGGGATGCAAATGCATGTTAGCTGGCCTGGATCGCGTAAGCCACACTATGGCTTATGCGATCCAGGAAAGTATGCCATCGCATACTCAGTGTGCAATGACATACTGTTGAGATTTCTTTAAGGCTCCTTTGAGCGTGAATAGAGGGTCCACTAATGCTGTGGCGTGATTGTAACTTGTAATTGTAATGTTTTATTTTTTCGAAATTAATCAAGTTATAAATTGTAGTGTATCATTCATATATCACAATTACTGAATCAAATTTATTATAGTGTATTTTTTTTTTCACCTTCTGTCATACTCTTATGTTTTAAGGAGTTAATACATGCAACATATTTTAAATTGTTTCTATAATTTATTTTTCACATTTTTAACTATTTTAACTATTTTCTATATTTTTAAATAAAAAAAATCATTATGCCATGTTTATGTTATTATGCGAATCACATAAGTTATAAGCCATGGGCTTATATCATTGCATAGGATGGCATAAGTGATCTGATAACATTGGGCAGGCGAAAATTACTTTAATGATATTACCTTTTTTATCAGGAATTATTTTAAGAACTAAGCGAATTCATTTTAAGCTCAAATTTTTATTTGGGATAAGTTAGACTATCTATATTTATGCCCAAAATTTGAGAATGTATTTTTTTTTTATTTTTTTTTTATTATGAATTTCCCTTTAAAAATCTTATATAAATTATAGAAACTAAAATATATGGATTTATGGCCTTAAATTTTTACATGTATTTTAAATGAGTCACTATGTTCCATGAAAGTTTCAGATGCTTATGAACTGCAAAAATATTTTTTCAAGAATCTATGATTTGATTCAACCTGTTACCTGAAGATTCTTCTATTGGTTTTGATTGCTTTCACGCCCCAATAGGAAGGCTTGTGAAATAACTTTTATAAGCTAGTCATCTCCACTCCTGAATAAGAACTCAGAGTGATATAACTGATAAGATGATCTCATGAATTTATTCTTCATTCATGCATGATAGTTAAATTGTTTACCTTTTAGCTTATGTGTTAATTGTGTTCAAGTTAAATTGCATCTAACAACATCCATTATTCATTTATGGTAATAGATCTCATGGTAATCTTCAGCATGAGTAAATCTAAGCATAGTTGAGATACTACTATGTGATATATGGAGATCTGTGATGGGAGCTTTCTGTATGCCTTATTCCATAGTCACCAAGTCAGGGTTCACTAATAATGCAAGAAAGTTCAAATTTGGAAAAACTCAGCAAAATTTGACAACTTCAGGGAAAAATCAGAGAAAAAGTTCAAAAATATTCGCAACTTTTTAAGAAGTTGCAAATTATCTACAAATTACTCGCACTTTAAAAAAAACATGAATTTTCCAAAACTCATGAATAATTCGTTAATATTTCGGAGAACATCAAATTCACGAATTATTCACTAATTTCGAAAAATTCGGCGAATTTGGTGACTATGGCGGGACTACTATGAGATCTTTGCCCTTGATTTGTTTCCTTCATTTAATTGCTGCAGGAGAAGGCTTACGAAGAGAGTCAAAAATTCAAAGAAGGGAAGTACATCCTTGAGAAAACCAGAATGCTGAAGGAGGGTTGGTAAGTACACACTTATAGCAAGGCAAAGCAGCAGCATAAGGTAGGCTATTTTCTGCCATATCTTGGAGCAAAAGAACTGATTAGGAACCTAGGTTTTCCATCTTGGAATATGTGGAGTTCTATTCAATGGACCCAATTTGTTGTGCCTGTTCATTTTATTTTCTATTTTCCACTTCTACTCTCTTGTTGTATCTTTTTTTTTTGGTCAATACTCTCTTGTTGTATCATCTATATATATATATATATATATATATATATATATATATATATATATTATGCCCCCATTATCAATATATAGATCATCTTCACTCCTCTATTTGAGTTTATCTGGGCTGCGTGCATCATCTTTTCCATTATCTACAAAATATCATCGATGGGCACTCCAGACCTTGATTTTATTGTTAATTTTAAACTATATAAATTAATTTTTTACTGATTTTAGGGACCTTGACAATTGTACAACTTAGCATTATCTATGTAATTACTTTTCCAATAGATGTTGAGATCCTTAACATTTGTTAATTTAAAACTACATTTTCTCAGAATGTGATTTCTATGAATTTTGGGCAACTTAATATCTGTTAAAGTTGCTTTCCATGGATATCAAGGTCCCCAAAGTCTTTAAATTTGTAGTTAAATTTTCAGAGAAACCATATTTTCACACATTTCAGGGAGCTTGCTATTTATAAAATTTCCTTTTTTTCTAAATAATTAAATATCTATGGATTAAAAGTTCCCCAAAATCTGTAAATTTATTAATTAAATCGGTCCAAAGAGATAATGTTTCATGGATATTAGGGAACTTGAATTTATAAAAATGTCTCTTTTCCAAAAGTGAGTTTTTTTTTGTAATGTATATTATGAATGGGCCAGGCCAGAGTTTAAAAGGCCCAATTTTTAATTTGTCCCGATGCAGACCCTATTCTAATCCAATCGAACAAGGTTGAGGACTGATTACTAATCGGGTTCAGCTGGACTTGAGACAACCGACAACCCGACTTCTTTCGTGTATTTTGGTCAGTTTGGCCCGGGCTGGACAAACCAATATTCAATCAGGTCTACTACTTGGGCTAGAGCCCAAGCCAATAACTGATTCCGTTGGGCCTAAGTTTTATTACTTATTGGGCCTGTAATTTTGGCCCAATTTCGAACAAAACTGGATCGGATTGACAAATAGGCCAGGCCGACCTATTGATCCCCAAAATTTGGGATTTAACTGCTAAGTTCTCCTCAAGATTTCCTTCCACTAATTATTTTAGGTGTAGTAAGTTATATAAAATAAGTGATAAGTTGAAGTGTGTTTAAGGTATATTTTCTTTTAGGACACGACTCTCTTGGCTGTCATTTAAACACTAAAATCGTGTTCAAATGATCTTACACCATTAATCGTTAATATGTGGGTGATTTGTGCTGTCAAATTGATAGATTACGACCCTCGATTCTAAAATTGTAAAAATTATATTTCATATTGTTGTTGAAACTGTTGATCGGATCGATCAGGGCCTTCGATTTCAAGGAACCAACAGACACAATCGCCCCTAAAGAGGTGCATTGAATATTATAAATAGAGGCCAGAGAAGGGGTTTTAATTAACTTGTAAATCTTGAATCTTATATTTGTACCCTTGAAATTTGTGTGCCTATTAGAGCAATTCTGTGTCTTCGTTTTGTTGGATCTGCACGTATTGTGTGACAGATTGGTGCATCACCGAGGGTTATCTTCGAAGCGAATATGCCTTTATACCGTTGCATAGAGGAGACAAATATTGTCTTAAAGATGACAATCTAATTGTGCCTTTAAGCCATTTTTTGATCTATTTCTATCAGTTATTGTATAACCCACCAATACTTTTTGGCATTTTCTTTGGGTGGAAACATGCTTCAATGTTAGATTGCCATTGGAATAATTAGTTTGATAACAAAGGGAAAGACTATTAACGAATCTCTCCCCCTTTAATTGTTGTATTGTCTTCTCTCTTGGCGGCATTGGTCAGGTCCAACTGGTTGAATGAACTCTAAATATGGTTCAACTAGTTTGGAGACCATGGATGTCATGAAATTTTGACTTTCATCTTTATTAGTTTATATTTACTTTTAGAATATTTCATCTGACGGTTGTAAAATTGGTTGAACCACATTTATTAGTTCAACCAGTTGGACCAGACCAAAATCCTCTCTCTTGGTGTGGACAACCACCCATGTAGTGCCTTGGAGGCTTGGAGCAGATCAAAAGCATTTTGAGACTACACAATCCATTTTCCAAGGGAACAGTCAAAAACTGATACCACAGAAAGCTAAATGATAAGTCGATGAGACGGGACAAAGATAGGGTGAAAGCCTACACTCACCCGCAGCCATGTGACTCATAATTTTGAAAAAGAAATAGAACTTTTTTACCCTTCATTTGATGGGTCAAAGATAGGGTGGAGTCTACCAATCTGAAACATTAAATTTTGGCACCTTTGAAGACATTTTTAATGGTGGATATGCATTGTATCATGACCAATTCTTTTGGGTGTTACCGGATTGTCCTTGGGCAAGAAGCTGCGGCACCCGATCCGTGGATGATGCCATGTGAGGCCCACACACTGATTAGTAGTCTAAAACTACTTGAACGTAGGCTTGGGGTTTTTTTTTCCCCTTCTAATTCTCTTTAAAATTGCTCTTATTCTGCCATGTTGTTGGGACATTTATCATAGTTAATGGACATTGCTTTGACAATGGCATCCTTATAATCCTGAAATATACCACCTTTCCCCACTAGAATTTGGGGCACCATCCGATTTAAATTTTAACGTCTGATACAGAGGATTCAACAAAACTATTGGACCAAAGAGTCATTAGATCAGTTGGTACGCTAGATGAGCATGATGAATTGGTGTTTAGTCTTAAAAGTCAATTGCACATGTAGTCACAATATCTTTTTGAATCTCAGGACATGTCATTTTATCATTTCCTCGAGCATTTTTCAGCACAACATTTTTATAGTTTGATTATGAGCAGCTAGTAACTTCAAAAGCTCTAAAAAATTGCCTTGATTCCTCCAACTATCGAATTCATTATTCTCAATCAAGAGTAAACCTTGATGCAGAAGAACATGCAATCAAGTGATACAATCAAGAAAATTCAGTACTATGTATCTATTTGGCTGCATTGCTTGGTAATAAGTGTCCAAATGCTTTGATTTTGATTCATTAAAGCTTCAACTGTAAGCTTGATTGAAAGCACTGCTAGTTGCCAATCTACTTGAGTACTTCAAATCAGAAAACTCTTTGACTACAAAAGATTCACCGCCCCCTTGCTCTCCTTAATTTGATCTAAAAAGATAAAAAGATAAAAAGGTGAATAAAAGACTAACATCTTTTGTGTGTTGGGATTTGAGATCCCTAATCGCGTGAAAGCAATATGTGGATCGTAATCGATTTTATATATTTCGAGAAAAGCCGAGATAATTTAATGCATGTTGATCTGAGCCGTCAACTACCAAAGAAGACAGCGTTATCTACACGTCACGTGAATCCAACGGTGATTGATGATACCGTAGAAGGATAAACACAATTCTAGGGTTTAGGCTCAGAGAAGAAGAGAGAACCTGTGAGAAAGAAGATTTTCACATCCGTAAGTTACAATCTCTAAAGCCTTATATTAGGTAACTCTAATATGGCTGTTATACGGTATATATTATGCATACTCTAAGACTTGTACAAGTGATATCTCAGCCACTCAAACCAACATTTCCCACTCAACCCCATAGGGAGTAGTGCCATGATTAACAAGTTCTCTAGAGCCCAAAAATAAAATCGTGATAGTCCTTACAGAACAAAGGACCTGTGGAGAGAGACCAGCAGAGATCGTATATCTCTCATACAGGTGTGCGCATACTAAGTTGCCATCTTTCTAGTACGCCATCACCTAAACTTTCTTATGTCTGCCCTAGTCCGCATGACCACATTGAAATATACGACTTTCGATCTAAAATCGCAATTCCATACTATACGTATTTATTTAATTTATTAAAAGAATTTTGAAACAGTTTCTTTTAATCTATTTTGAAAATAAAATATTTAATACATACATACATTTTCAAAAAAAAAAACTGTCATTTAAATCTTTTATAATTTATGATGCAGAGAGATAAATCTTACAAATGCGTATCATTGGCTCTAGGAGCCTGGTGTTGATGTCAAGGAATTTTCCCATTCAATTATGTAGTTCAGATTTCGACTAAGCCGCTTTCCTAGTAGTACATGTACCCTATCATATTAGTCAAAATTATCGTCATTATACACTAAAGTAACAACACCCAATCTAATCCTCATATACATAAAGATGGGTAGCTAAGGGAACGAGAGTCACCTACGAGACTGACAGCTTGCACTATACACTGATCAGATCGGATCAGACAACAGTAGGTAAGAAAGTCTAGAAGCACTTGATGCTTCGAACACGTGGTGGTTCATCCACGCCGTAAAGTAGACAAACTGAACTTAATCAGTGCTCGTTAGTTCTATAATATGCACGCTAACTGACATCTATCAGCAACACTAGCCTGGTTCTCATTCAGGCTATGACATCATCACTAGATCATATCTGTGAATGCGTCATTTGACTCTAGGTCTTATCCCAAAAATGCAACTCACATCCATGTACAATGGTGTTTAACAACTGCTGCTCCCGTATAGAGTCATTTAGAGGTGATGATCACATATTCGTGTAACCTATCATTTTCTGCTATTCCAAACTTGCGATTAGCCCGTGCGAGTGGGCAAGTTGTTTGCCGATGAAAGATCATTTTTTTCACGTGGAGGTGATTGCACCTACTCGTGCAATCACACAATGATCAATATAAGAATACATATAAATACCAATAAATATAATAAATTATCCACATTGTGCATAAACAACTAAAATATAATGTAAAAATAAAATGCAATCATAAAATGATGTCTGTGTCCAATAAATAACAACCATATATAAATGAAAAATATGAAATAATAATCAAACCATAATTCCCACTGACACCTGCATAACTTTGAGTCTACTCACTCAAAGTCTACATAAACTCATATGCCAAACATGTATCTCATAGACATTTCTCGCAATAGGTTTTTCATAGGATTTGCCAACATTTCTCTGGAAGGAATTTGATGGAGAATGACCTAGTTGTCCCTGGCAAGATTTTTGATGTAATGATACTTGACTTTGATGTGTTTCAATTTCTTGTGAAATTTGGGATCCTTCGCTAAATCGATGACAGATTTATTATCTATCCTAAGAGAAAGTGGGTCTTGGGCATGAGGAATAACACCCAAGGCTCTGCAAAATCTTAGGATCCAAGCCCCTTCCTGAACCGCAGCACAAGCAGCAACAGATTCAGCTTTCATGGTGGAGAGTGCGTTACACGCCTATTTGTTACTACTCCATGAAATAACTCTATCTCCCATTAAAAATATGAAGCCAGAGGTAGGTTTTCTCTCATCAAGATCATCTCCATAAGTAGCATCAGAGTATGCATGCACTCTCAAATTAGTGCCTTCATAGCATAACATCAAATCCTTAGCGCCTTTAAGATATTAAAAGATCTGTTTGACAGCATGCCAATGTAATTAGTCTGGATTACTCTGGTAACGACTGACCAATCCAACCGCATAACAGATATCAGGACGTGTGCACCGCATGACATACATGAGACTACCAATAGCACTAGCATAAGGGATGACAAACATAGCCAATTTCTCAGCATTTATTTTGGGACACATATCCTTCCTCAACTTCGCATATTTATCCATTGGAGTCTTTACCGGTTTAAAATTACTCATACGAAAACGCTCAAGGATTCTTTATATGTAAGAAATCTGAGAATGACTTAAAAACCTTTTAGAACGATTCCTAACGATTTTAATGTCCAAAATAAAATTGGTCTCACCTAAGTCTTTCATCTCAAAGTTAGAGGACAATCATTCTTTGATAGAAGTAAGTAAACACTTATCATTACCAGCTAAGAAGATGTCATCGACATATAATAACAAAATGATAAAATGTCTACCAGACCGTTTGATATACACACAGTTGTCTTTCTCACTCATAAGGAAGCCAAACGAAATAACATTCATATAAAAATGCATGTACCATTGTCTAGAGAATTGCTTCAACCCATAAAGAAACTTTAAAAGTTTACACACTTTGAAGGTCTTACCCTTCTTGATAAAACCAATGAGTTATTGCATGAAAATCTCTTCCTTTAGATCACCATTTAGGAAAGCGGTCTTAACATTCATCTAATGGAGTTCTAAGTCCATGCACACAACCAAAGATAAGATCATTTGAATTGAGGAAAATCAAGACACAGGAGAAAATGTTTCATTATAGTCAATTCCATCAATCTGCGTGAATCCTTTGACGACTAAACATGCCTTAAATTTATTTATGGAACCATCTGCATTCTTCTTAAATTATAAAGACCCATTTATTATCAATGACTTTACGACCAGGAGGTAAATCAACAAGCTCCCACACAAGGTTCTTCCTCATAGATTCGATTTTTTTATTCACTGCAGTTACCCAATCTTCGCAATTAAGAGAAGTCATGATATGCTGATAAGTTTCAGGTTCATTATCATCCATGGCTACACACGAGAATAATTTTCCTTTAATCTCAAAAAATGTTCGAGAAATTCTACCACGTGTACTTCTTCGAGTCTCAGGATCACCTTGAATAATGCTCCCACTATTTACAGGATCAACAGGGGCATTCTCATTAATTTCAGATGAGCTCCCACTATCCTGAGTTGCGTTTGGCAATTCATATAACTCACCATTGATCTTGGGCGCTTCCTGCTAGGATATTTATCCTCTATAAAGGTAACATCATGAGATTCAACCTCAATCAAACGTCCATGCTCTTCATGGACTAAGATATAACCCTTTGAATTATCTGGATGGCGTACAAAAATACACTCGATGGTTCGACTATCCAATTTACTTGAGTGGGCACAGGGATCAGTACATGACCTAGAAAATCCCCAAGGGCATAGATTACCAGAGAAGGTTACCTTCCTGTCCAAAGTTCATACGGAGATTTTAGAACTGACTTAGAAGGGACTCTATTCAAGACATAGACTGTCATTAGCAGCACGTCACCTTAAAAGCTTGCAGAGAGATTAACTTGTGCCATCATCGATCTGACCATGTCAAGAAGAGTTCTATTCCTTCTCTCAGCCACTCCATTATGTTGTGGAGTATAGGACACTGCCTAAGGATGCCAACACTTTCACAAAATAATTAAAAATTTTCAGAAGTGTATTCGCCACCTCTATCTAATTTAAGCACTTTGATTCAACGATTCAATTAATTTTTAACTTCAGTTTTATATTTTTGAAAATACACAAGTGCATCAGATCTATGTGATACAAGAAATATATGCCCATATCGAGAAAAATTATCAATGAAAGTCATAAAATATTGGCATCTATTTTTGGCGCGTACATTGAAAGGTCCACATATATCTGAATGCACAATTTGAAGAAGACCTTGAGATCTGGTTGCCTTAGGAAAGGATTTTCTAGAGGCCTTACGAGTTTTGCAATACTCGCAAGTGAGCAAATCAATTTTAGTCAAAGAACCCAAAATACCTTCTTTGGCCTAATCGCGTGGAAGCAATGGGTGAATTATAATCGATTCTACACACTTCGAGAAAAGTCGAGATAATTTAATACTCGTTGATCCGAGCTGTCAACTACCAGAGAAGATGATGTTATCTACACGTCACGTGGATCCGATGGTGATTGATGGCACCGTAGAAGGATAATCACAACTCTAAGATTTAAGCTTAGAGAAGAAGGGAGAACTTGTGAGAAAAAAGATTTTTACAATCGTAAGTTACAATCTCTAAAGTCATATTAATAGGTAACCCTAATATAGCTGTTATACGATGTATATCACGCACACCCTAAGGGTTGTACAAGTGACATCTCAGCCACTCAAACCAACATTGTCATGGTATACTCCAACCAACTAGCATATGTTGGTATATGACCATGGTGCCGTTAGGCACAATCGATATTATGGAGACCATCTCGAGTAAATCTCCATAATATCGGTAATAAAACCTTGTTACCATATTTATACACAAATTATTTTTATAGTATATTATATTAACTGATATTTATTTTAAATATATTTTTAGAAATAAATCTTTATAAAATGATAATCGAGTTTATTGCATATTGATCACAATATTAAGATGGACCATTTCTCTGATTGAATGTGTACAGATCCGAATGTTGGAGCTTTGACTATAAAAGGAGGCCTTTGTGCCATGAGCAAAACACTGAAAAGAAAAAAGAAATTGTTCATTGAGAAATAGCGTCTATTCGATCGGTGATTATCAGCTTCGCGGCATCGCCCTCATGATCTTGCGATCAACCGTATTTTGACCCATACCTACACTGGTATCAGAGCCGAGGATGACTCTGCTGTAAGGTGGGGGGATTGTAATAGTCCCACATTGGATAGGGAAAAGTTATGACTCTAGGCTATATATGATTGCGGACACTAATGCCATGACGCGTTTTGGGTGAGGACGGAAAAACGTAACACCCATGCCAGAAATATAATCGGGGCAGGGACCTAAGCCCATAACCGGACAATATTATGACATGTAAACTGTGAAGAGACAACACAATACGGTTTTTCAAGAGTGGTCCACATCAACATTTTTTGTTATCCAAATCTAGCAAGAAAAAGTCGAGCCCAACCTATCTTTACCAGTACCATTGCACTATAGCCATTTAATGCTATTTCTCCTTTACCAAGTTGTCTTGTCAAATTCAAGTGTTTAACCATTGGACACTAAAAGGCCTCTTTTATAGAGTTGTTTTTTGAGCCCGGCTATGCCAAGAAAAATCGAGCTGAGCAGAGCTAATTTTTCACTACCTGTACCATTAAACCCTTTAAGCCTTTATAACTATTCGTCTTTACAAAGTTTGGATTTGGTGCTAATATTAACACTGAATTCAGTGCTTGTAATTCAGTATTTTCGAGATATAGGAGTCGATACAACTCCGATGGAGGTGCTATTTTTGCCAGCAGAGTCTTGAGAACGTGGCACACATTCTGATAACCTTAAATCTAGCATCAACAAATTTTGGAGTAGCATCATTGATCAAGCCGCTATGGACCGTCCACATGCAATTGCTCGGTATTGGTATTCTATTGATTGATTATAGTCTAACCAGTCAGTCGCGCCTAAAACCTTCTCATTAAAATTTATTTTTCCTTACATATATTTAGAAAATGACTTTCAAAGTAGTGATGCATGAACTATCCAATACTGAAAAATTATATGGTTTAAATTATCCAAATTGAAGACGTAGAATGAATTAAATTCTAAGTGTGAATAAGATTGATTATGTTTTAGAATATGAAGTTCCTAAAAAACACCATCCGATGTTTCAAAGGATATTATAGAAAAATATGATAAATTGGTCGACGATGATAAAATTGCTAGAACTACAATTCTTTTATGAATGTCGAATTGGTTCGCGTATTTGAAGATTATAAAACTGCTAAAGAAATAATGCATGCTATATATATATAAAATATGGAACCACTTCTGAAACCTATATACAACTCCTTTTACAAAAATACCATTCATGTAAAATAAAAGAAGTAGACGTAGTTATTGATCAGGTGAACAGGATGACCGTATTGGCTAAGGACATTGCCACGGTCGGTAACGAAGTTTCTGACCGTATGCAAGTCAATGCTACTTTGAACAGTCTTCCTGAGTCATGGGAACCCGTTGTTATTGCATTGAATCACTCAACGCAAAATATCCATCGAGCTATATACAAGCAACATTAAAAAATAACTGATATTAGTTTCCTGGAGATGCTCCAACAACCAAAACACTAACTAGAACAAAGAGACTAAATCCAAAAAAGCTAAAGAGATTTTCAGCGAAACATGACATAATAGCCAAGAGATCGGGAATCCAAAAAAAACAAAATACCAAAAACAACCGGGGGGGCCATCAGGCGCCATCATCATCCTCCCCAACGATGGATACGTCCTCAAGGTCATCAGGGCCTGCAAGACCAGAATCGTCTTCACTAGGAGGGAGGGCACCAGGTGCCACATTTGAAATTGCTTCATATACGCTGCTGAATGGTCATCACGCTGAACTAGAAACGTATTTGCTACGATTTGCGCTATACACCGAGGGACCATAAAGGGAATGTTAACTTCGAGATGATCGGGGCGACTTTGGGGTAATCGAACCGCTACAACACTCATAATTTTCCCAATAGACCTTGGGTGGGTTGCATAGGTGACTTGATGGTTGCGAAAGCGTCAATGGCGGACTATCTGCCAATCTGATAGGAACGAAGGAGTAAACAGACGCTGACGACGTCGTCGGTGTCTTGGCCAAATGTTGAAATTGGTCATGCCAGAGTTGGTGGGAGAGTTTGGAGGCATTCCTGCAGGGCCGCCATCACCATCATTTGGTAAAACATGCACCATAGTTGAGGAAAGGAGGAATGAAAATATAGATAGTAGAGGCCGGTTGAGGAAAGGAGGAATGAGAATTGAGGAAAGGAAGAATAAGAATATAGATAGTGGAGGTCGGTTGAGGAAAGGAGGAATGAGAATATAGATAGTAGAGGCCAATGGGGTGTTATATTGGGGAAGAAATTCACCTGCATTCTCGATGGTCAAAGATTTTCCTCTTACTCGATTTATAGGCATGGGCAACACGTTCATCGCATTCATCTTGGAAGGGGTGGAACCGAATTCAGTAGCTTTTCGTTGAGACCGAACTAGATGAGACGGATTTAGTTGGTGGGACACGTGGAGACTTGCAAGGAAGAGGGATAGAATTGGGTTCGTTGCTTCGAAGATAGTTCGGTTTAAATGGGGTAAGCAAACGGGTATTATCTTAGAATAGACACTGATGTCCCTCTTGCGTTTACCACTTTAGGTTTACTGCTTTGGAGATAAAGTCCACCTAAACCACGCTATGGAGATAAAGTCCACTTAAACCACGCTGCTGCCAAAGACACTGACGAGCAGTAATTAATGAGTCAAAATATTTACGCCTTTCGTATGATTTCGAACATAGCGCTAACAGAGTTACCCTTCAATTTATTAATAGGGTACTTCTACTAACATCATCCAAATCTCTAAAAGCACTCACTTAAGCCCACCTATCAATAATTTGACAGGAGGGCGCTTTTAGAATGAATCAAATTCTAAGCCTGAATAAGATTGATTATGTTTTAGAAAATGAAGTTCGTAAAAAATACCATCCGATGTTTCAAAGGATATTATAGAAAAATATGATAAATTGGTCGACGATGATAAAATTGCTAGAACTACTATTCTTACTTTTATGAATGTCGAATTGGTTCGCGTATTTGAAGATCATAAAACCGCTAAAGAATTGATGCATGCTATATATAAAAAATATGGAACCACTTCTGAAACCTATATTCAACTCCTTTTACAAAAATACCATTCATGTAAAATAAAAGAAACATACTTAGTTATTAATCAGGTGAATAGGATGACCGTATTGGCTAAGGACATTGCCACGGTCGGTAACGAAGTTTCTGACCATATGCAAGTCAATGTTACTTTGAACAGTCTTCTTGAGTCATGGAAACCCGTTGTTATTGCATTGCATCACGCAACGCAAAATGTCCATCGAGCTATATACAAGCAACATTAAAAAATAACTGATATCAGTTTCCTGGAGATGTTGTGCACCAGCAATCCAACAACCAAAACACCAACCAGAACAAAGAGACTAAATCCAACAAAACCAAAGAGATTTTCAGCGAAACATGGCATAATAGCCAAGAGATCAGGAATCCAAAAAAAGCAAAATACCAAAAACAACCGGGGGGGCCATTAGGCGCCATCATCATTCTCCCCAACGATGGATACGCCCTCAAGGTCATCAGGGGCTGCAAGACCAGAATCGTCTTCACTGGGAGGGAGGGCATCAGGTTCCACATTTGAACTTGCTTCATATACGCTGCCGAAGGGTCATCACACTGAACTGGAATCGTATTTGCTACGGTTTGCATTATACACCGAGGGACCATAAAGGGAATGTTAACTTCAAGACGACGGGGGCGACTCTGGGATACTCTATCCGCTACAGCACTCATAATTTACCCACTAGACCTTGGGTGGGTCGCATAGATGACTTGATGGTTGCGAAAGAGCCGACGACGGACTATCCGCTAATCTGATAGGAACGAAGGATGTCGACATCTTGACCGAATGTCAAAATTGGTCCTGCCAGAGTTGGTAAGAGAGTTTGGAAGCATTCCTGCAAAGCCGTCATCACCATCATTTGGTAAAACATGCATCATAGTTGAGGAAAGGAGGAATGAGAATATAGATAGTAGAGGCCGATTGAGGAAAGAAGGAATGAAAATTGAGGAAAGGAGTAATGGGAATATAAATAGTAGGGGTCGGTTGATGAAAGGAGGAATGAAAATATAGATAGTAGAGGCCAATGGGGTATTATATTAGGGAAGAAATTCACCTGTATTCTCGGTGGTCAAAGATTTTTCTCTTACCCGATTTCTATAGGCATTGGCAACACGTTCATCGCATTCATCTTGGAAGGGGTGGAACCGAATTCAGTAGCTTTTCGTTGAGACCGAACTAGATGAGACGAATTTAGTTGGGGGGACACGTGGAGACTTGCATGGAAGAGGGAGAGAATTGGGTTCGTTGCTTCGAAGAAAGTCCGGTTTAAATGGGGTAAGCAAATGGATATTACCGTAGAATAGACACTGATGTGCCTCTTGCGTTTACCGCTTTAGGTTTACCACTTTGGAGATAAAGTCCACCTAAACTACGCTGCTGCCAAAGACACTGACGAGCAGTAATTAATGAGTCAAAATATCTACGCCTTTCGTATGATTTCGAACATAGCGCTAACAGGGTTACCCTTCAATTTATTAATGGGGTACTTCTACTAACATCATCCAAATCGCTAAATCCACTCTCTTAAGCCCACCTATCATTGATTTGATAGGCGAGCACTTTTAGAATGAATCAAATTCTAAGCCTGAATAAGATTGATTATGTTTTAGAAAATGAAGTTCCTAAAAAACACCATCCGATGTTTCAACGGATATTATGGAAAAATATGATAAATTGGTCGACGATGATAAAATTGCTAGAACTACTATTCTTACTTTTATGAATGTCGAATTGGTTCGCGTATTTAAAGATTATAAAACTGCTAATGAAATGATGTATGCTATATATAAAAAATATGGAACCACTTCTGAAACCTATATTCAACTCTTTTTACAAAAATATTATTCATGTAAAATAAAAGAAACAGACTTAGTTATTGATCACGTGAACAGGATGACCGTATTGGCTAAGGACATTGCCACGGTCGGTAATGAAGTTTCTGACCATATGCAAGTCAATGCTACTGTGAGCAGTCTTCCTGAGTCATGAGAACCCATTGTTATTGCATTGAATCACTCAACGCAAAATGTCCATCGAGCTATATACAAGCAACATTAAAAAACAACTATATCAGTTTCCTGGAGATGCTGTGCACCAACAATCCAACAACCGAAATACCAATCAGAATAAAGAGGCTAAATCTAAAAAACCAAAGAGATTTTCAGTGAAACATGACATAATAGTCAAGAGATCGGGAATCCAAAAAATACAAAATACCAAAAACAACCGGGGGGGGCATCAGGCGCCATCATCATCCTCCCCAACGATGGATACATCCTCAAGGTCATCAGGGGCTGCAAGACTAGAACCGTCTTCACTGGGAGGGAGGGCACCAGGTGCCACATTTGAACTTGCTTCATATATGTTGTTGAAATCACGCTGAACTGGGATCGTATTTGCTACAGTTTGCACTATACACCGAGGGACTATAAAGAGAATATTAACTTGGAGACGACGGGGGTGACTCTGGGGTATTCGATCCGCTACAACACTCATAATTTGCCCACTAGACCTTGGGTGGGTCGCATAGATGACTTGATGATTGTGAAAGAGCCGACGGTGGACTATCCGCTAATCTGATAAGAACGAAGGAGTAAAAAGACGCCGATAGCGTCGTCGGCGTCTTGGCCGAATGTCAAAATTGGTCCTGCCAAAGTTGGTAGGAGAGTTTGGAGGTGTTCCCACAGGGCCGTCATCACCATCATTTGGTAAAACATATACCATAGTTGAGGAAAGGAGGAATGGGAATTGAGAAAAGGTGGAATGGGAATATAGATAGTAGAGGCCGGTTGAGGAAAGGAGGAATGAGAATATAGACAGTAGAGGCCATTGAGGTGTTATATTGGGGACGAAAATCACCTGTATTCTCGATGGTCAAAGATTTTCATCTTACCCAATTTTTATAGGCATGGGCAACACGTTCATCGCATTCATCTTGGTAGGGGTGGAACCGAATTCAGTAGCTTTTTGTTGAGACCGAACTAGATGAGACGGATATAGTTGGGGGGACACGTGGAGACTTGCAAGGAAGAGGGAGAGATTGGGTTCGTTGCTTCGAAGATAGTCCAGTTTAAATGGGGTAAGCAAACGGGTATTACCGTGGAATAGACACTGATGTGCCTCTTGCGTTTATCGCTTTAGGTTTATCGTTTTGGAGATAAAGTCCACCTAAACCACGCTTTGGAGATAAAGTCCACCTCAACCACACTGCTGCCAAAGACATTGACGAGCAGTAATTAATGAGTCAAAATATCTACGCCTTTTGTATGATTTTGAACATAGCGCTAACAGAGTTACCCTTCAAATTATTAATGGGGTACGTCTACTAACATCATCCAAATCTCTAAAAGCACTCACTTTAAGCTCACCTATCAAGGATTTGATAGGTGGGCGCTTTTAGAATGAATCAAATTCTAAGGCTAAATAAGATTTATTATATTTTAGAGAATGAAGTTCCTAAAAAATACCATCCGATGTTTCAAAGGATATTATAGAAAAATATAATAAATTGGTTGACGATAATAAAATTGCTATAACTACTATTCTTACTTTTATGAATGTCGAATTGGTTCGCGTATTTGAAGATCATAAAACCGCTAAAGAATTGATGCATGCTATATATAAAAAATATGGAACCACTTCTGAAACCTATATTCAACTCCTTTTACAAAAATACCATTCATGTAAAATAAAAGAAACATACTTAGTTATTGATCAGGTGAACAGGATGACCGTATTGGCTAAGGACATTGCCACGGCCAGTAACGAAGTTTCTGACCATATGCAAGTCAATGTTACTTTGAACAGTCTTCCTGAGTCATGGGAACCCATTGTTATTGCATTGAATCACTCAACGCAAAATGACCATTGAGCTATATACAAGCAACAATAAAAAACAATTGATATAAGTTTCCTAGAGATGGTGTGCACCAGCAATCTAACAACCAAAACACCAACCAGAACAAAGAAACTAAATCCAAAAAAATGAAAGAGATTTTCAGCGAAACATGGCATAACAGCCAAGAGATCGGGAATCCAAAAAAAATAAAATACCAAAAACAACAGGGGGCGGGGGGGCATCAGGCGTCATCATCATCCTCCCCAACGATGGATATGTCCTCGAGGTCATCAGGGGATGCAAGACCAGAATCGTCTTCATTGGGTGGGAGGGCATCAGGTGCCACATTTGAACTTGCTTCATATACGCTGTCGGAGGGTCATCACGCTGAACTGGAATCGTATTTGCTAGGATTTGCACTATACACCGAGGGACTATAAAGGAAATGTTAACTTCGAGACGACGGGGGCAACTCTGGGGTACTCGATCCGCTACAACACTCATAATTTGCCCACTAGACCTTGGGTGGGTCGCATAGATGACTTGATGATTGTGAAAGAGCCGACGACAAACTATCCGCCAATCTGATAGGAATGAAGGAGTAAACAGACACCGACGCCGTCATCAGCGTCTTGGCCGAATGTCGAAATTGATCCTGTCGAAGTTGGTGGGAGAGTTTGGAGGCATTCCCACAGGGCCGTCATCACCATCATTTGGTAAAACATGTACCATGGTTGAGAAAAGGAGGAATGGGAATATAGATAGTAGAGTCCAGTTGAGAAAAGGAGGAATGAGAATTGAGGAAAGGAAAAATGAGAATATAGTAGAGGTTGATTGAGGAAAGGAGGAATGAGAATATAGATAGTAGAGGCCAATGGAGTGTTATATTGGAGAAGAAATTCACCTGCATTCTCGGTGGTCAAAGATTTTCCTCTTACCCGATTTCTATTGGCATGGGCAACACGTTCATCGCATTCATCTTGGAAGGGGTGAAACTGAATTCAATAGCTTTTCATTGAGACCAACCTAGATGAGACGGATTTAGTTGGGGGGACACGTGGAGACTTACATGGAAGAGGGAGAGAATTGGGTTCGTTGCTTCGAAGATAGGCCGATTTAAATGGGGTAAGCAAATGGGTATTACCGTAGAATAGACACTGATGTGCCTCTTGCGTTTACCGCTTTAGGTTTACCGCTTTGGAGATAAAGACCACCTAAACCACGCTTTGAAGATAAAACCCACCTAAATCACGCTGCTGCCAAAGACACTGACGAGCAGTAATTAATGAATCAAAATATCTACGCCTTTCGTATGATTTCGAACATAGTGCTAACAGAGTTACCTTCAATTTATTAATGGGGTACTTCTACTAACATCATCCAAATCTCTAAAAGCACAAACTTAACCCCACCTATCAATGATTTGACAGATGGACGTTTTTAGAATGAATTAAATTCTAAACCTGAATAAGATTGATTATGTTTTAGAAAATGAAGTTCTTAAAAAATATCATCCGATGCTTCAAAAGATATTATGAAAAAATATGATAAATTGGTCGATGATGATAAAATTGCTAGAATTACTATTTTTACTTTTATGAATGTCGAATTGGTTCGCGTATTTGAAGATTATAAAACTGTTATAAAAATGATGCATGCTATATATCAAAAATATGGAACCACTTCTGAAACCTATATTCAACTCTTTTTACAAAAATATCATTCATGTAAAATGAAAGAAACATACTCAGTTATTGATCTTGTGGATAGGATGACCGTATTGGCTAAGGACCTTGCCGCGGTTGGTAACGAAAATTTTGATCGTATGAAAGTCAATGTTACTTTGAACAGTCTTCCTGAGTCATGGGAACCCGTTGTTATTACGTTGAATCACTCAACGCAAAATGTGATTATGCTGAACCTCCCGATGCATTTGAGAATTGAAGAAGAAAGAATGAATAAAAAGAAAAATACTGAACTCCTTCTCAGTGAGTCTCAACTTTCTGGATCTAAAGTTGAAATGAATAAGAAAAATAAAAATTTTAAGGGAAAGAAGAAATTTAAAAAAATTTTAAGAATCAAAAAAGAATTTCTCACAAACATCGCAAAGGAAAATGTTACTATTGTGGAAAATCAGGTAATTACTAATCAAACTTTCCAAAAAAATCTAAGAATAATAATAATAATGGTAATAGGCACGATGCTGTCTGTGTTTGTTCTGAATTATTGGTTGCAGACTAGGATCTGAATGGTTGGTGGGTGTATTCTGCCTCTACACGACATGTCGCTAGGTCAAGAGATGGTTTTGTGAACTTCAAAGAGGTCAAAGCCAACGAGCAACGCAGTTATATGGGAAATGACATGTACTGTGACATGTTAGGAATTGACACTTTTAAGCTGTAGTTACCTGGGGATATTAATCTCTTCTTATCTGAAACTTTGTATCCATCAAATATGAGGCGCAATCTGATTTCTGTTCCTAAACTAGATGAAAAAAGTTTTGACGTTAGGTTTTTATCTAGAAAAGTTTCAATTGGGAAACATCGACATATCAATGCTTGGGAAAGTAGGATGAACAACTTGTATCATCTGAATGTTATTAATGAAACTTTTACTTCCGCTAACTTTGATGTCTATGAATGTATGTGATGATGACCCATATTTGTGACACTTAAGACTAGGACATATAAATAAGATTAAAATGAAAAATATGTCAGATAAAGAATTAATTTCCAAACTTAAAAGTTTAAATTTTCCCACTTGTCAATCATGTTTATCTGGAAACTTAACTCGTAAACCTTTTCCAAAGCTAAAAGATGTAAACAATTACTTAAAATTATTCACTCTAATATATGTGGACCTTTTAGTGTTAAAATTCATCGACAAAAATATTATTTTATTACTTTTATAGATGACTATTCTAGGTTTGACCACGTGTATCTAATTGGTAATATATCAGAAGCTTTAGATATATTCAAAGAATATAAAAGTGAGGTGGAAAATCAATTAGAAAGAAATATCAAACTTTTAAGAACAGATAGAGGAGGATAATTTACTTCTGATGAATTAATTTTTTTTTATAGCAAATTTGAATTACACGTCACTTAACAATGACTTACACACCACAACAAAATGGTGTAGCTGAAAGACGAAATGGGACTTTAATGGAAATGATTAGGTCCATGCTATCTCATTCTAATTTATCTAAATTTTTTTGGGGAGAAACCTTAAGTACTGTTATGTATTATTCTTTTAGGTTTCCAACCAAAGCTATAGATACAACTCTTTATGAGTTGTGGATAAGAAGAAAATCAGATTTAAGTAATTTAAAAAAATGAGGTTCGATTGCTCATGTGTTAGTACCATATTAACTTAGAGATAAGTTAGATAATAAAATCATTAGATGTCATTTTATAGGATATTCTGAAGTATCAAAAGGTTATTGATTCTATTATAAAGATAAGGGATTAAGAGAAAGTAGGAATGCTAAATTTTTAGAAAATCTAACTGATGATGATCACTCCATTACAAATAATGATTATATACAACCTGTGAATATAGGAACATTTGTGCCTCATATTACTATTAGTGGTTAGAAAAGAATTAGGACTCCTCCATCCTACTTGAATGATTTTTATGTTTACTTAAATGAAGATATATGAGACATTGACTTGGATCAGGGAGATGATCCTAGTAATTATAATGAAGTTATTAATTCACCTGAATCTAATGAATGGTTAAAAGCAATGAATGAAGAACTTGATTCCATAGAAAAGAATAAAGTATGGGAACTCAGTGATTTGTCTAGTGATAGAAATGTTATTGGATGTAAATGAGTATTAAAAAATAAACTAAAATCGGATGGTTCAATTGATAAATTTAAAGTTAGATTTGTAGCCAAAGGCTTTACCCAAAGAGAAGGGATAAATTATTTTGATACATATTCTCCGATAGCTAAATTTATGTCAATTATGATCATTTTAGCTATTGTTGCCAATTTTGATTTAGAACTATTCCAAATGGATGTTAAAACTGCTTTTCTAAATGAAAAAGTAAAATAAATCATTTTTATAAAACAATAAGAAGGTTTCGAGATTAAGGACATGAAGATAAAGTATATAAGGTAAAAAAATCTTTATACAAGCTAAAACAATCTTCACGTCAATGGTATTTGATATTTCATAGTGTAATACTTAAAATGGGATATGTGGTTAACAGATTAGATAATTGTGTATATGTCTTAAAGAGTAGGAGTAGTTTTACTATTTTATCCTTATATGTAGATGATATACTTCTGACTGAAAATGATTTAGAAATGATTGATAACACCAAATCATGACTTAACTCTCAGTTTGAGATGAGGGCATGGGAGAGACATCCCATGTTCTTAAAATAAAAATAAATAGAGATAGAAAACCTCGAATGATCTGTTTAAGCCAATAAAGATATATTGACATAATTCTAAAAAGAATTAAAATGGATGATTATAATCCTTTGTCTACACCAGTGGAAAAGAGATTGAAACTCAGTAAAAAGATTAAACATTTCCTATGCTCAAGTTGTAGGGAGCTTGATGTATGCTATGTTGTGTACAAGACCAGATATCGCTTTCGCAGTGGGTGTTGTTAGTATAACCCTGATATAAAACACATGTAAGCAGTGAAAGGAATTTTGAGGTATCTAAAAGGTACATAACACTTTAAATTATGTTTTCAATCCAATAAGCTTGAGATTCAAGGATATTCAGATTTTGATCATGCTGGGGACAAGGATGATGGAAAATCCACATCTGATCATGTTTTCCTCTTTGGAGGTGTTGCTGTTTCTTAGTCTAGTAAGAAACATAGATGTGTTACTCTACATACTCAAGAAGCTGAGTATGTGGCTTGTAGTGTAACTTGTACATATGCCATATGGATAAAGCGTTTCATCAAAGATATGAAACTTGATATAATCGACGGGCCTGTGCATTTACTTTGTGTAATAAAGTTGCAATTAAATTGATTGAAAGTGGAGCAAATAGTTCAAAAGACAAACACGTTAAAGTTTAATATTACTACATTCAAGATGTAGTAGAGAAAGGTGAAGTGATTGTAAGCCATTTACCTTCTTCTGATATGGTTGCTGACCCTTTGACAAAAGGTCTAAGTGTGGAATTATTTGCAAAACATGTTGGCTTTAAGCACAATCGATATTATGGAGACCATTTCGAATAAATCTCCATAATATCGGTGATAAACCCTTGTTATTATATTTATACACAAATTATTTTTATAGTATATTATATTAACTGATATTTATTTTAAATATATTTTCGGAAATAAATCTTTATAAAACGGTAATCAGGTTTATTATATATTGATCACAATATTAAGATGGACTGTTTCTCCGATTGAATGTGCACAAATCCGAACGTTAGAGTTTTTACTATAAAGGGGGCCTTTGTGCCATGAGCAAAACACTGAAAAGAAAAGAGAAACCATTCGTTAAGAATAGTGTCTATTCAATCTGCGATCACCAATTTTGCGGCATCGCCCTCTTGATCCCGCGATCAACCTTATTTTGATCCATACCTACAACATGTTCATCAAACCATTGATATGTCTTGTCATTTTTCCAAATTTAGTTCGAGGAAAGGTGTGATCTCAAGGTTGACATAAACCTTTTTGTAAATAATCGGACCTCGTATTGTATATTAGGATTATAACTTAAAATTTGAGGACGTAATATTCTAGGATCTGGTTCAATCATAATAGAGTTACACAATCAAATATAAACACATCTTAATCCACCCAAATCTATAGTCACATATCCTCATGTATATACATATATAAGTTCCATTTAATGCATCTTTACATATCGATTTAATAAATACATGCAAATTCAAACACATATCCTTATCCACTCAAATTTCTAATTACATATCCTCATTTATATAAATACAACAGTATCTTATATAAGTTTCATTGATTTATACAATAAGAATCTCTAGATTTATATTATTGTTATGGCATTGGGAGAATACACTCGGGCGCATAGGATGGCCCATGTGCCTGGTGGCCACATCATATGTGCTATGTTGTATGATCAACCCAACCCAAATCCCGTTTTGGGTTGATAAATTATGGGAAATGTGATTTAAAATAAAATAAAATATTATTATAACTTTTTTGACCTCCGTTTGATGAGTAAATAATAAAGTAACACCCTAACAACATGGTGCATCGAGTTTTCCCAACTTTGATCGCATTTTTAATGATGAAAAAGTTGTAAAAACAATTATTATTTTTGAATGGATTTGATCGACCTTGCTTGAGTTGTTATGACATTCGATCCTCCTGATGGACGCCACATGATGCCCAACTCACCGTGGGTGTAGATATTTTTCTACACCCGGTGCATAGTCCCAATTCTTATTATCTTTAAAATAGTCTTATAGTAATTTCTAGATTCAACATTACTTAAATTTATATTAAACAAACAATATCTAAAAATGATCAAAAATACTAAAAACAACCTTATTAGTGATGAATTTCAGGAACGCTAGGATTGACAAGAGAAAAAAACCAAAAATAGCATTTTATAAGTTAACAGATTATCAAATATATATATATATATATATATATATATATATATATATATATATATATATATATATATATATATATATATAAAAGTTTTCCCTGATACACAATCTAAAGAATAATTTGTATTTTGGATACATGTGACATGTGAAAATTTCATCTAAGCCGCCAGCCATCTGATTTGAAGTCCATGATACCTGATTAAGGCTCCCAAATGATCAAGCTCAATCAATCAATGACAGACACAGCTATGATTTATGAATCGAGTCCATCCAATTATGTGGAGACAGATCCAACAACCAAATTACACACATTTTTTCACCAAAGATCAGAATTAGTAAAACCCTCCACTATTTCAATTAATCGTATAAACACTTACAATTTATGTCATTACCTTTTCAGCAAACCTTTAGGATGTTTCCACAAAACCATAATTCTTAGAAAATATTATTAGGTCAATTATTTGTTACTACGTCTCCCCAAGGGTCCATAAAAAAAGAAAAAGAGAGAAAAATAGAATTGACAGAGTAATTGATTGAATTGAGAGAAGGTGTTGGTGCGATTTAGATATTTTAAAGTAAGGAGCAAAGATGGAAGGGGGTTTCAAGAGTCGCCTTTATACGAAGAAATGACCCAATTTATAGAAAAGGGCTCTAAGATGGGTCATTTCATGCTTGACAAGTGTCATGCTTCATCTTATAGCACATAGATTGTAGTTTTCTTAATAAAAGTGACTCAAGAATTATGCATGTAAGCCATCCAAGGTTTTCTTCTAGAAAAAGTATGGGGTAAAATTTACGGATTCTAGAAAATCTAAAAAATTAGGTTAATGTAATGGATTGGGCTAGAGCTATGTTACTTAATTCGCTCCCTCACCCAACGAATTGTGAATTGATACATCGAATTAGGGGCGGAGTCAGGATTTTTTCCTAGGGTGGTCATCTAATCAATTAATGTTGAAAAATTGTATAATTTTTTTTTTTCTAAGCAAACGCTAAAAAAATATATCTATAAAGTATACCATATTGACCCATGATTCTAGGTAATTAGAGTTTTAGTATAAGGGTTCCCAAATATTTTTAAAAAATTAGTTGGGTTGAGGGAATGAGGGCTCAAATTTATTAGTGATTACAGTTTTAACTAAAATTTAAAAATATACATAAAAATAAAAAATTAGAAATGATTAGAGTTTTAACATTAGTGTAATAAAATTTTAGTATTAGAATTTTAAATTGATTAGAGTTTTAGTATTAACCTAATATTAAAACCCTAATCAATTTAAAACCCTAAGGCCTCGTTCAGGTGTTTCATGGTTTTAGAAAAGCTCAGATTGTTGAAAACTCAGAATCTTACAGATTCTTAGTAGATTCATATTCCTAACTTTTCCTATATGCGTTCTTAAGTTACTCAAATTCCTGACATAGAAGGTCATAATGCTTCGTTCATAAGTTTATCTTAGAATATGACAAAATACATATAGATTAGGCCAATATGAAAAAAATGACTTTATTTAAA
Source organism: Chloranthus sessilifolius (assembly GCA_021018995.1). Taxonomy (NCBI): domain Eukaryota; kingdom Viridiplantae; phylum Streptophyta; class Magnoliopsida; order Chloranthales; family Chloranthaceae; genus Chloranthus; species Chloranthus sessilifolius. The sequence continues at coordinate 10,257,889 of CM037585.1, forward strand.
ATATCTACAATCGAAACTAGATACGAAATAAAAGAAATTATATACATATCGATTAGGCCGTTCCAACAAAATTTGCCTAATTCAAAATTTCTTCAAAGAATGACTACGAGGTAGCATCATCCTCGTCGTCATACTCCAAAGAGTAAGATGATGTGATAGTATGTTTCGGAGAGCCCGTGAGAACATCGAAGCTGTTGAACAGATCCCAATGATAAGCGAGAAGGCCCGACATTTTTTAATTTAATAATTTTGATGCCTTTGTAGAATACATATGCATTATTTCGATTTAAAAAAATTATATATTTATTAAATTTTTTTTGCTCTTTACATATCTTAGTGAATTTCTCTAGTGGTTGACTTAGTGTTTTGTGAAGGTTAGGTTCTAGGTTCAAACCTTCTTTAAATTGCTCGTTTTTTATAATTAATTATACTAGAGCCTATACACCATATATGTGAGTATGTAGCTAGCTTCAACATAGTGCAACCCTTGGTGGGATTTAGTTAAAAAAAATCAAAGAAGAAATATTTGTTATAAAAATTAATGCTATAAAAAAGTTTGTTTGAAGATTTTAGATAATTTTGGGTGGTCAATATAATTTTGGATGGATGAGAATCCACTAATATATTAGGACCACTAAAGCTTAGTAACCAATTTTAAAGTTAGGGTGGTCAATTGACCACTCAAGTCATAATGTGGCTATGCCTGCACCCAACTTGGACCTAACCTGCTAATGTAATTTCATTGAAATTTCAATTTTGGACCTGAATTGTTAACCTTATTTGGGCATGATAAAGACCTATAAAAAATATATCTGATGGTAAATAGGTACCTGGTCAGGTTTAGGGGTAACTTGAACCCAACTTGGTTGTTTGACAGGTCGAGATTTTCGACCCAACCTGACTCGACAGGTTGAGTTTATTAAATCCAAACCCGGCTTGAAGTAGGTCGAGTCTTAAAAAGTTACTAGGTTGACCCGTTTTTCCCTCTAAGCATGAAATAGGGCCACCAATGAGTTGGTCGATGGTTATGGAGACCTATTTAGCATAAAATCAGTTGATAGAGATCATTCCATCATCCTCTTCAAATCAAACGGCTTACATGATATTTCACATGGCACAAATGCCAAAAATAACAAAGTCTTTCCTTTTAATCATGTGTCACGAGGCGTCTGCAAGTTTTAGCTCCCATTACTTAATTACAAAAATATACTTAGTGATTGTTTATGCCCGTTACAGTTATACAACTTTCATAGCCAAAATAAGTATGGGTACCATTATTTACATCCTGTGAAACTATAACCTCAGCCAATCTCCTTCAGTCAGGCATTGATCACTTTGAATTGGATGGTAGAAATCTCTTTCAGTCCAATCTTCCATATAATGAAGCTTGAGAGAATGGGCGTATCATAAACGGTTAATTTTTTATTCCATGTGGTCCGCATGCATCTCAAAAAATAACTCTAAAATTATGTTTAACGTGATGTGTGTCATATGATTTTAAAGTTACTTTTAGAGATGTGTGCTTTGTGTAATAAAAGATGGACTGACTAATGGTACGCTCATGATATGAAGATCTAGTGTGTGGAAGATTGGGACGGAAACAATATCCATCGTCTAATTCAAAAGCCGATTCATGTCGGCTGGAGGAGGAGATTGGTGAAGTCAGTTTCAATAGTATAAAGGGCATATAACATCATTTGATAAATATAACAATGATTTTGTAGTTCATACCTCCAGTTAAGTTTATCCCACTAAGTTGCTTCCTCAAAAGTCTACCTCAATGTAACCGAATCCAATCCCCATTAGCAAAAAGTCAAGTGGGATCAAGTGAGGATCGATGTAGGGTAGGGAGTTGGGTCACCTGAACCATATTTTTAACCATACCTGACTAGAAGGGTAGGGATCTTAGAGTTGAACCCGAGCCGGTCAGGTCGAGCCGACCCAGTTGCAGCCCTATTCATGTGTAAACGAAAATAATAAAATTTCAATTTCAGTTAGCTTCCAAGTCTTCTAGATTACTCAGAGTTTAAACCAAAACAGGTGCTTTTAATAAATTTAAATTTGTTTATTCGGCATAATAGAAAATGCTATAGAAAACTCTCCAACTTGCGCAGGACTCATATTTCTATCCTACTTTTCAGTTCTCGAATCCAAAAATATAGAACATTCACCTTTAATACAGATTCCGACGTATTAAGCTTGACTTTATTCCTTCTAGATCTTTAATCTTCATCTTATATTAATGTTTTCAATCTAATGGATCAAATTTTATCCGAAATTTTTTCTTCATTGCATTATTTGGGGCCGAATTCAATCTTGGTTCATTAATTTTGGTACTTTGGTAGTTCTCCGCTATATAGTTTCTAGTTATAAGTCAATTCGAGTCTCTATTTATTTTAGAGAGCTGAAATTTAACAAATATGGCAAAATATAAGAAAGTACAAAATGATTTAATCGTTTCGTATAGATCTTTTCATGCTACCAAGCAACAACTAAAGTTATGAGTTTAAAAACTCCTCTCATGGCCTCCTGTCAGTCTGGAGATTCATTGCTACCTATAGCCTGTTGAAAGGTCGATAGATCATCAAGATTAATACCCTCAAACTGAGCTTATTGCGCATACACCTCGTAGAAATCTGGAATAGCAGGTTTACGCTGACGCTCAGATCTTTTGGGCTGAGCTGGTGGTACTGGTGAAATATGAGGTGAAATAGAACATTCTTCTTTAATTGGTGCTGTCACTAGATTCGTCTGAATCAAAGTATCAACATCTGTGGGATCAGGTGGTGTAGGAAGAAAAATATTACCACTAGATAAAGACAGAAAGTCAAATTGAGAGTTCTTAAATAAAAATAATATTATTCTGATGCAAACTCTCACTGGATTCGCTATTCTCTAGAAAGTTAGCTATACGGGCTCAACAATATCAATAACTCTTCCAGGACAAATAAAATCTCCAAGTCCTAGATCGATGTCCATAACCGATAAAATAACAACTTACTGTGCGAAGATCCAATTTCTTAATGTTGAGATTATAAAACTTAGTTTCAGCTTCACAACCTTATATATGTAAATGTCCGAATTTTGGATCCTTAGTTGTCCATCTCTTGTAAGGAGTCTCGGGTATAACCTTGTAAGGAACCCTATTGAATATGTAAACTGCTGTCTTTAAGGCTTCACCCAAAACTCTTCTTTAAGTATAGAGTGACTAAGCATGCTACGAATAGCCTCCTGATAAGTGTGATTTCTCTTTTCTGAAATACCATTTTGCTGCGGAGTGCTAGGAGAAGTATATTGTAGAACGATACCTCGAGTCTGTAAGAACTCTATGAATGATCCATGATTGACACTATTAGGACCCATTCTACTGAAATATTCTCCACCTCTATCTAAACGCATAATGTTTATCTTCTTCCCAAGTTGATTTTCTACTTCCAACTGATTGGTTTTGAAGACCTCTAAAGTTTGATCTTTCGTCTCTAATAAGAAGACGCATGTGTATCTGTAGTAGTCATCAATAAAGATAATAAAATACATTTTACCGTCACGAGCAGCAATTGGAAAAGGCCCACAAATATCAATATGTATCAACTGTAAAATCGCAGTGGCCCGAAAGACGGAAAACTTCCTATGTTTGAAAGTTTTACCCTTTATACAATTCAAACAGTTTTCAAAATCGGTAAAATCTAAGGATCTAATAATACCGAATCTAACTAACGACTCCAATCTTTTCTTTGATATGTGACCTAACCTTTTATGTCATAAGGCTGCAGAATCATTCTTAAGCAAAGAGTGCTTTGACCCGAAAGTTGTTGGTCTCAGCAATCAAAGTAATGGTATGAGAAGAATCAACATATAACAAATATAAATTATTAACTAAAATGCCACGACTAACTACAAAACCATTAAAAGAAATATCTTAGCCCATGCTGCTAAAAGTATAAATATAACCACAGTCTGCAAGTCTAGATAAAGAAATAATGTTTCTCTTAAAGAAGAGAATAAAATATGTCTCATGTAAAGACAGAGTACGTCTAAAGTCCAAAACTAAATAGCAGGTGTCGACGCTCTCTACCTGGATCGCCTGGTTGTTCCCAAAGAACAACCTATCCTCATGTTTAGGCCTTCTCCTGCTTCTGAGCACCTGAAAAGAGTGCGTAGCATGCACAACAGAAGTACTAGAGTCAACCAACAAGGAATGAGGAGGACTATCAACTGAAAATGTATGAAAGAGTACGAAAATTCTAAGAATACCTTCAGGCTGCTTCGCTAGCCACTTCTTATAATTTATATATCCTTGCTGCAAAATCAGCAACCGCTCACACTTTCAAACTGACCCTAAAGACATGCTGGATTTCTAAAAATTTGCCCACTGCGTTTACTCTTATTCTGAAATTTTTGTTGTGGCCGATTTCCTTTTTTATTCCTCTTAGGACCCTTAATTATTATTTTTTTATTGGAGCTAAAAGTCCCTAAGTGAGTAGACTCATGTCGCTCGCCTTTAAACCTTTTTTCTTCAATTACGCACATTTGAGTTAATTTGTTTAAGTCCCAATTCTGCTCTTGTAAATTATAATTTACTTTAAATAATGTCGAAAACCTTAGAGAGGGAAGCAACCTCAATGTAGACTATCAACTCTTCATTTATGTTAAGCCTATATTCTTTAATATACAAAAAGATTTGAGACAATTTTTTAATAAGTGATCTCTCACATTTCCACTGCTATTATATCGAAGGTACATGAAATCATGCATATAATCATATACGATCTGCTTCTTACTGTTAATACATTATTTCTTAATAAGAGCTATTAATTTAGAAGCGGTCTCTGTAGCAGGTATGTCACCTTTGAAAGAGACATTAATGGTGACCCTGATAATCAACATGAAAACGACTTAACCTTATTCAATTTATTGAAAAATTTCTTATCCTTGGCAGGAGAATCCTGGGTAACCACCATAGGTTTAAGTGTGATAAATACAAAAGACATGTCTAAAATTTTAAAACAAATACCGAGAGTTATTTTTCAAGTATTGAAATTGGATCCAGAAAGTGACTCAACTCCTGCTATGTGTTTGATAATTGACAAGAGATCTATCACTGCAAAAATTTTAATTTAGGATCACCTTTTGAAAGTCAACACAAAAATAAAACTTAATCAATTATTTAGACTTAATCCCTTTTGCTTAAATAAGGAGTTTTGGTTCAAACATATGAAGTGACACTATGTTCATATGTCATCTTCAAGAAAAGTACTTGATAGTGTCACGGCTCACCTTTGGGTAGACACTATGACTCATCTTTGCTTCCAACTACATAAAATGCACCATAAACCTAGCCTTTATGGTTTGATTAGAATCAAATACTTCTTATACCTTTTGGCAAATAGGGTTATTCTATCTAACCATCCCATACAAGACTATTTTATTCGTATACACTACGTCAAATATTTATGACACTTTTTGACCGTATACAAACACTCAATGCAATAATACGCATAGTGACTTAATAGAGAAAATATCTAAGATTCAAAAACTATAAAGTTTGTGAATTGTCTACCTTTGGACAAAAATCAACTTACTCACCAAACATCCCAAACGATCACTCGGTTTTCCATAAATCCCATAGGAAAGAACCAACCTTTATGATCCATAAATGTCGTATTTCAATTATTAGAATTAGAGATCCAATGTTAAATTTATACATTGTTCAGATTAAAAAAGTAAAGAATACAGTCCTATTTAACTTTAATATATTCACATATTTAACTTAAAGTTAAATTCTTTAACATCAAAATAATATGAAATTTAATGTGAAAAGATGGTACAAAATTCATGGCACATAACTTTAAGTGAAATAGACATGTAAATCAAAATTTTAAGTGAACATTTCACAAAAGATAAAACTTTAAAAGTTATCCTACCACTAGCAAATTGGGTTTGCTTGATAGAAGTGAATTGAAAATTGCGATCCCCGAATCCGAACCCAATGAACCACCAAACTGATTTTAGTAAAGAATCCTATTTGCGATTTTCCATGATGAGTTATTGGTCTACAATAGAACTTGTGGGTATAACCATAGCATATAAAATTAAAGTTTGCATGCGCTTTACAAGTGATTATAGTCGGAGAATAAATGCCAAAAGGCATCTGAGTAATTGAATTATATACTTATTAAAGCGGGTGTGGTTGCCCAAATTCCATTGTAGCATAAAATTTCGTGATGGTCAGCTGTTTGACTCTCCATGGATACTTCATAACGTTACCAAAACAAATTTGTGACAGTCAACTCTCGACAGCTGCGATGAAGTCATCTCATTAATCCTAGGGGTGTTATCGAGTCAGTTCGGATCGGTTTTGGGACAAAATCGAAACCGAACCGATAACTATTAGTTTCTATTTTATGAAATCGAAACCGAACCAATAGTTATCGGTTCTATCGATTTTCGGTTTCTAAACCTCAAATTTTTAATTTTTTTTATTAGGAAGCCATTGCCAATTCATAAGAGTCAGATCACTGAAGACTCTGTAGGTTGTTACCTATATCGCTAATTCGCTATTGACTATTCAAAAGTAGGTGATTGATCAGATGGCTAAGAATATTTCCAAGAAATTAATGCACTTATCGGATAGTCCAGATCGATGGGCAAATGCACTGATTATTAGTACACACTAGTAGGTCTCGACGACATGAATCCATATAGCATTATAGTCCAATCATCCATAGGTAGGCCGCCATTCGATAGAAGACAACCCGAAAGTAGAACATCAAACAACCCTAACCATCTAATTGCATGTAAAATTTTAGACAGTTGATCATAAAATTTTCAACCATCCATTTAGCAATCCTCTGATCTGTGAAATATCGAACATTTTTCAAATGCATGATATGAGTTGCCAATATGTATTGTCTAAATCGATCAGATTCATGACGCATGACCTTTCATAGTTGTTTCATATTTTCATTACATTACAACTTGTATATATATTTAAATTTTTTGTAGAAAGAGAGAAAACAGAAATCAAAACAGAGAATCTAAATGATCAAAGCATATTTTTCACAAACTAATTTAGAAGGCAATGAATAAGATTCATCTAAATACATGCATGCAGATAATAGAAAAATCATATCGAGATCTCACTAACTTCACAAAACCCCAATCTTAGGCATGCACCACTATCGGTTTTTTATCGGTTCGGTTTCAATTTTTTAACGTTAAAATTGAAACCAAACCGATAACTATCGGTTTCTATTTTTTGAAATTAAAATCGAATCGATATGTCCCAAAATCAAAATTGAACCGAAATTCGGGTTGGTTTCGGTCGGTTCGAGTTAGTTTCTGCACGACCCTATTTAATCCTAAACTGGAGAAGGGAGGAGAAATAAAATGACAAAAATACCTTAATTAGAAGGCTAATTTGAGCTCAAATAGAATATATATAATAATTATGTGTGCATAATACACGACCAAATTAAGTGTATAAGACGCCAACTATGCCAGAGCCAACTGGTGGAAAAATTAGAATCACGTGGATAAAAAGGGGGCGGTTGAAAATGACCCAATCGCTTGAAGAATCCTCAAGAAAACCTGAAAAACTTGAATATTATTAGCAAATTTAAAACGTAAATAAACAATTTACACCGACAACAACCAATTAATATGTTCTTTAAAATCTTACACTGATAAGTTAAAAAATCCGATAAAAAATTAATCTAAGATTTAGCAAAAACCCTTAACAACGGGTTTTTCACTGATACCATTTTTAGAACTATTAATATTTTACTGTAATATCACTTTTTAGACCTAAAGTAAAATTTTAGCATACTTTACACCGTATTTTTCACGCAAGGATTTAGTCATGAGCAATAATCCGACAGTATGGATAACATTCTGTAGAAAAATGGTTTCTTTCTAATTCAATTGATATATATATTGTGTGTAGAAAGAGTGAGTCTATATCCGTTTAAATAAGTTAGCCAATTAGGTTAGAACAAGGAATCTAACAGTTAAAATTACCACACTTATGTTAGGGATCATCTTTCACTATCACTCTAAGTTAACAACTTGAACTATTTATCCTTTACTTGTGACTTAAGGGATACTCCGTGAAATCCAACATTTATCAGAGGCAAATTTCTATTTACGAGTTGTACTTTCGGCGATGAATTGGAGGAGTACTGGGTGAATAAAGAAAGAAAAAGGGAAAAAATGAAATAAATAGAATTGTCGGAGTACTTGCTAGAATTGAGAGGAGATGGAGATACACCTAAACTCTAGAGTTTTAAAAGTGGGAGATGAATGCGAAGGGTTTCAAGAGCCGCCTTTTATACGAAGAAAATGACCCAATTTATAGAAAAGGGCTCCAAGAAGGGTCATGTCATGCTTGACAAGTGTCCTGCTTCACTTATAGCTCAGAGATGGTAGTTTTCCTTATAGAAGTGACTTTTGAATGATACAAGCCATCCAAGGTTTTCTTTTAGAAAATGTATGGGGGTAAATATGTGGAAGAGAGGTAGGGTATTAAGTAATTTCTTCAAGGTTAGGGTACCTAGGTTTTTAGAAAATTAGGTTAATCTAATGGGCTGGGTTACGGCTACGTTACTTAATTCGCTCACTCACCTACCGAATCGCGAATTGAATATAATGAATCGAATTTGACATAATGGGAAAATTATCGAATTAATTTATGATTGAATTCATTTAAAGTTTCAAAAGAAGAAATAGATGATTTGATCTTAAGATTTTATGTAATTAATAATTAATTTTTAAACTCATTCTATCCCAAGGAATTAGATTCATTTAAAAATAATTAATTATAAATTGCGAATCCAAATTCGAATCAAGCGAACCAGCGAACTACCTAACTATAGATTAGGTCGATTATATATTGTAACAACCCAGAATTTTTGACTTTCTTTTATTGGTATTAGATGGTGCTTTGTACCTTGCATGGTGTTAGTACTCCACACCGAAACCTATCATAGTTGAGAAAATACACATTTTGAGTTTTCAAAAGATTTTATATTTAAAATTGCCTTTATTTGACATAAGTTGTGTGGCACCGAATTAATGCCCATATATTATAAATAAGAAAGTTACGAGAGAATCCTAAATCACTATTACAAGAAATTTTCTTAAAAACCCTAGCCGTCACTCCATCTTCTTCTCTAGCCACCCTTTTCTAAAAACACCCAAATCTCTTTTAAATCTCTTGTGTGTTCTTCCACAAATCTCTTTTAAATCCCTTGTGTGTTCTTCCACAAATCTCTAGCCACCATTTTCTAAAAACACCCAAATCTCTTGTGTGTTCTTTCACAAAAACTACCGTGATATTTTTCTGCCATCAGATCGTGGTGAAAGAAGGCGGCGTAATCGTGGACGGATCATCGTGTGGACGCCGATCTCTATCTCCCGATCCGCCGATCACGCTTTAAGAGGTGGGTACCCATCTATCCATCTCGTTCTTTGCAGATCCCGTCACGTAGGGTACATTCGATCGCATATTGACGGGATAAATAAATCTTACCTGTGTATGCTTTTATCTGTAAATATCGTAATTAAAAATAATGAAATAGCTAACCCTTAGCCATATCTATTGCATTTATTTTCTTCGCTCTTGTATATATTTCATTTATTATTATCTTTTCGCTTAGATCTACTGTGCTCTTGTGTATATTTTATTTATTTAATTATTTTTTGTCTAAATTTATTTCCTTCTTAAGAATGTTTATTTATTTTATTATTTTTCATTTAGATTTACTTTACTCTTTGGTATATTTTATTTAATTATTTCCTTTTTCGTTTAGAACTATTTTGGGCTTGCAAGCATGCCTAATATATATTATTATATGTGTATACATAAATAATATAGAGTATTTGGTGCAAAAGTAAATCGAGATTGGTGTGCGTAATTGAGATCAAGGGTTTTTCATCATTTAAAGGGTGTGGTCAAGAATCTCCTATAATTAAGAGCTACAAATCTAGTTGAACCTAAAACCCAGTTCGACCAATTGGAACTGACCATTGCATAGTAGTAATCGGTTGGCTATTTTTTTGGCAATTTACTTCATAATTTTACTTATAATATGTTGGTGTGTTAAGGGGATTGATATTATGGTGCTGTGGACCACCATTGATTGTACTAATCTATTTCACTGCCAAAAATTGGTCCATATGTATATCACTGAAAAAAAAATTGGCTTAATCTAACTCCAAAACTTGGGTATTATACAAGTATTTATTGGCACAAAAATTTGTAAAAGAAGGGATTTATTGACACAAAACTTCAATATTATACAACTTGGATAATATACAACTATTTATTAGTGTCTCAAAAAAAGGTAGCATCATTTGCACTCGTTAGACCCGTGAAAAATACACACGTTTCCATAATAAAAATCGTTGATTGCCTTGAATCTCTATTATTTTTTATCGTTGATTTGACCCATTTGATGTTGAACTGTGACTCATCTGATGTGGATCATGACCTATTTGATGTTGGACTATGACCCATCTGATGTTAGACCTCGACTCATCGGATGTTGGACTGTGACCCATCTGGTGTTGGACTGTGATCTATGTGATGTGGCTCATGACCCATTTGATGTGGACTATGACCCATCTGATGTTGGACCGTGACCCATTTGATGTATCGGACCGTGACCCACCGGATGTGGATCTCGACCCATCTGATATTGGAACTTGGCCCATTCGATGTTAGACCGTGACACATCTGATGTTAGACTTTGGCCCATCTGATGTGGACTAGCCCATCTGAATTCATGTCATAGGATGATATTAAATTAATTAAAATATCTCTTACAATATATTATGATATATTTAAAGAGAAAGTGATTTTAGATAGTAATATAAAATTAATGAATATTATATACTTATATTTTATTCTCATATAAAATAAAAGTACTTGGTTACTACCTTATTTTAATATTATAGAATTATCTTATAAGATACATGAGTAGTAGTATCCCCTGTTAGAGTTCAATTAGTTTCCTTTTTATAGATAGATCGACTTATTAAAATCGATCAATCGATTTTGAATCAAATGACAACTTACACCTTATTAAATCTGATCTATCGATTTTCATTTTCGATCAATCAATTCTCTTCCGAATAGACGACCTGATTCACACCAAAATTTCACTATTGCACGACCAAAAATTTAGTGCACATTAAGCACTTGCACTTTGTGATCGATGGTCGTGATGCACTTAACTTTAAAAATAATAATATTTAATTTAAGCATTTAATAATGATAAATAATAATATATAAAAGTATTGCTTTTAGCACTTTAATGTGACCACTTTGATAACACGAAGTGTTAGGAATTCGATATCTCGTGAACATCGAACCCCGACTTTCTCGTTATCGAGAATACACTTATGACTATCCTATTCTATATTGTACTGGAATGTGTATAAATAAATGTATATATATAAACATAAGAAAACCTAATGTAAATCTTTCTACATGTCTGACTTTTTGTATTTCCATCTGAATTACATTATATGAGTTACGAGTAAGTTAGGACATATATACGAGAGTGTATGAGATCATGCCTACGTTTGGGCGTGGTATTTCGCTGAGATGGTATCGAAGCGAGGAATACACCGTATTCACATGCCTTACAACTCATGGTGGAATGAGACCCATGACGAGTCGAGTGAGTGTGAATTCAGTGTAACTTTATAAATGGTGGTATATACAGTGACCCTATCACTCCAAGTTTTAATATGAGAGGATAAGATATGAGTTATGATATGAGATTCGGGCCTTAGCTGCGATGAGATTATCTCACTAGAGCTCGTCTTAGAATTAAGCTGTAAGAGTATGTTACAAGTATGAGTATGAGATAAGATATGTTATGAGTATGATAATAAGATACCGCTGTGTACGCCAGCAAAAGATAGAGAACTTAAGTCTCTGTATGTGACATTCCTTGCGTAGCCATCGTAAGGGCAACAACGTCTTTTAGTGAAGACGGATCTCTGGGAGAGATTATGAGTATGAGTATGTTATGAGTGACTTGACCCTTATATCTTCCCATTGGCTGGATGGTGGAGTATAAGTATGACACGAGGGCGTTATGATATGATAATATGATACTATGTTGACCCTCTCATGGTAGCTCGAGCAGCGACTCTGGCACATGTCGTTTAGGATTTTACGAGTATGTTAGTTACGCTCATGTGATGTACAGACGTATGTGCGAGAATGCTATGATATGTTATGAGATATGGTAAGGTACGTTCGGATATGAGTGTCTAGATCATGGTCTTATATTTATGATATGATATGAGTTTTACGATATACAAATGATTTTATCTTTCTCTTGTTATCTGCTTTGAAATACTATATTTATCACTCACAAGATACACCCACAATGCACCTGAGTAGTATGGGGTGGATTGGTGGTGTATCCCACTGAGTTTACGTGACTGAGTAAATTCATCCCACGATAATCTAACAGTTATAGGTGATTATGCTGGTGGAGTAGACGCCGGCCATCTAGATCCCGTCGATGCTGATTTCATTGATCCCGCGGGCGTTGAGTACCAGGAGCCTTTGGAGGGCAACGCTGCCGATTATAAGGAGGGCTACGGTGCTGACTTCGATTCGAGTGCTGGATATTGACCATTATAGACTTGGTAGTAGATTTGGTTCTTATTATTATCATTAATTATATGATTTCATTTTATCGGATTTATTTACGACTGTCATTATTATTTTATTGGTGAATTATTCAGATTCATTACTTTTATTCTAGTATATATGACTGCTTTTATTTCCACATTTATGTGTTGGCTTTCACAGATTTCGTGAAACCATATTTGCGCGATAACTCTGATTAGGTGTATGTCCGCTTAACATATTCGGAATATGTGCGGGTCATAACTCAAAATTTTAAGCCTTCAAAATGGAATAGAATTTTGAATCGTAACATATATTATAAGGAGTTCAATTAGGAACAGGGAGATGCCAATGATTTTAAGGGTGTAGGGTTGAAATGGAAAATGAAATTTCAGTATGCTAGATTTGAGTTGAGAGTTGTCTATTATCTCCCACTTTAAATACCCTTACCGAGAACTAGATAAAGGCAGCTATTTTGCTTCAAAAAGTCATCAATGGAAAGTATCATTAAACCTTTAAAAGGGTGTATAATTTCTTGAAAACAAGTTACTAATAATTATAATTATATATATATATATATATATATATATATATATATATATATATATATAAATTCAGAGCAACCCAAAAGACTATAAGTTAACTGATATTAAACTGTTAGCAAGTTGCTAATAATTATATATCTATTATTAAAAAATAAAATAAAATAATATATCTATAGACTCAGAGCAGCCCAGAAGACTATAAGTTAACTGAAATTCAACTGTTTGTAGGGGTGCAAATGGGGCGGGTTTGGGAAGGGTTTAGGGTAAACCTGAACTCGACCTGTTAACCACATCCTTAGACCTGAATCTGGCCTAACCTGTTAACCTCTAAACGTTGACCTGAACCCGAACTTGACTTATTCAAAATACTTAGACCTGCACCTGACCTGTTACTTAGACCTAGACCCAGACTTGGACCTGCACGCAACCTGAACCTATCTTGCTAGTGTAATTTCATTGAAATTTTAATTTTGGACCTGAATTGTTGACTACATTTGGGCATGACAAGGACCTATAAAATATAATGTATGTATATGTCTTATTAGTTGTTTAACAGGTCGAGATTTTCAACCCGACCTGACCCAATAGGTCGAGTTTATTAAACCAAAACCCGGCTTGAAGCAGCTCGGGTCTTAAAAAGTTGTCAGGTTGGCCCGACCCATTTCTTAACTATTTGATTTCTAAGCATGAATAGGACTGCAAATGGGCTGGTTGATGGCTCCTGATACCTATTTAGTACGGCCTTTAAATATGCCCATCGTATCTTGAAATGTGTCCATGCCAAAAATTATTGATTGCTTTAATTCTGATGATGAAGATTGTCTTTCGCTCCAATTTTCCACACAAGGAAACTTGAGGCCATGAACATACCATAAGACGGTTGGTTTTTTATTTCACATTTCACATATCCCAAAAATCTGGCTCTAAAGTCGCATTTGAGCCTGATGTGTGTCACATGAAGACTTTGGATTTGTGTCATGTGGAATAAAAAATTAATTGTCTGATGGTACGCTCATGGCCTCAAGATCCGTTGTGTGGAAGATTAGAGCAAAACACGATCTTCATCGTCTAATTTAGCAATCATTGATTTTTGGCATGGGCGCATTTAAAGATTCGGTGAGCGTATTTAAATGTTCTCTTTAGTATACAATCAGCTGATAAAGATCATATTTATTGCCAAATTTTGGCCTCAAAGATCATTCCTTCATCCTCTTCAAATCAAACGGCTTCATGTTGTTTCACATGGCATAAATGCCATAGCCAATATAAGTATGGGTACCATTATTTACACCGCTTGAAATTGTGACCTCAGCCCATCTCCTTCAGTCGGTATGCATTGATCGCATTGAATCAGACAGTAGAAATTTTTGTCACTACAATCTTTCAGAGAATGGATCTAGAGATAATGGGCATACCATAGACGGTCATTTTTTATTCCACGTGGTCACATTTAAGTTTGATGTGTGCCATATAATTTTATGATTACTTTTAGAGATGTGTGCTTTGTGTAATAAAAAATGGATCATCTGATGGTACGCCCATAATCTCAAGATCCAGTGTGTGGAAGACTGGGACGGAAAACAATATCCTTCGTCTGATCCAAAAGCTATCAATTCATGTCGGCTGGAGGAGATGGTTGAGTTCACTATTTCAAGTAGTGTAAAGAGAAATTTACTGGATCGACCATGTCAGGTTACCTTTTCCACGAAAGACCATATAGTTTCACCTTTCACATAACCGATTAGCTTGAAGTTGCGCCAGTTCTAGCTAGCATTGGTAACAAATCGTCACCGCTATGATAACGAATCGTCATCACTCAAATAATGTATGGCTAAGTTTTGGTATCAATATGTTTTAGAAGTGCTCCCACAAGAGCAACTGAATGATCTATAGTGCAACAGTGCATTTTCGATTGAAATTTTGGTTAAACCTACAAAAGCTATGCCAAGATTCGAACTCAGAGAGTATCCTAACCAACTCAATTAGAATGTGCACTATGAAATAAATTTATAATTTTAAATTAAGATACTTTTGACTATTTGAGCGGTGACGATTTGTTATTAAAGCGGTAGAGATTTATTATCAGAGTAAAATAACTAGAAATCCATAAAATTAGAAATATCTTAATTCAAATAAAACTAGAAATTCTAGTATAACTCTAATTCCTAATTCAAATAAAAGAAATATCCTAATTCTTTTAAACCAATAAAATAAAGTCCTAAAACAATAAAAAAACTAATCCTATTTCTAATAAAAGAAACAACTCTGATTTTCTAAAATAAAATAATAAAAGAGACTAATCCTAATTCATTCAGGAATCTTGAAATTCGTCACTTTCTGTGCAATATCCGAAAACTGATCATAACTTCTTAAATACTTATTGGAATTACATGTTGTTTGACTCATTGGAAAGCTACTTCGATAAGATTTCAAATATGACAAATTACGCATCAATCCGACTTTGTTTGACACTTTAAAATAGGCCAAACAAAAAAGTGATGGGATTAAAAGTTACTATTCTTTCGATAAGTTACTTTTTTTTTTTCTAATCACTTTGATGTTCTTCTTTCGCCTCCGATATATTATGGGCAGTTGCTTGAATCGGATGTCTCCATTAACTCTACCCGGGTTAGACGGATCATTCCCGATGAATGCTGGTAGTGATAAAGGTCCAAAAGATCCGGATTAAACTATTAAAATTCTTCTTGTGTAATCCAAGTATTCTCTGTGTCGGCCTTGTTCTTTCACTTGACCAAGTGTTTCTGAAGTCTCTCGTGGTTGGTGGATACAATCTAATCTTCTAGCACATCTTCGATGATCTCACGATTTTGTCAAGTAGATGGGGATAGCAATGTGGGTAGGGAAATCATTGGTTCATCAGATGTAGAAGGTTCAAAGGGATTGACAGGAATGGTTGAAGGGCCAAAGAATGGAATAAGGTCCTTCACGTTAAAAGTCGTGCTAATCCTCAAATCCGGCGAAAGATCTAAGATGTAAGCATTAGAATCGACACACTTCAAGATCTGATAGGGTCTATCACCGCGAGCTTGTAACTTCTTTACAACTCCTTGAGGGAATCGCTCGGGTCTATTCCGAACCATCATAAAAACTCTTTTGAAATTCTTTGAATCGTCTATGAGAATCTGCAGAAAACTTGTATTTTTCATTATTCGTATTAATTTTTTTTTTAATCTCAGCATGTAACTCATGAATGCAATATGCAAAAGTGGATGCAGACTTTGATGACCTTTGATGAATGGACATTGAGAGAAAATCTATGTGTGTTTTAGTATTCGGCTTACCCTTCCACTGGATGAGGTATACCTGATATTTCTCAGATTACATTTTCCTTGCAGTCCAAGTATTGACAATTTTTGATTGACCTTTTCACTTAAGAAGATACTCTTGATATGCTTGATGTGTCTTTACCTTGGTAACAAAATATGGATCTCCCAAAACTTTTTCATACTGTTTAGGCGGGTATTTGAAAATCAATAAGTAGATAGGATTGGGCTCAGGTGGATGGGCATCAAGGAATGAGTCTGAAGGTTTTATTGCTGGGCTTAAAAAAGGTGTACGTGCATCTACAGATTCTATAGGGTCATGTGTAAGTGACACTAACGACACTAACGAGTCATGTGTGAATGACGCAAGGCGCATTAATAGCTCATGTACACTTGACTTGATTAACTCGTGTGTACTCTCTTCAACTAAAACCAAAGACTCTGGGGTACTCGATTCAATTGACCCTAATGGTTCTTGTGTACCCAGTTCGTTGAGCTCACGTGTACTCGATTCAAGGGGCACTAACAAGTCGTGTGTACCTAACTCTACGGATACTAATGACTCATAGGCAAGTGACTCGCTTGGTTCATGTGTGGGTAACTCAACATCACTACTCTCAAGGGAAATAAAAGTCTCTTTAATACAAACTAGACTTTCTTCTGCTTCTTTTATCTCCTTGATGAGTAGTGAAATATGATGATATTTCACCCCTAAATACTTATATTTAGCCATCCGATGAAGGCTATCTAATGAGAATTACTAGATTTAAAGTGTTTCAGGTAAATACAATCAAATTGTATAAAACAGCCCAAGAATTCTGAAAATAATGTCAAACACTGCAAACTTGGGTCATTGAGAACTTAGTGTAACTTGTAGCTCAATTTGGGCCTTCAAGACGTTAGATTCGTGAAATTACTAAAACATAAAAGTTGTAGAGCTTTCTGTCATCTTTTTAATTCCATAAGAATTATATCTGTAATAGCCCGAAAAATCACGCAAAAACTATGACCTCAGGATCCGTGCCCGATTGGTCACAAGTTTGACCAATCAGGAGATCATGAGTTAGCATAGAATGTGATGAACGGACGAGATGTGATAGGTTGAGTGATTTCGTTGTGTATGATGTAAATGAGAAGTCACTTACACCTACCATGGTGTATGTGCTCAACACACGAAGAGGAAGATAGATAAAAGGGTTTAATAACCCTAGATGTGTATTTTGGTTGTTGAAGGAGAGTAAAGAAGAGAGAGAGAGAGAGAGAGAGAGAGAGAGAGAGAGAGAAGTAAGAGAGGAGTTATTGCAACTGATTGGAGGGGGGATTCAAGAGATAAAAGACGGATTCAACGCAGATCTGTTAGAGCAAAAGCTGGAAACCCTAACCTTCCAACTATTGGATTGAAATCAACTTGAGATCTATTCAAGGTAAGATTTTTGTAAATAAAATGCATAGATTGTAGGGGTTAAGTTGTGGTTAAATGTGGGTTAAAATTATAGGATAATGGCTTAGAAAAATAGAGGAAAAAGTATGGAAAAAGATTGGGAAGAACAGCTCGAAAGGGGCTGAATCTGACAATTTCGATTAATCGAAATTGGGTTTCGATTAATCGAAATTGGCCAGGAAGTTGAAAGGTCAGAGGGCCCCGATTTCGATTAATCGAATTTAATTTCGATTAATCGACTTTGGATTTCGATTAATCGATTTGGGGATCGATTAATCGACTGGGAACCTCCAGTGGACCCCAGGGGTTGGAAAAAATGACTTAAGGAAAAATCGACTAATCGAAATGGGATTTCGATTAATCGATTTTAGTTTTCGATTAATCGATTTGGGATCGAATTAATCGAGAGTCGAGAGCTTTGCGAAAAGAAGAATTTCGATTAATTGAAATCGGATTCGATTAATCGAATGAAAACTTCATTATTGAGCGTGGATGACTTTGCGAAAAGAAGAATTTCGATTAATCAAATTGGATTCGATTAATCGAATGAAACCTCATTATTCGAATTGAGGATCGACTTTGCGAAAAGGAGAATTTGATTAATCGAAATTACTGATTAATCGATATATGACCTTGATTAATCGATTTTGGAAATCGATTATTCGATTAATCGATTTTGGAATTCGATTAATCGACTGAGATAAATTGTGTTGACTTTTGGGTTTGACTTTAAGATTCTTGGAGGGTCTTACACCTTCTTTATTGCATCCTTTGTGATGTGTTTCACCTGTTATGTGGTACCATAGGTAGTACGTGTGGACTAGTGCACAAGGAGCCACGTGGGACCTTGATGCATTGATCAAATGAAGACTTGAGGTAGGGAACACCTTGAACATGTACTTTATTTTATAAGAGCATGTATGTAGTGATATAGAATTCAATTCAATTGTTGTTTCTTAAGAATTTGTGAAAAGTGTGTGTGTGTGACATTCATAAGAGTAATCATAATGAGCCATCCCCAGGGGATGAAGAAGTAAGAAGATAAGAGCATCAGGTGTGATGCAAGTAAATGGATACATCCCAGGGAGGTATCCAAGGATTGAATCATGTTTGATAGGGCCTAACTGATATAAGATAGCACATTTACATGGTGAATAACTATATGTAAGGCACCAATATTTTTGTTATTTGAGGTTTGATATCCGGCCCGACACGGCGGATATCCGTGACCGTCTGTTGGCAAACCGTAGGCGGTCATGAGGCTTATCCAGACATAGTAAGCACACCCTGTGGGTGTTGATTGAGACAAGTGAAACCCGCCACCAATCCCGAGGAAAGGGGCTTGGTACTATTTGTATTCCTGTGGAATACGGTTAAAACTGTCTATATAGATGACGATGATGGGTATCTCATCGGGGCTCGATGCTATATTGCTCGGGGATTACTTAAGTTGAAAGTTTAAGTTTTGCTTTAGGCCTTTTCTGCATCATTCATGAGTAAATGAAAATACAAGTAATCAACAGTAAAACGAAATGCTTTTAATCTGTTTCATTAACAACTGCATAGATACATCATGCATGGCATATCATGGAATATATGTGAGTTATAATTTATATGTTCAACCGTGTTTGTTCCCTATTGAGCTAGGATGTAGCTCACCCTATAGACTATACGTCGCAGGTCCACTACTAGCAGCTGCCGAGGCTTCAGGAGACGCTGATCCCGGCGAGTCGGACCTTGCGGCCGGTGAAGAGTTGGAGCCACCTCCAGAGGACTTCTTCTAGAGGACTCCGTTGTGCCACTTTGAGGGATTTTGGAGAGAGTTTTTGTACGGCTTGGTATATCAAGCCTTGATTCTGTTTAAACCATGTATATATATATAGATGAGATTATTCTTTTGGGGCGAACCATCCGTGATGATTGCTATCATCGATGGTTCGGATCGGTTCTCCATTCATGTAGAGGCATGAGGGTAGAACTGTCTTTTGGAGAGTTAATTAATATAGATTCAAATTCCGCAATTTCGTTTATTATTTTATTGCAATGCTTGATATACCAGTGTTCCGTGCTTAGCTAGGGGTACGGGCAAGATGATCGTGCTGATGGCACGGGTTTCGGGGTACCGAAATCCGGGCTGTCACAATATCAATCCGAGTTCGGTATAGAAAGTTATGACCAAACTACCAAGGCAGTATTTGATGGAAAGTTTGGCTAAAGTTCACAAAAATCTGGGAAGGTCGATTGATCGACCTTTCAGTCGATCGATCGACCGAAATGATGGAGTTTGAGACGGAAAAGACTTCTAATGCAGATTTATAGGGAGTCGATCGATCGACTTTCTCTAATCGATTGATCGACCTTGGCAGTTCTGGTTAGTAAAGCTACGAGACTTGGAGAGTATTTAAAGCCAAAACAAACAGCACGTTGGGATAAATTTTATTGTTTCATAGAGGTAGATAGACGGAGACATAGAGATTTTATTTTGGAGAGTTCTTTTACCTTCTTGTTTTAATATTCCTTTCTTGAGAGAATATTATTTTTGCTCAATTAATTCCTAGTTTAAATTTAGAGATTAGTGGAGAGTATTTTTAATTTCATTTCTAAAGATCATTATACTTGTGGATTAAGCTTAGATCAAGAAATTGCTATTGAAGGTTGAGGTATTTTTAATTAATTAGATCAATATTATTTTCTATTTATTACCTTTTTATGTCATTTAGTTACAACATGTGTGGCTAATTTATTAGGGATGGGGATCTAATGATTCCCATTCGAGGGATGTACTTCTAACAGTATAGATCTAGGATTAAACTTTGAGATTTTATTTGATGATTGTTATGCTATCACGAACGGATGAAATCCCCGCCACTAACTGGGATCGAGTATGCCGAGTCATGCCCTGGATCTCAGATCTGTGACGGTAATTTTACCCCAATCATTGTTATATGATCTTTTTATTTTTATCGTGTGGATCTAGTTGCGATTACAATCTCGGATCGAGTGTGCCGAGTCATGCCCTGGATCTTAGATCTGTAATGATAATTTTATCTTAATTACTCCCTATTCTGAAATCAAGTGTGCCGAGTCATGCCCTTGATCTCAGATCTATGGTGGTATTCTTGTTAGAATTTTTTACCCACTTTAGGGATATTTTTATTTGTATTCTGAGATCAAGTGTGTCGAGTCATGCCCTTGATCCCAGATCTATATATGTAAATCATCTATAAAATTAAGTTCTAATTGCAGGGATACAATGTGGAACCTATCCGGATTTTGACCATTTATCTTTCATAAAAGATACTCTTCAATAGTATATCTTATAGTTTAATCCTTAGATTTGTATTACGGGAAGGACAAACCAAAGATAGGAGGATTTAGTATCTTCATCTCTACTTTCATTTTTGAATTATCAATTATTTCTACCTTTATTTTTGAGTTATCAATTAAACTTTATTTTGTAGTCAGTAATTATCTTATCTCATAAAATCGCCTAAATCATAATATTGGTAGGGTACTGTTAGATCTTGGTAGAGTTCTTGAGTTACTGTTTCATCTTTTTAGATCTTCTAAATTAGTCCTCGTGGGAACGATCTCATACTCCGCATCCACTACTTACAATCTGATTCGTACGCTTGCGAGTAAAACATCACAAGTAAAATTTACATCAAGTTTTTGGCGCCGCTGCTGGGGATTAAATCAAGAAAATCTAAATTTTTTAGAAATGGACAGTTAATTTTAGGAATTTCTAAGATTAAAACAGTATTTTTTCTTTTTTAAAAAAAAAATTTTGAGTATCGATCGATCGACCTAAACAGTTGACCAATTGACTCCAAAAAAAAAATATCCGCAAAAAAAAAAAAAAAATCTGTTTCTTTCCTGAAATCTCCACTCGGCGCGTCATTTGCATGCACACTAGGTCTTATAAAGAAAGAAATTTAGAGCCTTTAAATTCTGAATCGAACGTGTTTGTCGGTCAAACCGTAAGGACGCTAGATCAAGGCGACAATTTTTAAGTGAATCATCTACTAAAGTCAATATGACTGACAACATGAATGGACAAATCTAACAAGGATAAGAGGAAGAACCAATATTGAGAGAATTGTTTTCTCTAATCACTACAAATACCCCATCATGCATTGTATACCCCGCCACACCTGGCGGCCGATTTGAAATCCATATAAATGTCATCCAAATCCTTCCAATCTTTCATGGCATGGAGAGAGAAGATCCATACCAGCACGTTAAAGACTTCGTCGAAATCTGCTCATCTGTATACCAAAACTTCAACGAAGAATCTGTTAGGCTACACTTGTTTCCTTTCTCTATAAAGGATAAAGCAAAAACATGGTTAAATTCTCTACCATTGGAATCCATAACCACCTGGGATCAGATGGTCAAAAAGTTTCTGTCAAAATGCTTCCCCATGGCGAAGACGAATGCCCTCAGACTTGAAATCATGAATTTCACGCAAGAGGAAAATAAGAGATTCTATGAAGCTTGGGATAGATTCATGGATCTCCTACTCAAATGTCCACACCATGGATACTCAAAGTGGAGATGGTCCAGTGTTTCTACAATGGACTAAGTCAACCAAATAGACATCTGGTGGAGTCAATAAATGGCGGAGGATTCCTGAGCCTCAAGGAAACTAAATCTTATTATTTCCTAGAAAAGCTGGTCGAGGATTCCCAGCACTGGGATTTCACAAAGACTCGGGAACAACCAGTCAGCTCGTGATCAAGCCAGAAATTCAACCAAAAAGGTAGGACTATACGTAATAAAGGATTCTCCGGATCTGATGGCTAAAATTGATTTCCTCAGTCAGCAGGTGGAAGAATTGAAATTGAAGAAGAATGTGCATATGATAAATACACAATCCGAGCCATGTTCAATTTGTGCAAGTCCAATGCATGTAGCAGATGACTGTCCTTCAATGCAGAACTACCATAAAGACACATCTGAACCGCTAAATGTTGTAAATAACTATGGGCGGAATCAAGGAAACGTTTTCAATGAGAATAACCCAAATAGTTAGAGAACCCACCCAAATTTCTCGTGGAAATAAGATAATCAAAGAATACAGTCCAGAAAACAGGGGACAAACTTCTATCCCCAACAAAATTTCAACCAAGGACCGCAGCAAAACTATAGTCAAGGATAATTTCAACAGTAAGGGTTCAATAATCTAAATCAATTTCAATACAATCAAAATTAGGTTGGGCAGTCACGACAATTAAACCAAAATTTTCAGTTTGCACAACCAATGGGAGGTTATCAAAACCAACCACAACAAAATTTTGTGCCAACATTTCCATCACCCAGATTTAACAATCCACTGGAAAATGCTGCCCAACGTCCTCATACACAAAATCCTTCTACTGAGGACCTGTTGAAACTTATCCATTCTCACACATCCTCAATCTCTAAAATAGAGACCCAAATTGGACAATTGGCAACTCTTCTCTGTGAAAGAGAAAAAGGATCGTTTTCTAGCCAACCACTTCCTAACCCAAGGGTTCAGATGATTGTTGAACAAACACCAACTTCCTCACAAGACGATAATCAACAACAAATTCAGGCGATCACAACGTTGAGATCTAGAAAGCAGGTCGATAACAAAGTAGTGTTGCCAAAGGAGGGAGAGTCTGAGGGAGAGAAGAAA
The DNA here is from genome assembly GCA_021018995.1 of Chloranthus sessilifolius. Taxonomy (NCBI): domain Eukaryota; kingdom Viridiplantae; phylum Streptophyta; class Magnoliopsida; order Chloranthales; family Chloranthaceae; genus Chloranthus; species Chloranthus sessilifolius. The sequence continues at coordinate 10,281,473 of CM037585.1, forward strand.
TTTGAAGAGAAAGAATAAATTGAAGAAAAAGTATAAGCAAAAGAAACAACAGAAGAAAAGTTTTATTCCTAAAGCACCGTACCCGCAAAGATTGATAGCACCACGAAAAAATTACGATGTGAAAGGAATAAATGAGATTTTCAAACAATTAAAAATTAATATTCCCTTTCTGGATGCCATCCGACAAGTGTCTGCTTATGTAAAATTTTTGAAGGAATTGGTCACAATCAAAAGAAAGACCAATATTTTGAAAAAGGCTTTCTTAGCTGAGCAGGTTAGTTCAGTGTTGTAAGTGAAACTTTCAATTAAATACAAGGACCCAGGTTGTCCTATAATCTCAATCGTCATCGGCGATAATCGTATTGATCAGACCCTTTTGGATTTAGGAGCGAGTGTCAATTTGTTGCCTTACTCTGTCTACAAAGAGCTTGAATTGGGAGAGCTTAAAACCACTGTGATGACCCTTCAGTTAGCTGATCGGTCAGTAAAGATCCCTCGAGAAATTGTAAAAGATGTCCTCATCAACGTGGATTCTTTCTACTTTTCTATAGATTTTGTTATTTTAGACACTGAACTAGTACCAAATTTGAAGAATAGCATTCCGGTGATTCTAGGAAGACCATTCCTAGCAACCTCCAATGCGCTAATCAATTGTCGAAACGGGATCATGAATCTGTCATTCGGGAATATGACAGTGGAACTCAATATCTTTAATATTGCCAAGCAACCCATGGAGGATGACGAACATGCACAAGCCTGCATAATCGATGAAATCGTGGAAGAAACATTTCATGCATCCGAAATTGAAGATCCTTTAGCAGCCTGTCTTGCGCATTTTGGAGAAAATTTTGATGTAGATCTGATGATCCAAGAAGTGAATCACATGTTGGACTCCACACTGCTTCTCGGAGAAGAAAAGAAAATAGATTTTAGAGCTCAAATTGAATTAATCAAGGAAAAGCCGAAAGAGGAGGAGAAAGTGTCATTAGAACTTAATCCTCTTCTGAAAAATCTTAAGTATGCCTACCTAGGGGAGAATGAAACCCGTCATAATCTCATCAAAATTGGATGCGAATCAGGAAGGCCAACTCTTGAATGTGCTCAAAGATCACAAAAGTTCCATCGGATGGCCGATAAAAAATATCAAAGGCATTAGTTCGATGGTGTGTAGCACCGGATCCATTTGGAAGACAATGCTAAGCCTTCTAGGGAACCACAGAGGAGACTGAACCCTATAATGCAAGACGTGGTCCGAAATGAGATAATAAAACTTTTAGATGCTGGAATCATATACCCCATCTCTAACAGTAAATGGGTTAGCCCCACACAAGTGGTCCCTAAGAAGTTGGGAGTCATAGTGGTGAAGAATGAAGACAACGAACTAATTCGTACAAAAATTTAAACAGGTTGGAGAGTATGTATCGATTATCGAAAGTTAAATTCGATGACAAGGAAAGATCACTTTCCACTCTCGTTTATCGATCAGATGTTAGAATGACTGGCCGGGCATGATTACTATTGCTTCCTTGATGGCTATTTTGATTATAACTAAATAGTCATTGCGCCTGAGGATCAAGAGATAATCACGTTCACATGCCCTTTTGGTACTTTCTCCTATTGACGAATGCCGTTTGGGCTTTGTAATGCACCAGCTACATTCCAAAGATGTATGCTGAGTGTTTTTTCGAATATGGTCGAACGATTCCTCGAAGTTTTCATGGACGACTTCTCGATCCATGGAAATAGTTTCGTCGACTGCTTGAATCATTTATCACTAGTGCTTGCAAGATGCCAGGAGAAGAACCTTATTCTTAACTGGAAAAAATGTCACTTCATGGTTAAAGATGACATTATTTTGGGACACATCATATCGTCCCAGGGTATCGAGGTTTATAAGGCTAAAGTTGATTTAATTGTCAATCTACCACCACCGAGGACAGTTAAGGAAATAAGATCTTTTCTGAGACACGTCGATTTTTATCGGCATTTTATTAAAGATTTCAGCAAGATAGCGCGACCGCTATGCAATTTACTTTCAAAGGATGTCCCATTCCTCTTTGACAATAAATGTTTGCAGGCCTTTGAGACCATTAAGGCTGAATTGATAAAGTCCCGATAATTCAGTCTCCGAACTGGGACTTCTCGTTCAAAATCATGTGCGACGCCTCTGATTATGCAATTGGAGCTGTTCTAGGACAACGAATAGAAAAATTACTGCATATAATCTACTATGCGAATCGCACTCTCAACGATGCCCAGTTAAACTACTCGACCATTGAAAAGGACCTTTTGGCAGTAGTTTTCGCGTTGGATAAATTTTGATCCTATTTATTAGGGTCTAAAGTCGTATTTACAGATCACGCTGCCCTGCATTATCTATTTGCTAAGAAAGATGTTAAAGCACGCTTAATAAGATGGATCTTATTATTGCAAGAGTTTGATTTGGAAATCAAAGACAAGAAAGGCTCAAAAAATGTAGTGGCAGCTCACTTGTCATGAATAATTATTGAGAAATTTGACGATCATGTTCAGATCTTAGAGCACTTCTCGGATGAATAGTTATTTGGGATTGACTGCCTGCCTTGGTATGCGGATCTTGTCAATTACCTAGTCACCGAGTAATTACCACACCATTGGTCTAAGAACGAGAAATCCATTTTCTTAGCTCGGGTGAAACACTACTTTTTTGAAGATCCGTATTTATTCAAATACTATCCCGATCAAATTATACGAAGGTGTATTTCGGAATCTGAGCAACCACGGATCATCTCGTTCTGTCATGAGTTAGCTTGTGGAGGTCACTTTAGTTCCAAGAAGACTGCAACAAAGATCCTCCAAAGTGATTTTTACTGGCCGACGATCTTTAAAGATTGTCATCAGCATTGCAAATCTTGTCATAACTGGCCGAATCTCAAAGCGCAACATGATGCCGCTCAATCTAATTTTAGAAGTTGAATTGTTTGATGTTTGGGGGATCCATTTTATGGGTCATTTCCCGAATTCGTTTGGAAATACGTTCATCCTTGTCGGGGTTGATTATGTCTCGAAATGGGTTGAGACTATGGTGTGTAAGACAAACAATCACAAAGTAGTAATCAAATTCCTAAAGGATCAAATGTTTTCACGTTTTGGTATTCTAAAGGCGATATTCAGCGATGGTGGAAAACACTTTTGCAATAGAGTGTTCACCCAATTAATAAAGAAATATGGTGTCACACACAAATTTGCTACACCATACCATCCTCAGACCAGTGGCCAAGTTGAAGTATCTAATCGGGAACTTAAACAGATTTTAGAGAAAACAATCCATCCGAATCGTAAAAGGCGGTCGCTAAAATCAACTGACGCCTCGTACGTGGGCGTCTAGGCTTAAAACTTCGATTGACATGTTGTCTTATCGGTTGGTCTTTGGTAAAAGTTGTCACCTCCCGATTGAACTGGAACATCGAACATTTTGGGCCATCAAATCATTGAATTTTAATCTCCCGAAATTTGGTAACCATAGGGGTTTGCAAATAAATGAATTGCAAGAAATCCGTGCTGACGCATATGACTGTGCTAGATCTTACAAGGACCGTATGAAACGGGTCCATGATCAATCCATTTTACGTAAATCTTTCGTTGTTGGGCAACAAATTTTCCTATATAATTCCCGATTTCACCTATTTTCAGGAAAACTAAACCCGTTGGAGTGGTCCATTCAAAATCTCTCGAATACTCTCCAATGGGGCGGTTGATGTTATCAACCCGAGATACAGGAATGTTTTTCGAGTTAATGGTCAGAGATTAAAACCTTTCCTCGAGGATACAATTGCATTCTCTGACACTCTTCCCTTGAGTGATCCAATGGCTCACCTTGTCTAAGCAATTCATATGGTCGAGCTATCGACATTAAACTAGCGCTCATTGAGAGACAACCCAATTTTGTTTGATTTTTTATTTTATTTTTATTTCATTTAAAAAAAAAAGAAGTTAGATACACTTACTTTTATGGTTGATTATGGTTTTGATAGTGTTATTCGAGTAAGCATTTTGTTAGCTTTGATAATTCCCTCACTATTGTTGACATTTTTTTGTGTGAAGAGGATGCTTGGATATATTGGTCTATTTTTATGTAGGTTTGGGGGATGATTTTTCCTACCTCTCCCTTTTTCATGTGTTACCACGAGCCTCAAATCATTACCCTAGGTATGTTTTCTCACTTTAATCTAATATTTTATTTATTGTCAACAATGAGGACATTATTTTGTTTAGGTTCGGGGGTATAGTTTGTGTGATTTTATTATTTTGGTACATCTAAAATAAAAATAAAATAAAATAAAATAAAAATAATTTTTGGAGCCATCACATATGTTATTTTGCGATTATTTTCAAACTTTAGTTGATGATGCATGTGAATTTAATTTTGAAAATAGCGATGTCATATTTTGATTGCTTCTATCTAGGATGATGAAATCTAATGTAATAAATTAAGGATAGTCCTGAAATTTATGCTTAGACATTTTTTACACTTATACCAAGCTAAGATCTAGAAATCAAGAAACCAGTTTGAACTTTGAATCTTAGGTTCTTAGTGGAGACTAAACCCGATGAGCTTTAAAGCTAATTTTCCGTCCTTGATGAGAGTTTACATAAACTCGAAGTTGTCTTTGAATACAAATTATTTTTGTATAATCTCATACATTTTATTTTGACTTGTGACTTTGCATGATATTAAATTCATATTATTGTGTTAGAACGTACTGTATATCTACTCAAGACAAATAGGCAAGGTTACCATCTTTTAAGGACATGATTGAAGGCCATCTTTGGCTCATTTGTGCTTAAAATACGCCACCTTATATAAATTTATCCTTCTAGTATCCCTTCGAGCTTATTAAAAATTTACCTTGATATATTCTTTGATAAGTCACGTTAACCTTTACCCCTGCACCATTTCTGAAAATTTAACCTTACCCTCTTTATTTATGAGAAATTAGGAACGAGAGATGAGAATAAATGAAAAGAGAGTAAGTGGAGAGATATCAAGTTGTGGTGTTTACTGAGAATGTATGGCAGAAAAAAAAAAAAGAAGGAAGGGAGAAAAAGAAAATCGTGAAAAATACCGTGAAAAATAATGAAAAATATAAGGTGCTTCAAGAAAATAAAATTCAAAAGAAAAAAAATAGTGAGAGATTAGAAAAGAAAAAGAAGAGAAATAAAAAAATCAAAATTAGTTTCTTTTCCAATTTCTCAGAAATTTTGAATCCCAACTTCCATTTCTTTTTTACCCTTACCTGAGCCCTATTACAACCCTAAAAAGACCTTCATGATCTGATCTTGCATTGGTAACTTCCTTGTGGAGAGTGAATATGTGATACCTATGACACTTGATATGACATGCGTAGGATATACAAGTATCTGTTCTTATGAGATATATTTTTGTTCATTGATTACGTCGCGTTTCTTCTATTATGTGAGATCTTTTTGCTTGCTTTGTATTGATCTCTCACATGTGAGTGAAAATGAACCCATCATCGGTGTGTTTATATTTTGAGAGTATACCTAAAGTGAGAATTGAGTCAAGATATGAGATCTGATAGTTTACTATTTGGATTGGTTTCGAGATGGATGAATTTTGGTATGGGTATACACACACTACACGTTTAAGCATGGATGGATGAGTTATCTAGCGATTTGAGCATTAGACTAATTTGAATGGATATTAGTATGATTAGGATAACACTGTTATTTAAAATTGAGAATTCGCATGTTGAATTGATTAATGATTTTGAGTTTTGAAGTTAAAGATATTATAAAAATAATGTTTTGAAAACTCAATTTTATCGATGGTTTCAAAAATGTGTTGAAGTTTGTGGGTAACTTCACTGAAAACCCTCAGGAGATACAACTCCTCCACTAGGGATCACCTAGGGGTTTAAAGGTTTATTGCACAGGCTAAGTGCAATCGTGCTCTCTACGAAAGTGGCATTTATTTTCTTTAGTTTGCTTTGCTCGAGGACTAGCAAAGTGTAGGTTTCGGGGTGTGATGAGTAGTGAAATATGATGATATTTCACCCATAAATACTTATATTTAGTCGTCCGATGAAGGTTATCTAATGAGAATTATTAGATTTGAAGCATTTCAGGTAAATACAATCCAAGTATATAAAACAGCCCAAGAATTCTGAAAATGATGTCAAACACTGCAACCTTGGGTCATTGAGAACTTAGTGCGATTTACAGCTCAATTTGGACCTTCAAGACGTTAGATTCGTAAAATTTCTAAAACACAAAAGTTGTAGAGCTTTCTATCATCTCTCCAATGCCATAAGAATCATGTCAATCTAAGTTCGGGATAGAAATTTATGGCCATAATACCAAGGCAGTATCTGATGGAGAGTTGAGCTGAAGTTCACGAAAATCTGGGAAGGTCGATTGATCGACCTTTCAGTCAATCGATCGACCGAAATGATAGAGTTTGAGACGGAAAAGACTTCTAATGCAGATTTATATGGAGTCGATCGATCGACCCTGGCAGTTCGGGTTAGGAAAGCTGCGAGACTTGGAGAGTATTTAAAGCCAAAACAAATAACACGTTGGGATAAAAAAAAAAAATTCATAGAGGTAGATAGACGGAGACATAGAGATTTTTATTTTGGAGAGTTTTTTTACCTTCTTGTTTTAGCATTCCTTTCTTGAGAGAATATTATTTTTGCTTAATTAATTCCTAGTTTAAATTTAGAGATTAGTGGAGAGTATTTTTAATTTCATTTCTAAAGATCATTATACTTGTGGATTAAGCTTGGATCAAGGAATTGCTATTAAAGGTTGATGTATTTTTAATTAATTAGATCAATATTATTTTCCATTTATTACCTTTTTATGTCATTTAATTACAACATGTGTGGTTAATTTCTTAGGGATGGAGATCTAATAATTTTCATCCGAGGGATGCACTTCTAATAGTATAAATCTAGAATTAAACTTTGAGATTTTATTTTATAATTGTTATGCTATCACGAACGGATGAAATCTCCACCACTAACTGGGATCGAGTGTGCCGAGTCATGCCTTGAATCTCAGATCTGTGATGGTAATTTTATCCCAATCATTGTTATATGATATTTTTATTTTTATCGTGTGGATCTACTTACGATTACGATCTGGGATCGAGTGTGCCGAGTCATGCCCTGGATCTTAGATTTGTAATGGTAATTTTATCTTAATTATCCCCTAATCTGAAATCAATTGCCGAGTCATGCCCTTGATCTCATATCTATGGTGGTATTCTTGTTAGAACTTTTTACCCACTTTGGGGATAATTTTTGTTTGTAATCTGAGATCAAGTGTGCTGAGTCATGTCCTTGATCCCAGATCTATATATAGAAATCATCTATGAAATTAAGTTCTGATTGCAGGGATGCAATGTGGAACCTATCCGGGTTTTGACCATTTATCTTCCATAAAAGATGCTTTTCAATGGTATATCTCATAGTTTAATCCTTAGATTTGTATTACGGGAAGAACAAACCAAAGATAGAAGGATTTAGTATCTTCATCTCTACCTTCATTTTTGAATTATCAATTATTTCTACCTTTATTTTTGAGTTATCAATTAAACTTTATTTTGTAGTCAGTAATTATCTTATCTCATAAAATCGCCTAAATCATAATATTGGTAGGGTACTGTTAGATCTTGGTAGATTTCTTGAGTTACTGTTTCATCTTTTTTGATCTTCTAAATTAGTAGATCACAAGTAAAATTTACATCACCCCTCTTCACTTAGCACAGTACTAGGGTCGTACACTTCTTCCACTTTCCTATTCTCTGGCTTCTTAGGACTCACTCTTTTAGTCAATAAATTCAAAGTAGAAAATTTTGTAGGGCATTGGCATGCAAAGTGCCCAAACCCTTGACACTTAATGCAATCAGGATACCTATTTGTCTTGATTTTTAAAGTTTGTAGAAGGTGACGGTGTATTAAAGGAACATATTTTTTGATAAGTTTCACCTTCATGTCCTCCCATGTAGAGATGTGTTTATTCCGAAGAGATTCAGTACGACGTTCTATGCGAGTCCAAAAGTTTTTAGCATTAGCCTCTAGCCTAATTTTGTATTTATTTGGTACGTCATACCAATCAAAATATTCCTCTATACTAGACAACCACTTCACGAAGGTTTTGGGGTTTAACCATCCCTCAAAACTTGGAACCTCATTCTGAATAGATTTGAGAAACTTCTAGGCAGGGTCGTACTCGGGTTCATGATGATGAGGGTATCCCCTAACTCTAGTCTCATCACTATTATTGGGACTTTGCCAAAAATTTTAAGTGTCGCGGTTTCCTTGTTTGGCTAGTACCCTTTCATGACAGGTAACAAATTCACGGTAACGTATAAGTGATTCATACATGATTCTTGACACAAACACAACTCAAACAAATACTAAAAAAGACACTATGAACCAACAATGGATGAGGACTTTTGTCAAACACTAGACGTGCACACTAATGAACACTAATGAAATAAAATATAATAAGATTGAAATGACATGCATTTATGCAACTAAGTGATGCAAGATAAAAGTTAGACAAAGGCTAGACGAAAGTTAGAATAAAAAAAACTTAGACAAAAACTTAAAAAAAAAAATTTAATTAGAAAAAAAAACTCAGACAAAAGTTAGATGAAAAATTTTAGACAAAAGCTAGACGAAGAAACTAGACAGAACCTAGATGAAAAACAAACAAAAGCCAGACAAAATTCAAATGAAAAAAATCAGGCAAAAGCTAGACATGAGCTTGACAGACCCTAGACAAATATGAAATATTGCAATTCTAAATTAATAACAAAATAAACCCTAAAACCTATATAAACACTAAAACGCTAAAATTAAACAGACACTCTGATACCAATTTGATGTGGGAACTTACTAAATGCAATACTAGGGCCGAGATTATAATTAAAATTAATTTAATTAATTAAAAATAATAATTTTTCATAACAAATTATCACGAAAAATTCTAGAAATTTAATTAGGTTATTTAATTTCAGCCCAAAATAGCGTTATTTTCGTGTATCGCGAATCTCGAAGACTAAGGTTCTTATGAACGGCTAGACCTCCGATAGTTTTAGGGCGTCGAACGAACTCGCAAGTGGGTTCTCTCGGTACCGAATAAAATTAAAAAGTTAATAATGATTTATGATGAACAAGTAGGTTGATTTTAAATTTTATGAAATAAATAAAAAAAACTAGGATTACGCTACTTACGCAAATCGTAGATTTTGAAAAAGATAGAGATAGAAGAAGAGTTGGCCTCACACCAAACCGTAAGCAGAAATCATAGAATCGCTCTCCGTTTTGAGAGAATCACACCATCACGAAAGTTTAGAACTCTCAATTTTGCATAAATAATTTTCATTAACCAAAAAGTCATAATAAAAGTGTTTACAAGCCTTTAAATAGGCTAACCAATATATAAAATTAGAAATCCTAGTATAACTTTAATTCCTAATTAAAATAAAAGAAATATCATAATTCTTCTAAACCAATAAAATAAAGTCCTAAAATAATAAGGAAACTAATCCTATTTATAATAAAAGAAACTACTCTTATTTTCTAAAATAAAATAATAAAAGAGACTAATCCTAATTCAATTAGGAATCTTGAAATTCGTCATCTTCTATGTAGTTTTCGAAAACTGACCATAACTTCTTTAATACTTGTCAGAATTATACGTTTTTTGACTTGTTGGAAAGCTACTTCAATAAGCTTTCAAATATGATTAATTTCGCATCAATCTGACTTTGTTTGACACTTTAAAATAGGCCAAACATAAAAGTGACGGGATTAAAAATTACTCTTCTTTTGATAAGTTGTTTTTTTTCTTTCTGATCTCTTTGATGTTCTTCTTTCGCCCCCGATATATTATGGGCGATTGTTTGAATCGGATGTCCCCATCAGTATATTTTGTGTCATTTTTGACAGATTTAATTTTTACATTGAGGCCTTCAAATCAGATGACATATATAGTGTTTCATGTTGCACAAATACCGAAAATAGCAGACTTTTTATTTTTATGTGGAACGTTAAAAGGTATAAAAAGGGGTATTTTAGACTTTTCACGCTAGCTAGATGTGGCACGGTTTCAAGCTGGTCCGTTACTAGAAAAAATGAATGAAACTATAGGGTCTCTGGGGAAAAGGTGAACCTTTTTTTATGATTCAAATGCAAATTCATTAAAAAAAAAAAAACCAACAAGCTACAAGGGAAAAAAGGGGTTCTGAGCAATAAGCAAGGAGCTCATCTAGAGCAGAAACAAAAGCCAAAAAGTCAAAACCCATCACAAGTCACCCAAAGCTCCGAAAAAAACTCAAAAAATTATCCCTCACATACATAACTCCAATCTCTAAGGCCATCGTGAATGGAATGAGGACCAAGAAGACCAAGACTTCTAATCCATTGGAGGGCCTTGATCTTAATATTGTCAACCAACAAAGAGGCCCAAATTCCTTTTGCTTCGAAGACACAATTATGTCTCTCCTTCCATATAAACTAGGTAGCTGCGAATATGATTAACTTCCAACATATCTTCTCCCTTTTAGAAGACCTGCCCAAGATCCAAGCACCTACAAGCACACTAGTGTACCTTACAAGGTCGATCCTGTAAATTTCCCTAGTGTACCGATACGAGCTTGTATTAGGTACACATCAGTATACTGCCACTTGTAGGGAATAAGATCAGGAAGCATGCAATTTCTACCGTCCATAAAATCCATGCACAAATGCTCTTGATCGGCTTAGGCATAGGTTCAAGCACAATGGAAGTTTGACAATATTGCGACCTCAAGGTCGCAGGTTCAAACACAACTTACCAATCAAAAAGCAAAAAATGCTCTTGATCATGTGGATGGGCTGAGATTTGTCTGTGTATTGCCAAATGTTCACAACTTCGTACAAGTTTGATTGTGATTATCAGATTGATGTACAACATAAACCTTAAGGGGTTAGGTGAGCTGGCCAGGTACCTACTTCCAAATGCAAGAGACCCGAGTTCGAATCTCCTTCCCCCCATATCCTGTACTGGCCCAGCATGTGCTGAATTTGGGGTACGCATGTGCCCCTGAGATTAGACGGGTATTCTAAGAGGCCCGGATACCCAGATTATAAAAAAAAAAAAAATAATAATCAGCAGCATGAGTACCATCTATGATAGTTGTTTCAAATATTCTATAATAACTTGGGTAATGTTCAGGCAGAGAGCTAGCTAACTCTTGTTTGTACCTTGTGACATGGTTAGAAAGATAAACTTTGTTATTTCTTTGTATATTTCTTAGAAAGATAAACATTACGTAAATATCTTTTATGCCAAAGGTTGGGTGAAACATGATCTTTATTAGGAAAATTTACCTGATCGACCTTGTCAGATACACCTTTTACGTCAGAGACCCTATTTGGATCGACCCAGATACACTTTTTTCGTCAGAGACTATAGCAGATTAGAATGAGGAAGAAGAGGAAACACCTATATAATTTTAAATTTTAAATATTTGTATTTTTTAATATTTATGCGATGTGAAACGAGATCTATGCCATCTGATTTGAAGGCCACAATATAAAATCGATAGCTAAAGATAGATATGAAAAACAGGCGATATCGACTTTATATACAGTCGATATCGACTTTGTACATAGTCGGTACTGACCATTTTAAGAGTCGTCAACATCTGTTTACAGAGTCGCCATCGACTCTGTACAGACTCGCCATCAATTGTATAAAAAAAAAAAAGTTACAGTTGATGGTGACTCTATACACAGTCGTCATCGACTCTGTACAGAGTCGCCATCGATTTGATACACTTTTTTTTCGTGTCTATCTTTGGCACCATCTATTTTATTATGCGGCCTTCAAATCAGACAGCATAAATCCGATTTCACATCGCGTAAATATAAAAAAATGTAAATATTTAAAATTTTTGCAGAACAAAAAAAAGTGTAAGAAAGGGTATTTCGGACTTTTTGTGCTAGCTGAAAATGGCTTGGCTAAAAGCTGGTCGATTTGGGTAAAGGTGAAAATACAGGGCCTCTGATGTAAAAGGTGTATCTGACAGGGTCGATCAGGTAAATTTCCCTCTTTATTATTAGATTCAATACAGTAAGTAAACCATCATCTCACTCAATGGTTTCACAAATCGGATGATAGAGATCTCATGTTTCGTGCCAATTTTTGGCATAGATTTTGCATCATGGTCTTCAAATCAAATAGCTTAGTTGGTGTTTCAAGTGTCATGTATTCCACAAATAATAAAGTCTTTCTTTTTAATCGTGTGCCACCATACCAACAAGAGAGACTCCTCACTAAACTCTCCCCTCCACCATAAATCTCTCTGATCGTATCCTGTTTCTGCACAAATTTTTAATCTTCTCTTCTATTATTTCTGCAAATTAATGGATGATAATTTAAAGAATTTATTTCAAAATCTTTCTTTGAGGGAGCCGAGTATGGTAGGATACGATCAAAATTCTACTGGTTTGAGTTCAAGTTCTAGTCATGAATTTAAGAGCAATCCATCAGTTTCTGTTGAAACCCCAGAAGAGACACTCGGGTTACTGAATTCAACTCAGATTCCGAGATTTGAGACAAAAATCACACCTCAAGATTTATGGAGGGTTTATGATCAATGTAGTGAAGGTAATCCTTATAATTCTCTAAAGTTTCTGAATCGTACTTATTTGAATTCTGAGGTAGTTTCTGGTCCAAGATCACATGTCGATTGTCGTTTCCAAGCGAGTTCGAGTGGGTCCGACTCGAAATCTCTCAGCAATCAGAATTACGGGAATAGTAGTTATGTCTCAGATAATCAACAGAGCCAATCTAGAGAAACAATGATGATAGGAGAGAGTAATTATTCCAGAAGCATGTTGAATTTTGAGAATTCTAATTCTAATAATGTAAGAAACTTATTTTCAACTGAATTCTCAATCAATCAAGGTTCTGCCATACAGAATAACAACAGGGTTTTACGTTATGGTAACATGGGACTAAACCCTTTTCTTGAGACTCCGACAAAAGCAACCCTGAGTGCTGATTCTGGTTCGGGCTCTATATCAACAGGGGAATTCAATTCGGAGAAGGGATTGTTGCCCGGTTATGAAGGACTTGTCAGTTCAGGCTTGCCTGAGAATTTCACTGTAATTTTATACTTGAGATGGCGATGGATGAAGGGAGTTCCCAGTATTTGCAGAGAATTTTGAATAAGAGGGACCCTGATAAGATAAAGAAAATATTGGACGCAACCATAGGATCCCTATTTGAGCTCATGAGTGACCAATACAGAAATTCGGTGTTTCAGAAGCTTTTGCTCTGCTGTAGCGAAGACCAAGTACGCCAAATTATTTTTAATGTAACAGAAAAAAACCGTATGCTGATTGCTGCAGCCAAGAACAGATACGGGTCTATATTATTTCTCATTCCTTTAGATTGAAAAGAATACTGTTTTGCAATGTGGTATTTTATATGTTTAGTGTTGATGTCTTTTGAATTCTTTCGAGCAGATCTATTTCTGTTGCGAAGCTTATTGAAAGGTTGAAGCTATCGCCGCTACTAACGAGTGTGACATCGGCTCTTGCTCCTGGTCTGGTATCTCTGATGACTGACAAAATTGGGAACACTATGATTTGGCATTGTTTAGCCCATCTAAGTTACGAGCAGACATCGGTAAGCCAACCAACAGTAGTGAACCTTTGTATCTTTTTTTTTTAGTATGAATATCCTTATAGAAACTTGTATGCTCATAAGAAGATTAATAGACAATAAAACTGAAATCCATACTTGGTCATCTCTGGTTGTTGTAAAGAGTTTGAATTAAGGTTAGTATTGAGCTTTTAGTGGTCTATGTGGTCCAACCCAATTTTTAATGAAACATATATATTAGTTAATATATTGAAGTTTACACACCACCAGTACTAATGACATAATATATGGAGGTGCATCATAGACCTCCTGCATGAGCTAATCCACCTTCTCATTTCAAATCCAACAGTCAAAGATCCGGGTTTTAGAAAATCATGTAACCCGCCTGGAGAAGTCTTTACATTAACATAGCCCATGTATGTTAATTAGACTGTTCATTTATTGCCTTCATCTGCATTATGAGTTCACTGTCAATTAGACTGTTCATTTTAGTGTTAATATTGGACTGTTGAATCCTTCTCGCTACTTGATTTACACATTTTACAACAAATTTGGGATTCAATTATGACTTCAGTTTTTTCTACTATAGTCGAATGGTTATCAAAGTATTTGTTTATTTATATTTCATCTTTTCGCATCTTTTTTCTCTATTTGAGTTTGGTTATGAATCTCAAGTTTCTTAAATTGATTCATGTCTCTGTTTCATACTCTAATTTGCACTAAAATATTAGATTATGAGTGGATAAGTCTTTACATTAACAAAGCCCATGTATGAGTTTTTTTTTTTTTTTTTTTGGCTAATTTATTGCCTTCATATGCATTATGAGTTCACTGTCACTTAGACTGTTCATTTAAGTGTTAATATTGGACTGTTGAATCCTTCTCGCTACTCGATTTACATATTTTACAACAAACTTGGGATTCAATTATGACTTCAGTTTTTTCTACCAAATTATTTGTTTATTTATATTTCATCTTTTCGCATCTTTTTTCTCTATTTGAGTTCAGTTATGAATCTCAAGTTTCTTGAATGATTCATGGCTCTGTTTCATACCCTAATTTGCATTAAAATATTAGATTATGAGTGGAGAAGTCTTTACATTAACATAGCCCATGTATGAGTTTTTTTTTTTTGGCTAATTTATTTCCTTCATATGCGTTATGAGTTCACTGTCAATTAGACTGTTCATTTAAGTGTTAATATTGGACTGCTGAATCTTTCTCGCTACTTGATTTACACATTTTACAACAAATTTGGGATTCAATTATGACTTCAGTTTTTTCTACTATAGTCCAATGGTTTTCAAATTATTTGTTTATTTATATTTCATCTTTTCACATCTTTTTTATCTACTTGAGTTCGGTTATGAACCTCAAGTTTCTTGAATTGACTCATGTCTCTGTTTCATACTCTAATTTGCACTAAAATATTAGATTATGAGAGGATCTGTTTAAATTAAGCAATCAATGTAGTAGCAAGAAACATGTTAAGTTGATCCCATGAAAAAACATGTTAAGTTGCTCCAAACCCTTTGTTCATATGATTCTATGTTTTAACTGTAAAGTCGAATATCATATAATTTGATAAATATAACAATGATTTTGTATTCATACCTCCAGTCTAGTTGATCCCAGTAAGGTTGCTTCTTCAAAATTTTGCCTTCGTTCACGAGATTCGACTGATTTTAATACTAAATTTTTATTGAACTTCAGCGATTGTGTTCCCGTATAGGGCTAGAAACGGATCGGGTTCGGGTGGGGATCATGGTCAACTCAAATATAATCTACCTCAATTAAACCTAATCCAATCCCCATTAGCAAAACGTCAAATGGGATTAGGTTAGGATCGATGTAAAGTAGGGAGTTGGGTCACTGAACCATATTTTTAACCAGACTAGAAGGGTAGGGATCTTAGACTTGAACCTGAGCCGGTCAGGTCAAGCCGACCCAGTTGCAGCCCTATTCATGTATAAATGAAAATAGTAAATTTCAATTAGCTTCCAAGTCTTCTGGATTGCTCAGAGTTTATAGATTATACCATCATTACCAAACTAAACTCCATCTTAAAGGTCTAGTGTAATTTCTCCCAACTTTTTAAACCAAAATAGCTGCCTTTTCACAAATTTAAATTTGTTTACTTGATTCCATACTCTCCATATAATTTGTAATTTATATTGTTTGTTTTAACAGTTCTTCTTTAATGTTGCTTTTGAGAATTTTATCGAACTAGCGATACATGAACGAGGGTGTCTCACTCTCAATTAGTTTATCCAATACTCAGAAGGGATCTGCAGAGAAGCTCTAGTAGAAAATGCTATAGAAAACTCTCTCCAACTTGCGCAGGACTCTTATGGGTATATTTCTATCTTATTTTTCATTTCTCTTATCCAAAAGTATAGAACATTGAATACAATTTGATTATAATTATTATCAGGGAAATGATCTCCTAACCTGAGTGACATAAAACCGTGACTCAAGTTCCTATTGGCTACATGTCATTTCTCACAACTAAAATAAGTGAGAGGATCATTCAGTTTCTAATGTAATATGTTACTGTTTATTTTTCAGTTGGAGAGGCTATAATTGAACCTATGACATCATTTATGAAACAAAGGCCTTGGTTCAATATTCACTAGTCAAACTAAAAGAACAAGAAACATAAATAATTGTGACATTGGGTTTAGGTAGGACTGCAAACGGGTCGGTTTGAACCAACCCAATTATGGCCTACCTCTGACCCGAATCTGACCCAACTCATTATAATAACTATCGGATAGGGTCGGCTTGGGAAAGGTTGGGTTACGATATATCAGGTTGAGCTTTTGAACCCTAACTCGACCCTGGTCAACAAGACTCATTTGCACCCATAATGAACTAATTACAACTGAGTTGGAATGATCGAATAAACATTTTTGATAATTTTGGTGTATTTGCAGCAATTATGTTCTCCAACAGGTTATGGATCTAAACAAACCCAAGTTTAATACTCGAATTTATCATCATCTCAAAGGCTCGTATGTAACACTCTCGCTACAAAAATATGGAAGCCATGTAGTAGAAAGATGTTTACATTCGATTAAAGGCAAATTGGTGGTTGGAGAACTCGCAAAGAGCAAAAAATTAGGAGATCTTATTCGGAATGAATACGGAAATTATGTTATACGAAGTGCATTGTTGAAAGAAAAGGTGAAAGTTCTTAATCTCTGTCTTTATATTCTTATACCCAATTCTAAAGAGCCTACATTGAAGGCTGGAAGTAGTCACCCGAAAAATCGGGATCGGGTCAGTTCAAAAATATTGACCCGATACCGTTGTCGTATTGTTGACTTCTTCGGCCTGACTTTTTTCCAGACATTTGATCTTCCTCTTATATTTTTAAAACTGGGTTCTTGACCCAAACCCATGCCAACCCGATTTGCGTTTACGCTAAATGGCTCGGGTTAGGTTTAAGTTGAGATAGACGATAATCAGGTTGACTCTCTGAAATGATCAAAAACTGACCTGACCCGTTCGAAGCCCTCTAGCTACATATCAGCTTAATTGCAAAATTTGATTGCTACTATTTGTGTAAACAGGATAATCCCAATAATCCAATCATTAATGCGGTAAGAGCATTGCGTGTTCCAAAATTTCAATTTCATACAATTGGAAAGAATGTTTTCAATCTAATGGATCAAATTTTATCAGGAAATTTATTTTGGTTGAATTGTTAGGGGCCGGGGTCCAATTCAACATTGGCCCCTCAATTTTGGTAATTTTGTACATGATACTCTTTTCAAGTCTTGTAGTCTTGTTGAATGAAGCTTCCTCTATAATTTCTTGTAAGATTTTTTTTTAAAATGTGTGTGAACTACAAATGTCTATACCTATTGGAACTGATTTATATCTTAAGGTGCTTTGAATCAAGGGTCTAAGATGAACTTGTAAGCCATCAATATAAGGTGTTGTCACTTATCTTGTTTTAACTGATAGTTTTCATTTACTTGACAGTTCCTCATAGCATTGGCCATGGGGTAAAATATCAGGTCAAACCGATTAAATATCGGTCAATATCAGCCCATATCAGTTATATGGCTGATATGTATCTGAAATGAACCGGATAAAATATCAAAATTGCCTTTCGGTTCATTTCAAATAAAAAAAAGTACTTCAATATCGACCGGTTTGGGATAAATAGAATGCCCTTTATAAAACAATGTTTTCATAGGTCTTAAACTTTGTGTGAGCTCATTAGTACTGTTTTGAATAACACGAGAAACATATTTTCTGGCCCAAATCCCAGTCTCCGACACCATAGATCTTTAGGTCATGGTCTTCAAATCCCATGACACATATGATGAATCCACGCGTCACGTCTGAAAAGTGGCCTGTGAATCGAGTCACTCGGTGCTCCAGTCCGATACCTAATACCAACTCAATGTAGATACTTTCGAAGCACAGCAATTACTAAGATTGGAACTACCCGAGCATCGATGCTCTTGGTGCTCGGGTCACTTTTCGTCTCATTGCTCGGGTCACTTTTCATGATGCATGCCATGTTGAACCACCATGTGTTCTGTACACCCATGATCTCAAGATCTATAATGGAAAAGATTAGGTTGAAAGACGATATTTATCTGGAGGTTCAAACCGGTTAAAGGCCATGTGACATATATCTGCGATCAATTTAAATTGTCCAAGTGGCAATCCATCATTGGATCATGTCCCAGTCAAAGAACCATGCTTATAAGTAGGTGTGAATCATCCGATTCGTCAACTTTAATACCTAACCCGATCATTTTCAGATCTCAACACTAAAGCAAAAACTCGGGTTGGGCTAAGTTGGGAAGTATATAAAGTAGGAGTCGGGCAAAAGACCCAACATCCAAATCCCAGTCCATTTAATAAATGGATCCACATTTGAAACACGACAAAGCCCATGTCGCAATTTACCTGGCCCATTTGTTTCATATATAAATATGGACAGTGATATACAGTGGACAGTTTTGCAGGCAGCTTATGTTGCGCGACGGGGTTGGCTGCACACATAGTGGGGGTCAAGCACTGCAGCCATTCACGTCGGGCCACATAAGCTGCGTACAAAATTGTCTATAAAAAACTGTCCATAGTTTATATCTTCCTATAAATATTGATGTCCATTAACGAGTGTCCCAGACTGGTCATTCTATCAAGCACATACCCCACATCCGGGTCCCATGTTGCATTCCTCATGGCAAGCATGGCCCCTCACGTGCCCACGTTGGCCATGCTGGCGTAGGTGCCCTCCTAGATGCACTTTTTGAGTTGGTATAAGGTTACTGACTCCTTCCAAATGGTGATTTAGAATGGGGTCACTTTGCAGGATGTGTGCCATGTGAGAATAGGGCTGCAACCGAGCCACGTAGAGATCAGCTCTAGCTCGGGTCTATCTTATGTGAGCCGAGCTGGAAACCGGCTCTAAGCTCTTAGAGCCTGAAAATTCTAAGCTCCAAGAGCTGGGCCAAGTCAAGCTTTGAGCCAAAATTTTTTATTATAATTTTTTTTCTTGCTAACGATTTTTAAATCTAATCTTATTTTTTAATAGATGAAAGCTTTAATAAAATTTAATAATTGAAAGCTCTAATCTCTTTTAATCCTTCAGTCATTTTTGAATTTAATGGATCGATCGAAATAGAGATGAGTTGATTGGAGAAAAAGGTGTTTAAATTTAATGTATTAAATATTAATTGAATGCTCAAATCTTATATTAGGGTTACTTGAGAATATGAGATTGAGTGCTTACTGTCCTTGGTTGTGAGTAAATTATGGAGATGATTGTGACTAGCACTCAGCAGTGTCGGAGTCAATATCGTATGTTGACATGGGTACTGTAACTGGTCGTAGGTGTTGATTGGTTAGTAGATTATCTTGTTGGTGGTTGCTTGCTGAGAGAGAGAGAGAGAGAGAGAGAGAGAGAGAGAGAGAGAGCAAACTTTAATGGGAAATTACCAATCGTCTTATGTGTTTATATTGAACACAAAAAAATTAGGATTATTTTTTTATGACGAAAAAGTGTATCACAGGCTGATTAGGGGTTACTTCTAGGTCAGCGCACCGAAAGCGCTTATTAGCCCTGTCAATTCACTCCGTTCAAAGAACCATCTATGATCACAATTATGTATCTATGATCACAATTATGTTGGTGAGTACAGTACAGGAATGACCCTTAGGTCTACACGACCCGTTGTTGTCCAGCTGAACGGCGCGGCCATAGGACCAAAGAAAGTTCCACGGAACTTCATGGAAATAATCCATGATTGGAGCAAGGAATTATAGTCATTGATGTAATTTGAATCATTCAATCTATGCAAGTTAATTTAGAAAATTGTGCACAATCTCTTAATGGCCAATTTTAAAGGGCATTGATTGGATGGTTTCAATGCTTTGATAGGTGTGACTTTTGGATTGTGGGTGATCCAAGTGATCCATGTGAAGCACTTAAAATGATTAAATACCTCTGTCACGTAGCCTAAATGAGTGCTTTTTTTTATAGATTAAATTTATTTGGCTATTTTCTTGGAAACATAAGAAAATGGTTTTGATTTTCTTACGGATTCTTATGGGACTGGAATCCAAAGGAAATTTAATTTTTCGATGTTTTCCGGTGTT
Source organism: Chloranthus sessilifolius (assembly GCA_021018995.1). Lineage (NCBI taxonomy): Eukaryota > Viridiplantae > Streptophyta > Magnoliopsida > Chloranthales > Chloranthaceae > Chloranthus > Chloranthus sessilifolius. The sequence continues at coordinate 10,301,771 of CM037585.1, forward strand.
TGAATACTCTTTTTTTAGTCTGAAAATGTTATTCAAAATCCTTTTCCTATGTTTAGATAGTAAGAAAACAAGACAAAAGAAAACTTTTTATATTTTGTATCTGAGCTGTTACCAACAGGTACCCGCCGGTGATTCTTAACATACCCCGATAGTTTTAATCGCTAAGAATATGCTCAAATCTTTCTGTTTAATTTTACTTGTCGACAATTTAAAATCGTCGACAAATTGATATACCTTCGCCGGTGGCTAGAAATCATGGGCAAAGTATCACTTCCCTGACAATTCAGAACCGCCGGCAGTAATTTTTTAAAAATAAAAATAAAAAAGATTCGCCATATAAACCTGTAAGTTTTTTTTGGGGAAACTACAAGTTGCACACGAGATTTGTATTATGACACATGAGTTAAAGAAAAGACTTGATAATTTTGAGACTTATTGTCACGGAGTTACTCTTTGCGACGTAATTTCTCGCGCGGCAACTAGCTTTCTCGAACTAGATTAGCCTACTCGTGTTTCCAACCTGCACAATGGCACAAGTGGCCCAACTTCAATCCACCAATGCCTAACGCACTAGTGGCACAATTGGCCCAGCGGCTGACTCGAATGGCCACGCCGCGAGTCCACGTCACACCATGCCACATGGAACACCGTCTAAGCGATTTGATTTGAATGACATGATATAAAGATCTTTGACGCCAAAGATTGACACAAAATATGAATTATGTGTTGAATTAGAAGATAGAGATCGCATTTCATGCCAATTTTTGGCATCAACGACCTTTACATCATGGCCATCAAATCATATGGCTTAGATAGTGTTCTATGTGGCACGGGTCTCAAAATTATTAGGTCCTTTTAACTCATGTGCCACAATACAAATCTTTGAGATGACATAATAAGCAAAACTTTAGACCCCTATTGATTAAAATTACTATTTGAGTTCAACAGAGCAATCTTTCAATTAAAATTACACTAAATCTCAATCTAAACAATCAACTAATTAAATCCACAATCCGGTAAATCCTTCATCTTCTACACCAATCAAACAAAAGAAAAAAATTAATTATATCATTTTACAAGAACTTCCAGTGATCCGAGAATAGATTTTCAAAACCCTTTCTCCTCAAACGAGCCCTCAAATCTCTTTTTGCATCAAACTTGCAACCTGATATTGCAATATCCAAATAAAGCTATCTAAAAAATCAGTATTTCGAAATAGATTCTCTTCTCAATCTGGGTATAAACAAGATACAAACATCTCCTATTCATTGTGATCTTGCGGGAAGTGAACCATAAGATTTCCCATTGGAGGTAATGACAAGCTGCCCTACACATGCTGCCAAATCACAGAAAAGGACCTGAAACAATGTACCTGAATGAAGAGTAGATACATGAACAAATATATGAACTGCCAAAAAGTGTCCACGAAAAGAGCCTTAAAATTTAAGAAAATAGAAAGATCTCAATGGAATTATTCAATTCCTCCATAGTCCATGAAAACCCATTAAGTAAAACTTTCTATGCTACTGAAAGAACACTCTTCATAAAACCACACTTTTCAGCTAGAGAGATATATGGTGCATGATTGTTTCATATGCATCCTCTGACCTAGAGATCTATGGTGCCAAAGATTTAGATAAAAAATAATTGCTATCTTTGTTTGATAAGTCAAAAAATCATTTATATCATCTAACACAAAGTAGTCAATGCCTTTTAAAGGTCTACATCGCCAAAGATTGAACATAATGGTCATTAATTGTTAAAGGCATTAACCAATTCAAATCATACGATTGAGATTTTCTTTTATCCCAATTTTCTACATCGTGCCCATTAGTCCAAGCGCCTGATGGGGAGCGCATGGGCCACTCCGAATGCAAGGTGCTATCATATATATCTAGAAGAACCTCTGAATATGGAATAAATGGCTTTAACTACTAGAGTACAAAGACAGTTGATAAAGACTAAATCTGATGCAACACAATGAGATAAGAATGAAATCCCCACTCATGCAACATTTCTATGGAGCAAAATAATTAATGAAAACACAATATTAGATCTATTTTCTTATATAAGGTAAAAACAGGAACACTATTTTCATGTCAAGCTTGACCACCATGCCACCAAACATCAGCTTTGTGGGGAATCAGTAACTTCTTTGGCCATTAAAACTATAAAGCAGTTTGATGGATACTCAGAACAACACTTCTACAGATAGTAACAACATGACTCTTATATCCTTTTATTGTCTAAGCAATAACATATACGTACAAAAGAATTAGATGATATAGGCGTCCATAGATCAAAATATCGTCTGATTTGATACGTATCGGACGATATGTATCGGTTTTAGACATGAACGATACGGTAAATACCCTTTTTACCGGGTATCCCAAAAAGCCACATATTTATTGGATGATACGGAAAAATGATCGTCTATATCGTCCGATAATTTGGTAGATTGACAGGGACCCCATTTGGCCAAATTATCGGACGATACATTCAAATTATCATCTGTATCGTCCGATACGAACGATAATTTGAATGTATCTTCCGATACTTTGGCAGATTGACAGGGACCCCATTTGGCCAAATTATTGAATGATATATTCAAATTATCATCCGTATCGTTCGATAATTTGATATTTGGAATTTTTTTGAAAAAAAAAAAAAAAAATTATATCAAAATGATACATTCAACGTATTGCCGATACATTCAACGTATCACCGATACATTGAATGTATCGGATGATACGCGATACGTATCATCCTGGAGCTTAGGACGATACGTATCAAAATTCCGATATTTTGATCCATGTCGGGTGTCAATGATGTCTGTAATTCATAAGATCATGCCATTATTGAAAATGAATGTTTTTAGATCCATACAGATTGTAACAAAGTTTAGTAACTCAACAAATGCATTAAGAAAGCACTAGAGTTTTCAGTTATACTAAATGTTTCTAGTTTAGAATCATCTAACCACAACCCACAAACCAAAGAATAAATTTTGTAGAAGTACAAGTATACCTGGAGGATTTCACATTTTTATATTTTGTGCAGAGAACTTAAACATATATACTTCAAATTTTTTTTTTGATCGGTAAATAAGAATTCCATTCCATAAAAAACCATCGAGGAGCTGGAAGAATACAAAACGGTCAAAAAACCGCCAAAAAACAAAAGCAGCAACAAAGCAAAAGAAAAAGGAGGCGAAAGCAGCCCGCAAAGGAAGGCAGCCAAAAGAGATATCCCACCAAGCAAAAAACCACCCCTTTTCCCCAGCGCTAGGCTACTCTAGCCACTACTCGGGTCACAGGCATGGGTCCCCAACACCCTGCCCCCTATATTTATCCAGAAAGGTCCAGTGACACATCAGGTCTTTAATTTGACTTAGGATGATGCCGGAGGGCCGACGCTTGCGGGTAAAAACTCTAGCATTTCTTTCAAGCCAAATGGTCTATAAGACCACGTAAGGCCCACCCTCTAGAAGACTCCTTGTGGTCCGTTCCATCTTACCCCATTCCAAGCAATCAGAAAATTGTTCTGATTGCTTGGCTCTCCGGGATGACCCAGCTGGGATCAAAGGACTTTAGGATCGTGCCGCAAATCTTAGTAGCTATCCCACAATGTAAAAACAAATGCGAAATAGATTCATCCATATGAAGACACATTGGGCATCTGTTCCAGAGAGATTTCTCTCGAGTGATTAGTTGGTCTATCGTCAGGATGCGCCCTCTCACAACTGTCCAAACGAAAAAGCGAACTTTGGGGGGAATCGGAGCCCTCCAGATGAAAAGTCATTTCACTTTCATGAGCGGCCTGCAGGTGAGGGCACGGTAGAATGACTTGACCGAGAAATTGCCATTCTTGCTAGCCAACCAAATTCTCATGTCTCGGCGTTCGTGGTTCGAAGGAGAAGAATAAAGCGTCGCCATTAAAGATAGGTAGTGGTCCACCTCATCCTCCCTTAAGCCCTCCTAGTGATAACCTCCCATACCGGAGAACCACTATTGGTAGATAAGAGACCCTCGATCAGACCATGAGGGGCCACCGACATGTTGAATATCGAAGGAAACATCACTCTGAAAGGGAGTAAAAATAACCAAGGCTCTTCCCAAAAGGAGATTCGAGAGCCATCACCCCAGCTAAATCTGACCCATCTAGAGAAATCTCTCCATATCGAGCTGACATATTTCCACCAAGCTGAGACGATCTTGGATTGATTGATATTAATTCCCCACGATCCCGACAAACTACCATACTTCCGAACAAGCAAAGACCTCCATAAGCTGTTTTGATCCGTCTCACTCCCCGCCCGCCATAACCATTTTCCAAGAAACGCTATATTGGTTCGGTGGAGGTTCCTAATGCCAAGCCCTCAAAACATTTAGGCAGCTAGCACACCTCCCAAGCCACGAGGTGATATTTTTTATCCAAACCAGCGCCTTCCCATAGAACATCCCTCTCGATCTTCTCAAGGGCATGAGTGATCACCATCGGAAATTCGAAAATGAACATATAAAATATCGGCAGGCTGGAGAGAATCGAGTTCAGAAGCTGAAGTCATCCCCCAGTACTTAGGAATTTCCCTTTCCAGGAAGCCAACTTTCTTTGGAATCTTTAGATGACCACCTGCCAGTCGCCAGCCTTCGGCTTCCCGATCCCTAGAGGAAGGCCCAAATAAGAAATGGGGAGAGGAGCCGCAACACACCTAGCCCTAATGGCTAAAAGCTCAATAGCCTCATGCTCCAAATTAACGCCTGAAATAGTGGATTTCAGCAGGTTAACCCTTTGCTCGGTTACTGCTTCGTAAACGATTAGAATATTAGCGAAGGTTGAAACTTCCTCAGGATCTGCTTTACCGAAGAAGATGGTGTCGTCGGCATATTGAAGATGAGTTATGGTGTAGTCATTGTTGTCCACCAAAATACCCGAGATACAATTCAGATCATGAGATCTGTTGATGAGGGCCCCTAGAGCTTCCCTAACCAAATTGAATAGAAGAGGAGATAATGGATCGCCAAGTCTCACGTCCCGCGAACTTTTGAAATAACCGGCAGGCGTACCACTGACAATCACTGAGAACCAAGGCGAGGTGACACAAGCTCTCATCCACTTTCTCCAGGTATCACCAAAACCAAACCGCTTCAACATGTAATCAAGACATTCCCAGTTAACCCAATCATACGCCTTTTCTATGCCAACTTTCCAAACAAAACCCGGCGCCCGAGAAGATGAAGCCAAGTGGACAACCTCGTGAGCAATGACCGCCATATCCATGAGCTGGCGACCCTAATGAACGCCCCTTGAGTCTCGGAAACAATAGAACCCAAAACCAGCTTAAGGCGATTAGCAAGCACCTTAGCCATAATTTTGTACCGATAGTTGATGAGGCTAAGAGGACGAAAGTCTCAAATATCAGAAGCCCCTTCTATCTTTGGGATCAGAGTAATGAATGGCGTGCTTAAGGATCTGCCAATAACAGCCCTAGAATGGAATTCCCTGAAAAAATCAAGGATGTCGAATTTTAGGCAAGGCCAGAAGCACACGAAAAATTCCATATTGAAACCGTCTGGGCCGGGCGATTTGTTCTTCCCACTCCGCTTAACAGCATCCCAAATTTTTGTTTCCGAAAACGGCCTTTCCAAACCATCTCGATCGTCGTGGCAAATGGACGGAAAGGAGAGGCCATCAAGCTGTGGTCTGATCCACCCTTCGTCTTGGAATAGATTTCGATAGAAATGAGATTTGAGCCCTAATCAGCTCCAGATCCAAAATTCATCCCCATTCACCACAATTTTAGTCAGAATCTTCTTTTTGGATCTGGCATTTGCTACCATATGAAAATATTTGGTGGTGTTGTCCCCAACCTTTAGCCAGTGGACTTTAGATTTTTGTTTCCAGCTCATCTCTTCCTGAAGGCTCTTCTCACTAAACCTCATCTTGAGATTAAGTCTTTCGGCATTTTCGTTGTCCGTCAAACATCTATCCTCTTCAACAAAATCTAGCTCCTTAAGGCAGTCTAGAATGGCCGCTTTCCATTCTGGAGACAACCTAAAACTCTCTCGATTCCATTATTTGATGCGCCCTTATAGATGCCCCAATTTGGAAATCAAACGGAAAGCTGCCGAACCATGGGGGTTAGTTTCCATCCACCAAATCGGAACCTGCGCTTTGAAATCTTCGTTAAGCAGGCATTGGTTCTCAAATCTGAAGGGGGTAGGGCCTCTACCCAAGGATCCGCAATCGAGCAATATGGGCCTGTGGTCGGAGATTGCTCTAGCAAGACCATGAAGGGTGGCATGGGGAAAACAATCAAGCCAATCGGTAGACACAAGAAAGCGATCCAATCAGATGAAAGAGGTCGCTTGTTGCAAGTTGGACCAAGTAAATCGAGCCCCCAATAAAGGTAAATCAATAAGAGCCCAATTATTAATGAAGGAATTGAGGTTGAACATGTCTCTTCGGTTCGGGAAACCACTAGAAGATTCGTGGGGGTGATGCAAGGCAGTGAAGTCGCCCCCCACACTCCATGGCACATCCCACCTAGCCGCCATTGCAGCCAATTCATACCAGAAGTCGTCCTTTTCGCCCGCATCAGTTGGCCCATAAATAGTAGTAAAAGCCAACACTTGTTGTCCTTGTTTATCTGACCGAAGCTGAGAAGCGACCACTTTCCTCATCAATTTTTTGGAATAGGGATGAGTTCCAAGCTAGAAGGATCCCCCCGACGCCCCGACGGAATCAACACTGATCCAATTTCATCTATTACCGGTAAAACCGAGGTAACTTTGAAGTTATCGCAGGCACATTTCGTCTCTTGAAGAGTTATGATAGCCAGATTGCTAGATGCTAAAACCTGCTTCACTCTAGATCTTTTCTTCGGATTATAGATACCCCTTACGTTCCAAGACAACATCTTCATAAAGAACATGGAATAAACCTGATCGAAAGAGAAGTCTCACAGAGACCCCATCCCCCTCCCATCCGACATGCCCCACGCCAGTCTAGCAAGTTCCCTAGATTTAGACTTTTTCTTTTTTGTAGTAGATGGTGGATTAAACCGCCCCTTCGTGATGGTTCTGAAAATCTCCCGGAGGGCCTCATCAGTCCAAGAAAAGGACATCCCATGCTCCTTCCCGAAAGTAATAATCTCGTCGAGGATACCAAGCTTCTTGCTATTAACAGTATCAGAGGGCGTATCTCTGCGGGTCCTTTGGATCGGAGGATCAATACCTGGCGAGTAATCTACCCATCGATCCTTCTCATTGCAATATAGAGATCGAAGAGAGAGAACCTTGGCAGACGATGAGGAACAGTCTGAGGAATCAGACGAAGAAGTTGCAGCCACATCCACCACGGCCCAATCGGAGGAAGACACCGAGGAAGAATGGTCGTCGCCAAAAAGAGGAGGGAGCTGCAGAGGGATAACTAGGGGCTTCATCAACGGAGGCCTGGCTAAATCATGGGTGTCTTCCTCATCGCCCTTGATTCGAGAGACCACGTCCATGGGTCCAAACCCGAATGCCAATGCTCCATATTAGATACCCAGGTTCAAACATGAGCCCTGATAAGGAAAGGGCCAGACCAACGAACAAATCCGGAAGAACTGTCGGGTCGATTTATCCACTTAAACATCCAGTCCAGTAGCATAGTTGCCCCGAGAGACCCGGGAGAGAGAGAGAGAGAGAGAGAGAGAGAGAGAGAGAGAGAGAGGCCCATCCCGAGCCCATAACTTATAATGCATCTGACCACTTTCGCATCCCCAAATAACCCAGCCAAAATTGAGACCAAAAACCATGTGCTGGTTTTTAGATACCGCCATAACCTTCGAGCCAACACATGTCATGCCCATGTGATCTCTGGAAGCTTCCATAGGAGACAAAACTCGTCTTTCTTTGACCCGTCTGGCGGCATCTGTCAAAACAACTCCACGTGTTGCTTCAAGGCTCATTGGGTCCCAATCCCAAAGCGTCGAGCAGCAATATACACTCGGTGTCCCCGCCAACTCATCAACAACCCCATCTCCACCGCTGGATGGAGTACCCGAAGATTTGGAGTATCTCTCCACCGTAGGATCAAGCGAGGCAGCGAGATTGACCAAAGCGGAGGTCGATCGTACGTAGTCGGACGACGACCTAGGGTTTTACAGCCCCGACGTGTAGCAGATATCGTTGGCAATCTTCTTCTCAACAGACATCTCCTCCTCTCGGCAGCGCTGAGAACAATCTCCCCCTCTTCCAACTCCTCTATCACCGGCAACAGCAAATCATGACATCCCTTGGTTCCAACGCCTCGTCCGAGAGTCCCCATCGATGGGGTCGGGCCCCTATGGAACAACTTGTCCGAGGACGAGAACCACTTCCAGGTTGAATCGGCAACCTTATGACCCCTTCTACCTCGTGCTTGAATGAGTGGATCCTCGCCATGATTTCTTTTATGGCACTAACGAATATGTTTTCGTTGGAAGCCCTGGACCGCTTGGCTTTGTGGTGTGATTGACGTGGGAGGACCACCCTCTCCATCAGCTCCACTTCTACGAAGACAGTGATTTTTTGTCTGTTGAGGTAGATCTCGCAAGATCTGGGGATCGCCTCCCAGTTGTCGGCCACCACGAGGATTTGCGCGAACCGAGTTTCCCACATGTCCTTAGTGCTTCTATCAATGAACAAGCATCCCCTACACTTCGCGGCAATCCCCTGGAAGATTTCCGTGGTCCAGGTGTGGAGGGGAAGGCCGAATAGGCGTATCCACACTCCCCCATCCCATCGATGAAGATGGAGTTTGTTCGCATCCGGCTCCCATCGACTGCATTCAGCGGGTTTGCCATCAATGGAGAAGACCTTTTTGGATAGTATCTCATTGGCTATCTCGATCGAAGAACATCGTAAGAGAAATTTTGTGTTACTGATAGCCGAAACAACCAGTCTATTTTGTAAACTCCATTTTGCCATTGTAAAAGAAATTTTGTCTTCTTGGCAGTAGGGTCCACTGGATCTCCTAGACGAAAAGCCGCATCGTAGACTGTCTCAAGGTCGACGTCGTCCAAGGAAGACAGTATGCGTGGGCCCCCCATGGCGGCTTCAGCAAAGGAAAACCCCTGACATCTCCGATAAAGAGGCAAACTAGATCCATCTTTCCGGAGATCAGAAACCGTCAAGGAGTGCTCTCTACTACGCACAATGGACCAACCATGGGCAAGGTCCCGCACTTGGGCATCATTAAGTGTGACCTTATGCTTAGTAATGTGATGTTCCTCCTCGCCTCTGACCAGCGTTCCTTGCGCTCGCAAAGAAGAGCATCCATAATGATGGCATATGGATCTCCTCTTGAAGTTAACGTTCCGGCACCGAAAGCAAATCCAGTCGCCAGCCCTTAGAACCAGAAAGTCCTTACCCATCACACACAAAGGCTTGAAGGGTACCCTTTTAACATATATACTTCATTGAATTGGGACTTGTGAAAAAACCTGAAGGACGGCACAATTCTTAAATATATGAAGTATAAAATATAAATTTTTATACAATTCTTATATATATTAAGTATAAAATATAAATTTTTATATAATTCTTAAATGAGGGGTGTCTTCTGAAAAATTTGAGGCATAGGGCTCAGCTGTAAGGCTCTTCTCCAGTCCAAAGATGATTAGTGTGGTTTTCTCCTTGTCAGAGGGACAAGGTATCGCCATTTTCTTTTTTCCAATGGTCTGTCCTCTATATTTTCAGAAGACACCCCTCATTTAACAGAAGAATAGCCTCCATTTCCATCCACACTGTAAGAAATGTGTAAAACAAACAACCAGGTAAACCAGCCACAATTACATATAATAGCGTAGCTGGTGGGAGCTAGCAATGATCAATAGATGCTCTTGTTCCATAATATTCCAATAATTGATTCTATTCTCTAATATGTTCGGAATTTACAATATCTTGTCTTTGCCTCACTAGAATCCTCGAAACCATTGGATCAAGAAAAAGCATTAACCACCTACCTAAATTATTCCTAGAAAATCCCCCAATTTCTGGATGACCCAGATTACCAGGCGGAATATAGATATAGTCGAGCCTACTTGTGTCATTTGGAGTAGCTTTCCAGCTCTGCCATGTCTCTTCTGCTTCTTCTACACTGCAAACAAGCCATCTCTTTCCAATCCCTATTTAGAGCTCAATGTGAAAATCCCTTGTAAATCTCTGTTAATCATCAGACATTGAACAGCGAAAAATAGAAGCATGATTACCAAGGTAAATGAAGATAAAATTCTTTCCCCATACACTTTCTTATACAAGGTAAAAACAGGAACACTATTTTCATGTCAAGCTTGACCACCATGCCACGAAACATCAGCTTTGTGGGGAATCAGTAACTTCTTTGGCCATTAAAACTATAAAACAGTTTGATGGATGCCCCGAAGAACACTTCTACAGATAGTAACAACATGACTCTTATATCCTTTTATTGTCTAGGCAATAACATATACCTACAAAAGAACAATGGGAAGTAAAAAATGCTCAATCTGTTTTTATCAAATTGACCAAAGACGAGTTTCTAGCATAAGAAAAATTGTTGTGCATCCAGTTTAGTACTTCTGTATAATTCCTTTATAAAAGGTGTGGATTCCTCCCGACCAGGAGAAATAAAAAATCAATTTAAAAATTGGGAAATCTGGAAAGTTTGATAAGGTAATCAGCCTCATAAAGAAGCATGTTCACTAACCCTATCTAGATCATGAAATAAAAAATCTTCCATACCAGCAAATAAGCCAGAGGCGTCATATTCTCCTCATCTAGTAAAACAGTGGTATTCAGGTCGCCTGTTGCATGCTACGACCATTAAAGCAATGCCAACAAATTTTAGCTCCTCCGAAAGAAATTACTATCACATCCAAAACAGATGCCCATCACAGCTACCTAATGTGCACGAGGGAAAAACCAGCAGGAAAATGGAGAACTGTTGTCCAGATATCAGTTCTCTTTTCAACAGGGAAGTACCTTCTAGCTGCAAGGAAAGTACAAAGAAATAGCTGAAAAGTGTGGTTTTATGATGAAGGGTTCTTTCAGTAGCACAGAAAGTTTTACTTAATAGGTTTTCATGGAACTATGAAGCTGAGACGATGTTGCAGGAGTCAGCAATAAGAGCCAAGCCTACACAAGTACCAACACTTCAAGGCAGAATTTCTATCAAAAGTTGGCACTCGCATTGCCCAACAACAGTAAATTTCAGATTTTGCCTTCAAAAGGTGTAGTGTGGGATATCTTATGATCAATTCAATTAGTTTTTAATTACCTTAAAGTGCCTCATTGCGAGCAAATTCATCATCTCGTTTTGGCCTTTGAAGTTCATGATGAGTCCAAGCGCTAGCGACTTCTGAAAAGGCATCTTGAAGAAGAGGCAATGCAATACTGTCCCCAACAGCTTTGCAATGTATCCCATGGTGATGACGAAATGCAATGTCCCCCCAGCTCATAAAAGTAAGATGGGGCCCTGCTATAAGCAGACTCAGGAAATTAGTAGCAAGGATGTATTAGAGTAAAGCGAACAATGTATGCAACATTCTAGTGCCCACATTCACTTAAAATGATGCAAAAAACAAAATCCATTTAGAAATAACAAAAAAACTTTGTGAACTGGAAGTACCTTGTAAGAAGACATGAAGCCACATCGAGACCCAACTTATTTAGTAAAATGTAGGAGAATATATGCATAAAACTTCACCACCTGAGCTAGCGACTTGAAGGTTCGAGTTGGGAGTCGACAACCAGAATACCCCATGCCTCTAGCAGTGATTCCGACAGGTCCGGCGTCAGCATCCAGCATTAAAACAAACAAATAAACATAGAAATAGCCATCTTCATTCTCTTGAACTCTCAACATGGATTTGTTGATGGACCTGTTTTACCAAACTAAAAACACAAAGAACTAGGTAACCATCTCAACATGGCTATACAAAACCAACCAACTGTTCTCATAAAGCACCGTACTCATAACTCAAGATTCAAAACCAATCAAATAAATAGCAACTCATTAAAATATATGATCATCATTCAAGAAGTATACCTATAGCTATACAAAGCAAATCTATAATAAAACAGAGAGAAATATACCTATAGCTATACAAAACAAATCAACCTGAAACCCGCAGCTTAGCTAAAAAAAATTAAAAATAAAAGGAAAATATTGCATTCGTTAATGGGGATTAAGATCACCACACCCAAAATATTGAAAATAAAATATAAATACCCACGGATCTGTATAAACAGAGAGAAATACATCCATAGAAAGTAAATCAATCTGAAACCCACAATTATTATTATTATTATTATATTAAAATAATATGAAAATGCTGCATTCGTTGATGAGGGATAAGATCAAAACAACCAAAATTTAGAACAAAAAATAAAATTAATTAAAATAAATAAATGCCCATAAACCTATAAAAACAGAGAGAATGTAGCAGAGAAAAACTCACGTGAATTGGGTGCAACTGGTACCGATGGCCTTAAGATCAACGACTTGAACAATGATCTCTGGAATTTGAGATTGGCTATGTGGAGATGGGTTTGAAAGGAGAGTTGAAATGGCCGATGGAGTTAGAGATTTCGTCATTACTCCTGGTTTTAGCTCTCTTATATTAATGAAACTATAATATAAATCAAAAGCCCCAATCCAAAATCCCAATATTCTCGTGTAAAGATGTCAGTCTACGAAAAATAGAAAGAGAGGGGCTATAATTTCAATCGACCACCCACAAATCAATACGTCAAACGGAAAGAACCCCTAAAATTTTCAAAACCCTCCAAACCTACAGGCAATGTGGGACCTAATTGTTCATAAAAAAATCCCAATCGATCATTAATAAACCCTAGAATCGATAAAAAAAAATCTTAAACAATCATCAAACAGACCTTAAAATCAAACATCAAACCTAGAAACGATCTTTAAAGGCCCTAATCACTCAACAAAAATCCCTAATTGATCATTGAAAACTATAATCGATCATTAAAAAAAAAAATGATCACTGAAAAAAACTAGATCGACCGTATAAAACCTTAATCTAGGCCAAATGAGAGAGAGAAAGAGAGGGAGAGGAGGGAGAGAAAGATTTTGCAGGAGAAAGCTTACCAAGAGAGGCAGCGCCAATTCTCTCGACCAGAGCCCGACGAGCGCGACGTTCTTTTCCGAGCCGTAGGAAAAGAAGAAATCCTACAATTATAAATGGATTTCGTATTTTCCGAAAGGTTAGAAAATATATTTATTTTCCGCTCATTTCCGACGCCTTATTTTTGTTACCAAACGGCGGATTCTGTCTCGTTTCTAGTCTTTTCCCACGGTTTCTTTTCCTTTCCCCCTATCCAAATAGACCCTAAAAGAAAAATTACAAAAAACAAGTGACAAGCTTAGAATTAAGCTTAGCCCCAAAACCGCTTCGCACCACCAACCCATAGCATTGCGGAGAAGCAAACTGCCCCAATAATCTCTGAGATGATCTTGATGAGCCCTCAAAGATTCTGTACTTCATCTCAGACCAAATCTGAAAGGAAACAGCCATGACTAGTAGCTGAATTCCTTAATAGTTCACCCTTAGACTACGGCAGAAAAAACCCTCCGCTATTATATCCTTACACGACTCAAGAAGGCAGAGCTGAATACCCCCCAGCTTCATAAAATGGTACCAGATCTTGGCTGAAAATTGGCAATGCATAAGAACATGATCTACCGGTTCACCACAATTTTGGCATAGAATGCATCTATTGGGAATGAGCATACCTCTTCGGTTAAGAGAATCAATAGTTTTGATTTGACCCCATGCAAACCAACAGAAAAATGCCATATTCATCGGAATTGGAAGGCGCCACATTCCCACCCAGGCCTGCTTAATTAGAGGTCTTCTAACAAAAAATGCATACATAGAGTTCAAAGAAAAAATCCTGGTCTTCCGTGACTGACCAAACTCTCATATCTTCGCGCTGGGGGAAGGATTGAACTGCGCTTAGCAACATCAATAACTCAGCCAAATCACTGATTTCATTCTTCTTCAGATTACGCCGAAACTAAATGTCCCAAACTACACTGCCGTTAGATATATTGTAGCATTTACCGACTGATATTGTTCTATCAGCCGCTACAGAATACAGAAAGTGAAATTTAGTACTAAGCGAAAACTCACCCACCCAAACATCTGTCCAAAACCAAATCCTTTCTCCTGATCCCACTTTAAATTTGGTAAGTTTCTGAAAAACAGCAGCATAGGATGGGACTCCCTTCCACCATCCAGAAGCATAAGAGAGACCAAGACTGCTAGAGATCCCAACCTTATCTTCCGCATCGATATTTGGATGACAGAATTTTCGCGCACCATGCTTGTGGCGCATTGCCAATACGCCATATCCATTTACCGAGGAGTGCCCTGTTTAAAGCCCCAATTCTTTTTTTCCCCACTCCACTCTCCTTAGAGAAACAAGCATCGTCCCAGTTAATGAGATGAATTTTCGAGGCTTCAACATTACCACACCACAGAAATCTCTCAATCATACCTTCGATTTTATTAATCACACCCACAGGACATTGATACATTTTTTTTTTTGATAAGGACATTGATACATTGAAAGAAAGTAAATTGGCAAATTTGATAAAACTGATTTAATCAAAGTTACCCGACCCCCAAAGGATAAGAGATTACTCTCCAATCTTTCAACAACCGAGCCCATAACAACTTGGAAGGTTTACCCAGCCCAAGCGGTATACCAATGTAAGTAATTGACAATTCCTCGTCCTTGCACCCCAAATAAGAGGCAAAGGTTTTAACCTCGACTCTATACAAACATACGCCACTTAGTTTCGACTTGAGGAAGTTTATCTTAAGACCGGGGATGAGCTCAAAGAACCAGTTTTATGTTAAACAGGTCAGCTTTTGAAGCATCACACAACAACTAATTATCATCCGCAAAATGGATATGAGAGACCTGGTCATTAGGGCCTCTGCCACACAACCAAACAGCTTTGTGATGGAGATAAAATTTTAGCCATTAGCGGTTTAATTGGATTAGCTAGAACTTTTCAAGGACTTTATACACGCCTACACTTATTGGCCGAAAGTCCCTAATCTCCATTGCCCAGATTTCTTTGGAATAAGAGTGATGAAGGTTGCCCCAAATGAAGTTCCCAATGAGGCTTTGTGATGAAAGTCTTTGAAAATCCCCATGATATCTCCCTTTAAAAGAGACCAGAATTTTTAAAAATATTCCAGTGCATAGCCATCCGGTCCAGTAGCCCTATCCCCACTAGCCTCAGAAATAGCCTTCCAAATCTCCTCCTCGCTAAAGTGAGCTTCTATAGAGGTGTTGTCCCTATTCGAGATTTGATTGAAGACTTTTTCGTCAATAAAAGGCTTCACCGACCTCTCCTCCTGATAAACTGACATGAAATGCCTCAGAATCTCTTCCTCGATCTCCTTTTTGCCTAAAGGGGTGCTTTTCATGTTAATATCTATGTAAACCGATCATAGGAGTCGATATCTTATATATATTATGGAATGTAGCATGACCATCATCACCATATACGGCATAGGAAAGTGTAACCATCAGTCCATCACCATTTTATAGCTCATACCACCCATTAATATTAACATAAATATTATTTCTTCCCATATTTCCAACGGTGTATTTGAGAAATTCTCATGCATTTCTTCCTACTAAGCTCCACATTTATGCATTCGGATTGGTGCACTTACTGTAAGGTAAAGAGTCCACCAGAAGAGACATGAATCCTTTAATCTGGGCCAAAGACTACAAACAAACATAACAGAAAACAGATGAATTCTAGTGACTTCCAGAAAAGATTTAACACAGCATACCGAAAAATAGACCCAAGATAATAATACAACAAATGAATAAACAATATTTACAAGGAAAACGAAAAAACAACAACAAGAGCACCAAATATAAACCTCTCCCATTGCTCGTTAGTTTCATTCCACCACCTCAGACCAACCAATATCTGCCCACTGACATTTTAAATACCCAAAAATTGAGAGCAGCAAGAAGAACAGTGACCACAAAGATGATGACAAAGCTGTCAATAAAAAGTGCCAAAAGAATGTAGAATCCCAAAGCTTGAGACTGTTAAAGTAAGAGAAAGTAAGTGATCTTCTAAAAAGTGACTGGAAAAATAAGGCTCACACAGTTGACCCCAGAGTGGGAGGGACAAAGTAATGATGATGGTGACGTCGGTGATGACGATGATGATGATGATGAAGAATAGTGCTCAATTAAGCAATGATTCACAAATCAATGGATGGTCTTAAGATGGAGCAACTTGGAAGAGAGTGCTTGTTGAGGAATGACTTATGGTGAGCAGCACAAAAGCTCTCCAAATTAAGGAATGTTCTTTTTTCGTTGTTTAATAAGTTTGTAATGGTGGATTAAGGGACTCCCTTACTAGGCTATTCAAAAGAAACTCTATTCTCTACTCATTTAAGTTCCTTACTTGTTAGGCAGGGGTTCAAAAGGAAATTTTGATCCGGGTCCGATAAAGACATTCCTGTCTCTTAGAAAGAGCCGTTAAACGATTGTACTAGATAGGTGATGGTAGCTTGACCGCGTTACCCATCATTGAAACAGAAGCTAGAGATGTATCGGCCTATATGACCCTTGTTTCAATTAGATGTAAAGAATGCATTCCTTCATGGTGAACTTAAGCAAGAGGTATAGATGTATCCTCCTCCCGGTTTGGATGCTGGGGAGAATCCAAAACCTCATTTGTAGAAGGTTTGTTCTTGTTTCCGCAATAGATAGTTGTGCTAATTTTTTTATTAATCTAAGTCATTTTCTTTCTTCATTTTAAGTCATTTTAACTTGTTTTTCGAAAAACTTAACCATAGAGACATTTGTGGAACAAAGTAACTGATAAATAAAACTACATTCATGCTAAATTCTGCAAACGAGGTTGATCCATTGTTTCGTTAAAGGAGTCAAGGGAACCTGAAGCCCCATTTTGTCGTTCTACATCTTAACAAATGGAATCTCCTTGTTGGTACAGTGAGGGGTTAATTTACCCTCTACTACAGCTGGGATATTATAAATGAACTCTCCCAAATTTTGACTAATTTACCCTCTACTATGTTAGAATAGTCCCACATCGGTTGTGGGTTAAAGGCCTTGGGTTATATAGGGCAAACCTCACCTTACAAGCCGATTTTGTGAGGTTGAGTTAGGCCCATAGAATTCTTTTATGGTATCAGAGCTCTTCTAGAGCCCACGCTCACAAGATCCATAACTCTCCTTTTTTTTGTCTCCTTCCAATGGCCCAAATACAGCTCCAAAACATCACCCACCTAATTTCTGTCAAATTAGACTGAAACAACTACCTCCTTTGGCGAGCACAGTTTCTACCAATCCTACGAAGCAAAATGATCTTATGGGTTACATTGATGGTAGCCTCCCATGTCCACACCAATTCCTCAGAGATGAACAATTCCTCAGATGAATAACAACAACCAACAGACACCGTCAACCCCGACTAAGTCAAATGGCAAAGGCAAGACCAGCACTTGCTCAGCTGGCTTATAGCCACCATGAACGAATCTGTTCTCACACAAGTTGTGGGCCTCAGTACTGCCCACGATGTACGGATAGCGCTCGACAAAAAGTTTGTTAAAAAAAGATCCCAATTTGTCTATGATTACTTGCAAAATGTCAAGATCATAGTTGATAACTTATCCGTTGTTGGATCTCCTGTTTTGGATGATGATCTTGTCCTCATGACCTTAAATGGTCTTTTCGGACAGCAATGACCACTAGCCTTGAACCAGTAGCACCTGCTATCTCCAATGAATCAATGAAGGCAACTGCCTTTGTCTCCCTCAAAGGAACACCACAATAGCATTCAGGCGGACGTGGATCCTTCTGTTCTCGAGGTTGTGGCCGAGGTCGCAACTCCACAAATTTCAATCGCTCAGAAGATGATCGACGACCCGATGACACACATTGAACTCGCCTTATCTGTTAGATCTGCAATCGGGTAGGACATTCTGCCCTTGATTGCCATCACAGGCTTGATCACGTGTTTCAAGGAAGAGGTCCACCGCGCCAACTAACTGCCATGCATGCATCCATGCCGTTGATTAATGTCGATCAGTTATGGTACGCCGATACCGGTGCCACCAATCACATCACCTCCGATCTCAACAAGCTCTCTCTTCGTTCAGAGTATGTTGGACCAAATCAGGTCACTGCCGGGAACGATACGGGTTTGAAAATATGTCATACTGGATCCTCTACCCTCTCATCAAATTCCAACATATTTACATTATCCAATGTCTTACATGTCCCTCACATACATTCAAACTTAGTTTCAGTTCGTCAATTTTCTCATGATAATGATTGCTTTTTGTATTTGATGCTTAGGTTTCTCTGTGAAGGAATGGCTCAGGGGGAAGATGCTTTTCCGCGGGGCGATTAAAGATGGTCTTTATCATGTCCCAGTGCGTGGTGCCCACATTCACTCCTCCTTTCATCCCCATGCTTTCATTGGTGTACGTGTTTCTTCTACTCTCTAGATCTTTTAATAAAGATGGTCTTTATCATGTCCTAGTACGTGGTGCCCACATTCACTCCTCCTTTCATCCCCATGCTTTCATTGGTGAAAATATGTCATACTGGATCCTCAACCCTCTCTTCAAATTCCAACATATTTACATTATCCAATGTCTTACATGTCCCTCACTTCAAGTTCCCTTGTGCAAGTAATGGCTCTCTTTGTAGTGTTGTTTTTTATTCTACATCCATGCTCATCACAATATTCGGCATTAATGTGACTAGTTGTCACTCTTGATTTGCAATTTACTGAATCACAAATAGAATTTTCAGTTTTTAAACCGTCACCAATTAAGAGGAGACCTAAACTTTTTTATATCTATTGCATGACCAACTATAATCGAAGCATAATCTACAATTACTGTATATTTTACTTAGGTTTGAAATGATGTTAAGGTGGAGATCAAAGCATACATGAGGTGCACAAAAAAAAAAAGCAGATAATAAATGCAATACTCCCAACCACAGATTTAGAAGACCAAAAACGGAAGAACTTAGTATTGGGCATGATGAATAAAAAATATATAATAAACATGACGGTGAAACAAGTAGTAAGAGTTATTGGAGAAAGAAAAATAAAGAAAAGGTCGACAAAAGGGCAAAGGAAATGGTTCGCCCCTTAACCTTAAACTGGCTACAGATTAAGAAGTTAGAAGGAAAGCTAATTAAATAAGAAAATAGGTGAATAAGAGAAAAGTGGGGTAGTCTATATGCATACACAGTTAGATAGCTCTATCAAGCCAACATAGCATTTAATATTCCCCATTTGAAAAATTTCCATGTATTGATAGAGCCATTAGACCAATTGGCCCAGATTTCAAGGCTCCATGTTTTATATTGCTCATTTGAAAAACTTCCATACTATGATAGAGCCATTTAGACCAATTGGCCCAACATGATTCTTGGTGGCTTTCAGAATAAACATGTCTCGCAGGCCAGTTTGGGCTTGGGTTAACCCACTTGGGACCGCGAGCCAAACAATCAGAGCTTAAGCCAATAAATTGACTAAAAATCACAGCTGGGGTCTCCCGACTCCATAAATTCCAATTAATATTTGAATATCACAAGTTACGGCAATGAGATATTCTAGATCCGAAGGAGAAGGTTGATTTTGAAGAGACGGAGGAGGAAGGTTATTTAGAGGATAATAACGATTTCGATGACCACTGGCGGAGCCAAGTAGCTTGCCCCTCCACCTAGTTGATTTCTCAAAGTAGATAATAATTAGTGTGCAAATGACTACTTCAACAGCCTACCATTTGGCAAGGATAATTTAAATTTTAAAGAACAGAACCACCACTCCCCTCCACCCCCAATTCATATATACATATATACATATGGAAAAGGGTTGCATGCCCCAATGGGGCACGGTGAGGGTGCCCCAATGGTCAATGTGGAGCTCCACGGGGCACCCAAAATACTGTTTTGGTGCCATGTAGAGCTCAGATGCATTGTTTAGATCAATTGTATAAAAAAAATTGTTTTAAGGCAAAAGACAAACATTGACTAATTCCAATGTCTCAAATTTCATAGCAAAAAAAAATGGGTCGAGATGAGTTTTTGATTTTTTTTTTTCAAGATGATCTAAACAAAACAATCTTGCTCCACGTGGCACCAAAACAGTGTTTGGGTGCCATGTGAAGCTCCACGTAGATCATTGGGGCACGTGAATCACTGGGGCACCTAACCGTTGTCCTATATATATACGCATGTATAAATGTATATTTAGATAATTAAATCACAATAATATACCAAAAGACAAATTTAGTTGAACTTAAAATCCTAACATCCACAAGACAACAATGTTGACAGCCTTTATATAGAAATGTACCTAGTCTGATTCAGGTAAGAGTCAGTTTCCCTAGCTGAACTTCTCGGTGTCAGTTGCGAACTATCTTCTTCAGGTAATTTAGGCAATGACCTCTCATCCTTCACAAATTTTTCATCACAGTCTTCTTCACTAAGCACTTCATCTTTGGAATCAGATCATACATCATCATCATTCATCATCATCGTTGTCATCGTCGTCATCATCATCATCGTCATCTTCGTCCTCATCATCGTCCTCTATTATCTTAAATGCTAGCCTCCCTAAACTCATCCCTCTACCTTCTCCACCCCGTCCATAATTCAAACCAGAACTTCTCCCACCTCTCAATCCTTTTCGACCTCGTCCATTACTGAAATCAGAAACTCTCCCACCTCTCTTAGCGGGGGAAGAGAACCCGCCTCGAGGTCCATGCCCCCTCTCCCACCTTAAAGTAAGATCATCATAAACATCATCGTCACTGTCGAGCTTCAGTTGTGACTCTTGATTTGCAATATTGGCATTAGCGTGACTAGTTGTGACTATTGATTTGCAATTTACTGAATCGCAAATAGAGTTTTCAGTTTTAAACTGTGATCAATTAATAGGAGACTTAAACTTCTTTATTCTAGTGCATGATGAACTATAATCAATGCATAATCTACAACTATTGTAGTTTTGACTTGGGTTTGAAATGATGTTAAAATGGAGATGACAGCATACATGAGGCGCACAAAAAAAAAAAACCGGATGATAAATTACCAAAAACAAAAGAAATTAGTATTGGGCATGATGAATTCAAAATATGTAATTAATATGATGGTGATGCAAGTAGTAAGAGCTATTGGAGAGAAAAAAAGATACATAAAGAAAAGCTAGACAAAAGGGTCAAACGAAATGGTTGGCCGCTTATTAACTTCAAACTGGCCATAGAGAATAGGAAGATTGAAGGAAAGCTAATAAAATAAGATAATAGGTAAATCAGAGACAAGTGGGGTAGTCTATATGCATATACAGCTAGATAGCTCTATCAAGCCAACATAGCATTTAATATTGCCCATTTGAAAACCTTCCATATTATGATAGAGCCATCAGAAGGGTCAAACGAAATGGTTTGATGCTCCATGTTTATATGAAAAGGCAAGAGGTGACCCTGCACCTCTCGTATATTGTTCATTGAATCATAAATCACTACAAGTGAAGCAGAAACTATATATGATGGAAGATATTTTTGAAGCAGATAGTTCATTTCACAGTGCTCATTCTATCGAAACCGGAAAAGCCAACTCATGTCTCCATTTTCATTACGAAGATGTATCACATTAGGATCCGTGGTTCAAACCGAATCATGCCAACGTTATTGAAGCCGCAAGATACAGCCAAAAAGTTACGAGCGAAGCACAGCAATACCGGATCCGTCAGGCCATAAAATCAGTTCCCTGAATGAATGACATCATAAAGCATCATCATAACTCATAAGCGCTCTCTCTCTTTCTCTGAGACACACAAACAGAGACATGGGTAAGCATGGATAGGCCCATGTCAAGGAGCAAAGTTGGCTATGGTGTGGAATCTGAGGATCTGCTTAACCAATTGTTACCAGAGGCCATTAAAACACAAACAACAGAGATAGCTTGGGTTGTTAAATTGAATAAACAAAGTAAAATACCCATAAGGTGTGTTTGGTTACAGTTTCATTTGTGATGGATAAGCTTATTACACGAGAGGTGTGGGGCCCCCTCTTGCCTTTTCATATAGACATGGAGCCTCAAAATCAGGGCCAATTGGTCTAATGGCTCTATCATAATATGGAAGTTTTTCAAATGAGCAATTGTTGTGATTTTAAATGTGTTTTAAACTCGCAAGCGCACGAATCAAGATGTAGTCAGTGGGTGCGGAGTACGAGATCGTTCCCACGAGAATTGGCCAGAAAGTTTAAAAGAGGAAACAGTAATCAACAAAGAAACTATCACAGATCTAGCACAATATTTTAAACTAGTTTATGATTCTGAGAGTTTGATGGAAAAAATAAAAACTAATCAATAAAATAGAATGAAACAGATGTTCAAAAGTGAGGATTAGGATACTAAATCCTCCCATCGTTGGTTTATCATTTACAAAAGACAGATCTATTTATTAAGATATAATATTATGCACAACACATGAATACTGAACCCAATCATACATAAATTTGAGATCAAGGGGGTGCATGATTAGCATCCCATGAATGCATGATTAATATCCATACCTCAGACGGTAATCAGAATTTACCCTGAGATGGGCAAGAGCAATATAAAGAAGATTATGATCAAATCACCATTGTAGATCCGAAATCATAGGACATGATTAGCACCCAAATCTCAGATAGCAATCGGATTCTATACATCACCAAAGGCATTAGAGGAATTCAAAACAAGGCCCCTATAACAAAATGCTATCTCAACCATAGATCTATATTATAATAAATGAATACCTCGAATGAGGTTCATTAGATCCCCATCCTCAAAAAAACTTAGCTATGCATGATTGAAATAAACAGCAAAATAAAGACAAAAATTGAAAATGACATTAAAATACCGTAAATAATGATCCACAAAAATCCACGAAAACTTTAATCCAACTGGTACAATCCTTCTTCAAATGCAGAAATTAAACTAATCTAGGAGATATAACTAAGAAATGGAAAGAACAATGCTTAAAAAGCTAAATGAAAAACTAAAAATGCTAAGGAAAATAAAAGGTCACCAAAGGGAGAGACACCTGACCCTAACTCTAATTTTCCCTTAAATAGGGTCTAATTTCGAAACCCCAACTTTTTCCCTCCAATTTTGACTAATTTTCGGCTTTAAAAACATAAAGATTCGGCCCAAACTCGATCGATCGAGTCTGTTGCTCGATCCATCAATTTTCGTGAAACTCGGCCCAACTCTTCAACAGATATAGCCTCAGTATTTTGGCCATAACTTTTTACTCCGAACTCGGATTGAGGTGATTCTTGCAGCGTTGAAAAGAAAACAACGAGCTCTACAACTTTGGTGATTTAGCAATTTCATGAATCCGATGTTTTAAAGGTCAAAATTGAGCTGCAAGTCGGCATAAGTTCTAAATGATCTAAGGTTGCATGAATTTGACGTTATTTTTTGAACTCTTAGCCAATTTTATGCTCAACTTATCTCTAGACCTGTAAATCACTAAAACTATACAAAATATATTAAATAGCTTTCATTGGGTGGCTAAATATAGGTTTTAGGGTGTGAAATATGGTCATATTTCACACCTAATCAGTAATATTAAATGCTATGTTGGCTTGATAGAGCTATCTAGCTATATATACATATAGAGACTACCCCACTTTTCTCTTATTTACCTATTTTCTTATTTTACATAATGTTAAATAGTTGATTCAATGGTAAGAGTTGAACTTCAATGATTTTTTGGTGAACTGTCCCACTTAGGAGTGGGAATGGGCAAGACAGCCCTCCTGGTCTAGAAGGCCCAAATGATTCTTGATGGCTTTCAGATTAAACATGTCTCGCAGGCTGCGCTGGATTGGGTTAACCCACTTGGGACCGAGAGCCAAACAATCAGGGCTTAAGCCAATACACTGGCCCAGACCAGAATGATGGACTAAAATATATGGCTTGGAGGGGCGCAGCCCATATAGTAAAAGAGATATATTTTATATAATCATTACAATATTTAGTTGTTAAATTTCAATGTATTATTTTTTTTCTACTTTATCTATATATTTGTTTGTTTATTGATTCATCATAATAAATATAGGCTAGTAAACAACTATAATAAAAAAAAACATGTTGAAATTATATTGAATGGTATTATGTTTATACAATACAGTTTTCTATCAGGGCAATGATCACCTGACTCAGGTCACACCGTAACTCGAGCCAAGAGACCATACATCTTCGCAGTCAACGTTGACCGTGGAGATTTGAACGGTCTCCTAGCTCGAGTCACGCATAACTCGACTCAGGAGATCATTTCCCTTTTATTATTGTTATTATTCTTTTATACGGAGGCCTCTCTCTCTCTCTCTCTCTCCCTCTCTGTTTTGCTTATTTTTCATTTTCATTTAAAATTAGGCACATGGATGACGAGTTTCTAAAAGTCCCTTTAAATTTGAGTTGAAATTAGGATACTCTTTGGTACTCGGGTCACTTTTTGGGATGTCTGCCATGTGAAAACATCATGTGCTTCATATCATTTGGTGCCTATGATTTCAAGATTCAATGCTGCAAAGAACTGGGTCCAAAGATGAACTTCTTCATCATATTCAATGCAGTCAAAGGCAATCTAAAATTATTAATGTTAGACTTACATGGAAGCCAATAAGCTTAGATGGCGTCTGACTGCTTCGAATCAAATGGTGAAAATTATTTTCGTCCCAATCTTTTGCAACCATTAGACATCATGGCACACCTATTAAAAGGTACTTGATCTAAAGAAATGCGATAAAATTTCTTTTATTGTTATTGATAAAGGAAGTGTTGTAAAACTACTTTTGACATCTATCAACCCTCACTTGCCCCTTAGAAGAAAATCCTGGCTCCGCGCCTATCAATCACATCAGGTTGGCATCATCAAAAGGGAGAGTGAAAAGAATGAAATAGAAAATATTTTCTTCAAAACTTGGAATGGCTTTCCTTTAAAACATGAGGTGTAATCTATGAAAATGTTTCATGCTAGCATCAATAATTGCTCCTATATTAGCAGTTTACATGTTGTTGTTTATGGGTTTCCCATTTTTTATTTGGAGTTTGCAATATTATTAACTCATCTATGGTATTTTTATCCAACATTTCAATGCAAAATATGCTCTACCATTCCCACTTCAAACTATGAACTACTGCGGGATCTTCCAAAGAAAGAACTAGTCAATTGCTCAAAGTAGATTAATAATAAGCTTTCGGTGTGCAAATGACTACTTCAACAACCTAATAGAACCCCCCACCCCCCCAATATATATATATATGGTAAATGATCACTTGACTCGAGTCATGCGTGACTCGAGCGGGTGACCGTCAAATCACGTCACAACCAACATTTGACCGTGATCTGACAGTCACCCACTCGAGTCAGGTGATTCTTACCCATATATATATATATATATATATATATATATATATATATATATATATATATAAAAGGGTTTCATCCTCCCAGGTCCCTCATGGAATTTCATATGGCACCAGAAACACTGTTTTGATGCCACATGGAGCACGGGTGCATTACTTAGATCATTTTTGAAAAAAAAATTTATTGAAACCTCATCTTCACCATGTATTTTTAAGCCGCAATATTAGGACCAATGAAACTAGTCAAAGTTGGACTTGTGCTTTAATTTTTTTTTAAATGATCTAAGCAACACACCTATGCTTGAGGTGGCATCGATACAGTATTTTTAGTGCCACTTAGAGCTCCACCTGTACCTAGGAGGACAGTCACCGCCTTCCATTGGAGGACGGAACCAGTTTCCTATATATGTCTATACATATAAATATATACACTTATTATAATAATACTAATCATAACAAATATCACTTCGGGAACAGTAGCCAACATACAAGATAGCTTCATGTTTTATTATAAACAAGTTCATAAAAAATTTCGAGAAATAAATCACAATAATATATACCAGAAGACAAAGTTTAGTTGAACTTGAAACCCTAACATCCACAAGACAAAATTGGATCGCTGGGAAAGGCTTTGCTGAGGAAGCGTAAGAATAGAAGGTGACCTCGCATAGTAGTAGAAGAACATTAGATGGAAAGTTACAGATGCGTCGATTGTTGAAACCCTAAGGCCCCCTCGCGGTTTTAGTAGAAATGAAGGAGGCTAAAAAACAATGGCGGGAGGGCTTTGACGTTTGGGTTTTAGTAGGGTTTTTGGGTATCGGTATTTGCAGCCCCAAATTTCATATCTGCAGCGTACGGTTTGTGAAATTGAAACTTTTTTACTGTCTTCAATCTTAGGATGGGAGATCGTTTTCTTTTCGGTGGAATAGATCTTATCATTATATCCAACCAATCAGACGGTCAGGAATTTGGGGTTGATTCCTAGCACACAGATTTCTTGCCCAACAAGAAATCTAGAGGGGCACTATTTGCAGATTACAAGACTTTAGACGCAGGTCTAATCATCATGTAACTATCTGATAGGTTTTCCATAATCTCGAGATGGCATTGTTCTAAATATCGAGACTAACGGCAGCCTCTATCGTCAGCTTCAATGCAGTCAACGATTTTAAGGGGAGGACCGCCTGATGCAGAGATCGAATTATCGCCTATAAAAACCCGCACCTTTGACTTCTCGGTGAAGTGTCCAACGAGAAATATGAATTATGGATAAATCGTCCAATGATAAGTTATGCTATTTGGTGCACTGAAATACTTCGCGTTGAATTGTACCGGGAGAAGTTGAAACTTATGGTGGAACTATCCTGCAGAAAGTTTAGCAAGAAGTAGAAACTTAGCGTGTAACTATCCCACGAGAAGTTTAGAAAGAAGTTGTAACTTACCGTTGGACTGTCTAGCAAGAAGTCATGGTATTTCCCAGCTCCAATCAACTTCCCGTTGGACTATCCCACGAGAAGTTCAACAAGAAGTTGTAACTAAGTGTAGAACTGTCTAGTGAGAAGTCGTGGTATTCCGCAGCAGCAGCAACTAACTTCTCATTGAGCTGTCCCACAAGATGTTGTAACTTACCGTGGAACCATCTAGCGAGAAATCATATCTAGCACTAACTTCTCGTTGAATTGTCCCACAAAAAGTTCAGCTTGTCGTTGAATAGATTACCATGGAACGGACCTGCAAGAAGTTATTTAGAGTACGGGTATTTACAGCCAAAGATTCTATATTCGTAGTGAGTTGTTTCCTCCGTTAAAACCTTTGACTGTCTTGAATCGCATGATCCTGATCGTTCCTCCTAATTTTCTAAAATGTAGATCTTGAAATTATGAAGCAATCATCAAACGGTTAGATGTTGATTTTACATGGAAAAAATCCCCAAAAGTGATACAGGAACCCTTCTCATGGTAATGACATGATTCATCATCAATTTAAGGGATGTGTACCATGTGAAATCAACAAATGACAGAATGATCGTGGGATATGATCTCAACATTTATTTAATGGAAGATTGGGATGTGTGCTATGAGGAATCAACATCAGACTGTTTGATAGGCACACCATGATCTTAAGATCTATGATGAGAAAGATTGGAGCAAAAAACAATCTCCATTGTGTGATTCAAACCAATTAATTGTTTTGGTCCTGTGTGATACTATTAAACGGGTGAGAATTGTCATACCCTTATCAATGAATCGTGACTTTTAATTTTTAAATATTTTTTACATATTAATCTTATATTCTTTTATTTTTTATCTCGGATTTTTTCCGAAATATTTCCTCAACGTGAAAAGTTTTGCCAGAATTTTCCAATTTTTAACCTTGCCGAATTATTATCAAACCCAACTTCAAAGCAGTCAATAGCAGTCAACTATTGACAGTGATTTAAATGGCATTGACTGCTCTAAATCCAATGATATATATGGGTTTTACCCAACTTTCATCACACATGGCATTGTTAACGACTTGTTTGTTAACACAAGTTCTGGTGAAAAATAGCTGAAAATTTAAAATTTTCCACAAAAATGCGATTTGTAAGTGTTTGGTAATGTAGTGGGATCCATGGACTAGAGTTTTTTTTTAAAAAAACTCACATAAAAGTTCCAGCCAAAATTTGGCTGAAACTTTTTTCTGCCCACGGCATGGGTTAAAAGCTTAGAGGAATTTTGGTGGCCACCCTTGCAACCCGAAATTCGTTCTTATC
Organism: Chloranthus sessilifolius; assembly: GCA_021018995.1. NCBI lineage: Eukaryota > Viridiplantae > Streptophyta > Magnoliopsida > Chloranthales > Chloranthaceae > Chloranthus > Chloranthus sessilifolius. Next base: position 10,330,016 of record CM037585.1, read on the forward strand.
AACTCGGATATTTCATGCTTAAAATCGTTTGATTGCCTTGGATCAATCGATCGAGGTTTTTTTTTCACCATAATTTTTCATATAATGGATTTTGAGACCATGAGCTTATCATCAAACGTTCAATATTTTTGTTGATGTGGCACATATGTGAATACCTCTTTCTTCACGCCTACGCGTTCTCTGAAAGCGCCTACACCCCAGACCCCTAAAAAAACGTTAATTTCTTCGGATCAGATGATGGAGATCTTTTTTAACAAAGATCTTCCACAAAATAGATCTTCGGTTCATGGTGCATCAATTTGACGGTCAATTTTTTATTTCTTGTATCACCGATACCCAAAATATGACCCTTCAATCATATAGCACACATCATGCTCAAACATGACTTTAGGGCCATATTTTGGGGACTGGGTACACATGGAATCACAAACTGACCGTCTGATAAGTGTTACATGATCTTAAGATCCATTCTATGGGCGATCGGGGTGAAAAACAATCACCCTCATCTGATCCAAAGCAATCAATAGTCTTCAAGGTCTGGGATGTGGACGCTTTCAGAGAACACATGGACGCGAACAGAGGTACCCATAAACAGCGACGCCAATAAATGTAACCCAACCATCTAAGCCAGTTAATTTGAAGGCCATGATCTAAAAAGATCATAAGTGAAAAGATTGGCACCAAGCATAATCTTTATCATATGACTCAATGCACTCCAAAGCCATTATCCGATTCAACAATTGATTGTATCGAATCATATGATAGAGATTGAGTTTTGCACCACTCTTGTGCATCGTAGATCTGTAGATCATGGTCTTTATATCAGACGGTTTAGATGCAACCTTACCTCATAATCGTACTATTTATTTTCACTCCTCTTGCCAACATGCATTGACTGCTTTGAATCTGACAATGGAGATTGTTTTTTATCCCAGTCTTCCACATGATGCATCTTGAGATCATGGGTATATCAATTTTTTTATTTCATGTGACACTCAGTCCAAAAAATAATTAGTGATTTGTATTTGAGCTTGATGTATGTCTCACGAGTTTAGAGTTACTGTTTGGGATTTGTACCACATATAATAAAAAACTATCTGAGTGTATGCCCATGATCTCAAGACCCATCTTGTAAAAAGTTGAGACAAAAAAAAAAAATTCATGTTCTAATTTAAAGCGATTAATGCATTTTGATCGGACGAGATGGGGTGAGGTTACATGTTCACATGATGTGAAGAATGATGTCTTAGGAAAATAATTTTACACAATGTAGCCAAACAGCTCAAAAAAATAAAATCAAACCATTGTAAAATTTTAAAAATAAAACTTCTCATGAGTTCTTTTATTTACAAGCTCATGTAAAGTAAAAAAATATATATATACATTTGCATGAGTTTTGCCAAACAAGGCATAAAAATAGCCATCTAAATTTAATAACTTAAATTTTATAAAAAAAATAATAATATAAAATAAGAAGCTTTCATAGCTCAGTTGGTTAGAGCATCCGTTTAGCGTTTTACTCTCAGGGGCACGTTTTTTCTAAACACATCGTTACATGTCCCGACAACAGCATATGAAGGTGCTCCCTCGTATCCGATTTTAGTATCCGTAAGTCAAAAAAGCACGAAAACGCGTTTTATATGTGCGGTCAAACTATTTGTTATAACAAAGAAAACACGTTTGGTGAGACAATCAATCCAAAAGTGCCCTCAATGAAAGGAATTGACTTTTTAATGCAGCGTAATTTTGGCAAAGTAAACAACCATCGCCATCACCAATTCGTATCTAAGGCTGTTGGTGACTAAGAGGGCCATTTGGAGACTTAGGATCTCAGCAGGAAATGCGAGGGCTGCTTAAAGCCGTCCGATTGGCCGACAGGCGAAAGAGGGCCATTTGGAGACTTAGGATCGATCTCTGCAGGAAATGCAAAGGCTGCTTAAAGCCGTCCGATTGGCCGAAGGCGAAAGAGAATCCATTAGTTGAGTTCTGATCATGGTTTCAAATATCGGCCGATTCCGATCCCGATCGATATTAGTCCAAACAATCCCAAATCCTTGGGTTGGATCGTTTGTACATGAGTATCGGACCTAGATCGGTCAAATTGCTCTGGATCGACCGATACCGAACGATCTTTAGGTTGGATCGCCAATCGACTGATCCCGAAAACTTATACACATAAATAATATATTAAACTCTACACCGAATATAAATTAGAAAATAAATAAAATAAGGCAACCCCAAAGTAATCAAACTTTCTAAAATCTCTATTGTCTACCGTCGTCTCTTCGGCTTCCACTTCCATTGGGTGCCTTTTCTGAATCTGGAAAGTCTTTGGTGGTTCACGGATTTACACGGGTGAGCATAGCTTCTCTTGATTTTTTTGCCAATTATATATGCTTCCACTTGGAGCTCCATGTGGCACCCAAACTATTGTTTCGATGCCACGTAGAGCACGGGTGCATTGCTTAAATCATCTTTGAAAAAAAATAATTTGAAAACTCATCTCCACCGTCTATTTTTTGAATCGTGAAATGTGGACCAATAAAACCCATCAAACTTTGACTTGTCGGTTTAAAAGATTTTTTTCGTTTTTTTTTAAATATTGATCTATACCGTCCACTTGTACTCCACGTGGCACCCACCTGATTTCGTCACTCCTACCTGAGTTCTCAGGCAACCATCGATCTTCTGTGCTTGATGCCTAAGTTCTCAATCCTCTGTGACGGTTTTCCCTTATACGGAGGGATTTCTTATCACCAACGAACTTTTTTTATCTGAGCATATGATTTGCGAAACGTTTTCCGACGGTCGTTCATATATCAATCAAAATCGGTATGTTGGAATTCATTTTTAGGTTATTTGTTTTGCTTGACGTTTATGATTATTTTATTCAAATCACTGTTAGGTTAATGTTGCTTACGGTTAGGTCAATAATACAGATCACCCAAATCATTGTTAAGAAAATCTGCATTAGGGATGTCGGAAGTGGATGAATTTTTATTTATTTTTATATAGTTCTTTCAGAAAAAAAAAACGATAATATGCACTTCAAACGTTCCTTCAGCAGCTGCTGGCCTCTTAAACCAGAGGCCATAAGTTTACCATGCCATATGTCCGAACACAAGTTCACGTGCCTGCACAACATGAGTCCAAAGTAAAATTGCATTTTTGAACAAACTACAACTATAGAAACACTCCACAAGAGAGTAAAAAATGAATAGATCACCATATACAAGACAACACACGATCAATAATTATCATACACTAATCGAAAATTGCCGATCGTAATATGAATTCCTCACGAAAGAACACTAAACATACAGAAGAATCACCGCCCACCGAGGCAAACCCTGATAACAGCGGGCTGGAAATATTCGAGATTGGTCCACAAACAGCACTCAATCAGATTATACAAAATGTTGCACAGATTTTCACCTTGCATCCTTTGCAAAGCAAACGTTGTCAACAGCAAAAAATTCTCTGATGTCCGGGAGATGCTCATCACCACAAGTTCTTTATAAGCAAGCAGTTATCATCAAAACCATTTTCTGTACAGTCTGCACGTCTGATGCAGATCGGAGAGTAGAGTGGGGTATATACCTCTTTTCAACTTTCAGATACACTATTATATCATCAACATGGGCCACCAAAGCCCATTTGAGCTCCAGATGACCAAAACGTGCCTCCCAGTAGTATACATGTTGTTCTGGTCCTGTCCCTCCTGCATGAAGCTGGTGGTCCATCTACCCGCCCACGAATGTAAGATAGGATATAGTTACGGAACATCCATTGTATTCTTTTCTGCTTTTAAGAAGAGGGCCAAGAAAATTTTGAAACTGACAAAAACAATAATGTGTAACTGGGAGAGAAAACAACTATTGGTGATACCTCACAAAATGCCATTCAGGACACGCTGGTAGTAATCGTACTGCCGTGTCCGCCATGCATCTAAGCTGCTATTGATCAAGGAGAGCACCAAGGAGACACATTGCTGCTCAAAAGCATCAGATGCTAACTATGTGAGATGCTGGATATTAACATGTTAAAGCTGCATATAAAGTTATGAAATTTGAAACATTACCTCTTCCGTTAGGCTTAGATGGAATCGTTTCCTCAAGTTCTGTATCGTCCTCGGACCACCTTTAAAACAAGGGAATCCGGAGTCCTGAACTCAACATAAGAGAAGAAACACAGGTCAGAAATATAAAGCGTCCATTAAAATCTTTTCATGTATCATAATTCCTCAATATAAATACTTTCTTAAGTTGAACCTTCTAATATTAAGATAAATCCTTAGAGCAGTATCTTTCATGTCTGCTTATCAGAGAAAAGGAAGGTAATGTAATAAATTGTCAAAGAGGACTATGATTGAGAGAGAAAAAAAGTCGACGACCATAAGACTGACCAATACATAACAGCCTTGGGCAATAATGGTGATTTCAGAGGCTATGTTGGCCAAGATTAATTTAACAATTTAAGGCCTTATTGTATTCGGTTTTTGTAGGGTCATCTACAATTGAAATAATCCTGATTCAGGTCAATAACTACAGACTACTGGTAGCCAACCAAAGATATAAATTTTAAAATTTGTTGACTTGATCCCATTGTATCACTCTTCATCAATGTCATCAAAATCGAATCATATTAAAATATCGTTTTGGATTTTGTGAATTGACCGTAGCAATAAATCGTAAAATCAATAACAAAATATTTAATTAACAAATTTCTGAAAAAATAATCAATAGACCTAAGAAATCGAGTTACATCCAAATATTCCCATAATCAATTATATAAAATGATATTTTATTTATAAAACATAAAATAAGTATGTCCAATTGAAGATCATTTATATAAGACATCACAGTATAGCAAAAAAGTATGTATTCGTATAAAAGGTACTAAACAGTGACTTAATTCTTCCACTTCCTCTTCCCTCAAAAAAATAAAAAATTCTTCGACTTCCTCAACATTAATCATCACTCATCTCGATCATTAGGAAAGTATATATTGATGTAAAACTGTGTACCTACATATGAAAGCTCAAACATCAAGCTCTTTAGAGAACAATCCAAGCCAAAAAAATTCAAAAAATAGTGGGTCCCTTGAAACTTGAAAAACTTCATTGGCATATGTTGTCCACTAGAGGACTCAAAATTTCAAAAGACGCACTTCTTTCATAGCCCTTGACATAAGAGAAAATCCATAACAAACGGAAACCAGATCCATGTTCGTACCATAAAAATATTGAAAAAACAAGCTAAAAGATTTTTGAAGAAAAAATCTTAAAAGCATTCTATAAGAGCGAGCTTTTGTACCTAACTTATTTTTATGTAAAATCATTTGGCATCAAGCACAGAAGATCTATACCGTCCACTTGTACTCCACGTGGCACCCAAATACTATTTTGAGAGTCACACGACCTTTCATTGTACTAACCAAGGACAAAAGTATCGGACCTAGATCGGTCAAATTGCTCTAGATCGACCGATACCGAACGATCTTTAGGTTGGATCGCCAATCGACTGATCCCGAAAACTTATACACATAAATAATATATTAAACTCTACACCGAATATAAATTAGAAAATAAATAAAATAAGGCAACCCCAAAGTAATCAAACTTTCTAAAATCTCTATTGTCTACCGTCGTCTCTTCGGCTTCCACTTCCATTGGGTGCCTTTTCTGAATCTGGAAAGTCTCTGGTGGTTCACGGATTTACACGGGTGAGCATAGCTTCTCTTGATTTTTTTGCCAATTATATATGCTTCCACGTGGAGCTCCATGTGGCACCCAAACTATTGTTTCGATGCCACGTAGAGCACGGGTGCATTGCTTAGATCATCTTTGAAAAAAAATAATTTGAAAACTCATCTCCACCGTCTATTTTTTGAACTGTGAAATGTGGACCAATGAAACCCATCAAACTTTGACTTGTCGGTTTAAAAGATTTTTTTCATTTTTTTTTTAATATTGATCTATACTTCACTTGTGCTCCACGTGGCACCCAAATACTATTTTGAGAGTCACAACGGTGACCTTGCTGGCAAACCGCGAGGGCTTGCTTTTTAAAGAGAGACTTAAGCAGGTCTATTCTTGCAATCAGCATGGCATATATATATTCAACATGCAATAGTGTTGGTGTTACGAAGGTACTTTAATTAAGTGAGCTTCTTGCTTAGATGGTATATTGCTCTTTCCTTCCTACCTATTTCATCATGCTCACCAAGGACACGACCTTTCATTGTACTAACCAAGGACAAAAGTACGTAGCCTATGGAAGCTTCCACTAAAGATACATCAAGGCGCTTTTCGGTATCCTTGTTCCAGCCAGTAGGGGTCTTCTCTGAGCAGTTTAAAGATGGACTACAGATGGGTGTGAGACTGTGAGTTGGGCAATGAACCTGGTGATGTATTGTAGCCTGCCCAAAGATTTATCAGATATATATATATATATATATATATATATATATATATATATATATATATATATATATATGTAACTGCCACTTAAATCGGCCGATATTTAAGCTCTTTTTTTTTTTAAAATTCTAAAAAACTAAAAAAATTTATACAAGGGAAAATTTTGGTATTTTGTTCGAGTCATATCTTATACATATTTATTGGCGATATAACTAAATATGACCCCATATGGTTCGATATTTCACCTATTTGACCTGATATTTGACCCAACAGAAAATCAGGGTCTATATCTAGGCCAAACCCGATACATTAAGGCCAATATATATCTACTGAGTTACATTTACGAATAAACACCAACGAGTGTTTAAACGATTTACCACCATTAAAATAGAATTTTTTATCTCACACCATTGAAGTGTGATTTATAATTATGCCCAGTGGCATAGATTTATGATCAAACTAAATTATTCAGGCAGCAATCCATCATTGAGAAATGTTTTAGCCAAAGAATCATGTTCATCCGATTGGCAAATTTGAATATTAACCATTAAAACTAAACACAACGGCTGGTATTAGAGTATCTAGATCGGATGATTAAAATCTCTCAAAAAATTTGATTTTTGAGCCTAGTGCCTTTCAACTTACAATCTATCACTTTGATGGAGGGGTTTACCCATATCTTAATCTCATCAATGATATACGATCATTTAAGCACCATTTTGGTGCTTCAATGACAGTCAAGAGAGTCTTGCCCTACAAAAAATGTCAGGGGCTAACACCTCTCGGTTGCTTGCCATGCCATCAATACTTATAAGATGTAGTCGGTGGCACCCCACCAATAATTATAACATATAGTCAATAGCAACTCATCGTCACATGTGATTTTATTTATTTATTTTTTTTATACGGCGGAGACAGTTTGAGAACCGAGGAGCAGATATGCATACACATGTGGTAGTTGCGGAGTAGCATGAGGGAACACCAACTATAGTGGTGAGGATTAACAACAGAACCCAACCTAAACCTTATACAGATAAGAGAATCAAGCCTACAACCTACTCCCCAAGATTTGAGGGAGCATACTAACTTGGCTAATGTCTCTTTAATTATTTTTCTTGTTTTAAGATGGGCAAATATTGGTACTCATATTTTAATACATTAACATTTGATGAACCGAAGCAGGTCCCTAGAAGCTCATTGTTATAGTTATCATTGGTTAAAAATTCAGAAAAACGATACGTATTGTCCAGCCAAAAATCGATACGTATCGAACGACAAGTATCGGTTCCGGACGATACATTCCAATGTATCGTCCGGAATTTTAAGTTTTTGTATGGGAGGTACCTTGAATGTACTGTATCGGTGAGGTCAAAACCAATAGGTATTGGAAGATATTTTGACCCACGATAGTTATGCTTATTGAAGGATTGTAAATAGTGTTGTCGTTGAGTTAGGTTCGGGCCAAAATTTTGTTTGCCCAATAAGCGTATGACTAAACGGTCCCGAAATGAGACCGATGGTTCTCTTTATAGGGGGAGAGAACTTCTAAGTTCTAAGTGTTAGAATAGTCCCACATTGCCTGTAGGCTTGGAGGTCGTGGCCTATACATAAGTTGGTCACTCCTCACCTTATAAGCTGGTTTTGTGAGGTTGAGTTAGCCCTATAAAATTCTACATGGTTTCAGAGCAAGTAGTTCTTTACTCCACGACACCCAATTTAATTATTCACATGATTTGGCTTGGCTCAATCCCGCTTGATTAGATTTGGCCACCAACACGTGCAAGGGCGCGTAAGAATAGTCTCACATCAGTTGTGGGCGTGGAGGTCTTGGGCTATATATAACATGGGTAAATCTCACCTTAGAAGCCAGTTTTGTGAGGTTGAGTTAGGTCCATAGGTTTCTTACATGATGTTGGTGGCGGTCTTGGGCCACTTGTGACTTGAGCAGGTGATTGTCAGATCATATTATAGTCAATATTTGACCGTTATAAGGCAATTAAATGACTCGAGTCAGCTGATCGTTACCTACCCTGGGTTTATCAAAATCATAATCAAAGTCAAATATTAACTAATAATTTTTTAATGATATTCTATTACGTTACAAATTAACACCATAGTAATCACTATTTATTATCAAGTTACATAAGTCAGAGTTTGAAAAGTTAAACTTTCATCAAATTTAAATTTTTTATCAATAAAAATGTGTAAAGTTAAATAACAAAGTTGTAAATACTAGTATCTCTATTGTAAAGTTACGCGTTGAAAAGAAATTAAATTTCTATAAAAGTCAAACTTTGACCAAAAGTTCAACTTGCAAATTAACAAAATAACATTCATATGCCTCGTTAGGTTATACTAACCAAAATTTGATCAAATATCTACTTTTAATAAAAGTCAAACTTTGATCAATAGAATTTTTAAAGATTAAAGTACAAAGTAACATAGTAAATGCTAGTGTGTACAGTAAGGTTATGTTGAAAGAAAATCCAATTTTTTTAAAAAGTCAAACTTTAACCAAAATTTTAATTTTGACCAATAGAAAATTAGGCAATGTACTGCCAAGCTACAAGTTAATATAATAGTATTCATATAACTTGCTATGTTACACAAGTAAAAAATTTGACCAAATATCAACTTTTAAAAAATCAAATTTTGACCAAATGTCAAAAAAAGTAAAATAAAATTTGATAATATACTATAAAGTAATAAATCAATTAAATGATAACCTCATTGGGACTACAAAAGTTTGAAAAAATCAAATTGTGTTACAAACTCAAAGTTTGACCAAATATCAAACTTTGACTAATCAAAATTTACATTACTAAAATACAAATAACAATAATAATAATTACTATCTATTGTTAAGATACACTTCTCAAACTTTGACCAATAAAAATGAGGCAGTGTATTTTAAAGTTACAAATTAAAATAATGATAGATATTTTAAATTATAATATTTCACTAATTAAAATTTATAACTATTTATAGAAAATCGAACTTTAACAAAAAGTCAAACTTTGACCAAGAAAAAATTGCACTAAAATAATATAAATTTATGTAATAGTAGACTCTATCTATAAGTAGGTTTCAAGTTTGACTAAAAATAAAATTTATATAAAAGTCAAAGTGTAGACTCTATCTATGTAGTAGTAGACTCTATCTATAGTGACTAGAAATTAACAATTTTTTAATAATTTCAGCCTTTTTAAAATATTAAATCATTAAAAAAAAATATTCACGAAATTTTTTAGAAAATTTATAAAAAATAAACAAAAACGACCTCCAACAGCATAGTGACAAATTTAGTCAAAATCTAACGAAAATTTCAGTATATTTCAATAATTTTTGGCAAAATTTCTGTAATTTTCTTTTTATATTTTAATAATTATTATTTTTAAATATGTTAGTAATTTTGTATATATTTTAGTAATTTTTTAAAAAAAATATTAAATATAATTTTTATATATTTTAAATACTCGAACGTTTCTGAATTTTTTCCGAAAGATATCAAAATTAATTCGAAATGTACCCAAAGAACCCCTCACGAAAAAATCATCGAAAACGAAATTTATCACTATAGTCCAACGAAACATGGTAGAAAACGAAAATTGCCTCTTTACGTCCGATAACCTGTGGTTGCCAAAAGCCAGTCCAACATAATCCCGCTTCTCATTTAATGTTCTAACGATGGTAATAAATGAAGTAAGGTCGGACACGCTCCGTGTCAGAAAGAACTCATCTTCCATTTCACAAAGGGAGCGCAAACGCTTCACTTAGAAGCATAAACGCTTTGTTCCGAAGCGCAAGCACTTCTTTTGGAAGCGTTACAGTTCTTACCAAAGCGTAATTTCGAAATGTAATGACCATTATTGAAAATCACGATATCATACACCGCTTTTAATTAATGATATTACATCAGACATCACGATAACGCGTCATATAGAAAGTGCAATCGCCTCCTTCATATAAACGTAAACGCTTCGAAACAGGTGGTCTTCTCTTATGTTTTTTTGAATATAATCATGATAAAATCACGATGTCAGGCATGAACTCCCAGCGCCTCGCCACATTGTCTTTTTGATTCTATTAGTGTCAGTGGTAACCAATGTTAAAATGCGGTGAAATTAGAAAAAGGAGGGGCTGTCGTATCAGCAACAGAGACGCTACGTGTCGAGCTCCAATCAATATGCGCAGAGATATCTCTACGCCTGAGCGCATATCCCCGAACCTCTATATATATATATATATATATATTAACTGATGTGACAAACACCTAATAGTAGCTCAAGTCATGAGATTATGTCCAATCACTTCAGTCATATAATCATTCCCCATATATGTATATGCTAGATTATAGTCTAGTAATTTAGTCTGTCAAATTTCAATCTAGACAATAACTCCCTTCTTATTTACACTAATATATATTAGCTTGAAGATTATGGTTGTTGGAAATAAAAAAATTGAAGAGTCATTTGTGAAAAATTATACTTGAAAGTGTAGCTCCCTCGTAGGTGCCCCCCCCCCTATTAGAATCCATTTTCAAAGTCATTTGTTTTATTGGAGAGAATATTTTATTGTTTTTAAAAGAATAAATATGTAATTAAATTTGAGGGGTTTGAGTGTAGTTCATTCTTGTTATATATAATAATCTACCCATAGCATACTATTATATGCCAACATTAAATAAGCATGGTACCTAAGTCTCTAGAAATTATATTAAAAACAATTCTATCTTCTCCACCAAGTTTGCTTCTCTTCTAGAGCACCCAGGACTCCGATAATACTACGTCTACTTATTTACAATGATTTTATCTTTCTTCAAAAATTTTCGTTCTTTGTTGCTCCAAAGCTCTCACTAACTTTCAATATTTGAGTTTCATTACTCATTAACTTAAAATAAATCAAAGTGTGTATATTAAGCTCCAACGCTCTCACCAAATCTCATATGCAATTGGCCTTCATATCTATATTGATTTTATAATTATAAGAAAATTTTGGCAAAGCACATTTTTGGTATCATAAATATCGAATACATATCAGCCAATATGGCTCAAGGAAACGTATGGATGAGATTTAATATAGTTCCTTCAAGAGTTAAGTCTATCTATACTTGCACCAAACAACATAAACTCCAACTGCTTGAGGAAATGCCTAAATGAAATTGAACATTGTTTACACTTTCTAAGCTAGGAACTTGCTTCTCGGCTAGGTTATGGGAATTTTACTGATCAAATTTTATTAGTGGTTGTACTTCGAGTCGAAAAAGATTGATTTTATAATTATAAGAAAATTATAATTACTAACTTTCAATATTTGAGTTTCATTACTCATTAACTTAAAATAAATCAAAGTGTGTATATCAAGCTCCAAAGCTCTCACCAAATCTCATATGCAATTGGCCTTCATATCTATATTGATTTTATAATTATAAGAAAATTTTGGCAAAGCACATTTTTGGTATCATAAATATCGAATACATATCAGCCAATATGGCTCAAGGAAACGTATGGATGAGATTTAATATAGTTCCTTCAAGAGTTAAGTCTATCTATACTTGCACCAAACAACATACACTCCAACTGCTTGAGGAAATGCCTGAATGAAATTGAACATTGTTTACACTTTCTAAGCTAGGAACTTGCTTCTCGACTAGGTTATGGGAATTTTACTGATCAAATTTTATTAGTGGTTGTACTTCGAGTCGAAAAAGATTGATTGAGATTGAAGAACAAAAATAAGCAATCATGTAAATCTCATTGAGCTAATCATTACATATGTTGATTATGCATGAAAGAAATGACCATTTTGTGTGAACCAAAGCCGGAACGTATGTAATTTATTAACATAATCAGAACATCAAATGAGATGCAGTGAATTTTACGAAATTTCGACAAATTTTGACAAAATTTGTCACTATGTCCCAAGCTTACGTGTGGACTAATCCCCAAGGGATGCCCTTGCCCCCACCATGTCACGGGTATTTCACAGATTACGCACAACTCGAACTCATGACCTTAGAGAGCATACCCAAGTCATCAACCACTGCAACAAACTGATATGCCCTTGCTCCAAGCACCAAATTTATTTATTTTTTAAATATTTCACAAACAAATGCCCCTCCAATAGTGTTCACGGATCAGCAAGGAATGCAGGCTACCTGTGCTCGTTGTACTGAGGGGTGCAAACACGGATCGGGTACCGAACGGGTTTGACTCTCAACCCATCCCTTGACCTGAACCTGACCCAACTTGTTAACCTCTTAAGTACGGGCCTTAACCAAAAGTCGACCTGTTATAAATACGTAACCTAGATCTGACCTGAACCCCATTTGCCCATACCTGGATCTGCACCCAACATGAGTCATACATAGAACTGACCTAAACCTGATCGGCTAGGGTAATTTAGTTGCATGTTAAGTCTCCACCCAATCTGTTTGCCAGTTTAGGCACTGACCTGAACCTATTAATTATAAGGATACAAAGATAAATATTTAGGTCAAGGGTCAAGCTCGGATCAGATTTGGGGATAACCTGAACCCAACTTGTTTAGATAAGAGGTCGAGATTTTCAACCCGGCCTCAATTGACAGGTCAAAATTTTAAACCCAAACCTGATCCATAGCAGGTCGGGTCTAAAAAAACTGCCATGTCAACCTGACCCGTTTGCCCTTTCGCGTAAAATATTGAAATTAATTACTGCCAGATGGCACACATCTTTGATCAATCCACTTCCATCAAATGGTCAAAAATCACGTGACCTGCACCTAAGCCCAAAAAAGGCACCCCAACTTGGGCTCAGCCTTCACATTTTAGGGTCAGAAAGCACCCCGGCCCAGTGGCAGCCCTCCCTAAGTCAAGCACACCATATTGATTTTTAGATGTAGTAGTCGGTCAACTCCTAAGCACAATCGGAAGGGCAACAAACAATAAATAACCATGCATTGTGGACCAAAACTACTCACACCATGATGGTAACTTCTGGCTTGTTCCCTCAGGTGGGATTCAACCACTGCCATTTTTTGAACCTAACAGCAACAACCCAAAGCTAACCATATGATTGAACCAGATAAAGATCCAGCCAAGTTTCAAATTTCAGCTCCCTGTACCGTTGGGTATATAACAAAAATATACCCGCTGGTCTTTTTCGAAACATATCACCGGCAACAATCTTTTAAACCACAATAAAATGGGAATAAATAAAAAACTATATACCATTTCATCAGATTGACATATAGTAAAGGATATCATCAACATCATCATCACAGCCTTATCGCATCTATTTGGGGTCGGCTTTGCAACTCCTATTTCTCTACTTTTATCAGATTTAACATAAAGAGATGGATATAAAGATTAAACCCATGTATAAGGGTTTTTAATCTATATACCTTAAGGATTCTAAAAATTCAAAATCTGCAGGTATTAAAGTTAGAACCCTTTCTAAGGGCTTTAAAACTGATATCCAAAATTAGATTTCAGATATAGAAGAATATTTTTTTGGGTTTAAATGTCTATATGTAAGGGTTTTCTATAGCTTTAAACCAAAGGAATTTACATCTTAAAGATGCATATCCAAAGATCAATAGATGGCTGGTAAATTCGGTAAACGGTATATACAGGGTGTATGCTACTAGGCATATACCGTACTGAGCATGCCCGAAGCGGAACATACAGGCCTGTTAAACCAGTATTTTCTGAGACTTTGAACCATGGATCCAACACCTAACAGATAATGGTCAGCCTTTTTATAACCACTAATTATATATACGTATACATATAGGGAAAAGGGCATATGGATTGGAATGCATGGATGAATCCATGCATTCCAATCCAGGATCACTTGACAGGTGACCCCAAAACAACTCCCATTTTGGGATCATGTGTCATGTGATCTAGGAAAAAAAAGTTTTTAGTGGTGAAAAACGTAGTCAATGTTTGGGTACTGCCCCACATATTTTGGTGCATTGAATCCCCCCCCCCCTCCCCCGTTCGACCACATTTTAGACAGTGGAAATGCATCGGATCATACCCAAATTTTTTGAGTGATCTCTGATCATGTACGGACAAGTTTCCGTCTCACTCGATCTTCTTGATAGTTTCCAAACGGACCCCACCTGACTGGAATGCATGGATCCACCATACATTCCAGCCCATATCCCCAGGCCTCATATATATATATATATATATATATATATATACACAGCAAGACACTACATTAGTCATGTAGCGTTCAACCCTGCCCTAGTGCTATTTGGGTGCCAAGGGGCACCTAATCCAAAGATCAGGCGCCTTGGTGCCAAGGGGCACCCACCCCCCCCCCCCCAAAAAAAAAAAAAACTAAAACTTATCCACTGTCCAAAAAGTGGTGAAAGTAGGAAAATTTCAATGCACCAAGTTAAGGGGGCAGAGGTCAAACATTGACCACAATTTTAAGGGAAAGTTGTAAAAGTAACTTTTTTTAGATCACATGCCACGTGATCTTGGCCCTAGTGTAGTGTTTAGTATAGCGTTCAAACACTACACCTCTAAGGCAGCTACCCCTTATCCTACATATAGAGGCCCAGGGATATGGGTTTGAATGCATGGTGGATCCATGCGTTCAAACCAGGTGAGGTTCACATGGCACCCATCGAAGGGATCGGGTGCCACGGAACTTGATGCAGGACGATCAGGTGCCACTGTAAAAAAATTAAAAAGGATGGATATCCATCATGCAAAGTGTGGTCAAAGGGGAAAAAATTCAATGCACCAGGAGTGGTGGGGCGGTAACCAAATTTTGACCCAATTTTTAACCAACAAACTTTTTCAATAATTTTTTTTTATATAGATCACATGCCACATGCTACGTAATCTGGGGTTCGAACACATGGGTTCATTCATGCGTTCAAACCCATATGCCCTCCTAAATATATTAGTGCATATTAACCAAGTTTCTATCACAGAAGAGCAAGGTAAAATGACAAGTTATGCTCTTTACAAGTGCACTTTCACAAGGCAGTTTAAAAGGCACACCCTCAAGAGTTCTGAAAACAAACCAAGTAAACAGATCACTGCCCGGAACTAATATGTCCTTCAGCTAAAATGAGTTGAAGAATGGAACAGTATCAAACCTGTCAAGCATCTGAAAATTTGCATTCCCAAATCAAAATCAAAGATCTACTGGTAATAAGACGGGGGCTGATGTGGTTGCTGAAAGCCAGCGTGTCCAGAATAACCACCGTAACCTATTGATGGGGGTTGATGTGGTTGCTGCAAACCGGCGGGATCAGAATAACCACCGTAACCTATTGGTGAGGGTTGATGTGGTTGCTGCAAACCGATGGGCTCAGAATAACCACCGTAACCTATTGGTGGGGGTTGATGTGGTTGCTGCAAACCGGAGGGCCCAGAATAGCCACCGTAACCTATTAGTGGCCTATCGTAAAAACCAGAAGCCATGGCAGCGTCTGAAGGGTAACTTTGGGCTTGCCCATAACCTACTGGTCCAGTTCCCAAGATGCTGCTGGGGCCACCAGGACGATCATATGTCGTGCTGGGTCCTGCAGAAAATCCAAAAGAAGGAACAGATGAACCCGAGTATGGGTGAATCAGGTCAGCCACCCGATGAGGTAGAGTCTGTTGCTGGATTGGGGGAATAATGATGGTTGTAGGAACAGAAGGACGTGGTTTCTTCCTTGCTGGCTGCTGCGCTGGCTTGGTGGGCGGTGTTTTAGCAGCTCGTTTTTTCGCAGCAGGGGGCGCTGTTTTAGCAGCTTGTTTTTTGGTGATCATCTTCATCTCCAACTCTACAACACGCTTTTCAAGACCCACGATCGAGTGTTGGGATTCGAGCTTGTGCTCCTTGATACATTTGATTACAGCTCTAAGAGCAGTAATTTTCCTCGATTTGAGCTCATTCTGTGGCAAGATAATATTGAGGTAGTAGTTGTGTAATTTCTTAGAAGGTCAAAGACACAAAACTATGGATTTGGGAACAGATGATGGGGATGATACCTGTGATGGGTTCTTTCCATTTTTCTTGAGTTCTGCACGAGCTTTCTTCCATTCCTTTATGTGAGCTGTCAAAAGGGGGACAGGAGGGAACTTCTCGACAAGATCAAAGGCAAAGATGAAATCAACAGCATCAACTTGCTTCCCATTATCTATCAGCTTTTGAATTAGATCTGCCACAAGCAAAGAAAAGCTTGTAGGTGTCATAACACCACCCCCACAGAAAGGGGTAGAAACAAATTCCAAAATCAACCAAACTTATAGATGGTCTTGGAATAATTCAGTTACTTAAAAAATAAAAAGGGAAAATATTATAAAACCCCCTAGTTAATAAGAGGCCTTTTCCTTCATCAAACCCCTTATTAATTAGAAGGTTTAATTTAACCTCAGAAAGTAAGATTTTCCGTTCAACTAAACACCCTTTAGCACTTTTTCTTACACTACTTCTCACTTCTTGTATCCGCATTATTTTCTGCAGCTACCTGAGGCCTCTAAATCACAGCCACAGAATTGCGCTCCCAAAAACAACCACTAGATCACAGCCACAAAAAATATTGCAGCTGTGATATAAGCAGTTTTTTTCTTAAGAGGGGGGAAAGGTCATAAATGAAGGTGCTCAGAGCCTAGGGTGCTGGTTGAAAGAAAAGTTTGACCCACCGGGGAAAATAAAACCTCCCAACTGATAAGGCCCCTTACTAGATAAGAGGTTTTATGACATTCGGCAAAAATAAAAAAATACATAACAACAAGAGGCACAAAAAAAATGAACACAAAACCAACCACAACAAAAGGTTGGTCACAAGTCTAAATAATTCAGATTGCCATACCATAAAAGAAGATAACAAAAAGACCTCTCCAATTGGTAAATGGAAAAGAATTAGAAAATTTAAGAATGGAAAAGGCAGTGGCTACAGTTTATAAACATAAAATCTAAATAAATACTAAACGAATGGCAGAAGCAATAGAAAACAGAAATGGGGATTAAGGACAAAAAAATTGTGCATCCAATGGACATTCCAGGTTATGGGTCATAACGGTAGCAAGAAAGAAAAAAGACAGGATAACGAATACATATTGAAGCTCCATAAATGCTAAATATGAAACAATAATCCAAGAGAACTAGAAAATTAAGTATAAAAAAAGAGAGTGGCTACAGTTTCTAAACATTAAAAAAACGGCTAAGTTAGTAGAAAATAGAAATGCGGATAAGATTAAAAAAGAAAGTGCCTCTGATACCGCATTTCAGGTTATGGGTCATAACAGTAGCAAGAAAGAAAAAGGTAAGGACAACAAATACATAATGAAGCTCCAAAAATGCTAATTATGACCCATAACCTGAAATGCGGTATAAATTTTCTTATATACAAAAGGAATGAATAGGCCTCAGAATTGCAGAATAACAGCATGGCT
This sequence comes from Chloranthus sessilifolius, assembly GCA_021018995.1. Taxonomy (NCBI): domain Eukaryota; kingdom Viridiplantae; phylum Streptophyta; class Magnoliopsida; order Chloranthales; family Chloranthaceae; genus Chloranthus; species Chloranthus sessilifolius. Next base: position 10,347,832 of record CM037585.1, read on the forward strand.
GCGAAAGCCATTCAGTCCTGAAAGATGGTATTTTACATGTGATATCATCACAGGCCACCCGTTTTATATTACAATTTACAAATGATTAAAGATTCAAAACCATGGCAGAGGATAGATGGCTTAATGAATAACAAATACTAAAGTTTAAATGAAGAATTAAGTATACATGAGCAAAACGAATGGATGTACATCACATACTTCACATCTACCAATAAAAAAGATGAAAAAAAACCTCCAAAAGAAACTGTTAAAAAAAAAAAAACACATACAGAGAGAGAGAGAGAGAGAGAGAGAGAGAACAGGCACAAAGGCCTCTTATGAGAAAGGAACATAATGGATAGGTTACTGATAAAGGACAGTTGTTCAAAGAATAAATCGAGAGAGACAGAGAGAGAACAGGCACAAAGGCCTCTTATGAGAAAGGACCATAATGGATAGGTTACTGATAAAGGACAGTTGTTCAAGGAATAAATCTACCGACACAAGAAATAATCAATTCATAACACAGAATCAGACAAGGTTGTGATCAGTTATGGAAAATTTTACTTGGAAATAACTCCTATGTGACAAAAAATCTATGTGGCAAACACACGAGACACAATGTACAATAAGGTGGCTAATTGTTTTGATACAGGTACCCTTCATTACTGAAACCAGTACCATTTCTGATTATAATAGCCAGTATACACAATGGAAGTCTGTCCATGTCATGCAGTCACACAGATGAGTGGACTACTTTAATGCACATGATGGGTGGACACCCATTGTAGACTAACTCATAAACTATAAAAGGGTTAGTACCAGACGATATTACCCTTCGTACCACCTCGGTCCACTACCAGAATGTGCTGAGCAGTTCAATCCTACCAACAGAGATCCTAAACCACGGTAAGAATACAAGTCACAATAATGATCTTCTTCACAAACCAAAAACTTCTTGTGCTATCTACATGATTTTTACCGATCCTAAATATTTAAAAAAAAAAAAAAAAACCCTTAAAGTGATTTTTAATGAAAGGTGGACATAATGCAGTCCGTGCCCATGATCTTCTGAGACACAATACCAAAACATGGGAGCTCTAAATATGGAAACACCAGCAGCATACTCTTAAAGAGCCAGACTTGCATAGAGCTCAGAACAATACAAACATTGTATTTAATAAAAGACAATGAAGTTGTAAAGTCCCACATTGTGTAGGAAGCTGTCCTGACCTTGGGACATAAGTAAGGCCTCCCCCTTCACATGTAAAGACGCGTTTTGGGTGGGAGCAGCGGCCCATACCAAAAACAAAATCTTGAAGAGAAAGGGCTGTTGGTGGAAACTAAGAATCTTAAAGAACCGAAAGAGGACAATATCTTGACATGGAGTCTGAGCGTTACAGAAGGCCTTCCAAACTCCCACATATAGGGCATAGGGCACTGTCAAAAGTGGGTGTAAATAATAAAAAATAAACAATAGATGAATAAGCATAATCAAAAGAGCTTAAGTAATGAATAATAAGTAGACAAGACTGGAATATGAGAAGTTACAAAAAAAATGATGGGAATTGAGGTAGATAAATTGAAAAAAAATTGCCCAAAGGTAATTATTGGTATCTCTTCCGGTCATATCAGATACATGTAGGCAAATATTGCACGATACTTGACCGGTTTGACCTGATATTTAACCCCATATCAAATCCGGCGTGTATACCGCATTTGATGGGGCCGAACCCAACACATATCGCCGATATTTAAAACCATGATCACAGGAATGGAAAAAACCAGCAAATCTCAAAATTTAAATAGATAGCAGAACCTAATTGATGTTTCCAAACAAAATTACAATCTGTACACCAGAAGTAGGAAACTAAGTATCTTAAAGAACCCAATAATAATAATAATAATTATTATTATTATTATGATTATTACAATAATAACAATAATGACAAATATAGTTTTCAAGCCCCTTACCAGGAATCTTATCAGTGAGACCAAGCCATCGACACAACGGGATCGCACTTTTCGTACGTTTCCGGGTACAAACGGCGAAAACAACATCCAAAAGATCATCCACAGTATACAGACTAACCAAACCATACGTAGCCAAAAGCTGCAAAAACCCTAAACCCTCGAGAGAAGTGTTGAGGCCTAGTTTTTTCTTCCACTCCATTGCCAATTTGGTCGCTTCCTCTTTCACGGGAGCCTTAATCTCTGGAGACATCGACATCAACCGTTCCAAAAGTGCAATGCAGGTCTTTCTAATCCCCGTCAATTCACCTTCAACCGATTCCCCCTCCGAACTGATAGAATCAAAACCTTCCATGGCATCAAGAACAAGCTTCGCCGGATCATCCGCCGTCGAGAGCGCCGGCACAACCTCGAGTCGAAGATTGGTCATATCTTTCCGATTAGCGACCATATAAGAGAACAATCCCTTACCGTCCATTTTCTCGCAAAAGGATTTGAGCTGCGGGTGATGATTCTTGGCCGGTTTTTTCGGCCGAGATTCTTTTGCCGCAGGAGATTCTCCCTCTTTCGCCACAGATTCTTCGGCCGGAGATCGTTGGGATTTCTCCGGCTGCGAAGAACCTTTAGGCGGAGATTGAATCTTGACCTTCGATTCGAGGTCTTTGAACGAATCTTTGATCGAATTTTCAATCGAATCGAAGTGGGTTTCGATGTCCTTCCATTGAAGGGTGAAGGAAGTGAGTGATGTGGAATGCGATTGGAGATCTTCGAAGGCTTTTCGGAGGTTCTCCTTCTTCACAGAGATGGATTCTATGGACTCAGAAATCCACTTCATAGAAGGCATTTCTGCAGATCCAAAGTTTTTACAAAACCCTAACCCTAAAACAAGTCACAGCTCCTCTGAGAGATGAGAGAGAAACTAACGAAAACCCTAACCCTAGAATCGAACTGAAACATCGATTAATCTAAGCGCACTATTAACTAAAAATAAATAATTATTAAGATCAAAAAGAAATTTTCATTTCGTCCGTCGGAGAGCCATTCAACTGAGCGGACGGATATATATAGACTTTTTAAACTGCTCTCCACAGTCCGATCTATCGTAGTCCCAGATCGATTTTCGGTCCGAGCTCCACTAGTGTTGTCTACGGGTCGACCCGGGTAAAACCAGCCCAATAAGTTTCGACCTAAACGCTAGGCCTAAACCCGGCCGGGTAGGATCGAATATTTTCAAGCTTCGGCTTTTGACTTGAGCCTAATCCTTACAGGAACCAAGTTCCGGCCAAGCTAGATTCAAGCTGGCTATAGATTTTTCCCTTAAGACTGCGTTTGGGTACGTAGATTTGGATCTCCTAAATCCAAATCCATCGTTTGGTTTCCCATTTTTGTATTTGAATTTGGATTTGATAAATCCACTTAAATTTAGAAATCCATGACTGTATTATAAAAACGTAGATTTATAAATAACACCTCCTAAGCGTTATTTGAAAATCCAAATTTTACACAAACATATAATTGATTATGTTTAGTGAATAAAAAGTTTTTATTCACTGCTATCATAGGTACAGTTCGACCTGATACCGAAACCGACCCGAACCGATGGTATCCAACTCGAATTAAACCCAATCGAATCGGGTTGAATCGATGGTAAATAGATCAGATTGAACAGGTACCACACCAAACCAAACCCGACGACGACCAGGCCAACCCAAGCTTAATTGAATTCTTTATAGCGGCTAGAAAACTAGCCATTGAAACAACGACTAGTTTATGGCGTTCTTGACCCACCTTTTATCTGATGCACCTTGGGTGCAACCAGGAGATTGCTAGTTGCACCCATTTTCATTTTTTCAAAAAAATTTCGTTTTTTTAGTTCTATTTTTGCAACCCACCTTTGTACAGTGCACCTTGGGTACTGTACAATCAAAAAATTGCTAGTTGTACCCATTTTCAATTTTTTTTCAATTTTTTTTTTGTTTCTGTTTTTGCAGGGCACCTTTGTACAATGCGCCTTGGGTGCAACCGAGAAATTGCTGGTTGCACCCATCCCCCCCCCCCCATTTTGTTTTTTATTTCTATTTTTCAGCCCACCTTTGTACAATGCACCCTTGGGTGCAATCATAAAATTGTTGGTTGCACCTATTTTCAATTTTTATTCCTTGAACCCAAACAGAAGCAACCCGAACTAAATCGAACACCGAAAAATTCGATTTCGGTTCAGGTTCGGTTTATGTGTTGGAGGAATTTGGTGTACCGAAACTGATATATTTTAGTTTGTGGTGTACCGAATTGAAAACCGAAAAACGAAAAAATCGGATTCGGTATACCGAACTTGCATCCCTACCTACATAGAATGAAGGAAACCAATGAAATATAAGTTCTTTTTATAAAAAAAATAGTCAAATGAAGTAGGGCAATTTACTTAAAAAGGCCCTTTGCCATTTTTTATAACCTGATAGTCGGGTGCTACTATTTATTATCTAACAACGCCCCATCACCTTTTGAATGGGCATGTAAGCAATTTGTGTAGGGGGCCTTAAAAGGATAATGACATTTTTACCCCTAATATAAATATACCCTTAAAATAGGTTAAATTACAGTTATGCCCTAAAAGAAGCAAAGGCCTTAATCAATTTTCTTCTCTTGCTTCGTTCACCAGCTGGTTTGTGTGTTTCTTCTCACAGCGCAACTGTCGGAGAAGAAGACCCCTCGTCGACTACTACTCCATGTTGACGCCCTATTATGGGTCTCTCTTCATTAACTGGCTTATTAAAGTTAAGATCTCATTTATCTTTTGATTAAAGCTACCTGCGTACGATTTAGGGTTTCTAGAGAAGCAGATCCCATCGTTTGACGAAACATCTCTCTCCATCAACCGGCTGATTAAAGAGAAGATCTCATTCATCGGCTAATTAAAGGTACCTGCATGCGATTTAGGGTTTCTGGAGAAGAAGACCCCATCCTTTGACAATACATCTCTCTCCATCAACCGAATCTGGTCTCTCCAGTTGACGAATCCGGTCTCTCCTTTTCCGATTGATTAGAGCCCTTTTCCGATTGACGAATCTGGTCTCTCCTTCAACCAAAACTCCCTCTCTCTGCGTGAGATTTATGGTTTTGAAATCTTGATAGAGGGTTCCTCTTACCACCACTGTAAGTTTGTCTTCCTGTGGTTCTTAAAATATCATCTTGGATAGATACAAATGATTCGTAGTTCTGTTATTGATGGTAGACATTAGATTTATTTGTTGTTTTTTATTTGAGTATATTTGGAGTACGTAGTTTTCAAATTGCATATATCTGAGAAAATACTGTATTTATGTTGTAATTAGGTAGTGAAGCCTTTATTTTTGTGTTTTTTTAGTTTTGTTTTGTTTTCTCTCTGTTTAGGCATATGAGATTTGAATGATATATCCATTAAGTCTATATATTTTATTGCTTTGACGTTAGAATCATGGCTTGCCAAAGAGGAAAAAGTGAAAGCATATTTTTATGATTTTCTTGATTTTCTATAGAAATCATATTATTCATAGAAAATATGAATAATCTTATATTTCTTAAACTCTTTTCAGAATATAATGTTTGACAACTTTTCTTCATAGTCTTGTTTTTCTAAATAACTCTAAATTCTAAGTACATCGGACAATTTTTGGATGAGCTAGTATTAAACGATGGTACTCGACTTGTTGCTGCCAAGTTGCTGCTTCTAGAGTTGCTCCGGTCACATCGCCCTTAATATCGAGACAATAAATCTACGATACAAACTTTGACCGCAACGTGCACTTCTAAACTTTTAGACTTCCTCATCGAATATAATTTAACAATTTTAATCTTATATTTATTTCTCATGACCTTTGTGATTTTCTTAGAGTTACTCGCTTGTAAGTTCAAATGCGTAATCCATCTGTTACTTCTCAAGCTTTATTCCCCTATAATTTTCACTCTTGTAATCACGCTTATTTATCCTCCTCCTCATAGTTCCCACTAACTCGGCATTTTTCACATTTAATGTATCCACCTTACAAGAGGCCAACCGTATATAACATTATTCCTCTTTTACGCAAGCCATCCATATAGGTGTGAGAGTTCCGAAGGACACCGTAGGCAACTTATACATTATAATAATCATGTGCATTGCCGAGACCCATTGTACAATTTGTCCAGATATAAGTTTCAACGTACGTGTTGGGACAACATGGTGTTGCGCTAGATACGCCAACTCCAGTAGTATTCATTTTGAGCCCCGCGGGTAATCACCTCCATCTAATATGACATGACTAGACGATGGTACTAGACTTGCACCGGTCAAGTCGCCGCTTTTAGGTTTGAAGCCTAAATTAGGTATGGATCACTTCAAGTAAGTTAGACTCAACTCAGAAGCAAACCCAGCCTAGATCTTGGACTCTGATATTCTGATAGACAATGTTAACATGCCGGTCTTCGCCAAGCAGATGAGTCAATAGACCTACTTTAGTTGCATCTAAGTAATCGAGGATCCACTTTAGGATATCCTTTTCTGATCCAAAATCTAAGTTGTACCTACCAAATAGAATGAGGCACATCGGGAAAATATTTTATTTCTGCCTGAAATATTATATTTTTTACTTCTTTTTCTTTATGAAATTTTTTATGTTTGACAAGCCCAACTTAGATAAGCAAGGATAGGAATTTCTGCTTAAGTTTCCTGCCTAAAATCCGGCTATAATTGGGATTTGTTGGGCTTGTAGCCCAATGGAAGGTTGGGATAGGGTAAATAAGGACATAGGCTTTTCCAATGAGATGGGAAATGAGAACAATTAGCCCCACATGAGGTTAGTGAAAAAGTGATTATCAATATTGCAACCTATAGCTTGGCGGTTCGATCCCAACTTACCTATCCCAAAAATAAATAAATATATTGGGGAAAAAAAAATATTAGGCCTTATAAGTTACATCCTTCTTTACATATGTAAGTACATAAAGAATTGAAATCATTCCAAATTTAGGAGACACTGAATTCCAAAATTTTAACAAATAATCTAGCTTATCCTTATAGTGTATCCACTTAGCCTCATGTAATCCTTTTAATTAATTTTAGATTGTTTTGGTATGTGTATTATAGTTGCTTATAGTTTGATTGCTTTATTTTCTTTTTCAACCACTGTAAATGCTAGACGAAACAATCCATTATTATTGTCGACCGCTTGAGCCATTAGAAGCTCCCCTCCATATTTTCCTCTCAAACACGCTCCCCTCCATATTTCCCTCTCAAACACGTCCCATCGATAGATACTACCAGCCTTAGCATTCTCCTATAACTACGGATCGATGGCCCAAATGCCTAAAAAAATCTCAGAAAAGAGTTACCTTCTCCAAGAACTAGTTCAGTTTTAGCATCAGGATCAACTACCTTCAACTCCTCACAATATCGAGGCAGTAACTCATACGAACGCTCCTAACCACCTGTGATATTTGTCATCGCAATTTCTTTGGCTAACCAAGATTTTCGATATGACACTACCACACTATATTGTTTTTGAATGTAGGATATAATCTTATCTGGATTATAATCCGGATGCAACTTTAGAAGATCCTTGATTCGGCTTGCAACCCAACAACTACTTGCTTATCGGTGATCCATTCCACGTTCTGCTGGCTCACATGTATGCGGTGTACGAATAATAATTTTGAATGTAGAATCATAAAGCAACTTCGATCCTCGGATGAGCCACAGGCATGACGGAATGATGCACTTTGCTACCACTTTCGTTGCACGGGTTGCTACAGGTACATATTAAAAATTTAACAATATTGCATATTCTTTTAAAGCATTTTCGAACTCCCCTTTCGACGCAAAAAGTTTTCCCACTTTTATAAATGTAATCTCCCATCTAAACATACCGACCCCGTCCCCTAAACTTTCCTCCCCGAAACAATACTTATCTCCATGAAACTCAGGAGGGGGCACATCATCTTCGAAATCGGATGTCGGAACATAGTGATGTGAATCGCATGAGGACACATCTTTCTCATCCTTACTCCTCTTCTCACTACCACAACCGCCACCGCTATTTTTAAGATTATAACTAGAAATGTCCCCAAACATGTTGTTTGTGTCATGAAGAGACCCATTTGACGTTTCATTGTTAGTAGGACTTTTATTCGAAATTGAATCACAACCTTGGGATAGTTTAATGCTTTCCGTTGGCTCACGAGATGAAAATCTACGACGTCGTTGCCTCATATGAATAAAAACGCAATGATTTAGACCAACAAAAAAACTCGAGAGGCCTAAATTCTATTAACGACATTAATATGACGAAATGTAATTTCACCTGTCGCTGCTAGATGATAGTGAAATATCACCCACTGACTCGGGACTATCTTGCTTCGGTTCTTTCTGAAATCTACATCGAAAATTAGGCCTAGTTTCAACATTAGTCGGTTCTTTCCTGTTTCAAACCAAGACAATCTTTTAATTGTGTGCAAAATATTATTATTAAACATTGCACTTATAAAAAGAAAATAATTAAACAACCTTTTCTCGGTACAACCAGTTTCCATTGTAGGAGACACACGAGAGGATGCATCCTTCTTACTCATTCTTTCTTTCTCCCCCCATTGTTTTATTCATTCGTCGATTTATTAATGATATATATATCATTCGGCAACTTCGGTTTACAACAAATATTTCGTACACATCTCCATTATTATCAACATCTATAGGAACAAATTGCTCAGTCATGGTGCATGAATATTTGAAATTAAATTTCCTCTCTTCGCCTGTCTCATTGATTATCTCACATATTTTCCACCAATTCATCGTATGTCATGTCGCATTTAACATTCTTCATTTTCTTTTTTCCACCAACATAAACAGATGTCAAACCGCATTCATTCAAAACTCCATCGTAGAAATAAACTAACGAAACCATGCCATTCATACTAGAGTCCATCTTGTTTAGTTTAGTCACAATTTTGAGAGGATCATATGTCTTAAAATATATATGATATTATATTATATTCATATTACATCCATACATAATAACGAAAATCAAAATAAAGTCTAATAGACATTTGATACATTCCTCCACAAATAATAGATTCCATAATACATGATGATGCTACTACTGTATGAGATAGCCTTCAGGTGGCTCAGCATTTCCTTCCACCAATAGTCAATATGCTTAAAAACACATACAAATTTGATATTGAAGCGATTTATGTCATACCTTGGATTTTCCTTACAAATTTGGATTTTTACTAAACAAAGACATAAAACAGTTCAACAAAAATATGCTTAAATAATGATGCAAATTAATATGAAAGATATTTTTTACATCTTAAATATAATTTTAGATAAACAATAAATCAAATGTCGTAGCGTGCACTCTCTGCTTTAATCACATCCGATGTTCATCTTATACCGAACATGACACAACAATCAAAAGACAATAGATTACCATATTCACTAACACTTCTTCTACATAACCTGAAATCTTATTTTTATACTTTCACGTAATATACGACAATCATATCTATAAAAAATAAGAAGGGGCATCACATATCTAAGAACAAAGAACTGTAAAGCTTAGAAGTTGTATAATAAGTAAAAATGTACCATACATATCATAACTCAATAAGCATATGATTATAAACTAAGATATAAAAATATAAAGAAATTATATTTTTTGGGTGCATCTTCCTTCTCAAATAAATTAAGAGGCATCTACCTTCTAAAAAAATAAAGATAAATGTCGGGCAACCTCCTCAATGATTAGACCATCGAAACAGGGTGACCTTTGGACTGTTGACGATACATCGGGAAGGGCCACACAATCTACATGATCGAAAAGATTCTTGAACACAATTGACATTACCTAACAAACCAAAACCATTAAATAAACACAAAGTGTCATAGTTGATGGAAAGCTCCTCCATAGTTCATTGCTGGTGCAAATCCGACTACTACATTAAATTTTGGTAAAACCAAAAAAGGAATAATGAAGAGAGAGAAAAAAAAAAAAAAGAGGATTTAGGTGTGAGGATGCCTCCTTAAACAATCCAAGAAAGAGGAATAACGAAGTGAACATATATAGCAAAATCTGAAGTGGACAAATATAATGGAATAAAAAAATGAATTTACAGTGATTTGTCTAAATCCCAAATCTCATACTAATAACTGAAGGAGAAAGAAAACACAACATCTTATATAATGCGCAGATTGGTGTAAAACCAGATGAGGCAAATCAGCACACATTCCCATAAAAAAAAATTAATATCCAAATAATAAATGCCCACAAAAAAATTCTACTATACGAGATATGTACAACAATATTATGTAAAATAATCTGAAAAATAAAAGTGGTGTACCTGGCGATGAACTCCAGGCGACAGAACAAGGTGTTGCAGGAGACACGCAATCCGATGCACTTGCAACCTTAGGGCTTGTATCAGGCAAACCCGGAGTGATACTCAGAGCAGTTTTTGAATTGTTATCATACTGGATCAACCAAAAAAAACCCCCAAAATAACTCATGAAGTTAACAAAAAAAAAATTACACATCAGCAAAAGAAACACTAATAAAACTGTGTACGTTTTTAATAAAGTTTCCCAAGAATTGAAAAAGATATGACTAAAATAGAGACAATTAAGATAACTAGAATTTGAGAAACTTGTTGGCAATACACTATGCCATAAATGGCAGTTGGTCAAATGAACATCTTGTTTGTGGCTAGTCCTAATAGATGACACTAATGATAATCGTGGTAAGCCCAACTCTGTATTTAATTTTCCAAAAACTGTAAGAGGGTTGGTTTGCTTGGTTCAGTTTACATATATGACCACAACAAATATAATTCAAATTGCCAGCTTGCAGTGACACCCACCCGCAAAATTGGGTAAACCTAATCGTGAGTGTGTTACTGATCAGCATGAAATGCAGGGGCTGGTAAGCTAATTTAATAGGCACTAATTTTTTTATCCTCTCAATTTCTCACAAAAATTCACATAACAAAAAATGACATTAATTTTTTATCATTAATCCTGTGAAGATTACATTTATAGGAAAGTAAATAAAAACTTCCTGTTTTACTCTAGTTATAACTCCTATAGGAAAGTAAATAAAAACTTCATTAATTCTGTGCAGATTACATTTTTATTTACTGTAGTAAATAAAAACTTCCTGTTTTACTCTACCTTTGCCAACATATGCATCTTAAACAACTACTAGGCCCATAAAACTTTTTAAAAATTACTAAAAAAAAACCCAGTGTTAATGCTCTATCATCGATTAATCAAATGGTATCTGAAAATAGTTGAACCACTCATAAGCATTTTCGCAAACACCTGGTGTGCACCAACACTGGGGAAATACAAATCCCAACGATCCATCCCCAATGACCCCCAAAATGATGAGAAAGAAAAACTTTTGGAGGGAAAAATCTCAGAACCCAAATAAATCAGAAGAATAACATAGGAAAAAAAAAACAAATTTGTAGAGGTAAGAGTAACTACCTCAAAGCTTTTGGTCTGGAACTAGGGAATACTCATAACAAGGTGTTGCTATTTTCACACTTAAGGAGACAAGCTCTGACTCATGGCTCCACTTTTTCTCACTTATTCTTATTTTTCTTCTATTCTTCTTGATTTCTTTCTTCTTTTCTACTTTAATTTTGCCTCCTTTTTCTTTATCCTCTTACAAACCCTATTGGACGTATAGGACTGTGACTCGTGGCTGCATCATTTGGACCACATGGAGAAGAAGAACCACATTTGAAGGAGAAGATGAAGCAGAGGGCAGTTTGGAGAAAATTAACCAAAGGTAGTTTGGAGAAGATGAACCAGAGGGCAGACGGTTTAGGGTTTTCGGTTGTCTAGAGGAGATGCTTATTTTTCTCTTTTAAATCTCTCACGAAGAGAAATGGTGATCAGTCACAGAATATACCATTTTATCACCCTTAACTTAGTTTTCTACAAACAAGTTGATGATATGCAGATATTAAAGAAAAACAGTAAAAGATAGCCAAAGTGTTAATATTCATCAAAATGAACACAAAAGATAGTAAAAAGATAATTGAGCGTAAGAAGACGATTCGCCACCTACTGAAAGCTGAGAAATCGTATTTTACGATTGAGCGCTAATATTGAAGCCAAAAAAGAGAAAAATGAGAAATCGTAATTTACGATTCTTCAAAAGACGATTCTTTAGAAAGTGACAAAAGAGTAAAGGGCGATACAGAAGAAAGTGATCGTTCACTATAGAGAACTGTCCAGTATGAAAGTCGTGGGAGCTGAAGAAAGAGAAAATCGTGATTTACAATTTTCTAAAGAAAAAAAATAATCGCGATTTACGATTGTATGAATAGAAGCTTTCCCTTTACTGTTGCTGTTGATCACGTGAGTGAAAATTATCACCGCTATGAACATAATTAAAAGTTACGAATCTAAGAAGATTGATGAAGATAGACTCCTAAGATCTCTACTGCTGTTATCAAGGAAAGAAATTCGGAACATATCAAACATCCAGAAGCAAGGGAGAATAAAATTAGAATTATAGTTATATTAGGAATCTTTTATTTTAGTAGTTTCTTTTATTAGAATTAGATCTCTGTAAACCGACCCTTATGATCTATAAATAAGAGGGCTCGACATAAGACTAATCATCGAAGAATTTCACAGCATCAATTGGCAACTGAGGTCTGTGTTTTCTCTCGATCAAAGTAGTTTAGGATTTATAAAATAATATCGTCCACAGTTCTCTGAGGTTTTGCCTGACAACCAAGGCTGAGGAAGCTAAAAGATCAACCCTTTCGTTGGTTCTACTTTTGCTTTCTAGTTTAGATTTTATTTTATTTATTAGTTTAGATTTTATATGCTTTGTAAACATCTTTGAATTTTGATTTGAATTGACAACTCAGGTTAAAGTTTGTAGATTAGTGTAACGGTTTCACTTTTCCATCTTTAATTTTCTCGAATTTGATTGATGCCTAGATTTTAGGAGATTGTTGATTAGATTAAATCTGTGTTGTAGAATTTTTAGTTTTTAATTGACGACCAAATTTGGGAAGGCTACAATACGGTGTAACGGTATTTTAAATTTGTAAACATTCGATAGTTAAAGGTGATATTGACGACCTCAATCTGAAGGAGGATTAGGATTTATTTTTATATAATTAGATTAAGGAACCCATTCTTTTATTCATATTTCTCTAGTAGTTTAGGACTTAAAAGATAAAGATAGTTTTTAAAACATGAATATAAAAATCTATAAGAAGATAATCACTTCTTCGTGAGATCGATCCTATCGCTATGCTATAATTTCCATTGTGCACTTGCAATAGGTTAAGGCTTGATTTTAATTTAAATACATGCATACTATAAGCCGATCAAATGGCGCCTGAGCCTCAGGGGCGGTTTCGGCATGGGGGGGCAAATACGTAATCCCACTTTGACGCATAAGGGTTCGTGGATGCTAAATGGCAGTTTAAACCCATATTGGGGCGCTCTCACATAATAATAAAAAAATTGACGGATTTTGTGAAAAATTACTTTGGGGGCGTGATTTAGTGCTTTTCTCTTTTTTTTCTTCTCTCTCTCTCTCTCTCACTAACTCAAAATTGGATACTCGGCATAAACTAAACGACCCCTCTCCACTCTCTCCGTCATCTCTATGGCTTCTACTCAGATCCTTCAAAACCCTCTTTGTCCTCTTCCCCACTATCCAAATCCATTCTACCTCAAAAACTCAATTTCAATTCAGGCCTCATTGCCAAGGTTTTCTTCTTCTCGGAGGTCCCAAAAATCCCTAGAATTTTAGGGTTTCAGCATGAAGAGGGTAGAGGAGAGGACCGGCGGAGAACCTTGATTTTGCTTTCCATTCTACCACAAAAACTCAATTTCAGTTCATGCCCCATTGCCATGGTTTTCTTCTTCTCGGAGGTCCCAAAAATCCATAGAATTTTAAGATTTCAGCGTGAAGAGAGTAGAGGAGAGGACCGGCGCTGAAGAGGGCGGAGGAGAGGACCAGCAGAGAACCTTGATTTTGCTCTTAAACCAATGAAAGGGACCAAATAGGGCGTAGGGCTCTATTTCTCTACGCAGGGGCTATTTCTTAAAATCATAACATGGGATATTTGAACCTTGCAGTGACGTTTCCTGTTTTCAACCTGCAGGGGATCTAACCTATAATAAAAAAAATTCCACCGAAATCGTTTTAAAGATAGAAATGGGGTGCTATTTAGTACTTTTCTCGATCAAAAAAATACCTGCTCGTGATTTTCCAAAATATACCAGCAACTTCAATCTTTAGAACCTACAAAAAAAAATGAAAAAATAAAAGAGAACAAAATTGAAAACCACAAGGGTTTTACCAGGGATCAAAATCTCAGTTATCCGATACGTGTCGTCCGTGATCAATACCGAGACAATAGTGGTATGTGCGGATACATTCAAGGAATAAATATCACATATATTGGGTATGTATTGCCAAAACATAGCCAATGTATCGTGTATCAGTGGTTGGCGATACCGATACGTATCCGACGATATGGTATCCTCCGAGTGCTTGACCCATGGGTTTTACAACGATATACCCTTAATAAGCTTTCACCTATAAAAGCGAATAAAAAGAATTAAAACCTTAGGATTCTTAAATTCCAAACTCTATATTCCTTGGGATTCTAAATCTAAAAATTCAAAATCTATATAGATTAGGAACATATTGGCCGATAAAATCATATTTTCCGAGAATATCCTACACCTAACAACACTAGGCATAAACTCCAAACATAATACTCAACTTTTGCTATAACGACTATATATATATATATATATATATATATATATATATAGAGAGAGAGAGAGAGAGAGAGAGAGAGATACCCAACCATCATCAAGTTTCTATATATCACATATGACCAAGTTTTTATCACACAGAAAGGGGCGGAAACAAGTTTCAAAACCACCCTACAGAAAGGAGTAGAAACAAGTTCCAAAACCAACCACACTTACCAATGGTTTTGGAATATAATTCAGATATAATAAAATCCCCTAGTTAATAAGTGGTCCTTCCTTTCCAAAACCCTTATTAGTTGGGAGCAATATTGTAGAAATAGAATTGGGTTAGGAAATTGCTTTGGAATTTGTGAATCGAAAGGAAACGTTAAATCATTACATCGTAAGATTTACAACTATTATTTTAATTAAAAAAAATCTGAAAGAATAACTAATAAATATAAAACTTGAAATACATCCAAATAGAGACGAAGATGAAAAAGAAACTCAATTTAAACCCTACATAATAGATAAGAGTATTATAAAAATAGGGTTTCTTACACTATAAAGAAGTTTTTAAAGTTTTAAGGGGCAAAAAGTCAAAAAGGGGTTTCTTAAGTTTTATGCTTCATGGACTGTGAAACGAAACTCACAGAAGTGGGTTTGTGAATCGTGTGATTCACCTGAGTCGTAAGATTTAATTCAAATCGGAAGATTCATAAGTTGATTAGTAAGATTCAAACCCAAACAAGATTTTATGTCCAAATTAAATTGGTTGGCCTACTATTCGACTTAAATAGTAAAACTTTTAAATCAAGTTACGCCCTTTAGCACTTCTTACCTTTTTCCCTTCACCCGCATTATTTTCTGCGGCTACTTGAATGCTTCCAAATCACAGCCACGACAAAATATTGGTTGAGGGTTGTGATCCAAAAGCAACCCCTAGATCACAGTGACCAAAAAATATTGCAGCTGTGATACAAGCGATTTTTCCCCTAACGAGAGACAACAGTAAACAAAAGTGTTAGGAAAGCCTAGGAGCAAAGGAAGCACTGGTTGAAAATATAAAATTTTAACCCACCGGAATAAACAAAACCTCCTAACTAATAAGGGGCTATATGAAGGCCCCTTATTAGGGTTTTGTGACATTTGCCAAAAGTTAAATACCTCACAACAAGAGGCCCAAAACAGATGAAACAACAACTTTACAAAAATTAACCTTAAAATCGAGTTGATATCAGAGCTTCCAGGGGCCTAACCCTATTAGAATAGTCTCACATTGCATGTGGTCTTAGAGGCCTTGGGCCATATATAATTTGGGCACTCCTCACCTTACAAGCCGGTTTTGTGAGGTTGAGTTAGGCCCATGGAACTCTACATGGTATCATAGCGGGTAACCACAGGGATGTAGAGAGACACGTTACATGTGAGGAGCAATAGTCCCACATCACCTGGGTATCATGGCCTTGGGCAATATAAAAAACTTGTGGCAATCCTCACCTTTCAAGCCGATTTTGTTAGGCCCGTGAAAATTTTCATGGTATCAAAGTAGGTAACCACAGGCATGTAGAGAGACACGTTACACGTGAGGGAGCGTGAGCGATAGTTTCACATCACCTGGGTATCATGGCCTTGGGCTATATATAAAAAAAATATGGGGCAATCCTCACCTTACAAGTCAGTTTTGTGAGGTTGAGTTAGGCCCATGAAACTCTACATGGTATCAGAGCAGGTAACCACGACGATGTAGAGAGACACATTACACGTGAGGGAGCATGACTGATAGTCCCACATCACCGGTGGTATCCATGGCCTTGAGCTATATAAACCTGGGGCAACCCTCTCCTTATAAGCCGGTTTTGTGAGGTTGAGTTAGGTCCATGGAATTTTTCATGGTATCAAAGCAAGTATTTCTCCACTCCACGTCACCCAATTCAATTGTCGATGTGATTGGCTTGTCTCAATCCCGTCGACACGTGCGGGGGCGTGTTATAATAATCTCACATTGTCTGTGGGCTTGGAGGCCTTGGCTATATATAATCTGGGCACTCCTCACCTTACACGCCAATTTTATGAGATTGAGTTAGGCCTAGGGAATTTTTATCAAACCCGAGACATATTGGCATCGGATATGAACGATATTTAAACACATGATCACAAGAACAAAAAAAACACATACAAACAATTCTTAAAAGTTAAATAGATAACATAACCCAATTGATGTTTCCACACAAAATTACAATCTATACACCAGAAGTAGGAAAATAAGAATCTAAAGAACCCAAAATAATAATAATAAATATAATTTTCAAGTCCCTTACTAGGAACATTTTCACAAAGACTAAGCCTTTGACGCTCAGGCCCTTGACACATCCGGATCGCATTTTTCACATACTTCCGGGTACAAACAGTAACAATAACACCCAATATGTAATATCCCAAAATTTTGAGTGTTAAACAGTGACCTCGGGATCCGTGCCCGACTGGTCGTAGGTTTGACCAAGTGATGGTCAAACAGTAGACTCATGAAGTGATGAACTAATGTGATGTAAATTTGACCTAAGTGTAGTGTATGGTGTGAGTTTAGGGCCACATACACCTATCCCTGGTGTATGTGCTTTACACCAAAGCTTGAGAAAAGTTATAAGGGTTTTAATAACCTAGGTTTCTTTTGCTTGATTGGTGAAAGAAAGTTAAGAAGAGAGAGAGAGAGAGAGAGAACCAAGGTGAGTAATGGTTAGGAGTTATTGTGGTTGATTGAAGGAAGAGTTTCAAGCATTAATGCCGGATTCAACGCGTGGAGGATCGTTGAAGTAAGAGCCGGAACCCTAGCCATTAAACCAACCTATCAATCCTTTAGGAGATTGATTTGAGGTGAGTCTTATTAGAATTACATGTATAAATATTTGATGGTTAAATTCAGTCAAGTGTAGTTAAAAATCATAGAATTAAATGGATAGAAAAGAAAGAAAAAGAGAGAAAAGATTTGGAAGATCAGCCCAAAAAGGGGCTGAGTTCTGGCCAAATCGATTAATCGATTTTGAGAATCGATTAATCGATTTTGGTCTAGAAGTTGAAAAAGTAAGAATGCCCGATTTCGATTAATTGATCTGGAAATCGATTAATCGATTTTGAAAGTCAATTAATCGATTTGGAAATCGACTAATCGACTGAGTACCTCCAGTGGCTGGAGAGATAAGGCTTAGGGAAATTGACTAATCGAATTGAGAAATAGATTAATCGATTTTGGATTTCGATTAATCGATTTGGGATCGTCTAATCGATTGTGGATTTTCGACTGCTTGATTTGAGAATCGATTTAACCATTTTGGGAATTTTGATTAATCAATTTGGGATCGATTAATCGATTTTAGATTTCGATTAATCGATTTTGGGAATCGATTAATCGATTTAGGGTTCGATTAATCGATTTTGGCAGTTTCACTTGACTTCTTAATTGGACCTTGGAGTTCATGGAGAGTCTAAGACCTTCTCTATTGCATCTTTAGTGATATATTGCATGTGTTATGATGTACCATAGGTGGTACATGTGAGAGCAAGCATAAGGAGCCGTGTGGGACCTTGATGCTTGGACCTTCAGAGACCTGAGGTAGGGAACACCTTCAACATGTACTTTAATTGCAAGAGCATGTATATAGTGATATAGAAATCAAATTAATAATATTTTAACTGTGTAAATCGTTATAAAAAGGGTGTGTGTGTGTGTGACACCAAGAAAGTAAAAGAAAATGAGGCATCCCTAGGGGATGAGAAAGTGATAAAGGCATCAGTGTGATGCGAGCAATTTAGACATCCCAGGGATGTAAGTAAGATTGGATAACTACTGATAAGGCCTAACTGATATAAAGTAGCACTTTTATGCGGTGAATAACTATATGTAAAGCACATGATATTTTTATTATTTAGGGTTTGAATAGAATACCCCACCGACGTGGCGGGATACCTACGACTGACTCGGCAGGATATCCATGACCGGTACGGCGGTCAATCTATATACTAGTACGGAGGTTTATCCGTACACAGTAAGCACATCCCAGGAATGTTGAGATGAGATTTAACCCTGTCGCCTATGAGAAAGGCGCTTGGTAGTATTCCCAGGAAACACATATAACAACTGTCTATTTAGATGACGATAGTGGGTATTCCATCAGGGCTCGATGCTATATTGCTCGGAGACTACTTAAGTTGAAGATTTAAGTTTTCTTTAGGCCTAATCAGTATAATTCATGAACAGTTGAGAATAACTGAAACATGCAAACCACCAGTAAACTTCAAGGTATAATTATCATATTTTAAACTGTTTTTCCAGCAAGTGCATAGATACATCATGCTTAGAATATCATAGAATATATATGAGATTTTAACTTATATATTCATTGTGTTGTTCCCTATTGAGCTAGGATGTAGCTCACCCTTTAGACTATACGTCGTAGGTTCAGTGCTAGCAGCGGCTGTGGTTTCGGGAGACGTGGATCCGGGTGATTCGGGTTGCGTGCCTGGGGAGGAGTTGGAGCCCCCTCCTGAGGACTTCTTCTAAGAGACTCCGCTGAGTACTTTGAGAGAGTAGTTTTGAGAGCTCCTTGGTATGGCTTGGTATGTCAAGCCTTTATTTTGATAAACAACGTAATTAATTGATATATTCTTTTGGCGAACCATCTGGGGCGATCTGTTGATTCACCAATGGTTCGGATCGGTTCTCTGTTCATGCTGTGGCATGAAAGTAGAACTGTCTTTTGAGTTTATACTTAGAAAAGTATTTTACTTCTGCATCGTGTAGTTATTGTTCCATTTTGTCTTAATATTGCTTGTTATACCAATGTTCCGTACATAGCCATGGGGCACGGTCTAGAGGATCATGCTGATGGCACGGGTTTCAAGGTGCTGAAATTCGGGCTGTCACACAATATCTCATCCACATTGTACTTCGGAACCAAATCGTACGTAGCCAAAAGTTATAAAAACCCTAAACCCTCAAGAGAAACGTTAACCGCCGCATCATGCGCTGCCGAATCATAAAAAAAATCTTCCATTCCTCTACTAATTTCAGGGCATCCTCTTTCGTCGGACACTTAGGTTGTGTATGGCATAGCTTTCTGCTAGCCCCTGCCATAGCAGAGTTCACCTGCTTTAATAGGTTCCCATCCTTTTTGCTAACATCCTGCTACCTACTTAATTAGTACGTGCCCCTCCTCCTTGATAACTCCTTGCATAGCACGATTTTATGCAAAATTTACTTGTTTAGGAATTATACCCTCCTCTCTCCTAGTAGGGAGTTAGTAGAGAGCAGGGAGGTAGTTGGTAGAGCATCTAAATCCTCATTTGCAGAGAGTTAGAAAAGAGAATGGGAACCAACTAAAGCAGGTGAACTCTGTTGTGGCAAGGGCTAGCAGAGAGCTATGCCATACACAACCTTAATCTTCAGAGAAATCAACATCAACCGCTCCAAAAGTGCAATGCAAGTTTTTCTAATCCCCAAACTACCCTTTATATAATCAAGAGATTGAAAATCTTTCGCGGCATCAAGAACAAGCTTCACGGGATCAGACGCCATCGCGAGGGCCGACCTGATCTTGAGTTTAAGGTCGCTTAGGTTTGTTTGCTACAAACCCTCTTTCTCTCCTGATATTCTCCTTCTATCTCTTTATTCCTAGATTCTTCCTCCACATAAATTTTCTCTATTGCAGTCAAAGATTCTTTGTCTTTCGCCTTAGATTCTTTCTTCAACGATTAATTCCTTACCTTTGATTCAAGCTCTTGGAAGGAATCTTTGATCGATTTTTCAATTGAATCAAAGTGGCTCTCGATGTCCTTCCATTGAAAGGTGAAGTACTTGTTTTCGAGAACCCTCTCGGATTCGAGAAAATGACCCAGTGTGGTCACTTGGGACTCGATTTGTAAAGGGAGTGAAGGTAAACTAGCGACAAACAAACTCGTTTAGTTTAAAGGTAAGGCAACACATGAACTTGTCAAACCAAATATCAGTAACAAACAGACTTACTGATATTTAAATAAGAGGCAGTGCAACAAACAAACCTACAAAAGCCGACATCAGTGACAAACAAACTCACTTTGACGCAATATATAATTGTGCATAAATTAGCAACACACGAACTTGCTAATAAATTTATAAATGGGGGAGTATTAGTGGCACACAAACTCACTAATGTCCTGTAAGAAAGAGGGTTAGTAGCAAACAGACTTACTAATAGATATAAAATTTTGGGATCATCACTTAAAGATTTTTATTGACGTTGTAGAATGTCACTGATCGTAAGGATAAGGAGATTGTGGATCAGACTCCAATACTAAATACAGGCCTGCCAGTTTTAGCAGCTAGGGTTGCCTTAAATTCAACTAATTCAAAATTCTAAGAACTAAAAGAGATGTGTTGGCCTGTTATCCGCTGGAGGATCGGACCAATTTTTGAGTGCCCTCCGTTGGCTCCCCTGGGCAAAGCAGTTGAAAGGCTATGATTATTTTAAAGGCACTTGCAAGAGTGTGTCGGTCTTAATTGGCGGTAGGGTTTGTGAATTTAGAACCAATATCCTAAGTGGGAGTTCTAGGGCTGATCTTATCTCTCTTTGGAAAGCGCGAGAATCGAAGAAGAAGGGCCAACCCCAACTAGAACGAATAGTCAATGAGATTTCTAGAAGAAAGTTAAAGTTCTAAACCCAAACATTTAAAGTTTAACTTTTCTAATTCAGAATCTCAGAGCCATCCTCGAAAATTCCAAAGAGAATAAGTGAATGAATCTGTGTGCTAAATGAGAGTAGTAGGGCCCTATTTATAGTATCGGCTCAATTAAACGCTGGAAGTCCAACATATAATTGGCAAATTATGCATTGGGAAGACAGTGTATAATGTGAATTATTCGCTGAAAAATGAGTGCACATTGAATTATATGCTAGGAAACAAGTGTATAATTCAAAGGTCGGCTCGAGGCTCAACTCAAAAAAATCGACTTGGCTTGGGAGAAGAGTCCCAACCTAACACAGATTGATTATGCATTGAGGAGCCAACGTATAATCAAGAAGTTGGATAGAGAACGGCTCCGTTGAGCTGGCTTAATATTTATCGGGTCCAGGGGAAGCAGGCCGGGTCCAATTATACGCTGTAAAACCAGCGTATAATCAATTATACTATGAGATTTCAGTGTATAATTCCCAGAAAGAGGTTTTTGAGATTTCTGGTGAAGGTTGGCTTTTCCAGAACTTTGGGCAAGGTGAGATGGTGACCGAACACTGTTGTATACTCTAAAAGATCGAAAATGGGGTGTCTACAATGAGTGATGAGAAGTGCAATTGGAGATCTTCGAAGGCTTTTCGGAGGTCCTCCTTATGGAGATGAATTTTATGGACTCCGAAATCCACTTCATAGAAGGCATTTATGCAGATTGTTCTTCTATAACCCTAACATAAAAATTTATAGTTTTCACTGAAAGATGAGAGAGAAAGTAACGAAAACCCAAACCCAATAATCGAACTGAGCTACTGTCATGCACCAATATTCTATTAACTTTCGTGAGCTACCCTACATGGAATCAATTCTCAGGATAACAAAGGTCTGCACATCTCAAAAATATAAGCTTATCTAGTTATTTTTGGTTATTTCTATTAATTAGATTATATAGAATATTAGATTAGATAAGATCTTTAATTTGTGAATAGTTATCTTTAGTAGGAAAATATTATAAATAAGTGATGTAATCTCTTTTGGGAATCAATGAAAAGTATAGTTTGAAGTGTAAAGAGAGTGATCGTCTTGAATAGATCAAAGGAGGCTCGGCCACCTAGAATCAGCCACTTTCTCATCTTTATTTTATATCTTATCGTTACGATACACGCGGTATCGTAAAAATTGCTATCAGAGCAATCAATCCAAAGGATGGAGATTATGTATGGGTTTTGTGATGTCCAAACTCCAAACCAAGCTTAGTGAAATCTGAGCATTGGTTAAAAAGGCACGTGACTTGATGAAAAAGATAGATCACCACATGGACAACCTCATCGTATGTTTGCGTCAAGAGGCATAATCGACTGATCTAACGATGAATGAAAGACATCTTATTTCTCCAATTATGGACTAGCAAGCCACAAATCAAATCTGCTCTGCAATTAATGGCAAGGCCATAACTCCAGTCTCAGAAGAGTATAAGATGTCCACTGAAGTTATGACCATCCACGAAACAAATGGTCAAGATTTCAGAAAGGGAGCGCGTTATTCGGATTCCTGAGATTGTGAACACTGAAAGGGTTCATTTGAATGCTATCTTAATCAAGCAATCAAAAGGACCGAGTCTTTTGGAGGGGGCACAATCAAGATGAGAATGCTCTATCAGCAAATTTATCGACCACATCTTGTATGTGCATTATGTCTTCAGATGGGACCATCAGAGTGCAAAGATCCAGGTGGAACATGGATCAATTTTCAGATCTCAACCCTTGAGAACAAGGGTACTTTAAGGAGGGTGAAATGTCATGCACCGAAAATACTATTAACTTTCGTGAGCTGCCCTACATAGAATCAGCTCTTAGGATAACAAAAATCTCCACATCCCAATCATATAAGCTTATCTAGTTACTTTTGTTTATTTCTATTAATTAGACTATATAGAATATTAGATTAGATAGGATCTTTAATTTATGAATACTTATCTTTAGTAAGAAAATATTATAAATAAGTGATGTAATCTCTTTTAAGAATCAATGAAGAAAACAGTTTAAGCCTAAGGAGAGTGATCTTCTCGAATAGATCAAAGGAGGCTTGGCTACCTAGTATCAGCTACTTTCTCATCTTTATTCTATTTTTATTTTATATTTTATCGTTACGATACACAAGGTATCGTAACAACTACACTGTTGAAGATCAATCAATCAAAAAAACCTTATCCCAACCATAAATGTTTCAAATCTTGTTGGAGAGATGACAGAGAAACTAATAGAAACCCTAACCTTAAATTCAAATGTCCTCGGAGAGATGATAGAAAAAGTAACGGTAACCCTAATCCCAGAATCAATCAATCAGAACAAACCTAACCCTAGTAATGACACTGCTATTGAGTTAAAAGATCAAAACAATCTAAAATAACCTTTATTTGGCCATCGAATTGAAGCATACCATATGAATCCCCCTTGATTGGACGGTAAATTATAGCATTTTTTACCTAAATTCCACAGTACATAGTCCAATCCCAAACCCTTGAAAACCCTTGATATCTTCGGTCGATCATCAGATCACACATCAAATGGTCAATTTTTTATTACATGTATTACATATCCCAAAAATTGCACTAAATCCACGTTTCAGTGTGATGTGTACCATATAATTCAAGAGCCATTTTTTGGGATCTATGGCACATGAAATAAAACACTTAGTCGGATAAGTGTGCCACGATCTCAAAATCTCTTGGGTGGGAGATGGGGTGAAACACAAACTCCATCATCTGCTCCAAACCAATCAATGATTTTCAAGGGGTCTTATACATGGGCGCTTTTAGAGAATGTGTGGGCAAGAGAGGTACCCATGTTTGTTTGGTAACAAGGAAAATGACTGAACAATGATTTGTTCTTAAAAATTAATTTTTTTCATAAAACTGTTGTGGGCAAGTTTGATAGTAGGCTCATGATCTAAAGATCTATTTTGGAATATTTGAGGCAAGAAAATGATTTCAATCATCTAATTAAAGTCATTAATTTTTCCTTGGTTTAAGTAAGGTGGTTGTAACATAAAGTGGTGTGGTGGTAACAATTTGATGGGAAATTTACCGGATCGACCTGTCAGATACAACTTTCCCGCCAGAGACCCTACATTTTCACCTTTACCCAAACCAACCAGCTCCAAGCCCAGCCATTGCCCGCCTTTACGAAATGCCAAAATTACTCCTAAGATAATAAATAGCTATCCTTTATTCAACTCATTACTATTTACCTTTTTTACTTTTTACTTTTTCGTTCGAAGTCGGTGGAGAGGCGGTGTAGGATCGTAATCGTTGGCGCTCCATTTTTGAATATTCAAGCTACCAAATCCGTAAGTTAGAAATTAAATTACTTTCCATTGCTGTAGAATTTTTTCTTCTTCTTTTGACGGTCTACATTTTGAATTAATTTTCTTTTCGATACTAAAATAGCAAAGCGATAACGATTTCTTACACAATCGATACCGATTATTACGGCAATCGATAACGATTGTTAATACAATCACTACCAACTGTTAAGACAATCGATAATGATTGTTAAGACAATCGACATAGATTGTTAATACAATCATTATCTATTGTTATCTTAGCCTGATTATAAATAATCTATTTTAGTATCTAAGTCACGCCTTTCAATTTTATTACAGATCATTTATAGAAGCCGTCAAGATGGTTGTACAGCGGGTTATTGCCAAATGTTCACTTACTGGCATTTCGAAGGTCTACGAGGACGCTGGCCCGCAGTAGGAGTTGCTCAGAGCATCAGTTTTTGATGAAATATTCTAAATGCCAAAGGGCTCGGATTTTGTTGGAGATGTCATCAATGCCATATTGAGATTTTGAGTTGAGAAGAACCACTTCCGAATCGGAAAGAGAAATGTCTATCTTCGAAAGATGGGCATTGCTTTAATACTGGACCTTGCTGTGGTTGAACCCCAATAGTATACCCCTTCCATTAAACCACCGAAAAAGGAAACCATTCGATACAAATATTTTCGTGGACTACCGATCGGGAAAATTATTCGGTCTCATATAGAAAATGGATTGAGATTAGCGGAAAGTGATGACGACTTCGTAAAGTTGACTCTTCTATTTGTTTTGTGTACATTTATTTTTCATAGGTCCCACCATCAACTATCGGAAGACCACATTGAACTAGTCGATGCCGTCGAGAACTTCAAACAAACTCCGTGGGGTCTCTACGTGTTCCATGAGTTGCTGTAGTATATAAAGAAAGGTGTGGCAAATAGAAAGACTGATGACAATGATAAAGCCCTTAAGCCGTATAATATTTATAGTTATATGTGTGTACTTCAATGGTGGGCCTATGAGATGTTGCCTAACATCTCACCTCAAAGAACGCCCATGATAAACCCTTTCCCACGATTGTTGAAGTGGGCGGAGAAGCCACAAACGAGGACGAAAGGCTACACTCTTGAGAAGATGTTGGACAACAAGGTATGATGTCCATTTAAATACTTCAAATTTGTAAAGGTAAAGACTTTAAAGAGTAAAAGGAAGGTATCGACTTCTTAAACCGTCGATAACGACTCTCTAAGAAGTTGATATCGACTCTCAAAGCACTCGATATCGACTGCTTAACTAGTCGTTATTGACTGCTTAAAGAATCGGTATCAACTGTTTAACTAGTCGTTATCGACTGCTTAGAGAGTCGATATCAACTACTTAACCAGTCGGTATCGACTGCTTAGAGAGTCGGTATCGACTGCTTAGAGAGTCGGTGTCAATTGTTTTTAGAGTCGATATATTGCATTGACTAATTGTTCAATTTTCTTTATTCAATTTAGTATATTGATAGTTTGGGTGTTTCTTATTTTCCTCGTTGTAGCAGGTTTACGCTCCCTCGAATCTGTCTCCTTCAAGTTGGAGATACCCGTCATAAGAGAATATTTGTCGGGTCGAAAGGCTGTTGGGAGAAAAGGAAAGAGGTTGGTGAAGAGGTCAAGAAAGCTGTGGAAGTCGAATTGCGGTCCAAGAAGAAAAGAAATTACCTTCCGATCGCAACAGTTGATGAGAAAGAATTTGAGGACCAATCAATGTCGGACGAAGACTCGTCGTTAGAAGAGGTCCCCATCCAATTAGAGCATCCGAGAACAAGGGACGCCACAAAAACGAGCGATAGTTCACCTACGTCCTCTAATGAAGTGTTGTTGAGGAGGATTGACAGTATGACATTAGAAAACTTAAAACTTAATTAAAAAGTGAGCCATTTGAAGGAGGAGGTGAAGCAGTTGGTGAAAGAGAATAAGCTCCTCTAGACACAATGCAACTTCTTGGATGACCGACTAACTTTAAGGGATGTGGAGCTACAAACAATTAATCACTCCAACAAGTTGATCCGAAAGGACCAAGGGATCTTGAAAGAAATCCTTCAAACGATCTTGGAGTAACACCTAAGGTATAGGTCATAATATAGTTTGTAAAGTTTGTTAGGAAATGAGGTAAGTATCGAATAGATAAACGATCGACTGTTTAAACAGATAACGATTGTCTTTAAAGTCGGTACCGATTGTCTTTATAATCGATACCGATTGTGTTTAGAGTCGATACCGATTTTTTTAGAGTCGATAACGATTGTGTTTAGAGTCAGTATCGATTGTCTTTAAAATTGATACCGATTGTCTTTAGAATCGATACTGATTGTGTTTAGACTCGATGCCGATAGTTTTTAGAGTCAATATTGATTATACAAGTACTATAATTACAATTTTCTTATAAAGATTGTTTTGATGTTCAGAGTGGTGTTATTTCAGAGTTGATTTCAAAGGTTGATGTCAGGGTCGATAAGTTATCGACCGATCAGGTTGACGCCGCTAAGGGACCAACATATGTGGGACCACCTCCTCCCATGCATGAGGAGGTGGCAGACGATGGCCTCTTCAACGGTTTAGCTGACAGCTGAGCAGAGGTTCATGAATGCCATCTGGAAAGCTTCTGTTGAGGATGCCGAGTAAGTTACTTAATTTTTTGTAATTTTTTCGATGATAGTTAGTTAGTAGTTAATTTCGTTTTGAATTTAAACATTGGCCGTTATTTTATGCAGCACCTACGTAAGCATAGTCGGTGATTATACACTCCGGACGCATTCTTTCAAATATTTAGAAGATCAGGGATACCTAAATAATATTGTAAGTAACCACATTTCTCATATTATTTCAGTGATGTTATTTTCTATTCATGTTTAATTTTTCTCAATACCGATTGTTTAAACAATCGATAACAGCTGTCTAAACAACTGATATTGATTGCCTTAACAGTCGATAAAGGCTGTTTAAACAATCGATAACGATTGCCTTAACCGTCGATACCGATTGCCTTAACAGTCGATACCGATTGTCTTAGCAGTCGATAATGATCGTCGTAACAATCGATACCGATTGTGTATAGAGCCAATAATGGTTCTCTGTAGAGTCAATTACTCAAAAAAATTTCTTTCAAATATTGGGAGCCTACCTAAGACTTCTGAAATTATTGATGACACTGCTCATCCTGAGCTAAAGGATAAATACTTCCTTATGAGTCCCACCAGTTTAAACTATATGGGCATTGATTATAATGATTTCATGAAATTTATTGTATCTGAAAAACTCAACGATGAAGTATTGGGCATACAAATCGAACGATGGTCTGCTCATAAGGAAGAAGCGAACCAAGGCAAGAAGGTGCTCCATAACTTCTTCAATCGATTGAGGGATCTCTGGGCTCACCAATGTATCAAGGTACATTATGATCGCTGCCAACAGTTTTTATAATTTTCAAATTATATCCTCTAACATTATATTATTTATTTCAAATATTTGTCTCAGTTCATTGTCACGAACCATTATATTGGGCGCTTGCAATCATTAAGGTCATCGAACGATCGGTAATGATCGTTGACCGTATTTTGGATAGGTCCTCTAAGGAGAAGTATCCCTTCCAATTGAATGTCCTGGTAAGAATCTATAATATGAATTGTCCAAACTTATAAATTACAAATTTTTACTGTTTGCTTATCTTATCTGACATTGTACTTTTCAAAACAGACTTATACCTTCTCGCAGTTTTACATTTATACGGAGACTCCACTGCATTGAGTGCTGAGACCTATCCTTGGTCAAGTTCTGATTGTCGGACCAAATATGTTCCTCGACAAAGCAATGGGTGGGACTGTGGAGCGTTTGTATTAAAGTATGTGAAGTACTTCATGTTGGGAAAGAAATTCGACTTCACCCAAGACAAAATGAGTCAGATCATGACAAAAATTGGTCAGGCCCTTGCTAAATTCACTACTGATAGAGAAGTCGATGGAGATTCCGATGAAGAACCTACTACAAATGCACCGCCCTAGTTTTTTTCAGATATAAATTAAATTGTATTTAGTTGTAGTCTTTGGGATGAACATTCATGAAAATTTGTAAATTTGTAATCCCATTTATTGACAGCTATATTTGTATAATTATATATGTATAAATTTGTAATCTCCAGTATTTACAAATATATATATATATATATACAATATTATCGGGTGAACATTTGAAACAGAAACTCAAAATCAATCCAATTACAATTGAATAAGTAATCTTCGAGTAAGTACAAATATCTATGACAATTGTATAGGCGATCGATATTATTATCCACGCTTGATCGATCGATCAAAGAAGTCAATATTGATTGTCTATACAATCATCAACGACTATTAACGTTATCGATGACGATTGTCTACACAATCATCAGCGACTGTTTTAGCTATCGATGATGAATGTCTATACAGTCATTGACGATTATATAGACAGTCATCAACGATTGTTTATACAATCGATAACGACTGTTAATGAAGTTGTCAACGAGTATATATACAGTTATTCTTTAAACGGTTGCAGAGCTATTACTGGAAGTTATGAGAAAATGCTGAAAGTTCTACTAAAAATTACTTCTCGACATTGTTAATAAAAAAATCATTGTATATATTATATCTAAATTTATAACTATTAAGAATCAAATTTGCAGCCAAACTTTATCTCGTAACGTTCCTTATACGATCTAGTCGGCTTCTTATACTGTTTCTGGATGAGATCTATCTCCATCCACCGTGCGTGAATTGCAATACTATCATCAACTGGTAGATGAGTTATGTCAAATCTATACCATGGTGCCCTATTTTCGAATGATGATTCTGTATCGGAGGTTCTTTCTTCATTCCTGACATTAAACTATGTTACGAAGGTGATCATATAATAAAGAAAAGTTTTTATTTAATAATCAAATCTGTACCTAGTGGTAGTGAAATTAGTCTGACGGTTTCCCCCGTCTACAAGTTCGGAAGTTTCAGCG
Organism: Chloranthus sessilifolius; assembly: GCA_021018995.1. Lineage (NCBI taxonomy): Eukaryota > Viridiplantae > Streptophyta > Magnoliopsida > Chloranthales > Chloranthaceae > Chloranthus > Chloranthus sessilifolius. The sequence goes on from CM037585.1 coordinate 10,377,585, forward strand.
CGTAAACATCTTCTTGCCCTCGCCAGTTGTGCAAGCCCACAATTATCGTTTGGATTGGGTTTCGGGACGCGATGTACTTTCACAATGTAAAAAAATATAAATCAATCTCTATCAGTAAGCATGTTGCCAAAAAAAATCTCATTTTTTAATAGATAGAAAAATGCAAGTTACCAAACTCATAAATAAAAAATACAAGTTACCAAATTGTACTTTAATAAAAACACTAGGATTAGAGAGCGATTTCCTATATAAAGGAGGCGCGTACTGTATCAACTCATCGATCCCACTGTCATGCAACTCCTATGATTGTGATCATACTCACTGCACCTACCACACTGTAGGACCCTAACTTTACCTTTAGACCATATCCTTCTCTTCCTCGGATGACCAACTTGCTTTCGAGAATTATAAGGTAGTCTCACTTTCATATTTTCCGACAATTGCTCAACTTGGATTAGCCATTGGTTTTATCAAGTGTGAAGACCCATTGTTCATCGTATGTTTGTCTAAAGTAAGAGGTGAAAAACTACTTCTCACAAAAGTTATGATAATCATAACTTCTCTGATTAATAACCGCCACGACATGTGAGCAAGGCAAATCATGAATTTGCCAACGGCAGTAAGTACATATCTTTTGCTCCAAGTCGACGTGATGAATGAAATTCTCATAATTGACTTGGAATTGATCGCGCCCGCATAGTTGAGCTCTCTTTCTACCAGCCCATTGCAACACCTTCTTTATGTGCTCGTCTGCTTTCAGGCAGAGGAGGGTGCTCCATTTCTCATATATCTTTCGACACTTTTGAAAATGATCGGCGACTTTCTCTCTAGTAGTTCTGATTAAGTCGATAATTGGTCTCTCTCGAGCTATCTTCAATACGTTGTTCAAACTTTCAGCATTATTTATAGTCAGGAAATCGTGCTGCCTTCCTTTGATATATGTGCGTAGACAATACTTTGGATCTATTTTTAAAATATACTCTACGGCTTGAAGATCAGCAACATCTTTCTTTATTTTATTCATAAAATGATCAAATCTCTCTACTGAATATGCATGCGTAACGTTTCACCATAGACTAACCACGTCATTCTTGGGATACTTGTGAACCAAATTTTATGTCATATGTCACATGCAGTAGTTGTAATATGTGTTAGGGAAGATCCATTTCATCGCTTTTATCAAACCCTTCGACATATCCGTGATAATAACGAAATTTTCGATAAACTCACCGATCACAAACGCACCTACCCATTCAAGAAACCACATCCGTGTATCCTTTTCTTCTAACTCGACAACGATAAATATTAACGGTAATATATTGCCATTGTCGTCTTGCGCTAAGGCGATAAGTAGGATCCCTTTGAAACGTACCCGTAAGTATGTGTCATCTACAAATAATATGCGACGAAGTGTATTGCAGTAGCTTCCGATATACGGGCCAAAACCCTAAAAATTCTTTGGAACTTACCGTCAAGCGTAAATTAAAAGGATATTTATACATTATGATCTACCCTCTTCATCTCCTTCATATAGGTTGATAGATCTACAAATTGTTCTTTCCAACTACCTCTAATATCATTCAGGGTGAGTTATTTCTCCCTTCAAGCCTTGGCATATGTGATTTGCACGATATAAGTTTTTGCAATGTCAAACATCATCGACTTAGGTGTGTAGTCGAATCCTTCCATAAGTTTTTCCCGTACATAATTGGCTACGAAGGAGATTGTTGCATTACGGTGATCGTGCGGTCCGATCTTAGCGGCCCCACATCTATGAGTACTGTTAAACGTTTTGATTTTGAAAGAGTCGAGCCCAGTCGATTTAGATGCATGTATTCGCCACAAACAATCGGGTTTATAGCATCCGACTGTAACTCGATAACTAGCGATTTTCAAGGGCCAGATTTGGAAGTTTTTCTCCACCATGTGTTCTTTCAATATTCTTTGGAATGTTTACTTGTCTCTGAAGATCTATCCAACTTTAAACGCCTAATTTCGGTATTCGATTTTCACCTCTTTATTGGAAGACTCGTCCGATATCTCTAATAATTTGTAAGCTCCATCTACTAGGAGATTATCAATGCCTCTCATAAAATTTCTCGAATCCTCTTTTATAAACCCATCCGATTCGCCATCATAATCTTCGTCATTCTTTTCTAAGTTATTTTCATTAGTGGGTTGGGGATAACTATGCCTTTCACTAGAGGTGTTCTGAGGTGGTTGACTAGGCCCTTCACCAAACGGGTTCTAAGATGGTTGACTGGCCCTTCACCGAAGGGGTGCTCATGTGTATAGACATGGGGTTGAGCTCCTTCGGTAATCCCCATTGATGGCATTGTAGAACATAATTCGTGAGTCAGCCAAGTTGTAAATCCACCGAGGAAGATATGACCGAAATCATCTTCATCCCTCACTCTTAGAGACGTGTAGTCTAACTCTTGACAACATTATTGTGACCCATGCATATATCTTAGTGGGTCATCGTATGATTCAACTGGAGCATCGTTTAAATCAATAGTTACTTTCCTGACCAACATGTTCGCCGTAAAATCGTCGTCATTGCCTAACCAAACGGTATCATATGTAAGTCCATCCTCCTCAAACTTACATAGTTGAAAGGAATGATTACTCACAAAATCAGTCCCGCCAAGAGGTACTTGTTCAACTTCGACTCGGAAGGAAAACGGTTCTTTAATGATGAATACATTTATAATGTCCACCCCAACTTTATAAAATGAAAATAGGGTGGTCAAATCATCTGAGTCTAAAACATCAGCAAGCACAGGTGTATTCACTATCTTCAGAGAATTTTATGGAAACTATTTCATCTGCTCTCGCAAAACTGATAACGGGCATTCGCCTTATGAATTGTTCGTAAGAAATATCGGTCGAAATGGTAATAATCCTCCGTCAGCCACCTTCATACAAGCCATCATCGTTTACAACAAGGTCATCATAGTGACAGAGAAGAGAAATTTCTACCTCAGACATCGCCTGTTTAAGAAGGAGAATGAAATGATCATAAGACTGATGGCACAAAGGGGAGAGGACAAATTATTAGCATATGACTGTTAACGATTGTATAAATAGTTGATAATGATTGTGTATACAATCGTTATCGACTGTTTACACAATCGTTATTGATTGTATAAATAATCGATAACGACTTTGTATACAGTCGATAATGATTGTTTATACAGTCGAGCACGACTGTTTATACAATCGTTATCGATTGATTAGAGACGTGAAGTCGTTATTGTCTATTTCATAATATTGACCAGTAAAATACATTTCCCAAATAATTTTATATTTCTTATAGTACACCATTATGGGACCCTAATAAACTTAAAATGAGGTTTACACTAGATGATCTGATCATACCTCACGTCTCAATGGAAAACTGCAGGATCTTCTTTTCCCAATGGCAAAATGCAGGGGCTTCTTCTCCCGACCCTCTATTTTTTCCTTCTAAATAGCATATCGAACTGAGAAAGAAGACGTTGTCACCTTCGCCACCTCTAACTTCTCACTAACTGTAGCAGTTAAAATGAGGAAGAAGGGGATGCATTCGTAGGTAAAGAAAGTCAACTAATGGAATAATTTGAACTTTTTATTCTCCTTAGGGTCGACTCGGCTTGGAGCTGGTCGGTTTGGGTAAAGGTGAAAATATAGGGTCTCTGGCGGGAAAGGTGTATCTGGCGGGGTCAATCCGGTAAATTTCCCTAATTTGATGCATGCACTACAAATATATTTGGGTCCCAAAGTTTCATTTTTCAAACTATATTAAAAAAAGATAAAATCATTTTACCCGAATGTTTTGTCAAACAACAACTATATATTTTTTGAAATCCTACAAATATATTTTTCCTACAAACCAAAATTAATGAAATTGTGTATTTTTTTTTTTGGACAAATGCATTTTCGGCTGCACATTCCCAAACAATGCCATAGGATTAAAAAAAAAAAAAAAAAGTGTGAAAAAGTGTAAAAACTAAAAACCAATAGGGTGTGACTCTCCTGCCTTCATTTAAACACCAAAATAGTGATTGTACCATTGATGGTTTAGGATGTGAGTAATTCATATCATCACAGTAATTCATATCTTCCATTGAAGGGCAATGAGCCCAAAAATGATGTTTTAGGATATTTAAATCATTGGATTTGTAGACTTCAATATCAAATGTCGTTCTTAATTTTTAATGAGATATTAAAGTTCATTAATCGGATGGTTCTAATCGACTTATAGGCATGATACTTTGACTTAGAGAAGTTCTAATAATAAATCTTCGCTTTGACAGTTTAGATCAATCACAGGGATTTATCACAACGCCTCGTTATGTATATATGTAACGCCCCAGGCTCCCACAGAATAGATAATATTACTTCAGTGGACAGAATACACTGTTGCATTGGGAAACGCCCATGGCAAATGTAAAGAATACACTATTGTGTTGCGAACGCCTTTGGCAAATGTAGTTTAGGGAATTACGCATTTAAAATATGTGCTTCCAAACACATTTTTGTGCTCACGTAATAAACTTCTATGCTTTGCATTAATGCAAGAGAGGAAAGAGTTGGTGCTCTCCCTCTTGTTCTTTACATTGTTTCTCACCCTTGTCTTTACAAAATATAAATTGGATTCTATTTGTTAATGCTCACCATTATAGTTGGTGCTCCCTCACGCTGCTCCACAACCAAGGATCAAAATTTTGAGTGCAGACCGAAACCGATAATTTCGGCTAAAATTTTAATCCTTATCCACAACTATCACATGTATATGCATGCCCACTCCTCGATTCTTAAGACTATTACCGCCACACAAAAAAAAAAAAACCCCAATGAGAGGGAGTTCACCTAAGTACTCGTAACACCCTTAATCGTTCATGTCTGCGGGCATTGAGAATGATTAGCTCATTTCTATCGTTTAATCTTTTCTCAGTGAGTTCAAATTTTTTCAAGTTATTGAACCATATTCTTTATCATTGCATTAATTTTTGTCAATTTGTCACTGCTCATGATTTAAAATTTTAAGGTGTAAAATAGGATGATGAAATCTCTATCATATGCTCTTTTGGGACAAAGAGCAGCGCTCTCACTTTTTGGCTCCGACAAAAAACTACTTTTACATTTGATAACACATCTTCTTACCTCATTTGCTCTGGTGGGAAGTTATTTTAAGTGATAAAACTATTCTATGCCTGCTCTATCTCAAAACAGATTTTATCTGCTCTAACAAAGAGCAGGTAAAGAGTTGCTTTTGCTCCTATAAGAGTTAACCCAAACACAACGTAAATTTAATTTCTACCTTAGAAGTACCATAAATGATTACATATGTGTTTGGGATTACCTTTAGAGGAAAAGAGCAGCTCTTTACTCTAGCGGAAAGCACTTTAGTATGTGACTGTGTTTGGTTGTAAGTCTCTTAGCTCTTTCTGAGAGTGAAAGAGTTGAATTATGATTTCTTTAAAAGAGCAATTTAAATAGTCTTTTATATGGGCTGTTATTTGCCTCCAAAAGCAATCCCAAACACAGCCTATAAGGTGTCAACTACGTTGAGAACCATCGTAGACAGGATTTTTCATCTCATTCTTTAACACTACATATCTTTAGATCATGATCTTCGAAGTCCACAACAGACATGATGAAACCATATACAACATTCCCAAAAGTTACCTATGAGCTAAAAAACCTACTTTTTACCATATGCTCTATTGTAGACAAACCTTTCCAAATACTTTAAACTTTTTTAAATAGTTTAAATCGTTAAATATTAACTTCTGAATGCTTACTAAGTTTTAGTCTTTGAATGAGCACGGGTATTAGTTTAGGCTTTTCTTTTACAGCTTGAAATGTTGAATCAAGTCAAGTGCATCATGTTCTCATGGGGAATTCAAATTTTCTGCAGGTTATGGTTTTCCTCTTCTCTGTAGCAGCAGATGAAATACTGCAAGAACTGCAGACCAATTCAAGCACCTGCCTCCAAGTCATTCTATTACAGAAATTAGAAAATTTTATGTTCTTAATTCCCAAAGATCCACATCAGCTTGTTCATACTTTCAATCTAAGAATCAACATTTGAACAAAAAGACAATATGATAATGATGGATACTTAATTTAAATTTAAATAAGTACATTATCTTTATACACTAGCTTGAATCTTGATCTTTGATTCATTGAGGGCTTCTTTGATGCTTGAAGAATGAGGACTAAAAAAACCTTTGACTAGTTGACTTGTCGAAATGTGTGAAGAAAATAAGAAATAGAGATGCCTTGAAATCTTTAACTAGTTCCCAGGTAAGGAATGCTTAAAAAATTGAAGAATAGTATAAATAGATCTTAGACGAGCTTAGAGTAGTTGTGGATGAGCGAGAGGGACTACTAATACGGCTCCAAGGAACCTAATATAAAATAAATTAATGCCATGGTTACATTTTTGGGCATTGGGAAATAATGTCATGGCATAGCATACTTCACATAACTTTAAGTATGCTATCGCATTTGAACTGAACATCCAACCAGAAACCGATCGGACCGAACCGACCCAAACCAGACTGAAACCGAAACCAAACAGCAATTCGGCCCAGTTCAGTTTCCAGTTTTGGAACCTAAAAACCAAAAACTGGCTGGGTAGGATGAGAAAACCCAAAAATGAACAAAAACCAAATCATATATATATATATGAAGAAAAACCAAAAACCAAAATCTGATCGATTCGGTTTGAGGTGCTGAAAAATTCAGTTAACAGAAATGTTTCACCGAAATTTCAGTTTCAGTTCAATTAACCGAATCTGCACCCCTACATAGCATAATTTGTCTGCAATGGCATACTTCAATGGATTGCATAAGCATAGGCACTATAGCTCATGTGATCCAAGGCCAATAAAGTCACCGACTACTCGCATACAGAAAAAGGCTTTAAAATTTAAAACAGTATTAAGGGAGATTTTCAAATTTAAATTGTAAAGATGAAAATCAGAATGGTCAAAAACGATAAAAAAAACTCAATAAATACTGGAAATCCGTTATATACAAGGCAGTAAATCGGGTAAATCATATATATTGGGCAGTATATAACAGGCATGTCTAGTGTCGAATGTATTGAACTACCAGCGTTAAAATCAGTATTTTCCAAGACCCCCGGGTGTCTACTGAGTATAATGGTTGCTTTTAGGTCTAGTCTTGTTAGGTGTGTTTGTGTGTGTGTGTGTGTGTGTGTGTGTGTGTGTGTGTGTGTGTGTATATATATATATATATATATATATATATATATATATTACAGAGTTTAGAAAGCACACCCTGTGAGTGCTAACATTACTACCTAGAATTAATGCCCTTCAGCTAACATCAGGGGAATGGAACTGCAGACCTTTCTGCGGTCAGCAAATTTCATTCCCAAATCAAAATCAAAATCAAAATGCTCTACTGATAATAAGATGGGGGTTGATGCGGTTGCGGAAAACCAGCCAACCCGGGATAACCACCATTACCCGTCTGTGGCCTATCATGAAAACTAGGAGCCATGGTAGCATCTGAAGGGTAACCCCAGGCTTGCCCGTAACCTACTGGTCCACTTCCCAAGATGCTGCTGGAGCCTGGGAGTTGATGCGATTGCAGAAAACCAGCCGAACCAGGATAACCACCATAACCCATCAGTGGCCTATCATGAAAACCAGGAGCTATGGCGGCATCTGAAGGGCAACTCCGGGCTTGCCCGTATCCAACTGGTGCAGTACCCGAGATGCTGCTGGAACCAGGGTGATCATATGCCGTGCTGGGCCCCACAGAAACTTCATAAGAAGTAACAGATGAGCCCGAGTATGGCTGAATCGGGTCAGCCATCAAATGCGTTTGGGTTTGTTGCTGGATTGGGGTTATACTGGTGGTTGTAGGATTGACTGTGGCAGAAGCATCTTGTTCTTTGGCGGCAAGGGGCGCTGCTTTAGCAGCTTCTCTGTTCACCTTCATCATCTTGTCCAACTCCTTAACACGCTTTTGGAGACTGTCAATCGGGTAACTGGATTCGAGCTTGTGCTCTTTGAGACACTTGATTACAGCTCTAACAGTGGAAATTTCCCTGTTCATGGCACCATTCTGATGCAAAATACTATAGAGGTAGTTGTTGTGTGATTTCTAAGAAGATCAAAGACATTGAAATTTCGAATTTCAGAGTTGGGAACAAATAACAGGGGGACGATACCTGTGATACGGAGTTCGTCTCTCTTCTTATGAGGTGCCTCCTGGATGCCTTTATGTGAGTCACCAAAAGGGGCAGCGGAGGGAACTTATCCACAAGATTAAAGGCATGGATGAAATCAACCGCATCGATTCGCTTCCCATTTTTTATTAGCTTTGTAATTAGATCTGCCACAAGTAAAGAAGCTTGTAGGTGTCATAACACCGACCCACAGAGAGGGGCACAAACAAATTCCAAGACCAACCAATCTTCTGGAAGGTTTTGGAACATAATTCAGTTAACTCAGAAACAAAAGAGCAAATATCATAAAACCCCTTATTAGCTAAAGGGATTTTTCCAACCCCAGATAGTAGAACTTTTCTTTCAATTAACACCCTTACCACTTTGTTTTACTATTTCCCCTTAACGTAGCCGCATTATTTTTGTGGCTACTTGAAGGCCTCTAAATCACATCCATAGAAAAAATAGTGCGGCTGTGGGCTGTGATTCAAAAACAGCCTCTAGATCACAGACGCCAATATATATATATATATATATATATATATATTGTGGCTGTGGTATAAGTGGTTTTTTTTAAAACAGTGGCCAAACATAGTTTAAGAAAAGCTCCTAGGAGGTGCTGGTTGAAATAAAAGTTTAAGCCTCAAAACAAAACCTCCTTACTTGTGTTCTTCAAAGAACGGCAAAAAATAGTAAAAGAAAAGGTGCTAGGAGGTGCTGGTTGAAATAAAAGTTTACCCTCCAGGGTTAAATAGAACCACCTACTACAAAGGGACTTTATGAAGGCCCCTTACTACTTTAGAGGTTTTGATATTTGCCTAAAACAAAATCCGTCACAACAAGAAGCCCATAAGAAATGAACAAGAAACCAACACAACAAAAGGTCGGACTCAAGTCTCAACACAAAAAGTCCCTACGATAAAAAAAAAAAAAAAAAAATTTGCATCACTGTACTACAAGAGATGAATAAAGGAATGACATCTTGAGATATTAACTGAAAGAGAAATAGAAAATTAACCATGAAAAACTTAGGGCTACAGTTTCTAAGCAAACCTAAACAAATTACTAAATGAACGGTCTAGAAAGCAGAAAACATAAGTGAGAAAGAAAAAGGTATGAGCAACAAATACGAATAACGAAGATCCAAAAAGGATAATTATGAATGAAACTTCAAGTTGTTAACAACAAATTAGCTTGCTGAATGAAGATAATATTAATAGTTTAAACTTTAAACAGAGATATTAGTTTAAATGGGTAAAATGATACTTCACGTCTTCCAATAAAAAAGACACAAAAATTACCTCCAAAAGAAACTGAAAACACACACACATATAGAGAAAATAGATAAAACCAAGCCAAGTTATCACAGTGAATCAAACAAGGCTGTGAACAGTTATGCAGGGACATTTTCACATGGAAATAACTCTTATATGACAAGAAATCTATTTGGCAAACCCAAGAGACACAAAGGAAAATAGGGGCAAAATGTTTTGACTTTGTTAGTAGGTAGAGACCACTGAAGGGAAGAATCAAAGGTTATGCAGGGAAATTTTCACATGGGAATAACTCTTATATGACAAGAAATCTATTTGGCAAACCCATGAGACACAATGTAAAATAGGGGCAAAATGTTGACTTTGTTAGTAGGTAGAGACCACTGAAGGGAAGAATCAAGGTTTAAAATTTTGGTTTTTGGTACAGGTACCGTTCAATGACTGGAACCAGTACCATGGCCAGTATAAATAGTAGAAAGCCATTAAAAGGGTTTATACTAGGGAGAATTAGCCTTTGCACAACCTTCTTTCGATACCCGAACGTAATGTGCAGTACAAATGTACAAGCCTATCAACAGAGATTTTAAACCATCATAAGAATACAAGTCACAATAGAGTTCTTCATGACCCATAAACTTATAAAAAAAAAAATTATTCGTATGACCCAAAAACTCTAGTGCAACTTAATTACAAGATTTTTGAATGAAACAGGGAAATGATGCAGGCTGAAAGAGATGGGGACATCAACCAAAACGCTTTGTATGGATAGCATAAAGCCAAAGGAGAGGAAGAAAGCAAAAAGAAAACGCCAAATCATTGACGGACGTCCGTGGAATTCAGGAATGACGTCTGCAAAAATAAGTCTTTGGAGTTTATTGCACGGACGTCCTTGATAAAATCATGGACATCTGTGATTTGGACCAACTTTAATCTTGTGCAGGCCCGTCGAGGACGGACTTCCGTGGTCATATGACGGACGTCCGTGAATTGACAGCTACACGAATTTTAGGCAAAAAACATGTTATTTAGAATTTTAGTTGTTTTAGGACTTTCTTATTTCGAATTTATTATTTAGTTAGCCTATATAAAGGCCTTGTAAACACAATTTGAGGAAGTGGATTGATTAATGAATTAAGAGCTTGCTTTTGTGCAAACCCTAGAGAGCTTGTGAAGAGTTTTCACCCGAAATGCGACGCCGATGTACCTACATGGTGTGAAGCCTTGGAACCCTTACCTTTCTTATTCTACTTTCTTAATTATTGTCAGGTATATTATTTCTTTATTCCTTTTTTAAAAAATACCAAATTTTCAAGTTGGTTAGTTGTTGGAATATTGATCATATCTTTTATTTGATGCATCCTTTGATTTTCTCTTGAATAAATTAAACCCTTCGAGCCTTTAATTTCTTCAAACCCTAGACGGGTCAAGAGACGAGACCAAAATTGTAGCTTGGTGCCCTAAACTAGAGCGAAACTCAAGTTCTGTCATCGGAGCCGTTTTTTTAGATCGGGAAACTTCAATGCATGTGAACGCTAGAATCGATTCAACCTAATTGTTTTAATTAAATTTGTTAAACTATTTTATGTGGTTGGGTAGTTTTGAATATTTCCGCTATTCAATTTAATCCGAAACTAATCTCAAATTCGCATAATTAGGTTTTAGCATTTATCCTCCATCAGAAGGTCCATGATCTTCTGAGACACAAATCTAAACATGGCAGCTCTAAATATGGATAGGACATCAGCATAGATTTCACAACTACACTTGCATAGATCTGCACAAAAATTGTATTCAATACAGAGAGAATGGAGGTACCTCCAAATTTCCAAATTCCTACATATAGGCTGCTGCCACAAGTTGGTGTAAATATTGAAAATAAGCAATAAATGTATAATGCACAATCAAAAAACTGTGAAGTAGATAAATCAAAGATAAAAACAAAGTAATGAGTTATAACGTATAAGTAAACATGATTGGAAAGACTAGATGAGAAGTTAGAAAAACTGCTGGGAAAAAAATTAGTTGAAAATAATAATAATAATAATAATAATAATAGTAATAATAGTAGTAGTAGTAGTAGATAGGGGCAGTAGATAACAGCAGTAGTAGCAGTAGGTAGCAGCAGTAGTAGTAGCAGGGTGGCAGCAGCAGTAGGTAGCAGCAGCAGCAGTAGTAGTAGTAGTGGGAGGAGCAGTAAGTATTTTTACTGTAAAAAAGGATGAGAAAACAAAAAAGATGGAACACTAGAAGAGAAATCTGAGTAAATGAGCTCAGGAGTCAGGGAAACGATAGAATCCACCACACTAAAAAATTGCAAAAGAGTAAAATATTTGAATAAGCCAAAATAGTCAAGAAATGTATGCCTAACTGAGAGCCCATGATACAATGACAACATACAAAAAAGCAGACTTAATAACACCCTACATTGCAATGGGATGATATATTCTAAGTGTTACTTCCTTTTGAATATGGAAGTCACAGAATCAGTTCCATGAGAAAAAAACTTCACATAACTGAAGGCCAACTGCATAAACGGGTAAACCCTGAAATCCATGGAATCTCATTTTCCATGTAGAACCATGGTTCAGATGCAGCAAGAGGAAACTCTACTCTAGGGTCGCTCTCTAAAGCTGTACCAAAATATTTGGTTACAGAAAGATACAATCTGGTAAAGATATATCTAAAAAGAAAAATAACAGAAGCGACAACCAGCAGCAGCAAAATAACAGATCCTCCATCAGGCAACTAGGCAATAAATTTGTCATAAAAAAAAATAAAATAAAAGCTGTTAAGTTTCTTAAGAAAGCAAAATAGGTGAGTACTTTTTCAAATTCTCTAAACCAAAAGTTCTCACTGGACGGCACGACAAACAGCACAAGTTTATTTTGCATGGAATTTGCCAGCATACAAATTTATTTCTTTTATTCCCAATGGAATTTAACCCAAATCCGTTTTTATTCTTTTCTCTTTTGTTTATCCCACAAAATCTTATCTTCAAAGTCGTTCCAAAATCCCATCTTTTTGGACGCCTTATTATCCCTAGCAGGGTAATTACCCCAGCAAGGTAAACTAAAAGTTTTTTAAGTATCAAACAACCCCAATAAACAACTGGTATTTTCAGCATTACTATTAGAAGTATGCATCATATTTCGTAAAAACTTCCATTTCCACTTCTTTTGTGATTCTCCCAAATATCACTCAAACCCTTATCTTAGGGATCCCTTTTATTTCTTCCATCTTTCCCTTTACTCGGGTTGATTCTCAAGGCATTTCCGCCCAATTTCAGGGTCATCCCCTTCGATTCCACTTTCTCTCCTCTCCTTCTGAGGACTCCTTTCCTCATCTTTGTTGTGTCTCCCTTACAGGAAATACCCAATTCTGGGGGGATCATCACTCCAATCATACTACTCACACTAATCGAATTGGTTATTCCTATTTGCATGAGCATTTGCATTCGCATTTGCATACCACCAATCCAGTGGTCTTATATTTATGCGGTGATCCTACACTAGGAAATCACCAGCTCACCACTACTTTTTGTGCAGAGAATGACTAGCCTTACAGGAAACTCTTCTGCCAATACTGCCAATTCAACAGAAGACAATTCTTCGCCCCAAAGAAAAGCTTATCTTGTCCTTGAGGTTTCAACCGGTGTTTATACCTCTTGGCAAACCTGTCATAGCCAAATCTATAATTTTCCCAATTCATTATACCAGATACACAATTCCCTACAAAAAGCCCAAGAAGCTTTTGACTCATATCCAACTACCCAAATACTACCAAAACCTAGATCTATCCCTGACTGTATTAACCCTGACCTTTACCAGGATGGAAGTGGTATAGGTCCAAACCATATGGATCAAAATATGAAAAGAATTCAGCAACATCTGAGTTTCCTTACCAACAAGAGCCAGACTCAACAATGCCAAATTAAATTATTATATGATAGTCTTATCTCTTTATTAAGAGAGTTCAACTGGGAAGAAGGAATTTTTTCCATTGAAAAAATCAATCATTTTCTTGACCTCATTGCCTCCATTGAACCTCATTTCAATGATCCTATTCTTCATCGTCTCAAACGCATCTGCATGTTTGAGAAACTCAAATATGTTCTCCCCATTGATATTTCCCAATCTATTATTGCTCAAATTGAGAGTCCTGCTTTTGAAATCAAAGCAATTCTCTTAAAAAACTATCAATTCCTTAATACTCTTCAGGGTTTTCATCTTCCAAAAATTTCTCTTTTCAGTCATGATTACCCTCACAATCTTCTTCAATGCCTCGATTGGGGTTTGATCAATCAAATTATTTTCTCCATTTCTGACATTCCCAGTGTTCCTAGAATGATCAAATCTATGCTATTCCATGCTGCTAGATCCTTACCTAGTAGTATTCATCTTACCTTATGGATCACTAGCACTATTGGCTGGAGATCTAGAGAACAATTCTTTCAACCTTATCAAATGTGGATTCTTCGAAAAACCCTCCTCCATGAATTTTCATATGTCCACATGCCAAAATGTTTGCCTCATCCTTCTTCGCTATCTCTGGCTGAATCAATTTCTCCCCGATCTTATTGGATCCATTCATTAATACATTTCTCACAAGAAGCAAAGCGAAACACCAAAGAAAATTATTCCTTCAAAATTCACTAAGAAGAATCTTTCTCACAAATTTACCAATGGAGTACATGACGACTTCTCAGCAAGATCATGAAGCAGACCAATTCCTCCAACAATTAATTAGCAGGACAAATCTCTATCTTCCTGCTGACTTAAAAATTGATGCCACTATTCAAGAAAAAGCATTATCTCAAGACATTAAAGATTTTATCAGAATCTTGGCGATCGCATGAAGCCATAAGGTCCAGACAATACTGCTGTCACTAATCCAAGCAACATCCAATACAGCTGCCAACTACAAATCGTCCAAGAATCTCACTGGACCCCATATATCGATTATTGTCTGCAAATATAATAGTCTCACCAGCTATCCATGATGCAACCCAAGAAGTCATCATTTCAAATTATGAACCACTGACGCATGCCCTTACGTCAGAACACAATTATCAAGGGACGAAGCGACTGCAACCAATCCACCCAGCACACGTGTCCCACTCAGCGGCGGATTTCAATTCATTTCAAGTCCGCATTCATCAATCAGTTGCGGATTCCAAACCACTTCAAGTCCGCATTTATGTATAAAAGGGTTAGCCTGGGGATTGTCCAGGACACCGAAAATTTTAGATTGAGCAATTTCCATAGCTTTCTCTCTTTCTTTAGTTTAAGTGTGTATCGGAGAAGCTTTCCATATCGGTAAGACTTCTCTTTATATTTGTATATATTTGTTTAATGCATGCATAGTAGCAGCATAGTAGTTGCATAGTGTAATATTCCTTATGTTTTGAGTTTTTTGAGTTGTTTAATATATTTCTGTTTTATTAGTCATTTGTTTATGCATTAGAGTTTCTTCCCGTGTGCTTCCTTTTCTTCCGCAACCACGTCTTCCCCCTACTCTGAGTTTGGTATCAGAGCCATGTCCGGCTAAGCCCGTGGTAATTACATATGGCGGGTAGCTAGTGTTGGAATCTTGAGAGGTGGTGAGTCGTGATTAGGGTGGCTAATCATGGGCGTATGAACTACTGTTCATCGTCTTCTTCAGTGGTTTTTATGGATGACTTATAATGGTCTGTTTAGATTTACTACTATGCTGTGGTAGCGTGGGAAGTCGCGTTGGGATGATTTGATGGCATTGTAGCAGGGATTGCGTTGTTGCCGGTTGATTCCCCGTAAAAGTTATCGTGGATGATTTTAGTAAATCTAAATGAATTTTTGTAAGAAGTCCATAGAAATTTATGGAGAAGAAGGTGAATAGTAATTTACTATGCTGATGAATAGTATTCCGAATCACTATTCACTATAGTAAAACTATTCCAACATTACTATTCCCATATGTAATTACAGTCTTATTGGTTTTACTAAAAGCTCTTTTACCCTTTCTTTTTTACTGTTTTAATTAAAAAAAAAAAAAAAAAAAATCACAAATCAATTTTATCTTTATGTCTCTTTTTAATTTTTCCTCCAAAAAATTAATCAAAAACAAACAATTAGATAAATGGTCTCAAATTGATGACCAACAAAACCAATTAAATCGATGGACAATTCCTTCCATCAATCCTAAAACAATCTATCAATATGGATGGAAAGATTGGTCCACCGACATGTCAATCAAAACTACTGAGCAAACTCTCAGTATCAATGAAGAAAGTCAAAATGAAGGTTTTCAATTACTTTCCAACGAAGATCTTTTACATGACCTTCAACGTTTCAAATTTCTTCATTTAGGATGCATTCAAGTTGCATTCAAACCTTTGACCTTATTAGGTTTTGAAAACACTAGTATACTTAGCACTCTCAGAGATGCTAGATGCCTTGATTGGCAATCCTCTCTGATGGCCGCTATTGAGACCAGCTTATGCCTTGGTCCAGTATACTATAATGTTTTCCCAAATTTAACCTTATCTTTAACAGATAAAAATATTTTTCATGCTTGTACCCTTCATCTCCAAACTGAGGGATACAACTTTATGTCTGGATCAGAGACCATTGCTCTGATCTATCGCCTTCATTATAAGGTGATGACTTCTCTGGTTCCTAAAATCAATTATCAAAATGAACCAGGAAGAACAGTTTTAATTGAGACTAATAGTGCAACCACTAATGTTGCTACAAGAAAACTTTGTCAATGGAAAAATATTACTTTTCCTGATGCTTGGAGTATACCTCAAGCTGTCTCACCTAAACCAATTTTAAATCAAGAAATTAAACAAATTGTTCAAAATACCCAGGGAGATGTAATCTTAAAATTTGATAGATCTACATCTCACAGAACTTCTTATAGGAGTTCTTATTCTGATACGAGGTCTCGAGGTCTTTATAGAGTATCTATACCCTCGACTGCTCGATCATCTTATTCAGAAGCTAACTCATCTGTTCCTTCTGAATTTAATCAACCAAATCTGGAAGGAATCAAAGTTTCTGAACAACAGATTCCTCATGGGATATATACCAACGGAGGAATCCCCTACTGCTAGCGAGATGAATTTCTCAATCCATTAATAAAAGTTTTATGGCTTTTATAAAACCAGAAAACTTTGTAATCAATAGACAAGAAATCAATGCTGAATTTCAGCAAGATAAATATGCACCATTCCGTGAATGGTATTTTAAAAAATTTTCTGCATCAGAATTGCAAAAATTCAAAGAACAATTTTATCAATATATTGAAACTTTTTACCAAGTAATTCCATTTGTTACTTGGTTCAAAGCAACAAATTATCTTGAAATGAATCAAGAGGAAAGGAGAATATTTCTCCTTGAGGACTTTCAAAAGGAATGGCAGAAGCTTGATGGTTCAATCATTCAGTCGATTCATCCTCCTGTTGAAGCCCTCAAACTTACTCAACCTAATACAACAGCTACTTTGGAAGCCACTGCTTTCATCAAACCTATTGAACCGATCCCTCATTCAACAAAAGTTGATTTATCCCATCTATATAAGCAAAATAATTTTACTAATTTAAATTTACAGACAATTAGTATGCAATTAAATAGGATTGAAAATATTCTTTCTTCTCCACCAATAAACAAAATATCAACCTTAAAGGTCGAACAACCAAACATCAAACGTCCTCTAAAGTTTACGGACTAAATCATCATCAAAATCTTATATGATTAAACAAGAGAATTCATTAATAAACTAACCTACTTTTTATCACTCAATCGAGAAAAGAAAATTAATAATTTTCAAATTAATGTATTGGTGACGGAAAATGCCAATTTAGCAGAAATACAAGAAATTCAAAATAATTTGAACCCTTACAAAATAGCATGGAGCTTAATAAACTCCAATATAATTGGGATGGTGGTGGTAATACTCGATATTACTACCATAGACCTACACCTCAGGATCTTCTTTATGAAGAAGATCATATCGATATTCAAAATTCTTATGATTATCGATCCATATATGAGTGGAACATTGATGGTAAATCCGAATATGGGATTTTTGCTGTTTTACATAAAATTTTTTATGTCTGACACCATCTTAAAAACAACATCAAAATTCTGATCAAACCATTTTGCTAGATACATTACTCTTTGGATTTTACGGTATGTTGAAAGGATGGTGGGATAATGTTCTCCTGACCACTCAGCGTGAAGAAATCCTAACTTCAACTAAACCGGTCAAAAATGAGGCTCTTTGGCTTAATGGAAACTAGGGAAGATCTTTGTTTTATCGTTGACAAACCATCATTTTTCATTTTGTTGGCTCTTGGAATCTTCAATATGAAAGAAGTGAGAGCTACTTCAAAATCTCCGTTGTCCATCTTTAACCCACTTGGATGGTATAAAGATGTGTTTATGACAAAGTCATGCAACGTAGTGATGCCAATCTTGAATATTGGAAAGCCAAATTCATTGATGGATTTCCCGGTTTATTTCTTTGAGAAGGTCAGTAGTAAACTCAAGTAATCCACGATGATCAAAGTATCACTTACAATCAATATACTTATGGACAACTCAAAGTATCATTTATGCGTGAAGGATTAACTTTGTGTAATGATTTAAAATTACACCAACAATTAAAACAACAACTTCTTTGGTCGAAAGGAAATTGGGAGAATTTTGTGACCAATTTGCTTACGACACAAAAATCAATTATCCTTCAAAAGGGCGAAATAATAGAAATTCTCAAAATACCATCGTCCCCTCACGGGCGGCTCGTATTGTCAAACAAACTAATAATCCTTCTGGCGTCGCGAAAAAGGACATCCTACTCGACATCGCCGAGAACCGAGAATCCTTCTTTTCCGCAAATGTCGTGAGAAAGAAGAAACTCAACAAATCAACCCCAAAGAGAAATTAAATGTTACAAATGTCATCGATTTGGTCATTATGCCAATAATTGCTGGCCGAACAAAGAATAAATCAAATTCATGATGAAGGTGAAATTAACCCTTTCAAAAATCTGTTTAGATTGAGTCACGAATATTGAGAACTTTACGAGTCGATAATGACATTCATTCCGCTTACGTCATCTTCCTCTTCTGCGGTGACCACCTGCAAATTGCAAGTGTAATCATATTCATACTTGAATGATTCTTGGCAAGCATTTGCGCCATGAATAATCTTAGTATTAATGTTCTTCTACGAATCCCAACAATCGTTCTTTGGACTTAGTTGATAAAAGCGAAGACCCGATAATGAAATCCAAATTGATTGAAGCATGTATATCTGACTCACAAAAGAAACTAGAAAGTCTCTAATAGTAGAAAATCCTTACTCTATTAGAGAACTCTTTCATCGGCTAGAATCCCATAATTCTTCTAACGGATGACCAATTCTACCCATACTTCTTCTATGGTTTGCCAATTTCCAACAACAAATAGAATCTCTCAACAATGCATTAATAATTTTAAAGCAACAATTTGCTAACGAAATTTCCACTATTAATAATCGCCTCCATCATTTGGAAAGCAAAGAAGTCTCTTCAAGTATGAATATGATTACACTGTAATTTGCGGTGGTCTAGAGGAAGATGACGAATGAATGTCATTATCGTAAGCTCACAATATTCGTGACTTTAATCTAAACAGATTTTTGAAAGGGTTAATTTCACCTTCATCATGAATTTGATTTATTCTCTTGTTCCTTGTGCAATTATTGGCATAATGACCAAATCGATGACATTTGTAACATTTAATTTCTTTGGGGTTGATTTGTTGAGTTTCTTTTTCTCACGATATTTGCGTGAAAAAGAAGGATTCGGTTCTCGGCGATGTCGCAGATGTCCTTTTCGCGACGCCAGAAGGATTATTAGTTTGTTCGACAATACGATTTACGCTGGCCCGTAGGGACGATGGTATTTTGAGAATTCTCTATTATTTCGCCCTTTGAAGGATAATTGATTTTTTGTGTCAGCAAATTGGTCACAAAATTCTCCCAATTCCTTTCACCAAGAAGTTGTTGTTTTAATTGTTGCGTAATTTTAAATCATTACACAAAGTTAATCCTTCACGCATAATGATACTTTGGAGTTGTCCATAAGTATATTGATTGTAAGTGATACTTTGATCATCGTGGATTTACTGAGTTTACTACTTAATCTTCTCAAAGAAATAAACCGGGAAATCCATCAATGAATTTGGCTTTCCAATATTCAAGATTGGCATCACTACGCTTGCATGACCTTGGTCATAAACACATCTTTATACCATCCGGCGGGTTAAAGATGGACAATCAACGAGATTTTGAAGTAGCTCTACTTTTCATATCAAGATTCCAAGAGCCAACAAATGAAAAATGATGGTTTAATCAACGATAAACAAAGATCTTCCTAGTTTCCATTAAGCCAAGCCTCATTTTTGACCGGTTTAGTTGAAGTTAGGATTTCTTCACGCTGAGTGGTCAGGAGAACATTATCCCACCATCCTTTCAACATACCGTAAAATCCAAAGAGTAATGTATCTAGCAATGGTTTGATCGTAATTTTGATGTTGTTTTAAGATGGTGTCACATATAAAATTTTATGTAGAACAGCAAAAATCCCATATTCGGATTTACCATCAATGTTCCACTCATATATGGATCGATAATCATAAGAATTTTGAATATCGATATGATCTTCTTCATAAAGAAGATCCTGAGGTGTAGGTCTATGGTAGTAATATCGAGTATTACCACCACCATCCCAATTATATTGGAGTTTATTAAGCTCCATGCTATTTTGTAAGGATTCGAAATTATTTTGAATTTCTGTATTTCGCTAAATTGGCATTTTCCCCGTCATAATACATTAATTTGAAAATTATTAATTTTCTTTTCCATTGAGGATAAAAGTGTAACCTGGAGGTTAGTTTATTAATGAATTCCTCTTGTTTAATCATATAAGATTTTGATGACAGATTTAGTCCAGAAACTTCTAGAGGAGGTTTGATGTTTGGTTGTTCGACCTTTAAGGTTGATATTTTGTTTATTGGTGGAGAAGAAAGAATATTTTCAATCCTATTTAATTGCATACCAATTGTCTCAGAAATTTAAATTAGTAAAATTATTTTGCTTATATAGATGGGATAAATCAACTTTTGTTGAATGAGGGATCTTCAATAAGTTTGATGAGTAGCAAGGGCTTTCCAAAGTAGTCGCTGTATTAGGTTGAGAGTTTAAGTTTTCAACAGAGGATGAATCTGAACAATGATCTGAGTCCAGAGTATCCTTTGAAAGCCTCAGAGAAATATTCTCCTTCATTCTTGATATCTTTAACTGTTTGAACTATCATGATTTCTTTCATGATCACCATAGTAACAAACCATCACTTTTCATCGAAGATGATCATCATTCTAATCAATCACATCACCACCTCAAGATTCCAACACCTACCTACCCGCCATATGTAATTACCACGTTTAATTTATTACTGGCTCGATACCAAACTCGCAGTAGGGGAAGACGCTTTTATTAGGCATTTGTTTATGCATTGTAGTTTCAGATTTAGTTTCTTCTTCCGCAACCACGCCTTCCCTACTCGAAGTTTGGTATCGAGCCTATGTCCCTAAGCCCGTGGTAATTACATATGGCGTAGCTAGTGTTGGAATCTTGAGAGGTGGTGAATCGTGATTAGGTGGCTAATCATGGGCGTATGAACCACTCGCTCATCGCCTTCTTCGGTTTTTATGGATGACTTATGATGGTCTCTGCTTAGATTTACTACTATGTCGTAGCGGAAGTCGCACAAGGATGATTTATGGCATCAGAAAGGTGGATTGCGTTGTTGCTTGCTGATTCCCCGTAAAAGTTATCGTGATTTTATCGCAGCTCTAAATGAATTTTTGTAAGGAAGTCCATGAAAATTTATGGAGAAGGTAAATAGTAATTTACTATGCTGATGAATAGTATTCCGAATCACTATTCACTATAGTAAAACTATTCCAACATTACTATTCCCATATGTAATTACAGTCTTATTGGTTTTTACTAAAAGCTCTTTTACCCTTTCTTTTTTACTGTTTTAAAAATAAAAAAAAATAAAATAAATAAATAAAAAATCACAAATCAATTTTATCTTTATGTCTCTTTTTAATTTTTCCTCCAAAAAATTAATCAAAAACAAACAATTAGATAAATGGTCTCAAATTGATGACCAACAAAATCAATTAAATCGATGGACAATTCTTTCCATCAATCCTAAAACAATCTATCAATATGGATGGAAAGATTGGTCCACCGACATGTCAATCAAAACTACTGAGCAAACTCTCAGTATCAATGAAGAAAGTCAAAATGAAGGTTTTCAATTACTTTCCAACGAAGATCTTTTACATGACCTTCAACGTTTCAAATTTCTTCATTTAGGATGCATTCAAGTTGCATTCAAACCTTTGACCTTATTAGGTCTTGAAAACACTAGTATACTTAGCACTCTCAGAGATGCTAGATGCCTTGATTGGCAATCTTCTCTGATGGCCGCTATTGAGACCAGCTTATGCCTTGGTCCAGTATACTACAATGTTTTCCCAAATTTAACTTTATCTTTAACAGATAAAAATATTTTCCATGCTTGTACCCTTCATCTCCAAACTGAAGGATACAACTTTATGCCTGGATCAGAGACCATTGCTCTGATCTATCGCCTTCATTATAAGGTGATGACTTCTCTGGTTCCTAAAATTAATTATCAAAATGAACCAGGAAGAACAGTCTTAATTGAGACTAATAGTACAACCACTAATGTTGCTACAAGAAAACTTTGTGAATGGAAAAATATTACTTTTCCTGATGCTTGGAGTATACCTCAAGCTGTCTCACCTAAACCAATTTTAAACCAAGAAATTGAACAAATTGTTCAAAATACCCAGGGAGATGTAATCTTAAAATTTGATAGATCTACATCTCACAGAACTTCTTATAGGAGTTCTTATTCGTCAAGGTCTCGAGGTCTTTATAGAGTATCTATACCCTCATTCGCTCGATCATCTTATTCGTAAGCTAACTCATCTGTTCCTTCCAATTTAATCAACCAAATCGGAAGGAATCCAAGTTTCGAACAATGATTCCTCATGGGATATATACCCAATGAGAGGAATCCTCATCGCTAGCGAGATGAATTTCTCAATCCATTAATAAAAGTTTTATGGCTTTTATAAAACCAGAAAACTTTGTAATCAATAGACAAGAAATCAATGCTGAATTTCAGCAAGATAAATATGCACCATTCCGTGAATGGTATTTTAAAAAATTTTCTGCATCAGAATTGCAAGAATTCAAAGACCAATTTTATCAATATATTGAAACTTTTTACCAAGTAATTCCATTCCTCTTGAAATGAATCAAGAGGAAAGGAGACTATTTCTCCTTGAGGACTTTCAAAAGGAATGGCAGAAGCTTGATGGTCCAATCGTTCAGTCGATTCGCCCTCCTGTTGAAGTCTTAAAATTTCCGCAATCGAATCCCACAACAACTACTTTGGAAACCAAAGTTCGTATCAAATCTATTTACAAATCAAACACTTCCTTAGTACAATATGCTAATCCCTATCAAGAATTTATTTATCAATTAAAATCTCGATTAAAAGCATTATCTGATAAAAAACAAATAGAACAAACAAATTCTCAGATAAATGTTTTAACTCAAACAGAAAATCCTAAATCCAAATCTTATCCTCCAAGTTTTTATAAACAGAAAACTCAAAAAATGTTTGAGTCTTCTTCACCAAAGAAATCAAAATCTAAATCAAAATCACAAGAACATATTCAATGTTATAAATGTTTAAAGTTTGGTCATTATGCCAACAGGTGTAAGGTCAAGAAAAAACCAGACCAACTTTATGACAAAGACCCAAGACTTATTCAGACAAAATCTGAATTTTCTCCATCTTTTGATCAACCAATAATAAATTGTCAAAATTCTGGAACCACCATTCCAACAAATAATCAACCATCTTTATTGGAATTAGCACACACAACTACTAATCCAATAAAAGAATCTCAACCTCAATATTCAAATAATGAGTCTATACCTAGGCCTGTTACAATCAGTGACCTTAAGCATGAAATTAATTCATTAAAAATCGAGATGAGTAAGCAAAAGAAATCTCTTGCTACTCAACCACCAATTCAACAACATAATCTAATCAATGTCCTAAGCCAAGTAACAACTCAAAAATGGTATATTCAAATTACTTTGGTAATCAATCAAGAATTCACTATCAAAGATGTTGTTGCTCTAATTGATAGTGGCGCTGATTTAAATTGTATACAGGAAGGATTGGTTCCTACCCAATATTTTGATAAAACCACTCAAACCCTTAATAATGCTAGTGCATACAAAATGCAAATTAAATACAAATTAAATTATGTCTCAATTTGTAATAATGGAGTATGTATTCCAGCCAATTTTATACTCATCAAAGATTTAACTCAAATAGTTATTTTTGGTACTCCTTTTATCACCTCAATTTTCCCCTTAACCAAGGTAGATGAAAATGGTATTTATGCCCAATATAATGGACATAATCTCCTATTTCAATTTGTAACTCCACCACAAACAAAAGTTATCAATTCTGTGGAATCTAATTTATTTTTCAAAGAACAGCAACTTAACTTCTTACAACAAGAAGTCAAATTTTTATCTTTAGAGAAACAATTGGAATCCCCTTCAATCCAAACCAAGATTTCCCAACTTTTGAAATCTTACCACAATGAAATTTGTAGTGATATACCAAATGCTTTCTGGGATCGCAAGAAACATATTGTTTCTCTTCCTTATAATCCTGATTTCAATGAAAGACACATTCCAACTAAAGCACGACCAAGTCAAATGAAACTTGCTTATTTGGAATTATGCAAAACTGAAATTGCCAGCTTATTGCACAAACAACTTATTCGTCCCAGTCACTCCCCATGGGTTATACGACTTTTATGTGAATAAAAATCTTTGAGCGAAACGAGGAACTCCTCGCCTAGTTATCAATTATAAACCATTAAATGATTGCCTCCAATGGATTCGTTATCCTATTCTAACAAAAAGGATTTATTTGGATAAACACATTCAACACTATTTTCTCCAAGTTTGATCTCAAATCGGTATTGGCAAATTCGGTGGTAGGCAGCGTATAAAAGCTTTGAATGGAATGTTATGCCATTTGGCCTTAAAATGCTCTTCTGAATTTCAAAATATTATGAATGAGATATTTACTCCATATACTGAATTTTCTATAGTCTATATTGATGACATACTTATCTTTTCAAAGTCTATTGACCAACATTTTAAACATCTCAAAATTTTCAAAGACATTATCCACAAAAATGGATTAGTCGTTTCTGCTCCTAAAATCAAGTTATTTCAAACATCTATTCGATTTCTTGGTCATAATATTCACCAAGGTCAAATTATTCCAATTGACAGAAGTATTGAATTTGCCTCAAAATTTCCTGATGTAATTCTGGACAAAACCCAATTACAAAGATTTTTGGGCAGTCTGAATTATGTTGCAAATTTTATTCCTAACCTGGCATATGATGCAAAAATATTACAATCACGACTCCAAAAGAATCCATCCCCATAGACTGATGCCCATACCAAAGTTGTTCAGCAAATCAAATTAAAAGTCAAACAAATTCCCTGTCTCTCTTTAGCCAATCCACTTTGGTATAAGATAGTGGAGACAGATGCCTCTCAACTAGGCTATGGAGGAATTTTAAAACAGCTCAATCCCTCCAAGCAGAAGGAAGAATTAATTAGATACACTTCTGGTGTTTGGAAAGATGCCCAAACTAATTATTCAACTATTAAAAAAGAAGTTTTCGCCATTGTCAAATGCATTCAAAAATTTCAGGATGATTTACTTAATCAGTCCTTACTTCGAATTGATTGTAGTTCAGCAAAATCTGTTTTACAAAAAGATGTCAAAAATCTTGCATCAAAACAAATCTTTGCTAGATGGCAAGCTGAACTATCCTCCTTTGATTTTCAAATTGAATATATACAAGGAGAAACAAATTCTCTCCCTGATTTTCTAACTAGAGAATTTTTGCAGGGTATTTCGTAATGGCGGCATCCTCCTCAGGAGGAAAAGGCAAAGAAAGGGGCAATATCCCCTTATCTTCAAACCAAGAATCCATAGATGATCATGCTCTTTGGACAATTATCCAAAGCAATAGACATCGAGCAAAAGGAGGCTTTCAATTTAAAGACTCTGCTCAAAAAGATATTTCTCTCAATAAAGAGAAAAATGCTCCCAATAAGGAGAAAACTTCTCTCAATAAAGAGAAGATTGAAACGAAAGAAATTTCTTATGTTCAAAAGGATATATTTTCCACCATCTTTGGTAATTGAACGGAAGATCAACAATGGATATCGATCCAGGAAGTAAGAGAGCGATATCTTGACAATCAAGATTTCTGCATTGGATGGCAAAACCGCCTAATTGCGAAGCAATTTTGGCGACTCTTGGATCCATTACTTTTACCCATCATATGGAAAACCTACGGCCCGATAGCCCAATTACCTACAGTAAAGCCATTATTCATAAAATCCTTAAACCCTCCATTTGGGGTTTTGACCTAAATAAATCTCGCAAACTCAGTTCAGGTCATTCTTTCAACTATTGGGATTATATTCAATCCTTCACCAATGCCTTCTATTATATGAATCCCAAACAGAAACATTCCTGGTTTCTGAAAATTTGTCCAGATATCCTTCAAGCTGGTATTCCCAATTGGTTCTATAATTGGTGGAGTTATTTCGGTCCAACCACCAAAATCCTACCCAAATCATTAATTCCTTTATATAATCAATATGAAGGAGTAAAATTCAAGGGGAAAAATCCCCATTTCTCTGAAGTTGATTTCTTTTTCTTCACAGAATGCAGTATTCCATGGATTTGGATGTGGAATATTCAAATTACCACTATTGACCATCTTCCCACAATTCAAAGAACTTACTGGATCCGATGGTGGGATAATATTCCCGATTTTGACAAAAAATTACTTGAAATTTCATCTATTATATCCCAACATGCCAAAACAGCAAAATCTGAGGCTTCTTTATCTTCTTTAGAATCGAATCCTTTTGAAATATTCAAATCCATGATTCGAAAGCAACATCCCGATTTATCCGAGACACAGATTAATCATCGTTGTCTTGCCTCCATGAAAGCCCATTTTCTTCAAACATTCAATTCAGTATCCCATTCGGATGAAGATTCCCTCACTTCGTCTGAAAACAATAACTCATTCCATGTCCTAGCAGGGGAATCACAACCAGATAGTCCTGATCAATCACTCGGCGAATATTGGGACTCAATTATTAATCAGGTCAAGAGTAAGAAATAAATTTTCAACCAACAATACAGCTGTTTCCCAGCCAATACAGCTGTCCATCACTCCAAGCAATTGTCAATGAAGCTGTCACTTCACAATAAAGTGACGAATCAGTCAATAAAGCAGC
Organism: Chloranthus sessilifolius; assembly: GCA_021018995.1. Classification (NCBI taxonomy): domain Eukaryota; kingdom Viridiplantae; phylum Streptophyta; class Magnoliopsida; order Chloranthales; family Chloranthaceae; genus Chloranthus; species Chloranthus sessilifolius. The sequence goes on from CM037585.1 coordinate 10,404,560, forward strand.
TGTCATCCAACTAATTATTGTCGGCCAATATACTTGCCAGCTGTCCATGAAGTCATCATTCCAATTATGAAGCACTGACGCATGCCCTTACGTCAGAATACAATTATCAAGGGACGAAGCGACTGCAACCAATCCACCCAGCACACGTGTCCCACTCAGCGGCGGATTTCAATTCACTTCAAGTCCGCATTCATCAATCAATAGCGGATTCCAAACCACCTCAAGTCCGCATCCATCTATAAAAGGGTTAGCCTGGGGATTGTCCAGGACACCGAAAATTCACACCGAGAAAATTCTCACCTACTGCTTTCCTTTTCTTTCTTTGTTTTTAGTTTGTATCGGAGAAGCTCTCCATATCGGTAAGACTTCTCATAGCATTGTATATATTTATTTAATGCATACATAGTAGCTGCATAGTAGTAGCATAGTGTGTGTATAGTGTAATATTCCTTATGTTTTGAGTTGTTTAATATATTTCTGTTTTATTAGGCATTTGTTTATGCATTAGAGTTTCTGTATTTAGTTTCCTTCTCTTCCGCAACCACGTCTTCCCCCTACTCTGAGTTTGGTATCAGAGCCATGTCCGGCTAAGCCTGTGGTAATTACATATGGCGGGTAGCTAGTGCCAGTCAAAGAAGACAATGACAAAAGAAGCTACTGCCCAAAACAAAGGAATATAAGACTTCCAACAAGGGTAATCCTTAACAATTACAGTGTACATGTTATTTTGAATCCACATGGAGCTCCATGTGGACCTTGGCATATAGTGATAGTATATATATTCCTATATATATATATATATATATATATATATATATATATATATATATATGTGTGTGTGTGTGTGTGTGTGTGTGTGTGTGTGAAAGTGGTATATATATACATATGTGTGTGTATGTATGTGTGGGTGCCACGCAAAAGTGGTGTGTGTGGGTATATATATATATATATATATATATATATATATATATATATATATATATATATATGTGTGTGTGTGTGTGTGTGTGTGTGTGTGTAAAGGTGGGAACACTACCCTCGAAGGTAGCGTGAAAAAGTTACCTTCGAGCCAATTGCATGTCACACCCGACCGAGGATCGGGTGCCACATCAACTTGCCCAAGGTCTACCAACAACCATCTAAATTTATAAAAATAATAATAATAATTTCCCACCATTGAACTTTGGGCCAAATTTTGAAATTTTTAATGAACCATGTTTGCGTGGTTTTACCAAGATATTTGACATTTGATTTGAAGGGGAAAAAGTCTATTTCCTTTTTTTTACTAAAAACCTAGGGGATTGGCTGAACTATTAGAGGATATGCTCTAACTAGCAGTCACATGCAACAAGGCACGTGATCTAGCACTCAAAGGTAGCATTTTCACGCTACCTTTGATAGTATTGTTCCTTTGGCCTCCCTCCCTACCTTACGTGATCTAGCACTCAAAGGTAGCATTTTGACGCTACCTTTGACAGTATTATCCCTTTGGGGCCTCCCTCCCTCTGCCCCTCCCTCCCTACCATGGGTCAAAAGCTCGGTTTTGCGTAATGTATCGCCCACCCTCAAAACCGATACGTATCGTACTGGTATCGCCGATACATTGAATGTATTGGTGATACAATGAAAAGAAAAATAGGCACAGGCCAGCAGTACAAACGATGCATATCGTGTACCGCTGGCCATTGATACCGATACGTAACGGTCATTGATGTCATATGCGAGTATGAGATCACATGTCATTTTAAATGGCACTGTCGCATATGCCATGATGGCATATGCAACAGGAACATGTATGTCATCGCATACATGTGTATGTGATGGCATACATCTCCAACGGTCATATTTATAATGGTTGAAGTTTTTTTTAACTATTTTTTTTGCTTTTTAGGCCTCTCCAAAGCCTATAAATGGGGGGTTCCTCTTCCTAATCCATGCCACATCCATCCAAGGTATGATTTGTGTCTCTTTGGTCTATTTTTTGAGTTTTTAGTGCTCTCTTTCTCTCTCTTTTTCTTAAATCTGTAATCATAATTTATTTTGCTCTATTTTGTAGTTAACTAAGTAAAGAGTTAAGAGGTTCAAATGTTAAGATACTTTTACTTAAATAATATTTTTCTTCTTTACTCTTTTCCTTCTTTTTTGTATGTTCCTATGTTCATTTTTGTACTATTTTGTTTAACATCAATGGAATTTATATTTCCCCTTCTAACTTATGAGCTATATACTTTTATTTCGCATTCTAGACACTACAAAATTAACACAAAACATATTACTGGTCAATATGAGAAACTTTGGGGATTTTTTGAGTTTTTTTTAAAATAAATAAATTTATGTCATGGCATAGTGGCATATGCAATTTGACTACATTGGTAGCGGTATTTTGACCCATTACCTTATGTGATCTAGCACTTGAAGGAAGCGTTTTCACGCTACCTTTGATAGTATTGTCTTTTTGACCTCCCTACCTCTGATCAGTATAAGGAAAACATACTATAAAGGAAGCAGGAAGGCACATTAGTGAGACACTACTACCAAAGCAAAAAACTCTAAACCAAACCCAGAAAGAGCCCCCGGCAAAACAAGAACAAGCGAGCCATAAGAGAAACAGGAATCAGCCTCTACAGTCCTCCTACAAGCCCATAAGAGAAACGGGAGAAGAACCTGAAACAACACTTTTGGCAGCAATTCAATCAACCATACAATCTCTGGCAGACCTTGCCACCAGCTCCGTTGTTCTACTTTTACTCCTGAAGATTTTCTTTTTATGATTACTTATGGTTGGAGGGTTATTGGCAGGGACATTGACACCGTAGACTTAGGTTACGGACCACACAAGGTGTACTATCGGAAGAAGAAGCGATGGAGGAGCCACGGGGCGCCAACATCTCTCCGATAAGAGACCTTGAAGAACCACAAATCGGGCTCACTGCTTATGCTCGCTCGATCGAGAATGCATCAGAAAGCATTGCCAAAACTCTCAGCCAAACTTCGCTTGAGAGATCCCTAGTTGTCGCTCGAGCAACCCCTTTTAAGATTCCCGCTTGAGCGAGAATCAAACTCGAGCGAGTCGGATGATGTATTTGCCCGATTTGGGCTTGTTTGTTTTCCGTTGTTTTTAAAAGCTTTTAGGTTACCTTTTAGGATAACTCTGTGCTTTTCTATTTTAGGGTTAGAACTTTTGGGCACTTGCTATAAAAGGGTATGATGTAAGCCATTTTTGGCATTGGTTAATTTTAATAAAAAGTGCATTGCATTTTGAGCTTGAGATGAGCTTTGAAGAGTGAGTCTTCTTTCCCCATGTGAGTTTAGGAGAGGCCAAGGGTGAGATGTCCATCTATGTTCTTAATCTTCTCCTTACTTCTTGTTCTTAGTTTGCTTGCTATTTTCTTGTTTTTATTTCCATCCATTTGAATGTTTAAAACCCCCAAAATCCTAGATCTAGAGTTATCTTGATGTCCATCCTTGTGAGTTGATTCTCTTCAATACCCATCGATCCACAACTGTTGTCGAGCTCGAGATCACTCCCTTAGGGCCAATCAATCACCCCCTTCAAAGCCCTAGCAAAGAACTATAGGCAACCACAATGATCAACGAGCAAGCACCCCGACCTAGAGGATGCTAGAGTTTTATCTCTAGGATCACACCTTCCACAAATATAAACGGATCTAGCGCGCAAGATTGAACCCTAGCCGAAACAAACATGGTCACTTAAGCTGAAATCCCTAAGGTATCGCTTTAATTTGTGATTAATTGTTCAATTAATTAGTTTAATTTCGAAAATTTCGCATTTCATGATCATTCACGTGTTTTAGGGTCGTTGTCCCGCGTCAGTTATGTTGACAAAAACTGCGCCTACACCCCTGCTTTGCCGCCTAGACTCGCTTAGGGAGGGTGACCGCCTAGCCATAGCCTGCTTCCGCTTTACCTACCTTGGGTGTCATAAGGAAACATGTTAGACTTCTAGAGGGCATTTAGGTACTGATGACAACTACGAGGTAGATGATAATACACTGCAACCAAGCTCTATAAATATTTCATTTAAAAAGAATTGCAGTTCTTGGTTTCAATTTAGAACCCTCCCCTCAAATTACATCTTCATCACCACTTAAGTTGAGGCCCAATCCCTTAAGAATCCAAATTTTTCAATCTTTTATAAACTAATTAGAACGAAATTAGATCAACACTATCTTGAAATTATTTCTTAAAAAAATTCAACTCTATCAAATTAACTTAGATTTGACTAGATGCCTTTAAAATCCAAAAAATTTAAAATTATTATGCTTTAAAAACAAATTATCTAATTCTTATTACGTTTTGTTTGTTTTTGTTTGCTAGTTGTGGGTTTTTATTTTACTCTTTCAACCTACAATTTTATTTTTTTGTTTTTGCTAAAGCAAGCAACATATAAGGAAGAAAAAAATACAAGTGTGAGAGGGGCATTCCCTAATTAGTACAACAACCTCTAGTTTAAGCGAGCTTCGGCATTGTCATCACCCGCGAAGCTAGAGGGTTAAGATAAACAGGGGATTTGAACCTAAAACTTTCAACCTACAATTTTACATGATTATGATTCTTAATAAGTAAATAATCATGTATTTACCTTTATCTGTTATGTCACATACTTATTTACTATAATAAGTATAATTAATAATTACAAACTGACTAGCTTTCCGTCCCACAAGTTTCTACATAGAGGAATCTCAAAAACTATGACTCCCTCTTGCACTTGAACATCACTAATTAAAACATTTGGGTTAGTAGAAAGCCTGAAAATACACCAAATCTGTCTTTCAACTTGTCCTCCCCCGCCCAAAGAAAATTTCACAAAGATTTACTTAAGAGGGACAATGACTCCAAAACATGTGAATGCCCATGATATGCTAATTTGCAGAAATTAAACTAATTAATCGAGCAATAAAACACAAATTAAAGTGATACCTTAGGGTTTCGTAGATTTCCGTGTTAAGTGACCATGCTTGGTTCGCTTAGGGTCCAATCCAGCGCGCGAGATCCGTTTAGATTTGCAGAGTGTGCAATCCTAGAAATGAAACTCTAGCATCCTTTACGTTGGGGAGCTCGCTCATCGATCAATGTGGAATCGTTAAATCCTTGCTAGAGCTTTGAAGGAAACAATTGATTGGCACGATTGAAGTGATCTCGAGCCCAACAACGGTTGTGGATTGATGGGTATCGAAGGAAATCAACCCTCAAGGATGGACATCAAGATAACTAAAAATTTAGGGGCTTGGGGGATTCTAGACATTCAAATGGATGGAAATAAAAGCAAGAAAATAGTAAGAAAACTAGAAACAGGAAGTAAGGAGAAGATTAAGAACATAGATGGGCATCTCACCCTTGGCCTCTCACCAAACCCACATGGGGAAAGAAGACTCACTCTTCAAAGCTCATCTCAAGCTCAATGCAAAGTATTTTCATTCATTCATAAGCAATTACCAAAAATGGATAACAAAAAGATGTTTTATAATAACTACAAATGGGAATAAACCCTAAAATAGAAATGTACAATGTTACCCTAAAAGGTAACTTACATTTGAAACAAAAAGAAACTAAAAGGACAACTAGTGTCCCTGGGCTCACTCGAGCAGGAATCTTCGAGGGGTCGCTCGAGCAATAACCAAGGGTAATCAGGGGTCGCTCGAGCGATAACCAAAGGTCACTCGAGCAAAGTTTGGCTGAAAGTTTTGGCTATGCTTTTTGGTGCACTTTTGCTCAAGCAACAACGGGCCGAAAGTTTGCCTATTTTTCTGAAACATTCTCGCTCGAGCGAGAAAGGTGCTCGCTCGAGCAGACATAGGCAGTGATCCTCAATGTTGCTCTTCAAAGCCTTTCCTCAGTAGGTGTTGGCGCTTCGTGGCTCCTCCGTCACTTCTTCTGCCGGTACACCTTGTGTGGCTTGAAACCTAGGTCCTCGGTGTCGGCGCCCCCGCCAATTCCCCAAGACCAAAAGGACTTCATCACTGATGAAGGAAGAGTGGTCGTGATATCAATCGAGCATGTCGGGGTCTAGGCGGCAGATCTCGTCTTCGTTGATCCACGTGTTCTCAGATTTAGGCTTACGCACCCACGTCACTAAATATTTTTGAAACCCTCCGCCATGGGTGGAGACAATAAGGCCATCTAAGATCTTTTCGATTACTTCTCTTTTCGGCTTGCTTGGAGGTTGCTTGGAGGAGGGAGCGGTATAAGTCACGAGATTGGGTTTGGATCGTGAACATAGAACGTTTGAAAAGGATTGCAAGGGGGTGGGGTTGAGCCTAGATAAGGAATTAGGTCTTCCACGTTGAACGCTGAGCTAACCCCTGTATCTCGAGGAAGCTCAAGAACATAAGCATTAGGGTCACTCTGTGCCACAATCCTAAAAGGTCCGGTATCAAAGGCTTGGAGTTTCTTTGTGACTCCCGATAGGAATCGTTCAGGCCAACCTCGAACCATCGCATGATCACCGATCTGGAATTCTTTGAAACGATTATGCGAATCCGCTGATAATTTGTAATTATCATTGCTCAAATTAATTTTACGTCTAATTTCAGCATGCAAATTATAAATGTGTTGTGCAAATGCATCTGCGGACTCAGATGTATGGTGAGATGCGGACATAGGGATCGGATCTATGGATGTTCTTGGCTTGTGACCATGCACCACCTCAAATGGACTCACACCTATGGACCTATTGACGGAATTGTTACATGCAAACTCGGCCAGGGGTAGAATGGACTCCCACGTCCTAATGTGATCACCAACAAGACATCGGAGGAGATTGCCTAAACTCTTATTGGTAACTTCGGTTTGGCCATCAGTTTGAGGGTGATATGCCGATGAGAATTGGAGCATAGTACCCATCATGTGCCATAGGGTCTATCAAAAGTAACTAGTGAACTTGACATCCCTGTCCGCCACAATAGTCTTGGGTAACTCATGGAGACACCACTTCTCCGGAAAAAAAAAATCACAACATGGGTTGCGGCGGAGATTTTAGTACACAGTATGAAGTAGACCATCTTGGAAAAGCGGTCCACTACTACAAAAATGGAGTCGTGCTTTCTCAGTCTTGGGAAGCACAAGCACGAAGTCCATCGAGATGTCTTGCCAAGGTGTGTGGCACCAGCAAAGCAGTGTGCAAGCCTGTGTTTTGTTTACTTTGTTTGGAAATTTAGTAAGTACGACATTGACGCACAATTCAGGGGACATCTCGCATGACACTAGGCCAAAAAAATTTGTCTTCGACCAACGCAATGATCTTGTTGTGCCCGAAATGACCGGCAGTCCCTCCGGCATGTAACTCCCAAATGAGAAAGTCACGCAATAAAGTGTGAGGGATGTATAGGCGATTGCCCATGAACAAATACCCGCCCTGTAGGGTATAAGTGGAGCTAGTGCTCGTCGGGTCACTAAGGAGGGTGTTGTAGTCTCTCCTAAAATCTGGGCACTCGGGATACTGTTCCTTCAACCACTCAAATTCGATGACCTCGGTGCACATGGAATGCAAAGTCGTCACCCAACGACCAAGTGTATCCGCGGCTTTGTTCTCAACATCGGCTTTGTGCTTCAACACAAATGTGAACCATTGGAGGTACTCGACCGATGTCGCGCGCCTCGAGTTTAGCTTCTTTTGGGAAGTTAGGAAGCGTAAGGCCCTGTGATCAGAAAACAAGACAAATTCGTGTGGTCGAAGGTAGTTTTTCCAATACCATAGGGATCGAACTACCGCATAAAACTCCTTGTCATAGGTGGAGTATTTTTGCTTCGCCTCATTGATCCTCTCGCTAAAGTAGGCCACTAGGTGATCTTCTTGGCTAAGCACCCCTCCTATGTCCACACCCGAAGCATCGCATGCAACCTCAAAAACTTTATAGAATTCTGGTAGGCGCATGACGGGTGCACTAGTCATTTTCTCCTTAATCTCGACAAAGGCCTTCGCTGCGGTTGTGCTCCATTAGAACTCTCCCTTTTTCATACAATCGGTGATGGGAGCCATAATGGTGCTAAAGCTTCGAATGAAGCGACAATAAAATGTAGGCAGTCCATGGAAGCTACGGACATTGTGAATGTTCTTAGGCTCAGGCCACTCTACAATAGCCTTTACCTTTTTCAGGTCCGCGACCATCCCATTGGCCGAGATAATGACCCCAAAAGACAACAGATCGTTGTATGAACGTACATTTCTTGAAATTCGCATATAACTTTTCTTTCCTCAAGATCTCACAAACCAACCGAAGGTGGGTCAAGTGTTGCTCCTTATCGCAACTATAGATCAGGATATCATCAAAATACACTACAAGGAACTTGCACATAAATGACCGCTACACTTGCATCATGAGCCTCATGAAGGTGCTCGGGGCATTAGAGCCCAAAAGGCATGACCATCCCACTCATAAAGATCATCCTTGGTCTTGAAGGCGGTTTTCCACTCATCACCGAGGTGGACTCGAACTTGATGGTAGCCACTCTTAAAGTCTATCTTGGAGAAGATAGCGGCACCAACCATCATATCCAATATGTCGTCGAGCCTCGATATAGGGAACCGATACTTGACTGCTTGTTGATAGTTCGACTATCCACACACATTCGCCAAATACCATCTTTCTTGGGTGTGAGGAGTGCGGGTACGGCACAAGAGCTCAAGCTCTCTTGGATGAACCCCTTTCGAATGAGCTCATCAACTTGCCAAGTCAACTCGGCATGTTCAATCGGATTCAACCTATAATGAGGTAGGTTTTGTAGAGTGGATCCGAGAACCAAATCTATGGCGTGTTGAATATCACGCATCGGAGGGAGTTCATCGAGTAAGTCTTCCGAGAAAACGTCTGCAAAGTCCTTTAAAATCGGTTCAACCTCCTTAGGGTGTTTGCCCATAGATTTGAGAGCACGCTCGACGGTGATGACAACGTAAACCACGCTCTCATCCAAAGAAGCCTTTTTAAACTCCGAAGGGCTCATAATATTGATGGTCTTAGATGGACCACCCTTCTTCTCAACCTTCTTGCTCAATGGTGTTTTGGGCAGCAAGGGGTGTAATTTGATTTTCTTGCCCTCATGCATGAACGTACACACATTAAACCGCCCAAGGAGGATCATGTCTGTCATAAAGCCAAAGCCTCCCCAAGATGATGTGGTCCACATCCATCGACACCACATCGCACCACGTGTCTGAATACGAGACTAATTGTATCAGTACAGGACACCTTTGGGACACGGGAATAGATGAAGAGTTGACCCATGCAACTTTGTACGGCCTCGGATGGGCTTCGGGCATAAGCCCTAAGCGGGAGATGGTGTGTGCCGACACCACATTGGCGCAACTCCCACTATCCACGATAATCCTACAACTCCTCACCACACTTGGAGAAAGTGTATAAAATGTTATCCCTATGCCAATCGTCTCTATCATCACATTGAGGTTGTGCAAGAGCACACCTCACAACCAAGCAATCTTTGGTGCGCACTAGTGCATGGGTACCGTCATCACTAGGTGTGACGTTCCGTTCATATACTTCCTCTTGAACACCTCCTTCTCCCTCGCTAGCCTCTTCCTCAACTAAGAGATTTCTTTGGGGGTCTCTTGTAGTGCATTGAGCAGCAAAGTGGTCAAACCCATGACACTTATAACATTTGATTTGAGAACCGCCCCTTGAGGATTCACCTGCCACACCTTTCCCTTTGTCAAACCTTACATTCGTAGGAGTGGGTTGTGTAGGTTTGGGAGGTGGGTCCCGGCACTAGGCCTCACCTCTACGGCTCAATGGCCACCGGTATGTGATTCAAATCGTCTCACCACCGTCATTTTCAAATATTGTTCAAGGTCTTGCACAACGGTGTAACAGTCTTCAAGAGTGTGAATGGGGTGAGAGATCAACTCCTTTTGCAATTCCAATCACAACCCGGTGCGAAACCTAGAGAGTGACTTGAGGATTTACCGACACATTGGCTCACATCATAAATTCTTCAAATTTATCAATGTATTCAGTCCGGGCACACTACCTTGGCGTAAATTTTGTCATTGATCAAGTAGGTGATGGTAGTATGATAAAGGAACATACTTTTCAGTAAGTCGCTTCTTCATGTCCTCCCAATGGGTAATGGGAGCACGACCCGCATTTGCCCTCATGCGCTCAACGTTGGTCCAAAAGATTCAAGCTTGACCGATGAGCTTCATCTTGGCGAGTCTAACACATCGCTCATCCTTCATGCTATACCATTCAAAATGGTGATCCATGTCGGAGACCCAATCGAGGAAGACTTTAGGGTCCATTCTTCCACTTGGTCTCCTACAAACCAATCACCTCAAGTTTATGCCCTCTAATAAAAGACTTGACCAGCGACCTTTTGTCCCTATCACCCAAACCTCTGACATTCCAGCTAAGATACTTCATAAAGAAACCAACAGAGAGACCACCCCACAAAACCGCCCCTCTAACACTGCTCCTGCGGAGTCCCATAAGGGGAACCACAGCCCGAAGCCTGCCCAATTTTACCCTTAGATCTTCTGAGACCCTTCTTATGACATGAGTAAAATAGACCCCATCTGGATCTGACCCGGCCCTTTTTACCACTACTCCTCTCGACCTTGGATCTCATCTCCCCCTTTTCCAAAATCTCCCTATAAACTTTGACCAGAGCGTGCTGCGGACCATTGAAAGACACCCCTAAACTTTCACCGAGATCCACCAACCTTTCCCCTTTGGGCCCCTCTAGACTGATCTTGGAGGTCACAACGGGCTCACCCTCCAATGAGGACTATTCAATAGAGACCGATCCACTGTCTTGACAATCGGTGAGAACATTCTTCCCCTTCTCCTGGGTTGACCGGTGCGATGGGGGACATTGCTTACATTCGCCGGAAGTTCCACTACATCTGCACACACGACCCAAAGAACTATTAGAGAACCAAGAGTTCAGCCCAGGCCCAGTAGACCCAAGCTGCGAAACTGACAAACCTTTGGTCAAAAGCCCGAAAGAAATGCTAGCCAAAATGGGCAGGTCAAAAATGGGCGACGACCCACTAGGCGAAGCGTTGGTCCCAATAGAGAAGCCTATGGGAGCGGCCCAAACATCGTCTAAGGCGACCGTGTCGCACACTCTGAAGCAAGAAATCGCATCATCTAGGAACCCAGTCCCTCCCGAAGTGTCGCCACGTGTCAGAAAGTGAGAGTGGCCCTTTGCAGGTGTCAGCCTCCAATTCCTTCGCAACCCAACACCCGATGACATCAAGTTCGAAGACCCCTCACTAAGAACTGGCAAGTCACCGTTTTGTTTGGAAGTGGGGTCCACCTCCCTCCCACGCGTCTCACCTAACAAACTGTCAGCCATTAAAACCGCCCCATCCCTCTTAATATCAGCCGCCTTGCCATGCAAAGAGCATGTGTAGAAGAGGCAACAATCTTCGCCTTTATCAGTCAACCCGCCACATGTTGAAACCCGACTGCCATCCTTAAATGCTCTCTCCTCGGGAAGCAAGTTAACCTCGAGTTGTCCTTCTTACCATTCCTCTGCGCAGGTACTTCAGCCATAAAGGCAGCCGACTACATCTAAACATTCTGAGTCGTCCGATCCTCCACCGGTTGGCTATAAAGCCTACGTTGATCTCCTATGGCCCCCTGAGCGTCGAAGAAAGCCTGATTCCAACAGTCCAATACCAGCGATCCACTTGGTCCATCTGGTAGAGCCACGTCGATTCGAGAGAGCCGTTGGCCTCCCCGGCGGGGTCGTCCGCTATCGGAGCCAAATACCTATCGGAACGGAGCCCGATCCGCAAGCGATTGAATTCTGGCAGCTCCGCCGGCTGCCGTCTTTCCCCTTTCCCATTAATCCTGTTGTTCTCGGTGAGAACTTCGTTCCTTCATAACACCAAATCTTGTACTTGACCGGGCCTTATCCCTCCGGCTTTTACTTCGCGGTCATCAGCCACCAATATCCTTTCACCCCACTCCAGTTCGAACCAGCACCTATAGTGGTACCCAATAACGAGGACATCTCCCCTCCGCAATATCAGGCTAGCATCCTCGGAGCGCACCAATATCCGCACGAACCGGATATCCTCCCTAGCCGCGGTGAAAGGATCGGTCCCGAGGAAAGTCCTGCACCTTCTTTCGATATCGCTGATGACTTCTTTGGTCCAAGCGTGAGGCGGTAGCCCATGGATGCGTAACCAGAAGTCGCTTTCCCCATTTTGAAGCAAAGACCTATACAAATCTTCCTCCCAGCGAACAAAACGCACCGGACCGTCCCCACCTTGTGCAAAGTCTCAACCGCCTGGGCTGCCTCGTCTAAGAAAACCAACAGAAAACAATCAGAAGAAATCTTGGAAACTGTAATCCTCGTTTTGTAATGGTTGCCTAGCAACCGGATTAAAGTCTCTTTAATATGAATACGATCCCCGTTGTAACTATTTGTAGGCTTATCGCAACATAGCAGAACCATCCTCTTATGATTGAGCAATTTATTATCCTCATAAATGTTGCCATTAACGACCAAAGGGAAAGTTTCAGGAGCTTGCCTGGGCCCACCATGAGCCGTTGACTAGGCCCTACTAGGAGGCGACTCCCCCACCCTAAAATCCTTCCCCTCCATAAATGAATCGTCGGCCCCCCACCGATCTCCTAAAGGATTCTGCCGCATCTGCCTTCCGGTAATACCGGCCTGCGCTTGATAAAATTGATTCGCCCTTTTGAGTTGCTTCCCCGCAATGTTCCATCCATTACGAAGGTCTCTTCGTTGACGCTGACAGATAATCATCTGCTTGTCACCACGCTTCCTCTCTCGAGTGTTGTTCACATTCAAGCAGTTAGTGATCCGTGCTCCAATGAGCATCACACCCTCTAGCATGACAACGAATCCGCCGTCTAAAGTTAAGGTTGCCATAGCCCTTGCACATCGAGTCCCCATTCTGCACCACCACCAACTCGCCCCCCCGCCATTCTCCTAAACCCTCAATTTTGCACGTAACACAGCAGATTTGGTTGCAAATAACTGATTATAAGCAGATCTGATGTAGTCTATAGCAGCAAGCCATGTGTCCGCGAGGTTGCATACGCAACCTCGATCCGTCGGCACCTAACGCCTGCGCTAGTCGACCTACTTACGATACCAGCGATCGCGGGGAATCCTTGACCGGCGCTTTCAACCAGCGATGCGCTCGCGTGCTAAGCCAACCCATCTACGCATCAGCTCTAATACCACCCGCTTAGAGGACGGGAACTCCTCCAATGTGGTTACCTCTGTTTCGCGGCCTACCACCCAACTTATCGTGCCCCTTACGACACGCTCATTTGCACCACTGTGCTAAATTTGGCCTGCTCAAGCTTCACCACATGCCTTTGCACTAGTACCTCGCTTACCCATAGCTGATCTTGGCATCTGACTCCCCATGCCACCATGTCTTGCTCACATACCGAACCAAGCCCACAGCCTTGTGTCTCGTGCTCGTGTGCTCAACTGAGTCCCACGCAGCTTGCCTTCGTGTGCGTTCCGAATTACTAGCACTCGTTCATCCTTGGCCCACATGCTGTCGTGCTCAACTGAGTCCCACGCAGCGCTGGTGTTCTTCTCGTGAGGCTACCCAGCCGTATGCACCGCGACGCGAAGTCCGAAGCCATACATCAACCTCCCTTGGGTGCCACACGGCATCACTGCGTCGACGTCCTAGGCCCATCCTTTCAGGCCTAGGAGACACTTGCGCCCCCTCTGGCAACGCAAGGCCCCGTGTGGGTGGAAGGCAACTCTCCAGCTCCTCTCCCACATAGAGGGGTAAAACAGTCATTCGACCCGAATGGCAGAAAAACCTCAAACCTATTGGTTTGACATACCGTAACGCCTCGTGCATCGCTAGCCCACCAAAGCTGTGTCGCGTCCGTGTCGCGACCGCGTCTTACCCACATGCGACCATGTCGCGTCCTCGCAGCGCGACCACGTCGCAAGGCCCACTTGGCCCCATGTCACGTGCCCTCCTGGCACCACATGTCGTGCCCCAAGCACCATGCTGCAAGCTCGAGTATTGGCCCCGTCACACATGGCTGCAGCTAGCTTACACAGTTGTAGCTGCAACCCAACAAAACCAGCGAAGAAGATGAAGGATATCCAGCCATGAACATGTGCCTTATAAGCAGATTTGATTAAATCTGTAGCAGCAACCTGTCGTTGCAGCTAGGCTACACAGTTGTAGCTGCAACCCAAAAACTCCAACGAAGAAGAAGATATCCAGCCATGAAAGAGTGCATCAACCTCCAAAACAAGGCATCAAAAGATCCCCTAGCCCATTACTGTCCTAACCCTAGTCTCTGGTTAGGATCCAAGGCTAAAAAACACAGTTTGTGAAGAGAGAAGAGCTTCAGGTGGAAGGTTGAAGATGACCAAAACCCAAGTTCAGAACTCCATCGTACAGCCTCCAAACCTTTTCAACCCAAGAGACAAAAAGAACCAGCACTAAAATCCGACCACAGTGAACCAGTATTCAATTTCACCAATAAGATACAAAGATCGTTGGAATTACACAGAAAAGATTAATTATCTCAAAGAGGCTTGCAGAGACTTCTGATGAAATGTCAACGGCTGCTGGATATATATAATGGGACATGCACCCTAGACACTGCACTCAAGTGCTAGATTACATGCCACATTGCGTGTGAGAGCAAGTTGGCACCCACCCGTGATTTCACGGGTCAAAATATTGTCCTTTTCTGAAAATTTTGTATCATGAATTTTAAGCATGTAAGACCATGATTTGGACAGTGTAGATATGGTTTTTTTCTGAATGGTCAAACCATGTGCATGTGCACGCGGTACCTGATCTATGGATTGGGTGCAATGTGGCACCCAACTGGCTCGAATGCAGAATTTCATGCTGCACTCAAGTGCATATATATAGGAAAAGGGGTGGGCACTCCCGTGGGGTATGCAGGATAGGTACTCCAAGATCATATGGAGCTCCACATGGCAGCACCCAAAAACACTATTTTGGTGACACGAAGAGCTCCAACAGGTTGTATAGATCAATTTTAGAAAAAACGAAAAAAAAAAAACTGTATTTTAATATTGAAAGTCAAATTTGGACTATGATTCAACGGTCGAGATTTTAAGCCTCAAAAAAATGTTGGAGATAGTTGTTTTCGATTTTTTTTTAGAAATGATCTAAACAATGCTAATTCCGTCCACGTGGCACCCAAAACATGTTTTCGATGCCATGTGGACCTTCGAGTACGATGAAGCTATTGTACTCAATTGGAGAGCATATGCATATATATATATACACACACACACACACACAACAAGTGGCCCAAGCACCATGGGTCACTTTTGGGGGTGTGTGTCACGTGGAAATAGTATGCGTGCCACTTTGATTTTAAGACCATGATCTAAATATTTGTAGTGTAAAAGATTGAGACAAAAAAGGATCTCCATTTATGTTAAAAGGTGTTGACTGCTTACAATGACATGAAGATGTTTTTTCTATCACATATATTTAGATCATGGTCTTAAGATCAGACGGCACACATGATGTTTCCACGTGCACGCTTCCCACAAAGTGACCCATGAATCAAGTCACCTGGCATTCATGGCACTTACCAAACATACACACATGTGAAGATCATATCATCACAGCACTAGACAATGTCATCGAAAGTTCAAACCAACTTGTAGCCACACCAATTGGAAACATGAAAATTAAAAAGAAATATGAATGACCCTAAGGCCTCGTTCGGGAGCTCTTTCTCACTCGGAATCTGAGTTTCAACTCAGAAAGTGGTGAAAATCTGAGTAAATCTGAGGGAGTTAGCCGTTAGGGAGTTTGCGTGGGTCCCTCCAGATTTCGGCTGCTTTCCGAGTGAAAGCGACCTTCATGCATCCGAGTAAAATACTCAGATTTTGTCAGAATCTGAGTTCTAACATGTATACTCTCACCGTATGTACACCATATAGTTGCCTTTGAGGTATTTAATTCCAATACCCCATAATCACCATGTTTAAGGCGTTTTGAAGCACTTTTGACATGTTGCCTACCTTGAATCAAATCATGAAGGTTATTTTTTAATCCCAATCTTTGACAAAATAGATCTTGAGATCATGGCCGTATATCCCCAAAGTGACAGTGATCATGAGCGTTATATAAGTAGCAGTCTTGGGTCACTTTTCGGGATGTATTCCATGAGGATTCAACATATGATTGTCTGATAGGTGAGTCATGGTCTGTATATCAATTTGCCAAAGATTGGGATGAAAAACGATCTCCATCGTTTGTTTCAAGGTAGTCAATGGTGTTAGCAATGAAACCATCAGTTCAGGAGACCGAATCTTTGGCTGCAAATACTCGTACCCTTTTTTAAGATTACAAACCAAGAAGAAAGGAAATTATTTTGCACAATTACTTATAATAGAGGATTCCTTAGTTGCAACCATCATAATATTGATAGAATTCGAAGTGCAAATAATGGTACCCAATTACACATAATTTGGGCCCATTTTTCCACTCCCCTCCATCTATTTAGGTGCTCCACGGACTTATTTTCTGAGTAATTTCTCTCACAAAGGGCTCCACTATAGTGTAGAGCTACACACTCATATATAGAGTGTATAGGTTTTAGTATAATTATTTTAAAAAATAAATAATTTATTGCACATGACAAGGTTTGAACCTAGGACTCAAACTTTACAAAGCATTCAGTCAACCACTAGAGCAATTCACTAAAGTATGTAAGAAAATAAAAAATATTTTATATATATATATATATATACACAATTTTTTAAATCGAAATAATGCATATGTATTCTACAAAAGGCATAAAAATTATCGGACCTTCCCCTTCATCATCATGTTCGACAACTTCAATGGTGCTAGGAGCTCCCCACGACATACTGCCACATCCTCCTACTTTTAGGAGGATGGCGACGAGGATGATGCTACATTGTAGTCATTTTTCGAGAGAATTTTAAATTAGGTCAATTTTTTGGAACAGCCGTGTATATATATATATATATATATATATATATATATATATATATATATATATATATATATATATATATATATATATATATATATATATATATGTATGTGTGTGTGTGTCTTACATGATATTTTATGTTCTAGTGTTCTCCATAATCTTCTTGCCACCATTTAATTGATTGTTATGTATGATTTACAATCTATTAGTCATTAAATCAGAATAAAAAAAAAAACTCCGTCAAATATGTTCAGCCTCACATCGATTAGTTGCCCGTCTAATTTGAATCAAATCCGAGTACGATACATAAGCCAGGAATCAGAGTGACTTAAGAACGCATCTGAGAAAAGACAAGAATTTGAGTCTGCCAAGGATTTGCAGGAATCTGAGTTTTCAAGAATCTGAGCTTTTCTAAGAAAAACCAAGAAACACCTGAACGAGGCCTAAGGTAAAAGAAGTTTTGTTTTTACATTTACTATGGAATCTACAAACACGGTAAAGGAGGTTTATACTTTTCACCTAAAAAACCTTCCCTCATAACACGAATTAAAAACCAATCATAAATATAAGAAATATGAGTCACAGGAGGTGATGGCAGCAATCTTGTGAGGCCTTGACACGGAGCACCTAATGAGGAAGGACCATCAATGTCGAAGAACTTTGTACCTGACATTAACATAGGAATCTGCAAAGTGCATACAGATTATGAATGCTACCAAAAGAAAATTCTCGAAAAATCTCAACCAAAAGAATAGCCCCAATAAACAGAAAGAAGAAATCACCCTTGTGAGAAAGCAAGAGTAATTTCAAGTATGGTATCAAGTATCAGCCAATACCGATACGTATCGGGTTTTTCCAAACCGGTACTGAAACCACCCCAATACCAGTATCGGATATTGGTATCAGTCGATACAACACTATATCGGTGGATATGTCTCAGGCATGGTTCAAATTTTCGGTCGATAACTCAAGTTATCGGCCGAATCATTTCAGTTTCGGTCCCCACTGAAACGATAACCGAAATTTCGGTCCAAATATATAAATGGAGGGGAAATTATCGGCTGAAATTTCGGCGACACCGAAACGATGACTTGAACCAAAATTTTGGTACAAATATATGTGGAGGGGAAATTATCGGCCGAAATTTCGGTTCAAATTTTTGGTTTTGGTAATGCCCGAAACCGAAAACGAAACTGCTATTTTGATCCTTGGTCTCAAGTATCCGCCGATACAGCTTGGGTATCGGCCGAGACCTTTCAAATTTTTTTATTTTTTTTTTTTAAATATATCATTTTGAATAAAAAAATAATTAAATGTTTTTTGATAGGTATTTTATGATACTTTTAATACTATAACACATCCCCTTTTCTAACAATTTTCAAATTTATTAAAAAAAAAAAAAAAAAAAAAAAAAAAAAAGCATGGTATTGGCGTATCACCCGAGACCGATACATGTATTGCTGATACATATCTGTCCTCCATCGACCGATAACCGATACCGAGTCCAAGTTTGATACCTTGGTTTCAAGTCAAGGTGAGGGTTACGGACTAACGGGTTACCTAATTTGCTCAAACCCATGCACACTACGAAACATTATGCAGCAAAACACAGTTGGGTTCGGTCTGTTTAGCGAAATGGTTTTCGATTCACTGATTTATTTTTTAATATGAAAACGCTAGTTAGAGGATTTAAACTTAGGCCTCAATTTCCCAATCTAGAGATTTAACCAATAAAATCTAGAAACCACTTATTTGTCATAAAAATCAACATTATTGTAAATATTTAAGATTTTAATTTGAAACTCATCCAATAAAAGCTAGAACCAATTGAAGTTTCCAAACAAAATTACAATCAGTACACCAAAAGAAGGAAACTAATAATCTAATCAACCAAATAAAAGAATAATATATATAATTTTCAAGTTCCATACCAGGAATCTTTTCGCTGAGACCAAGCCATGGACACATCATGATTGCTCTTTTCGTATGTTCCCGACAACAAACTCGGACAATAACTCCCAAAACCTCATCCACGTTACACACAGAATCCAAATCATATGTAGCCAACAGCAGCACAAACCCTAAACCCTCGAGAGGAAGGTTTCCTCTCCTTCCTAATTTCTCTTTCCACTCCATTGCTAGTTTCATCGCTTCCTCCTTCACCGGATCCTTAATCTCTGGTGAAATCTTCATTAACCGCTCCAATAATGCAATGCAGGTCTTCCCGATCCCTGCCAAATCGCCTTCGGAACCGGCTAATTGAAAACCTTCCATTGCATCCAATACAAGCTTCGCGGGATCCGACGCCACCGTAAGCGCCGGCACGAGCTCCGTTAGGATAGTCGCGAGATCTTTGCGGTTCGCGATTAGGTAGGAAGAGAATCCCTTGCCGTCCATCTTCGCGCAAAGGGATTTGAGCTTAGGGTGGCGGATCATGGCCGGTAGGGGTTCGGTCAGTTTCGCCGGCAGAGAAGGTTTGGGGGAATGGATGTTGATCTTGGATTCGAGGTCTTTGAATGAATCTTGGATCGATTTTTCGATGGAATCGAAGTGGGTTTCGATGTCCTTCCATTGGAGGGTGAAGGAGGTGAGTGATGAGGAGTGGGATTGGAGATCTTCGAAGGCTTTTCGGAGCTTTTCCTTCTTCAAAGAGATGGATTCTATGGACTCTGAAATCGACTTCACAGTAGCCATTTCAGTAGATCCAAAGGGTTTAAAAACCCAACAATTTCTAAGTTTTTAAGAACCCTAACCCTAGAATCGAACTGAACTGAACTATATTGTTGAAGACGAATTAATAAAAAAAAACTTCCTTTTTTTTTTTTTTTTTTTTTTTTTTTTTTTTTTGGTGGGAATGAATTAACCAAAAAAGAGAAAAATTAAAATAATAAATCTCTCATATCTTTGTAGCGTTAATGTTCTTACTGGCTGTCAATGTTCAGTTCCGGTCGGATCGGGTCCAACCAAACTTGGCCTATCCAATGGGTTGAGTATATGCCTGATTAGACCCGACCCGGCCTAATTGTGCACCCCAACGAACCCAACATGATGGGTTAAGGGAACAGTAAGAATATACCCGAAAACGGCCCAACAAAGCATGACCCGATCAAAAGACAGTTCTCATCTCAGATATGAAAAATTACCAAGCGAAGGACAGCGCGACCCGACCCAAATTTAGGTCAACATATGTGACAAATCAAGTTTATGTGTTTAACTGCGTAGAGCAGGCCGATCCGACTGATTCCTCTCAATACTTCATTACGGGCTAGGCCTTCTTGGGCCTGATAGGAAGGTTTAATATTGTGGCTGACATTGGTATGTATCATCGGCAGATATCGGATTAGTTTAGGCATGTGCAAGTGTTGTCTACCCAAATCGATAGATTGTAGGTTCGAGTCAGCCAATGGGGGTAAGGTTGTCTACCATCTACCTCTCTTAGACCTCATTGAAAGTAGGACCCTTGGTACCACCTTTTTTTAATACCAACTTAGTCTATAGACAATTGCGAGGTGCAAAGATCACAGGTCAAGGCTTTGAAGGGTGGAAATGCAAGTTCAAAGTAATAGTGTAGTCACTTTGTGCATAAAAAGTTCAGGTAGGGTTTGTATCTAGTCCACCCTCCCACTACCTTTATATCTATAGGATTGACATGGTTTAATTGTAACAACCCGAAATTCCCAATCTGAAATATATGAAAATTCCGGATCGCTAGATCATAATTCAAAATCTAATTACATAAATTCTTTGACATCAATTAGTGAGCAAGCTATCATAAATAAATTGAATGCAGAAATGTCAATAACGAAAGTGCCAAAATTAAAAGTAAAACAATCGGTGATGGTCGTTAGTCACACAAACAGTGGCACATAACATCCAAAATAATCTTATTTATCTTAAGAAGTTCATATAATCTATACAAAGTCAAAGTCTCCAAAAGGATCTAGGGATAAAACTCTTCAAGGGAAAGATCTGCTTCATCTTCCGGTACAAAGTTGGGATGATCTTCTAATTCAGGATCTTAAACGACTTCTGTACCAGTGATACATAGTGTCGGGGTGAGCTAACAGTCTAAGCTCAGTAGAAAAAGTTCAAGGTCAAATTACATCTTATCTGATCAATGCATAGCTCGATGACAAATTTAAAAGCAATTAAATGATAAAAACAGAATTCGAAAATATCATGGGTTCAAAAGCACATATTCTGAGTTCTAGTTCCATGTGAGATTCGATAGTATCGTTTCTTAGATTTCATTAGAGTATTCATTAAATTGTTTCATTATCGAATTTCATATGCAATCTTCTTAATTCATCATGACTTAAAAATATAACTTAAATATCACTAGCGCAAATATAACACTAGAGTTTCTAATTACCGATGAGAATCCCCTCCTAATCATTGTCATTCAATGAATAATTTTCTGAGTGCTCAAGCTCCTGCATTGTGAGGGATACTTGTGCGGTTGAATGGGTCATCGAAATGGTTCAAAAGTGTCGAAGCACAGGATTCGGTTCAAATGAATCTCTTTAAATCATATGTAAAATTCTAATAAATAAGTATAATGATCCATAAAATAATTCTCATTCTAATCTAGATTTAAATTCAAAGGGTTTGATGTTCAAAGGTATAATGATTCAAAGTTCAATAATTTAATGCAAGTTATCATTCAAAAAGGATTCCAAATATTCAATTGTAATTCAAACGGTTTAATGTTCGAAAATTTAATAATTCAATGAAAGTCGATATCCAATAATTCTAATGTTTAAATGCAATAAGATTCAAACAATTCAAATTTAATTATGATGATAATAGATCTAGTTCGAATATATCATTAAAGCCTATGATTCAAAGTCTAGAACGTAATTGTGCATTGAAAATCCCTTATCTTAGATCCTAACGTCGCGGTTGACGTGACGTGAATGAATTATTGATGCGGTTGACGTGAGCCGGTTTCGACGCATCAAGGTGATTCTTCTCCCTCAATCATTACCGAGGTTGTTCTACCTTGATTGTTGTAAGGGGTTAACTTCAGTAGCCTCAGTGATTAACAATTAAAGATCCAATGAGGCAGTTTGTGTTTAGAGTAATATCGAGAAGTACTACTACATAATTCGAAATCGAGTTCTTCCCCCCACTTTTGTGTCCAAGAAAGATAGGATATGAAGAATAAGGGATTCAGACAACCAACTAATCAAATCACCGACTAAAATACGACCCTCCTCCACTATTTCTCAGTTGAAAAGCTTTTTATTTTCCTGATTGTAAAGGTAGAGAGTAGGTTTACTAGATGGAGAAGAGATGGGCTAACAGATTGGTTGTGGCAGATAAAATAGATAGGCAAATGAGAAAGAGAGATGTGACTCATAAGGGAGGAAGAGTTTGAGAGAGTTGGGATTCTCTTGAATATAATGCAATTAGAAGACAAATTAGTATAGTACTATAAACAGTAAGGCAATATATCATAGCAACTTCTTAAACTAATTTTATGCAACTTAAATATCTTTCTATTTAAGGCTTTCAAATGACATGAAATTAGTAATTTACGAGGGACAGTTGGGTGTTGAGCGCATATAAAAGAGTGTTGTGAATAAGGAGTTTCTTAATAAAGATAAGGGGGTATATGGAGTGTGGGTGTCGTGGAGTATGGGGATAGTGAGTGGAACTTGGAGTTGGAGCTAGGTTTGTGTGTTGGGTGTTATATAGTGTAGGTGTGTGCAGGGGAGAGAGAGATGTGGTTAGGATTTAAGTTGTTTGAAATGGGTGCCATGTGCCACACTCATGCATTGTCCAAGTGGAACACACTTCGGGTGTAATCTTTATCATCCGAATTGCATAGAAATTCTATTTTATATTATATATATATTTCTTTTTAAAGATAAGCGTCCCTCATGTTAGTCACTAACAAAAAATACGTGTGGGTACATCTAGCACTACACATACACTTACACTCATACATGCATGCATATTTGTTTATTCTTAATAAACGTTTACATAAGGCCTAGGGGGTCTTGTTTTGGAGTCGGCTTCGAGTCCGTGCGTGAAGATCCGGGTTGTGCATGGGTGCACACGGCTACACACACTTTCGTTATTTATTATTATGATTACTTTTATTATAATAATTATTATTTTTATAACTTTTATTTATTTTCTAATATTGACCATGTTATGGCTCTGAGGTCCAAGCACCAAACGAATTCAACCACAAGTCTGACCAACTTGGGTCGTGGTACAATTGGTGCGAGCGCATGCGCAACCCACATATATATGCGCGAGCCCATCCTAATTTATCAATAAGATCAATAAAGTGTGCACGGTCGCACATATCGGTCTCGAGGTTCGGATCGTTTGCAACACACACACACACACACACACACACTTCACATAAGGGTTCAAGTTTCAAATTAATGCTCGAGTTTGGAATTGGTTTCAGATTAGTGTTTGGGTGCAGTTACCCAATTAATATAGGTGGGCCAGAGATCACGTCACAGATGTCAAAAGTTTGACAAAAGTCAAACTCGTCAAAACAATCATATTATCATCAAAGGTCAACGATTCAACATTGGCAAAAATCAGGGTCGCTACATTCTCCTCCCCTTCAAAGAATTTTTGTCCTCAAAAATTTAACGTACCTATTCGAAGAGATACAGGTATTGTTGGCGAATCTCTGCTTCCCTTTCCCAAGTGGTTTCAGTAGATGAGTGATTATGCCACTTAACAAGTACGAGCGGGATCCGCTTGGTATGTAAGATTTGCTCCTTATGGTCAAGTATTTGAACTGGCTTTTCGACTACCGTCGTATATTCTTTGAGCGCGATTGGTTGGTAATCCAATATGTAAGCTGAGTCCTTTACGTATTTCCTCAACATGAATACATGAAATACATTGTGCATACTTGACAGCTGAGATGGTAAAGCAATCCGATATGCAACTTTGTCGACTCGACCCAAAATTTTAAAGGGCCCGACGTAATGTGGACTTAGCTTTCCACATTTACCAAATCGCATCACTGCTTTGGTAGGCGAGATCTTGACGAAGATGTTGTCCCCTATCTGCAAGGAATGTGTTGTCTCTGAATGTATACGGACTAAAGGGAATAAAAGCAATAATTTTTACTAAGTTTACCCGAAATTCAGTACTCGTTCGCTTGAGGTCAGCATAGCTCTTCTATCGGCTCTGAGCGACCCTTAGTCTTTCCCGAATCAACCGAATCACTTCGGTTGTGCTTTCAATAATCTCTGGGCCCAATACAAATTTCTCCTTAGTTTCTTTCCAATTGAGTGGAGACTTGCATCTCCGACCATAGAGTGCCTTGAAAGGGGCCATCTTAATGCTTGTCTGATAGCTATTATTATAG
This sequence comes from Chloranthus sessilifolius, assembly GCA_021018995.1. Classification (NCBI taxonomy): domain Eukaryota; kingdom Viridiplantae; phylum Streptophyta; class Magnoliopsida; order Chloranthales; family Chloranthaceae; genus Chloranthus; species Chloranthus sessilifolius. The sequence goes on from CM037585.1 coordinate 10,428,869, forward strand.
GCGAATTCAATCAAAGGCAGGTGTTTGTCCAATGATACTTGAAAGTCTAGAATGCAAGCTCGAAGCATGTCTTTGATAATCTGATTCACCCTTTCGCTCTGCCCATCTGTCTGAGGGTAAAATGTCGATCTAAAGTTCAGTCTTGAACTCATTCCTTATTGAAATCATTGTCAAAACTTAGAAGAATATAATGGATTTCTATCCAAGACAATACTGGCTAGGATGTCGTGTAGTCTGACAATTTCCTTGAGATATGATTCTGCAAGCTGAGTGGTTGTATATCTCGTACTGTATGGTAGAAAGTGGGCGAATTTTATTAAGCGATTAACTATCACCCAAATCGCATTGTGCCCTTTCACAGTTCTAGGTAATCCAATGATGAAATCCATGGATATAGCCTCGCATTTCTATTCTACATGTTTAGACATGTTCCGCTACATCTTTCTTCAAGCCTCTCCACCAGAAGCTCTTCTTCAAATCCTGATATATCTTCGTACACCCAGGATGAATGACGTATCTTGATTTGTGAGCTTCTTTGAGAATAGTGTGTTGAAGTTCGGTATTGGTCGGTACGCAAAGTCGTCCCCTGAAAAGTAGTGAACCGTCCTCCCTGATGGAGAAATCCGGTTTAACACCATCGATCATACTTTGTCTGATTGCTATAAGTTCATCATCGGTCATTTGAAGCTCCTGGATGTAATAAAAAATCGTCGGTCAAATGCTAATATTGCCATCAATGCTCCTGAGTCTTGCACCTCGAATTTCGTGTTATATAAAGATATATCTTTGAATAGACGTCATCTGTGAATTCTCATGATGAGATTTGACAATTGAGTCAATGACTTCCGACTCAGCGCATTTGCCACATTCGCCTTTCCTGGATGGTACTGAATGGTGCAATCATAATCCTTAAGGAATTCTATCCACCTTCTTTGCCCCATATTCAGATCCTTTTGAGTGAAGAGATATTTCAGGCTTTTATGGTCGGTAAGGATTTTGAACGTCTCTCCGTAGAGATAGTGCCTTCAAATCTTTAAGGCAAAAATAATTATTGCCAATTCTAGGTCATGCGTCGAGTAGTTCTTTTCATGGTCTTTGAGTTGTTGATAACCGTAAGCAATGAGCTTATCGTGATTCAATACACAACCCAAATCGCTATATGATGCATCACTAAATACTATGAAACCGCCACTGCCTGGCGATATAGCCAAGATTGGTGCAAAAGTTAGCTTATCCTTAAGCTCTTGGAAGCTCTTTTCACATGCATTGTTCCATTGAAACTTCGTGGTCTTTCTTATTAATTGAGTTAGCGATTCTGAAATTTTGGAGAAACCTTCAACAAATCTTCTGTAATATCTGGCTACACCCAAAAAGTTGCGGACTTCGGTTACTGTATTTGGTTGTTCCCATTTTGTGATGGCCTCAAATTTAGTTGGGTCGACTTTTTTGTATTCTTTGGATATAACATGTCCCAAGAAACTAACTTGTTTTAGCTAAAATTCACACTTTCTTAGCTTTGCCTACAGCTGATGATCACGAAGTATCTGGAGGCCGACATGTAGGTGTTGCTCGTGATCTTCTCTTGTCTTCGAATATATGAGAATATCATCTAAGAAGACAACCACACATTAGTCAAAATGTGGTTTGAACACTTCGTTCATAAGGTTCATAAAAGATGTTGGTGCATTTGCCAACCTAAATGGCATTATTAGGAACTTATAATGGCCATATCTAATGCGGAAGGCAGTTTTCATAATGTCTTCTACCTTAACTTTTAGCTAATTATATCCTGATCTTAGGTCTATCTACGAGAAGAACTTCGCACCTTAAAGTTGATCGAAGAGGTCGTCAATACGAGGAAGTGGGTAGCAGTTCTTTATCATCAACTTATTCAATTGACGATAATTAATACAAAGCCGCATCGAACCATCCTTCTTCTTGACGAACAGAATGGGTGCTCCCCATGGAGAAACACTCAGTCTAATGAATCCGTTATCTAGGAGTTCTTGCAACTGCTCTTTGAGTTCTTTCAGTTCAACTAGTGCCATGCGATATGGAGCTTTCGATACTAGTTCTGTGCTTGGAGCTAAATCCACTGCGAACTCAATTTCTCTGTCTGGCGGCAAACTCGATAACTCTTCAGAAAATATGTTGGAAAATTCGCATGTAATAGGAATATTGGTAATATTAACCTTCTCTTCCCTTTGATCTTGTACGAATGTGAGATACCCATGACATCCATTGTTTATCAAACGTTCAGCTCGGATGGCAGATATAAAATGTGCGATGGTCGATTTAGTGCCATAGAATCTAAATGGTTTGCCCTTCTTGGGGCGAAAAGTGACTGTCTTTCTAAAGCAATCGGTATTTGCATGATGGGTAGATAACCAGTCCATGCCAAGGATTATGTCGAATCCTTATATATTCAAGATAATCAGATCGATTGATGTTTCGTGATCTTCAATCGGAACGATTACCGATTGTGTTTGTGACTACTGAGTTTCCTGTAGGGACCGATACTGATAAGATGAAGTCTAAGGGTTCAGGAGTGATACCCAATTCGAGCATGAATTGAGGAGTCATGAAGGAGTGCATAGACCCTGGGTTTATCAAGACGCGTGCCTTGCATTGACAGATATCGCTACTCTGGTACATGTGTATGGTACCTAAGTTTCATGTATATAACTAGTTGTATACATATAAAGGTGTCGTGATGTTCATGCAATATTATAATTGAAAATAAATGTCAAGGATATTTATCAATTAAAAATAATGTGATAATTTAATAATGTAATTATACCTTGGATTACGTCGTTGGTTGCATGGGCATCATGTGCTGAGACGACATAGGCGCGACCCTGAACTGTGGATCGAGAGGGCTTCTGAGTAGATGTCGATGTCGTCTTCTCTCTCTTCCATTTAGGACAATCTTTTATTAGATGTCCCTTCTGGTAAGAATTGAAGCACGAACCTGTGCTCCATCTATAATCTTCCAACTTATGTTGTCTCTTGCATCATGGGCAAGACTCGGTTGGTGCTGACGAGGTAGTACGCGTAGTCCGTTGTACTACCGATGCATCAGAGGTAGCCAGTAATGCGATACGGAAGGTACGCGTAGTCTGCGTAAGTACAGATATAGCTGATTTCGAATAGGTAGTATGGGCAGTTCAGGAAGGTGCTGAAGTCGAGAATTTTGCCCTCTATTGTTATTCTGTTACTCTCTTCTCTTGTGCATTTTCTCTATATCGCGTTTGATAATTAAGGCCTTCTCCATTACCTCGGTATAAGTTGCCAATTTAAATAATGAGATCCTCTCTTGGATTGCAAGTTTTAGCCCACGTCCGAATTTCTTCATCTTCATTAACTCTACAGCCACATGAAGAGGGGCATAACGTGAGTCTTGAAAATTCATACTCGTACTCTAACACGGTCATATTTTCTTACGTGAGAGCAATAAAATCGATTTTTCATTGTTCGCTGATGGATGTTGGAAAATATTTTTCGTTAAACTTTTCTAAAAATTCATTCCATGGTCATGGAACGTTCGCTCGGGTTTGATTCCTAGTTCTCTGAATTGACTTCCACCAAGGATCGACGTCTCTTTCTAAAAAAAATGTAGCACATCTCACCTTTTCATCTTTCGTACAAGTCATTACATCTAAAATTTTCTCCATCTGGTTAACCCAATCTTCTACAGTTGTTGGATTAGCCTTGCCATAAAAACTAGAAGGTTTCATCCTTCTGAATTCTTGAAATTCGATGGGGTGTTGTCTTGTGGCTAGTAGAATAGTCTATTGTGCCATGGTATTCGTCTGTTATGCCATTGCATTCACTATAGTCTCTAGGGCTTGGCTGACACGTGTATCGTTATTTTCTCCTCCTAATGGAATGTCATTAGCACCTGTGGCAATTTTGACTCCGTTCGAGGTGTTATCTGTATTAACAGTTCTTAGTCTACCTCATGGTGCCACGAGGATCTATCACGATTAAACAAAAGTTTAATCAGGAGTGCTCATAAAAGTCCAGTCTATTCTAATAGAATGTAAAGCCATGGTTTTGATACCAACTGTAATGACCCGAAATTCCTAATCCGAAACATATGAAAATTTCGGATTGCTAGATCATAATTCATAATTTATTATAGAAATTCTTTGATATCGATTAGTGAGCAAGCTATCAGAAATAAATTGAATGCAAAAATGTCCATAACTAAATCAATTTGCATTAATGTCCATGACGAAAGTGCAAAAATTAAAAGTAAAATCACCGGTGACTGTCGTTCGTCACACAAATAGTGGCACATAACATCCAAAGTAATTTTAATTATCTTAAGAAGTTCATCTAATCTATACCAAGTCTAAATCTCCAAAAGGATCTAGGGATAAAACTCCTTAGGGGGAAGATCTGCTTCGTCTTTCGGTATAAAGTTGAGATATTTTTCAAATTTGATATCTGAAACTACTTCTGTACCTGTGACACATAGTGTTGGGGTGAGCTAATAGTCTAAGCTTAGTAGAGAAAGTTCAAAGTCAAATTATATCTTATATGATCAATGCATAGTTCAATGACAAATTCAAAAGTAATTAAATGACAAAAACAGAATTTGAAAATATTATGGTTTCAAAAGCACATATTATGAGTTCCAGTTTCATATGAGATTCAATAGCATCGTTTCTTAGGTTTTATGAGAGTATTCATTAAATCGTTTTATTATCAAATTTCAGATGCAATCTTCTTAATTCATAATGACTTAAAAATATAACTTAAATATCATTAGCGTAAATATAATACTAGAGTCTCCAATTACCGATGGGAATCTCCTCCTAACCATCGCCGTTTAATGAATAATTTTTTAAGTGCTCAAGCCCTTACATTGTGAGAGATACTTGTGTGGTTGAATGGGCCGTCGAAATAGTTCAAAAATACCGAAAATACAGGATTCGGTTCAAATAAATCTCTTTAAATCACATGCAAAGTTCTAATACATAAGTACATAGGTACAATGGTTCATAAAATAATTCTCATTCTAATCCATATTCAAATTCAAAGGATTCGATGTTCAAAGGTATAATGATTCAAAGTTCAATAATTTAATGCAAGTTATCATTCAAAAAGGATTCCAAATATTCAGCTACAATTCAAAGGGTTTAATGTTCGAAATTTCAATAATTCAATGCAAGTCGATATTCAATAATTCTACTATTCAGATACAATAAGATTCAAATAATTCAAATTCAATTCTGATGATTATAGATCTAGTTCGAATACACCATTAAAGCCTATGATTCAAAGTCTAAAATATAATTGTGCATTGAAAATCTCCTACATTAGATCCTAACGCCGCAAAAAGGAAGTGATCCTGAATAATGCCTTGTTCGTGGTTTTTATAAGAGATCAGGTGGTCTAGAATGGATTATTGATGTCGTTGACGTGGGTCGGTTTCAACACATCAAGACGATTCTTATCCCTTAATCATCATCGAGGTTGTTGTAACCTTGATTGTTGTAAGAGGTTAACTTCAGTAGCCTCAGCGATCCACTATTAAGATCCAACGAGGCAGTTTGTGTTTAAAGTAGTATCGAGAAGTACTGCTGCATAATTAGAAATCGAGTTCTTCCCCCCACTTTTGTGTCCAAGAAAGATAGGATATGAATAAAAAGGGATTCTGACAACCAACTAATCAAACCATCGACTAAAATACAGCCCTCCTCCACTGTTTCTCTATCGAAAAACTTTTTATTTTCCTGGTTATAAAGGTATAGAGTAAGTTTACTAGATGGAGAAGAGACGGGCTAACAGATTGATTGTGGCAGAGAAAATAGATAGGCAGATGAGAAAGAGAGACGTGACTCGTGAGGGAGGGAGAGTTTGAGAGAGTTGGGATTCTGTTGAATATAATGCAATTAGAAGACAAATTAGTGTGGTACTATAAATAGTAAGGCAATCTATCATGACAACTTCTTAAAATAATGTTGTGTGACTTAAATATCATTCTATTTAAGGCTTTCAATTGACATGGAATTAGTAATTTATGAGGGATAGTTGGGTGTTGAAGGCAAATAAAAGAGTGTTGTGAATAAAGAGTTTCTTAATAAAGACAAGGGGGAATATGGAGTGTGGGTGTCGTGAAGCATGGGGATAGTGAGTGGTACTTGGAGTTAGGCTTGTGTGTTAGGTGCTATATAGTGTAGGTGTGTGTTGGGGAGAGAGAGAGAGATATGTGGCTAGGATTTAAGTTGTTTGAAATGGGTGCCAAGTGGCACACTCATGCATGGTCCAAGTGGAACACACTTCGGGTGTAATATTTATCATCCTAATTGCATAGAAATATATATATATATATATATATATATATATATATATATATATATATATATATATATATATCTTTTTAAAGATAATTGTCCCTCATGTTAGTTACTAACAAAAAATATGTGTGGGTACATCTAGCACCACACATACACTTGCACTCATACATGCATATATATATTTGTATATTTGTTTATTCTTAATAAAAGTCTACATAAGGCCTAGGGGGTCTTGTTTTGGAGTCAGCTTCGATTCTTATCCCTTAATCAAGATAATTCTTATCTCTTAAAGGTAGAGAGTAGGTTTACTAGATGGAGAAGAGACGGGCTAACAGATTGATTGTGGCAGAGAAAATAGATAGACATATGAGAAAGAGAGACGTGACTCGTTGATGAGTAGTGAAATATGATGATATTTCACCCCTAAATACCTATATTTAGCCGTCCGATGAAGGCTATCTGATGAGATTTGCTAGATTTGAAGTGTTTCAGGTAAATACAGTCCAAGTTTCTAAAACAGCCCAAGAATCCCGAAAATAATGTCAAAACACTGCTATTTTGGGTCATTGAGAACTTAGTGCGACTTGCAGCTCAATTTGGACCTTCAAGACGTCAGATTCAGGAAATTGCTAAAACATAAAAGTTGTAGAGCTCGTCGTCAGCTTTCCAACGCTTCAAGAATCACCTCAATCCGAGTTCGGTACAGAAAATTATGAGCAAAATACCGAGGCAGTATCTGATGCAAAGCTAGGCGGAATTCAAAAAATTACTCTTAGATGTCGATCGAGAGAGTATTAGGTTAGCTATTATAAAAAGGGAAGCCACGAGTTTCTTAGGGGATTATTATTTTTGCAATTAGAATATTATTCATTCTTTCTTTTTAGTTTTAGGGCTCTTCACTTTGGGAGAATATTTTCTTCATCTTTCAAGTCTTCTTCTCCTTCTTCAGGGTTTATTCGAGGTAGATTGTACCTAGGATTTGCATTATTTTTCTAGAAATTCATAGATTGTATTTAGGAAAAACAATTGCAAATATCTTTTGGAAGAAATAAAGAGGAATGACTTTGAAGAAAAAAGGAGATCAAACACCAAAGATGGCTAAAATCGATAGATCGGGAAGATCGATCCCTGAGATAAGTACCTATGTTTATGATTAATACCACGATCTATTATTGTTATCATGGAATCGTTTTGCTCAAAGTTTGTGTGATTGAAAATATTTTAAATGCTTTGTTATGACCGTTGATTAGCGCGTATCAACGTAGAATCGCAGATCTGGACTGCGTGATCTAGTAGAGCGATTATGTCTTGATTGTCGTGATCTAAATATCATGAGATACGCTTATACTTTTACATGACTCATACCGCAATGTTAAATTTGAGTCATTGTTTTTAGATAGGGTATCTTGGATTGATGATCATATTTTATTTCAAGTCATTTTCTAGATGAATGATGGTGTGAATGATGATTTAATAAAGCTGTGGGTTTTAATGATAAAAAGTGCGAATCTGGGGTAGCATATTCCTTGATCTCATTTTAATATTGTTCGTAGATTTATCAAGAATTAATTGTTTAGATTAATTTATTTTTACGCATTTAGGAAAAGTGCGTTAAGTTTTTGGTAAAATTGAATCGCCTTTGGTACTTCCTTAGGGACGTTTTAAAATCTCTAAAAGAATTAATTAAAATTCACGTTTCGGGTTCGACACCTGTTTCTTGCCATCTTTATGATAGATCTTGTGCACTGCAAGGTTACATTCTAAATCGATCAAGTTTTTATTCTTGGAAATCGGTGAAATTTTGATTAATTGGATAGGATTTTTCTGCATTTGAGTGTTTAAAAAATAAAATAAAAATAATAATAATTATTAAAATTTATTTCCTTATTTTTCTCTCTTTGATAAGATTTTGTGGAGTCTTTTAGGAAGTTTAGATTTTTAGGATACCTTCCTTAGGAAATTTAGGAAGTAGAGATTTTAGGACTTCTTATTTTAGATTTGGTAGGACTCTTTTCCTTATTTTCCTCTTTTAGATATTTTAGGATTTTCTAAATTTAGTCATTAACTTTTGTGGGACTTTTGTTTTAGGATTTTAAGAATCTTTCATTCTTCTCCTTATTTTTCTCTTTTAGGAAAGATTTTATAGGATTTTCAATTTTAATTTTTAATTTTCGAATTTAATAAAAAAAAAAAAAAAAATTAAAATTAAAAAAAAAATTTAAAAATTTAATTCGAATTTTAAAAAAAAAAAAAAAAAAAAAAAAAAAAAAAAATTTTTAATTTAAATTCGAATTTTAATTTTAATTTGAATTTAAAAAAAAAAAAAAAAAAAAAAATTTAATTAATTAATTAATTAATTTAAATTTTAATTTTAATTTTAATTTGAATAAAAAAAAATTAATTTAAATTTGAATTTTAATTAAAAAAAAAAAAAAAAAAAAAAAGAAGAAATCTTTCCTATATATTAGCTCATTTATCATCTTTGTTTAAATCGTTTGAAGCGAATTTTGTGGGTTTGTTGTGGATTCTTCAACCTGTTTGTGAGTGTTGGTGTATGAGCTTTACTCGTTCTCATCACCCACATCTCGCTCTGATTTAATCTTGAGATCGAAGAGCTTGTAGAGAGAATCGAAGAGTCGGAGGAATCAATATCAACAAAGCGAGACCATGGCGGACAAAGGAAAGAGAGAGATGAGAATAACAACAATGGGAATGCCAATAATGGAAATAATAGGAACAATAATTTTGATGAGGGCCCTAGAACACTGGAGTATTATAACGATCCTGGTTTTTACGAGGATCAGGAATGTATTATGCATGCTCCCATTCCAGGGAACCACTATGAATTCAAATCAGCAATGATTCAAATGCTACCAATTTTCCATGGGTTAGCAAATGAAAATCCGCACGTTCACTTAAATGAATTCACTGGGGTATGCAAAATGTTCAGAGTCCACAATGTCACTGATGAGATAGCGAAGCTCAGGCTCTTCCGTTCTCTTTAAGAGATAAGGCATAAACATGGTTCTATTCCTTAGAACCACAATCTATTCAGAGTTGGGCAGAGCTGCATCGTCAATTCCTTAAAAAATATTTTCCCATGACTAAGGCCATTGAATTGCGTCAGAAGATCCAGTTCTTTTCCCAACAACCTACAGAAACATTCCATGAATGTTGGGAACGTTTTAAGGAATTGATCAGAAGTTGCCCAAATCATCAAGTTCCAAGGTGGCAACAAGTCCAAAGTTGTTGCAATGGAGTCATTCCTGAAGAGAGACGCATGGTTGATGCATCTTGTGGTGGATCTTGTGCCACGAAAGAAGCTGACGAATTGTGGGCATTGTTTGAAAAGTTATATCAAACTTCGATACAAAGTGAGACACTGGGGCGAACCAACTTGAACCTGGCACCTAAATCTCATGTGTTGACAAAAGAGGGATTGCGATGTCAACAATAATGCCTCGAGATCTCTCAACAAAGTTTGACATCTTGTCCAAACAGATGAACATGTTGTTAGTGCTACAAGCAAGCTAAGCTCTGTCACCCCCACAGTGTGGTCAATTTGTGGCCACCCAGGTCATATGGCTAATGAGTGCCCTACTACCTTGTCATTCTTCCCTGATGAACCTAATCCTCAAGAGCAGGTAAATGTGGCTCAATCTTAGCAGCGGCAGGGTAGAAACGTGTACTCCAATACCTACAAGCCGGAATGGAAAAATCACCCCACCTTAGGATGGGGTGAATCGTACCAAACCGGCTGTAAACCAAAGAACATAGAGCCAACACAATGGGTGGACAACAACCTTTTCAACCAAATTTTTAACACAATTTTCGTCCCACAACGAATTTCGGTGAATTCTAATTTCCAGAATTCCAATTTCCAACAGAATGCTCCGTATTATCATCCAAATTCTGACTACCGAAAAAATCAGAATTTCAATCAGAATCTTAATCAATCTCATGCCAGTACTTTGAAAGATTCTGATCTGGAAGAAAAGCTTATGCGAAGCATGCAATCTTCGAGATGATAATGGACCAAGTCAGTCAATTGGCCAATCAACTGAGTCAGCGAGAGGAAGGTAGGCTCCCCAGCCAACCCATCAATAATCCTCGAGGCCAAGCACCATCTGAAGCAGGACCATCGAATAGTCAACAGTTGAAAAGTCACATTACGGTCTTTGAGAAGTGGACGAGAGGATCATAATGAAGGTGAAAAGCGTGTATAATGTGATGAAGATAGAGAAGGAATAGAGGAAAAAGAATCAGAGAAAAGAAAGGAGAAAGGTAAAGGAACAGAGAAAGAAAGAGACAAAGAGCCAGATAAGAAAAGTGCAAGAGCAAGGAAGAGAGAAAGAAAAAGTAATAGAGGAAGAGTTTCCTTCAACCGTCCAACAAGGACGTGAAAAAGAATCGGAAATGGAATCGCACCCTTATGTCCCAAAGGCACCCCTCAATGCCTAACTCCTCCATCTAGAATGGGAAAGGGACCGGCAAAAATGGAAGAAATTTTGAAACATTCAAGCAAGTAAAGATAAATCTTCCATTACTTGAAACAATCAAACAAGTCCACGATGCATGAGTTTTCAAAGATTTGTACTTTCGGAAGAAAACGCGTACTCACGTTTCAAAGAAAGTGTTCTAACAAATCAAGTCGATTCGATATTGCGATTGGAAACCCCACAAGGAAAGACCACAGGTCCCATTTGTTCCGTCATTGGTGGGCAACCAATTGGAAAAGCGTTATTGGATTTGGGAGCAAGTGTTAATCGATCCCATACTCAATGTCTGAGAAACTTCGGATTGGGTGAATTGAAACCTGACGGTCACCTCAAGCGGCGGATAGATCGGAAAGAAGGCCGAGGGGTGTTATCGAGGATGTTTTGGTTGGAATAGACAAGTTTGTCTTTCCGTGGACTTCGTTGTCTTAGACATGGAACCACTGAAATCAATCAATCAAGTCCCAATTATTCTTGGACGTCTGCGTTTCTGCATGCCTTAGCGCTTGCATTAATTGTCACACAGAGTCATGGGCGTTTCTTTTGGAAACATGAAAGTCGCTTAACATATTCCATGCGATGAACCATTTCCCTAATGAGGATGAGGTCGAATGTTTTTACATCGATCGGATGGGATGAAGCATTACCATCAATGCTCACCAAAGAGGAATTTGAAGCGCTTTGTTAGCCATCTATGAGGACAAAGGGCTTGAAAGAAGCGGTCGAGAAGAGAAAAGTCAAATTCATCATGTCAAGATGATAACTTATGTGAAGTTGTGACTAAGGTAGAACCACTACTCATCGAGGTAAAGGATGTCTTGACTCCATCAATTGGCGCACCACCAAGTGGAATTGAAACAATTGCCTAAGTCCCTCAAATATGCTTTTACGGGACCTCGAGAAACACTTCCAAAGTGATAATTTCATCCACATTATCGGAAGAACAAGAGAATGATTTGTTGAAGGTCTTTGAAGAGCACAAGGAGGCCATCGGATGGACCTTAGATCTCAAGGATTGACCCATCGGTATGTATGCATAAAATACATACGGAGGATGAGAGTAAACCATCGAGGGAACCACAGAGGCGACTTAATCCGAACATGCAAGAAGTCGTTTTAAAGGAAATCATTAAACTCCTCGATCTTTGGAATCATCTATCCGATCTCCGATAGTGAATGGGTTAGTCCGGTACAAATCGTTTAGAAAAAGTGGAATTACGTGAAAAGAAACTACGGAGGAGAATTGGTGCCCACTGTGAAACTACTAGATGGCGTGTGCATTGATTATCGAAAATTGAACACGACCACCGGAAAGATCATTTTCCCTTCCGCTCATTGATCAAATTCTTGAGAAGTTATGGGCAAGAGTTTTATTGCTTTCTTGATGGTTATTCGGATACAATCAAGTGCCCGTTTTCGGTGATCAAGAGAAGACAACATTCACGTGTCCATATAGTACGCGTTTGCATATCGAAGGATGCCATTCGGCTTATGTAATGCTACCACGTTTCAACGATGTATGTTGGCCATATTCTCGGACATGATCGACAAATTCATCAAGTCTTCATGGACGACTTCTCGGTTTTGGAAAACATTTAATTCTTGTTTGAATCATCTTTCACGGTGTGTTGCAGCGTTGTGTAGATTCCAAACTTGTTCTCGGTGGGAAAAGAGCCATTTTATGGTTCAACAAGGAATTGTGTTGGGGCATATTGTTTCAACGAAAGGAATTGAAGTTGATAAAGGCGAAGGTCGACTTAATTGCAAATTTACCACCTCCTAAAAGTGTTCGACAAATTCGATCATTTTGGGGCATCTTTGGATTTTATAGAAGATTCATTAAGGATTTTAGCAAGGTGGCTAAACCATTGTGCACTTTGCTTGGCAAAGATGTTCCTTTTGATTTTGATGAGGATTGCATAAAGGCATTCCTAAAATTGCATGAACTCTTATCAAATGCACCAATAATCCAACCACGGATTATTCTTTACCATTCGAACTCATGTGTGATGCATCCGATTATGCGATCGGAGTGTCTTAGGGCAAAGGGTGAATAAATTACCTCAATAATTTATTATGCTAGCAAGACATTAATTGATGCCCAATGAATTACCACCACCAGAAGGAATTATTACATGGTGTATGCTCGACAAATTCCGTTCCTATTTGCTTGGATCGAAAATAGTGGTCTTTTCGCACCACTCGCTTTGAAATATCTTTTAGCAAAGAAGGATGCGAAACCAAGGTCGATCCGTTGGATCACGCTTCCGTGAATTCAACTTTGAGATTAAAGATAAAAGGGGTTGAGAACGTTGTGGTGATCATCATCTAGAATTACAATCATGAAGAATCATCTATACGAGACCATCCGTGACACATTTCGGATGAACATTTGATGGCAATTGATGTATGGTGCAAAAGTTCCGTGGTTTGCTAACATCGTGAATTATCCGGTCATCGCGTAATTCCCGAGAATGATAAGAATCTCTTTTCTCCCAAATAAAATACTATTTGATGAACCATATTTGTTTAAATTAGCCGGATCGGATCATTAGGAGATGCGTGCGGAAGACGAGCAACTAAGCGTCCTAAATTTTTGCCATGTCAGCTGTGGAGGCCATTTGAGACGAAGACCGCATGAAAATCCTTCAAAGCGGATTCTCGGCCCTCAATCTTTCGTGTTGCTCAATCTGCAAGGAATGCCAGCGGTGTCAGACTTGGCAATATTTCACGACGAAATATGATGCCCCTTAATCCAATTCGATTGTTGAAATTTTCGATGTTTGGGATTGACTTTATGGGTCCTTTTCCACCATCCTTTGGGTATTCATATATTCGGTGGTATTGACTATGTCTCCAAATGGATTGAAGTGTGGCAACCCGATCAAATGATCACAAGGTTGTGGTCAAATTTACGAGAACATGTGTTTAACCGATTCGGGATCCCAAGAGCAATCATCGGTGATGGCGGTTCGCATTTTGCAATAGCCATTTTGCCACTTTAATGAAGAAATGCGACGTCACTCACAAAGTCGCTTCGCCATACCATCCAGACTAGTGGTCGTGGAAGTGTCTAACCGGAAATCAAGCGAATTCTAGAAAAGGCAGTGACGATAGATAGAAGAGATTGGTCAAACCGCTATCGATGCTTTGTGGGCCTATCGTCACGCATTCAAGACACCGATCGGAATGTCTCCCTTGAAATTGTCTCTGGAAGGCATGTCATCTTCCGTCGAATTGGAGCATAAGGCATTCCAGGCGATCAAGCGATTTAATTTCGATATATGCGGCGAAAATTGAATCGAAGGTTAGAAGAGTTACGCTTCGATGCGTATGAAAATTCAAAGATGTACAAGGAAAGGTACAAAAAGTTGCACGATCAATTAATTTCTGGAAGGAGTTTCATGTTGGCCAAAAGTTTGGTTATTCAATTCCGACTTAAGCTTCATCCCGGAAATTGAAATCTAGATGGGAAGGCCCGTTTGTTGTTTCCATTAGTGAGCACGGTGCAATTGAAATTCAAAGCCTTCAGGACAATCGAAGTTTTCAAAGTGAATGGGCAAAGACTCAAACCAATGTTTGAGCCGATGACCCATTTAAGATTGAGGCGATGCACCTTAGTGATCCAGATTCTTGATCAATGAAGAGGTCAGTCGACACTTAAACTCCGCTTCACGAGGCAACCCGGTGTGTTTTATTTAGGAGTTGGACACGGGTTTAGTTTAGGATTTAGGATTTATTTCTCTTTTTGTATGTTTAGTTCTAGAATATTAGTTTTAGTTTAGTTTAGGTTATTTTAATTTCCAAATTAGTGTAGCCACATTACCTTCAATCTATTTTGGTCATGTTCTAATTTGATGCCCATATTCTCTTTTGATCTTTGTGTTGAGGTACTTTTCAACAGTTTGGGGTACCTACTTATTTCAAACAATGAGGACATTGTCATTTTTAGGTTTGGGGTATGTATGATTATCTATCTTTCATCACTTATTTTTGATTTTCTTTGAAAAAAAAAAAAAAATTTTTGGAACCATCATACATGATTTACTTTGCAATAGTTTTCAAACTTTAGTTGATGATGCATGTGAATTTAATTTTGAGAATATTGATGTCATATTTTGAATACTTGTATCTAGGATGATGAAGCTTAATGTGATAATTTGTGGATGACTAAATTCATGCTTAGAATTTTTGCACTTATACCAAGCTAAGACTTAGAAATCGATGAACTATTTTGAGCGTTGAATCTTAGGTTCTTAGTGGAGACTAAACCCGATAGCTTTAGAGCTAATTTCCGTCATTGATGAGTGAATATATAAACTCGGAGTTTTCTTTGAATCTGAATTATTTTGCATAATCTCATACATTTTATTTTGGCTTGTGACTTTGCATGATATCAAATTCATATTATTGTGTTAGAACGCATCTTTATCTATATCTTCAAGACAAATAGGCAAGGTTACCATCTTTTAAGGAAATGATTGAAGGCCATCTTTGGCTCGTTTGTGCTTAAAATGCCCCACCTCATATAAATTTATCCTTCTAGTACCCTTTGAGCCTATAGAAAATTTACCCTTATACATTCTTTGATAAGCCACGTTAACTTTAACCCTTCACAATTTAAAATTTAGCTTTACCTTCTTATTTAGAGAAATTAGGAACGAGGGATGAAAATGAGCGAAAAGAGAGTAAGTGGAGAGATAATGAGTTATGGTGTTTACTGAGAGTGTATGGCAAATATAAAAAGAAAAAAAGGGGAGAGAAAAAGAAAAAAAAAAAAAAAAGGAATGAAAAATGAGGTGCTTCAAGAAAAGGAAATTCAAAAGAGAAGAAAGAATGAGAAAAGAAAAATATTGAAAAGAAAAAAAAAATGGTGAGAAATTAGAAAAGAAAAAAAAAGAAAAGAAGAGAAATAAAAAAAAATAAAAAAAAAAATAAAAAAAAAAAATCAGAAGTTAGTTCCTTTTCCAATTTCTCAGAAATTTTGAATCACAATTCCCTTTCTTTCTTACCCTTACCTGGGCCCCATTACAACCCCACAAAAGACCTTCATGATCCGATCTTGCATTGGTAAGTAATCGTCTTGTGGAGAGTCAATATATAATACTTATGACACTTGATATGACATGCTTAGGATATACAAGTATCTTATTTTTGTTCATTGATTGGCATCGTGTTTCATTTATCATGTGAGACCTTTTTATTTGCTTTGTATTGATCTCTCACATGTGTGCGAAAACTTACCCATCATCGGAGTGATTTTATTTTGAGAGTATACCTAAAGTGAGGATTGAGTCGAGACAACAGATCCGATGGTTTTCCGTTGGACTAGTTCGAGATGGATGATCTTTGGTTTTGGTATGCACACACTTCACGTTTAGGCATGAATGAATGAGTTATCTAACAATTTGAGCATTAAATTAATTTGAATGGATACTAGCATGATTGACATGACTTTAATATTTGAGATTGATGATTCACATACTGAAGCAATTAATGATTTTTGTTTTTTTGAATAGTACATATGTTATAAAAAAAATCATGTTTTGAAAACTAAATTTTACCGATGGTTTGAAATTTTTGGAAGTTTGTGGGTAACTTCACTGCAAACCCTCAGGAGACACAACTCCTCCACTAGGGATCACCTAGGGGTTTAAAGGCTTGTTGCACATGCTAAGTGCAATCGTGTTCCTACTTAAAGTGGCATTTAAATTTTAGGATGTTAGTTTGATTTGCTTTATATTTCTATCATTCTCTTTGCTCGAGGACGCAAAGTGTAGGTTTGGGGTGTGATGAGTAGTGAAATATGATGATATTTCACCCCTAAATACCTATATTTAGTCCGATGAAGGCTATCGATGAGATTTGCTAGATTTGAAGTGTTTGTAAATCACCAAGTTTCTAAAACAGCCCAAGAATCCCGAAAATAATGTCAAAACACTGCTATTTTGGGTCATTGAGAACTTAGTGCGACTTGCAGCTCAATTTGGACCTTCAAGACGTCAGATTCAGGAAATTGCTAAAACATAAAAGTTGTAGAGCTCGTCGTCAGCTTTCCAACGCTTCAAGAATCACCTCAATCCGAGTTCGGTACAGAAAATTATGGGCAAAATACCCAGGCAGTCTCTGATGCCAAGCCCGGCGGGAATTCACGCAAACTACTCTTCTATGTCAATCGACGGTGGTACTACGGTTAGGCTATTATAAAAGGAAGCCACGAGTTTCTTAGGGGATTATTATTTTTGCAATTAGAATATTATTCATTCTTTCTTTTTAGGTGTTAGGGCTCTTCACTTTGGGAGAATATTTTCTTCATCTTTTCAAGTCTTCTTCTCTCCTTCTTCTAGGGTTTATTCAGGGTAGATTGTACCTAGGATTTGCATTATTTTTCTCTGAGAAATTCATAGATTGTATTTAGGAAAAACAATTGCAAATATCTTTTGGAAGAAATAAAGAGGAATGACTTTGAAAGAAAAGGAGATCAAACACCAAAGATGAGCCTAAATCGATGAGATCGGGAAGATGCGATCCCCGATAAGTACCTATGTTTATGATTAATACCACGTCTATTATTGTTATCATGGAATCGTTTTGCTCAAAGTTTGTGTGATTGAAAATATTTTAAATGCTTTGTTATGACCGTTGATTGCGCAGATTAACGGTCAGTAATCGCTAGATCTGACCGCAGTCGATCTAGTCAGAGAGATTATGTGCCGATTGTCGTGATCTAAATATCATGAGATACGCTATACTTTTTACATGACTCATACCGCAATGTTAGGCTGAGTCATTGTTTTTAGATAGGGTATGCCGGATTGATGATCATATTTTATTTCAAGTCATTTTTCTAGATGAATGATGGTGTGAATGATGATTTAATAAAACTGTGGGTTTTAATGATAAAAAAAGGGGTACGAATCTGGGGTAGCATATTCCTTGATCTCATTTTAATATTGTTCGTAGATTTATCAGTAATTAATTGTTTAGATTAATTTATTTTTCTGCATTTAGGAAAAGTGCGTTAAGTTTTTGGTAAAATTGAATCTGCCCTTTGGTACTTCCTTAGGGACGTTTTTAAAATCTCTAAAAGAATTAATTAAAAATTCACGTTTCCCTGTGGGTTCGACACCCCTGTTCTTGCCATACTGCAATAGATCTTGTGCACTTGCAAGGGTTACATTCTAAATCGATCACTCGTGAGGGAGGGAGAGTTTGAGAGAGTTGGGATTCTATTGAATATAATGCAATTAGAAGACAAATTAGTGTGGTCCTATAAATAGTAAAGCAATCTATCATGACAAGTTCTTAAAATAATGTTGTGTGACTTAAATATCATTCTATTTAAGGCTTTCAATTGACATGGAATTAGTAATTTATGAGGGATAGTTGGGTGTTGAAGGCAAATAAAAGAGTGTTGTGAATAAAGAGTTTCTTAATACAGACAATGGGGAATATGGAGTGTGGGTGTTGTGAAGCATGGGGATAGTGAGTGGTACTTGGAGTTAGGCTTGTGTGTTAGGTGCTATATAGTGTAGGTGTGTGTTGGGGAGAGAGAGAGAGATATGTGGCTAGGATTTAAGTTGTTTGAAATGGGTGCCATGTGGCACACTCATGCATGGTCCAAGTGGAACACACTTCGGGTGTAATATTTATCATCCTAATTGCATAAAAATTCTATTATATATATATATATATCTTTTTAAAGATAAGCGTCCCTCATGTTGGTCACTAACAAAAAATATGTGTGGGTACATCTAGCACCACACATACACTTGCACTCATACATGCATACATATTTGTATATTTGTTTATTCTTAATAAAAGTCTACAAAAGGCCTAGGGGGTCTTGTTTTGGAGTCGGCTTTGAGTCCGTGCGTGAAGATCCGGGTCTTGCATGGGTGCACACGATTACACACACTTTCGTTATTTATTATTATGATTACTTTTATTATAATAATTATTTTTTTATAACTTTTACTTATTTTCTAATATTGACAAAGAAAGGCTTTGAGGTCCAAGTACCAAACGCATTCAACCACAAGTCAGACCATCTTGGGTTGTGGTATAATTGGTGCGAGCGCACGCGCAACCCACATATATATATGCGAGCTCATCCTAGTTTATCAATAAGATCAATAAAATGTGCACAATTGCACATGTCAGTCTTGGGGTTCGGTTCGTGTGCAACACACACACACACATACTTCACATAAGGGTTCGAGTTTCAAATTAATGCTCAAGTTTGGAATTTGTTTGAGATTAGTGTTTGGGTGCATTTACCCAATTAATATTGGTGGGCTAGAGGTCACGTCACAAACGTCAAAATTTTGACCACAGCCAAACTGGTCAAAACAATCGTATTATCATCAAAGGTCAACAATTCAACATTAGCAAAAATTAGGTCGTTATATTAATAGCTTTTTTTACATAAGTTACTCTACAATGGGTGTGTCCACACGTCACGAGTGGGCAACACAATCCCCATGTCCTTGTGACTGCATAACTTGTACATACTCAGTAGGACTGAGTCCGTATTCATGCAGCCGCAGGGACATGGAGACTTCAATGTCCATTCATGATGGGTGGACACTCATTGTAGACTAATTCTATTTTTATATACTGGTCTCAATTGCCTCCCACCAATAGGAACCGAAAAATGTGTTAAGACTAAGGTGCGAACTTTGAAAAAGTGTATCAATTTAATGGGTGGGACTTTTAATTACTGCCCAAATTACTCAGTTTTTTATTAATGGGTGCATTTATATTTTAAGAGGGTATTAATAATGGGACACCTAAGTAGAAGGATAAAGGTTGCATTGTCATAAGTAGGGTTGCAACCGAGCCCGGCCGAGATCGAGCTTGGTTCAACTCTAGCTCAACTCTACCTTATATGAGTCGAACTGGAACTTGGCTCTAGGTCCTTCGAGCTTGAAAAGTCTGAGCTCTAGCTCGGCTCTATCAAGCTCGAGTAGAGCCGAGCCGAGCTTTGACCTAAGTATATTTTATTATTAATTTTTTCTCCTAATGTTGTTTTAAACAATATCTTCTTTTTTTAATAGATGAAACCTTAATAAAATTTCATAAATGAAAGTCGTCATATCTTTTAATCCCTTAGTCCTTATGGATTTAATGGATTGATTAGAGAAAAAGATGTTAAAATTTAATGTGAAATATTGATTAAGAGCATATGTGTTGGTTATAGGTGATGATTGGTTGGTCAATTACTGTGCTAGTGGTTGTGTATTGAGACAAAGCGAGAAAGAGCTTTAATAGTTGCGGGGAGAAAGTGAGAGAGAGAAAACTTCAATATACGATTATAACGATTATACATTTATTTCATAATTATCTGTTATAAAGTAACTGTTAGTTGAATCTTATTCTAAGGTGAACAAAGTAGAAAAAAAAAAAAATCAAAATTATATACATAGTGACAAATTTCGTTGAATTTCGGCGAAATTCGACGAAATTTCGCGAAATTGGGGTCAAACGAAATTCGACGAAATTGGGGTCAAATGAATTTTTTTCTGAAAGGTATCAAAATTAATCCAAAATGTACCGAAAGGATCCCCCACCGAAAAATTCCCAAAAATGAAATTTGTCACTATGATTATATATATTATATTTTATTATATATAAAAGTATTATATACTATTAATCAAGTAGAGCCGGGCAGAGCTAAGCTTTACAAGCTCAGCTCTAACTTGGCTCTACTTCAATCGAGCTTTAAATAAAAAATTAGGCTCTGGCACTCGAGCTGAGCTTAAGAGATCAAAACCTTTCATTTTTGGGCCGAGCCGAGCTGGCGAGCTGGCTCGACTCTATTGCTGTGACAGCTCAGATTTTCCCAACCTGAATTTTTCGAAATATTTTATTTATTTTTCTTTGACTTTACCCAAAACCAACTGAGAAAATCCGAAC
This sequence comes from Chloranthus sessilifolius, assembly GCA_021018995.1. NCBI lineage: Eukaryota > Viridiplantae > Streptophyta > Magnoliopsida > Chloranthales > Chloranthaceae > Chloranthus > Chloranthus sessilifolius. Next base: position 10,449,591 of record CM037585.1, read on the forward strand.
CACCAAAATCTAATATTACATTTCTGGTACACAATTTTTCTTGGCACATCCACAACTTGCAGAAATTAAAACATATACTACATAAATGGCATAAAAAACATCCCAGCTCTAATATCCAATATGAATAGTAAACTAAAACAAACAACTAGTGATGACTAACCATTACCTAGCAGTGGTGTACAAAACATGCATAGTAGTACAAATGTACCAAGCTTGAGCTTACCAAAATCCACAGAGCACTAATTCTACGATCTCAGAATATAATACAAATCCTTATGTGGAAGATCCTTCTTTTCTAGTGTGTAGTCTGGGCCTCCCTCAAACCTACACCTGTGACGTATAGTCGGGGAGAGCTAACATCTAAGCTCAGTGGAAAAACTAATACCAATATACATCTCATCACATGCATAGATTCAAAGACAGATCAACACATTTTCAAATTCAAGACAAGCTGAATTCAAGGTCATTTTTCCCTATCAAAATTGAAACTGATGTCAAAAGCATTTTCTTATCAAAATCGAAACTGATTTCAAAGTCAAACTGATTTTAAAGGCATTTTCTTGTCAAAATCGAAACTGATTTCAAAGGTATTTTCTTATCAAAATCGGAATTGATTTCAAAGGCATTTTCTTCTCAAAAGTATTTTCTTATCTTTAATTTACTGAATTCAACTTTCAGTCACTTACATATCTTACATATTCATACGTTGGCTTACTTACATGTCTTACACATTCTTACTTGGCTTACTCACATGTCTTACATATTCTTACTTAGCTTACTTACATGTCTTACACATTCTTACTTAGCTTACACAATTCGATTCATGGATATTTCGTTGTGCCGATTCGATTTACGGAGACTGTCGTGCCAGTTTGATTCACACACACTTATATAGTTTACATATTCGATTCACGGATATCCCGTCGTGCCGGTTCGATTCATGGAGATTGTCGTACCAATTCGATTCACGATTAGCCGCCATGCCTGTTTGATTCACGGATATCCTGTCGTGCCAGTTAAATCATGGGTTTAATCGCCATACCAGTTCGATTCATGGATATCCCGTCATGCCGGTTCGATTCGTGGGTTTAACTGTCATGTCGGTTTGATTCACGGATATCCTGTCGTGCCGGTTCGATTCATGGGTTTAACCGCCATGCATGTTCGATTCACGGATATCCTATCGTGCTGGTTCGATTCTACCCTAGCAGCCCACAATGTACCATATAATCTACCAATAGCAGTCCACACATGCACATAAAATCCTCCCATAGCGGCCCACAACACTCTTATAATCCGCCCATAACAGTCCATGGTATTCTTACAATCCGCCCTAGCAGTCCACTTCAATTTACTTAACTTATAGTTCGATTCGGATTCAAATTTACGTACATATTCGATTTGGATTCAGTTTAAAGTTCACATTTGCTTCAAATTTAATTTCTGAGTTCGATTCAAAACTTGCAAAACTCACACACACAATGTTCAAAAAATGGAATTCTTTAGATGATTTATGAAGGGTAAAATACGATGTTCAAACGAAAATCATTACTTGATTCGACATTTCAATAAATTTCCAAAACAAACCAATATGTCAAAGGTTCGATAATTTAAGGCTTTTGAGTATTTCAAACATTAAAAATATTCAATCACGTAATAACTTTAAGAAATTCAAGGTTTCAATTGCAAAGAGTTCAAATACTAATTCATGTTCAAATCAAAACGTATCACATTTCATTCGATCACATCAAACATCTATGAATTTAAATCAAAAATGCAATTGTGTATAGAACTTTTCCCACCTTAAACACGAAGTCAAATCAAGTCTTTCCCTTTTTCAAACCAACTCTCACATCATGTACCCATGCTCATACCTAGAACACATCATTTCATAATTCATACATCAGAAATGGCATAAAACGAAAGACTATAAGGCTTCTCCCAAATCCTCCTAACAAAACACAATAAAATCTTGAATATGCCCAAATCGATCGATCGATTCCCTATTCAATCGATCGTTTTCCAAATTTGATCCATCGAAATCTATTTCGATCGATTGATTTCTTTCAGAAACCAAACTTCTGGCACTACAAACTTGATCGAGCAATTTTGAAATTGATCGATTGAATTTAATTTCGATCGGTCGATTTCCCCAGAATTCATTTAACACTCATACTGTCTCTCTACTTTCGGTCGATGCACAATTCGATCGATCAAAATTCATTTCGATCAGTTTTCCAGACAAATCGCACTTCACACTCTTATGTCAAAATCGATTGATTGAATCCAATTTCGATCGATCGAATTTGACAGATTTCATCAGTCCCTTGGGTTTTATCTTCCCAAACCCAATTTTCTCTCAATTTTACATCCTATTCATTCCAAATCACACACAACTAACACTAACTAATTCCCTACAATTTCAACCACTAAAATTAAAGGAAATCTAACCTTTCAAGCTTGTGAGATTACAATCACAATCGATCGACAATTTGAACTCTCTTGCACGTAAAATGGGTTTTGAAACCTACTATCACGCAATCGGAGCGAAACAAACTCAAATCTTTTGGATCGTTCTTGTGAATTAAAACTCTCGCGAGGTTGAGCACCTTGAACATGCGATGGAGCCGATCTCGAATCAAAACAAAGAGGGTTTCTCTCGCTCTCAAATCATCCCCACGCCGATGATTGACGTTTCTCTTCTGATATCAATCGAAGAAGAAGTTTCGAAGGTGGGATCCACCAAGATGCAAGAGCGTTGGCTCCTTCTCCTCTTTCTCTCTAGAAACCCAACCTCTCTCTCTCTCTCTCTTGTTTCTCAACCGGGTAAGCAAATGAAACTTCCAAAGGAAGTTTCACTTTATATCCAAACGAGCTTGGTTTTGGCATAAAGCATGCACACTGAAGCGGCGTACAAGCTCTCATCATTTGACTCGATGTGAAACTAATACACCTAAAACAATGTATAAGTTCTCATCGAAAGGTCAAAATGAGATTTCCTATAACATAATATCGTGAACTTCAAGTGTGTGGCGCATACTGTGCCAAACACGTACATATAGTCGGATGTACAGGCATTGGAAAATTCAGGTTGTTACATTCTTCTCACCTTAAAGAATTTTCGTCATCAAAAATCGATGTACTGTATTCAAAGAGATATGGACATTGGGTAATTCCTAACAAAGGTAGTCATGTTGTCCTTTAGAATAAAAAATTCATCATTAACAGAAATCAGGGTCATTACATTCTTCGAAAAGTTACGTATCGTTAGTCAAAAGGTATGGATATTGTACCCACAACATATTTACGCACATGTAACAAAACTAGCTACAATCGATTAACACTTGTCCTTGCAACAATTTATCCACAACTACTTTACAGAGGTCATTCCTCCCGCACATCGGGACAATTACCATGCATATCCACAACTAATTTAGCACGATTATCCACCACTAATTTATCCATATGCATAATACCACGATAGCCACAAGAAACTATCCAAGCATGACAATCATGCTACCCTGTAACCGCATTCAAAACATCCATAACTAGATTTAAAATATCCACAACTATTAGTAATTCCTAATAACCTTTTAAGCATAAAACAAAACGCTGACATCCATCTAATCGCAATGGTCAAAGCGTGAATAACCATTCTCAAATACAATATAACGCCATAATATAACTAAGGTGTGTCAAAATCACAAAAATATGCAATTCATCGATCAAGGTACTGCACCACTACCAGGTCTAAATCATAAGCTATCTATCATAACCCTTGAGTAGATGAGGACGTCGTGTTCCCCTTGCTTGCTTTGGGACAATCTTTTATTTGATGTCTCGTTCGGCCACACTTGAAGTATGCGCCTATGACCCACCAACAATCCACTGTCCCTTGTTACCCTCCACATCGTGAGCATGACTCAACTGGTGTGGCTGAAGCAGTGCACGATGTTTGTTGCACTATCAATGCTCTAGTCAGAGGAAGGTCCGACTAAGTGGGCTGACGAGGTGCTGGCATCAATAGTCTCGACATCGTAGGCGTAGATGTCATCGTCCCTGAATTTGTAGCCCGAGTAGGTTGAAAGGGTTATGGCGTCAAGAACCTCACTTTCTTGCTTGCCTATTCGGAGGTATTAATTTACACTTGATGCATCCTATTCTTACTCTGCTGATCTCTTCTTTTATACTTATCCTCAATATCTTTTTCAGAAACTATAGCCTTTCCCATCACGACTCCATATGTTTCTAACTCGAGCACTGAAATTCTATCGCGTATGTTCGGCCTTAGGCCGTTTTCGAATTTATTGGCCTTCATAAGCTCTGTGGCCACATATTTCGGGGCAAACCTTGACAACTGTATAAACTCCATCCCATACTCTTGTATGGACATTCCCCCTTGTTCCAGATTCATAAATTCTTTTGTCATCTGACTTCTCACTTGTTTGGAAAAATATTCTTTGTTGAAAACTTCGACGAAGTCCTCCTAAGTCTATAACCCACCAGGGTTATCATGTTCTCTAATTCTTAATACTGACTTCCACCATGGGACAGCTTCACCCTCGAGCTAGAAAGAAGCCCAGCTAATCTTCTCATCCTTCGTACACTGTAGCCTCTGAAGGGGTTTCTCGATTTGGTTTAGCTATTTTTTCGCCTCAAGCGGATCTGTCTGTCCATAGAAATTAGGAGGTCTCAATATCCTAAAGTCAACAAATGATGAGGGCAATAGTGCTGGTGGAGGTGGCTGCTCATGATGACCTGTATTATTGGCGGCCATCAATGCTGTCTGCTGAGCCATGACATTAGCCACAACTTCCATGGCCCGCACCATCCTAACCGCTACTTCATCTCTCTGATCTCTCTCATCAGGAGGGTTTCTCTGATCTCTATTTGAACCCGTAGGGATCTCATCCCCACTTCTCAAATTTCTCTCACAACCGCCTCTAGGTCGTCCTCTGTCAGACATGATGATCTATTACAATGAAACACAAGTTTCTATTAAAAATCAATTACTATATTCGAACAGAACTCCTAACATATCACAACTTATCCTTTGACATAATATAATGTTACGTCTATGGACCTACGACCATATTCCTATACCTACAGCTAGGGCTCTTAGTCTCATGGGAGACTTAACGCCTAGGATCCGACAAACCTAAAGTCATTCAGAGACATGACTATGAATTTTTAGAAGATTCTAGAATAGGGATTGTACCCCTCCTACGTTTCGACATAATCTAATGCCATCACATTTGAGTCCCAATAAGACCTAATGTCTAAGCTTTGAACCAACAGTGATAGAGTCACAGCTGGGTCTCCTGTGTCTCAAATAAAATCTACTTCCATAGCTTTGATACCAATTGTGACAGAATCACAGTTGGGTCTCCTGCGTCCCAAATAGAATCTACTGCCATAGCTTTGATACCAACTGTGACAGAGTCACAGTTGGGTCTCTTGCGTCCCAAATAGAATCTACTGCCATAACTTTGATACCAACTGTGACAACCCGAATTTTCCCAACCTGAATTTTTTGAGATATTTTTTTTTCTTGAACTTTACCCAAAACCAACTGAGAAAACCCGGACCACCAGAATCTAATATTACATTTCTGATACACAGTTTTTCTTGGCACATCCACAACTTGCGAAAATTAAAGCAGATACTACATAAATGGTATAAATAACATCCCAGCTCTAATATCCAACATGAACAGTAAACTAAAATAAAGCACTAGTGATGACTAACTATCACCTAACAGTGGTGTACAAAATATGCATAGTAGCACAAACGTACCAAGCTCGAGCTCACCAAAATCCACAGAGTACTAATTCTACGATCCTAGAACATAATACAAATTCTTATGCGGAAGCTCCTTCTCTTCTAGTGTGTAGTTTGGGCCCTCCTCAAACCTACACTTGTGACGTATAGTCGAAGTGAGCTAACATCTAAGCTTAGTGGAGAAACTGATACCAATATACATCTCATCACATGCATAGATTCAAAGACAAATAAAAACATTTTCAAATTCAAGACAAACTGAATTCAAGGTCATTTTTCCCTATCAAAACTGAAACTGATGTCAAAAGCTTTTTCTTATCAAAATCGAAACTGATTTTAAAGTCAAACTGATTTTAAAGGCATTTTCTTATCAAAATCGAAACTGATTTCAAAGGCATTTTCTAATCAAAATCGGAACTGATTTCTAAGGCATTTTCTTATCAAAAGTATTTTCTTATCTTTGATTTACTGAATTCAATTTCCACTCACTTACATGTCTTACATATTCTTACATTGGCTTACTTATATGTCTTACACATTCTACATTCTTATTTGGCTTACTCACATGTCTTACACATTCTTACTTAGTTTACTTATATGTCTTACACATTCATACTTAGCTTACACAATTTGATTCACGGATATTCTGCCGTGCCGGTTCGATTCATGAAGATTGTCGTGACAGTTTAATTCACACACACTTACATAGTTTACATATTCGATTCACAGATATCCCGCCGTGCTGCTCCTTTATGTGACACCTGATCATGTGATTGATTACAACATAGCAACAAACTAATTCAAGACTAGTAAGTTACTAGGTTGTACAAGGCTACTTTTAAAAGAAGAATAGAAAATGTCCAAAAATAAATGCATGTATTATTGGTTGTACTAATACTTATTACATTAATTAGAAGAAGAGAAAAACCTCTTAACTCTATTTGCCTAAAGACACCAAGCTCTCTATGTGTAGCATTGGATCAACATAATCAAGGATCAAAATTCTAGATTTTGTTTCAGTTTCGGTCCCCATCAAAACAGAAATTTTGGACCGAAATTTCCCCCCTCATACAAAAATACCAAAATTTTGGGATTTCGTTTCGATTTCGGTGGGGACTGAAACCGAAATTTCGGTCATTTTGGCCAAAATTTTGATCCTTGAGTAGAATCCTCTTTTTCTGCTATATAAATCTCTTTGAAAAATATGAATAATATTATCCTATAATTGGCACGCTATGAAGATCCAAACAATTCTTTCTCGGCTTGGCTTGCGATCCATAGGAATTTATATTGACTATGGATGATTTGATGAAGAGTGGCGTAATGATCCCAAGGTACCAAAATCGGTATCGGTCTTGGGTATTGGTTTTCCCGAGGCCGATACGACTTGACCGATACCGATACGTATTGGCCTATTTTAAAAAATAAAATAAAATTGAACGTCTCGGTGTAAACTGAGACGTATCAGTTGATACTCGATATACGTATCGGCCAATACGGTATCGGATACCCAATACGATACATATCGGTTTGGCCGAGAATCGATACGTATCGGTATCGGCCGATTTTTGATTCCTTGAATAATTCTATTTCAATGTGTTTTATGTTGGTTGGAATGTGACACCCAATGACTTGTATTCTTTAAATGTGCATATTCTAACTGGACGTGGAGGTTTTCATTGATGAAATTACTTATTCCAAAGAGGCATATTGGGTGATAAATCTGTGCATCCAACTCAAAACCAATTGATAATGAGTGGAGGGGGCCAGGATATTATAAGGGGAGAGACGAGGCTGTAATTTACTCTAACATTGGGCAGCTTGATGATGAGATCTCTTACTGCTTAAAAAACACTAAAGGAAAAGGTAGACTGAACCAATCCGCCTGATCGAAACCGATCGAAATTTTGGGTTTTGGTCGGTTTTAGTGCTTGACGGTTCAGTTTCGGTGAATTTTTTTTGGGAAATCTAGTTATCAGTTCGATTTCGGGTTATTTTACCCGAAACCAAACCGATAAGAGGTGCAAAGTGTGATTTTAGGGTATTTTTATTTTATAAATATTAAAAGGCGTAAATATACACTTTACATGAGCACGTCGATATGTCTAACAGTGAGAATAGCTAGTGTTTCCTCACATTAGTTAAGATTTATTATTATTATTATTATTTTATCTTTATATGGCAATAAATATTCGATTTTGGTCTAGCCTGAAAACCAAGGATCAAAATTCCGGATTTTGTTTTGGTTGGGACTGAAACTGAAATTTTGCACCGAAATCTTCATCCCCATACAATTCCAAAAATTTGGGATTTTGTTTCGGTTTCAGTGGAGACTGAAACCGAAATTTTGGAGCAAAATTTTGGCCGAAATTTTTATCCTTGCTAAAAACTGACCCGACCCGACAACACCCTTGAGATAATGATTGTAATCTTTTCTCATTTCAATTGAAGGGAGTGGACCCATCACCTATAAAAAGTAAAATAAGAAAACACTCCTCAAACTGCAATCTACCCTCACTGAATTTGGAGACTGAAATGAATATTTGGAGTTTCTTTTTTCTGTTGAGGTTCGCACCTCACTGAATTTGGAATTTATAGCGCGCTCCTCCGCTCCTATTTTTTTATATCTCTAGAAACCATTCGGCAGGTAACCACCGACCACTATGCAACAGTCTCAGTTGTAATTCACTAACATTTTACTTTCTTATATGTCGTGACACCTCTCGGTGGGGATGCATCCAACGATTGTAAAGTTGATCAAAGGGTTCCTAGGTTTCCGATAGCCGTCCATCGACAGGGTTTAGGATATTGTGTAAAGTGTACCTATTTAAGAGGTGTGACTTTTAATTACCGTTCAAATTACTCTGGAGCTCCAATGGTCAAACATAGCTTGAGATCAGAATGTGGAGCTCATGGGGTGGTTTCTTTTGGTAAACATTAGAAGAAATGGAGGTCCCATTTGTTTTTATTGAATATATCTTACGTGTATATTATACCCACATGGTTAATCCATATTTGTATGATACACACAAGGATTTTGTACCTTTGGCTTCGGAATCAAGAACAAAGAAAAGTTCAAATTTTATTTTGGTTGACCTATAGACCTAGGGAATTATGTCTGCCTATACCAAATACCACCATAGTTTCCTTAATGTCATCTTCCCTAGAAGCTCCATCCCATCCAAATTGTAGAAATCCAACGAGCCTAATTCAACCTCACAAAACTGACTTGTAAGGTGAGATTTGCTCAAAATATAAAGAACCCAAGAAGGACATACCCACAAACGATGTGGAACAATTTCAACACGCCCCCGCACGTGTTTACGAGATTGAGCCAAATCACATGAATGAAAAATGAGTGCTGTGAGGAGAAAAGATGATTTTGATACCATGTAGAAATCCAACGAGCCTAACTCAACCTCACAAAATCGGCTTGTAAGGTGAGGCTAGCCCAAGATATAAAGAGCCCAAGAAGGGCCTGCCCACAAACGATGTATTAGAATATACCTTATTAGATAACTATTCACTTACCCAATCGATTGTGGAAATATGTCTTCTTCTTTCTATCGTTCTTCTTCTTATTTTCTTTTGTATTTTATAATTTTAACATGGTATCAGAGCCATTATCCTTATATCTTCTCTAGCCTTCTATATTCTACGTGGATGCTTTTTCTCACATTTTCTCTGAGCTTCTGTATCTATGTGGATGTCTTTTCTCACATTTTCTTTGACTCTTTATTTTTTCAAGATCTCTTTAAAGAGACTTGTCATATGATTCGTAGTTGGGAGAGATCATGACAGACTTGATCTAGCCACCGGCTCCGACAGACTCTAAGATGAGCGGGATGCGACAGTGATAGACTTCATAGACAAGCAGTAACCACCAACAAGCAAGATTGAATTTGAGAGATATATCGTGAATCTCTGTGGTTGTTACATAATTGCTTAACTGTTTATCTTTCAAGTTGGATGTTCTCATGTTTACATTTCAACTTAAGGGGGAGTATTAGAATATACATTATTAGATAACTATCCACTTACCCATGTTCATTCCCACTTCTAGATAACCACTGACGGTTATATTTGTAATCTTATTTATACACTTTCTTGTGTGAAAATATGGTAACAAGCCGTAAACAATGTAATCGATTGTGGCAATATGTCTTCTTCTTTCTATCGTTCATCTTCTTATTTTCTTCTTTATTTTATAATTTTAACACGATGTACGCTCCTGCACATGTTGACGAGATTGAGCCAAATCATATGAATAAGAAATGAGTGACGTGGGGAGAAAGAATGACTTGATACCATGTAGAAATCTAACAAGTCTAACTCAACCTCACAAAACCTACTTATAAGGTGAGGTTTGCCCAAGATATAAAGTGCCCAAGACGGGCCTGCCTACAAACTATGTGGGACAATTCCAACACAAATTCCCTTCCAAAACTTGTTACCTTTGACTTATCTAATCTTATCTTAGTCTCTTCTTAATCCTTCCATTTTAGCTTAACTATACTACCCAATATTGTAGAATTTGAATTGGATCGCAAAATCGTTTTGAAATTTGGGAGTCGAACTGAATCGTTAATCGTTAAATCGTAAGATACACAACCATTCTTTTAATCAGAAAAGATATTCAATAAATTTAACAAGTTCAAATGCATCCACAATATATTCTATAACATGTCTTTCATAAGTAGTGTAAACATATAAGCCAAATATGCCTAATTTTGTATCATCAATTCATGACTGTTGGCTTAAAATGAATCTTTAAAAGCAAACACCAACCCTCAAAATATTAATTAAAATCTTTAGGGGTATTTAAGATTCATCTGATCGTAGGAGTCATTTTCAACAATCAAAATTAAAATTTGATCCCATACCAGACAAAGATGAGAAAGAAACCCAAAATTTTAAACCCACCTGATATGTAAAAGTATTATAAGAGAGATTCCTTACGTGATAGAGAGGTTTTTATTAATTTTTAAGGAGAAAAAAAATATAAATAAATAAATAGATAAATTTTTAAGTTTTATGTATCATGGACGGTGATTCGTACAATTCAGGCCCATAAGTGATTTTATGCCAAAATCGAATCGTTTGGCTTGGGATTCGATTTAAATCATAAGATTCAAGTCATAAATTGTAGGATTTTGACATCATTAATACTACCCAATTAAACTTTCAAATCCCTAGAAACCCAGCAATCTTAAAAATTACACCCATCCTTACTCTCACTTACTCATACTGTCTTAGATTCATGGCATTTGTGACATCCAAGGAATGCTTCAACGGAGAAGGACCATAATTCTTGCGCTTTAAGATTAGGCAAGTAGAGGTTTGACACTTGTTAAACAATAATTAAAAACCAACAACTCTCCATAAATTGAGGTCTTTCCTCATTCCAAAGAGGAAAAAATAAATAAAAATAAAAGAGCTGAATATTTTTTAAGGTAGAGCTAACCTATGCGCCAATACCCTCATAATCTCTCTCTACACTCTTCCAAAACTCTAATGCCTCATCTCTTACCTAACTTCTACAATTCTACCAGCTATATTCAAACAAATAACTTTACATTATCGAGCATAGTGACGAATTTCGCCAAATATTTTCAAATTTCACCGAAAAAGGGGTCCGACAAAACTCTGGGCGAAATTTTCATAATTGAATCATCCAAATGTTCAAGTTTTTGTTAGTTTTGCTGAAATTCCCTTAATTTTATTGAAATTAGCAATTTTTTTTTTTATTTGGTCAATTTGAAAATAGTAAATAATATTTATAGTCTCTAAAATTTAAATAATATTTATAATTAGTGGATAAGTTTTTAACAAAAGTAGAGTTTGAAATTAATATTTAAGCCGTCTAAGGGGTTGTCACGACCCAGAATCCTTACCCGATATCGAGGGCTTAGAATTCCGTGTTATGACACCACATGCTGGTTAAGGCAATAAGCGGACATACACATAATCTATAAATTGACTTAGCATATGGATTGAGGCATTTAAGATAGCATTAAAAATAATTTACTCATAAATTAATAACGAAAAACGTAGACAATAATAATGAAGTACTTAATCCTAACCATGCATATAGGATATCAAATCAAAATCAGTTTCAGATAGGATAAAACGGTCTCAAATGTAAACTCACACCATATATCAAGGCTAAAACAAGTCTCTCAAGAAATAATAAAAACTAGAGTAAAAGGGTTCTCAATGCTGGTAAAAATCTGCTGGATCTACGCTCTCATCAAGGTGGTAGCCGACATCCTTGTTTATATGAGCCATCTCTCGGATCGTGACTTTCAAATCATCACGACGGGATAAGCGAATCTTCACATTAGATTTTGGGAGGGTGAGTTTACTCAATCACAGAACTCGGGAGTTGTACAATCGATCCACCATAACTTACTCGGTGGTGTGTAATCGCTTGAATTATGTGCATTTTTAAAATATAACCAACATCTTAAATAAATAAAATAAATTTATCCATAATTCATAGACTATCATAATCAAGACTGAAAAATATACTAATATAACATGAAGAGTGCATGATGCTTATATTTTCTTATCTCTTTTCCTATTTGTCTCATCAACTTAGCATACGTAACATATCGTAAGTCTTATTAATTACTCCATGCGCCTACACAACGTATTTCGCATCTTATCTTATTTAAACGATCTGTGCCAGGATCGCTGTTGAAGCCTACCACGCGAGGTCCACGTGTAGATAACCACCTAACCTCTATATCATAACATAAACCACCATTCAGCCAGATGAGGTTGCCGGCATAGTAACCACGATGTCCCCTTAGTTCGAGACAAGGCTATAATGTCCTTAAGACCCGTCTTGGCTGCAGACGTTAAGCCCTTACGGTGGCTTGTAAGGTATGGCACGTGTAGAAACTTAATTTATATTTAGCTGGCCTTCACAGCGTATCTTAACATATCATAACATTATTCGGTTCTGGGCTTAGGTCCCAATATTTTATATTTAACCACTTTCTTAATATATATGTGTCTTAACATATTCTTTTCTCATTTTTTTCTTAAAACTTAGTTAGAATAGGCCACAGTGCGATAGGCTTCACTAAACCACGTTTTCCAATAGACGGGTTCCGTAGTAACCTAGATGTACTTCGTGTGGTATCCCATACTATCATAGAGGGGTTGCATCCGTACATGGATGCCTACATTCCAAGTTTCATGTGATCGTGAAAGAAACCTCACCGTGACGAAGGCTTAAGTCATGTGTCATATTTTATTCTTAACTTATGTCGTATATATGCCTTATCGCGATTTTCTATATGAATGAATGTAATATGATAATATGAATTATAACATAAACCTTAAACATTTCAAATTTTTGAAGAAAATTAATAAAGAGCATAACATACGAAATATTAAAGCAAAACAGAAAATAAGACATATTTAACTATATTTATTTTATAATAGTGTTGAAACTATACTTCATTAAGGTTAATTATATTCATAAAATTTGGTGATTGACTGGTATAGCGATCCAACCTATTTTAAAATTCTAAAGGAGCGCATGTGTCAATTCAAGAATTGTATGAGGCTTAGAGGAGGTAATAGAATGGTAAGTATTGAAAAACGTCCATATTTGACCCCTTAAACTTATAGATTGTTATTCGATGCAAGCTATTTAATGTATTTTATTTAATCTTAGCGATTTATAAGTCTAGAGATAAGTTTAGCGTAAAGTAGTCAAAGAGTTAAAAAAATAATGTCAAACCCGTGTAACCTTGGATCATCTAAAACGTATCCCGACTTGCAGTTCAATTTTGACCTTAAAAATATTAAATTCGTGAAATTGCTATTTCAGACAAAGTTGTAGATCTCGTTGTCTTCTTTCCAATGCCATAAGAATTATATCAATCCGAGTTCGGGATAAATAGTTATGGCTAAAATACCGAGGCTGTGTCTGTTGAAGAGTTTGGCCGAATTTCACGAAAATCTGGGAAAAACGATCCTATCGATTTTGGGCCTAATTTCTATCTTTTTAAGACTCGAAATTTATCAAAATTTAAGGAAAAATTAGGGTTTTCTTTTTAAGAAATAACTAAATAATTTAAGATGGATTTAGAGGCACCCACCTGTTGAAGCGTGTTTCGAATCCTACGATGATTTGGGTTGATGGAGATCGGATTTGAGAGACGATATGCTCGAATCTTTTCGCTAGAATTCCTTTCTTACGATAAATTGGTCGCGGCGATGAGAAAGTTTGATGGTGTAAGATTCTCTGATAAGATTGAAAATCGATGGAGATCCGATGAGGAATATGAAAGATGTCACTGTCAGAGCTTTTGCAGAGAAGAGGGGATAAAGAGAGACAACTGAGAGAAAGAAATAAATATATATCTAATTTCCTGTATAGGAAGTAGAATTCATACGTGACAAAAGCTTGAGAAGAGGTTTTGCTCCCGCGCTTTGTGTAAGCACCAAGGTAAATGGTGATTCTCTCCCGAATTTACAGTTGTGCCCTTTAACCCGCTTCACTCTTCAAACGGGCATAACTTTTTATATTCTTATCGAAAATCGACAAATTATATATCGTTGGAATCGTATCGACGAGTACTCCGCATTGAGTCTAATATTGATATATAAAAAAATCAGACTATTTATAAAGTGAGTATATTCCGGTGTGGAGCATTAGCACCACGCACTGTGTGGTACATCATCTAATACCATTAAATAAAATTTAAAAATCTGGGTTATTACAGGGGTCCATCATGATCTAAATAACCAAATTGTAAAAGATTAGCTTAAATAGCCATCTGAATTTTTTAATTCAAAATAGTCAAAGTTGAGTTAAAGCTAACAGCTATCCTAATATATTCTTTTGGAAAAATCTTAAAGAATTTTTAAAACCATAAGGGTAGTTATGCCCTTTAAAGTAAGTTTAACTTGACATAACAGAGTTCAACAAATGCATTTGGATATATTAAGAAAAGTTGTATAAGTCTCGTATTGGATCCTCAACCCCTACAAATATACCGAAACAACTTTATTCATGAGGTTCTCAATGGGACATATTAGGACGGCGCTGAGGTTCAACCTGGTCCTATCCTGCCCAAGCTAGTTCCCAAAATTTTTAGCCTGACCTTAACCTGAGCTGCAATATATTCAACCCAAGCTCGACCCCTATTAGGCGCTTAGACGTTTTTGCAGAATTTTTTTGAGCAATTTTTTCTAATAAACTTTGGTTAAGCTATTTTTGGAGCTATTTTTTTAAATTATTTTTTTTAATAAAATTTGGTTGGGCTTAAACTTTTTTTTTTTATAATAAAAGTTTGAAAAAGATTAAAAATTAAATTAAATAATTATAAAGAACAACGATTAATCTCAAAATATTTAAGTAAATTATATTTAATTAATTAAATTTTTTTTTATAATTTTAAAATTGTCGTCCAAGATCCACGTGGAGCTCCACATGACACCCAAAACACGTTTTTGGGTGCCACGTGAAGCACAGGTGGACAGTTTAGATCAATATTTAAACAAAAAATTTTAACTCACAAGTAAAGGTTTGACGATTTTCATTGGTCCACATTTCATGATTCAAAATATACACGGTGGAGATGAGATTTTAATATTTTTTTTTTTAAAGATGATCTAAGCAATGCACTCAAGGTCCACGTGACACCCAAAAAGTGTTTTAGGTGCCACGTGGAGCTCCACGTAGAAGGTTAGAGGACGATGACCTTCCTCCCATACAGGACGGAGGCCTTTTTCATATATATATATATATATATATATATATATATATATTATACGGGCTGGGTGTTGGAACACTTAACCTAAGCCCGGCCCGAAATGATTCGGGTTGCAACATGTTTAGCCCAGACTGAATATCGGGCCGGGTTTGCTTGGAAAGAATCGCTTTTCCTGCTGGGTGCGGGTCAAAATCCGGGTCGGTCCGGGCCGGGCCGCCTGTTGAGAGCCCTATTTATTAACTTTGATTATAGAAAAGGAGCGACCTCACCCTAACCCTGTATTGACTTCTCTTCCATCGTCTGAAAACCCTTAACCTAACCGATCCTTATCTGTAAACCCTAACCTTCTATTGGATTTCTCTTCCCCAACCTCTTTTACTCTCTTCAAGCGCAAACCCTAACCCTAACCGATTTTTTTCTGTAGACCTAGCCGGTCTATTATTCTCTTCCCAGACGTCTTTTCTCTCTGCAAGCCCTAACCCTAACCCTAACCCTAACCCTAACCATGCTTCTATCACCAGGCCACTCCCCCCGCCACCTCACCCTCTCTCCCTCCGACCGAACCCTAAAAGACCATAATTTCGTAACCCCTTCTTCATCAAACCCTAAAAAGCGTGCCTCTGTTCTCGATGAAGATTCATACGTTGCAGCCATAGAAAGGATTGTCGAGCGTGATTTCTTTCCCGACATTCCAAAACTCCGCGACCGCCTCGACTGGCTCGAAGCCGTCCGATCCAACGATCCGATCTCCATCCGCGATGCTCAGTTGAAGATCTTGGAACGCCGCGCAGGCCGAACCCTAACTTCAGATTCCGGCAGTAAATTTCAAACCCCTTCTTCCTGTTTGACCGCGACTCCGTTGCATGTTGAAGGAACTTTAAATTTGGATTCATCTCCCACCAGAGAATCTTTATCGGAGGATTCTTATTCGCTTGACGAGTTTTTTCGGCGGTACACGAGCGAAGACAATGAGAGCTTTTCGAAGATCATGGACAGGGTGAATCGAAAGAAGAAGGAGAGGTTTGGGTATTTGTTAGAGGGTGAAAAGGAGGAACAGAAGAGTCTAGAATTAGAGAAGTGTGATCGGATTACGGATGGATACGGTACATCCGATCAGCCTCCGAGTACTTTAGATGGATGGAAATACAAGGCGAGGAATCTTCTGATGTACCAATCGACTGATGGTGAACCGCCCTTGACAGATGCCGAACGGGTGGAGCGGATTAAGGGTCTTACGAAGGAAGTTGATCGTGTGAACACTCGGTTCCATGGGAATTCAATGGACACCGCTCCGAAAGAGGAAGACACAATTGCGATTCTGTATACTCCAGTTGCAGGGTCCACACCTGCTGCTTGGCCGTTTCCGGATAGAGAAGCAGAAAGATTGAAGAAGTACGATTTGGAAGAATTGCGAAAGACGCCAAATCCATTCTTTGTTGAATCCAACAAGAAATCAGACAATGGGTATAACTTTGTGCGCACGCCGTCCCCTGCTCCAGGTCTCATCGAATCACCATTCATTACGTGGGGGGAGATTGAAGGGACACCTTTGAGATTAGAACCAGAAGACACCCCGGTTGGGATAGGGGGTAGCGGTGAAGGAGCCCATTTCAAGATCCAATCTATATCTACGAGAGATTTGAAGGCACATTCTCTTTCAAGGGATGCTGCACAGAAAGTGAGGGAAAGATCAAGGGTATTTAGAAAGCCGCCTTTGCCTTCGCCTGCCAGAGGTGGGAGTGCGAGCCCGAGTGTTCGGACTCTTTCTCTGGCTGCTCAGAAGTTTGTGAGGAATGCCATTGCAAAGTCATCTTCTTCTGTGGACGAAACCCTTCGAGCAAGTTACCGTGGTGCAAGTCCCGGGTTAGGGACTCCGAAAGTCAGAAGGAGTGTGACTAGGTTTGCGAGAGATGGGAGTGTGGGATCAAGGTCAACGTCGATAAGAGAGGGTTCTAATCTTCCCTGGTGATGTAAATTTATTTGTTTCCTTTTATTCTTATAGTTCTGCAATGTGGTTAATACTGTATGTAAGTAGCTCTGGAGTTGAACCTTTTTGTTTGTTGGATTAAATGAATGTGAAATGCTGATTTAAGATTCGGTGTGAGATAATTGATTTTTTTTAGTATAAAATATTACAATAATTAAACTCAAAAGCTTGTATCTCATTCTCTATCAAAGTTGTATTCTTGGTGATGCATTCCTTATAAGCTAATCTGCACAAAGCTATAATAGTCAGTGTCAGTAAATTTCCAAAGGAAAAAAGAGATGAAGAGGTAAGACTTTTTTTTGACCTCTTTTCTCTGCAACTTAGATTCTGTCATAAAGATGTCAAACTTGGACTGATTCTAGGTGTTAAACATTGAGACTTTGTGCAGTTGTATTAATTTGAGAGGTTATGATGGATTTTTTTGCCACGAAAGCTCGTAAAAATTCATGAGAATTATATAGCTTCTGCTACCCTCTATATAAATAATACTATAGAAACAAAAGAAATAGTTTAAGTTGTTGTGACATCATATGGAGTTGACTCGAGCACTTGTTGAGTTTATCAATCTTTGTGTCTTTTAATTTAGTTGCAGTTTAGTGACTTTTCTAATATATTTCCTATTTTTTAATTAGGTGTTTAATGTCGAGGAATGATTAATAAACTATCTGAACAAAAAGTTTAAACAACTTAAAAAAAGATGACAAAAAGAGAGAAGAGATCATAGTGGTCCTAGTGGGGCAACGTCTAAGATAAGACGGAAATATTTTTGACAATTTGCTTGAGTTTGTAGCAAGAAGTTCAACAACTGAAGTTATTTTCTTTTTGAGGCAACTTATTGATAATTTTGGAGAGATTAAGAAAAATTTACGTAGGGATTTTATTGATTTCAAAGAAGGCAAAAGTTTAACAATGAAACCTATTTTCTTGTTTAGGCAACTTATAGACAAGTTCAGAGGAAAAGTGGGGGGGGGGGATTTACAAATTTACGTGTTGGTTTTTGACCTATTTGGAGAAGGCATACTATAGGGTGCCAATCAAAGTTAAAAAACTTGATATTAGAGGTGGTATCAGCCAACCTCCGGGCTGATATGTATCACTGATTCCAATGCATATTGGCCAATATCATGGGATACCAATTCCTTGTTTAACTAACAAAAATCAGCAGTATTTGACTGATACGTAAAGATACCGATACAAACCTGTCGATACTAGGATCTGGCGTAATAGGTATTAACAGAGTTCTAAAACCCCCGATGTGAACGTATATAATTGTGTGGAGGCTAACGAAGAAATACATCTTTAATGAATGTATTGTGGATGTTTGAGTTCCTTTCTGAAGTTGAGTTGCATCAATGTCCACTTTCATGGTTGAATTGACAACAAGAGATGACCATGGTGTGCGTTGTTTGCAGATGATGTGGTGCTAATTGACCATATAAGAAAAATGCAAAGAAACCGATGAATTAGAACTATGCTGCTTCTAAGTCAAGTAAATATTTTTCACAGTTGTCTTAAGCTTATGGTTGGAGTTTAGCAGCTGAAGTTGTTTTCTTCTTAAGGCAACTTACTAGAGACAGGGGGAACGGTTTATATATGTGCCTTGAGATAATTTTGTTGTTGCTACTTGCTAACGAGCGCATACATGTTGAATGAATTCGAAAGTTCCGAGTTGGAGTTGGGTTGCATCAAGGGCCCGCCTTGAATTCTTTTTAATTGATTATGGATAAATTTGCAATGAAAATACAAGATGAAGTTCCATGGTGTATTTTGTTTGTAAATGTTGTGGTGCTAATGGCCATACAAGAAAGCAAGTAAATAATAAGTTGAAACAATGGAGAAATTTTTTGGTGTTTAAAAATCACCAAATTGAAGATAAAATATATGGAGTTCAAGTTTAGTGAACCTGAGAGTAGAGGGCATTGTTTGATGAAAATTTAAAATCATTGTGTTGGAGTGTGATAGATTTCAGTATTGGGTTTTACTCGTTGGTTTAATGTAGAATGTAGTCCACAATAATGATAGGTCACTTTAGGAGAATTAATAAGAATAATAGGAATGACACTTTAGGAGATAAAAAACTCCCTTAAATTCTCAGCTACTGTGTAAAAACACAACCCAAAACTGCCACGATTATTAGATATAAAATGTTATATTATGATTACAAAATACTTGTAAAAGTCAGTAGTTTTAGTCATTATTCTCTGGGGTGGGGTGCGGAGTGCTACTATGCTCACCATAGAGGATTTTATAGACTTAAAAGAGAATTTTTCAGTTTTATCCCAGAGCCATACTCTTTTATCGATTCCTGTGCCACTAACCCTGACCCTATTAGCAGTTCCAATAATTCTCTCTCCTCTTCCCCCTTTACATTCCTCTAGAGGAGGTTGTTCCAATGTTCCTGACTATGCGAGGCATGTCTCAATTCACTGTTTGGCATTTTCAGACCTTGTGAGGTTAAAGGTCCAGGGAAACTTCGTCATGTGCACATCCTCACTCGGCCATATGTCCATTGTTGTCATTTTGCAAGTGCAGCCATATGCGAAATGACATATGCCATCGCATATTGTATTTCATTTTTTTTTTTTAAATACCAAAAAAATATGCGAAAAATAGGAAAATATATGGAAATAATATAAGAAGGTCTTATAAATAAAAAACATGCATTGTGGTGTTTATAAAAGAAAAAAATCCCCAAATATAGGTAATAAACTTCCATTTTATTAAGAGAAATAACAAAAAAGATACATAAACTATATGAAAATTAAATTTTTTTTTTAAAATACATTTTAAGAGAGAGATATTGGAAATAGAATGGACATTCAAGAGATACTCTAAATGAATTGTGGTGAAGAGAGGAAGAGAGCCCCTTTATTTATAGAGGTAGAGCGGCTCCCATTTTCAGAAAAAAACCCAACGGGACAATATGCGACCGCATATTGCAGTATGCGATCGCACATTGCACTATATCGCATATGACATATGCGATATAGTCATATGGGGCATATGCATATGAGACTGTATATTCGCATATGCGGTCGCATTTGACAACAATGCATCCGTTGTTCGAGAACCTCATCACATCACCCTCATCGGGGTTGAAATTTATACCCTCCTCGAAACATAGTCTAGCTTTATGAATGCTCTTCCACCACTGCGACCCAAACGACCTTTTGGACCCTTTACCTCCCACCCTCTATTTTACTTCCCATATTTAGCTATTAGGCCCCTAGCCCCCCAAGCATCCTCCTCTTCACACAACCTGACAACCTCCAAAGCCATTTTCCTAACAGTGCCTGGTTAACTCACTCAATAGGTATACTCCCTAGGCCCCCAACTTCCATAGGATAGACTATAGTTTCCCAATTCCCAATCTATCACGTGAATTTTACCTCTGTTTTTGCTAGGGCTGTGCATTTTTTGGACTGAACTGACCAAACCGACCGAACCAGATCGAACCTCCGGGTTTGGACGGCTACTGGTTTGGGTTTGGTTTGTAAAAAAGGAAAACCGAAAAGTTTGGTTTGGTTTCGGTTCCAAGCCGAAACCGACCGAACCGAATGTAGTTTGTGTGTGTGTGTGTGTGTGTGTGTGTATATATATATATATATATATATATATAGATAGATAGATAGATAGGCGGGGGTTTTGATTAATTTTGAAGGGCATTTAAGTAAAATGCATATTTTTATATAAAACCCTACCCTTGTCTTTAGCCTATTCCTAAATCCTAAAGAACCTATAGGAAAACTGGTTGATAAAATTTTGATGTGCAAGTAGAACTTATAGGAAAACCGAAACCGACCGAATCGAATCGGGTTGGTTTGGTTTAAGAGTTGGACGGTTTGGTTTGGTTTGAAAATCTAGAAACCGATTAGGATCGGTTTGGTTTGTGGTTTTGGTCCAAAACCGACGAAACCGAACCGAATACACCCCTAGTTTTTGCATCCACTCCATAAGAAAGACCGCTCAATCTTTCCAACGTTCTTACCGCTGTTTTGGGGCACTCAAATATTGACATGAAGTAGGTAGACTCAATGGAGTTGCTTTGATCAAGGTCAATCGTCCACCCAGTATCCATTATGGGAGCAAGAATGCCATTGGGAAGTTTATCGGATGAAGGACAAACAGATGCAATGGATGTAAGAAGGGATAGAGAGGTAACCAGTGGATTGGTTGCACATATATCTATAATCCTTGGAGTTGTGGCATTAGAAGATGTGAGACAGAGATGTACCTGAGAGGTTGGTGATTGGCTGCGAAATACCTGCCTGATGTGCCATGGGGGGTGATTTGAAGAGAGCAAGGAGTTGATGGCACTGATCTAGTGTAAAAAGGAAGGCTAGGACTAGTCGTCGATCAAGTTCCATTTGGTTCCTCACTTGGCACATTATGAGCAGAGACATTTGGATCCTTTGTGTGGGTGATGCCTAGGTGGAAAGCCATGGAGTAGAAAACATTTGTGAACCGTGTGCCCTTGTTTCTTGTAAAGATAACGGTGAGGACACGCACGGCGTGATCCTGGGGAGTTAGAATTTTTCATGAGATCGTGATGATCTTACCCTGCTGATGAGGTAGATTTGCTAAGGGTTTTGACTTTGCATTGTGAGAGTTGGCGGATGAAATCTCAGGGTGTTTTTCCTCTTGAAGCACCAAGGAAAAGACTTTGTTGATGGGTGCAAGTGGATCCAAGAATAAAATTTACCTTGTATGGCAGTATATGACTCATTTAATCCCATGAGAAATTGCATTATCTTCTTTTGGTGTTCATATTTGACTAAAAATTTCATGGATCCGCAAGAGCATGGAGGTAACAAACGATAATTTGCGAGTTCGCCCCCTTGTTAGGTTCGTGAAGTAGATCCCAACAGAATTTTGTTCTTGGGCTAGAGAGGAAATATCTTTCTGAATTTGAAAAATTCTAGGAGCATTGCATAATAAATTGGTTATCTGAAGGGTACAGGAAGCAAGGACAGGAAGAATTGTTGGCTTTACTATTTCCATGAGAACTGCTTGAAGACATTCTTACCTAGAAAATGGAAACGCCGAAAACTATTAGAAGCTGTTTAGCTCTGATACCATGCCAAGAAAAGGAATCTGTCGTTTTCTCTCTTGTCTAGAATACATTGATCTGTGCAAGAATATATACAGTAAATACAGGTTTTGAAATTTAAAATATACAAGATAAGTGGCAACAGAAGGTTATACGTGGCAGATATGTTGGGATAGCATGTTTACCCAGCTGAGCCAGCTGCACCGTGATTTGAGGAGGCTACCCAACAGAAAAGAATCATAGTAACAGCAAAGGACACAAGTTATGTCCACAGCTCCATGCCCCTCATAGAAAGCAGTTCATGGGTTTTTAACTAGGAAGCACGGATACGCCCAAAAGGTCCCCGTTCCCATATCCGATACGTATCGGATACGGATACGGGTGGGATATGCGTGCATGCGTATCCCAAGAGTTTCCGGGAAAAAAAAAATTTGCGTATGGCTGAGATACGGACGGGATACGGGTATGGTGTGTGTGTGTGTGTGTGTGTGTATATCATTTTAATCCCTAATTTTTTAGGGTTGCTTTTCAAGGGGCCGAAATCGCAGCTGTTTTAGGGTATATGCTTTGGCCACCGGCTGTTTTTTAGGGTTGCAAAAGGGAGGGGAAAAAAAATAGAAGAAGAAGAAGAGTCTCTGGCACTTTTTTAGGGTTGCAAAAGGGAGGGAAAAAAGAAAAAAGATTTGAAGAAGAAGGAGCCGAGCTGCAGAGGACATACCTGCTGTTGCCGTGGGGCTTCTTCTCAAATCAGGTACTCATTTCTTTCTTTTTTCTTTTATTTCTTCTTCTTCTTCTTCTTCTTCTCCTTCTCCTTCTCTCCTGCAATTTTTCTTGTTTTTTTTGCTGCGATTTTGGGTTTTCTTCGCCGAAGCCCCAAGGGGGGTCTTTTATCGATTTGCAGCGGTAGCCAGCCATAGCTTCATATTTAAAGGGCCCGAGTCACGTGTCCATCGTATACACGTAAAAAACTTATTTAAATGATCATCCACCATTGAAATGTTATTATTTATCTCACACCATTGAAATATGATTTATCAATGTGCCATGTGGCACACATCTGTGATCAATCTAAACTTCCAAAGTGGCAATCCCTGGTTGAAACGTGTTGCAGCCAAAGGATCCTATTTATAAGTGGATGTAAACCATCCGATCAGTGAACTTCTATATCAGCCATCAAAATTAAGAACAGCCATTGACATTAAGTGCACAGATCGGATCGTTCGAACCTCCAAAAAAGCGTGATTTTTTTATACATAGGCCTTCAATTGATGATATATCACTTTGATGGTATGGATTTCCAAGGTCATAAGCGAATAAATGGTGTAAGATTGTTTAAACATCATTTGGTGCTTAAATGACGGCCAGAATAGTCGGTCCCATAAAACTTGATGTGTGATTGGTCCGACTCACGTGACTGTCATGTATACCCAAATATATATATAAATATACATAAAATAAAATTTTACATTTATTAACTATTTTTTACATTTAAAAATACTCTAAAATATATATAAATATCTATAAAATAATTTTATAATATAAGTACCCTTGCTGTACTCGCACCCTATTTTTTTGGAAATTGCCATATCGCCGTACTCGTATCGTATCATACCCGTATGCCGTACCCGCACCGGTGCTTCCTAGGTTTTTAAACTACTGCTAGCAATGGAGGGGGTCGTCTCCTTTCTGTCTTTGCTTGTAAGATTCCATGAAAGCGCACTTTTGCTTGCAGTAGATTGTTATGCCTTTCTACATTCCTTCCCTTGATGTCCAGCTGAGATTAGGTCCATTCCGTTACAGACGTAACAGCATGGGCGCTATCTTTAATGATTCAGGCCTCAGCGCTTGTGATTCAGGACTTACCAATTAGACAGGAAAACTACCTTTCTGACGATCTTCGTCTCTGGAATTTTGCCCAACGTTTGATGCCCATGCCCTTTGTTTTGTTTATAACAGGATTTCGGAGTCTTCGACATTTTAGACACCTAAAACAAGCATCTCTAACCCTGATGTCGAGGCAATTAAGAAAGCTGCATAAGTAAATATAACCCACAGAAAAGTGGGCGATGGAGACAGCCACTGGTTTATCCCTCCCGTTGCTAAGGCAGTTTCGCACATAGTCACAAAAATCCTTGGATATTTGAAAAATTCGCGAATTTAAGGTTCGGAGAGTTAATCCCGAATTATTCATGAAATTTTCAAAAATTCAATTCGCATGTTTTTAAAAATCGTGAACTATTCGCAAATAATTCCCGATCGTTTCTGTAAATCGTGATTTTAAAAAAAATAAAAATTATGCTTTTAAATCTTATTTTTTCTTCTCTGATTTTTCCTCCGAAAAATTTCCCAAACTTGCTGGATTTTTCTGAATTTTATCCTCGCCGAATTATTGCCGGACCCTAACTTGCTGACTATGTTTCTGCGTTCCAGAACCCCGCCCTTTGTAGGTTTCTAGCGGTGGCACATAGTCAGTTGCATTGCCGGCACAGTCAGAGATACTAGGTTGCCGGCTGAGTCAGAGATAAAGGCGGTTTTAGTTTTCCTTGTTGATCAAGTCCTTCCTTTAGATTGATTCAGCTTCTCCATAAGTTTACCGTGTCCATCCACTAATGGAAGCACTAATTTACTTTAACCACCAATTTTCTGGTCCTCCCATGTTTTATATTTTTCAGTTTCTGTGCCAAGATATACTGTGCGTTATCTTTTTGCCCATCTATATATTTTTCAGTTTCTGCGACACGACATTGTGCAGGTTACTTTGAATCTACATCTACCAAAAATTTTCAACTAGGTCAAAGAATCCACTACACCGTCCATATTTTATGGATCACTGTACATTAAGTTTTTGAAAGTCTATTGGATTGTGGTCTGAAGATATTTGAGGTGAGTGGGATAGAGCAATATTGGATTTTGATCTAAGGATATTTGAGGTGAGTGGGATAGAACAATATTGGATTGTGATCTGAGGATATTTGAGGTGAGTGGGATAGCATAAATGCATAATCTTTCCAACTGATTTTCTCACCCTGGAGTTGACACCAGCTCCATTCTAACAACCTGCACCATAGTGTTAACTACTCCTAGTGTCAGTCCAGGTAAAGGTGGTGTTGGAATTCAGTATCACTTAAAACTTGTATCAATTACCACTTACCTCTTGGAGATAGTGTTATCTAGTGAGTCTAGAGGTGTGGGTTTACAACTCAAATCTTAAGTATTTAGGCTTCTTTTATTCAAAATAATAATTTGTTTTCACTACACAAAAATTGATAAATAGATATCGTAAAATTTTAGTTGGGCGTAAAAAGAAAAAGAACAAAAAAGAGAGGCTAGGTACTCTTCTTTACCAATTCAAGAACCTGATGTGAAAGACCCTCCACAAATCTTCCAATCAAATGCTCGAGATCAAGAGTTTCTGCTCTACTATCTGAAGAGGAACCCGTTTTGCAAGGCTGCACCAAATCAGAAACTGTTTGCACTTTTTTCATGATCGATGGAAGGAGCTCAGCCGCTAGATTGGATATTTCAGTGCCAGGTCCACCCAATACCTCCTCTCCAGCCACCGGAATTCCCAATTCGGTAAATGATTGGAGTGCTCTCTTCACAGTAGTGTCTAAACTGAGTAATGCTGCCCTGCATTCAGCAATTCTTTCATGCATTTCAGTTTCTGCAGGCATCCCCTGCATCTGGTCTTCATCTTCAATCTTATTCATGTTTGCGGTAGTGCTTTTAATCGAATAGCTTTGTGGAGGAATGCATGCAGGACTTAAAGAGCTTCCGCTCGCATTCTCGACCTGATTACAAACACCCGATAGCTTCAGTTCTTTAGTAAATTGGAGAGATGGATCTTCTGAAATTTGGGGGACAGCTTCGTCCAAACAATTGAAGGCCTCCTTTTTCCCAAAATATTGAGTTGGTGTTTGAAAAAGTTTCTTGCAACCCATAAGATGGTCACGCTGCATGACAAAGCGTGCGGAGTAGCTTCTTCTTGCAGATGATCTCCTGCCCTCAATCTCCGGGACAGTTGATAGATTACTGAAATGGTGACTGAAGAGATCACCATCTCGACTTTGTGAGTCAATGCTTTCATCATCCTCAATTATTAGCATGGGGATAGCATTTTTCTCTGAACACAACTGCTCTGATGAATCTTTGTCAAGTGCTGCTGTGCAGCATGCCTTTGCACTATGAACAACGGATTGGCCTTTGTTTTCGCCAGTGATACTTGATGTGACCTGCTCGCTTGAAATGGAAACTTTTTCATCAATTACAGAATCATTTATTGGTCCACACAGTGGCGGCAGGAAGAGATGATCTGTACTTGTAAGACCACCTAACACCGTGTCTAATTTCTCATCACTAACTGTTCCCTCCAAGAGTGGGTCTTTTAACAAATTCGGGACAGAAACTGGCACCTTGGCATCCTTCACTTCATTGTTTTCTGGGGAATCCAGTAGGTCCAGATAAACAGTATGTATGGTGTGCCAACGCCTCTCCATGGCAAAGGTCGGGTTCTCCTGATTTATTGAAGAACTCCTGCTGGCATCAGTACTTAATGAGCTTTGGGATAAGCCGGGATGGCAGACTTCATTTTCTACCACTTTGACTCAGCATGGAGTGTAAACCTCAGGACCCATGGGTGCAGCAGTATCGCAATTACCAACCATTGTAAAGGGGCAATATTCTAGTTCCACCTGCTGGGATTAAATGAATTCAAGATCTCCAGGAACAGTCTCTTTGCTAACCACTCTGGCTTTCGCCCATTTTGGAAGCCTTGAGATACTAAATTTAAAGTCTGGGACTTCTTCAACAGGCACTTTTTCACCATCTTGGTTAGATTTCCCGTTCAAAAATGTATCCCTGAATTTACTGTTAGACTGGTAGCCAATCTCTTCATGTAATATGCCTTCACCTTGAATAACTGACAGGCAAGATCTTATAGGAGACAGAGAACAAACACGTTCCTTAGTTTTCTGTAACATCACTGTTGACATTAGATCAGGCACCTTCCATACGAAAATGTAGCTGCCACCACCTACAGAAATCATGTGCTTACAGTCTGGCAAGAAAATAACACCGGTTATTACTCAAGCGTGTCCCACTGCTTGAGTGACTAGCTCTCCACTGCTAAAGTCAGACGCTCATAGACTTGTTAGAGTAGGAGCAAACCAGGTAGGTGCCACTTGGGTCTACACTAACCTTTATTGGCTCTCCAAAGTCTCTGTCATGCTTAAATGATCTAATGAGCTTCCCCAGCAGCAAGGTCGAACATGCTAATTTTCTTGTCCTGCCCAACAGTGACGGCAACCTCCTGTGCAGGATATATTGCCATATCATAAACCGTGCCACAAGATGCAGTTTGATGATGACAGATTGAGATACTACACCCAGCATCTTTTATGGCCACATCTCGGAACAAAACGGACTTATCAGCACTGCAACTAAGAAGCTTAAAACCATTGTAAGAAAGCTTTACGGATGTTACTGCAGCTGAATGATCATCAAGACTTTTGATGGGATCAAAACCCCTGTTGCCATCACATACATGGATTATTCGATCTCTTCCTCCTGAGGCAAGCAAGTAATGATATTTCAAGTTTTCCCCATTAATAGCATGCTCCTTGAAGGGTGAGCTAAAACTCAAGGAGAGGATCTCTGCATCGTGAGCGTCCTGAAAGCATGTATAATTAGAAGTAGTTAAGTTATAAATGTGGAGGCTTGCATTGCAATCACCAGCAGCCAGGTATTTTCCATCTATACTAACTACCATTGAACGAAAGCCTTGAGTGCCAACCCCTAACTCCACATTATCCCATTCAAAAGTCCTCGTGCTTGCTAAATGTATGGCACTGACTTGCCCAGTGTTCAAACAACTACCAAATTGTTGATTTGTGGCAGATTCCGATTTGACGTTCTCCTTTGAATCGGGTTTTTACCCGATTTCCCACAACCTAATAGTTCCATAGGCAGAACAAGAAACCCCGCTACAGCAACCTCTAGCCACACCTGCAAGAGCTGGATCATGCATGCTTTTACAAGAAATATTTTTGACATCCCATATGCATGCACGATGGGAAATGAGTACACAACACCTACTAACCTTATGAACATCCAATACCTATAGACTCTGATCTTCATAAACAGCCACAAGCTTTTCTGAGGTTGAGAATTGGCAAGAGTGACGGCATACTGGGGAGAGTGACGGCATACTGGGAATTATTAACAGAGGATTTTACATGACTCATATCTGATACCCTATAGTGTTCAATTGTTTCCGAATATTGCAAACTTCCAGCATACTTGAGAGAATCAACAGCGAAGAGTTGCACAAATCCATTACTGCAGGCACAAG
Source organism: Chloranthus sessilifolius (assembly GCA_021018995.1). NCBI lineage: Eukaryota > Viridiplantae > Streptophyta > Magnoliopsida > Chloranthales > Chloranthaceae > Chloranthus > Chloranthus sessilifolius. The sequence goes on from CM037585.1 coordinate 10,478,495, forward strand.
CAATAAGCTTGTAGGACACAGACAATGCAAAATAACTTAAAAATTAAAGAGGAGAAATACCCATTTAAGGTTTATTAGAAGAGAAAGAGAGAATAATAACACTAATAAACTATATTGCTTTTATTCAAGGTAATCAAATTACATGTGATGACCCTATATATAGAGGCAAATAAGACACTATTTCCATTCCTAATCAATGTGGGATTAATATATTCCCTACAGTTATAACACACACCATACTTAATATATTATCTCCAACTTTATCATTTCCTCAATTTCAATGGCTGCATCTGCCTGATTGATGCTGCTACTACCGAATTTCTCATCGACGATATAGCATTGATGTCACCAATTGACCCACCCGAGACAATGACATAGAGAGGTCTTCTGCATTTTTTTTTTGATTGGTAACAAGAAATGTATAAAAAAGCGAGAAAAGAGTGCAGAAAACATACCAGAGCAGGGGAGCAGCGAGGACCCGGACTTTCTCCAACAGAAGGGTTAATGGTTTAAAGGCAAGTTTTCTCACTCGGGAAATAGACCTGAGACAATGACATAGAGAGGTCTTCTGTAATTTTTTTTGATTGGTAACAAGAAATGTATAAAAAGCGAGAAAAGAGAGCGGAAAACATACCAGCAGGGGAGCAGCGAGGATCCGAACTTCTCCAGCAGAAGGGTTAATGGTTTAAAGGCAAGTTTTCTCACTCTTCCCTGAAATTAGTGCCCCTTCCCTCACCCCCCTTGACGGCTAGCCTTACTTCATCTCCCTTCATTCTCCATAAGTTTGGTCCAGTCATGTCCTATGAGAGGCTGTCAACAAAGAAGACGATATAACAACTTCCCTGAGAAGCACAATATGCAGTACTAATGTGGACTATGTAGTAAGCTTCCTGGATCCCGTCTTTCAGAAGTTGAAAATTGTAGTTGTCGCGGTGGCTTCTGAAGAAGGATGAAATTTCATTAGGTTTTGACATTTTCAGAGGCTGAAAGTGAGTTTAGATCACCATTAACAGATCATTGATTGCGAGGCCAAACTCCATTCTTGTTTATGATCTACTACCTAAACTGAAATTTCCCACCTCAGATAGAGAGAAGTCCGGAGCCTGGGCTATGAGGTGCGACTGGCCCTCTCATGCATCGACGTGTTTTGGGTAGTGATGGAGCTACGTAACGCCTATGCCCGGAACAAAACCAGGGCGGGGATGTAAACCCAGAATTGGACAATATCTTTGACATGTGGATCCGGGTCATTGCATAATGGTATCAGAGCCAAGGAAGGCTTTTCTTCAAGGTGGGGTGGGGGGGTTTGTAATATCCCACATCAGATAGAGAGAAATCCGGAGCTTGGGCAATGAGGTGTGACCAGCCCTTTCATGCATCGACACGTTTTGGGTAGGGACGGCGATATGTAACGCCTAAGACAAGAACAAAGCCCGAGTGGGGACCTAAGCCTACAATTAGACAATATCGTTGGCATGGGAGTCCAGGTCGTCACATAAACTCTACATTACCTTATCATCTCTAAGATTTCCATAAGTTCTTGACAGGATTATGGGTTCCAATTTCTGTTTCTAGTATTCTGGATTCTGGATAATTTCTTGTTTCCCCGAGTTGCAGGCTTCTGCTGTCAGAGATATAAATTGATTCCCTTCATAATAAGTACAGAGTGGCCATAAAGCCCTAAAACTGGTGTACTTGTGCTGTCGACGGGACGGGTTAGTTGGACCGTTACCAAACCAGAAAATTGGGTCGGGTAAAATAAAAATTTGCCTTACCCGATCTTAATGAATATTATATATATATATATATATATATATATATATATATATATATATATATATATATATATATATATATATAATAATAATAATAATAATAATAATAATAATATATACATGGGCTTCCGGTCTTTTGGGCTTTTGAACTAGCTCAGGTTGGGCATATACACAAACCGACAGGTTGGGCTGTTGTGTGCCGTTGGGACCTGTCTGGCAGCCGGAATTTTGGGTTGACCCCACCCGACACACAGTGTTGGCACATGTCGCCATGATGCCTCATCAATAGATAATTAAAGTAAAAAATAAATATTAATCAGTTACAAATATGATTAATTGGAGGAATGATCACTGGTCATTACATGATTAATGAGACCCGTTTCACCTTGAGCATTAATGAGCAAATCTGAACCGTCTATACTCTATATAATAGGGTTGATAGACCCATTTGATATATGGAAAACACAATGGTGCATACGGATCCAAATATCCAATGATGAAAATCAAGGATCAAGATGGTCGGGAGAAAACCCTAGCTCAAGGTGATCACTAGTCTCGCAGTAGTTTACTCATCAATCAAATGATGGTTGGTGATCAACCAACGTCCAAATTTTGGGTCCAACAGACAGCACTGATGGGAGATGCCTCCAGATTCTCCACGTGTATACTGTATACTATAGCTACACACTACATGTATTGATATTGGTCACCAGAACAAGTGGGAACTCTTCCATGTCCCCTAACCCCAGAATTAACCATATACCTCCAACGTACATTAATTTTAAATGGCCTTTGACTGCATTGACTATGGTGATGGAGATCATATTTTGACCGAACTTTCACACTGCTGATCTTGAGATCATGGCCACCCAACACTCTTGGTATTCATGTCACTTTTTGGTATGTGTGCTATGTTGAAACATGGGGTTTTGGGTATTTTGGATCAAAAGCTGATCCGTGGCGGGTCCGGCTGCTGACTTGTCTGACCAACCTGACCCATTTCCCCTCTCTGATCAACCCGACCCATTTCCAGCCCTACGACGGAGCCATGTCTGCGTTGCAGATTTTCTCTTTGGGTCAATGCTAATAGAAATGAGACAATGCTAATGAAATCTTCCAATTTTCTCTTTGAATTAAGGGACCGACTCTCCTGCCCGTCATGTAAACACCAAAATGATGTTTAAATCATTTACCATCAATGTAGTAAGATGTGGGTGATCCACGCTGTCAAAGTAAACACCAAAATGATGTTTAAATCATTTACCATCAATGTAGTAAGATGTGGGTAATCCACGCTGTCAAAGATAGAGATCATTGATTGAAAGGCAATAAGCCCAAAAATCACATGTTTTGAAAGTTTTGAGCCATCCGATTTGTGCACTCTACTACCAACCATTGTGCTTAGTTTCAATGGCTGATATTAAAGATCACCAATCAGATTGTTCACATTCACTTATGAGCATGACTCTTTGACTAAAATATTTTCTAATGATGGATTGTCACTGGAGCAATTTAAATTGATCATAAATGTGTCCCATATGTCACAATGGCAAACTATACATCAACGGTGTGAGATGAATTTTTTTAAATTTAATGGTAGAACTGTATTTTATTGTTTAAAGAAAACCCAACAAAAGCTATTTATTTAACACAATAGATCTTGATCATAGCGCACCTATTAGGTGGTCACTTTTGGATGTCTACTACATGGAATCAACATGTGACTGTATGATAGGTGTGCCATGTTCTCAAGATCTGCTGTGAAAGAATGGAACGAAAAACGCCCTCTCTCGTTTGATTCAAGGCAATTAACGAGTTTTTATGGTGGGAAGCTGCGTATTCTTCACAGGTTTAGCGAGAGCAAACAATTCCACCCTTCTTAGATTTGATCTTTTCCCTTTTAATGTTGGATCGACTCTCCTCCCGTCATTTGAACACTAAAATGGTATTTAAATAATCTTATACCATCAATGGTTTAAGATGTGAGTTATCCAAACTATCAAAGTGATATATCGTAGAATGAAGTGCAATAGGCCCTAACCCGGGTTCCCAAAATTTTCAACCCGGCCCTAACCCGAGTTGTGATGTACTTAACCCGAGCGGGGTCGGGCTGGACTTGGGTGTTTTTCGGGCTTTTTTTCGACTTTTTTTTTCTAAATAAATTTGGTTGGGCTTGGGCTGTTTTTTTTTTTTTTAATAAAAGTTTGAAAAAGGCTAAAAATTTAATTAAATAATTATATTAACATTATAGAGGCTCAGGTGCATATTTTTATTCAAATATTTCATTTTATTTTATTGCACAATGATTATAACGGACAATGATTGCTTGAAAGGACAGCGGTTGCACAATGGTTATAACGGACAATGATTAATCTCAAGGCATTTAAGTAAATTATATTTAATTAAAAGGATTTTTTTTTTAATTTTATAACTTTAAAAAGATAAGTATATATATATTTGGGCCGGTGCGGGGCGGGTGTTGAAACACTCAACCCAAGCCCGACCCGAATTTATCTGGGTTGTAACATGTTTAGCCCAACTTGAATACCGAGCCGAGTTTGCTTAATAGAATGTATAACTTTTTTTGGGTTGGGTGAGGGCCAAAATCCTGCCAGCTCTGGCCCATTGAGAGCCCTACCTTTAATGTTACATTCTTGTCCTTGAGTCTGCATTAGGCACCTTACCAGAGTGTCCGTGGCACACGGGTCAATCTAGTTCTTATTAAATGTTCAAGTCTGTAAAGGTGCCCAGTTATTTATGAGCTAGAAAATCAGTGCAAATACACTTTTTGACATTACACAGATTTGGTGGCCAACGCTCTCTGTGCATTTCTAAACGTTGGTGTTGGGAGATTGACCGCAACGCTTCCATTGGCTCTCGGTTCGGTTGTCCTCTTACACTAATAAACTATGTACAGCAGCACAAATCTTGTGCTCCATTTATTTACCCAAACAAAGCCGTTTATGATTTTATCCTCTTAAGGACTATACGCCCGACACTCCAAAGGTTGCCATCATGTGGTGTCTATCATAAGGATCGGCTGCAACGGCTATCTTAGCATATTAAACGTGGGTGCCCTTTAAGGCCGCATTTGGATTAGCTCTTTTAGGGCAAAGGGCAGCTCATTTGTACTTTGGCTTTGGTAAAGAACTGCTTTCATATTTGATGACAGAGCTCCTCATCCCATTTATTTTGACAGGGAGCTATTTTAAGTAATAAAATTATTCTTTGTCTGCTCTATATCGGAGAGAGCCATTTCTGCTCTTATAAGATTTAACCCAAACACAAACTAATGAATATGCATTTCTGCTGTTGAATAAAGTTTAATCCCAACCATAGGGGTCAATCGATTGATGTTGAAAAGTCAATTGATTGACTGTTGACTGGTGTCAATCGATTGAAGTTGGAAAGTCAATCGATTGACTGATGGGTGGATGCAGATTTGCAAGTTTTACTTTATTGGCTATTTTGGAAGTTTGCTTTAGCCAAAGTTTTCTAATGTGACTAGGAGACTTAATTGGAAGTGTTTTGAATACTCGAAAGTCTTAGAGATTTGGGAGATACGTTTCCAAAAAGGAGTTTGAAGCTTATTTGTAGAAAGTTCCTCTAGGGATCCAGATAGAGCTTGATAAAAGTTTCATGTAAAAAATCTGTGAGAATACTTTGAAAGAAAAAGTATTGAAGAATAGCTTGGGGATTGAAGAATAGCTTGGGGATGGAAGATCCGATTGAAGCCGTTCTTGTATTGGAATCGTGATTATATTTCGGTAGATCTCTTCTATATTATTTGAAGGACTGTGTCCTTGATTTAACAATGGATTTGTTGTTAAAGATCGTATTAGATCTTGATTGAGTTTGCACTAGAGAGGAGAGTGTGTGTGTTGTAAACATTTATAAAAATAATGCATATACTCCCGTAGATGTAGCCCTCGATTGGGTGAACCACGTAAATTTTTGTGTTGTGTGTGTGATTAATTTTTGCCTGAATCTTCTTATTTTTTCGCATTCATCGCGATAGGGAATTCGTAGAATGGGTAGAATTCCTAACATCGACTGTATTTGATGTTAGTAAGTTGGATTGAGTTTTCAATGATTATGACTATTTATACTTTGATGTAAATGATAAAAAATAATTTTAGAGTTACTATTAAAGTTCTTGACCTAAGAACCAATGCTCATGATACTCGGGTTAATTGTTGGAATATTGGCTACAAGGAACTATCATGTATTTCGTATAATTAATTTGACACCTACAATCTAAAGAGTTATTTTGTAAAATATTGAAAAAAATGATCTCTATCGTCTGATTTAAGGTAATCAAGGGCTATATAAATTTAACAGTATGTTGAATTTACGAGACAAGCGTTAATTTTAGATGGCGTTTGACGGCTTTAAACCATATGATGAAGATCATTTTCCATTCTAATGTCTTACAACAAAGATCTTTAGATTATAATGCCCCTCTCAGTCGATAAACAAATGGCATACATTCCAACAGGTGACTAGAGTACCAGGTCACTTGACACTCATGCTGCGTACCTAACACTAAATCCTATATAATCGTAACACATTTTCGCTAAGACTATAACTTCCCCCTTAAGAAGAAAATCCGGCTCTGCCTAGGGCTGTCAACGGGACCCAATACCCGACCTGATATTTTATCTAGTTGGGCACATATCAGTGTCCCTACATGTCCCAACTTACATTGCAATTACTGATTTCAGCATTGCATTAGCATAGTCAAAACTCAAAAGTTACATATCAAATAGCAATAAAGTAGTAGTTTGGCTCTTGATGATGGTTTGTTGAGGTAACCTTTGAAAACTCAAAATGTTTCTCTATCTATTGTTGGATATTTACCAAATAAATATTTATTACTTTAATAATATTTATCTATTATTAATTTAATAATGTTTATTTATTTTTAAATGGTTCCTTAAAGTGATTGGTTCCATATTAAAAGGATGCTTTTAACCTTCAAGTCAAAATTACTTGAATTTTGAATTAATATTGGAGGGAAATTTTTTCCACCATAAGTTTAAAAGTGTTGTAAATGTTTTGTCCCACCTCACTATTTTACAAGAAATATTCATGGCTTATATATGGAAACTTACTTTCCATATTGTTTGGCTTAATAAGAAGAACCTTCATGCGGTTACTTCGCCACGCTATGCATGTGTGCGATGTCAAATACGCAATTACGCTTTTAAGGCGCACTTTGCACGACCGTCAGAGGAGGGATTTTAAACACTTGCAATTTCCGAATCTTACATCTGAGCCCTCAGAATTCGTGTGCAAACCAAAGCATTCTGCGTCTTCGTTTCGTTGGGTCGTACACTACAGTGCAACGTAGTGTCTGACAGATCGGTTCTTCACCGAGGCTTCATTGTATCCTGGAGGCGAATTTGCCGATATCCCGTTGCATATAGGGGGCAAATATTGTCTTAATGACAGCGATCTAATCGCGCCTTGAAGTAATTTTCTGATCTATTTTCTGTCAATCTTTGTGCAATACACTAACATCTATAAATTATACTATAAAATCTCTATTCTAAATCCTACAACAGGGAATATTCAACTCATATCCCTAAGACCGAATTATTTTTTTGTTTGTGTAAACTATAAATTATACTTGAAAAACTCTTTCGTTCCCACCGGGGGGCGTTTTTAACTTATATAAATGAGACTAATAAAAAATTTCTCTCTTATATGACATTTCCCTGATGAAGTATACTTAAAATGCAGGAATTTGACCCCACCAAGCTTTGTTGGGAAAAAGAGTGTAACCTGAATAAGACAGTTTCGGCACCAAAAACTGTATTATTAATATTATAATGGGAGAATGCATCATATTCTAATTAGTTTCATTTTTTATAATGGTAAGATATGAAGTGCATCTATAGTTCTATAAAAAGAATTTCGGAGGTAGGGATGATATTTGAAAATAAATAGATTATATTTTGATAATTGGATAAGTCAGAATATCAAGTCTTCTCTCTCCAGAGAGCATAGCATGTGTCACCCACAAGTAATAGCAAAAATAATAATAAATTATCAGAAAAATAGCAATAAAAATAATAAAAAAATATTATTGCAGGGAGTCTTCTTTAAATCATATACAATAAGTCAATGGAAAGGTTTTAGCTCTTGGTGTCCAAATAATGACCCTCTATTCGATATATTTTATACAGAATTCGCCGACTTAATGATGTCCGGCCATGATAGGCAGTAGCACACACTTTTATTAAGTGGGCGCGAATGGAGATTCCTCTTGTAGTTGATCAACCCTAAAAGAATAATTAAGAATTTTATATTACCATATTTTTGGTGCTTGTTTTATTTCTGTTGACTAAGCTTGGCTCGAACCGTGACCTCAGGTTTGGGTCTCGGTCGCTACATCCACCCTCGACGAGCCGCCGTAGATGACCTGTCAGCGTTGAAAATTCATCACCCATAGAAGACATCAAGTTTCACATTTATGGTCTCCCGTATGTTCTTTCATGTGTTCAAATGAAGTAGAAAACTCATGTTCCTATGTTTCATAGGTTTCAGGCTTTATTGCCGGGCAACCCGGGCCGGCCCTCGCAGAGTCAAGAAAGCTTTTTACTCTTGATTTTTTGAAATCTAGGAGAGACATTTGAGTAGGGGAACATAAGAAAGATTGTGCAATATAGAACTTTGATTATCTAATGGATCTAATACATGAGCCAATGATGGACTTCTAAGTAAACTGCATTATATATGTCAATTGTTATGATAGTGACCAAATTCTCTGACATTTGAAGAAGTTATGAATAATTTGTTATTTTTTTAGGAAAAAATGAATAAAATTATAATTATTTGTTACATTTTCAAAAATCGTGAATTTTGAGAACTATTCTCAAGTTTTACGAATTCCTTGAGAATTTTTCAAGAATTTATATATTTATTTTTTAAATATTTTTAGTTTTTAATTAATATATTTTTGTAATTTTTTCTTATTTTTCTCAAATTTGATAAATTTTGTTAGATTTTTTCCAAATTGATTTAGAAATCCGACTTGGTCGCATTAGACACGATCGTCATATCTTTATCCTATTAATTGTCGTGGTACCCATCGTTCTGAAAAGAGAAAGAGTACTTATCAAATTAATCATTGGCTATAAAAATTTGGTCAAATCCTTATACCGAGTCATATTATAAATACTAAATACTACTAAATGGATGGTGGTTGGGTCGGCAGTGGTGGTAGCAGCCATAATGCACCTATCATATTTAGTTTATGGAAAAATATCTTTCTAGTTGGGCAATGGTCAAGTCCTTTTAAATAGAACTAGATTTTCAATTCTATCTCATATGTTGGAAATTGGAGAATCTTGACTTTCTTAATTTTTACTTTTTATAGTATGATGTGCAGTCAAAATTCTCCTATTTTCAAAGGCAGCAGATGAGATAAGATTGAAAATCCTGTTCTACCTAATAGGACCTGACCATTGTCCTAGTCTATCATCAATGGCCATTCATTTGTGGTCAATGGCCACTGTGTTCGTTGATGATTTAAAAAGGTGGAGCGACGCTAATTTCAAATTTGCACTACTTTGACACACAGATTCGTGGCAACTTTTCCTCTTCTGCCTGACAAATGAAAAACTCCAAGCTGCTATAGTCAATTGGTCAACATCAATGTGTGGTCTCGGCTACTGCTTTCTGCCTCTCACATGCTCCGCATTATTAATAAGGTTGTCAAGATTTATGACGTCTCACATGCTGCGCATTATTAATTTTATCTAACCCATGTCTATAAAATTATCCGAAAAAATCCCCTTTTTTTTTGAACGGAGGGAAATATCTCATTCGATACATGTATTAATTTCAACAATAGTGTGCTACTTGATATGAAAGACTTACAAAGGGGTGCAACTTCAAGTTAACCGAATTGAAACCGAAAAATTGGTTTTCAGCTCAGGTTTGCCAAAATTGAGCCCGACCGCATCTTTTACTGTTTCGGTTAACCAATATTTTCAAGCCTCAAACAAAAATCGAACTGATTCGATTTTTGTTTTTGTTGGTTCAGTGTTCCTTCATATTTTTTGTATATTTTGTTATTTTTCGGTTTTTTCACCCTATCTAGCCAATTTTCAGTTTTCAAGTACCAAAACTGAAATCAATCCTGGCGGAATTGGTTTGGTTCGGTTTTGGTTTTCAATAGGTTTCGGGCTGATTTGGTCCAACGGTTTCCAATCAGTTTTTTGATTTTTGGTTCAAATCTATGCCCTCGACCGATATAAAGATTTGGTGGGTCGAAGAAGATTCCATAAGGAAAAGATCTAGTCAAATGCTTTTTTGAACTAAATATCTAGAACCTGTTTCCACCATTGATTTTAAAGGTGTTGAGATCTAAAAATTGCATGATGAATATATTCGATGCAACCTTTAACGCAAAAAAAATAGTGCCACATGTCTTCAATCAGTGACCAGTTAATAACTAGATTGGGAACCGGTGGGTTAGCAATAGCGATACATGAGGGCAAAAATCACCAAATTCCGACATGTCTGAAAATTTGTTAGTTTTGACAAAATTTCGTTAACTTTGATGAAATTAACAATTTTTTTTTTAGCTTAAGCTAATTTTAAAGTAGTAAATAATATTTATATTATGCGCACACGAGACTTATATTGTAGCACATGATTTAAAAAAAAAAGATTAGATGTGACACAAATCTAAAACATAAGAAAGTCATTATTTTTAACTATGTGCCTCGGTACCAAATAAATCTCGTGTACAAATATTAGCTCCCATAATATTTTTACCCGCCAATTTTTTCCAAAATTTCTAAACGATTCATCGAAAGCAAAATTTGTTAATATGTTGGTGGGGCCTAACTGCCTTCATATTTTGTCATCCACTAATTCTATTGAAGCACCTTATACTCCATATTCACACAGTCAATGTTAAAATCCAGAAAAATAAAACAAAATTTGGATGTTAGGAAAAAAATAAGTACAAATTTGGAGGAAAAATTTAAAAATAAAATAAAAATATAAGATTAAAAGAATTATGCATTATTTACAAATTAATCCCAAAATTTTAAAAATATTTGAATTTTCAAATGTGCGTGAAGGTACGGCTATTATCACCCCTTTAATAGTAAGTACCAGACATTTTTTCATGCCCAAAACCATTGACTGATATAAATAAGGTGATAGAGATTTTTTTTGTACTAATCTTCCTCATGATAGATCTTAAGATCATGCCCGATGGTTAAATGTATCTCTCGTCCATAAAAAAAATGGGTAATACTTTTCTTAAACTGCTGAAAATAGCTGTATCCAAGCAAGGAATATGAATTACTTCAGTGTACCAAAAGGGCAAATTGTTTTATATATAAATACACAGATACTGACCCTCCTTACCATCACTAAAGGTTGTGAGTAAACAAATCACACTTTTTTGGGAGATTCGAATCATTAGATTTGTACCTTCTAATATTAACGATTGTTCTTAATTTTGATGGCAGGTATTAAAGTTGGCTGATCAGATAATTTACATCGACTTATAAACATGATCCTTTATTTAGAATTTGTTCCACTGATGGATTGCCATTTAGAAAATTTAGATGATGGATTGTCATTTAGAAAATTTAGATTGATCATGAACGTGTGCAATATGACACTTCAATGGTGTAAAATAAAAAATAGTATTATAATAGTGTAAGATATTATCAAATTAAAAAAATAAATGAAATATTTATGATGTCACGTTATATAATGGTGACGTAATTATCACGTGTTATCTTGGATCATCCAGAACTTATCTTGACTTGGAGCTTAATTTTGACCTTTAAAACATCGAATTCACGAAATAGTTAAAACACCAAAGTTGTAGAGCTCGTCGTCTTCTTTCCAACGCTGCAAGAATCGTCTCAATTTGACTTTGGGATAAAACGTTATAACTAAAATACTGAGGTTTTGTCTGTTGAAGAGTTCGGCCAAGTTTCAAGAAAATCTGGGAAGGTCGATTGATCGACCTAAACCCTCGATCAATCGACTTTGGACCGAATCTTTATGTTTTTAAAGCTCAAAATTGGGGGAAAAAGTAGGGTTTCGAAATTATACCCTATATAAGGGAGAATTAGAATTAGGGTTAGGAGATATCTCCCTTTGGAGAGCCTTTTATTTTTCTTAGCATTGTTCTTTTCTTTTCCTAGTTTTAGGTCCTAGATTACTTTAATTTCTGCATTCAAGAAAGGATTATACGCATTGGATTAAAGCTTTCGTGGATTTTTGTGGATCATTCCTTACGGTATTTTAATGTCGCTTTCAATTTCTGCATTTATTAAGTTACTCATTTCAATTATGTGTGGCTAGTTTTATTAGGGATGGGGATCTAATGAACCCCATCCGAGGGAGTCATTTATATTAATACAAATCTATGATTGAGATGTCAGATACTTTTTAAGACCCTAATGTTGTTATTGAAAATAGTAAAATCTGATTTCAATCTGAGATCTAGGAGCTAATCATGCCCTATGATTTCAGATCTGTAATAATGATTTTATCCTAATTATTACCTTTCTCGGGGTGAAGTTTTACTGCAATCTGAGGTGTGAGTGTTAATCACACACTCATGAGGTGTTAATCATACATCTCCTTGATCTCCGATTGATAATATGACTTTATCCCAGTGGTGAGTTCTAATCACTATCTGAGGTGTGGGAGTTAATCACACACTCATGGGGTGTTAATCATACATCTCCTTGATCTTAGATCGTACTTTGGAAATTATCTAGAGATTGAGTTCTGGGTATTGTCCGAGGTGTGAGTGTTAATCATACACTCATGAGATGTTAATCATACATCTCCATGATCTCAGATCTATACCTTAGAACTCACGTGTGTTTGGGGCGGTGTTTCTTTTTAGATATCTGCTAAAGATCTCACATCTCAATCTACAGATCTGTATTACACAAATGATAAACCTACGATGGGAGGATTTAGTATCCCAATCCTTACCTTTCATAATCTGTTTAAATTTCAATTAGTGGTTAGTGTTTATCTCATTTTCCAAGTTCTTAAGTTTTTAATTTAGAAAATACTGTGATAGATCTATGGAAATTCTTTTGGTTAATTGTTATTTTTTATTTTAAATTTTCTAACCAATCCTCGTGGGAATGATCTCATACTCTGCACCCACTGACTACATCACGATTCGTGCACTTGCGAGTACAACTTAATTTTCATAACAAGTTTTTGACGCCGTTGCCGGGGATTAAGCGTAGAAAATTTAAAATTTTTAGGAAATAGAAAATTAATTTTAGAAATTTCTGTAGGTTTAAATCAGCAATTTTATTAGTTTCGAAAAAAATAAAAAATTAAAAAATTTTGAGGTCGATCAATCGAGCCAAACCTTCGATCAATCGACTCCGAAAAAAAAAAAATTCACAAATTTCAATCTTTTGATTTTTGGAATTTCAAAGTTTAAAAAAAAAAAATAATAAATAAATAATTGAAAAAATATTGAGATCGATCGATCGAGCCAACCACTCGATCAATCGACTCCCAAAAATTTGCACTCTTTCTCTCTTTTGTGTAATCCGAATTTTTAGAATTTCAAAATTCGAAATTAAAAAAATATATAAAAAATTAAAAAAATTAAAAAAATTAAAATTTTGAAATTTAACATTTTGAAATTTGAATTTTTTAATTCGAAATTTGAATTTTTTAATTTTAACTTTTGAAATTTGAATTGTTTAGAATTTTGGATTTGGAGGATTTATTTTTTTTTAGGATTCGTAGGATTTTTTTAGGATTTCTAGTTTAGGATCTTTAAGATTTTTTAAGATTTTAAATATTTTTTTTGAATCTTTAGTTTATTGCCTTTTAGGATTTGGATAATTTTTAGGACTGTTAGGATTTGTAGGTTCCTTTTAAGTTATTGTCTTTTAGTTTATTTGTAGGATTTTATGGATTTGTAAGATTAGTAAGGTCCTTTTTTAGTTTATTGCCTTTTTTTGGATTTGAATTTAAATTTTAAATTTTAAATTTGAATTTGAATTTAAATTTTGAATTTTGAATTCGAATTTCGAAAAAATATATATTTCAAATTTGATTTTTTTTTTTTAATTTAAATTTTGAAAAAAAAAAAGGGTGTCAAAATTTGAAATTTGAAAAGTTGAAAATTGGAAATTGAAAGTTGAAATTTTAAAAATTCAAGTTCGAAATTTTGAAATTCAAAATTCAAAAACTCAAAACTTAAAATTCAAAATTGGAAATTTCAATTTCAAATTTGAAAAAAATATATATTTAAAAAAAACAAAAATTTCAAAATTTGAAAGTTGAAATTTGAAAAAAAAAAATTTAATTATAAATTTCAAACTTTGAAAAAAAAAAAAATAATAATAATAAATTTTTAAAAAAAATTGAAAATTGAAAATTTTAAATTTTAAAATATGAAATTCAAAAAAAATAATAATAAAATAAAATTTTAATATATAAAATTTCAAAAAAAATAAAAAATAAAAATTCAAGAAAAAATAAAAATTCAATCAATCGACGTGTGTTGTTGATCAATCGATTTAAAATAAATAAATAAATAAAATAAAATAAAAATTTTTGTGTTATTGGTTAAGTCATGACAATGCATGGATTCAATCTTGAATCATGTGCTATTTATGGAAATTCGATGCACATTACACCTATGTGTCCTTTGAACAACTCAAATTACTACCCTGAACAAGTCAAACCCAATCCTATTTGGAACACTCATGACTGGCAGAATCAATCGAATGACATGTGAGAGTTTAATCAACCTCGAATGTGTGATATGATGTCTTACTCTGATCAAAGTTACTGGCAAAGTCAACCAAATGACATGTGTGAGTTTAATCAACCTCTAATGTGTGATATGATACCTAATGATGATCAAAAGTTTTACCCCAAAAACTTCTCGTATGAGTTTTCACAACAAACTCAATACTTTCAAGACACATAACTATATGAATCAGTCCAAATTTCTTCTTACTCCAATAAAGATTTAAAAAGTTTGTTGCACACTATGAATCAATTACTTTTTAGGATATAATCTCAAGTTAGTCAGATGACCAAGTTCTTACAAATTAAAGATGAAATAGAAGAGTCTCTTATTGATACCAATCGGAATGAAGAATATCTTCAAGAGGACCCCTCTGATTTCATTCAAAAATATGAGGAAGACTAATTGGTCACTACTCTTGAGAGTAGCACAGCAAGCATTGAGGTAGTGCGAGTGCAAGGAGACGAGGAAATGGAATGGAGCGATTCTAATGTCATGGAGGAAATTGAGAATCAAATTGAGTCGAACGAGGTAAAAATTGACACCCTTACAACACCTGATAAGGGAGACAAAACCCTTTTTGATGAGTGTAAATTCGGTTTGGGGGAGAAAGAAGAATTTCAAATCTGTTGTCCATTCATTGAATACATAGATAATCAACAGAATGCCGAAAAAGATTAATAAATTTGAATCTAGAGTGCGATTTTGAGAATGTCAAGTACAGGGTAGAGATGAATCATAATGGTGGCACTTGAGCACATCATGAGAGTGTAACTAAGTCCTTGATAAGAGAAATGTCGGAATGATTAAATAAATCACTGATCTTGCTTAGAAAATTTTTCATGAAGATTTGGGATCCTGGTGGATTCGAAATGAATTTACATCTTATAGACTAATTTCACAATTTTCTTTTCAAAAATAATAAAAAAATAAAAAAATAAAGGAATAAAGAAAAAAATGGTGTCTCTGTTTGGATGGACACACGATTAATCGACCCACATTGTCGGTTAATCGAGGCACTATAAAGTCAACACATTTTGACTTGGACGGGTCGATTGATTGACCACTTAAGTCGATCAATCGACTAAAGAGTTTTCGAAAAAAAAGAAAATTTAAAAAAAAAAAAAAATTTGCTTAGATACACTCGTTTTTATGATTTTGATAGTGTTATTCGAGTAAGCATTTTGTTAGTTTGAAAATATCTTCACTATTGTTGACATGTTTTTTCTTTTGTGTGGTGAGGATACTTGGATATACTAGTATATTTTCATGCAGGTTTGGGGGAAATTTTTTCTATCTCTCCCCTTTTCATATGTTATCAAAAGCCTCAAATCATTACTCTAGGTATGTTTCCTCACTTTAATCAAATATTTTATTTATTGTCAATAATGAGGACATTATTTTATTCAAGTTTGGGGGTGTAGTTTGTGTGATTCTATTATTTTGATACCCCTAAAACTACAAAAAAAAAAAAAGAAGCCATCATACATGTTATTTTTCGATTGTTTTCAAACTTTAGTTGATGATGCATGTGAATTTAATTTTGAAAATAGCGATGTCATATTTTGATTGCTTCTATCTAGGATAATGAAATTTAATGTGATAATTTGAGGATAGTCCTGAAATTCATGTCTAGACATTTTGTGCACGTATACCATGCTTAAGATCTAGAAATTGAGGAACTATTTTGAACTTTGAATCCTAGGTTCTTAGTGGAGACTAAACCCGGTGAGCTTTAAAACCAATTTCCCGTCCTTGATGAGTGCTTACATAAACTCGGAGTGTCTTTGAATACGAATTATTCTTGCATAATCTCATACATTTTATTTTGACTTGTGACTTTGCATGACATTAAATTCATATTATTGTGTTAGAACGTATCGTATGTTTGCTCAAGATAAATAGGCGAAGTTACCATCTTTTGAGGACATGATTGAAGGCTATCTTTGGCTCGTTTGTACTTAAAATACCTCACCTTATATAAATTTATCCTTCTAGTACCCCTTTGAGCTTATTAAATTTTTTTTGCCTTTATACATTCTTTGATAAGCCACGTTAACCTTTACCCCTTCACCATTTCTGAAAACTCAGCCTTACCCTTCTTATTTATGAGAAATTAGGAACGAGGGATGAGAGTGAGCGAAAAGAGAGTAAGTGGAGAGATACCGAGTTGTGGTGTCTACTGAGAGTGTATGGTAAAAAATAATAATAATAAATAAATTAATTAAAAAAATAAAAATAAAAAAATAAAAAAAAGGAGAAAAAGAAAAAGAAAAATTTGAAAAAAAATGAAAAATATGAAGTGCTTTAAGAAAATTAAATTTAAAAGAAGAAAAATGAGTGAAAAAGGAAAAGAAAGTTGAAAAAATTTGAAAAATATTGAGAAAGATAGCGAGAGATTAGAAAAGAAAAAGAAGAGAAATAGAAAAATCAAAAGTCAGTTTCTTTTCCAATATCTCAGAAATTTTGAATCCCAACTTTCATTTCTTTCTTACCCTTACCTGAGCCTCATTATAACCCTATAAAAGACTTTCATGATCCGATCTTGAATTGGTAACTGTCTTGTGGAGAGTGAATATGTGATACCTATGACACTTGATACGACATGCTTAGGATATACAAGTATCTGTTCTTATGAGATATATTTTTATTCATTGATTATGTCGCATTTCTTTTATTATGTGAGACCTTTTTATTTTGCTTTGTATTGATCTCTCACATGTGAGCGAAAATAAACCCATCATCGGAGCAATCCTATTTTGAGAGTATACCTAAAGTGAGAATTGAGTCGAGACATGAGATTTAATGATTTACTGTTTAAATTGGTTCCGAGATGGATGAATCTTGATTTTAGTATGCACACACTTTACGTTTAGGCATGAATAGATAAGTTATCTAACGATTTGAGCATTAGAGTGATTTGAATGGATATTAGTATGATTAGTATAATATTGTTATTTGAAATTGAGAATTTGCATGTTGAATTGATTAATAATTTTGAGTTTTGAAGTTAAACATATATGAAAATCATGTTTTGAAACTTTAACTTTATCGATGGTTTCAAAAATGTGTTGAAGTTTGTGGGTAACTTCCTGAAAACCCTCAGGAGACAAAACTCCTCCACTACGGATCACCTAGAGGTTTAAAGGCTTATTGCATACGCTAAATGCAATCGTGTTCCCTACGAAAGTGGCATTCTTTACTTTCTTAGGTTAGTTTATTTTTCAGTTTTGTTTATCTTCTTCTTTGCTCGAGGACTAGCAAAGTGTAGGTTTGGGCGTATGATGTGCAGTGAAATATGATGATATTTCACCCTTAAAGACCTACATTTAGCTACTCGATGAAAGCTATTTAATATGTTTTATATAATTTTAGTGATTTACAGGTCTGGAGATGTGTTGAGCATAAAATAACTCAAAAGTTCATAATATAATGTCAAATTCGTGCTACCTTGGATCATCCAGAACTTATCCTGACTTGGAGCTTAATTTTGACCTTTAAAACATCGAATTCACGAAATAGTTAAAACACCAAAGTTGTAGAGCTCGTCGTCTTCTTTTCAGCACCACAAGAATCGCCTCAATCCGACTTCGGGATAAAACGTTATAACTAAAATACTGAGGTTGTATCTGTTGAAGAGTTCGGCCGAGTTTCATGAAAATTTGGGAAGGTCGATCGATCGACCTAAACCTTCGATCAATCGACTTTGGACCAAATCTTTATGTTTTTAAAGCTCAAAATTGGGGGAAAAAGTAGGGTTTCGAAATTATACCCTATATAAGGGAGAATTAGAATTAGGGTTAGGAGATATCTCCCTTTGGGGAGCCTTTTATTTTTCTTAGCATTGTTCTTTTCTTTTCCTAGTTTTAGGTCCTAGATTACTTTAATTTCTGCATTCAAGAAAGGATTGTACGCATTGGATTAAAGCTTTCGTGGATTTTTGTGGATCATTCCTTACGATATTTTAATGTCGTTTTCAATTTCTGCATTTATTGAGTTACTCATTTCAATTATGTGTAGCTAGTTTTATTAGGGATGTGGATCTAATGAACCCCATCCGAGGGAGTCATTTATATTAATACAAATCTATGATTGAAATGTCAGATACTTTTTAAGACCCTAATGTTGTTATTGAAAATAGTAAAATCTGATTTCAATCTAAGATCTATGAGCTAATCATGCCCTATGATTTCAGATCTGTAATAATGATTTTATCCTAATTATTACCCTTCTCGGGATAAAGTTTTACTGCAATCTGAGGTGTGAGTGTTAATCACACACTCATGGGGTGTTAATCATACATCTCATTGATCTCCGATTGATAATATGATTTTATCCCAGTGGTGAGTTCTAATCACTATCTGAGGTGTGGGTGTTAATCACACACTCATAGGGT
This sequence comes from Chloranthus sessilifolius, assembly GCA_021018995.1. Lineage (NCBI taxonomy): Eukaryota > Viridiplantae > Streptophyta > Magnoliopsida > Chloranthales > Chloranthaceae > Chloranthus > Chloranthus sessilifolius. The sequence continues at coordinate 10,497,456 of CM037585.1, forward strand.
ATTAATCATACATCTCCTTGATCTTAGATCGTACTTTAGAAATTAACTAGAGATTGAGTTCTGGGTATTGTCCGAGGTGTGAGTGTTAATCATACACTAATGAGATGTTAATCATACATCTCTATGATCTCATATCTATACTTTAGAACTCACGTGTTTGGGGAGGTGTTTCTTTTTAGATATCTGCTAAAGATCTCACATCTCAATCTACAGATTTGTATTACACAAATGATAAATCTACGATGGGAGGATTTAGTATCCCAATCCTTACCTTTCATAATCTGTTTAAATTTCAATTAGTGGTTAGTGTTCATCTCATTTTCCAAGTTCTTAAGTTTTTAATTTAGAAAATACTGTGATAGATCTGTGGAAATTCTTTTAGTTAATTGTTATTTTTTATTTTAAATTTTCTAACCAATCCTCGTAGGAACGATCTCGTACTCTGCACCCACTGACTACATCGCGATTCGTGCACTTGCGAGTATAACTTAATTTTCACAACATGTGTGTTTATATATATATTGCAAATCTTTCTCTTTTGCCACTGTACATCAGCATATGAGCTTTAAAGAAACCGTTATCCTAACTCAAGCAGTATTCTTTATTTTTAATTTTTTTTGTTTTCTTATTTTTCTCAGTGACCAAAAAGAATTGTACTATATGAAATGTGATAATAAGAATATAGCAGTTTATAGTTTTGCTGCAATTAATATAAAAATTGTACTCTTTTTGTAGGTCTCATGAAGTATAATTTTTTTTGTAGGACTATGTTGCTATAAGATGATATAAGGCTCCGGAGCTTTGGAGATCATTTTTTACATATTCCTTTTCTAATTTTAAACTCCTAATGTAATTATATAAAAATTCTTATGCAAGTTGCTCTTATGCACACTTTTTTTTTTCTTGAACACATGCAAACTTTGAGTATCATTTTATTATGAAATTTGTTGATATCACTGAGTTTATTTTTATAGCAGGAAAACTTATGGTATGGAAGCTGAGTGCAAGCTGAAAACACACAAGACCTATGTTAAAAGTGGGCGGACAAATCATAAAAGAAATGTCATCTCGACAACGAGTTGAAATGTGCTCAATCAAAGGTGTCAAGCAATGAGACATTAAAATTTTATGTCATTGGGTTTATTGGCAACCCGAGTCATGCTCGAATAGGGCGCTATTGAATGTGTTTAAAGGATGTTGAATATATTAATATAATATCTTTGAATATTTTAATGAGATGATGTTGAATGTATTAATACGATGTTGTAGAATAATTTTATTTTTAACTTATTATTTTTTCATTTAGGTGAATGAATTATGAATTTTTTCCCTCGTAGAGTGATATGTGGTTGATATAATATTTGTAACAGGTAAAATGACTTTAATTACAGTAAAAAAAAAAGTTGTACATTTAAAAAAATAACGGTCCATAACATTTGTTTTCATAAACCACTGATTTAGGTCGTGGTTTCGGAATAAATATAACAACCATTTTTCCATTAGGGACAACGGCTCAATATTGTTGTTATTTTACAACAGCCACAAACAACGGTCCATATCCGTTGTTGCATGGAGGAAATTAATAATAGCTTGTCAGCGTTGTTTACATATACCACTGAATTAGATCGTAGTTTCGGAAAAAAAAATAACAACCTTTTTTTTCGTTAAAACAACGGCTTAAAAACTCTGTTATTTTGTAACGGCATGGACTGTGGTTTATCTGATAAATAAACAACGATTTTTTGTCGTTGTTTATGAAAACCATCGCTCTATAAACAATGGCTCAAAATCGTTGGTTATGACATTTACAACAGTTTTGAGCCGTTGTTTTTTGTCGATTTTCATATAGTGAAATAAATTATGACACTTAAAGCTTAGTAACAAATTTTTAGAAAATTTAAGTGATCAATTGATCACCCAAATCATAACGTGGCTCCGCCATTATGTTGGTGTTGGAAGATTGACCCCAGCGCTGCCATTGGCTCTCAGCTCGGGTGTCCTCTTAACATTAATAAACTATGTACGGCAGCACAAATCTTGTGCTCCATTTATTTACCCAAACAAAGCCGTTTATGGTTTTATAACCTTAACGACTATAGGGGTTTATACTGGGTTGGGTCGGGTTTTTGAGTTGCGCATAACATCAGCTTGAATTTTCTTGCCAGGTCCGGTCAGAGTGTCCCATCTAGTCAGGCATATGTGATTTTGATAGCCAATATTTTTATCCAACCCGACCCAATCCATCTGGCCCACCCCTCTCTGCACTACATGTTGGGAAAACTATAATGAGCAGACAGTAAACATCAGACAACTTATGTGGTGCAATGCAATGCATTGTTGGAGCCCCACTGTGCTGGCATCACACCACATAAGCGATCCGATGAAATCGCGTCCGCCATATATCAGTATCCCTACACGTCCTCACTTACATTGCGATTGGGGATATCACCATGCCATTAGCATAGTCAAAAGTTAGGGTCAAACAGCAATAAAGTAGTAGTTTGGCTCTTGTTGATGGCTTATTGAGATAACCTTTGAGGTTCAAAAACTCAAAAGGGTTTCTCCATCTTTAAATTATACTATAAAATCTCTATTCTAATTCCTACCACAGGGAATTTTCAACTCATATCCCTAAGACCGAAATTTTTTTTTGTTTGTGTAAGCTTTAAATTATACTTGAAAAACTCTTCAGTTCCCACCAGAGGGCGTTTTTAACTTATATAAATGAGACTAATAAAAAATTTCTCTCTTCTATGACATTTCGCTTATGAAGTATACTTAAAACGCAGGAATTTGACCCACCCAAGATTTGGGGAAAATGAGTGCGCCCTGAAAGAACAGATTATATTTTGATAATTGGATAAGGCAGAATATCGCGTCTTCTCTCTCCAGCAAAAATAATAATAACTTATCATAAAAATAACAATAACAATAATAATAAAATATTATTACAAGGAGTCTTCTTTAAATCATATACAATAAGTCAATGGAAAGGTTTTAGCTCTTGGTGTCCAAGTAATGACTTGGATGTATTTTATAGGGAACTTCTATTCGTGCCTACCCGTTTAGGGAATGCGCCCACTTAATGATGTCCGGCCGTGTTATAAAAGCTAGCACACACTTGCATTAAGTGGGCGCGAATGGAGATTCCTCTTGTAGTTGATCACCCACCCTTAAAAGAATAATTAAGAATTTTGTATTACCATATTTTTGGTGTTTGTTTTATTTTCGTTGACTAAGCTTGGCTCGAATCCGTGACCTCAGCTTTGGGTCTCGGTCTCTATGTCCACCCTCCACGAGCCGCCGCCGTAGATGACCTGTCTGCGTCGAAAATTCATCACCCATAGAAGACATCAAGTTCACATGTTTCACATTTATGGCTCTCCCGTATGTTCCTTCATGTGTTCAAATGAAGTGGAAAAATCATGTTCATATGTTTCACAAGTTTCAAGCTTTATTGCCGAGCAACCCCCGCCGCCCCCTCGCGGAGTCAAGAAAGCTTCACCCTTGATTTCTTGAAATCTAGGAGACATTTGGGTAGGGAAACATAAGAAAGATTGCGCAATATAAAACTTTGATTATCTAATGGATCTAAGACATGAGCTAATGATGGACTTCTAAGTACACTGCATTATATATGGCAGTTGGTATCATAGGGACCAAATTCTCTGACATTTGAAGTTGTGAATAATTTGTTATTTCTTAGGAAAAATTGAATAAAATTATAATTATTTGTTACTTTTTCAAAAATTGGTGAATTTCAAGAACTATTCACGAATTTGTTTTTGTTTTTTTGAAAATCCTCTGACATTTTGAAAAAGTTGTGAATAATTTGTTATTTTTTTAGGAAAAAATGAATAAAATTATTATTATTTGTTACATTTTCAAAAATCGTGAATTTCGAGAACTATTCTCGAGTTTTACGAATTCCTCGAGATTTTTCAAGAATTTTTATATTTATTTTTTTAAATATTTTTAGCTTTTAATCAATATATTGTTGAAATTTTTTTTCCTATTTTTCCGAATTTTGACTGTATTTCTCAAATTTGATGAATTTTTTCTAAATCGATTTAGAAACCCGATTTGGTCTCATTAGACTCGATCGCCATATCTTTATCCTATTAATTATCGTGGTTATCTATCATTCTCAAAAAATAAAAGTACTTTTCAAATTAATCATTGGCTATAAAAATTTCATCGAACCCTTGTACCGAGTCATATTATAAATACTAAATGCTACAAAATCGATGGTGGTTGGGTCAGCAGTGGTGGTAGCAACCATGCTGCACCTATCTCATTAATCATATTTAGTTTATGGGAAAATATCTTTCTAGTTGGGGAATGGTTAGGTCCTTCCCAGTAGAACTAGATTTTCAGTCCTACTTCATATGCTGTGCTTGGAAATTAGAGAATCTTGACTTTCTTAGTTTTTACTTTTTATAGCATAATGTGTAGTCAAAATTTTCCTATTTTCAAAGGCAGTAGATGAGCTAGGATAGAAAATCCCGTTCTACCTACCATTGCCCTAGTCTATGATCAATGGCCATTCATTTATGGTCAATGCCCAATGTGCTCGTTGATGATTAAAAAAGGTGGAGCGACGCCAATTTCAAATTTGCACTACTTAGACACACAGATTCGATTTTAGTTTTTGTTGGTTCAATGTTCCTTCATATTTTTTTGTATATTTTGTTATTTTTTAGTTTTTTCACCCTATCTAGCCAATTTTCAGTTTTCAGGTACCAAAATTGAAACCAATCCTGGCGGAATTGGTTTGATTCGGTTTCAGTTTTCAATAGGTTTCGGACTGATTTGGTCCAACAGTTTCCAATCAATTTTTCGATTTTTGGTTCAAATCTATGCCCTGGACCAATATAAAGATTTGGTGGGTCCAAGATTTCATAAAGAAAAGATCTAGTCAAATGCTTTTTCGAACTAAATGTCTAGAACCTGTTTCCAATATTGACTTTAAAGGTGTTGAGATCTAAAAATTGCATGATGAATATATTCCATGCAACCTTTTAACGCAAAAAAATAGTGCCACACGTCTTCAATCAGTGACCACTTAATAACTAGATTGGGAACGAGTGGGTTATCAATAGTGATACATGACGGCAAAATTCACCAAATTTCAACACGTCTGAAAATTTGTTAGTTTTGACCAAATTTCGTTAACTTTGTTGAAATTAACTATTTTCATTTTTAGCTTAAGCTAATTTTAAAGTAGTAAATAATATTTATATTATATGCGCACGAGATTTATACGGTAGCACATGATTTAAAAAAAGACTGGATGTGACATAAATATAAAACATAAGAAAGTCTTTAATTTTAACCATGTGCCTCGGTAGCAGATAAATCTCGTGTGCGAATATTTATATTATATTATAAATATAATATAATATAAGTATTATATTATATTATATTTATATTATATTTATATTATAAATATAATATAATAATATTTATATTATATGCGCACGAGATTTATACGGTAGCACATGATTTAAAAAGAGATTGGATGTGACATAAATATAAAACATAAGAAAGTCTTTAATTTTAACCATGTGCCTCGGTAGCAGATAAATCTGAAAGTAATATTAGCTCCTATAATATTTTTACCCGCCAATTTTTTCCAAAATTTCTAAACGATTCATCGAAAACAACATTTGTTAATATGTTAGTGAGGCCTAACTGCCTTCATATTTTGTCATCCACTCATTCTATTGAAGCACCTTATACTCCATGCTCACAGTCGATGTTAAAATCTAGAATAATAAAACAAAATTTGGAAGTTAGGAAAAAAATAAGTACAAATTTGGAGGAAAAATTTTAAAAATAAAATAAAAATATAAGATTAAAAGAATTATGCATTATTTACAAATTAATCCCAAAATTTAAATAATATTTGAATTTTCAAATGTGCGTGAAGGTACGGCTATTATCACCCCTTTAATAGTAAGTGCCGGACATTTTTTTCATGGCCCAAAATCATTGACTGATATAATTAAGGTGATAGAGATTATTTTTGTACTAATCTTTCTCATAATAGATCTTAAGATCATGCCTGCCACGGTCAAATGTATCTCTCGTCCATGAAAAAAGTGATAATACTCTTATTAAAGTGCTGAGAATAGCCGTATCCAAGCAAGAAATATGAATTACTTTGGTGTACCAAAAAAGGCAAATTTTTTTATATATAAATACAAAGGTACGGACTCTCCTTATCACTTAAGCACCAAATGATGCTTAAGCGATCACCATCACTTATTGGTTTGTGATTTTGAAAATTCATATAGTCAAAGTGATATATCATCAATTGAAGGACTGTGAGTAAACAAATCACACTCTATTTGTACCTTCTAATATTAACGATTATTTTTAATTTTAATGGCAGATATTAAAGTTGACTGATCATCAGATAATTTGTATTCACTTATAAGTGTGATCCTTCAGTTGGAATTTGTTCCAACGACGGATTGTGATTTAGAAAATTTAGATTTATAAAATGAACGTGTGAAATATGACACTTCAATGGCGTAATGCCACGTTATATAATGGTGACGTAATTATCACGCGTTATCTAAGAAACACACGGTCGAGTAAAACTAGCATACAACTAACTAATACTAGTTAACTTAATATTAGAGTTAATTGCTGTTTTCATTGCATTAGCCTATAAAAAGAGAGCTAAAACGACTTTCTTTTTATATTATTGTATTTGCTCTTCTTTCATATCTTATAGAAGTTCGTATTTCGTATTTTCTAGATAATTTTTTTTAAATCTTTAGTTTTCGTTTCTCCTATTTGAAGATGCCCTCTGTGCCCTCTGTGAAACCTGATTCATTTGATGCGGAGCCGTTTGTGGAAACCGATCCCACTGGACGGTACGGTCGTTACAAAGATCTTTTGGGTATCGGCGCCGTAAAGAAGGTTTATAGAGCGTTTGATCAAGAGGAAGCTATAGAAGTGGCGTGGAATCAGGTCATTTTAGGAAGTTTCTCAGACGATCAAACGGTTCTCGATCGGCTTAAATCTGAGATCAACCTTCTGCAGACTCTGAACAACAAGAAAATCATTGTTTTGTATAATGTGTGGTGGGATGAGAAGAAGATCACTCTGAATTTTATAACAGAGCTTTGTACTTCGGGGAGTCTTCGGGAGTACCGGAACAAGCACCGACACGTATCGGTGAAGGCCGTGAAGAAGTGGTCGAGGCAGATATTGAAGGGGTTGCAGTATCTTCACACCCACGAGCCTTGTATTATACACAGAGATTTGAATTGCAGTAACATCTTCATCAATGGCCATCTCGGGAAGGTAACCCATCAATACCTTTTAATTTCAGGCTTTTTTACTGATCCATTGCTTTTAATTTTTATTGATACATATATGCTTTTTTATGGATCGATATATTTAAATTTTGAGTTATACATATATCCTCTTTTATGTGATTGTGAATTAGCGTATTAGTTATATACCATATAAATGGAAATTGTTTTGTGTCTTTTTTATTTATTGATTAATTTTTTGCAAACTTATGTAGAGGTGTCTTGAGCCCACCACTAATTGTGATTTAAGGAGAGTTATATTGACCCAAATTTTGTATATATATTCACTTTTTGTACTTAATTAGGATAAAAGTATATATATATATTGGCAATTTGGAAAAGAAATTTACATGAATCTGAAGTCTAAACTTTAAATCGATTACACGAGTAGTTGAACCATGGTGCAGCAGATGACAAAATTATCGGATAAAATTTTAAACTATAAAATCAGTAAAAGGAAAATTTAAGATGCATGTTTCCCCGGGCTTGGGTCAGAATTCTGTTCCTGCACATAGTGTTGTGGTTGTTTCAATAATTTGGCCCTCTCTTCATTAATCTAACATGTGAGATTGAAAAAAAAACACGTGAGACTAAAGTTTGAGTGTATTTTGTATTTGACGAACATCACGAATTTTACATGGGGAATGGTCAGGTTCGACTAGTTTTGCTGTCATTGGATTGAGAAGAATCACGACTTCCACAGTTTCCATTTTATAGGATGAAATTTAGTTAAGATTCTCTTCTATACAGTGTCTGTAAAATTGGTTGAACACAAAATCATGCTCAATCAGTTGCCATTTGTTGCGATCCAGAATCCTTACCCGATATCGAGGGCTTAGAATTCCGTGTTATGACACCGCACACTGGTTAAGACGATAAGTGGACATACACATAATCTATAAATTGACTTGCCATAAGGATTGGGGCATTTACGATAGCATTAAACGATAAATGACTCATAATTAATAACGAAAAATATAGACTATAATAATGAAGTACTTAATCCTAATCATGCATTTAGGATATAAAATTAAACCAGTTTTACGTAAGGTAAATGATGATTCTCTCTTGAAATTACAATTGTGCCCTATTAACCTGCTTTACTCTTCAAATGGGCATAACTTTTTATATTATTGTCAAAAATCGATAAATTATATATCGTTGGAATCGTATCGGTGAGTACTTCGTAATGAGTCTAATATTGATATAAAAAAATCAGACTATTTCTAAAGTTGATAAATTTCAGTGTGGAGCGTTAGCACTACGCACTGTGTGGTACATTATCTAATACCGTTAAATAAAGTTAAAAAATCTGGGTTATTATATTCTCTCCCTCTTATAATATTTTCGTCATCGAAAATTACCTAAATGAGAAAATGAGCTTTAGGTACTTCTCCATAATCTCAGCTTCTCATCAAAAGTCAAAGGTTCAACGATAATAAAAAAAATCATCAGGGTCGTTACATTCTCCCCCTTTATCTCCTCAGCATTGATACGTGAAAAACGTCATAGATTTTCGTATATTGTGGCGGTAGAGCGAATTTATACGCAACCTCGCCCACACGTTTTGTGACTTCGAAAGGCCCTACATATCTGAGGCTCAGCTTCCTGCGCTTTCCACAGTGCATGACTCTCTTAGTCGGAGAGATGCGAATGAATACTCGTTCGCCAAGCTGTTAAAAAAATTTTAGTGTTTAATCACGAACACAATTGCAGTGAAATTTAAAGTTCGAAATTTTAAATGTGTTACCTCGAACTCTAAATTACGACGGTGAGGGTCGACGTACTTTCTCTGACGATCATGGGCTATCTTAAGTCGTTCGCGTATCAGTTTGACTTTCTCAGTCGTAGTTTGGACTAATTCGGGTCCAAGCATCTTCCTAACTCCAACCTCGTCCCAACATAACGACGTTCTACAGCTTCTGCCATATAAAGCTTCGAAATGGGACATTCCGATACTTGCCTGGTAGCTATTATTGTAAGAGAACTCGATCAGCGGGAGGTGATCGTCCCAGTTCCCTTGAAAGTCGAGCATATACGCTTATAATATATCTTCAATTACTTGATTCACTCTTTTAGTCTGGCCCTCTGTCTGTGGGTGGAAGGCAGTACTAAAATCTAATCGAGTGCAAAGTGCTTTTTGGTAGGTTGTCCAATATTTGGAAGTAAATTTGAGTCTCGGTCAGAGACAATGCTGACTAGGACCCCATGTAGTTTGACGATTTCTTTCAGATATGTTTCGGCAAGCTTATTCCTATCTGTGGTAGTCTTGAATGGTAATAAATGTGCTGCCTTGGTCAATCTGTCAACTATCACCCAGATTGCATCGTTCTTCTTCATCATCTTTGGTAGACCTACGATGAAGTTCATAGATATGTTTTCCCACGTCCATTCTGGGATGGGTAGGGGTTGTATAAGTCCGGCCAATTTATGATGTTTTGCCTTGACTTGTTGACACACTAAGCATTTCGACACGTATTCGGCTATTTCTCGTTTCATATTCGGCCACCAATACCAATTTCTCAGATTTTGATACATCTTAGTACTGCCTGGATGTAATAAGTATCATGATTTGTGACCTTCATCAAGTATCTCCTTTTTCACTTGAGGGTCATTGGGTACGCACAGTCTTTGTCTGAAGAGTAACATCCCATCCGTCCTTAGGTTGAAATCGGGTTTCGATTCTATAATTTCAATAATTTTGAGGATCTCTGGGTCTGTATGCTGTATTTCCCTGATTTGGTCCAAAATGAACGGACTCATCACAATTTATGTCAAATATACACCATCATCAATCTCTTGGAGGTAAATGTCTTCTTTGGCGAGTTCATTGAAGGGCTTCTAAATTTTTAATCTGGCTAATAGTGCCGAATATTTTCTACTAAGTGCATCAGTGACGACATTAGCTTTTTCGAGGTGGTAATTTATGGAGCAGTCGTAATCTTTCATGTATTCTATCCATCTACGTTGTCTCAAATTCAGGTCCTTTTGTGAGAAAAGGTACTTGAGACTTTTGTGATCCGTATAAATCTTGAACGTCTCGCCGTAGAGATAGTGTCGCCATAGTTTGAGGGCGAAGATAACTGCAGCCAGTTCCAAGTCATGAACCGGATAGTTCTTTTCATGAGGTTTGAGCTATCTTGACCCATAAGCGACAACTTTCTTACTTTGTTCAAGCACACAACCAAGTCCCTGGCGAGATGCATCTGTGAATATTTCAAATTCACTAGTGCTGGAAGTGGAAGGTAGGGTGAGGATTGGTGCAGTAGTAAGCCTCTTCTTCAGTTCTAGAAAACTTATTTTGCATTCATCGGTTCACACAAATTTAACATTCTTCCGTGTGAGGCAGGTGAGCGGTAGAGCAATGCGTGAAAATCCTTCAACAAAGCGACGGTAGTAACCTGCCAATCCGAGGAAACTCCTAACTTCGGTGACACTCGTTGGTGCTTTCTATTCTGTAACTGCTTCGATCTTAGAAGGATCGACGGTCACTCCTTCTGCTGATACCACGTGGCCAAGGAAGGTCACTTGTTTAAGCCAAAACTCACACTTACTGAGTTTAGCATATAGTTGGTGATCTCGGAGTGCCTGAAGTGCGAGACGAAGGTATTCTTCATATTCTTCCACTCTTTATAATCCTTAACTTTTCAAAAATCAAATTCTCATAGTCTCTTAAATTATTTATTCAAAATATACTCTCACTTCTCAACATCAATTACTTCTAACACTCCGTCGTAGGCTATCATCAATATTATATCTTGTTGACCATAAAGTAATTCAAATAAATCTAAGGTTGATGATAATAATTTATTCCTCAATCTGAACTCACTTCTAATAAGTTATTCTTATAGTCAACATCTCAACCTATAATGAATATTTAAACGATCAAACCAGTCAGGATTTATCTTTTCTAATTATTCCCCAATACGCTAAAAATATATCTTCTAATTGCTCCTCAATCTTTAAAGATTCTTCTCAATTTCTCTCACATGCTTCTAGCTCATATAAGTTTTCATTCAACAGATCTTTAAATCCCTAATTGAACCTTTAAATCTTATGTCATTGATCATCACACTTTCTTAAAACCCTTCAGTCCATAAAAGATCTAAAGCTTAGAATCTATTAAAATCATTATCACATCATTACCATAGAGTATTTACATGAGCCACACAGTTCTCGAGGAAGTAAAGCCTAGGCTCTGATACCATCTCTGTCACGACCCAAAATCCTTACCCGATATCGAGGGCCTAAAATTCCGTGTTATGACACCGCACGCTGGTTAAGGCGATAAGCGGACATACATATAATCTATAAATTGACTTGCCATAAGGATTGAGACATTTACGATAGCATTAAACGATAAATGACTCATAATTAATAACGAAAAATATAGACTATAATAATGAAGTACTTAATCCTAATTATGCATTTAGGATATAAAATTAAACCAGTTTTACATAAGGTAAATGATGATTCTCTCCCGAAATTACAGTTGTGCCCCATTAACCTGCTTTACTCTTCAAATGGGCATAACTTTTTATATTCTTGTAAAAAATTAATAAATTATATATCGTTGGAATCGTATCGGCGAGTACTTCGTAATGAGTCTAATATTGATATAAAAAAATTAGACTATTTCTAAAGTGGATAGATTCCGGTGTGGAGCGTTAGCACTACGCACTGTGTGGTACATCATTTAATACCGTTAAATAAAGTTAAAAAATCTGGGTTATTACACCATTGCCCTTTCTTCATTCTCTTGTTTCTGTAATAATTTGTTAGAGAGAAAAGTAAATTTTGATAATAGACCATAAAAATTCAATTAATTAGGAAGGAGATAGGAAAGGGAGCTGCCCTGAGAAACTTTTAGGTTCATCGTAAGAAAGTCAATTTACTGACATATCCCCTGTTGGATCTGATTGTTTTTACTTTTCTTTATTATCACTTTTCTTATTTTTAGAGGTGCTGATGTAGTTGCTCTGTTTTTTGCTTAGGTGAAAATTGGGGATCTTGGTCTCGCGGCAATAGTAGGAGAAACCCATGCAGCACACTCCATCTTGGGCACGCCAGAGTACATGGCGCCAGAACTCTACGAAGAGGACTACACGGAATTGGTGGACATATACTCGTTCGGGATGTGCGTGCTTGAAATGGTGACCCGGGATATACCATACAACGAATGCAACTCTGTGGCGAAGATCTACAGGAAGGTGATGGCTGGAGTGAGACCCAGGGCGTTGGAAAAAGTGGAGGATATGGAAACGAAGGCCTTCATTGAGAAGTGTCTGGCAAAGCCCAGGGATCGGCCGTCCGCGGAAGAGCTCCTAAAGGACCCCTTCTTCCACGGCCTGGATGAAGGAGACGCTTCCTGTTGCTGTCGCTGCTGCAGTAGGTTACAGTAGGTGACACAATGTGGTCTAATGACCATGATACCTTTTATTTTTTTCCTTCTTTTCTCAATTTTTTTGGGTAAAGAAGGAAAAGGTATGTGCGTTCGGGGGGGGGGGGGGGGGGGCATGATTTAGTTTTTGGCAGTGTTATTCTTTTGGTCTGGCTTTGTACGTACGTCATATAAAGAGAAAATATACTTGTAAATAGAATGTAAGAAGAGAGAATTTTTATATTCGTGGAGAATTTTTCAAGAATTTTTATACTTATTTTTTAATTTTTAGTTTTTAATTAATATATTTTTATAATTTTTTTCTTATTTTTTCAAAAGTTGACCGTATTTCTCAAATTTGATGAATTTTGTTGGATTTTTTCCAAATTGATTTAGAAACCCGACTTGGTCGCATTAGACACGATCGTCATATCTTTATCCTATTAATTGTCGTGGTACCCATCGTTCTACCGCATCTGCTGTCCTTAGAAATTAGAGAATCTTGAACTTTTTATAGCATAATGTGCACTTAAAATTCTCTCATTTTCAAGGACAGTGGATAGGATAGGACTGAAAATCCTATTCTACCTAGTAGAATCTGACCATTGCCCTAGTCTATGATCAATGGCCATTCATCAAAAACCATAAAGATTTGTGGTCAATGGCCAACGTGTCCGTTGATGATGAAAAAAAAGGTGGAGCGACGCCAATTTCAAATTTGCACTACTTTGATCCCAGATTCGTGGCAACTTTTCCTCTTCTGCCTGACAAATGAAAAACTCCAAGCTGCTATGGTCAATTGGTCAACATCAATGTGTGGTCTCGGCCGCTACTTTCTGCCTCTCACATGCTCCGCATTATTAATAAGGTTGTCAAGATTTATGACCTCTCACATGCTGCGCATTATTAATTTTATCTAACCCATATCTACAAAATTATTCAAAAAAATCCCCTTGTTTTTTTTAACCGAGGGAAATATCTCATACGATACATGTACTAATTTCAACAATAGTGTGTTACTTGATATGAAAGACTTAGAAAGGGGTGCAACTTCAAGTTAACCGAACCGAAACTGAAAAGTTGGTTTTCAGCTCGAGTTTGCCAAAATTGAGCCCGACCATATTTTTTACTGTTTCGGTTAACCAATATTTTCAAGCCTCAAACCAAAATCAAATCAAACCAAACCGATTTGATTTTAGTTTTGGTCAGTTCGGTTTTCCTTCATATTTTTTGTATATATTGTTATTTTTTGGTTTTCTCACCCAGCCAATTTTCAGTTTTCAGGTACCAAAATTGGTTCGGTTTCGGTTTTCAATCGGTCGGGGGTTCGGGTTGATTTGGTCCATCGGTTTCCGATCAATTTTTTGATTTTTGGTTCAAATCTATGCCCTCGACCGGTATAAAGATTTGGTGGGTCGAAGATTCCATAAAAAAAAGATCAGTCAAATGCTTTTTCGATCTAAAAATCTAGAACCTGTTTCAACCATTGATTTTAAAAGCGTTGAGATCTAAAAATTGCTTGATGAATATATTTGATGCAACCTTTAACGCCAAAAGATAGTGTCACATGTGTTCAATCACTGACCAGTAGTAAATAATATTTGTATCATGGGCACACGAGATTTGTATCGTGACACATGATGTTAAAAAAGGATTGTTATTTGTTGAAATCTGTGCCACATGGAACAATATCTAAGGCATATGACTTAAGCCATATGATATAAGCCATATGATGTAAAGATTTTTAGGTAAAAAATTGGCACAAAATATGATCAGATAATGAAGTTTGATTGTTCTGAAGTAGAGATGGTATTTTGTGCTAATCTTTGGCCTGAAATATCATTCCATCATAGTCTTTAAATCAGATGGCTTAGATGACCTTATATGTGACACAAATCTAAAAAATAAAATAATCTTTATTTTTAATTATCGTGCCACGGTACTAGATAAATCTCGCGTGCAAGTATTAGCTCCCATAATATTTATACCCACCAATTTTTTTATAAAATTTCTAAACAATTCATCGAAAACAAAATTTGTTAATATGTTAGTGAGGCCTAACCGCCTTCATATTTTGTCATCAACTCATTCTATTGAAACACCTTATACTCACACGGTCACTGTTAATTTCAAGCTTTTTTACTGATCCATTGCTTTTAATTTTTATTGATACATATATGCTTTTTTATGGATCGATATATTTAAATTTTGAGTTATACATATATCCTCTTTTATGTGATTGTGAATTAGCGTATTAGTTATATACCATATAAATGGAAATTGTTTTGTCTTTTTTATTTATTGATTAATTTTTTGCAAACTTATGTAGAGGTGTCTTGAGCCCACCACTAATTGTGATTTGGGCGAGTTATATTGACCCAAATTTTGTATATATATTCACTTTGGTACTTAATTAGAATAAAAGTATATATATATATATTGGCAATTTGGAAAAGAAATTTACATGAATCTGAAGTCTAAACCTTCAATCGATTACACGAGTAGTTGAACCATGGTGCAGCAGATGACAAAATTATCGGATAAAATTTTAAACTATAAAATTACGAAAAGAAATTTAAGATGCATGTTTCCCCGGGCTTGGGTCAGAATTCTGTTCCTGCACATAGTGTTGTGGTTGTTTCAATAATTTGGTATTCTCTTCATTGATCAACATGTGAGATTGAAAAAAAACATCTGAGACTAAAGTATGAGTGGATTTTGTATTTGACGAACATCACAAGTTTTACATGGGCAATGGTCAGGTTCGACGTTTTGCAGCCATTGGATTGAAGATAATCTGGACTTCTACAGTTTTCATTTTAGTCATTTATAAATCTATAGTTATCATCTGAATATTAAATTATGCTTATTTATTTAAAAAGAATAAACAATTTAGATCATTTTCTTGAATTATTGTCATCGCCAAACATTAATCCATCTGTTCTTTTGATACCCTATGAATATCATGTTCATATCAGTTTGTTCTTGCCTTTCCAATTACGGCATCTCATGATAAAGTTCAAGCTTTAGATTTTATGAAATCTCATTTCATTTCACGACTTTTCCCATCAAAATAGATAACATTTCATATTAATTTAAATATCAAGGCTATTCAATCTGCTATTAAATTCTAATAATTGTTTTTTCTAAATTATTGTATATATATATCAAATAGATCTTATCAATGATCGATGAAATCTGCAGATAATTATAACTCCATTCATGTTATAATTATCAACAAATAAATAACCATATATATATAACAGATATATTAATTTCAGACAGTTCAATCTTTATATAACTTACGATTTGTCGTTATTATACCTTATGAATATTGAATCAGAGACTTGGTCATTGATTTATCGATACTAGTATTATATTTATAGTATATTTTATTGAGACATGATTGGTACTTTATAAATATGATATATTCCACCCTATTTGTTGGATTTCACGGATTTCGTGGAACCATTATTACGCGAGAACTCTGATTAGGTGTATGTCTGCTTAGCATATCCGGGATATGTGTGGGTCATAACTCAGAATTCTAGGAGATCATAACTCGGAATTCTAGGAGAATTTTGAGTTTGACCTGCATATATCCCGAATATGCTAAGCGGACATACACCTAATCAGAGTTCTCGCACAATAATGGTTCCACAAAATCCGTTAAATCTAACAAATAAGGTGGAATATAAATGCAATAATAAATACTGAATAAGTGTGATAAAACCACAATCCACCAATAAAATAATAATGCCAGTCAGAGAAAAATCTGATAAAATAAACTATAAAATTCATAGTACTAGTATTTATAAAACTTAATACCAAGTCCACAATGATCAGTAACCAGCACTCGAATCAAGATCAGCACCGTAGTCCTCCTGATAATCGGCAACGTCGCCCCTCTAAAGGTTCCTGGTACTCAACGCCCACAGGATCAATAAAATCAACGCATGAGATCTAGATGGCTCAAGGCTCACTCCACCAAATCCATCACCGAATCGTTAGATTAATCGGGATGAGTTTACTACCACGAACTCAAGGATATACCACCAATCCACCCCATACTACTCAGGTGCATTGTGGGTGCATTAAGTGAGTGATAAACATAATATCTCAAAATAGATAGCAAAAGAAAGATAAAATCATATACATATCGTGAAACTTATATCATAAATGCAAGACCATGATCTAGACACTCATATCCTAATGTACCTTACCATATCTCATAACATATTATACCATGCCTTATTATTATTCTCGCACATACATCTGTACATCGCATGAGTGTAACTAACATACTCGTGAAATCCTAAACGACCTATAACAGAGTCGCTGCTCGAGCTACCATGAGAGGGTCAATATAGTATCATACCACCATATCATTACGCCCTCGTGTCATACTAATACTCTACCACCCAGCCAATGGAGAGATATAATGGCCAAAGTCACTCATAACATACTCATAATCTCTCCGAGAGATCCGTCCTGGCTGAAAGACGTTGTTGCCCTTACGGTGGCTACGCAAGGAACGATACGTACAGAGACTTAAATTTTTTATCTTTTGCTGGCCTATACAACGATGTCTTATTATCGTACTCATATCTTATTATACTCTTATATTCAATCCTAGGACTAACTATAGTGAGATAACTTTTCTAATTCATGTTTTCCAAGAAAAATGTTTCGTAGTAACCTGAATGTACTTCGTATGGTAGCCCAAACTACCATAGAGGGTTGCATCCGTACATGGACACCAATATACCGAGTTTCACATGACCGTAAAAGAAATCTCACCACAGCTAATGTCTATGGTCGAACTTCATACCTTAACTCATAATTTATACTATCATATTTAAACTCAGGGTGATCGGGTCACCGTATATGCCACCGTATACGAGGTTACACAGAATTCGCACTCACCCGACTCGTCATGGGTCCCATTCCACCATTAGTTGTAAGGCATGTGAATACGGTGTATTTCTCGCTTCGATACCATCTCAGTGAGTCACCACGCCCAAGCGTAGACATGATCTCATATACTCTCGTACATATGTCCTAACTTACTCATAACTTATATAATATAATTTAAGATGGAAACACAGAAGATCAGACGTACATAAAGATTTATATTGGATTATCTTATATTTTTATATATATATTTATTTACACACATTCCAATATAACATAGAATAGGATAATTATAAGTATATCCTTGATAACGAAAAGGTCGAGATTCGATGTTGACGAGGTATCGAATTCCTAACACTTCGTGTTATGAAGAGGTCGCGTTGAAGCGATAAATTAATATATATATATATATAATAATTAGATAGTTAAATTAAATGGTATTTATAATTATTAAGTTATAATTTATCATGACTATCGATTGAAGACCTTAAGATATAATATATATAGGAACTTTGGTAATGAGAATTAGAAAATAACACTAAATTCGAATAGCCCTGAGTCCTTCAAAATTGAACCCGACTTGTTACTCTATTTTGACCTCTAAAATGTTAGATTGGTGAAATGACTATTTCACACAACGTTGTAAAGCTTGCTGTCTTCTTTCCAATGCCGTAAGAATTGTATTAATCTAAGGTCGGAGTAAAAAGATATGGTCAAAATACCGGGACAGGTGCATCAATGGTCTCGAGCTTGGGTTCGTGGACGCGAATTTGAGTTTGTAACCGTGAATTCGGACCCGAAACTTCAAGATGGTGCAATCTATTATTCTTTTAAATAAAATAAGTGCATAATTTAATTTTAAGACTTAATAAATAATAGTATAGATTTATAACAATAATATATCATTATAGTTTTAGTAGGAGGATAAATTTCTAACTATATAGATTTGAAAATAAACAATATCAATATGATATTATGTCAATTAAGTTAATCTATCAAATTTATAAATATTAGGGTTTCATTAATTTTACAGATATAAAAGAGAAAGTAAACATATTAAATATGCAGATCTAATAGAAGGTAAAATATTAATGACCTAAACAAAGGGGTTCTTAAAAAAAAAAAGGAGAAATAACATATAAACCCGACTTACAGTTCATGCAATTTTAATAGAAAAACTATCATACTTAAAGATATTCATGTTTAATTAGTATGTAGATTTAAAAGAAAGTAGACATATTAAATATACAGACCTAATAGAATGTAAAATATTAATAGCCCAAATAAAAGGGTTCTTGAAAAAGAAAAGAGAAATAACATATAAATCCAACTTACAATTATACAACTTTTAAGGGAAAGCATAATATTAAACATATAGGTCTATTAATTTATGAGATATTTGGCTTTAAATAAGAATTTTAAACCCGTCGATGAGCGATCGAACGCATCCTACACGACGGGATCTGAGAAGAACAAGATGGATTGATGGGTACCCACCTCTTTAAGCGTGAACGGAAGATCAACGGCAATTCGGGTTGAAAAGGTTGATGGCCAGAGCGTCGGTTCGTCTAAGTCTTGAGAGAGAATAATTTTTGATTATAAAAAATTGAGAGCTTTTAAAGTTTTATTTATAATGGTATAAAGTTTTAGGTCAACTCTAATTAACACTTTTCGTAGAAGATTTAATAAAATAGGAGATTTTTACACGGAATAAGAATTCGTACGTAACTTGGATAGCTTGAGAAAAGGTTTCGTTCCAGTGCTTTGTATAAGCATCGAAGCAATTGGTGTTTCTCTCCTGAAATTACAGTTATGCCCTTTGACTTGCTTGATCACTTAAAATGGGCATAACTTTTTATATTCTTGTAAGAAGTCGTCAAATTATATATCGTTGGAATCGTATTGACGAGGATTTCGCAATGAGTTTAATTTTGATATGGGAAAAATTAGAATTTTTTTATTTTAAAAGGTGGGTTCCGATTCCGATGTGGAGCATTAGCACAGTGCATAGTGTGATACATCATCTAACACCGTTAAAATAAAGTCTAAGAATTTGGATTGTTACATTCTCTCCCCCTTATAATATTTTTGTCCTCAAAAATTACGTACATGAGGCGATGAACTCGAGGTACTTCTTTATAATCTCAGCTTCTCATTAAAAGTCAATGATTCAGAATTAACAAAAATCAGGGTCATTACAATAGACTATCAAATTTCAATTAATTAGGAAGGAGATAGGAAAGGGAGCTGCCCTGAGAAACTTCTAGGTTCATCGTGAGAAAGTCAATTTACTAAAATATCCCCGTTGGATCTGATTGTTTTTACTTTTCTTTATTACCACTTTTATTATTTTTAAAGGTGCTGATGTAGTTGTTCTGTTTTTTGCTCAGGTGAAAATTGGGGATCTTGGTCTCGCAACATTTGTAGGAGAAAGCCATGTAGCACACTCCATCTTGGGCACGCCAGAACTCTATGATGAGGACTACACGGAATTGGTGGACATATACTCGTTCGGGATGTGCGTGCCTGAAATGGTGACCCAGGATATACCATACAGCAAATGCGACTCTGTGGCGAAGATCTACAGGAAGGTGATGGCTGGAGTGAGACCCAGGGCGTTGGAAAAAGTGGAGGATATGAAAACAAAGGCCTTCATTGAGAAGTGCTTGGCAAGGCCGAGGGATCGGCCGTCCGCAGAAGAGCTCCTAAAGGACCCCTTCTTCCATGGCTTGGATGAAGGAGACGCTTCCTGTTGCTGTCGCTGCTGCAGTAGGTTACAGTAGGTGACACAATGTGGTCTGACCATGATACATTTTATTTTATTTATTTATTTATTTTCCTTCTTTTCTCAGGTTTTTTGGATATAGAAGAAGGAAACGGTGGGGAGGGTTTTTTTCTTCATTTTTTTTTTTTCATGATTTAATTTTTGGCAGTGTTATTCTTTTGGTCCGGCTTTGTACGTACATCATATAAAGAGAAAATATACATGTAAATAAGATGTAAGAAGAGAGGTTGTGATTTATTTGATTCAATTAAATGATATTTAGATTCTTTAATTTTTCTGTTGAAAATGTGTGTAGAATATATTTTGAGAAGCTCTTGTTTAAAGTAGAGTCACATTTTATTCTCATTCTATGGAGGCAATGATCAGATCGAACTTGTTGAATAAGGTTTAATCCCAATCATCGGTGTCAATCGATTGAGGTTGGAAAATCAATCGATTGATTATTGGGCGGATCCAAATCCACAGGTTTGATTTTTGGAATTGTTTTAGAAGTATTTTGAATACTTGCAAAACTTACAAGATTGGTGAGTCATGTTTTCAAAAGGGCTTGATGTCTATTTGTAGAATGTTTTCTCTAGGGATTCAGAGAGAGCTTGGTGAAAGTTTTCTGGGAAAGAGAGCTTGGTGAAAGTTTTATGTGAGAAAACCGTAGGAATACTTTTGAGAGAGAAAGTATTGAAGAATAGCTTGGGGATTAAAGATTTGATTGAAGCCGTTCTTGTGTCGGAATCGTGATTATATTCCGGCAGATCTCTTCTCTATTATTTGAAGGACTGCGTCCTTAGTTTAACAACGGATTTATTGTTAAAGATTGTGTTAGATCTTCATTGAGTTTACATTAGAGAGAAGAGAGTGTGTGTTATAAATATTTATAAAATAGTGCATATACTCCCGTGGACGTAGCTCTCGATTGGGTGCATGGATCAAAATCTCGGCCGAAATTTTAAATTTTCGGCTAAGACGTCTCGATTTCGGTCTGAACCGAGACGGAAAATATAAAAATATCAGACACCCTATGAAAATGCAAGATTATTGATCGATAATACGGGGAAATCATATTATCGGCCGATAATGTGAAATTATCGGCTGATAGCTGGTTTGCATTTTAAATTTTTTTTAAAGGGCTGGCACCCATTTTTTTTGCAAAAATCAAGGAATTTTTAAAATTATTTTCTTTCTCCTTCTCTTCCCCAAACAACCCTTCTTCTCGCTGGAGACTTGTCGGAACCTTGCTGGATTGCAACGGATCTCATCGGATTTCATGATTTCTCCCTTGTTTTTTCCCTTCCTTGCTTCTTTAATCCCAAAAAAATAAAATATTGGAGGAGGAGAAGCAAAAAAAAAAAACAAAGTAAGAAAGAGGACCTACCTGGCGGCTTCCTTTTCTTCTTCTCCTCCTCCTCTTCTGTTTTTTTATTTTTTTGCTACTTTAGTTATCTTATAGAAAAAAGAAAGAAAAGAAAGTTAGTGTAAGTTATGATTTGATGTTAAACGATAGCTAGTTAAGCTATGATATGGTGTTAAACCTTATTAGAAAGCTAGTTATCTTATAAAAAAAGAGCTAGTTATGATATAGTGTTTGGAATGCATACGTCTGCTCTTTGTGTAGTTCAATGTTTGTATATATATCTAACTAGTTTTCGGAAAGCGCGAATGTCTAAAACCCACTGAATGTTAGGAATTAGACGATAGGGATAGTTTTTCACCCCGATCTTCCACATAATGGATCTTGAGATCATGAGCATATCATCAAAGAATCATTTTTTATTCCACATGGCACAAATACTCAAAAAGTGGCTATAAAATCATATGACACATTGAAATTTCAGAATAATTATCGATCTATCTATATATAAAGAATATAAACAATTTATAAAACTAATCACATCCGCACAAATAACACACAAGATTTTTTATGTGGAAAACCTTATCACAAGTAAAAATCACGGGATCTATCTTAGATCAAAACTAAGTAATTCACTATGAAAAATAAACCTTACAGTACTTTCAGAATGATATGCCCTATCACTCTTCTCACTATCAACAATCGCATCTCACGATCATCCAATCCATAGTGAACTTCTTTCGCTTCAAATCTTGAGTCACATGAGATACTGAGCTAAACCTTTAGATCACAATCGTAACGGAGTAAATCCTTAGGAAAATCTTTAAATCAGAATAGGATAAGTTTATCTCAAAGACCAAGGGAACTTAGACTCCTTTTTTTTCGAATAATAGAGAACTTTTTTGCTCAAGAGATAACCACCCGAACCAACTTTGCATTTAAATACTGTCGGTTCATGGACGTCCGTGATTCACTCACGGTCGTTCGTGACCATGGATGTCCGTGAAGTCCATCACGGACGTCCGTAGGTATGATAGTGTAAAACGCAAATCATCATCTTTTACTTGACAATTAGGGAGCAATATTTTAAATTAAGTCATGATTATGACAATAAATCTTACAATCTCCTTCTTTGTCACAATCATAACAACATCTAATATACAAGGACTCATTAAAAAAAATGACATCAAATTTTCTCTCATCTAAGTCCTATATAACAATCTATCATGCAATGCAAAAAATTACAACACGATTTGCTCCCCCTAAACCTATTTACCAAGTAAAAATTAATAACCTAAACACAATTTTTTCATATAATTAAATCTTTGATATGATGTTACCTGAAACAATATAACAGAAAAAAGATCAAGTGTAACAGGTCATATATAAAAATTTCTCCCCTATTTTATCATAATGTGACAAGGGAAAGAAGGTAGATAAACATTCACAATTAAACATTTACCATCCATAAAGCATCTAGAGTAAACATTTAAATACCTTGAAAATTTATAGAATATAGTTAATCAAGTCCAAATCATTATAATGATCACAAAATAGATAGTTATTCAAAAAGCAAGCACATAATTACAGAAACCATTGGACCACCTAATAAACCCATAAGCACACAACCATTTATATCAGTTAACATGTTCAAAAAGATCACTACGCATTTGAAAAAGAAACTAATCCTTTGCTGAAGGAAAAATGAGACCCAAGCGGGGGAAGGACATTGTCAAAATGGTGCAACAACGTACCAAATCCTTCAACCAAATAATTTAATTGCTCCCCATACAGGTTGAAACCAGTTTCAACCCGATTAACCAAATTTTGAACCTTAGAGTCAAGCCAATCAAAGCGTTGATCATAGTAATGCTGATCATGACCTTGAAACAGGGGAATTGAAATATCATCAGCTTGGCCTTGAAAAGGAGGATTTGGAATAGCCCCACCACGAACTTCTCCTTCATCATCTCCTTCAACATTCATTGCTTCTTCATCTTCTTCAGAGCTATTGCTAATCCATTCAACATCATCTACATCAATTTTAACTCTTTTTCTAATTTTCTTCAATTTTCCAAGAGGGGCCATCGATCTAGATGTCGCTAAATTTCGTGGAAGCGACATTTGAGATGCAACCACTCGTCCTATAATGATTGGAAAGGGAAGAGATATTTTGATTGTCTCGTCACGCATACGACAAGCAATCATCAGAAATAAGATTGTAGAGATGCAAAGTGGACGACCTGTTTCTTGAAGGAACATCATATATATCAAATCCCACCTAACTTGATCTTTATTACCTGCTCTAGGAGTTAGAGTGGCAAAAAGAATATGACGAAGTCACTGAAAGCGACTCTTAAGGGCATAGTAATATACAGCGGCGTTGGTAGGATGATTAGGTCATTGACAAATAAAGTCATAAACAACAGAGGATTGATGTAGAGAATACACCTCACTCTGTTCAACATGGTATCTATACCCTTCAAAATTCAAAGGTATGCCAATGACTTTGGAAATAATAGAAGGAGATAGTTTGATTTTTTTTACCATAGACATAAGAGATGAGAAAACTCTCTGACCGATCGTCGACAATATTACTTTTGATCAAATTGGAGTAGAAACACCGGACGACATCTGTATACATTGGACCCGAAATAGATAGAAAAGAAACCGATCCGCGTTCTTGAAACAGTGCAAAAAGATTATGATCGTGAAGAAATTGCTCGAGAACTACCTGTTCGACGATTAAAGATCTTGTTGCAAAAAGACGATTAAACTGTTCTTCTTTTGTTGGTGTAGGAAATCGTTGAACAATTTGAAATTGTGGTGCAGATCCTGACGCAGAAAAAGAACTAACATTTTTTCTAGAAATTTTCCTATTTAACGGCATTTTTAAATGGATTTGTGGTAAAAAAAAATAAAACCTCCGTGAGTGTAGTCATGGACGTCCGTGAGGTACGAATCCACGTGAAATGATAAATATCAATCGTTGAAAAGAAATGCATAAAAGTCCTGGCCGTTGAGTTTAAATTACGGGCGTCCGTAAGGAATTGACAGACGTCCGTGAAAAATAGTTGACAGACATTAATGCGGTTAAAGAACCGTACACCAGTTGAACCGTCAGAAGGACGGACGCCCATAATTCACACGGACGTCCATAATGCTTAAAACAGTAAGCGGCGTACCAAAACACGGACGTCCGTTCAAATTCGTGCAAAATAAAACAGTGAAAGGCCTTTTTGACAGACGTCCGTGAAATGTAACGGACGTCCGTGAGAAGATAGATTTTATTATTATTATTATTTTTTAAGTAGAAAAAAAATAAAGAGTCAAATTCTAAGCTCTTTATACAAGAAAATCATGAAATCCCTAAAAATTTAAAGATTCAAGATGCAACATAATAAATCCACATGTAGTAAATGATCTAAACATTCTGAAATGTAAGCATTTAGTCGTTGAGTTGGTCAAAATTAAATAACATCAATTATATCATAGGCAACAATTAAGATTTCTGATAGTAAATAAAGAAAAACCTCTTGAAGATCTTGGTCAATTGCAACTATAGTGAAAACAACACAAAACATTATTAAATGTGCGAATTGACAATGTTTATTTTGATATATATGTTAACAAAAATGAATTTCACTCCAACCTTTTTATGCTTTCTAAACGACAATTTTAATGAGTTTTAGAACATTGACTCTCAACTAGATAGTTTAGGGTAATAGATCTTAAGAAATCCCAACGGTTTTACTTGCTCGAGTCATATAGGCAACAAGGTAGAGCAAAACACTTATTGAAAAAACAAATGCTCAAGCTTACTTGCTGTCTATTCGACTCATGTAGCGAGTGTTTAGCCAATGACTCCCAATCCAGTTGGCTCAGGGTATTGATTATAAAATACTCCAACGGACTTATTAACTCGAGTCGAAAAGGCAAAGTGTAAAAAGCATTGTTTATATTTATATAAAAAGGCACAAACTCCATTCGTTGTTCAATAATGTTGCAATGACCCTAATTAAAAGATTTATTTATATATTAACGAAAATGATTAACCATGATAAAATTGAATTATAGACAATTAAGAGTAGCTCATTATTAAAGAAATTCGATCTCAAAAAATTTGATCAAATGTACAATATAGAAATTGAAAGTGTATCAAATAAAATCCTTAAATGTTCAAGAATACAATAATTTCTTTGCTGAAAAAGCAATAAAAAAAATATTTACAAGTAACTCAAATGGAGAAATTAGTCAAGAAAGCATAAACCAATGGATTTTCGAAGAAATTCAAATCGAACAAAATCCAAAGGTATTGTGAATATATCACCCAATTGAAATTCTGTGTCTATGTGCTCTAGGATTATGATTTTATCTTCAACTAAATCACGTATGAAATGATGTCTGATATCAATATGTTTAGTCCTAGAATGTTGTACACGATTTTCAAATATGGAGATGACACTTTTATTATCACAAAATAAGGTCATTACACCTTGAGTAATCCCATAATCAGATAGCATTAGCTTCATCTAAAGAAGCTGAGTGGATCCATTCCTTGCAGAGATATATTCTGCTTCGGCAGTAGATAAAGAAGCCGAAGCTTGTTTCTTACTAAGCTAAGAAACAAGACAGTTTCCTATATAAAAACACCCTCCACTGGTGCTTTTACGATCATCAGAATTTTCAGCCCAATTTGAATAAGAGAATCCTACTATTTGAGAAGTGGTATCAAAAGGATACCATAATCCTAAATCCAAAGTCTCGCTAATGTAACGAAGAACACGTTTAAGTATAGTTAGATGAGATTCTTTAGGGGCAGCTTGAAATCTAGCACACATACCCACATTATATGCTATGTCTAGTTTACTTGCTGTTAAATAAAGAAGACTTCCTACCATACTCCTATAAAGTGTTTCACCAACAAATTTTTCAGACACATCTTTTGATAATTTAACAGAAGTGCTTATTGGAGTGTGAGCAGGTTTACAGGTTTCCAACCCAAACTTTTTAATTAATTCCCTGTCATATTTAGATTGAGTAATGAAAATACCAGCCAAGGGTAAAAAAATTGGTAAAACGATACGTATCGTCCTGACCTCCAGGACGATACGTATTGGGTATCGGCCGATACATTCAATGTATCGGCGATACATTGAATGTATTGGTTTGATACATTGATTTATTTTATTTTATTTTTCAAAAAATCCCAAAAAATCCCAAAAATTAAGAAAAATAAATTTAATGATTTTCTATTTTTTTTTTTACTTTTAAAAAAATTTATTTAAAGCTTATTTGAGGCATATTTCATAATAGGACGGAACCCTAACTAAAGTATAGTCTCTTCCGACCATGCATAGTTACGACTAAAAGCTTTCAATTTTTTTTTTCTTTTTTATTGTTTAATAAATGAAAATTTTATTAATAGACAATAAAAATATATTAGGATATAAGTCCACAACAAAGGTAAGATTACTCTTAACATAGTTGGTTCATTGTACATGACTAATGATCAAAATTTTATTATACATGACTAATTATCAAAATTAAAAGGTATATTATAAATAAAAAATTTAATTACTTTAGAGCCACATTAAATGTCGTGATGGTTCTTGGCCTCGTTATCATCATCATCATCATTGGTGCGCGAGCTTTTCCTATAATATTGGCCATATTGATACCCATGATCATGTGTGCCTCCTTGAAACTAAGGCATTAGCGACGAATATGGCTCAGTGTAATAGGTGAAGGTTGGTCCTCCAAAAATTTGACCCACAAAGTCATATGGCCCGGGATAGGTTGGTTGAGGCTGATAGTATGGGTTACTTGCTGCTGAATCTTCAGTGTTTTACAAACTAAATTTTCTGAAGTTAGAAGTCATATAACCTACATCATCTTGTGAACCTTGTGGTAGTGGTAGTGGAGGTGGTGTTTGGTAAGATTTTGACACTCCTCTTCCTTCAATGCCTTCACCTCTAAATATAGGAGTGTCATTGGTCGGTTTCAAAGTGTACCCTTGCAAGTGTACAAGTTCGATTGTAGCACAGCGAAATCAAGGGTGTCGAACCCACAGGGAAGCGCAAAATTAGATTAATTTTAAAGAGATTTCAAAGACCCAAGGAAGTATTAACGGTAAGAGATTTCATTGTCAAGATTTACCACTACACAATGCAATAATTAAAAGAACTAAATCAAGCTATGCACAGATGAACTATGATTAAGAAATTAACAATGATGAAATGATCAAGGAGTTTGCTAACCCTAGATTTGTAACTTTTCTACAATCAACAACCAAGTTTCATGTTAAATCATTATACCATCATTTAACTACAAGAAAAATGAATCGATGAAAATGCAATTATTGATTCGGCATACCCTATCCGAACACTATGACGCATCTAATCACGGCATGTATCATGCGAAAGGTATAGCGTATCTCAAATTCGAAATCACAACCATAAGAATCAATCGCACGACATTCTATATCGATCTACAAGATCGATCTAGGTGGAATAATTTGTTTATTGTCGCCTATCACACGGTCGACGGCTATAAATGAGTATTCGATGATAACACGATGAGGCACACACTAAAAGCCGTACGATTCAATAATTATAATAAGAAATTATAAGCTTAAAAGTAAGTTAGTTACTCATCTAGGGGTCGCTTCCTCCTTGAACGAGGGGTTTAGCCGCTCATCCTTGATCCACACGCACAATGTAAATTAAAAGCCATCACAAAAATTGCTCTTTTATTTATTAACCGTTTGATCTTTTTGGAGAAGATCACAACCTTACACAACTTTTATCTAAATACAAAACTAAAAATATCAAAGAAAAAATTGCTAAAGGCCCTAAGAAAATCTACCGAGCAGAAGACACCCCTGAACCCTAAACATCATGTTGTTTAAATAGGGCCCCGGGGTAGAATTATTCCATATCCGAATCAATAGATTGAATTTTGAATTCAATCGATTGAATTTAAAATTCAAATTTTGGTGGCTCATTTGCATTCCCGAAATCAATCTATTGAATTTAAGAAATTCAATTGATTGATTTTCGAAAATCAATCTCTTGAATTTAAGGAATTCAATTGATTGATTTTCGAAAGTCAATCTCTTGAATTCCAAATTCAATCTATTGATTTTGGAAATCAATCTATTGATTTTTGGGCAGCTTTTTAAACTCAATTGATTGAGTTTCAAATCTCAATCGATTAAACTGGGCATGTGACATATTTAACTCTCGAAACTGTGGCTAGACCAATCAGTCTTTTTCACGGATTTCAGTGCTTCCGCTGGCTCCATGGTCCAAAGTTCATATAGTCCCTTAATTTTGTTCACTTAAGCTCTTTCAACATCCCACGGTCCATAACACCTGAAACCACTAAAACTATACAGCAGCCGTTAGGATGCCTTCATCGGATAGCTAAATGTTAGTATTTAGGGTGCGAAATATAGTCATATTTCGACACAGATTAGTCATACATTGTTACCGGGTCCTCATCCAATGCTGCAATACCTCTAGAAGTATAGGAATCAATATCATCCGCTCCACCACTAGTGCTAGCGTGGGTTTCATCGCCTCCATAATCACTCCCACCATCATCATTATCACTACCGGGCTACGTTTCATTATCAGATCTAACCATTGAATGACGATTCAATCTTTTTTTCCGCCTCGGTAGTTGGAAAGTCTGCTCATTTGCTGCTCTTTCAGTATTATCCAGTCATGTGGTGCCCTCAGTATCCAACACTGGCTCTTTTCTCTCTTCGATTCACTGATTTAAAGGGTCATCATTCATAAATATATAATCCAACTGGATAGGATCAAGATATTCACTATCTGTAAGGTAGAATATGATAGATGAATTAATACTTGCCTGATGCCTCATCAATTAGATCAAATAAAAATTGTATGAACTAAGACTTCATATAATATCTTACCGCGATTGGTCTTCTACATATTTCTGACCCTTAATCTCATGTTGTAGTGGAAATAGACTAACTTTTTTAATTGTTCCATAGTTAGCTTCTTCTTTCTCTTCGTGCGAATGAGAGAGAAGGTGCTCCAATTTCGCTCACAGTTGGACGAGAAACAAGTTTGCGATAAAACCCTCATGACAACCCACCTTAATATCGTGCCATCACTTCCATAATGCATCCACCAATCAGCGGGTTTATCATACTTGATTTGGGATTGTGCCAATAGGGTTCCAAATGACCAATGTCTCTTGCGGAATATATCAATCTACATATCAATAACTCACATATCAATAAACAGATCATATGACACCTGCATTATTACTTATAAGGTATTATTACTCACATCTCTTATGGCTTGACCTTGCTTTGCCAACTCAGGGAGCATTCGTTGGATTACATTGAGCAAACCGCTGTACACTTCATCGGCCTCAGTCAACTCAAAGTGTCGCGTATACTGGAAGGCCAAATTTAAGTAGTGTGCTATACATCAAATATGATCAATCTCATCAATATATGGAAATAATGAATAATATAAAAATAATAAATCAATAAAAATCACTACATAAGTAGTTTAGTATGTTATACCTGCGGCATGTAAGAACTGGTAGAATTGTGCATCCCACCTCTTGCCGATGATTTCCCAATATTATTTATATTTTGGCGGGCATTTAATTTTAATAGCAATTTGACTTTAGCCATCGACTCGTAAACGTACCCCATCGTTAGTTTCTCATCACCATCTACCAATCTCAACACTTGTACCAACGGGGTAGTGGCAGCGATCTGGTGGTCAACATCTGCCCAAAACTGGGGACTGTAGATCAGGTTGATAACTTTATTATAAGTAGGTCTCTTTACTCGCGGGAGTTCTAACTCATGTTTTATCCATTCTTTAAAAGAGACCATGCTTTTTAGTTCATGCCTATATCTAGTCAAGCGCCTATATCTAGTCAAGCTCAGTAGGGCTAGAAATTATGTCATAAATCATGTAATCGCAGGCCGGAGTAGCTCGTTCTTGGTGAAGTCTCTCATCAAATTCACCAACTTGTCAGTGTTATATAGGTAGGAAGTAATCCTTCTTTCCTTCTGAATAGTTGTCTGTGCCTTGCTTCTATTTCTCAAATCCTCAATAATGAGGTCCATGCAATGAGCGGCACACGGAGTGTGATAGCTCGAATTTTGGCACTCCGAAACCCGTGCCATCAACACGATCCTCTAGACCGTGCCCCATGGCTATGTACAGAACATTGGTATAACAAGCAATATCGAGATAAAATGGATCAATAATTATACGATGCGGAAGTAAAATACTATTCTAAGTGTAAACTCAAAAGACAGTTCTACTTTCATGCCATTGCATGAAGAGAGAACCGATTCGAACCATCGGTGATAAACAGATCACCTCAGATGGTTCGCCAAAAAGAATATATCAATTTATTACATTGTTTATCAAAATAAAGGCTTGACATACCAAGCCTTACCAATGTGCTCTCAAAAACTACTCTCTTAAAGTATTCAGCGGAGTCTCCTAGAAGAAGTCCTCAGGAGGGGGCTCCAACTCGTCCCCAGGCACGTAATCCGAATCACCCAGATTCATGTCTCCCGAAGCCTCGACCGCTGTTAGCACTGGACCTGCGACGTATGGTCTAAAGGGTGAGCTACATCCTAGCTCAATAGGGAACAACACAATGAACATATAAGTCAAAATCTCACATATATTTCATGATATTCAAAGCATGATATGTCTATGCATTTGCTAGAAAACAGTTTAAAAGATGGTAATTTACATTCAAATTTACTGGTAGTTTGCATGTTTCATTTTACTGTTAATTTATCATGAATGACACTGAACAGGCCTGAAGCAAAACTTAAATCTTTAACTTAAGTAATCCTCGAGTAATATAGCATCGAGCCCCGATGGGATACCCTCCATCGTTGTCTAAATAGACAGTTGTTATATGTATTCTCTAGGAATACGACCCAAGCCCATTTTCGATAGGCGGCGGGGTTAAATCTCATCTCAACATCCCTGAGATGTGCTTGCTGTGTATGGATAGACCTCCGCACTGGTGTACGGATTGGCCGCCGTACCGGTCACGGATATCCTGTCGAGTCAGTCGTGGGTATCCCGCCACGTCAGTGGGGTATCCTAATCAAACCTCAAATTATAAAAATAATATGTGCTTTACATATAGTTGTTCACCGTGTAAGTGTGCTATCTTATATCAGTTAGACCTTAATAGTAGTTATTCAATCTTATTTACATACTTGGGATGTCTAAATTACTCGCATTATCCTGATGCCTTTATCACTTTCTCATCCCCTGGGGATGCCTCATTTTCATTAACTTACTTGGTCTCAGTTATTCGCATCACACTGATGCCTTTATCACTTTCTTGGTGTGACACATACACCTATTTTTACAAGGATTTTCATAGTTAAAGCATTTTCAAATTGATCTCTATATCACTGCATATATGCTCTTGTAATTAAAATACATGTTCAAGGTGTTCCTTACCTCAGGTCTCTGAAGGTCCAAGCATCAAGGTCTCACGCGACTCCTCATACTTGCTTTCACATGTACCACCTATGGTACATCATAACACATGTAACACATCACTAAAGATGTAATAGAGAAGGTCCTAGACCCTCCATGAATCTCAAGGTCCAATTAAGAAGTCAAGTGAAACTGCTAAAATCGATTAATTGATTCCCAAAATTGATTAATCGAACCCTAAATCGATTAATCGATTCCCAAAATTGATTAATCGAACTCCAAAATCGATAAATCGATCCCAAACCGATTAATCGAAATCCCCAAATTGATAAAGTCGATTCTCAAATCGAGTAGTCAAAAATTTGAAATCGATTAGTCGATCCTAAATCGATTAATCGAACTCCAAAATCGATTAGTCGATTTACCCAAGTCTTAATTCTACAGCCACTAGAGGTACCCAGTCGATTAGTCGATTCCCAAATCGATTAATTGACCTTCAAAATCGATTAATTGATTTCTAGATCGATTAATCGAAATCAGGCATCCTTGACTTTTCAACTTCTAGACCAAAATCGATTAATCAATTTGGCCAGACTCAGCCCCTTTTCGGGCAGTTCTTCCAAATCTCTTTCTTTTCTAGGTCTTTAATCTATCATTTAAACTATACTTGACTGAATTAAATTCATCAAATCTTTAGGCCTTGCAATCTAATAAAACTCATCTCAATAAATCCCTTAAAGGATTGATTTGTTGGGTTTGATGGCTAGGGTTCCAGCTTTTCGCTTCAATGATCCCAATCGCGTTGAATCTGGCAATAAATGCTCAATCTTCCTTCCAGTCCAACCACAATAACTCCTTGGTATTAATTTCCTTCTCTCTCTCTCTCTCTCTCTCTCTCTTCTTAACTCTCTCTTCAACAACCAAACAAAAGAGTTCTAGGGTTATTAAACCCTTATATTCTCTCTCCGATTCGGTGTTAAGCGCCTACACCAGAGATAGGTGTATGTGGCTCTAAACTAACACCATACTCTACAATTAGGTCACACTAATCTCACACTAGTACATTACTTCATGAGTCCACTGTTTGACCATCACTTGGTCAAACCTACAATCAGTCGGGCATGGATCCCGAGGTCATTTTTTAATGCTCAATTTTTTGGGATATTACACGGAGTCCAATACAAGTGACGTCTCTTCAATATTAATTGATGATTTGTAGATTTATAATTGGCGACATTGTTTGTTACTACCTGCACAATTCGGTGATCTCCAACATCTTCAACTACATTATCCATTAGTTGGAAGAGGTAATTAGCTGTCTTCGCGTATTTTAAAGCATCAACTGATTTTAGAAATATTATCTCGGCATCGCTGTAGACCAAAAAGTTGATCAAACTCTTCTTTGTGGGACCTGTCCATCCATCGTATATAATTGTGCAACCTCACTCATCCCATACTTCGTGAAAGCTGTCCACGTAAGTTCCTATCTCTGCATACTCATCATCTAGTAGGGGTCCGGATACCTCGTATGCAGAAGGCTTTTTAACTCCTGGACCAACTTCTGCACTTATATCAATCATACTTTTGAAATACGACGACTCCACAACTTGACTCGAAATGTGATTGTATATCACGAACTTTGCAATTGATTTTCCAGGCCTCTTTCCCCATTTTTTTAGTGAAATTATGCTTAATTTACTTTGCTTTGAGCTTTCTGTCCGATGCATGAACGGATCCATGGGACCTATAGTACGACCTGTAGTAGACGGCCTGGTGTCCCTTACTAATGCTGACCTACCCAACCCGACAGTGTCATGAATATCCTCCTCCTCATCATCAATAACATGTGGCCAATGACTAGAACGACCACCAGCAGTAGGCATGGATGGGCCCCTCAAGCTGGATCGAAACCGATAATCGGCTTCTTCTTGATCTTGTCACTATCGTGCTTCTCCTCCCTCATGACTCTCGTTGTCACAACATCCTCATCCTCATCTTCATCATCCCCATGTCCAGGTGTAGAAAACTCAGGATCTCCCCTCCTTATTCTCTCATATATTTCTCTATCCCGGTCGGCGTATGCCTTTTTCTTTCCCTTAGCCGCCTGTAAATTAGCTCTAACTTTTTCTCTTACCTCTCTGGGTACATTAGGACACCCTTTTGTCTCTCCCTTTACATGAGCAAAATGCTCCTTCATCCGTGTAATCCCTCCTTCTAAATTTTTTCCCACAAAGTTTATATTCTATTCGAAGTCTATTACCATCTATTGTTGTGCCGTATTGCTAGGCTGAATCTGATGATTGTACCATATTTATTTCTTTCACCTGCATTAATGACTAAACGATTGGACTAAATTAAAATATTTAGATAACACTTGAAAATAAAATTTATTTGATATGTATCGTCTGATATGTATCGATTTTGGAGCTCAACGATACGATACATAGGCATTGTATGATTGTATCGTACCCCCTAAAAAAGTTTACTAATTTTTCTTTAAACTAAACTTTTTATTTTATTTTTAGTGTTACTTTTTTAAACTAAACTTTTTTTATTACTAATTTTAGTTTTAAAATTATTTTTAATTTTGTGTTACTAATTTTAAAAAAAAACTAAACTCTTTTTTTTTACTAATTTTGTTTTATAACTAAATTCTTTTGTTTTGTGTTACTAATTTTTAAAACTAAACTAGTTTTAAATTTGTTTTTAAAACTAAACTTTTTTTTTAAAATTAAACTTTTTTTTGTTACTAATTAGTAATTTTTGTGTTACTAATTTTTTTTTAAAGCTAAACTTTGTATTACAAAATTAGTAACAAAAAATTAGTGTAATTGATGTGTCATGGGGTATGTGTCACATGTGTGACACATCAATTACATGTGTCGTGACACCTGTGTCACTGTGTCACATGTGTTGCGACACATCACACGTGACACGTGTCACATGTGTCGCGACACATCACACATGATATGTGTTGTGACAGCCCGGATTTCGGCACCCCGAAACCCGTGCCATCAGCACGATCATCTTGACCGTGCCCCTTAGCTAAGCACGGAACATTGGCATATCAAGCAAAAATGTAATAGTAAATGAAACTGCGGAATTTAAATCTATATAAAAGCATTTCTCAAAAGACAGTTCTACCCTCATGCCTCTGCATGAATGGAGAACCGATTCGAACCATCGATGATAGCAAATCATCACGGATTGTTCACCCCAAAAGAATAATCTTAATTTATACATGTACATTGTTTAGCCAAAACAAGGCTTGACATACCAAGCCGTACAAACCTCTATCCAAAAGCCCTCAAAGCGGCACAACGGAGTCCTCTAGAAGAAGTCCTCAGGAGGTGGCTCCAACTCTTCACCGGCTACAAGGTCCGACTCATCGGGGTCAGCGTCTCCTGAAGCCTCGGCAGCTGCTAGTAGTGGACCTGCGACGTATAGTCTATAGGGTGAGCTACATCCTAGCTCAATAGGGAACAGAACACAGTTGAACATATAAATTATCACTCACATATATTCCATGATATGCCATGCATGATGTGTCTATGCAGTTAATGATGAAAAACAGTTGAAAAGTATAATGTTTTACTGGTAGTTTACTCATGTCTTTTACTTATTCATGAATGATGCTGAAAAGGCCTAAAGTAAAACTTAAACTTTCAACTTAAGTAATCCCCGAGCAATATAGCATCGAGCCCCAATGAGATACCCATCATCGTCATCTATATAGAAACTTTTAACGTATTCCTTGGGAATACAAATAGTACCCAAGCCCCTTTCCCCTGGGGATCGGTGGCGGGATTTCACTTGTCTGAATCAACACCCCTGAGGTGTGCTTACTGTGTACGGATAAGCCTCCGCACAGGCCTATAGTTTTGCCGCCATATCGGTCACGGATATCCTGCCGTGTTAGTTGTGGATATCCCGCCACGTCGGTGGGGTACCCTATCAAACCTTAAATAATAAAAATATCGGTGCCTTACATATAGTTATTCACCGTGTAAATGTGCTATTTTATATCAGTTAGGCCATATCAATCATGATTCAATCGTGGATACATCCCTGGGATGTATCCATTCACTTGTATCACACCTGATGCTCTAATCTCTTTACTTCTTCATCCCCTGGGGATGGCTCATTATGATTGCTTTTATTTATGTCTCACACACACTTTTCCCAACTCTTTAAGCAATAAAACATTTGGAATTTCAAATCTATATCACTACATACATGCTCTTGTAAAATAAGGTACATGTTCAAGGAGTTCCCTACCTCATGTCTTCGTTTGATCAACGCATTAAGGTCCCACGTGGCTCCTTGTGCACTTGGTCACACGTACCACCTATGGTACCACATAACATGTGAAACACATCACTAAGGATGCAACAAAGGAGGTCCAAGACCCCCAAAGAATCTCAAAGTCAAACTCAGAAGTCAACATCAACTGGCCCAGTCGATTAATCGATTTCCAAAATCGATTAATCGAAAGTCAATATCGATTAATCGATTCTCAAATCGATTAATCGAGATTCTCATTCGATTAATCGAAACCTAATTCGATTAATCGAAATTCTCTGTTCTATCAAGTCGGTTCTCAATTCGAGTAATCGAGTTTTCAAAATCGATTAATCGAACTCTCATTTTGATTAGTCGATTTCTTCAAGCTAAATTCTTTTCTCCACTGGGGTCCACTGTAGGTTCCCAGTCGATTAATCGATTCTCAATTCGATTAATCGAAATTGAATTCGATTAATCGAAACTGAATTCGATTAATCAAGATCGGGGTCCTCTGACTTTTAAACTTCTTGGCCAATTTCGATTAATCGAAACCCAATTTCGATTAATCGAAATTGCCAGATTCAGCCCCCTTTTGGCTGTTCTTCTCAATCTCTTTCCTTACTTTTTCCTCCATTTTTCTAAGCTTTTACCCTACATTTTACACCATTTCTAACTACAACTTAACCCTTTAATCCATGCATTTAAACTATAAAATCCTACCTTCAATCAATCTCAAATTGATTTCAAATCGAGTGGTTGGAAAGGCTAGGGTTCCAGCTTTGGCTTGAACGGATTCTCCGCGTCGAATCGGTCTAGAATCTCCCTTCCAATCACTCACAATAACTCTTGCTCAACCTCTTTACTCCTCTCTCTCTTCTTTACTCCTCTCTCAACAACCAAATACAGATTTTAGGGTTATTAAACCCTTTTATCTCTTTCCTCACTTGTGTGTTGAGCACACACACCGTGATAGGTGTATGCGACTTCATATTCACATCACACACCACGCAGTCAGTCAAACTATTACATCTCATCTATTCATCACACTCTATGCTAACCATTGGACTCCTAATTGGTCAAACCTGTGACCAATCGGGCACGGATCCTGAGGTCACTATTTAACGTGATTTTTCGAGATATTACATCCTCCCCACCTTGGGAATTTTCGTCCCCGAAAATAACCCAAAGTGCGTCGGTCTGGGTCTCTACCTCCCCCCCCACACTCTGAGGTGAGGTGGTCTAGTTGACTTAGACGCATTTAGGTGTTCACAATTACAAGTATAGAAGTAATTTAACGAAATTGAGCAATTTACACAAAAAGTCTGATTTGTATTTATAGTTGAAAATTTACAATGCCAAATAGGTTGGCGTACAAAAAGAAATCTATAGGGATATAATCACAATATAAAAATAAATACAAGACTCATACCCTACTTGAGGTAGGTCGGGTGCTAGGCAGTGCTCCATCCAGTGGCGGTGCTATGGGGCTGGGTGGGTCTGGAGGTGGGGTGACGGTGGTGGTGGTATTTGTCTTGGCCGAGTAAGCGGAGAAGGCGGCTGTGGCTGCGACGTCTTTGTCGGCGGAGCGGAGGTAGATGTGGAAGGAAGCGCGTCGGTAGTGGCGGTGGTGGGATGGAAAATGGGACCCCTGTGGAAGGCGGTCCGTCCTGCGGTCCACTCCTCCTCCTGAGCTAGGTATCGCTGGTAGTCCAACGGGTAGATGTAGCGGAGGGTGTGGAACATCAAGAAGTCCATCCTCCGGTTCATCCGCTGGTTGTTGGCCTCCATGCGAGCCAACACGTCTTCAATGCTAGGACCGGATGGGCGGCGTGGCCATATGATGAGGTGGGTGTAGTGACGTGAGTGAGGGCGG
Organism: Chloranthus sessilifolius; assembly: GCA_021018995.1. Classification (NCBI taxonomy): domain Eukaryota; kingdom Viridiplantae; phylum Streptophyta; class Magnoliopsida; order Chloranthales; family Chloranthaceae; genus Chloranthus; species Chloranthus sessilifolius. The sequence continues at coordinate 10,535,849 of CM037585.1, forward strand.
TGTGAGGTGAGCAGCAGTGTGAGAGGTGGCCCTCTCTCAAGGCTCGGTGGTGTGCCCCACCCACAGGTGGGTCCCGTGGTGGTGGGGGTGGTGGCGGTGCATGCTGCGCTGAGCGGGACCCGAGCCGTGTAGGGTCCGCTTGAGCAGGTTGTAGCTACGGGTCCATGAAGACTTGGAGAACGTCTTCACGCAATTCGTAGCCCTCACCTCGTGAGGTGAGATGGTGTAGGAGGGATCGTTGAAGTAGCACTCCAACATGCTCGAGATGAGGCGAGCATAGGGCATCTTCTCCTTGGGCCGGAGGTTGCCCTTCATCAGTTTTCCCTTAATGTACCTCATCCCCTCAAGGATGACCATGGTGGCGTCGAACCACCGGCCATGAAGGCGCGTGAGTCGTGTTGCACTCGGTCCACGCAGCTTCGGTGTCGTGGTAGAGGTTGCACTTGATCACCGAATCAAACATCCACATATAGTGGGGAAGGTCAACCCTCTTTATGGAGGATCCCGACCCCTTTTTTCCGTTGGTCATGCGGGTCATGACCTCCTCGAATCGAGGGTCCTCCTCAAAAGGTGGGAATAGGATGGTCTCAGGGGTAAAGTCGAGGTAGCACTCAAGCACCTCGTGGACGTGGTGACGCGTGATCGTGTAATCTCGACCCTCGATGGTGGTCTTGATCACATCGTCCGTCGGGCCGTCCACAAGCCCCTAGTAAAACAGTCTCACCAATCTAGGGTAATAGGAACCCCGGATTGGTTTGAGAAGGTTGCCGAGACCGGCATTGTTAAGATAAGTTCGAGCCCATTGGGTCTCGCCCGGCACATCGAGATTTGTGAAAAGGGTAGGGTCGATGAGGTACTCGACCTCAAAGGTCTTTGCGGCCCACCATTCATTTGGTTGCACCACGTTAGTGGGTGGTGGGGGCATGGGGGTGGACTCGCGCGAAGATGCGCTCGTCGAACCGGAGGTGGTCTCCGATGCCGATGGTGATGGAGTCCTCACCTGCGATGGGGTAGGTGCTGGTGGTGCGGCGTTCTTATGCCGGACCGGTAGCTTGGAGGTTGCCTTCTTCGAAGACAAACGGGTTTTAGGCGGCATTTTTTTTTGGTAAAATGACAAAAAAATCTAGGGTTTAGCTAGCTCAAATTGAAAAAGATTATGAATTTTAGGGTTTATCGTAGGTTTTGGAGGCGGTGCGATGTGAATACGAGCCGAAAACTGACGGAAAAGGAAACCCTAGGGTGCCGGATGGTCGGAGAAGAAGATAAAACGCCCCAAAAATCCGAAGCTGAAATGATTCGAATGGGGAAGGAAATCCCCAAATTTCAATATATAGGCCTCAGCTCGATTAATCGAAATCTAGAATCGATTAATCGAGATTCAAAACTAGGCTAAGCCACGCAAAATCGATTAATCGATTTCCCAAATCGATCGAAATCCATTTCGATTAATCGAAATTTCAAAATTGATTAATCAAAATTCACTTCGATTAATCGAAATCGTGCAGTCCCTTCCAAAAATTTCAGGATTCTTTAAGTTATTCGATTAGTCAAACTATGGTTCGATTAATCGAAAATTCAAATCGATTAATCGAATTCTACTTCGATTAATCGAAATCGTTTCTCTGACTTAGAATTTTCATGGTTCCTTTAAGTCATTCGATTAATCGAACTTCCAGTTCGATTAATCAAAATTACAAATCGAGTAATCGAAATCTGCTCGATTAATCGAAACCTTCAGAAATTCCCTCTAAATTCTTTCAACATTCCCAGTTTGTTCGATTAATCGAACATGTAGTTCGATTAATCGAATTCCCAATTCGATTAGTCGAATTCCCAAAATCGATTAATCCATCCCAAATCGATTAATCGAAATTATAAATCGATCAATTGAAATTGCATTCTGTGTCTGTCCTAACTCTTATCCAAATTTCTAGTCACTGGCACATGCCAGTCGACTAATCGAACAAAATCGATTAATCGAGATTCCAAATCGATTAATAGATTTGAAATTCGATTAATCAGTTTTGCCCAATTTCTGCTGATTTTCAATTTCCTTGGTTCTTTGATTACTTTTGGCAATTTTGACATCAAGTGTCTCATAGTTTCATAGAAACACATAAACTTGGTCATGTGCATACAAAATCTGTTCTTAAATCATATTTTGATCAAGACTTCCATTGATTTACAAGTATTGTGAGAATTTCACAAACATGCTTGTGGTTTACATTGGATTCTCACGTCATTGGAAATAAGGCTGGATATTGTTCTTTCACATCGGCCTCTCGTTCCCAAGTAGCTTCTTCCTTTGGATGATTGTTCCACCGAACAAGCACTAAGGGAATCACTTTAGTGCGCAGTACTTGTTCCTTTCGATCCAAGATTTCCACTGGTTCCTTTATCATACTCATGTCCTCACACATCTCCATAGGTTGTTTCCCTAACACATGAGATGGATCGTTCACATACTTTCTGAGCATCGATATGTGGAAAACGTTATGTACCCGATCAAACAGCGGTGGTAAGCCAATGCGATACGCAACTTCACCTACGCGTCCCAAAATTTCAAATGGTCCAACATAACGTGGGCTTAACTTCGCTCTCTTGCCAAATCTCATTACGCCTTTCATAAGTGACACTTTCACAAACACATGCTCACCCACTTTATAGTCGACACTAGTCCGCTTCATGTCGGCATAACTTTTCTATCTACTCTGTGCTGACTTCAGCCTTTCTCTGATTATTCGGACGACGGTGGCGTTGTCTTCAAGTAGTTTTGGCCCTAAAATAAATTTCTCACCAGTTTCTTCCCAATTGAGGGGTGATTTGCATCGTCGTCCATACAAAGCGTCATACGGTGCCATGCCAATGCTCGTTTGGAAACTGTTGTTGTATGCGAATTCGAGCAACGGTAGATACTCATCCCAGTATCCTTGCATATCTAGCATGCACGCTCTTAGCATGTCTTCTATCACTTGGTTTACTCGCTCTGTCTGCCCATCAGTTTGAGGATGGAAAGCTGAACTAAAGTCTAGTCGTGTTCCCATTCCTTCTTAAAATTTCTTCCAAAACTTGGACGTATATAGTGGATCACGATCTGAAACTATGCTGCTTGGAATCCCGTGTAACCTTACGATCTCTTTCATGTATAAGTCTGCCAATCTTCCTGCCGTATACATCGTATTGTACGGCAAAAAGTGCGCTGATTTGGTCAATCGGTCTATGACGACCCAAATGGCATTGTGTCTCTTGGCAGTACGCGACAATCCAACAATGAAATCCATCAAGATCGATTCCCACTTCCATTCTGGTATTGGTAACGGCTGCAATAGTCCAGCAGGATGTCTATGATCAATCTTCACTTGCTGACAAGCCAAACACCGTAACACGTATTCGGCCACGTCTTGCTTCAGACCTCTCCACCAGTAGTTCTTTTTCAAGTCTTGGTACATTTTGGTGCTACCAGGGTGGATAGCATAATTTGACTTATGGGCCTCATCAAGAATTGTTCGTCTTAGATCGGCATTGTCCGGAATGCATAGACGACCCTTAAACAATAAAGAACCATCTTCTTTAACATAGAAGTCTGACCTGATGCCTTCACTCACGTCTTGATGAATCTTTGTTAATGTCGGATCTTTCATCTGTAGATCGTGGATATGCTCAAATATCACTTGCTTTACCGATATGTTAGCCAAAAAGGATCCGGTAGCTTTTGACTCAATGTTCGCATCGTAGAGTGCCAGGTCTTCCAATAATTTACATCGGTGCATACCCAAAATCAAACAAACTAACTGAGTTGAACCCTTCTGACTCAAGGCGTCTGCTAATACATTCGCCTTTCTGGATAGTACTGTATAGAACAATCATAATCCTTGAGAAACTCCATCCATCTATGCTGTCTCATGTTGAGCTCTTTCTGTGTAAACAGGTATCGGAGGCTCTTATGATCGGTGAAAATTTCAAAAGTCTCACCATACAAGTAATGTCTCCAGATCTTCAGCGCAAAAATGACTGCTGCTAGTTCCAAGTCATGAGTCGGGTAATTTTTCTCGTGTTCTTTTAGCTGTCTTGATCCGTAAGCTATCACCTTCTTGTGTTGGTTGAGCACACAACCTAAACCATTGTATGACGCATCGCTGTACACTGCGTATCCTCTACTTCCCGAAGGAATAGCTAGCACTGGAGCGGAAGTGAGTCTCGTCTTGAGCTCTTGAAAACTCTTCTCGCACACCTCACTCCACTCAAATCTTGAATCTTTTCGTGTCGTCAGCCAGAGAGGTCCCATATCTTTGAAAACCCCCATTTAAACGCCGATAATAGCTCGCTAAGCCTGTAAAACTTCTACATCGCCACCGCCTTTTGGTTGCTCCCATTTAACCACTGCTTCTATCTTTGCTGGATCTACAGTGACACCATGCTTTGAGACAACATGTCCCAAAAAGCTAACCTCTTCCAACCAAAACTCACATTTGCTGAGTTTGGCATACAATTGGTGTTCACGTAGCGCCTCAGAGAGCAATCCTCAAATGTTCTTCGTGTTCCGCCTTGGATTTGGAGTATATCAAGATATCATCAACAACACTACGACGAGGAGTCCAAGTGTGGTTTAAACACTGGTTCATCGATCCATAAACGACGCCGAGCATTCGTCAACCCAAACGGCATCACAAGGAATTCATAGTGTCCATACCGCGGTCCGAAAGTTGTCTTCGATGTCTTCGCTTTGACTCGAATCGATGGTATCCAGATCTCGATCGATCTTGAAAATACCTTACTCCTTGCAGTTGATCGAACAAATCGCCAATTCTAGGCAAAGGGTAGCGGTTCTTCACAGTGAGCTTGTTCAATTGTCGGTCGTCAATGCATAGTCGTATTCACCCATCTTTCTTGTTGACAAACAAGACCGTGCTCCCCATGGAGACACACCGTCCGACAAACCCTTGTCCATAAGCTCTTGTAGTTGTTCCTTCAACTCCTTTAACTCAAGCAGAGCCATTCGATATGGCGCTTTTGAAATAGGCTCGCTCTCGTGCTAAGTCGATGGCTAATTCTACTTCTCTCAGGAGGTAATCCATGCAATTCTTCCGAAACACGTCATTAAGTCTCGCATAACCGCTATCTCGTAAATGACATTCTTTTCTTCCTTGTCCTCCTTTAAGAAAGCCAAGTATCCACAACCTTTCGATCATTTTCGGCCTCATCACCGAGATCAAGGTACGATGACGACCTCACTCCTTGAAACCGAAATGATCTCCTTGTGTTGGGTCTGAAAATGACTACCTTGTTCTTGCAATCGACGTTGCAGTCAAGGTCAACCAACCAGTCCATGCCAAGGATCACATCAAACCCTTGCATGTCTAACAGTATCAACTTTGCTTCTAATTCATGCACCTCTAGGTCTCGAACTTCTACAATGATGGATTTGCAAGCTAACTCTGTGTCCACTAACTCTCCAGTCGGAATAGACACAGATAGGACGAAGTCCAACACCTCTGGAACAATCTTCATCCTCTTGGCGAAACGTGGAGTGACGAATGAGTGGGTAGACCCTGGGTCTATCAACACTCTAGTGTCATATCCAACGAAGCATCCATTTTCATATATAGTTAAAGTACCTATAGTATACATATATACATATAATAATTTATACATCAATTTACACCCCTAATTCACATATAAATTTAGTATTGTGAAAAAGAATCTATACAAATCCTAATGCATGCACCTTCTCTATCTAAAATTTTAATGAAATGGAAAATTCTTTAATTTAAAAGAGTCTCACCTTGGATGACGTCAATGCACGTTCCCTGCTTCCTGAGCAGTGACTGTATAGGCTCTCCCCTGAACGATCGGCTTCCTTGCTTGAATGAGTCGTGGTGCTGCAACTGAAACCGTCTTTCTTTTATCCGTCTCGGGGCAATCCTTGATCAAGTGGCCCACCTTGCCACATCAGAAACAACCACTAGTCCCCGCTCTGCAATCCACTGTTCTATGAGGCTTGCCACACTTTGTGCAAGTCTCCCGAGGTGCGGAAGAAACAGTACGAGAACCCTGTGTGATAGTGGCGCCAGTAGACATGGCAGGGCTCTCATATCGTAAAGGTCTCCCCGACGCAAGTAGTGGAAACCTCTGTTGGTGTTGTTGTTGCGCCGGCCTTCCGAAACCTCCTTGAAACTGTGGTCTTTGATTTTGGGCCACGAACCTTGGCTTTTTGTTCATCGGTTCATAGTTCCCCGTCCTTCCTTGTTCATTTCCTCCTCTCTGCTGCTCCCTCTGTCTATATCTATTCGTATTCTCTTCTTCCACGACCAATGCCTTACTCATGACCTCTTCATAGGTCCTCAGTTGAAATGGGGCTACGCCTCCCTTAACCTCAGGCTTCAAACCTTGCTGAAACCTCTTAGATTTCATCACGTCGGTAGCGATGTAATCCGGAGCAAAATGGGCAAGTCGTAGAAACTCCACCCCATATTCTCTCACTGTCATTCTCCCTTGCACTAACTGTAGAAATTGTATCTCAAGCTGGTCCCTCACCACTTCCGGAAAATATTATTTGTTGAACTCTTCAACAAACTCCTCCCACGTCTAAGGCAACTCTGGGGTCTCCTGAGCCTTAGTCTGTATCACGGACTTCCACCAAGGCACAACCTCCCCATCCAACATATAAGCTGCCCATCTCACACTCTCATCTTTCATGCATGTCAGCACGCTAAAAGCTTTCTCCATCTCCATATGCCAGTTCTCAGCAGCCATTGTGTCTGCCTACCCAGAAAATGAAGGATGTCTCATCCTCTTAAACTCTGTAAAGGATGAGGGCATAGGCAGCGCAGGTCCTATAGGTGGTGTAGGTGGCTGCTGTTCTCTTGATGCATGAGCTGCAAAGGATGCAGCTTGTTGTGCCATGGCAGCTGCCATAGTCTCCATAGTATGCATCATCCTTTGTCGCTCCTCTCTATCTTCCTGTCTTTCTCTCACCCTCTCCTGTTCTCTTAGATCTTGATCCTGACGATCTCGATCCCCTTCATCATGCTGTCTACTACTACTGCCCCATGGGGCCTCAGTACCTCCTAAAGGCACTCTATTAGTAGGAGAGATGTAATCATCTCCACTACGTAGACTCCTCTGTTGGCCTCCCCTTGGTCGGCCTCTTCCTCTAGATGACATTTGCGGCTGCATTTGAAACTAAAGTTTCGTTAGCAGAAGCCCCTATGTTCTGACCAAAAGAACGATTGTCAGAATTGCTAAAAGAAATAGCTTTGATACCAACTGTGACAGCCCGAATTTTAGCACCCCGAAATCCGTGCCATCAGCACGATCATCTTGACCATGCCACTTAGCTAAGCACGGAACATTGGCATATCAAGCAAAAATATAATAGTAAATGAAACTGCAGAATTTAAATCTATATAAAAGCATTTCTCAAAAGACAGTTCTACCCTCATGCCTCTGCATGAATGGAGAACCGATCCGAACTATCGATGATAGCAAATCATCACGGATGGTTCACCCCAAAAGAATAATCTCAATTTATACATGTACATTGTTTAGCCAAAACAAGGCTTGACATACCAAGCCGTACAAACCTCTATCCAAAAGCCCTCAAAGCGGCACAACGGAGTCCTCTAGAAGAAGTCCTCAGGAGGTGGCTCCAACTCTTCACCGGCCGCAAGGTCCGACTCACCGGAGTCAGCGTCTCCTAAAGCCTCGACAGCTGCTAGTAGTGGACCTGCGACGTATAGTCTATAGGGTGAGCTACATCCTAGCTCAATAGGGAACAGAACACAGTTGAACATATAAATTATCACTCACATATATTCCATGATATGCCATGCATGATGTGTCTATGCAGTTAATGATGAAAAATAGTTAAAAAGTATCACGTTTTATTGGTAGTTTACTCATGTCTTTTACTTATTCATGAATGATGTTGAAAAGGCCTAAAGCAAAACTTAAACTTTCAACTTAAGTAATCCACGAGCAATATAGCATCGAGCCCCGATGAGATACCCATCATCGTCATCTATATAGACACTTTTAACGTATTCCCTGGGAATACAAATAGTACCCAAGCCCCTTTCCCCTGGGGATCGGTGGCGGGGTTTCACTTGTCTGAATCAACACCCTTGAGATGTGCTTATTGTGTAGGGATAAGCCTCCGCACAGGCCTATGGTTTTGCCGCCATATCGGTCACGGATATCCTGCCGTGTCAGTTGTGATATTCTGCCACGTCGGTGGGGTACTAATGTGCAGTGAAATATGATGATATTTCACCCCTAAAGACCTACATTTAGCTATTCGATGAAAGCCATTTAACATATTTTATATAGTTTTAGTGATTTACAGGCCTGGAGATGTGTTGAGCATGAAATAACCCAAAAGTTCAGAATATAACGTCAAATTCGTGCTACATTGGATCATTCGGAACTTATCCTGACTTGGAGCTCAATTTGAACCTTCAAGACGTTAGATTCAGAAAATTGTCAAAACACAAAAGTTTGAGAACTCGTCATCAGCTTTCCAACTCTGCAAGAATCGCCTCAATCTGACTTCGGGATAGAAAGTTATGGCCGAAATACCGAGGAAGTGTCTGAATGCAAACTGTAGCGGGAATTCACGAAAATCTGGGAGGTCGATTGATCGACCAAATTTGAATTTGAGTTCGGAATTTTGTTTGGCCGCGAGAATCTTGGTACTCTTTTCACGGAATAAAATCTTGGAGGAAAAAGCGGCTTCTTTTTTGGCAATTAAGGAAAAAGATATTCTTGGAGATATATTCATTCGGGGAGTCCTTCGGAGATAATTCTGATTCTTTATTTTTTCTGCATTCTTCTTTTGGAGAGAGTTCTGTTTTTTAGAGAGTTTTTATTTTTCTGCATTCTTTTATTTTTAGTTTCTCTGCGTTTTAAAGTGTAAGGGCATTGAGTCCCATTTTCTTGAACTATCTTTATTATTCATTTTGAGAAGGAAGATAAGTCTTAGTTTTCTGATTTGGATCCACTTTCAAGAAGGAGGTGTATGTACTTGGATTAAAGCTTTTTATGGATAATTCTTTACGGTATTTTAATGGCATTTTTAACTTCTGCATTTATTTTATTGCTTATTTCAGTTATGTGTGGCTAGTTTCATTAAGGATGGGGATCTAATGAACCCCATCCGAGGTATTCATTTATATTAATATAAATCTGTGATTGAGATGTCAGATGCTTTTTAAGACCCTAATATTCATTGAAAATGGTGAAATCATTATTTCAGTCTGAGATCTAGGAGCTAATCATGCCCTATGATTTCATATCTGCAATAATGATTTTATTCTAATTATCACCCATCTCGGGGTGAAGTTTTACTATCATTTGATGTGTGAGTGTTAATCATACACTCATGGGGTGTTAATCATACATCTCCTTGATCTCGGATTGATAGTATGACTTTATCCCAGTGGTGAGTTCCAATCACGATCTGAGGTGTGAGTATTAATCATACACTCATGGGGTGTTAATCATACATCTCCTTGATCTCGGATTGATAGTATGACTTTATCCCAGTGGTGAGTTCCAATCACGATCTGAGGTGTGAGTGTTAATCATACACTCATTGGGTGTTAATCATACATCTCCTTGATCTTAGATCGTACTTTAGAAATTACCCTCGAGATTGGGTTCTAAATATTGTCCGAGGTGTGAGTGTTAATCATACACTTATGGGATGTTAATCATACATCTCCGTAATCTCAGATCTATATTTTAGAACTCAAGTGTGTATAGGGCAGTGCTTCTTTTGAGAAATCTGTTAAAGATCTCATATCTCAATCCACAGATTGGTATTCTGTAAATGATAAACCTACGATGGGAGGATTTAGCATCCCAATCCTTATCTTTCATTAATTGTTTAAATCTCTTAGATTTCGTTAGTATTTATCTGTTTTATCAAAAGTTATCAGAATTCTAGGTTGTTAGTTACTGTAAAAGATTTGTGGAAATTCTTTTAGTTAATTGATATTTTTGTTTTTATATTTTCTAACCAATCCTCGTGGGAACGATCTCGTACTTTGCAACCACTGACTACATCACGATTCGTGCACTTGCGAGTATAAATTTTAGGACACATCAGGTACCCTATCAAACCTTAAATAACAAAAATATCGGTGTCTTACATATAGTTATTCACCTTATAAATGTACTATTTTATATCAGTTAGGCCCTATCAATCATGATTCAATCGTGGATACATCCCTGGGATGTATCCATTCACTTGTATCACACCTGATGCTCTAATCTCTTTACTTCTTCATCCCCTGGGGATGGCTCATTATGATTGCTTTTATTTATGTCACACACACACACACTTTTTCCAACTCTTTAAGCAATAAAACATTTGGAATTTCAAATCTATATCACTACATACATGCTCTTGTAAAATAAGGTACATGTTCAAGGAGTTTCCTACCTCAAGTCTTCGTTTGATCAACGCATCAAGGTCCCACGTGGCTCCTTGTGCACTTGCTCACACGTACCACCTATGATATCACATAACATGTGAAACACATCACTAAGGATGCAACAAAGGAGGTCCAAGACCCCCCAAGAATCTCAAAGTCAAACTCAGAAGTCAACATAAACTGGCCCAGCCGATTAATCGATTTCCAAAATCGATTAATCGAAAGTCAACATCGATTAATCGAAAGTCAACATCGATTAATCGATTCTCAAATCGATTAATCTAGATTCTCATTCGATTAATCGAAACCCAATTCGATTAATCGAAATTCTTTGTTCTATCAAGTCGATTCTCAATTTGAGTAATCGAGTTTTCAAAATCGATTAATCCATCTCAAATAGATTAATCGAAATTCTAAATCGATTAATCGAACTCTCATTTTGATTAGTCGATTTCTTCAAGCTAAATTCTTTTCTCCACTGGGGTCCACTGTAGGTTCCCAGTCAATTAATCGATTCTCAATTCGATTAATCGAAATCCAAAGTCGATTAATCGAAACTGAATTCGATTAATCGAGATCGGGGTCCTCTGACTTTTAAACTTCTTGGCCAATTTTGATTAATCGAAACCCAATTTCGATTAATCGAAATTGCCAGATTCAGCCCCCTTTTGCCTGTTCTTTTCAATCTCTTTCCTTACTTTTTCTTCTATTTTTCTAAGCTTTTACCCTACATTTTACACCATTTCTAATTACAACTTAACCCTTTAATCCATGCATTTAAACTACAAAATCCTACCTTCAATCAATCTAAAATTGATTTCAAATCGAGTGGTTGGAAAGGTTAGGGTTCCAGCTTTGGCTTGAACGGATTCTCCGCGTCGAATCGGTCTCTTTAATGCTAGAATCTCTCTTCCAATCACTCACAATAACTCTTGCTCAACCTCTTTACTCCTCTCTCTCTCTTCTTTACTCCTCTCTCAACAACCAAATACAGATTTTAGGGTTATTAAACCCTTTTATCTCTTTCCTCACTTGTGTGTTGAGCACACACACCGCGATAGGTGTATGCGACTTCATATTCACATCACACACCACGCAGTCAGTCAAACTATTACATCTCATCCATTCATCACACTCTATGCCAACCATTGGACTCCTAATTGGTCAAACCTGTGACCAATCGGGCACGGATCCCGAGGTCACTGTTTAACGTGATTTTTCGGGATATTACATGTGTCATATGCATGGGTTAAAAAATTAGTAACACAACATAAAAAAGTTTAGTTTTAAATTAAAATTAGTAAAAAAAAAGTTTAGTTTAAAAAAAAAGAGATTTTTTGACCCATACCCTCCAACAAAGTCTACTCAATTTTATGTGGCTGAGCTTGAAAGTGCTTCGTAGGATGAGTGAGCAAATCAAAAGAGATTTGACTCACCTCACCAGTATCATCCAGGCAGTATGGTTGATCTAATAATAAAATTAGTAATAAATAAAAATTAATTTAAAAAAATAAAAATAAATATGGTAGATCTAATGAAAAAATAATTAAAAATGCAAGTTATATGATGAAAATTTATACATTCTCTTAAATATCCGGCGAAAATATGAGTGACAATCCAGTGTATACGATTGTGGTCTCCGATGGCTAAGAAATAATAAGTATAGTGGATTGCAAGTGAAGAAAGAAGAAGTATAGTGGTGTAGAAGAAGGGATCCTCAAGTGGTTTGCGAGTAAAGAAGAAGAAGAGATCCTCGGGTGATTTGCAAGTGAAGAAAAAGAAGATATCCTCGGGTGGTTTGCAAGTGAAGAAGAATAGGGATTCTTGGGTGGGTTTTATAGAGGTTTGCAACTATCTGTTGCCGTTATCCGTTGCAAAAAGCAACGTCTATTAAAAAAAACAAATGCAATGGATATAAAAATATATCCGTTGCCGCTTTTGCAATGTTTAATAAAAAACAAAAATAAAAAACAAAAGCAACGGATATAAAAATATATCCATTGCCGCTTTTGTAACGATCAATAAAAAATAAAATAAAAGCAAAAAGATAAAAACAAAATAAAAAAAGACAAATAACTGGGCCCGTCCGATAATTTGAAATTATCGGATGTATCGGACAATACGGGTAATAATTTGCTTGTATCGTCTGATAATTTGTTTTTTTTTTTTTAAATTATCGAATGATAATTACATTAATTTTTATGGGGTACGATACATAGGCATTGTATCGTACCGCCCAGGTCCAAAACCGATACGTATCAGTATTAGATGATTTTTTGACCCATGATACTAGTGGAACATTGTTTTATTTGAAGTCCTAGAAAACAATTTAATTCACCAATTAAACTCAGTTCAAATTCATCACTCATCAATTTTTTAAATTTATGTGCAAAATGATCAAGTGTAGATCCAAAAATAATATCGTCTACATAAATTTGCATTACTATTAATTGAGATGATTCTTCTTTTAAAAACAGAGTTTTGTCAACACTTTTACGTTTGAAGCCATTATTAATCAAATATTTTGTTAATCTTTCATACCATGCACGTGGTGCCTGCTTCAAACCATACAAGGCTTTTTTTAGCCTAAAAACATCAAGAGGACGATGTGGATCCTCAAACCCTTTAGGTTGTTCCACATAAACTTCTTCAGTAAGAAAACCATTTAAAATGCACTTTTCACATCCATTTGATATAGTTTAAATTTCCTGTGACAATCCATAGATAAAATGATTCGAATGGATTGAAGTCTACCAACATGAGCAAATGTTTCATAAAAGTCAATGCCCTCAACCTGTGTATAGCCTTGAGCAACTAATCTAGCTTTGTTTCTTACAATTTTTCCTTTTTCATTCGTTTTATTTTTAAAAATTTATTTAGTTCCAATTATGCTAATGTTAGAAGGTCGAGAAACCAATTCCCATACCTCATTCCTCTTAAATTGATTAAGTTCTTCTTGCATTGCCATAACCCAATATTCATCAAGAAAAGCCTTTTTTACATTTTTAAGTTCAATAGAGGAAGTATAACATAAATGACATAAAAGATTGGTAAGATTTTTGAATTTATTCCGAGTCATTAATTTTGTAGTAGCATCACCAATGATGGCATTGGAAGGGTGACTTTTCATGTCACGAGCATAAGTAGGTCTATTTGTAGACCTAGATTCTGTAACATTATGATCAGTTTTATCATCATCAGAATGTTATATACTATTAGAAGATGTAGGATGAGATGAAACAGATTCAGAATTAGTATTGTTCTCTATTCTAGGTTTTTCACGAATGATAAGAATAATTTGATGATCATCATCTTTAGCTTGATGAGTAGGAGATTTAGAAGTGAAATCTTCTACAACTACATTTATTGATTCCATAACAGTTAGAGTTCTTAAATTAAAGACCTTGTAGGCACGACAGTTTAAGAATAACTAATAAAAATACCAGTATCAGTGTTTAAATCAAATTTATCAAGAGATTCTCTATCCCTTAAAATATGACATATACTACAAAATACTTGAAAGTAACTAACTTTAGGTCTTATTTCATACCATATTTTATAGGGAGTTTTAGAAGTGTTAGGTCTAAGGTACACACGATTTAATATATAACAAGCTGTACTCATAGTCTCTGCCCACAAATTTTTGGCAACATTTGTAGAATTAATCATTACACGAGCTATTTCTTGAAGAACTCGATTTTTTCTTTCAACTACACTATTTTGTTGAGGTGTGTGAGGAGATGAAAACTCATGTTTTATTCCACTAGAAGAACAATATTGAGAAAATAATGTATTTTCTAATTCTCTACTATGATCGCTACGGATTCGAACAATAGATAAATCTTTTTTAGTTTGAGTTTTTTTAGCAATAACTATAAATTTATCAAAGGCTTGAGATTTTTCTCTTAAAAATGCAACCCATGTATATCTAGAAAAATCATCTACCATCACAAGAACATATTTTTTGCCTCCTAAACTACTTGTTCTCATAGGACCAAGAATATCAAAATGCAATAATTCAAGAATCCTAAAAGAAGTAGGGACATTTACTTTCTTATGAGGAACACGGGTCTGTTTACCCATTTGACAAGCACCACATATAGACCCGTCAGGTTTACTCAATTTTAGTAAACCCCTAACAAGTTGGTTAGAAGCTAATTTATAAAGATTATTTTTATTCATATGACCTAACCTTTGATGCCATATATCAAGTTCATTAATTCTAGTTGTTAGACACGTGGTTGAGACTGGATCTGTGAATGTATAACAATTATCTGAAGATCTAGTCCCTTCAAGCACAACATTTCCACAAGAATTAATAATAGTGCACATATTTTTTGAAAAATTAATATTCATTCAATCATCGCATAAATGACTAATACTGATAAGATTAGTCTCAAGTCCTTCAACATAAAGAACTTCTTTTAATTTAGGACAACCATGAGTATCTATAGTTCCTTTACCTGCAATTTTACATGTGCTTCCATTCCCAAAAGTAATATTTCCTTCAACACAAGGATTAAGGTGAGAAAAAAATAATTTCTCACCAGTCATATGACGAGAACAACCACTATCAAGGAACCACCTAGATGATTCACTAGCTTTTAGAGAAATATGGGCAACTTGAGCCAATAAATCAGATTTTCTGACCCAAACACATTTATATTTAGGTTTCAATGGTTGTTGACTTGTGTCTGAATACTGTTAGTTGGAACTTGAGTTTTATTTTGAAGATTTTTATGTTTATTCCATTGTCTAAATTGTGAACTAGAATAGTTTCCAAAAGAAAATGAAAATGGACAGTATACATAGGTGTGTCCTTTCCAACCACAAGTATAACAAATTGGAATTCTTCTTCCAGTAATTATATGACTAGTTGGCTTAGTATTTCTTAATTTATTATTCTTAGAAATTACTTGAAAAGATTTTATTTTTTTAACAAATTTTGGTGCTTTTTTAGTTTCTGGTTGAGTTTTTTGATTTGAAACATAAAAGTTTCCAATACTAGACTTATCATTAGTTCGTTGACCGGTATTTAAAATTTTTTCAAGTTTCTCATTAGTATTACTAAATTTAGAATAGTTGTCATCGATGGAACTAAGTTCACCTTTTAGATTTTTATTGATTAAAGTTAGAGATTTAACTTTATTTTCTTGTATCACAAATTCAGAGTTTAGAAATTTAATTTTCTCCTCAAAAGATTTAGAGGAATTCTCAAAAGAAAGTTTCTCTTGAATGTGAGTTTCAATTTTCAGATTAAGATCAATTATTTTATTTTTCAACTCACAATTTTCTTTACTCAATTTTAATTTGTCTTTAGTTAGTTCTAAAGACTTTTGATACAATTCTCGATAAGCATTAGTCATATCAAGATTTTCATCATCATTTTCAGATTTAGATGATGAATAATTAACAGAGTTATCCTTAGTGTGATGAGTAACAAACTCATCAATAGTAGACACAAAAGCTCTAAATCCATGCGTAACTTGATCAGATTCATCCAAAGATGACTCATCATAAGTTTCAGCCTCATTAGTGAGATTCAATGCTTTTGACTTACCTTTTTCATTTTTTCGATTTGGACATTCAGCAGCATAATATCCATATCCACGACATTTAAAACATTGTATTTCAGAGGAATCTTTTTGAGGCTTTTTCTCAAATGTTTTAAATTGAAATTTTCTTGATTTCTCTGTTCTTTGAAAAGATTGTTTCTTATTCTTATAGAATTTTTTAAATTTTTTAACAAAAAGTGCAAGTTCTTCAGATTGATCAGAATCACTACTAGATTTAGAATCATTCTTAGAAGATTTAAATGTGACACTTTTACTATCATGAGTATCTTGTATTTTATACTCATAGGTCTGTAAAGAACCAACTAATTCATCGAAATTTAAGTTATCCACATCTTTGGATTCAATAATTGCATTAATTTTAGATCTAAATCTTTTAGGTAAAGATCTCTTAAGATTTTTCTAACAATTTTTGTATTTGAAATTGGTTCACCAATATTAAAAGAACCATTAACTATATCATTCAGACGACTATAGAAATTAGGAAAATTTTCACCCTCTTCCATGTGAAGATTTTCAAACTGAGAAGTAAGCATTTGAAGCTTGGAAATTTTCACTTGAGGAGTCCCTTCATAAGTAGTTTCAAGGATTTTTCATGCATCATTTGCAATAGTGCAAGTATTGATCCTACGAAATTCAGAAGCAGTCACTGCTCCAAATAACGCATTTAAAGCCTTAGAATTATAACCAAGATTATCATACTCTTGATCAATCCATAATGATTTAGGTTTGATTATGGTATTAGGTATATTATCGATTACAGAGGTCGTGGTAGGTGGTGACCATCCATCCTCAATAGCATACCATATGTGCGGATCCATAGAACTTAAAAATACTCTCATCCTTGCTTTCCAGTAAGAATAATTAGAGCCATCAAATAAAGGTGGTCTAGCAGTAGATGCACCTTCTCTTGGAAGATCAAGATATCCCGAATTAGATATTACACTAAATTCGTAAGAATTAACCAAGTGTCTTAGCTTTGATACCAATTGAAATTTTGGAATAATTATTGATCTATCTATATATAAAGAATATAAATAATTTATAAAACTAATCACATCCACACAAATAACACACAAGATTTTTTACGTGGATAACCCTATCACAGGTAAAAATCACGAGATCTATTTTAGATCCAAACTAAGTAATTCACTATGAAAAATAAACCTTACAGTACTTTCAGAATGATATGCCCTATCACTCTTTTCACTACCAACAATCGCATCCCACGATCATCCAATCCATAGTGAACTTCTTTCACTTCAAATCTTAAGTCACACAAAATACCGATCTAAACCTTAAGATCACAATCGTAACGGAGTAAATCCTTAGGAAAAGCTTCAAATCAGAATAGGGTAAGTTTATCTCAAAGACCAAGTAAACTCATACTCTCTTTTTCGGATAATAGAGAAATTTTTTGCTCAAGAGATAACCACCCGAACCAACTTTACGTTTAAATACTGTCAGTTCAAGGACGTCCGTGATTCACTCATGGTCGTCCGTGACCACGGATGCCCGTGAAGTCCATCACAAACGTTCGTAGGTCTGATAGTGTAAAACACAAATCATCATCTTTTACTTGGCAATTAGGGAGCAATATTTTAAATTAAGTCATGATTATGACAATAAATCTTACACACATCATGCCCAAATGTGAGTTAGGGCATTTTTTGGATCAATGGCAGATGGAATATAAAGACCATTGATCAATAATGAGCCCAAAAATATTTTTTTTTATGGAGATTTAAGCCATCTGATTTGTAGAGTTAATATCAACCAATATTTTCAATTTAATGGTTGATATTAAAGACCATTAATCAACGGTTTAAGACGAGCCCTAAAGGTACAAATTTTTAAATTGGTTTAAGAAGGGCTATGCTTTAAAAAATTGAAACTCTTAATTTTTAAAGGACTGACTCTCCTGAGTCCAGAATATCATTGGTGTTTAAATGATCTTACACCATCAATGGTTTAAGATGCAAGTGATCCGATCCATCAAAGTGACAGATCATATATTGAAGTGCAACATGCTTATAAATAGTATTTTAAAGAGATCTAAACCATCCGATCCTATGACTATAATGCCACCTGTTGCTTTTAGTTTTAATGGCTAATATCAAAGTTCATCACTCGGATTGTTGGCATCCACTTATCCGCATATTTCATTGGGCTAAGATTGCCTATCCAATTAGGGAGATTTAAGCCATTTGATTTCAGTCATAATAAGCCCAAAAATATTTTTTTAGAGAGATTTAAGCCATCTGATTTTTGGAGTTAATATCAACCATTGTTTTCAATTTAATGGTTGATATTAAAGACCATTAATCAATAATTTAAGATGTGTCCAAAAGGTACATATTTTAAAATTGGTTTAAGATAAGTTGTGCTTTTAAAAATTGAAACACATAATTTTTAAGGGACAGACTCTCCTGACCATCATTGGTGTTTAAATGACCTTACACCATCAATGGTTTAAGATGTGGGTGATCCGAACCATCAAAGTGACATATCATATATTGAAGGCAACATGCCTAAAAATAGTATTTTAAGGAGATCTAAAGTATTTGAAGGATATCTAGAGGTGATATTATAGTCAATGGATTGGATGGTTTAGTCTAAATCATCTGATCCATTGACTATAATATCACTCATTGCTTTTAGTTTTAATGGCTGATATTAAAATTCGTCAATTGAATTGTTGACATCCAATTATCTGCATATTTCATTGGGCTGAGATTGTCATTCCAATGATAGATTGGTACTTGGACAAGTTAGATTGATGGCTTATAAATCAAATTTCAATGGTGTAAAATAAAAAAAGCATTGCAGGGAGATTTAAGCCATCATAAATGGCCAAAAAAGGTATTGTAGACAGTTTTAAGCCATCTATTTTGTGGACTATAATCTTACACGATCTCCATCATCTGTTTCGAAGCAATCAATGGTTTTAAAGGGGTTGCACATTTGGGATGTGCCACGGAATCAAAATATTGAATCAAAAATCGACTCTCTGATGATATGAATATGATCTATTGTGTCAAAGAATGGGATGAAAAATGATCTTCATCATTTTATTTAAAAGTGTTAACAATTTAAGCACAGAAAATTCATATTGACAACGAAAAATCTATACTTATAATAGACATATAAGTACTTTAAACGGACGAAAATTAGCCTTACTAGTGTATATATGTGTTTTAATAATATTAAAGAGCTTTAAAAAAGTAATAAAATAAAGTTCGGCAAAGTTCGATAAAGTTCAGAGCATATTTTCAAAAAAAATCTGAAATTTACCGAAATTTTGATCGAAATTACCGAAAATTTGACCAATTTACGGTTCGGGTCAGGACCGAAACTGAAACCGAGATTTTGATCCATGATTGGGTGAATCACCTAAATCTTTGTGTTGTGCGCGTGATTAATTTTTGCCTGAATCTTCTTATTTTCCGTATTCGTCGCGATAGGGAGTTTGTAGTGTGGGTGGAATTCTTAACAAGTGGTATCAGAGTGAGGTTTATGCTACAATGACGATGAAGGTCTCGAATGCAGGATTTGAGGTGAAAAAGTTTTATGGAAAGAATAACTTTACTTTGTGGCAAGTCAAGGTCACAAATCTCCTTGTTCAATAAGACATTGGTGATGCCCTACTTGAAAAAGAGATAGGGAAGAAGGCAGAGATGTCCGATGAAGAGTGAAACTCTATTGATAAAAGTGTCATAAGCACTATCTGATTGTGCTTGTACGATGAAGTTCTGGATAACGTTCTTCACAAGAAGACAATCGTGGATCTGTGGAAGAAGATGAAATCTCTCTACATGACAAAGTCGTTGTCTAACAGATATTTCATGAAGAAGCAACTCTACACCCTTCGTATGAAGGCTGGTACGCGTATCCATTACTATTTGAATTCGTTTAATAAAATAGTTAGTGAACTATTAAGCATTGAGGTAAAACTTGAAGAAGAAGATCTAACACTTCTCTTGCTCACCTTATTGCCACCATCTTATGAGCACTTTGTTACCACATTAATTTATGGTAAAGATACTATTATCATCAAAGAAGTGACTGCTGCACTTCTTTCCGACGAATTAAAAAAATAATCCGAATCTAACTCCGAAGGGATTAGTCTCTTAAGCGAACGGGGTCAAAATCATGATTGCAAAAGAGAGAAATTTAGAGGGGATAATAAATTAACGAGAGAAAACAGCAGATCCAAATCTAGGGGTGACAAAAAAGATATTATCTATTACTTCTATAAGCAATCTGAACACATTCGTAAATATTGCATGCAGAGATTGAATAATAATAAAGATGATGAAGGGACTTCGCAACAGGCTAGCGTTGCTAAGTCAGATTCAGGTGAAGACCTATTGTGTGCATTATTCAGCTCCAATCAGTTTGATGGTAGACGGATCCTAGATTCAGGACATCATCTCACATGTGTCCGTACAGGGATTGGTTTGACCAGTATAAGGTAGCCAATGATGGGACAATTTTGATGGGGAATGATAGTGTATGTGCAGCAGTGGGTATCGGCTCGATCAGAATCAAGATGCTTGCTGGCTGTGTTTGCACTCTTACCGAGGTTAGGTATGTGCCTGATCTGAAGAAAAATCTGATTTCGTTGGGGGCATTGGATGAGATAGGATGTCGAGTCATCCTAGAATCTGATAAACTAAAGGTTATACGTGGTACTATGACTTTGATGAAAAGTGAAAAGATGGAAAATCTGTATACTTCAGTAGGCAACAAAAGATTCCAAGGACCTCTCAGATTTGTGGCACAAGAGGCTTAGTCACATGAGTGAACGTGGGCTGACAGAGCTCATAAAGAATAAGGCGATTTCTGAAATTCAAACTTTTATACTGAATTTTTGTGAAGATTGTATCTTTGGAAAACATAAGAAAGTTAGTTTCTCTACTGAAAAACACACATCGAAGGAGCTAATTTATTACATACATTCAGATGTATGGGGACCGGCTAAAGTCACTTCAGTAGGTGGAGCCAACTACTTTATGTCATTTATAGATGACTACTCCAGGAAAGTTTGGGTGTATCCGATTAAAAATAAATCGGATGTGTTTCAGAAATTTATACAGTAATAGAGTATGGTTGAAAGGCAGACAAATAGAAAGGTAAAGATTCTCAAACCAGATAATGGTGAGAAATACTTGTTATCAGAGTTCAAAGCATACTATGAAAATAAAGAGATTGTTAGGCACTTAATAGTTTCCGAAAATCCTCAGCAAAATGGTGTAGCAGAGAGGATGGACAAAACACTATTAGAAAAAGCACGGTGTATGTTGAACCATTCCGGCTTGAGTCATGGGTTCTGGGCAGAGGCGGTGAACACGACATGTTACTTGGTCAATCGATCGCCTTCAGCGCCATTGAACTCGAAAACTACAGATGAGATTTGGTATGAAAGAAACGAGAGCTACTCTCACTTGAGGGTGTTTGGATGTGCGGCTTATGCATTACTTCATAGAAGTAAACGGTCCAAGTTGGATCCAAAATCCAAAAAAATGTGCCTTGATTGGCTATGACGAAGGAGTCAAGGGTTATCATTTGTGGGATACACAATCTCACAAAGTGATAGTTGAAAGAGATATTACTTTCAACGAAGATGAGTTTCCGATGAAAAAGGCGGAAGACAAATCTCAGTCATCTGGTGAACCTAAGGTACAAGTTGATGTTGAGAGGCATGAGCAAGATGAGAAAGATAATGAAGACTCTGAGATAAAGCATGATGGTACAATTTTTCAAGACTTACAATCCCAGGTTCCAGTTCAGACTATTTTGAGAAAATCAGAGAGGATGAAGAAACATCCTGAAAAGTTTAAGAACATGGTTCCTTTAACACTTGCACTTATCACAGAGAATGGAAAACCAAGCATAGTTTCAGAAGCTCGGGTGGATACAGATGCAGTAAAGTGGTAGTTAGCTATTGAAGAAGAATGACAGTTACTTTTAAAGCATGAGACTTGAGAACTCATGAAACTTTTTAAAGGGAAGAGAGCCATCGGTTGTAAATTAGTTTTTTGACAAAAAGAAGGTGATAAGAGTGAAACTCCAAAGTTTAAGGCAAGGCTAGTTGCAAAAGAGTTTTCTTAGAAAAGGGTATCGAATATAATGAGATATTCTCTCCGATTGCGAAACACACATTGATTCGCACGTTGTTGGCAGTAGTTACTCAGAAAGATCTCGAACTAGATCAGATGAATGTGAAAACAACTTTCCTCCATTGAGATCTTCAGGAAGAAATTTATATAAGACAACCAGAAGGATTTGAAGTAGAATAGTCAGAATCACTCATTTGCAGACTAAAGAAATCCTTATATTGTCTCAAGCAGGCACCCAGGCAGTGGTACAGAAAGTTTGATTCATATATGCTGGGCATAGGGTATCACAAAAGACAGTATGATTATTGTGTCTATTGGAAAGAGTATGATTGTTGTGTCTATTGAGCCAAAAGTTTGAAATAAAGGATCTTGGTTCTGTAAATAAGATCCTAGGTATGGAAATCAGAAGGGATCGTGAGAAGAGGCTTTGGCTAACTCAAAGGACTTTTATTCAAAAGCTCCTTGAGAAATACAATATGAGTAATGCCAAGCCAGTATTAACTCCTCTAGCAGAATATTTTAAACTCACAAAGAAGATGAATCTGTCCACACATGAAGAAAGGGAATATATGAATAATATTTTATATGCAAATGTCTTTGGGAGTTTGATGTATGCCATGGTGAGTACATGTAATAGCCCGAAAAAAATCACACTAAACTATGACCTCGGGATCCGTGCCCGATCGGTCATAGGTTTGACCAAATGGAAATCCAACAGTTAGTATGTGGTGTAATGAACGGACGAGATGTGATAAATAGAATGCCTATGTGGTGTGTGTTGTGAAGGTGTAGTCGCATACACCTACCGCGGTGTATGTGCTCAGCACACAAGTGAGAAAGAGGATAAAAGGGTTTAATAGCCCTAAGAGTAAGGGTTTGATGTTGTTGAAGGAGAGGAGTAAAGAAGAGAGAGAGAGTAAAGAGAGTGATTAATGCAAGGAGTGAATGCTAGTTGAGGAAGGGAGATTCGAGCAATAAACGCCGGATTCGACGCGAGGGATCCGCTAAAAGCAAAGCTGGAACCCTAGCCTTCCAACCACTGGATTGAAATCAACTTGAGATCTATCCAAGGTAAAATTTTTGTAAATAAAATGCATAGATTATAGGGGTTAAATTGTGGTTGAAAGTGGGCTAAATTATAGGATAATGGGCTAGAAAAATAGAACAAAAAGTGTGGAAAAAAGATAGGGATGAACAGCTCGAAAAGGGGCTGAATCTGACAATTTCGATTAATCAAAATTAGGTTTCTATTAATCAAAATTGGCCAAGAAGTTGAAAAGTCAGAAGACCCCGATTTCGATTAATCGAATTTGATTTTGATTAATCGACTTTGGATTTCGATTAATCGATTTGGGGATCGATTGATCGACTGAGAACCTCCAGTGGACCCCAGGGGTTGGAGGAAATGGCTTGAGGAAAAATCGACTAATCGAAATGGGATTTCGATTAATCGATTTTAGTTTTCGATTAATCGATTTGGGATCGATTAATCAATTTGTGAAACTTCATTTGTTGACCGAGAATCGACTTTGCGAAAAAGAGAATTTCGATTAATCGAAATTGGATTCGATTAATCGAATGAAAACTCGACTGTTCGAACTAAGAATCGACTTTGCGAAAAGGAGAATTTCAATTAATCGAAATTGGATTCGATTAATCGAATGAAAGCTCGACTGTTCGAACTGAGAATCGACTTTGCGAAACAGAGAATTTCGATTAATCGAAATTACTTCGATTAATCGATATTGACCTTCGATTAATCGATTTTGAAATTCGATTAATCGACTGAGATAAATTGTGTTGACTTTTGGGTTTGACTTTAAGATTCTTGGAGGGTCTTATACCTTCTTTATTGCATCCTTTGTGATGTGTTTCACCTGTTATGTGGTACCATAGGTGGTACGTGTGGACTAGTGCACAAGGAGCCACGTGGGACCTTGATGCATTGATCAAATGAAGACTTGAGGTAGGGAATACCTTGAACATGTACTTTATTTTACAAGAGCATGTATGTAGTGATATAGAATTCAATTCAAATGATTATTTCTTAAGAATTTGTGAAAAGTGTGTGTGTGTGACATCCATAAGAGTAATCATAATGAGCCATCCTCAGGGGATGAAGAAGTGAAGAGATAAGAGCATCAGGTGTGATGCAAGTAAATGGATACATCCCAGGGATGTATCCAAGGATTGAATCATGTTTGATAGGGCCTAACTGATATAAGATAGCACATTTACACGGTGAATAACTATATGTAAGGCACCAATATTTTTGTTATTTGAGGTTTGATAGGGTACCCCACCGACGTGGCGGGATATCCACGACTGACACGGCAGGATATCCGTGAACGATACGACAGCAAAACCGTAGGCCAGTGCGGAGGCTTATCCGTACATAGTAAGCACACCCCAGGGGTGTTGATTGAGACAAGTGAAACCCCGCCACCAATCCCCAGGGGAAAGGGGCTTGGGTACTATTTGTATTCCGGGGAATACTACAGTTAAACTGTCTATATAGATGACGATGATGGGTATCTCATCGGGGCTCGATGCTATATTGCTCGGGGATTACTTAAGTTGAAAGTTTAAGTTTTGCTTTAGGCCTTTTCAGCATCATTCATGAGTAAATAAAAACATAAGTAATCAACAGTAAAACGAAATGCTTTTTAACTGTTTCATCAATAATTGCATAGACACATCATGCATGGCATATCATGGAATATATGTGAGTCATAATTTATATGTTCAACTGTGTTTGTTCCCTATTGAGCTAGGATGTAGCTCACCCTATAGACTATACGTCACAGGTCCACTACTAGCAGCCGAGGCTTCGGGAGGCGATCCGTGAGTCGGACCTTCTGACGGTGATTGAGTTGGAGCCACCTCCAGAGGACTTCTTCTAGAGGACTCCGTTGTGCCACTTTGAGAGATTCTTGGAGAGGTTTTTGTATGGCTTGGTATGTCAAGGCTTTATTTTGTTTAAAATCATGTATATGAGGAGTTGGGATTTCTCTTTTGGGACGAACCATCCGTGATGATTGCTATCATCGATGGTTCGAATCGGTTCTCCATTCATGCAGAGGTATGAGGGTAGAACTGTCTTTTGGGGAGTTAATTAATATAGATTTAAATTTCAAAATTTCGTTTATTATACTTTTTTATGCTTGATATACCAGTGTTCCGTGCTTAGCTAAAGGGCACGGTCAAGATGATCGTGCTGATGGCACGAGTTTCAAGTCTTGAAATCCGGCCATCCACAAAGACACGCCCGTGAGTGTGGTTTGCAAGTATATGTCGAATTCGGATAAGGAACATTGGCTTATAGTGAAATGAATGTTGAGATATCTGAAAGATACAGCTGAACATGGTTTGATATTTGAAGGTGGAGATACAAGCAAGTTGAACCTCTACGGGTATGTCGATTCTGACTATGTTGGTGATCTTGATAGAAGAAGGTTTACCATGGGATACGTGTTCGTCTTGGTAGGTGGAGCGATTAGTTGAAAATCTATGATTCAAGAGATAGTTGCGTTGTTAACTACAGAGGCCGAGTATATAGCGGTTATAGAGGCGGCTAAGGAAGCCTCATGACTTAAAGGTTTGGTCAGTAAATTTGGTGTGGTTGATGAGAGCACCGATATCTTTTATGACAGTCAGAGTGTCATTCACCTAGCAAAGAACTAGGTCTTTCATGCTAGAACAAAACATATAGATGTTCGATATCATTTTATCAGTGATATGATAGAAAATGGAGAAATATCGATTAAGAAGATCGATACGAAGGAGAACGCAGCAGACATGTTGACGAAGCTGATTACACAATAAGTTTAGGCATTGCCTAAACTTGATTAACACTTGTCAAAGATGTTGATGCCCGTTGGGGCGGTGACGTGGTTGGGGATGAAATCTTGGTGGAGATTGTTGAATAAGGTTTAATCCCAACCACCAGTGTCAATCGATTGAGGTCGAAAATAAATCGATTGACTGTTGAGCGGATCCAGATTCGCATGTTTGACTTTTGGAATTGTTTTAGAAGTATTTTGAATACTTGCAAAACTTACAAGATTGGTGAGTCATGTTTCCAAAAGGGCTTGGTGTCTATTTGTAGAAAGTTTTCTCTAGGGATCAGAGAGAGCTTGGTGAAAGTTTTATGTGAGAAAACTGTGGGAAGACTTTTGAGAGAAAAAGTATTGAAGAATAACTTGGGGATTGAAAATCCGATTGAAGCCGTTCTTGTGTCAGAATCGTGATTATATCCCGGCAGATCTCTTCTCTGTTATTTGAAGGATTGCGTCATTGGTTTAACGACGAATTTATTGTTGAAGATCGTGTTAGATCTTGATTGAGTTTGCACTAGAGAGAAGAGAGTGTGTGTTGTAAATATTTATAAAATAGTGCATATACTCCCATGGACGTAGCCCTTGATTGGGTAAATCACGTAAATCTTTGTGTTGTGTGTGTGATTAATTTTTGCCTGAATCTTCTTATTTTTTTGCATTCATCGCGATAGGGAGTTTGTAATGTGGGTAGAATTCCTAACATAACTGGTTGAACTGGATATTGTGTTCATCTAGTTTTACAGCCAAAGGATACAGAAGAATCTTAACCACATGTTATCCTAAAAGGAAGGAAAGTTGTAGGAGTTTCTTCTCTAGCCAATGGCTGCAACTCTGGATGAACACGAAGTCCAGTTCAACCATTTGGATTTGAACATTGCCCTATGGTGGACATGCAAATTTGCATAAATGTAGGCTGCATTTGGCAACGCGTCTTGTGCCTCTCCCAGCCGCTCTAAATCACAGGAGCAGCCTGGATCGTGTTTGGTACTCATGCAGGGAACTGGGTGGCGCTAAAAAGAGCTTCAAAAGTGCCAATTTCTTAGAGTGGATTTTAAGACGCTCTGGTGACGAGCAGCGGAAGGGGCACTGGCAGCTGGCTCTTGATTGGAGCGTTGCCAAATGCAGTAAGTAGTGTAGGAAGGAATTGATGTTGGGATTTTGATTTGTTTACATGCTTCCGGATGCTGGCTATAGGTTTTTGCCTCTTCTGATTTTCGCTCGATTTTAACTTGGATTTCCTCGTGAAGAGGACTTCTTTGAACCCTTTAAATAGCGATGGGAAGTATCGTTCATGATACAGAGTTGTAGTGTAGCATGCAATATTAAAATGATTTTTAGTTCCATCAAGGATTCACAACCTCTTAGAGAGGAGTTGCAATCTCACTTCACGTTGGGAAAACGGAGTACTGAAGAGTGAAGATAAACTCTTAGTGAGGAGTTGCAAACTTGCAATTGAAGATTGGGTCTCTGTAGCTAGGGTTTCCTTCTTAAACCTGTTGACTTGTTTTAATCAGATGATGGAGATTAATTTTTTGTCTGAATCTTCTACAATAAACTAGATCTTAGATGCGGCCCACCTGTCACATGGTCAAATGTTGATTTCACGTGTCTTTGTCTACTTGCTTCGCTTTTGAAGCTCCACTCACTGTTTTGAGCCAACAAGCAACACACCGGCTCTATGATTAATTTCCCGAACATATTACTTGCGAGAGCGGGCAGCCACATTTATTTTGAGTACTCTATTTTTCATTATATTTTCATATTTTAAATATTTTTTTACTACTTTCATAGTCACAAATACGGAGCATGAGAATACAACGGCCAAAAAAAAATTTGAAAAAAACTTAAGTACGGAAAAGAAAGGGAAAATAGACAGGGTACGGGAAGAATATGTCAAAGGAAAAATTCGGAAGAAAGCAGTAAAAAATAGAAAATATGGAAAAAATATAAAATTAATAATAAATATATATTAATTTTTTAAAAAAATATAAAGGCATAGTTAATTAAATATTTTATTTTGAATAAAATGAATTTTACACGGGAAAAAATATAATGCATGAAAAAAGTAATTTATACATTTTCTCTTATAAAACGGCTTTTTATATGTTTCTTGAAAAAAATGCATTTTTTACGCATATTTAAAAAAAAAAGAGGATATTTTCTGTGACTATCTTCCAAATTCTTGAACATTTTTCCAAACAAGTTTATGTTGAATAAGGTATAATCTCAACCACATCTCACTTTAGCCAAGGTTTCCTAAGTTATTAGGAGACTATTATTGGAAGTGTTTTGAAAACTTGCAACTCTTAGGAGATTTGAGAGTTACGTATCCAAGAGGTGCTTAGAGCCTATTGTGAGAGAGTTTTTTTCTCTAGGGAAAGAGAGAGCTTGGTGAAAGTTTTATGGGAGAATACTTTTGAGAGAAAAAGTATTGAAGAATAGCTTGAGGATTGGAGATCCGATTGAAGCCGTTCTTGTGTCGGAATCGTGACTATATTTCGGTAGATCTCTTCTCTATTATTTGAAGGACCGCGTCCTTGGTTTAACCACAGATTTGTGGTTGAAGATCGTGCTAGATCTTGATTGAGTTTGTACTAGAGGGAAGAGAGTGTGTGTGCGCTGTAAACATTCATAAAAATAGTACATATACTCCCGTAGATGTAGCCCTCGATTGGATGAACCACATAAATCTTTGTGTTGTGCGTGTGATTAATTTTTGCCTGAATCTTCTTATTTTTTCGCATTCATCGCGATAGGGAGTTCGTAGAGTGGGTAGAATTCCTAACAGTTTAATATATTTGAACTTACATGTATGCGTAGGTCCTTCAATTAGCTATTTTGAACGTATTTTATTTTCAAGAATGTTGAAAATTCAAATATGGGATTGTAACTTTGATAGCATTTTAAATGGAATTTCATACTGGTCATCATTTAATTTTGCTAAAATGCTTATTTTCCTTTTATAAAAAAAAAATGCTAGTTTATTAGGAAAAATATTTTGATTCTATATATTTTTTCCATTGGATATGATAAAGATTCAATAGTTTTTGACAACTTACAACAGGAGGTTGCGTCAACCTTGGTATGGTGTTACATGGAGAGCAAATTTTATTTAGATTAAGTGCAGATGGCCGATGAGGCACAAGGCGATTGGCTGCAAGTACGGTGGGGCTCAATTAATACAAGTCGATGTAGTCAATTAACAAATAATTTTTGTAAGAGGGGACTACTCTTTATAATGTGCTTTCTCTAAGTCATTATTCATCTAGCCACTAAAACTTTGAATCATTTACCATTCCTAGCATCCTTTACACCTCTTTTAAATTCAACATTAGAAACTTTTAGTTTGGGCTCACTCAATTAATTGGATTAATCTAAACCCTAAATACTTTTATCCTATTAGAATTTACTTAACACTTACTCTATGTGCTACAAAAGGGACCAATGGATGCTAGACACTTTTCACGCATTCAATGGTCAATCTTAGAGAATTTTCTATATAAAGTAGTCCATTTTCAGGGAGTGGCTAAAAGAATAAATCCCTCTCAACTGCCATTCCATAGTTAAATTCCTCTCAACTGTGAAGTTCTTTTTATTTTTTTCTATTTCATTTTTTATAAAATTATGTCTGACTTTAGATTTAGTACTAACACTCAGTGCCTTATTTCTAGACTTTGTTGGTAAAATAATTGAATTTTTTGGTCCAAAGTAACAAATAATATAAAAGAATAAAGATTTTTTATTCTTTTTAAATTTTAAAATGTTTTTTAAAAATTCCAAAAAATACAAATAATATAATTTTTTTTAAGACATGGAATTGATTGGAATAAAAAATTTAATAAATGTTTCGAAAAATAAAGATCTTCTGACAAGATGAGGAATCGATATGTCTGCAAAATTGTCTGTCAAAAAGCTGTTCACCGTTTATAATTTTCCAATCCTTGGTTGATATCTTTATATACAAATGGAATTTATTCTTTTAGGGATATAGATGGTGTGAGGATGGAAATCATTTTTTTTTTTTTTTTAATATGTTAATCCGATGGTCAAGAGTTAATCTCGTGCGACACACACCAAATTGCATAGAGAGAGAAAAGCTGATTCGGCACAAAGAGGTACCCTTATTAAAAAGGGTAATGGTTTTAATGGATCTTACACCATTTAAATTTTGACTCTTTGTCTCGCACCATTGAAGTGTGGTTTACCATTTGAAGTGTGATTTACCATTATGCTATGTGGCTAGGGATGCAAGACCCGGTAGACCTGCAAAAATCAACCCTTCTGAAGTGGACCGAATCGGCCTAAAAACTGAAAAAACCGAGCCGAACCAAAATTGGCTCGGTTCGGTTTGGATTTGGGTTTTTGAAAACTGAAAATCTGTTTAGTAGGATGAGTCAACCAACCTGATTTTGGGCCCTTCAAACCGTTACTGAAACAAAACCGATATGAATCAGTTTAAATCGATTTTCAGTTTGGTTCAGTATCAGTATGAGGTGTACCAACTTGAACACCGAAAAAATCGGTTTCGGTTCAGTTTGGTGCACCGAACTTGCATCCCTACATGTGGCACATATCTATGATCAATCTAAATAGCCGAAGTGGAAATCTATCATTCGAATATGTCTCAGCCCAATGAAGCTTGTTGATAAGTGGAGCGAACCATCCTATCGATGAACTTTAGTATTTGTCATTAAATGTAGAAACAACGGTCGATATTATAGTCTACAGATTGTATGGTTTAAATCACCCTAAAACACCATTTTTGGGCCGATTGTACTGCAATCTATGATCTCTTACTTTGACGGTTCAGATCACTCACATCTAAACCCATTGATGATATAAGATCATTTAAACACCGTTTTTGTATTTAGATGACAGTCAGGAGAGTCAGTCCTTATTTAAAAACTTATGAAATATTCATGGCTTAACCCCAAACTTTCATAACATGCAAGAATTTTTTAAAAATCCGTTAAGTATTTTGTAGGGGTAGAAGTTTGGTAAGCCGAACCGAAACCGATTTTTCGGTGTCAAGATCGGTTTGGGCAAAAACGAACCTGAACTGATACATAATAGTTTTGGTTAATTTTGGGTAACCAAAATGTGTATATAAGGAAACCGAAACTGAACCGAATCAATTCGGTTTCAGTTTCAGTTGGTTCTGTTCCATTCATTTGTCGCTCTTTTCTATTTTTTTATTTTCAGTCTTTTTGCCGATATTTTCGGTTTTTTGTCAGTTTTCTCTCCCTACTCAACCAGTTTTTGGCGCCCAAAACTGAAACGAATCGATCCAAAATAAGTTTCGGTTTTGCATCGATTTTGAGTCGATTTTTTTTGGGTTCAGGTTTATTGGTTTTCAGTTTTTTTTGTTTTTTGTTTCTAACCCTGGCAATTTTTTTATTAGTTTGGTAAGACCTACAAATCAAGGTATTAAAATCGATTTCGGTCTCGGGTATCGGTTTGTTCGAGGCCGATACATATCGACCGATAGGCTTAATACGGATACGTATCGGTCATTTTTATTATAAAAAAAAGTCTCGATCAAAACCGAGATGTATCGCCAATACCGATACATATCGGTTTGGTCGAAAATCGATATGTATCGGTATTGGCCGATTTTTTATACCTTGCTACAAATCATAATGAGTTCTTTTAAATGCATCCAACGAGTTTTGAGAGGGCCCAACCTAAAACCCATTTAACTTCTTTGAATCAGGTGATGGCTCTAAGACAGCCAATGGCGGGCTTCTAAGTAAACTGCATTATGTATGCCAATTGGTATCATGGTGACCAAATTCTCCGACATTTGAAGAAGTTGCGAATAATTTATTATTTTTTAGAAAAAAATGTATAAAATTATAATTATTTGTTACTTTTTCCAAATATCGTGAATTTCAAGAACTATTCTTGAATATGTGTTTTTTTTTTTCAAATCCTTCGACATTTTGAAGAAGTTGTGAATAATTTGTTATATTTTTTAGGATAAAATGAATAAAATTATAATTATTTGTTTCTTTTTCAAAAAAAATCATGAATTTTATGTTGAATAAGGTTTAATTCCAATCACAGGTTTCAATCGATTGACTTTGAAAAAATCAATCGATTGAGTTTGAGAAGTCAATTGATTTACTTCTTGGCGGGTTCGGATCCACAAGTTTGA
This sequence comes from Chloranthus sessilifolius, assembly GCA_021018995.1. NCBI lineage: Eukaryota > Viridiplantae > Streptophyta > Magnoliopsida > Chloranthales > Chloranthaceae > Chloranthus > Chloranthus sessilifolius. The sequence goes on from CM037585.1 coordinate 10,567,976, forward strand.
ATTCTTGACTATTTTGGAAGATTGCTTTAGCTAAACTTTATTAATGTGGTTTGGAGATTATTCGGAGAAGTGTTTTGAATACTTGACAAGTTTAGAAGATTTCTTTGGTCATGTTTCCAAAAGGGTGGGAACCTATTAGCAGAAAGTTTCTCTAGGGATCCATAGTAGTGAAAGTTTTAGGGGAGAGAGAGCTTGGTGAAAGTTTTTTGTGAGAGAGAGCTTGGAGAGAGTTTCAAGAGAAAAAATTGGTGGGAATACTTTGAGAGAAAAAGTATTGAAGAAAAGCTTGGGGATTGAAGATTCAATTGAAACCGTTTTTGTGTCGGAATCGTTATTATATTCCGGTAGATATCTTCTCTGTTATTTGAAGGACTGTGTCTTTGCTTTTACAGCGTGTTGGCTGTGTAAGATTGTGTTTGATCTTGATTGAGTTTGTGTTGAATCTATATGGATCTATCGATCCGACTATTCAAAATAAGCCCTAAGATCTAGGTGTATGATCAATCAAAAACAATAAACCAATAATCCATAAATTAAATATATGTGCGCACCTTGAGTGTGAGCCATTAATGGTTGGTTGCCGATCTTCAACGATCTTCTCGCTTTCAATATCTCCTAGCACAATAGGGATGCTCTTGCTAATAGGGAGGATTGAATTGTGTCGAACAATCGTTGGGACCAGACACCCCTTATATTTATAGCCAAAGAGTCCTTTCCCATTAACGATGTAAATTACTAATTATATTGTAATTAGAAATCACAATCATACCATAACTAAAAGACTAATCTAATAGTTGCTTATTCTCTTCAAACTCACCGAATTAGCAACTACACATCGTAAGATTGATCTTACACCATTCATCGGTCAACGGGTTGATCATAGTGATAGCCACCAAAATAGAAACTTCTAACAGTCTTCTATTTGGCCACACTATGTCAATAAACTGCGATTATCAAATGTTAGCTAACTTGCTTTGAATGGTAAGTCATAATCAATCTCAATCAAAGTCTTTATAATCAGTCCGGTCCAGTGAGAATTTCAACACATGATCAATGTAGTCAATATGTCATGCTATCGATACATGACTGTTCATTAATTACCGTATCGAAAGTTATCACCGACATGGATTCCAACTATTATGATTTCACATAGATTGCAAGTTTACAAACTGAATGGTGATTACATGTAAACTCAATCTATTATTGGTCCTACTTTATTACCATCTACTGGCACCATATGTTCCAAATTTTATTTACATAAAAATGGAAAAGAAAATAAATAATCTTTATTTCTAAATCAATTAAACAAATGTATTCACTCTCATATATCCACTCTCAAAGGCTATCAAAATTATCCGTTAATTTCATGCGCGCAACATGCTCCGAAAAGAGCTTGGGAGATAAGCCTTTAGTGAGAGGGTTAGCCAACATGAGTGTCGTACTAATCTTTTCAACAAATACAATTTGATTCTGAACTTTCTCCCTTACAACAAGATATTTGATATCAATATATTTGAAACCCCCACTAGTCTTGTTGTTATTGGAGATAGCTATCACAGCGGAATTATCACATAAGATTCTCAGTGGCTTTGAAAAATTATCAACAACTCGAAGCCTTGAGATAAAATTCTTCAACCATATCGCCTCATATGTTGCCTCAAAACATGCAATAAATTCTGCTTCCATAGTAGAAGAAGTAGTCAGTATTTGTTTAACGCTCTTTCAAGATATAGGTCCACCTGCAAGCATAAAAATATAACCCGATGTGGACCTACGAGTGTCTTGACACCCAACATAGTCGGCATCTGAATAACCAATAACTTCAAGATTATTCGTCATTTTGTACATGAGCATGCGTCCTTTAGTCCCTTGTAAATAGCGAAAAACCTTCTTGACTGCTTTCCAATGATTTAAACCAGGATTACATTGGTACCTACCAAGCATGCCAACTATATACGCTATGTCCGGTCGAGTACAGACTTGTGTATATATGAGACTCCCAACTGCCGATGCATAGGGAATTGTCTCCATCTGTTTATCTCTAGATCGATCCTGGGACTCTGAAGTAGACTAAATTTATCACCCTTAATAACAGGGGCAACAGTAGTGGAACAATTGTGCATGTTAAACCTTTTAAGAACTTTATAAATATAAGCTTTTTGAGACAATCCCAATATGCCACGGGCTCTATCTCGATTAATCTCAATTCCTATCACGTTGGAAGCTTCACTAAGATCTTTCATATCAAAACTCTTTGATAAAAAGTTCTTTGTTTCATATAACATGCTTAAATTACTACTCGCAAACAATATATCATCAACATACAAAACAAGGATGATAAACTTGCTCCCACTGATTTTAAGATATATGCATTGATCCATAGTATTTTCTTTAAAACTAAAATTTGAAATGACTTCGTGAAATTTTAAGTACCATTGTCGAGATGCCTGCTTTAAACCATATATAGACCTTTTGAGTCTACAAACTAAATGACTCTCCCCCTCAACCTGAAAACCTTCAGGTTGTGTCATAAAGACATCTTCATGCAAGTCACCATTCAAAAAAACAGTTTTAACATCCATTTAATACAATTCTAAGTCAAAATGTCTCTTTATAATCTATTCCCTCTTTTTGAGTGAAATTTTTAGCGACTAACCTGACTTTGTATCTTTCTATATTACCTTTGGAGTCTTGCCTAGTTTTATATACCTATTTACAGCCTACAGGCTTAACTCCTTCAGGTAACTCATAAAAATCCCAGACCGAGTTATGTTTTATTGATTCCAACTCATCTTTCATGGCTTCGAGCCATTGAGTGAATTTGTCGCTCTTCATGGCTTGGCTAAAGGAAACAAGATCTGATTCCTTTCCAAAATCATACTCACTCTCATTGAGGTAAATTATATAGTCATCAGAAATGATTGACTTCTTTGCTCTTTCTGATCTACGCAATGGTTGATCATTGGCAGTCGCCATGGCAGTAAGAACCTCCTCAATGTGAGATATTTTAATAGGCATAGCCACATGTGCATCAATATTTGCTTGAAGAACTTGTGTTGGTGCCACTTTTTCTTGGACAAAAGGGATAAGAATTATAACCTAATTTTCCTCAAAAGTAATTTTCCTAGGCACAACACTTTCACTGTTCTCACGATCCTCAAAAAATTTTGCATACCTAGTCTTAACAATCTGGGTACTATGAATGGGGCAATAAAATATGTAGCCTTTTGACTTATCAGGGTAACCAATGAAATGATAACTTATAGTTTTAGGATCCAATTTTAAAGTCAGTTTTCTTCCTACCCATAGCTCATAAAGAGTTTTGGGAACCGCCTTACTAGGAACCTGATTCAGGATATGCACCGCTATTTTTAAGGCTCAGCTACACCATTCTGTTCAGGTGTTCCCGGCATGGTGTATTGAGCAACAATGTCATGCTCTTATAAATATAGGGCGAATGATCTTGGATTGTGACATGTTTCAGAGTATCTACCATAGTACTCTCCGCCTTTATCAGATCTCACAATTTTAATCTTTGAATTGAGTTGTAACTCAACTTCGGCTTTATAGATTTTAAACATATCCAAGACTTCATATTTTTCATTGATGAGAAATATATAACCAAAACGAGAATAATGATTAGTGAAGGTAATAAAATACTTTTGACCACCAATAGCAGGAGTTGGAAACGGTCCACAAATATCAGTGTGGACTATTTCTAACAAACTCGTGCTCCTGATAGCTCCTTTCTTATTGGTTTTTGTGAGTTTCCCTTTAACGCAATCAACACAAGTATTGAAATCAGAGAAATCGAGCGCATCGATTATATCATCTTTAATTAACATCTCCATTATATCCTTAGATATATGACCTAAACATTTATGCCATAAAATGGAGGAGTTATCGATTGCTTGTTTTCATTTTTTACTAATTTTATCATCCACATGCATATAAACTAAAGATTGGGCGTAAGATGGATCCAAGTTCAACTGATAAAGATTGCCCACTAATGAGCCACCACTAATAATATCGGAATCAAATAATAAAGTATAAATATTATGTCCAAATTTAAATTCAAAACCTAATGAATCTAATTTAGAAATTGAGATAATGTTTCTAGTAATACTTGAAACGTAAATAGTATCAACTAAATCCAAAATGAAACCACTATCTAAAATAAGACGGAGAGTCCCAATGGCCTCCACGTCTGCTTCTACTCAATTTTCGAGTTTGATGGTACATTCGCCTTTACTTAGCTTCCTGCTGGATCGAAATCCCTGCATTGAATTTCTTATGTGAATAGTTACCCCAGAATCTATCCACCAAATATTGCGTGGAGAATCAACATAAAATGATTCAAAATACACAAAGACTAGGTCATTACCTTTCTTAACTAGCCAATCTCTGTATTTCTGACAATTCTTCTTAATGTGTCCCTTCTTTTTACAGAAGTGACACTTAATGCCAGAAGTAGATCCGTTAGCTTCTCCTTGTTTGGTTTCCGGTAGAGAAGCTTTCATGTTCTTTCCTTTATACGATCCCTTCTTTCTCTTGAAATTTTCTTTTGATGGTTCAAGAGCGGCGTAATGAGCACTTTCAGGTTTTTCAACCTGAAGTCTTTCTTTTTCTTAGAAAAACTCATGTCCATTTCTTTCAATTGAGTTGCCATGCCACTCATTCTCATAATGTGTTCCCGTACGCCACTATGACCATCATATTTCATGATTCCTATTTTAACAATAAGACTACTGACAAGTGCTTTAGAAGTCCCCTAAAATTATTCCTGAGTGGCTTGCATGTATTCCTTTGCATTGTGCGAGTCAGGAATACCTCTCCGGATCGCATCAGTAATATAACTCTTTATGATCATGAGGCCCATACAATTTGATCTATCCCATTTTTTTAAATCCGTATTGTTCACTGCCAGATCCTTAGCTGAGGCATCAGCGGTGAGCACCTTGGGTTTATCAGATCGTATAGTATAATCAAGATCCATGCAACTTAGAACAATTACAACTTGTTCCTTCCATTTGCCATAATTTGAGCCACTCAAAAGTTCAATTCCACCAATCATATTAGTAATAGAAGACGGGTTCAATGCTGCACAATAATTAATGGCTTTATTATGTCCACATACAACTATAACAATGATCCATTCCACGAGGATATATTTAAAGTGATTTACTTATGATAAGGAATATGATAAAGAAATAAATAAACCAATGTGGTTGTATTGAGAAGTAAGATGTATCATTATGACCATCCGTTGGGTCGAATCATAACTCACTAGTCACTTCCTCAATCGATATTATTGATTGTGATACTAATTGCATCGTTGTCATCCTCCGTTGCGTCGAGTCACAACACGCTAGCAGTACCCACATACAAAATAATGGATAGTAAAACACAATCTTCTCACAACATTAAGTGATTCATCACCGTTGGGCAGAAGAATCCCTTAAGTTGTGACATCAATGTTCACTACGCACTTTCATTGAATTTATAACACTGTCTTTTACAAAAATAAATAAATCTCACTTTGAAAATCACAGCACTAGATAAGATCATCACCGTTGGGCAGAAGAATCCTTTCAAACCATATTTTCTATTTGGATTTTATAATATTTTAGATGACCTCAAAAGTGTTTAAACAATGATAAAAAAAAATAAGCCACTTAAGAGATGCAAGTAGTAAAATCTAGCTAATATTATGGGTAAGTGCCAAAAATTCAATAATAATCAAGATAACATTATATAAGTACCAGCCTTGGCTCTAAAGCCCAATCGCTAATACTCAACTCTAAGTAAAAGCACTCAAAAAACACAATAATTATTCAATTAAAATTGTCAAAAGGGACAACAGGCCATGCAAAACATCATAACAGATGACTTATTTTTAAAAATAGACCTCAAAAACAGATCCGAAATATCCGAAAAAGTCAAAATTTATATACAATGTCCCAAAATGGGACTTATAGATAGTTCAAAAATGACCCGAAAGAATAAAGAATAATATGGGTCACAGTTGGGCCTTAAGGACAAACGGGTCGTGTCTAACGCGCCAAATCGGGTCATGAATCATGGGCCGGGTTTGGGCTAGATCGGACCATGGGCCGGACCGTCAGGTCATTAGCCTATATGGGTCCATGGGTCGAAAAAGGTCTGGGCCGAGTCTTGAGCTTATATGGGAAGCACTAGCTTTGGTGTTCCCATTACACATATAATAAATGGAGACTAGTATCATTGATTAATTAGAAGACTTATCTCTATTATTAATTAATGAGAAAAATCCAAAAGGTTCCTTTCCCAGGAAGTCTCCTTCTTTCGTGGGAAACCCAACAGGCCTCTTCTTCCAAACTGGTACGTTTAAATCAATAAAGGCAAGAGCATTGCAGAGGTTGGAAGTGGAGCCATCTCTCAATTAACATTAAATTAAACAATAAAAAAGAAGGGGCTTTTATAAGAAACACATATTATATGGATGAAGAGGCAATTTTAGAGATGCCCGGCAGATTGCTTGCAGACATGGCCCAAGGGTTCCTTCTCTCCCCCTTTTGATGTGGAAGTCGGTTCCATTGGGATGACGTGGGAGTAGTAAAAGAAGGAAGCATACTTTTAAAATTGGAGAAAAACAAATTTAGGAAATAACAATCCAAGCTCCTTGATATATAGACGGACCACCATGATTTATCGCAATCAGCACAAAAAATAATCATATCAGAAAATAAGGTTAGGTGGCGATAAAAAATTGACTCCATCCGATCCATCTGTCATTTTGGAAGCAGATTCCCAAAATAGCCTTTGCGATCTGAGATTGCCTCTCTCAGGAGGTTTAAGAAGATTATTGCGCACTTGCACAAATATATATTTTATGATTAATCATACGCCGAATCTCGCTCTGATATCAATTGTTGAATCTATATGAATCTATCGATCCGACCATTTAAAATAAGTCATAAGATCTAGGCGCATGATCAATAAAAAATAATAAATCAATAATCCATAAATTAAATATATGTGCGTACCTTGAGTGCGAGCCATTAATGATTGGTTGCAGATCTTCAACGATCTTCTCGCTTTAAATATTTCCTAGCACAATGGGATTGCTCTTGCTAATAGGGAGGATTGAATTGTGTCAAACAATCGTTGGATTAGACACCCCTTATATTTATAGCCAAAGAGTCCTTTCCCATTAAGGACTTAAAATACTAATTATATTGTAATTAGAAATCACAATCATACTATAACTAAAAGATTGACCTATTAGTTGCTTATTCTCTTCAAACTCACTGAATTTGTAACTACACATCGTAAGATTGATCTTACACCATTCACCGGTCAACGGGTTGACCATAGTGACGGCCACCAAGCGAGAAGATAATTTTCGGTCCAAATTATTGATTTCGGTCCTCACAGAAACAATAATTTGGACTAAAATTTCGGTCATATTTTGTATAAGGCTCAAAATTTCGGCCAAATTATCGGTTTTCGACTGAAATTTCGGTCCAAAATTTCGGTTTCGGTCATGCCCAAAACCGAAATTTTGATCCTTGAGCCATTTGCATGTAAAAGTTAAACAAGTTAGATGTTAGGTCCGTTTCCACCTCTCTAGTAGCCTGTAAGTAGAGGCTAACACTTGGGGCTTTTTTTGACAATAAGATGTGAGCTTAGGAGCAAGGATCAAAATTTCAGCCGAAATGACCGAAATTTCGGTCATATTTTGTATGGGACTCAAAATTTAGGCCGAAATTTCGATCAAATTATCGGTTTTCGGCTAAAATTTTGATCCAAATTTTCGGTTTCGGTCATGCCCGAAACCAAAATTTTGATACTTGCTCAGGAGTTTAAGGATTTGCATGCTTTTGACATTAAGAACACTATATTCTTTAAGGGAAAATTATTAATCGTATCAGCTTTGATAGAAAATTTTGCAAGCAGCTTATGTGGCGCGACGTGACTGGCTGTAATGAGCGTGCAACAGTCACATAGCACCACATAAGCAGCTTTGCAAAATTGTCTATAAAAAAATGCATATTGTATAACAGTCCTTTAAAAGTCTTTTAGGATACTACCAAGTTTCTTCTTTTGCTAATGGGGCATCTGGCCTCTTAGAGCACCTGACTATGTCTTCGGATATGTGAAACACCCGCAGATCATATGTATCAGTTAGTAAGAAATCCCTGCAAGTGGCTAACAGGGGATGAGATTTGAACTCATAACCTTCGCTTCTTGAGGAATCGGTCTGGCCACTGTGCGTCTTTGCCAACATCTTTCAAAGTGTAGAGTAACCGATATGCTTCCAATCTAGATGGTGGACTGGTCACTTTTTTTATAGATATGTACCATTATCTTTCATCATTTATGCCATGAGATGAGAAGAACATGATCTAAAGGAGTGTGGAGTCTAAGATAGCATTCAAAAAGATTTCTATCAAAGCTGTCAAAAAGATTTCTATCTAAAGGTGATTATAGACCAATTGAACTCGTACAACTTGATGGGCAATATTGTCCGATTCTAGGTTTAAATTTCCTCCTCGATTTTGTTTTTGACACAGGCTTAAGTTCTCATCCTCCCACTTTATAGAAGAGCCGTCGTAAGCTCTGATGCCATTATGTGGTGACTCAGACCCACACACTACGATAGTCAGCTTTTGAGTTTAAGTCTCATCCCTGATTTTATCCTAACATGGGCTTAAGTCTCTACCTAAAGTGCGTCTTGATCTGTAACCATGTGACGTCCACATACACCTTATAGCCTAGGCTTTGGATATTTAACATTCATATTTTTAACCAATCCAAGTCGTCAAGCACTTTAAAATATACCCTGGCCCATATTTACTGTGTTGTCTATATTAAACTGCCCTTATCAACATAATTTTAAGGTTGATTTTAGTTCATATGATTTCTGCCAGTAGACAACTAGAGTGATAAAATCGTATGCCAACTGTTATGTGGTCTAAAAGGTGTATTGGTGGAGCAATTTTTTGTGGTGGGGCTTTAATCTTTATCACTATCGTCGCATGCACTTATTTGAGGTGATATCTATTGATCCTCATGTAACCAATAATCACAAAGGATTAAAAAAGGTAGCATTATTTACTCCAGTTAAACTTGTGAAAAATATACGTATTTTCACCATAAAAAATTATTGATTGTTTTGAATCAGATGATAGAGATTGTTTTTCGTTCCAATCTTCCACACAATAGATTTTGAGATCATGATACACCTATCAGTTAGTCAACTCTTGATTCCACATAGCATACATCTCGAAAAGTGATCGTGATCATTGGTGCACCTATCAGACGGTTACTTTTGGAGATGTGTGCCACGTGGAATCAACATGTGACTGTCTGATAGGTGTGCCTTGATCTCAAGATCTGTTGTGTTGAAGATTAGGACGGAAAACGATTTCCATTGTCTGATTCAAGGCAGTGAATGACTTTCTATGGTAGAAGTGTGATTGGCGCTACCTAGTTTGCCTTTCAAAGAGGGTTTGGTAAAAATAAACAAAATTTCAGACAATGTTAACCAGTGACATTAGGAATCTCAATGGGCCGGGCTTAAGCTTGACCCAGACTAACACAATGGGCTGGGTATCACTATGAATTTATGATCAATCTTTTGTAGACTCTAAACAACAAGAAAATCATTGTTTTGTATAATGTGTGGTGGGATGAGAAAAAGATCACTTTGAATTTTATAACAGAGCTTTGTACTTTGGGGAGTCTTTGAGAGTACCGGAGCAAGCACCGACACGTATCGGTGAAGGCCATCTCGGGAAGGTAACCGATCAATAGCTTTTAATTTCAAGTGTTACATATATGCTCTTTTACGGATCGATTGCTTTTAATTTAGATTGATACATATATGCTTTTTTATGGATCGATATATTTAAATTTTTAGTTGTACATATATTCTCTTTTATGTGTATTAGTTATGCCATATAAATGAGTTTACATATATCCTCTTTTATGTTCGGGTGTGAATTAGTGTATTAGTTAGGCATGAGACATCAGACCTGACCTGACCTTTGGGTCAGGTCGATTAAGATGTTGGGTTAGGTCAGGCAAAAATTGGGTCGAGTCCATGTTTTATATAGAAGAAAACATGAATATAAGGGTTTTATATTGGGTTGGGTTGGGTTGGGTTTTTGACTCGGGCATCACATCATCTTGGGTTTTTTGCTAGGTCCGGTCAAAGTGTCCCATCTAGTTATGTCAGGCATATGCCATTTTCTTATTGGGCAGCCAACATTTTGATTCGACCCGACCAAATCCATATGGTCCACCCCTCTTAATTTGCACCATAGTCACCAAATCGGGGTTCGGCAATAATTCGGCGAGGTGAAAATTCGAAAAAATTCGACAAATATGAGAAGTTCGGGAAAATATTCGGAGGAAAAATTGGTGAGAAAAAAAAAATAAAAAGATTTAAAATTATAATAAAAAATTTAAAAAATTTAGTAAGTCACATACTTTTTTTTGAAAAATCCGAGAATTATTCGGGAATAATTCGCGACTTTTTTGTGATTGGGTGAATTTTCGGAAACTTCACGAATAGTTTGGAGTTAATTCAGGGGGACCTTAAATTTGTGAAAATTTCGGTAATTTTTGTGACTATGCTCTGCACTATATGTTCGAAAAACTATAATGAGCATACCATAAACAATAGACCAACAACAAGCAACTTATGTGGGGCAATGCAATGCATTGTTGGGGCCATACTGTGCGATCCGTTGAATGATAAGCTGTTTCGCATCGACCATATATCCGTGTCCCTACATGTCCCAACTTACATTTGCGATTGCTGATATCAGCATGCCATTAGCATAGTCAAAACTCAAAAGTTGGGCTCAAATAGCAATAAAGTATTAGTTTGGCTCTTGCTGATGGCTTGCTGAGATAACCTTTGAGGTTCAAAAACTTAAAAGGGTTTCTCCATCCGTAAATTATACTATAAAGTTTCGATTCTAATTCCTACCACAAGGAATTTTTTACACATATGACTAGGGCTGAATTATACTAGAAAAACTCTTTAGTTCCCACCAGGGGGCGTCTTTAACTTGTATTACTGAGACTAATAAAAAATTTCAATCTCGCTTATATGACATTTCCGTGCCGAAGTATACTTAAAAGGCAGTAATTTGACCCCACCAAGATTTAGGAAAAAGAGTGTGCCCTGAATAAGATAGTTTCCACACCAAAAACATATTATTAATATTATAATGGGAGATCGCATCATATTGTAATTAGTTTCATTTTTTATAACGGTATGATATGAAGTGCATTTTATAAAGTTTTTTTCCGAGGTAGGTAAGATATTTGAAAATAAACATATTATATTTTGATAATTGGATAAGTCAGAATATGGCGTCTTTCTCTCCAGAGAGCATAGCATGTGTCACCACAAGTAGTAGCAATAATAATAATAATAATAATAATATTAATAATAATAATAATAATAATATTATTATTATTATTATTATTATTATTATTATTATTATTGCAAAGAGTCATCTTTAAATCATATACAATAAGTCAATGGTTTAGGATCGATTTACGCCTCTTCATTCATATATGGGTACCTCTTCATATATTGAAAGCGCCTACATCCGACAATAGAGATAATTTTTTTACCCAATCATACTCACAATTGATCTTGCATGATACCATGCCCTCATCATAAGATAGGTGTTTTTTATTCCAATGGCACAAATCTAAAAAAATGCTTTAAAATTACGTTTAAGCGTGATGTGTGTCATGTGATTTTAGGGCCAAATTTTAGGAATCCATACCATGTAGAATAAAAAATTATCCGTCTGATGGTACGGCCGTGGTTTCAAGATCTATTGGGTGGAAGATTGAAGTAAAAACGATCTCCAATATCTGATTCCCATTTGTAAGCACTTTCAATAAATCTGTAGGTGCGAACAGATATACTCTTTAGTTTTTATATATTTAGGAAGCCATTACTTGCACACAAAAAGCCAGCCCTTGCACACATAAATCTGCTTTTGTGAGGGAAAGGTTTTAACTCTTGGCTTGCAAATGCCTAGTTTATGCGTGCATTTAATGACTTGGGTATATTTGATAAGGAGCCTCTATTCGGGCACACACTTTCATTGAGTGGGCGCCAATGGCGGTTCCTTATATTATAGGGGGAGGGTTATATTTGATCAAATCACATCTCTCTTGTAGTTAATCACTCTTAAAAGAATAATTAATAATATTGTATTTCCATATATTTGGTACTTATTTTATTTATGTTGACTAAGCTTGTCTCGAACCCATGACCTTAGCTTTGGGTCCTCGGTCGCTATATCCACCCTCAACGAGCCGCCGTAGATGATCTGTCTGCGTCAAAAAATGCGCCGTGGCAAGTTCACATGTTTCACATTTATGGCTCTCCGTAGGTTCCTTCATTTGATCAAATTAAATGAAGTTGAAAAATTATGTTCATAAGTTTCACAGGTTTCAGGCTTTATTGCCGAACAACCCCCGCCACCCGCTCGCGGAGTAAAGAAAGATTTACCCTGGATATCTTGACATTTGGGTAGGAAAATATGAGAAAGATTGTTTGATTATTTAATAGGTCTAAGATATGAGCCAATGATGGGCTTCTAAGTAAACTGCACTATATATGTCAATTGGTATCATAGTGGCCACAGTAGCCAAATTCTCTCACATTTGAAGAAGTTGTGAATAATTTGTTAGGTTTTAGGAAAAAATGAATAAAATTCTAATTATTTGTTTATTTATTTATCGGCAGGATGAGGTTGGAGGGATCTCATCCTTATTTATTGTTTAGAAAAGATTACAAATGAGAATAAACATTATAATTATTTGTTACTTTTTCAAAAAAATTGTGAATTTCAAGAACTATTATCAAATTTGTTTTTTTTTTAATTCTCTGGATTTTGAAGTTGTCAATAATTTGTTATTTTTTAGGAAAAAATGAGTAAAATTATAATTATTTGTTACTTTTTCAAAGAATCGTGCATTACAAGAACTATTCTCAAAATTTTCAAATCCCTGGAGAATCTTTCAAGAATTTATATATTTAATGTTTAATATTTTTAGTTTTTAATTAATACATTTATGTAATTTTTTTTTTTTTTTAAAATTTTGACCGTATTTCTTAAATTTGATGAATTTTGTGGGATTTTTTCCAAATTGATTTAGAAACCTGACTTGGTCGCATTAGACTCGATCGGCATATCTTTATCATATTAATTATCGTGGTTACCCATCATTCTCCAAAAGAAGAGTGCTTCACAAACTATTTGGCTATAAAAATTTCATCAAATCCTTATACTGACTCATCTTATAAATACTAAATACTACTAAATAGATGAATAATGCACCTATCTCATTATTTAGTATATGAAAAAAATATTTTTCTAATCTATGGTCAATGGCCATCAAGGATCAAAATCTCAGATTTCATTTCGGCTTCGGAGGGGATTGTAACCTAAAATTTGGACTGATATTTCGACCGAAAATTTGAATTTTGGCCGACGGCTGAAAATATTAACCCCATACAAAAATGACCGAAATTTCGGTTCCATACTATCATTTTTGTGAGGGCCGAAACCGATAATTTCGACTGAAATTTTGATCCATAATGGCCATTCATCAAAAAACATAAAAATTTGTGGTCAATGGCCAATGTGTTCGTTGACGATAAAAAATGGTGGAGCGACGCCAATTTCAAATTTTCAGTACTTCAACACAGATTCGTGGCACATTTTCCTCTTCCGCCTAACAAATGAACAACTCCAACACGCTATGGTCAATTGGTCAACATCAATGTGAGGCCTCCGCTACTGCTTTTTGCTTCTCACATGCTCAGCATTATTAATAAGGTTGTCAAGATTATGACCTCTCAGCTCTTGGACCCTTCAAAGGTAAGGCATTCATGGATTTGAAGCCCTTGAAAACCGTGCCAGTCAGCTTTTTATCGAATTTGGTGACTAAAAAGTCACTTCAAACATGATGTTGCATCTAAAATTGACTATATTCCCATGCTGTTGGGTCCGTGTTCACTATGATAAATTTTTGAAGACCTTTCAAATAAGTTGGTTTTAATGGCGGGAAAGGTGGAATATATAATTTCTGAAACAATTGGCAGAATGCTAGGGCGTGGTGTGATTAGGGATGCAAACCTTAAACCCAATCTGGCTCCGTTTGGGTTTAAAAGCTAATGAACTGAAAACCTAAAAAAATTGAGAAAATTCATTAAAATAAAAATAAAAAGTAAGTAAAATACTCACACCGAACTGAAATCGAACCGAAAAAAATTAAAATATCTTGCTTTCGGTATCAGTTTCAAAAGAAAAAAAAGTTAATGAACTGACACCGATGGTTTGGTACACCGAATTTGCATCCCTAAGTGTGATAAGAACTTTGAGACCCCCAAAAAAAAGTGGTGTGCAGGAGAAATGCTTGATGCAACAGTAAAATGCTTGGTAGGTCTGTCAACGGGCGGAGTATTTGGTCAGCCAGATTATTTTTTATGCAAAAACTTGGCCTAAATCCGGCCTGAAGAAAAAATTTGGGCCAGGCATTGCCTAGGTCTTTTCAGGCTCGGGTTTTTATTTAAGCCAAACCTGAGCCTATCCAAGTTCCGATCAGGATCGATCTGCCCTATTTCGTTCCAGTTCGACCTTTTCCCTTAGTTTAGTCTGTGGCTTGGCCAGGTTTTGGCCAACCAGATTATTTTTTGACTTAAACATTACACCCAAACAATAGGTGAATAGAATATTGGGTTTGGGCTTTTTATTCATTCCCAAATCTAACCCGAGCAAAGCGGGTCCTGGCTGGGCCCGACCCATTGACAACTCTAATGCTTGGCTATCAAGTATGACAAGGGTTTGACCGTTTGACTATGGAGAGCAGCCATTTGCATGTAAAAGTTAAAAAAAGTCGGATCCTGTTTTTATTAATTTTTTTATAACAGATCCTGTTTTCATTGTTGACAGGCAATAAGAAATTTAATTCAAAAGAAAAAGCTGTACGAAAAGCTTTGGAGAGCTAGCGAGAAGCTCAATCCTAGAAATCTACATGAACAAAATTAAAATTATCCCACCTTGTAGGGACCCATATTTGGCTCATCTTTCGCCAACTTTTCAGCAAAGTCATTCACACTCCTTGAATATTGTGAAAGGAGATCGATTAATTTGTTGGCAATTGCAGTATTAATCAAGTGAATAAAATGAGCATACCTCCACGGATGTTTGGCTTTTCTACTAATCCAGTTTACAATAAATGTTGAGTCACCTTCAACGATGTAGTCAGAAGAGGACAATGCCGTAAGTAAAAGAAGACTATGAGCTGCAGCAGAGAGTCCTGCTTAATTATTGGAGCATATGCCAATATAGAAGTTGTATGTTTCTATGATTGAACCATTGACATCATAAATAAAACCATCTCTTCCACCTTTACCTGGATTGTCCAGCGAGCACCCATCAAAGTTAAGCTTAAGAGATCTTGGGGGAGCAAGAGACCAGATAGGACCAATGAAAGGTTTTGGCGCACCATACCAGCAGACTGAATTCCAATATGATCGAATCAATTCTCTTGGAACTATCCTGAATTTTTTATCTCGTTTTGCCTAGGATATAGCCAATTTGATCAAACCTGATAAAATTGTGGATGCCAGCCTTGATGATCCTTAAAAACTTCACCGATTTCTCTCCTTCCATAAAAAAGTTAGATGTTAGGTCTGTATCCACCTCTCTAGCAACCTTTAGGGAGGAGACTAACACTTGGTAATGACTTTTTTTTACAATAAGATGTGAGGAGTCTAAGGATTTGTATGCTTTTGACATTTAAGAGTCTCGCAATGCATGGTGTTTAAGGTATCAGCCGATGCGTATCCGTTTCTCGGCAAACCGATGCGTATTGTCGATACATATCGGTATCCCAACTTGAGTATCGGATATCGTATCGGCAGAGTCGTATCGGTTCTCGGTAAAACCGATATTCGAGACCAATACTGATTTTGATACCTTGATGGTGTTAGACCACTATATTCTTTAAGAGATAATTATTAATTGTAGGCAGTTTTTGATAAACAATTTTACAAGCAGCTTATGTGGTGCGATATGATTGGTTGTATTGCTTGGACCCTACTGAGAGTGCAACACTCACATCGCGCCACATAAGCTGCTTTACAAAATTGTCTATAAAAAAATTGTTTACCGTATAACATTGTCCTTTAAAAATCTTTTAGGATGCTACCAACTTTATTCTTTTGATAACGGGGTAGCAGGCCTCTTAGAGCATGACCACGCCTCCATATATGTGTAACACCTGCACATCATATATACCAGTTAGTAGGAAATTCTTGTGAGTGGTTAATAAGGGATACGATTTGAATTCATAACCTTTGCTTTTTGAGGCATAGCCTTATAACCATTGTGCGTCTGTGTGCCAACCTAGACCTCGATCTATCTTTCAAAGCTGCTGCAGAGTAACCGATATGCTTTATATCCTCGCATTTTAATGAACCCAATGATGCCTAAATAGGGTTCACCGAGTTTGGATAATTTTAACTAACCCTTATCTACAAAAATATCCAAAAAAAATCCCCCTTTTTTTTAAACGAGGGCAATATGTTAACCATCACCGACCCCATCCACAAAAGGATATCTCATTGGATACATGTTCTAATTTCAACAATAGCGCCCGAAAAGGATATCTCATTGGACACAAGTTCTAATTTCATCAATAGTGTGCTACGTGATATGAAAGACCTAGCTTCGTCGGTTAACCGAACTGAAACCAAAAAATCGGTTTTCAGTTCAGGTTTGCCAAAATTGATGAGCCCGACCAAATCTTTTATTGTGTCGGTTAACCGATATTTTCAAGCCTCAAAACAAAACCGAACCGACCAAACTGATCCGATTTCAGTTTTGGTCGGTACAGTTTTCCTCCATATTTTTTGTATATTATTACATATTTTTTTTACTTTTCTCTTTTCTCACCCTATCCAGCCGGTTTCCGGTTTTCATGTACCAAAACTGAACCAATCCTAGCCGAATCAGTTCAGTTTGATTTCCAATCGGTTTGGGTCAGGCTTGGGTCAATTTGGTCCATCGATTTCCAATCAATTTTTCGATTTTCGATTCAAATCTGTGCCCTTAACCCATATAAAGATCTGGTGAGTCGAATATTCCACAAAGAAAATATCTACATCATGTAATTCAATGTAGTCAAATGCTTTTTCAATCTAAATATTTAGAACCTGTTTCAACCATTATTGTTGAAATCTGTGCCATATGAAACACAATATAAGAGGCATATGATTTAAAGACTGATGTAAAGATTTTTGCGGCAAAAAAATTGGCACAAAATATTATCAGATAATGAAGTTTGAGCGTATTGAATTAGGGATCGTATGTTTTGTGCCAACCTTTGGCCTCAAATATTGTTCCATCAGTGGTCTTAAAATCTTATGACTTAGATGACTTTGTATGTAGCACAAATCTCAAAAATAAGAAAGTCTTTATTGTTAATCATGTGTCACAATACAAATCTCGTGTGCAAGTATTAGCTCTCATAATATTTAAACCCCACCAATTTTTTTCTAAGCTATCATCAATTAAAGGGCTATGAGTAAAAAAATCACACTTTTTTTTGGGAGATTTGAATCATTTGATTTGTGCCCTCTAATATTAATAATTATTCTTAGTTTTGATGGCTGATATTAAAGTTGACCGATCGAATATCTTACATCCATAATGATAAATCACACTTCAATGGTCTAAGATAAAAAGTGGCATTTTAATGGTATAAGACATTATCAAATTTTTTTTAAAAATAGAATATTTCTTATGTGACATTATATACTTATAGTGGTGACCTAATTATCAGTTTATCACACATTATCTAATTAAGAAATAGAAGCCATTACTTGCACAAAATTTTTAAGTGATTGCATCGAGATTAAAGATAGACTCCTTGTTTGGGGACATATGATATGTGAAAATGCAATTTAGGCAATCTAAGCAGTTTGATTTAAAGTTTATGATTTATAGATCTTTAGTCGATAAGAATGAAGTAAAACACGATATTATTTAGCATACGATCTATTGTTGCCAATCGTCAAATCAAATAATAACCTTTGACTCACACGAAGATTATATTTCATAATAATTTTATTCACTAAGGATTTTTAAATCAGACGGCTCCAATTGCGTTTTGAAATGTCACTATTTTATAAAGTCGGGGCAGTCTCTTCAAAAGCGAGGGAAAGTAATGCCTCCCTTGAGAAACACGCATTAGCATATAAAAGAGAGCTAAAACGCCTCTTTTTGAAGGCTTCATCTCTTACATTTTGCTGGATATTTTTCTTCAATTTTATCTTACTCTATATCTTAGAGAAGTGTTACTTCGTATTTTCTGATAATTTGCTCGAACCCTAAATTTTTAGGTTTTCCATTAGATTTTCTTTCAAATCCCCAAGTTTCGTTTCTAAGATGCTGAAATCCGATTCATCTGACAAGGATGCGGAGCCGTTTGTGGAAACCGATTCCACCGGACGGTACGGTCGTTATAAAGATCTTTTGGGTGCTGGCTCTGTAAAAAAGGTTTATAGAGCGTTTGATCAAGAGGAAGCTATAGAAGTGGCGTGGAATCAGGTCATTTTAGGAAGTTTCCTAGACGATCAAACGGTTCTCGATCGGCTTAAATCTGAGATCAATCTTCTGCAGACTCTGAATAACAAGAAAATCATTGTTTTGTATAAGGTGTGGTGGGATGAGAAGAAGATCACTTTGAATTTTATAACAGAGCTTTGTACTTCGGGGAGTCTTCGGGAGTACCGGAACAAGCACCGACACGTATCGGTGAAGGCCGTGAAGAAGTGGTCGAGGCAGATATTGAAGGGGTTGCAGTATCTTCACACCCACGAGCCTTGTATTATACACAGAGATTTGAATTGCAGTAACATCTTCATCAATGGCCATCTCGGGAAGGTAACCCATCAATACCTTTTCATTTCAGGCTTTTTTACTGATCCATTGCTTTTAATTTTTATTGATACATATATGCTTTTTTATGGATCGATATATTTAAATTTTGAGTTATACATATATCCTCTTTTATGTGATTGTGAATTAGCGTATTAGTTATATACCATATAAATGGAAATTGTTTTGTGTCTTTTTTATTTATTGATTAATTTTTTGCAAACTTATGTAGAGGTGTCTTGAGCCCACCACTAATTGTGATTTGGGCGAGTTATATTGACCAAATTTTGTATATATATTCACTTTTTGTACTTAATTAGGATAAAAGTATGAATAAAAAAGTTTTTTTATTTTTTTGCAATTTGGAAATACGAAATAGGAAAAGAAATTTACAAGAATCTGAAGTCTAAACTTTAAATCGATTACACGACTAATTGAACCATGGTGCAGCAGATAAGAAAATTATGGGAAAATTTAAGATGCATGTTTCCCGGGCTTGGGTCAGAATTCTGTTTCTGCACATAGTGTTGTGGTTGTTTCAATAATTTGGTCTTCTCTTCATTAATCAACATGTGAGATTGAAAAAAAACATGTGAGACTAAAGTCTGAGTGTATTGGATTGAGAAGAATCCCGACATCCACAGTTTCCATTTTATAGGATGAAATTTAGTCAAGATTCTCTTCTATACAGTGTCTGTAAAACTGGTTGAACACGAAATCATGTTCAACCAGTTGCCATTTCTTCATTCTCTTGTTTCTGTAATAATTTGTTAGAGAGAAAAGTAAATTTTGATAATAGACTATAAAAATTCAATTAATTAGGAAGGGGATAGGAAAGGGAGCTGCCCTGAGAAACTAAAGTCAATTTACTGAAATATCCGTGTTGGATCTGATTGTTTTTACTTTTCTTTTTTACCACTTTTATCATTTTTAAAGGTGCTGATGTAGTTGTTCTGTTTTTCGCTCAGGTGAAAATTGGGGATCTTGGTCTTGCGGCAATAGTAGGAGAAAGCCATGCAGCACACTCTATCTTGGGCACGCCAGAGTACATGGCGCCAGAACTCTACGAAGAGGACTACACGGAATTGGTGGACATATACTCGTTCGGGATGTGCGTGCTTGAAATGGTGACCCGGGATATACCATACAGCGAATGCGACTCTGTGGCGAAGATCTACAGGAAGGTGATGGCTGGAGTGAGACCCAGGGCGTTGGAAAAAGTGGAGGATATGGAAACGAAGGCCTTCATTGAGAAGTGTCTGGCAAAGCCCAGGGATCGGCCGTCCGCGAAAGAGCTCCTAAAGGACCCCTTCTTCCACGGCCTGGATGAAGGAGACGCTTCCTGTTGCTGTCGCTGCTGCAGTAGGTTACAGTAGGTGACACAATGTGATCTAATGACCGTGATACCTTTTATTTTATTTCTTTTTTTTTTCCTTCTTTTCTCAGTTTTTTTGGATAGAGAAGAAGGAAAAGGTGGGGAGGGTTTTTTTCTTCTGTTTATTTTTTTTTTAATGATTTAGTTTTTGGGAGTCATTCTTTTGGTCCGGCTTTGGAAGTACATCATATAAAGAGAAAATATACATGTAAATGTAAATAGGATGTAGGAAGAGAGGTTGTGGTTTATTTGATTCAATTAAATGATATTTAGATTCTTTAATTTTTCTGATGAAAATGGTGTTGAATATATTTTGAGAAGCTCTAATTTAAAGTGGTTTCGCACTTTATCCTTATTCTGCGGAGGCAATGATCGGTCAAACTGGTTGAACTGGATATTGTGTTCATCTAGTTTTACAGCCAAGGGATATGGAAGAATCTTAGCCAATGGCTGCAACTCTGGTCGAACACGAAGTCCGGTTCAACCAGTTGGATCTGACAATTGCCCTATGGTGGACATGCAAATTTGCAGAACTATAGGCTGCATTTGGAAACGCTTCTTGGCCCTCTGCTAGCCGCTCTCAATCACGGGAGCTGCCTGGATCGTGTTTGGTACTCATGCAGGGAGCTGGCAGGGGGAGCTGTGTTGCGCTAAAAAGAGCTTCAAAAGTGCAATTTCTTAGAGTGGATTTTAGCCTATTATGGAGCCTATTATACAGGTACCAAACGGTTAGAGGAAAATTAGAAGCATGTGCTAGTAATGTTATCCTTATGATTTTACTAAACTACCATTTTATAAAGAATAGTTTAGAAGCTAGAAGGGATTTTTCCTGCGCAGCTTCTTCTGGTTCCAAAAGGGTAATTTAGTAAAATCATATGGATAACATTACTAGTTGGTGCGACTAATTTGCCTATCTCACGGAAATTAAAAGTTAAAAAAATGGTAAAAACCCTTTTCTCTAAAACGTTTGTTACCTATAAAATAGGTTAAAACGTTTCATTTCTAAGGTTATTTTTCTACAGTACCCTTTCTACAAGTTTTTGCCTCTTCTGATTTTCGCTCGATTTTAACATAAAATGGATTCCCTTGGTGAAGAGAAGGACTTCTTTAAACCCTTTAAACAGCGACAGGAAGTATCGTTCTTGATACCGAGTTGTAGTGTTCCATGCAATAAAAAAACTCATACAGATTCCACATTTAGATCTCTTTAACTAACCTCAAATTAGATTATCTTTTAATTTGGATTAAGAAACAAGACGGACAAACCTGAATTGGACTATTTAATTTCGTAGAAATAAAATGACTTTTAGTTCCATCAAAAATTCAAAGAGCCCAATTGATGGAAAACAGAGATATGAAGAGAGAAGATAAACCTCTTAGAGAGGAGTTGCAATTGAAGGTTGAGTCTCCGCAGCCAGGGGTTTCCGTCCTTAAAACTGTTGACTGATGATAGAGATTAATTTTTTATCCCAATCTTCCGCAACAAAATAGATCTTAGATCGTGGCCCATCTGTCAGATGGTCAGATGTTGATTTCACATGTCTTTGTTTACTATTGATATGTTTTATACATTAGTGATAGAACTCGCTTCGCTTTTGAAGCTCCACTCACTGTTTTGAGGCAACAAGCAACGGAACAAGTGTAGGTACCGATTCTATGATTAATTTCCCAACATATTACTTGCCAAAGCTGGCAGTCACATTTATTTTGAGTAGTCTGTTTTTCATTATTTTTTCATATTTTTTCATTTTTTTTTTAACTACTTTCATAGTCACAAAAACAGAGCATGAGATACAAAGGGCCGAAAAGAATGGGAAAAAAGACAGGGTAAGAAGAATATGTCAAAGGAAAAATTCAGGAAAAGCGGTAAAAAATAGAATATATGCCAAAAATATAAAATTAATAATAAATATATATTAATTTTTTTAAAAATATAAAAGCATAGTTAATTAAATATTTTATTTTGAAAAAAATGCGTAGTTAAACGGCTTTTTATATGTTTCTTGAAAAAAATAGGCCCATTGTCCTAAAAAATCCCCCATTATCCTGATTTATCCTTATCAAACCCTTTAAGTTAGAAATACCATAGCAAGACCTCTTTTAATTTTTTAGACTAAAATGCCCTTCATATATAAAGGGTATTAAACCTACACTATTCCCTCTTTCCCCTCTCTTCCTTTCCTTCTCACGCTGGTTTCCCTTCTTCTTCGTGCAAACCTCGCCGACGAAGAAAATAGTAGAGTTTCTCTCTCTCACTATAAGTCTCTCTATCTCTCTCAATGATTTTTCTTCCTCTTATTTTTCTTCTTTATTTCTTTACATCAAAATCAGAAATGGGTTAGATAAGATGCCTTAGGCCAATTTTTTCATGTTATGATTGAATCACCTGGTGCAGTCTACTATGTAAACTGACTTAGGGTGGCGCAAATTGACCTAGAGTGGTGCAAATCGACCTAGGGCAGTTTGAAATAGAGAAATGAGTGAGATAAACTACCCTGGGTCAGTTTGAAACTACCCGAGGTCAGTTTAAAACGTCCTAGGTCAGTTTTGGTGATCACCTAGTGCATTCTACTCTGTAAACTGATCTAGGATGGCGCAAACTGACCTAGAGTGGCACAAAGTGACCTATGGCAGTTTAAAACAGATAAATGGGTGAGATAAACTACCCTAGGTCAGTTTGAAACTATCCTAGGTTAATTTAAAATGTCCTAGGTCAGTTTTGGTGATCACCTAGTGTAGTTAATTCTGTAAAGTGGCCTAGAGTGGCGTAAATTGATCTAGAGTGGTGCAAACTGACCTAGGGCAGTTTGAAACAGAGAAATGAGTGAGATAAACTACCCTGGGTCAGTTTGAAACTACCCTAGGTCAGTTTAAAACGTCCTAGGTCAGTTTTGGTGATCATCTAGTGCATTCTATTCTGTGAATTAATCTAGGATGGCGCAAACTGACCTAGAGTGGAGTAAACTGACCTATGACAGTTTAAAACAGATAAATGGGTGAGATAAACTACCCTAGGTCAGTTTGAAACTATCCTAGGTTAATTAAAAATATCCTAGGTCAGTTTTGGTGATCACCTAGTGCAGTTTACTCTGTAAACTGGCCTAGGGTGGCGTAAATTGACCTAGAGTGGTGCAAACTGACCTAGGGCAGTTTGAAACAGAGAAATGAGTGAGATAAACTATCCTGGGTCAGTTTGAAACTACCCTAGGTCAGTTTAAAACATCCTAGGTCAGTTTTGGTGATCATCTAGTGCATTCTACTCTGTAAATTGATTTAGGATGGCGCAAACTGACCTAGAGTGGAGCAAACTGACCTATGACAGTTTAAAACAGATAAATGGGTGAGATAAACTACCTTAGGTCAGTTTGAAACTATCCTAGGTCAATTTAAAATGCCCTAGGTCAGTTTTGGTGATCACCTAGTGCAGTTTACTCTGCAAACTGACCTAGAGTGGTGCAAACCGACCTAGGGCAATTTGAAACAGAGAAATGGGTGAGATAAACTATCCTGGGTCAGTTTAAAACTATCTTAGGTCAGTTTAAAACGTCTTAGGTCAGTTTTGGTGATCACCTAGTGCAGTTTACTCTGTAAACTGGCCTAGGGTGGCGCAAACTGACCTAGGGTAGCGCCAACTGACCTAGGACAGTTTAAAACAGAGAAATGGGTGAGATAAACTACCCTAGGGTGGCGCAATTTATAAATTGGCCTAGGGTGACGCAATCTATACTTTTTATGTAAAAATTTCATTTAAAAAGTTACTCTAAACCTTAAACCCTTAATCATAAGGTAAGATAAATTGACTTAGGGCAGTTTTAAACTGAACTAGGGCGAGATAAACTGCCCTAGGCCAGTTTGAAACTGCCTTAAGGTGAAGCAATCTATACTTTTTATATTAAAAATTATTTAGAAAGCTGCCATAAACCTTAAACCTATAATCATAGAGTGAGATAAAAAATATTCTTTCATTGGTAATATATGGTTTAATAGTTATACCAGTCGATTTATGATATTAATCTGTTTCCCCTTGTTTTTAGGTCTTCGTAAACCAAGGACTAAAACAATGGTAATATAGTTTAATATTATTTAAATTTTTTTCAAGCATGATATCTCTTCCATATATGTGAGCATAACTTTCTGCTTTTATTTTTGCTTCTGATAGGCTCATGTGCGTGCCAGATGCACTCCAAAATCAACCGTCTCTCGCCTTGAGAGATGTCTGAAATACTTGCGCCCCGATTGTGAAGAGAGTATTTCTAATTCTTGCTTTGGTCAATTTGTAGGTGTTAGTGCATCCAAATTTTCAAGTTCCATTTTTACATGTGTATTAAGGAGATATAGTGTTTCGAATTTAGTAATAATTGGTGAAATTATCCACCAAATCGATCCCATAGATATTGCCTTGATTATGGGATTGAGAGTTGTCGGGGACACTTCAATTGAGTTTGACCTACAAGCCATAGAGCCCACATCTCTTATTGGGAGATTTTATTACGCCTGATGACATAGAGGCTCTTTTTGATCAAGAACTTGGGGTAGAGGACTATGTGAAATTAAAACTCTGCCTCGTTCTTGTAGTTTTTTTGCTATCTAATACATCTAATTCATTAGATAAAAAATACATACATCTCGTACACGACTTGGATAGATTTAATAAGTATCCTTGGGGGCTAGTCGTCTACAACACACTCCTCTTAGAGATGCAAAAGGCCAGTAAATTCAACTTGGAGGCCTTCTACAATATGTATGGATGTGCCATTGTTGTGCAGATGAGCCTTATATCTTTTAATGTTTGCCAAATTGAAAGTTTTGTTATCAAATTGAAAGTTCCAATTATTTTAACTTTTATAGTTGTGGGCGTATGAGCATCTAAACTTTACTGCCCCGTCTGTAAGAGATGGACCACAGTTTCCGCGATTCATGCGATGGGAGCACTATCCATTTCCTCCACACATGAGGCAAATGACGTTAAATTTTGAGAAATGCAAACTGGTATTAAGACTTATTACAATTCTTGATTTCAAGAATGCAAATTTGTGCTCTAGCATAATTTACTTTCCATTTGATTTTTTCTGTGTTAGCAGTCCTTCCAGCTCACTCCTATCCAGGAGGAGTTCAAAATTGAGTTCATCCGTAAGGCTTGGGATAACAGACATCTCATGGTAGTTTATTTTTCTTTTAATATCTTTCATTTGACTATTTAATGCACATATATTTTATCATGTGTTAAAAGCTCATAAGAAGGTCTTCTAGGTTTCTTCGGAGACGGCCGCTCCACTTCTTCCTCTTTCACAGGCCTATTCACCGGCTCGTCCGTTGGAGCATAATGTAAGTAACCGTTTAAGCGATGTTTTGTCTGTTGCATTAGCTATAAGTTATAATATATTATGCTTACTGTAATTGGTAGGTGGAAGTTAGAGGTTTAAAAAGAAAAGAGAGGAAAGAAGAGGGAAAAAAATTTGAGGGAGAGGGGGAGGAAGGGAAGCAAGAGGGACACCACTCCAGAAGAAAGGAAAGACAAAAGAGAATGAGTCAAGTATCTCAATTGTTCGCTGAGAATGTTTCGCTTAAGGAAACTCAAAAATTTTATGATGAAATCTTACGAAAAAATGAGGTAGAAATGAGAGAGCTGCGGGAAACAGTATAAAAAAATTATGTGGACATAAGAGAGATGCGAGAAATAGTACAAAAAATTATGTAGAAATGAGAGAGTTGCGTGACAGGCTCACTACGTTGAAATAAGTAACGAGTGTCAAATCGGTTAGCGTGCACCTTTTGTATTTCATTGCATTCTATAAATTCTTTTAATAAAGATTACACTTTCCTAATATTGAGAAGTTATTATCATTCAGAACCTTCACATGGGCTGCAACACTTCGACACAGTCTAGCCCCAACACTACCATGCCGGCAGATAAGAGCCCCGAGACCGAACACACGGTAGGTCTAAAGGTTATAATCTTTTCACATGAATTTTTTGCTACTTGAAATTCTATTTGGATGTATTCATCTGTTCGAAAATAATGATATTTTATTTTTCTTAATTTTGCGAAGCTGGACCCGGTCGTGCAGAGCATGTTAGATTTGAGTGCTCCTATTATGGTAACATATATTCACATAGTTGATTCCTTTATACAATGTCATCAATTATGTTACACCTTTTTATGTTATATTTTTGATTTCATTAGTAATCAGCCCCTATCACATCGATAGTCGCACCTCATGTGCTGGCAAAGGGGCACAAAGTTGTTGTGATTACCGACTCGAGCAAGCAACCATCAAAGAAGGTTAGATGTTCTTTTACGGCCTATTCTAGTATAATTTATTTTTTACGCATCATTCTCATTCAGAAGATAGTAATAAATAATATTTTCGCATCGATTTCAGACCGAGGGAGAAGTTCTAAAGGAAATTGAGAAACGGGTTAGGCCACCGTCAAAATATTTGAGGCCCCCTTTTATGAGCGTTGACGGTAGAGGGAGGATTGTGGAGGAGACAACATCGACTTCCACCCTTGTTGACCACACCTTCCTTCGGCCTTTGACAAATGAGGAGGAGGTCTTCCTATCAAGCCTGATTAATATACCACACCGTCCAACGTAAGTAGCACCATATCGTTAAGAAAGTTATTTCTACCCTTAAGAAAGTCATGCCTAACATAAGATCCCAATCATTGTAGGAAAGGATGCATACGTATTGGGGGCCATAGAGTTCAGTATGCAAACTTGCAGTGTACTGTTTGGAAAAATTGGTTGAGCAGCGATGTAAGTCTCTCCGTTTGTAACGTACTCTTCCTCTTAGTAGCATCTATTAAAACTTATATGCGTATATGAACTAATAAATAATGTTGACTGATGTAAGTTCTAAACCCACTTTTGATATTAATGAAAAATCGAGAGTGTGAACATCCAAATCTCTTCAAAAGATGTTACTTTATGGATTCATACTTTATGGTAATGGGCACACTATCAGCACATATTTCATTTTCTTCTACCTATTTTACTTTGCATGTTAGTAATGTTTAAGAATTTATCGTAATGCAGAATATGCTACAATCAGAGTTACTTTCTTTTAGAAAGTGGGCAAAGAGCCAAGCAGACAGTGTTACAAATCTAGACCCGATTACACTCCTAGAAACTTACGCCTGGTCTACTAACCTTTAGGCACCACTAGAAGATGTTGAGTTTCTAGAGAGCGATATGGTAACTTTCTCCATTATATGTATGATTTGATCCTGACGTTTCACATACCCTAATTTCTAGAGAATAACTTGAGTTACAAATATGTCTAGGTATTCATATACCTTAATAAGCATGTCGTGCATTGGGCTCTAGCTATTTGTAAACCTCGCTCCCACACAATCGAAGTTCTTGATAGCATGGAAAACAACGTTTTACAGTATTGAAAAACCGAGCTGAAGTGTTTGGTAATCCTACCATCTTTGATCAACTAAACTTTCCTACTACATACGTTCATAATGATTAATATTTCATATTTTGGTATGTTATATTATATGTAGAAGGATGATCTCTCCAAGCTATTATTTATGTCAAAGCGAGAAGAATTTCCTGACCCATCTCCTGATTGGTGGGAGGTGAGTCAGATAAAAGATCGGCCCATGCAAAGCATCCGTAATAAGCATGATTACGGATATTTCATGATTATATACATGAACTACCTATGTAGGGGTTTACCTTTCACATTTTCTCAAGTAAATTTAATAACTATTATAAACGAATTAAAAATACGGAACTTCATCATTGAACCTTATGTTCGTTTCTCTGCATACAGGATGACATGCAATATGTTAGGAAGAGGGTTGCAGTTCAGATTGGAAAGGGTGTGGCGTTGCAATAGAGGTACCTAATCCCTAATCGAAACCAATATTTTTATTTTTCGATTTTAGCTATATTTTAGTGAGATTTGAAGGCTTCTATATAGTACTATATGTTAGACATCAATTTTTAGAATTTATGCATGATTCCATAGGTTGAATGATTACTTATTTGGAATCATTGAGATTCGATGGAATAGATTTTGCTTTTGAAAATTTTTGTTGAATTGTATATAATTGGGCTTTGATGAAGTTGTCTAACATTAGAGCCTTTTGATTGATTTTCTAAGAAATTATTTTTACTGATGCTAAAATTATTAATTAAAAAAAAGAAGTAGAAAACATAAGATTTAATATACAAATTTGATGGAATTTTGAAGTCTCAAAATTTTAATTTATAAGCAATTTTTGAACTCAAGTTCCTATTTTGTAAATAGGCTTTGAGCCTCAAGAAGTGAAGATTTATAGCCAACCCGTTTTAAGTTCTAATAATTCAATGTGTGAGAGGGTGTTGAGACTTTAAAATCTCATTTATATTGATTGGTTTGGATTGGTTTCACGAGTAGATGTGATCAACTTAGCAGATTATCCCTTCAAATGAAATATGTTCTATTATTTTTTCTGCTTTGATCATATGAGATATTTTTTTAGTTGACGACAATGAGTGATTGACCAATTGATCCAGCAGTGGCATGAACTATCCAGCTCTTAATAGATGTACGTGTGTTATATTATATTCATTTTATAACGACTTAGAAAGCTGACCCAAATAACTGAAGTAGTCATTTACTATATTGCTTCAACTAATTTTTAAGCTTAAGTTTGAAAACTAGTTTGACATTGTACACCACTGAATGCTTGATCAGCTTAGCAATAAAAAAAATGCTTGATTAGCTTGGCATTGCAACAACTAATGCCAAGGAGGAAAAGCAGATCAGAGTTCAACACTTGTCTAAACCTACTTCAATTCAAGGTGGCAAATACTATGTTGGATTGTTACTGTATTAGTGGTTGTGTATTTATGGTTTGCCACTAGGAAGTAGATTACATACCCCTAAATTGGGCTTACCTGGTGAGAACACCAAAATGTCAAGGGGCTGGGATTTAACTCAAATGGAAGGGATCCAATAATCTGAAATGTACCACCCATTGGTCAATTCATATACGTTAATTATCCGTGTGTCACACCCATTGGTGTGGATATAAGGAATTGCCAAATTCCACTATAAGAAGGAAATGTACCATTTTATATTGGAATGTCTGCATATGTGTGGTATGAGATTTTGGTCATAGTTGGGCCTAGTTTTTTTAGAAACTTGTAAAAATGCCAATTATTAAGTTTCGATGAAATACATCTCTTTGATTATAAAAATATTGGATATTTGTTTAAATGTTTGACTTTTCTGCATATCATAGATAATGTGTGGATCTTGGGTCTAATGGTCCTAGATCATGTTTGCAAGAAAAGCGGATTTGTGTCATAGATAGGGAAGCTAATGACTTACATACCATATTTCAGCCCAAAATACCTAGTAGTTGCCCTACACAAATTCCATAGCGAATCTGTGTCATGCACCTTGACTGTTCACAATCAACAGATTCCGGGGCAGACACCTGCCCTGAGATCCGTAAATGTTGATCATACCATTGATTTATAGTTATTAGTATATGAAGAAAAATTTTAGAGGGCTTTCCCAACTTTTCAATAGTATATAATATGTAAATTTTCATCAACTAAATTAAAAGTTATGGCCCAAAAACTGAGACTGATCTGATCGGGCCAGTGTGTAGATTGCTGCAAATTTAAGTTACCTTGCACAGAGGGTCTTGATTACTATAAATTGGATTTTGGAATGATTCGAACTTTGACATGTGAGGTTGTAAGTTACCTTTCACTGGGAACTAGAATCACTCAAAAAGTCAACCTCTAGAAATATTTATGCAAGATTTAGTAGTCCTTGGTCAGACCTGGAAATTTGCCTTAAAGCTTAGTTAGCTTGATGGGCAAGCTTGACTTAACATTGACTAGTGAGACAACCTTGATAAGCGTCGTTTTGTGAAGTGCAAATATAAACAGTTTGGTTTTCACATGAATAGTGCACACTAAAGCCGAGTGGACTCACTGAGTTTATTCCAATACCCAACTCAGCCTTCTCTACTTGATTTTATATTTTGTTATTGCCGCTTTATATAAAATACTAAAAAGGAAGTCCTCCTATATATGGCTTGTTAAATTATTTTTGGCCCAAATTTTCAAAGTCATTCTATGCTGGTAATACATAAGATTCTCATTTAATATCGAGTTAAAATTTGAAAATGGCACAGATTTGTCTATTGGGTTTGTAGATGCCAAAGAGAAGCAGCGATGATTCGAGCTTTGGTGAACCTCCAAAGTGGAAAAATCAAAAGCTCGATAAGAAAATTTTAGGTACAACACCACATAAATCTCTCTTATTTGTCCTCATCTCTTTAGAGATATTTTTCATTTTTACAATATGCTCTGAATTCCTTGAGATATAGAACCACATGAAGTACAACACCACATAAATGCAACTATTTATCTGTCATAGCCTAGTTTTTGAGAACCGTGCACGTCACGTACCATGCACGTGTGTGTGTGATTCGCAAGGGAACCACAATTTCTAGGTACACTATAGGTATATGTGTTTAGTAGGTGAACTTTGTGAACCAAACACAAACACATGTATATGTGTGAAACACACTAGCTTTCACTAGATAAGTAAAAAGGAGAGAAGAGTCTCTCATTAGTGACCTAATTTGGTTTAGAAAAAGGGAGTTAAATAGAGAGAAAGAAGAGAAAGTTTCATAAAAGAAGATTAGAGGTAGGACATTTTGGTGATTTGAGGCGAGATCCATCCCATGGATCTTAAACATATGTGAGGAGAAGAGTGTGGGGAAGAAACTAGAAAGGATTGTTGGGTTTGAGCCTGTGGAGAACTAGGAAAGAGGTTGGAGGAAAAGCTTTCAGAACTCTCCTCATTTGATTTGATCTTGGATCAAGTCTGTAAGGGATCTATTAATTTTGGTAAGTTTTAAGTGCTAATGTGTGTTTTAAATAAGGTATAAAATATTAGTGGAATGTTAATAAAACCTTAAATGGAGTAGGAAATTGTTTCTCGAACAGATCGAGCATTTAATATTATTGCCCCTCGCTCGAGCGGTTAAAATGGCTCGCTCGAGCGAGGAAACAGCATAAATTTCGTTCTGGGCTCGCTTGAGTGAGACCCTTAGTAAAGGGGAAGCTCGCTCGAGCAAGGCATCGCTTGAGCTTCAGGTACCTCTCTTTAACCGCTCGAGTGATGAATAGTGCTCGCTCGCGTGAGGGTTGAAGGCTTTGCTTTAACCGCTCGAGCGATGAATAGTGCTTGCTCGCGCGAGGGTTTAATACCTCATTTTTATCGCTCGAGCGAGGTTAAGTGACCGCTCGAGCGAGGAATAGTTTCCACTCGCGCGAGGTACTACACGCTTACTTATTTGGATTACCCTTTTGGGTGTATATCATGGGAGCTATGGTTCCCAAGGGTTCTAGAGACCATTCTAAGCTCGTTCTTAACACATACAATGTAGGTGGGACGTGAGTTGTTACGCATAAACCTCTACGAGAAAAGAGTGCGTTGGAATTGCTTTGAGGTAGGGAATATCTTGAAACATGTACTTTAATTCGTCAAATCATATATGTGGTGCAATTCTAGTGAATAGTCATGTATCAAATGTGTTTTCAAACAAGGGTGTGTGTGTGAATTCAACAGTGAAACTATGAGGTCCCTATGGGACGTGAGAATATAATAAAGGGCATCAAGGTGATGCATTAAATCAGTGGCATCCCAGGGACGCAGATGAAATCTAGTGGTGAAACAAAAGAAAAGTGATAAGGCCTAACGTAATAAAATTAGCGCAGTCACGATGAATAACTATATGTAAAGCACATTCAATATTTTTGTTATTTAAGGTTTAATTAGAATACCCCACCGACATGGCGGGATACCCACGACTGACTCGGCAGGATATCCGTGACCGGTACGACGGCTAAACCGTACACCTATGGCACATCCCAGGGATGTTGAATTGAGAATAGACCCCGTCGCCTAAGAGAAAGGGGCCTGGGTGGTGTTGAAATCGAGAACTTATGACAAGTGTCTATTTAGACGACGATGGTGGGTATTCCATTGGGGCTCGATGCTATATTGCTCGGGGACTACTTAAGTTAAGATTTAAGTGATTAGGCTGAATCTGTAATTATACTAGTAAGATGAGAACAAACCAAGTCATGCAAGTAACAGTTGTATCTATCAGTTCATTCTCGATTATTTCAATTATTTTCTCAGAATTTTCCATCTTATGAATTATGCTTTTAAACTGTCCTAACATATATATGAGAGCTTAATTTATATGTTCACTGCGTTTTCCCTATTGAGCTAGGATGTAGCTCACCCCTTAGACTATACGTCATAGGTCCAGTTCTAGCGGCAACTGAGGCTTTGGGAGACGTTGATCCAGAGGATTCGGATTACATGCCCGGAGAAGAGTTAGAGCCTCCTCCTGAGGACTTCTTCTAGGAGACCCCTTGCGTACTTTGAGAGTGAGTTGAGAGCATTTGTGCGGGTTGGTATGTCAAGCCTAATTTCTTAATGTAATTAAGTACCATGAATTCTTTTGGCGAACCATCTGGGATGAACGGTTTATCACCGATGGTTCGGTCGGTTCTTCTGCTCATGAATTGGCATGAGACTAGAACTGTCTTTTGAGTTCTCTTTTATTCATTTTAAATGCATGAAGACTTGCTTAGAGTAAACTCTTGTACCTTACCATGTGGTTTATTGTTTGTATATACCAATGCTCCGTGTAGTTCTATCGGGTACGACCTTGAGGGTCGTACTGATGGCTCTTGTTTCGGGGTGCCAAAATTTGGACTATCACAATTGGTATCAGAGGCGTTTCTTTTAAAAATTCTGACAATTATTCCTTTTGTCAGAGCATAGAGACTTCTGCTAACGAAACTGTGGGTTCTCATGCAGACCGTTATGTTTCTTAGGGGAAGAGGCCGACCTAGGGGCAGTCATGATAGGAATTTACATAGTAAAGATGAGTTCATCTCGCCTACGAACAGAGTGCCATTGGGAAATAGGGAGGTTCCTGAGAGTAGTGTCCAATGAACCAAGATCATGAAGAAAATTAGGATCGAGATCGTCAGGATTGAGATCAGAGAGAACAAGACAGAGTGAGAGAAAGAAATGAAGAGAGAGAGGAGCGTCAGAGGATGATGCATACTATGGAAACTATGACAACTGCCATGGCACAACAGGCAGCATCCTTGGCAGCTCTTGCCACCCCAGAGCAACATCAAACACCTACGCCTTCAGTAGGGCCTACACTACCAGTAGCTTCAGCATTTACCAAATTTAGGAGAATGAGACCTCCTAGCTTTTTAGGATAGGCAGACACCATGGCAGCTGAGAATTGGCTGAGTGAAATGGAGAAAGTATTTAACGTACTGTCATGCACAGAGGACGAGAGCGTCCGTTGGGCAGCTTACATGTTGGATGGGGAAGTTGGGCCTTAGTGGAAATCTGTTTCACGAACTAGGGCTCAGGAAACTCCATATATGCCCTGGACATGGGATGAATTCGTTGAAGAGTTCAACAAACAGTACTTCCCTGAAGTTGTGAGGAATCAAATGGAGACCAAATTTTTACAACTCATACAAGAAAAGATGACTGTAAGAGAGTACGGAGTAGAATTTATGAGATTTGCTCGTTTCGCTCCAGACTACGTGATTTCTGATGTGATGAAAGTAAAGAGGTTCCAACAGGGCCTAAGGCCGGACATTCGAGGAGGAGTTGCACCATTTCAGCTAAAGACCTATGGAGAGGTCATGAGTAAGGCATTAGTGGTTGAAGAAGAAAACAATAACCGATACCGTCAAAGGGAATAGCAGAGAAGAGGAAGCGTAGATCAAGGCAGGACTGGGAATTATGAACCGATGAATAAGAAGTCGAGGTTCATAGCACCGAATCAGAGACAACCGTTCCAAACAGGGTATGGGAGAGCCGCACAACAGACCTCTCATCAAAGATTCCCATTGCTTGCGTCAGGGAGACCGATGAGGTATGAGAGTCCTGCTATTTCCACTGGAGCTACAACTACATAAGGTTTTTCACGAGCTGCTTCTTCAACACCAAGAGAGACTTGTGCCAAGTGTGGCAAGTCCCACAAAACGGCGGATTGCAGGCAAGGAATGCGAGGCTATTTTAAATGTGGCAAGATGGGCCACATGATTAGATATTGCCCTGAGGCAATTAAGGAGAAGACGAATTCAGCTTCCATGTCACGACCTATTCAATCACGGAAGCCAGTTGTTCAAGGGAGAGCCTATGCAGTCACCGCCCAAGAAGCAGGGAGCGTACATGACGTCATTCAAGGTGAATTCCTTTTAAATGAAGTTCAATTCAATACAATTTTAGATAGAGAAGGCGCATTCGTTAGAATAGCGTGTAGACTCATTTTTGTACGTTAGAAATTCTAAGTAAAGTATGTACTATATGTGTATATGTATGTGTTATAGGTACTTTACAAGTCTATGAAAAAGGATGCTATGTAGCACGTGACGCACGAGTGTTGATAGATTCAGGGTCTACCCACTCCTTTATCACTCCTAGATTTGCAAAGAAAATGAAGATTGTTTCGGAGACACTGAACTTTGTTTTATCAGTGTCTATCTCGACGGGAGAATTAGTGGACACAGAGTTAGTCTGCAAATCAGTAGTAGTGGGCGCTCGGGATGGCGAAGTCTATGAATTAGACGCACAACTAATATTATTGGACATGCAAGGATTCGATGTAATCCTTGGCATGGATTGGTTGTCTCATCATTGTGCGACAGTGGATTGCAAGAACAAGGTTATCATTTTCGGACCTAACACAAGGAGATCGTTTCGATTTCGAGGAGAGAGATCGGTATAAGTGCCACTCAGCTTTGTAGCCAGAGCCGAATGTTTGATCAGAAAAGGGTGTAGCGATTATTTGGCATTCCTAAAGGGAAATAAAGAAGAAAAGAATGTTCTTTCCGAGATAGTAGTAGTGCGAGAATTTGAAGACGTATTTTTAGACGAATTGCCGGGATTACCTCCAGAGAGAGAAGTGGAATTCGCTATCGACTTAACACCAGGAACGGAGCCAGTTTCGAAAGCACCATACAGGATGGCTCCTGCTGAGTTGAAGAAATTGAAAGAGCAGTTGCAAGAGCTCATAGATAAAAGGTTTGTAAGACCGAGCGTGTCTCCATGGGGAGCACTTGTCTTGTTTGTGAAAAAGAAAGATGGGTCGATGCGGTTGTGCATTGACTATCGGCAATTGAACAGACTCACTGTAAAGAATCAATACCCTTTGCGTAGAATAGATGACTTGTTCGATCAGTTGCAAGGGGCGAAGTATTTTTCCAAGATCGATCTGAGATCTGGATACCATCAGTTGAGAGTCAAGGCCGAGGACATTCAGAAAATTGCATTCAGAACACGGTATGGACACTATGAATTTTTAGTGATACCGTTTAGGTTGACGAACGCACCAGCATCATTTATGGATTTAATGAATCGGGTGTTTAAACTATACCTGGATTCCTGCGTCGTCGTGTTCGTTGACGACATTCTGATATACTCTAAATTGAAGACGGAGCACGAAGAACACTTACGAGTCGCTCTACAAATTTTACGTGAACTCAAATTATACGCCAAACTCAGCAAATGTGAGTTTTGGTTAGAAAAAATTAGCTTTTTGGGACATGTCATCTCAAAGCATGGTGTCACAGTAGATCCGGCTAAGATCGAGGCAGTAGTAAACTGGGAACAACTAAAGACCATGATCGATGTCCGTAGTTTCCTTAGACTAGCAGGTTATTATCGACGTTTTGTTGAGGGGTTTTCAAAGATATCGGGACCTCTTACGAAACTTACAAGAAAGGATTCAAGATTTGAGTGGAGTGAAGCGTGCGAGAAGAGTTCTCGAGAACTCAAGATGAGACTCACTTCAGCTCCAGTTTTAGCAATTCCTTCAGGCAGTGGAGGATTCGCGGTCTACACTGATGCTTCTTATAACAGTTTGGGTTGCGTGCTCAACCAACACAAAAAGGTGATAGCTTACGGGTCAAGACAGTTGAAAGAGCATGAGAAGAACTATCCTATGCATGATCTGGAACTAGCAGCGATCATATTTGCGTTGAAGATTTGGCGACATTATTTATACGGTGAGACTTTTGAAATCCTTACCGACCATAAGAGCCTCAAATACTTGTTTACACAGAAGGAACTTAACATGAGACAGCGCAGATGGATGGAGTTCCTCAAAGACTATGACTGTTCCATATAGTACCATCCAGGCAAGGCTAATGTGGTAGCCGATGCCTTGAGTAAGAAGAATTTAGTGCAGTTGGCTAGTTTGATTTTGGGTATACACCGATAGAAGTTATTTGAAGATCTGACACTATATGGTGCGAACATCGAGTCGCAAGCTACAAGAGCCTTTTTGGCCAACATATCAGTGATATCGGTGATATTTGAACACATTCGCGAACTATAGATAAAAGACCCGGTACTAACCAAGATCCGTCAAGATGTAACGGAAGGCATCGGATCAGAATTCTCAATCAAGGAGGACGATTCCTTATTGTTCAAGGGTCGACTTTGTATTCCGGACAGTGTCGATCTGCGACAAACTATTCTCGATGAGACTCACAAATCAAATTACACTATCTACCCTGGTAGCATAAAAATGTACCAAGATTTGAAAAGGAATTACTGGTGGAGAGGTCTGAAGCAAGACGTGGCAGAGTACGTCTCACGGTGCTTGACGTGTCAGCAAGTGAAGATTGATCATAGACACCCATCGAGGTTATTACAACCTCTGCCAATACCGGAGTGGAATTAGGAATCAATATCTATGGACTTCATCGTTGAACTACCGCGCATGGCAAAAAGATATAATGCCATTTGAGTAATCGTGGACCGATTGACCAAGTCAGCACACTTCCTACCTTACAACACGATGTATACGGCAGGAAAACTCGTGGAACTATATATGAAGGAGATGGTGTGCCTACACGGAATCCCAAACAGTATCATTTCTGATTGTGATCCTCTATACACATCAAAGTTCTGAAAGAAATTTCAAGAGGGAATGGGAACACGATTGGATTTTAGTTCAGTATTCCATCCAGAAACTGATGGGTAGACAGAACGGGTAAATCAAGTAATAGAAGACATGCTCAGAGCGTGTATGTTAGAACTATAAGGATCATGGGATCAACATCTACCGTTAATCTAGTTTGCGTACAATAACAGTTTTCATATGAGCATTGGAATGGCATCGAATGAAGCCTTGTACAGAAGGCGATGTAGATCGCCCATCAATTGGGAGGAAACTGGCGAGAAATTTGTTTTGGGACCCAAGTTGCTTGAAGATAATGTCGCCGTTGTCAGTATGATCAGAGAAAGACTAAAGACGGCTCAAAAGGTGACGTAAAAGCGGACGCCGATATCAAGGTGGGTGAACACGTATTTGTAAAGGTGTCGCCTATGAAAGGCGTGATGAGATTTGGAAAGAGAGGGAAACTAAGTCCCCGTTATCTCGGACCCTTCGAGATTTTGGGTCGGGTGGGCGAAGTCGCATATTGCATTGGATTACCACCAGTGTTCGATTGAGTACATAACATTTTCCACGTTTCTATGCTCAGAAAGTATGTGGGTGACCCTTCCCACATTTTGGAAGGTCAACCATTAGAGATGCATGAGGATATGAGCATGATAGAAGAACCGGCGAAGATTTTGGATCGAAAGGAACAAGTGCTACGCACCAAAGTTATTCCCTTAGTGCTTGTTCGATGGAAGAATCATCCGGTTGATGAAGCAACGTGGGAGCGCGAGGTAGATGTCAGAGAACAATATCCCAATTTGTTTGAGAACGTAAACTAGTTTTCTTAAAATTAATAATAGGTAATATTCTGACAGTATATAGATTACTATTTTGAAATGAATGAATTAATTTGATTGAAAATTTGAGCATAATAACTTCAACTTTTGGAAGAACCAACACGTCATGAGAAAAAGTCCAAGGATACGACATAGGGAAACATGTGTGGAAGATGTCCTGAATGTTAGAAGAAACCAGTGAAAAGTATGAGCTTAAAAGAACTAGAAAAATGTTTATGGGCTCGCTCGAGCGACAACTTATACTCACTCACGCGAGCCACATAAAATACTGAGCTCGCTCGAGCGAGGACTATTGACCGCTCGAGCGGGGACTATTGATCGCTCGAGCGAGGCCAGGATATAAAAGGGCGGCGAATTTCTGTTTGCTCATTTCATCTTCAAGTGAGAGAGAGGTGGGGTGAGCGGGGTTTAGGGTTTTCAGATTTTCAAACTCCTCTTTCGTCCGATTCGAGCCGGATTCTAACGATCCGATCCACCAAAAGCGTTTAAAGAGGTGAAATCTACCCTACTTCTACTTCATTTCATTCATTAAGTTCTTGTTATATATCAAATGACTTCCACAAGCCCTAACCCCACCTAGAAAATGAGTGGCGATTCGATCGCCATCGTCTCGCGACCAGACGCCGCAAGCACCACAACCACCACCATCCCCATCTCGTGCCCCAATCCAATTAGATGATTGGTGGGGAGCAAAATTTTTTGAGGCCGAATGGGAGATTCATTCCTCTTGTTTTGGGGATCCTACGTCCACCCAATGGACCTCGGATTTCCTCACAAACCACCATTTGAGACCACTATTAGAACCCTTTGGAGCTCGGTACTATCCGAGACTCGTGAGATTGTTCTACCAAACCCTTCAACCGAACATAAATGAGGATATGATCCTCGTGAAAATAGACGGGAAACAACTTGTTTTCGGCAGTGCCGATGTTTCCACTGCCATGCAGTGCCCTAATACATATACCCCAAGCCCACTCTCTCTACCACCTTTTTCTGGGAACATAGGATTCCCGACCATCATTGCCGATATAACTAGCGATGCCACCGCATCCGGATAGTCGATCACCCGATCGCAGTTGCCGCCACATATGTGGTTTTTGGACATTATTTTTAAGAAAAATTTGCACCCGACGGGCCATGATCAAGAGCGCCGTGAGACATTTTTGCGGGCCCTGCACTCCGCATTCCACAATCGGTGGTTTAGCACCACTATAGTTGTGATCAAGGGGCATTATACATGCCCGCAAAAGAAATGAGAAGGGCACCATTCCACCACCCATCCACCGATTACCCTATGCCCGCCTGATCTCACAACTCATTGATTCACGAAATGGAAAGAGGGTTTTCATATCAAGGAGGATGAACTAGTGCTAACGGATAACACCATTCCGTTCCTCGCCCAAGACTTGAGCCGAAACCTTAAGAGCCTCCAAAATAGTTTAAACAAGAAGCGAGATCACCAGATTTCCCGGCAAGCGGCACATCCACCATCTACGGGATCGACTGCTCCCTCCACTTCATCTTCCTAGCCTTTCCCTGCTACTGACAACAGTATGATGTGGGAGATCCTCCTACAAGGGCGGGAGATCCGGCTATATCAGCGGTTCTAGGAGTCGCTCTTCATCGACCTCATGAGCCATGCGTTTTCGAAGATGTACAAGGAGCGCATCGGTGCTATGCGAGGTGCTATTTTTGGTGCGTCTAGCTCGGGCCCTGCTACCAGGACCACTACAGCTGGTGTCACTACCACCAGGGAGGTTGGTGACGACGTGGATGAGGATGACGGGGATGATGACGATGATGATAACTCCGACTCCGACGGCGAGGACGAGGAGTATGAGGAGGGTGATGATTAGGTCATCACATATCTTTTTTTTTTTAAATTGCAATAAAATATTTTGCGTTGTGATGTAATATTTTGCACTTTTGGTTTAGAAACTATCGTGACATGAGTGTCACAAATTTATTTTTTTTGGTGGTAAACTTAATGATAGAAATTTTGGTTATTTAGAAACTATCCGTATATATTTTTATCATATGATCAATTTGGTATAATGACGGTGGAAATACTTGATTATATAGATTTTTGTCATTAATTTTCTCGCTTGATAGGTTGGCCGAGATGAGTGTAGGGTTATGTATGCGATAAAGTGTAAATTATAATTGCTTGA
This sequence comes from Chloranthus sessilifolius, assembly GCA_021018995.1. Taxonomy (NCBI): domain Eukaryota; kingdom Viridiplantae; phylum Streptophyta; class Magnoliopsida; order Chloranthales; family Chloranthaceae; genus Chloranthus; species Chloranthus sessilifolius. The sequence goes on from CM037585.1 coordinate 10,608,327, forward strand.
CACAGGTTGATTTCGGGTCTTTGGACCATTCGCTAATTTCCTGATTATTCAAGAGTTAGCCTATTTGAAAGCCTTTTCGTACTAGATTTTTTGTGTATTATCAATTTTTGAGGACGAAAATCTTATAAGGAGGGGTGAATGTCATAGCCCGGTTTTTGGGAACCGTGCACGTCACGTACCATGCACGTGTGTGTGATTCGCAAGGGAACCACAATTTCTAGGTACAATATAGGTATATGTGTTCAGTAGGTGAACTTTGTGAACCAAACACAAACACATGTGTATGTGTGAAACACACTAGCTTTCACTAGATATGTAAAAAGGAGAGAAGAGTCACTCATACATGATCTAATTAGGCTTAGAAAAAGGGAGAGTTAAATAGAGACAAAGAAGAAAAGGTTTCATAAAAGAAGATTAGAGGTAGGACGTTTTGGTGATTTGAGACGAGATCCATACCATGGATCTTAAACATATGTGAGGAGAAGAGTGTGGGGAAGAAACTAGAAATGATTGTTGGGTTTGAGCTTGTGGAGAACCTGGAAAGAGGTTGGAGGAAAGCTTTCAGAACTCTCCTCATTTGATTTGATCTTGGATCAAGCCTGTAAGGGATCTATTAATTTTGGTAAGTTTTAAGTGCTAATGTGTGTTTTAAATAAGGTATAAAATATTAGTGGAATGTTTTTTTTTTATGTTAATAAGACCTTAAATGGAGTAGGAAATTGTTTCTCGAACAGATCGAGCATTTAATATTATTGCCCCTCGCTCGAGCAGTTAAAATGGCTCGCTCGAGCGAGGAAACAGCATAAATTTCGTTTTGGGCTCGCTCGAGCGAGACCCTTAGTAAAGGGGAAGCTCGCTCGAGCGAGGCATCGCTTGAGCTCCAGGTACCTCGCTTTAACCGCTCAAGCGATGAATAGTGCTTGCTCGCGCGAGGGTTGATGGCTTCGCTTTAACCGCTCGAGCGATGAATAGTGCTCGCTCGCGCGAGGGTTTAATACCAATTTTTTATCGCTCGAGTGAGGTCAAGTGCTCGCTCGAGCTAGGTTAAGTGACCGCTCGAGCGAGGAATAGTTCCCGCTCGCGCGAGGTACTACACACTTACTTATTTGGATTATCCTTTTGGGTGTATATCATGGGAGCTATGGTTCCCAAGGGTTATGGAAACCATTCTAAGCTCATTCTTACCACATATAATGTAGGTGGGACGTGAGTTGTTACGCGTAAACCTCTATGAGAAAAGAGTGCGTTGGAATTGCTTTGAGGTAGGGAATATCTTGAAACATGTACTTTAATTCGTCAAATCATATATGTAGAACAATTCTAGTGAATAGTCATGTATCAAATGTGTTTTCAAACAAGGGTGTGTGTGTGAATTCAACAATGAAACTATGAGGTCCCCAGGGGACGTGAGAATGTAATAAAGGGCATCTAGGTGATGCATTAAATCAGTGGCATCCCAGGGATGCAGATGAAATCTAACGGTGAGACAAAAGAAAAGTGATAAGGCCTAACATAATAAAATTAGCACAGTCACGATGAATAACTATATGTAAAGCACATTCAATGTTTTTGTTATTTAAGGTTTAATTAGAATACCCCACTGACGTGGCGGGATACCTACGACTGACTCGGCAGGATATCCCTGACTGGTACGGCGGCCAAACCGTACACCTATGGCACATCCCAGGGATGTTGAATTGAGAATAGACCCCACCGCCTAAGAGAAAGGGGCCTGAGTGGTGTTAAAATTGAGAACTTATGACAAGTGTATTTAGACGATGATGGTGGGTATTCCATCGGGGCTCGATGTTATATTGCTCGGGGACTACTTAAGTTAAGACTTTAGTGATTAGGCCGAATTTGTAATTATACTAGTAAGATGAGAATAAACAAAGTCATGCAAGTAACAGTTGTATCTATCAGTTCATTCTCGATTATTTCAATTATTTTCTCAGAATTTTCCATCTTATGAATTGTTCTTTTAAACTGTCCTAACATATATGTGAGAGCTTAATTTATATGTTCACTGCATTTTCCCCATTGAGCTAGGATGTAGCTCACCCCTTAGACTATACATCGCAGGTCCAGTACTAGCGGCAATTGAGGCTTCCGGAGATGTTGATCAAGAGGATTCAGATTACGTGCCCGGAAAAGAGTTAGAGCTCCTCCTGAGGACTTCTTCTAGGAGACCCCTTGCGTACTTTGAGAGTGACTTGAGAGAATTTGTGCGGCTTGGTATGTCAAGCCTAATTTCTTAATGTAATTAAGTACCATGAATTCTTTTGCCGAACCATCTGGGGTGAACAGTTTATCACCGATGGTTCGGGTCGGTTCTTCTTCTCATGAATTGGCATGAGACTAGAACTATCTTTTGAGTTCTCTTTTATTCATTTTAAATGTATGAAGACTTGCTTAGAGTAAACTCTAGTACCTTACCATGTGGTTTATTGCTTGTATATACCAATGCTCTGTGTAGTTCTATCGGGTACGGCCTTGAGGGTCGTACTGATGGCACGGGTTTCGAGGTGCCGAAATTCGGGCTGTCACATTATCCATGTCCTACAGCATTTCATTTACTTAAGTTTTACAGTGAAATTTTTTGCTCCGTTGGAGAAATACTATGTCCATGAGCTCATGACCCTAAATGTACAGTTGTTGTTGATAAATTGACGATGGCATCCCATACAAAATAAAGCAATGTGATCAATCCTTTTTAATGATTTTGCAGTACTGAGTGATCCAGACATGCGCCACACTTAGGATCTAATTGGCAATTATGAGATTGATAAATATACTTTGCAAGTAAAATGTATCATCCGATAAGGATGGCCTAAAGTGCTGATTTATTTTAATTTAGTCCTACATTGCTCATACATAATAATTGGTTCTCTTGGGATGGTCTATCATATTTGATATAGGAATACCTTACCAGATTCAAAGCATCAGATTATCAATTATGTGCATCTTTCTATTTGGGTAATCATTCATTTTAAGCTTAGAATGACAATCTTATTTTATTCTTCAGGGCCCAGAAGAGAAATATGCAATTCTGAACCAAACTCTCCATGAATTCGACTTTATCATGAGTGTGAATAGTTTATGCATTGAGTCAGTCAACATTACTTTGGTAAGGAGCCATGAACTTTCTTTTTCTACTTGCTCTGTTATACATTTTAGGTAAATAGTATGGGTTAATTCAGCCTGTTTAAAAAACTCAAGCAAGATATAATGTCAATGACCGACTCTCCTCATAAGAGATCATAGACATCAGTCTTATGGTTTGTATACTTCGATCACGAGTAGTAGTGGTCCACCAAGAATCGCTATATCAACAACTCTCTCCCTAGTTGTAGGAACTAAAATGCAAGGATTTGGAGAAAAAAAAAATAGCTTGGATCCAATTAACGCCAAAATGACTGACAATACAAGAAACAGATTATAATAATGTGCTTTTGATGTATTTTATGTAGAAAATCATGACTGGGGTAATTGGGATAGAAAACCCATCCAAAACACCAAAAAGTTGATTCCATGATCAATGTTGGGCCTCAATTTGATATGAACTAAAATGCAAGGATTTGGAGAAAAAAAAAACAGCTTCGATTAGCACTTTTAATGGCTACAGTCTAGATAGAAGAAATGGCTACAACCCAAATAAAAGATGGTCAATTTTTTATTACAGGTTTGGAACACATCAGGTTCAATATGCTTGTGTTGATGCTTTTCTTTCGTTTGAGATCGGTCGGACTTTGATGGCAGGGGAGTATTGAGTCTCATTATCTCAAAGATTCGACTTTTCATGGTTCTTGTAAAGATGGTGTGGTTTTATTATGTGAGGAATTGTGGGTTTGAGTTCTATCTTTTCTTATTTCTTGCAGTTTGGGTTTAGGGGCTTAGTACACTTGTTAGTGTTGAAGTATTTGATTGCAGGTCAACAGTTGCCAAATTGTGTATTTTTTCTTTTTGTTAGAACTTGATAGGGTAATTGGATTCTCATATGTACATGTTGGGATTTGAAGGGACTTCTTAAAATTTTTAGAATGTATTTTGTTTGACTTAGATGGCCTTAAGGGTTCACTATCAACCCTTAATGGTGTTGTATCTCAAGCGATGGGGAAGACGAATACACTAAACTAGTCATTTTGGAGAATACGAAGATGCCGAGTTTCGCATATCACCCTGCACTAGAGCAGGTCGCTTTAGTTTTCATTGGTGATTTTGATGCTTTTCTTTTTGTCTTTTAACCTGTCGCACAAGGTTTAAATTAGATGTATATAATTTGGAGAATTGGTTATGGCCTTAACAGTGGTTATAACCTTGGCTGTCTTTCTAAATGTATATGTTCTACCAGTGACCTTTAGTCATATTCTTGCATGTTGTAACCTGCAAGGAAGCTGTGGATTAGGTGGCATGTTGTTTGTATTTTATTATCCAAGAACATGCGCTTGACCAAAAAAAATTTGTTGCTCATATTTTGATCAACTAAAAATCTATCAATTTTATTCAAAGGAAACAAAAACAGATAATACAAGTGTGGGATTCATGGCTGTTTGTATCCCAGAATTTAGATCCCTATAAACAAATTGCAGAAAGAGTCCATGTACAAGAATACAGTCAAATCCTCTCCAACTAGAGATGAGTCCACCACAAAAATCCTGTCATTTGCTAAATTATCTACTCAAACATTTACTTGGGTCCAAAAGTTCATCCAATTTGCTAATCTCCATGGATATTGATTCCACCCTTTTATAGCCCATCTAATGAAATTGTGGGATCTCCTATTGTATTCATTGAATAATCTGAAATGAAATGCTAAATTCAGTCAGCCTTGAAAACACTTGTAGGAATTTTCCATGATGATGTTTAATTAGTAATTACTTTTGTACTTACATTAAAGTGGAGTTTGCATGTTTTTACTCCCTTAATGGTGATGTGCTATTCTTAATTTGGGATCTACCTGAAGTAGTTTTTCACTACATTTCTCTCAGATCTTCCCTGTTAAGTGACTTACAGTAGAAGAAGGTTCAGTTGGTGGTTTTGGGTCTCATGTGTCCCATTTCCAAAGCTTGAATGGCCTTCTAGACGGGCATCTCAAGGTAATTTTCCTTCCATTACATTCAAAGCAAGCGGCTTTATTATATTTCATATATGTTAGATATGTATAATTTCACGAAATTTACGAAAGAGGGTATGCATCGGGAAATAAGTACTTAGATGTACCATTTTAAAATAGGGATAATGACTCCTGGCCGTTGTTTAAACACTAAAATGGAGTTAAATGATCTTCCACCATTATTTTTTGCTTTTTCCTTACCGATCCAAGTGTGTATACTATTATGTCATCGCGCACATCTGTAACAATTGAAATTGTCCAAGTGGCAATCCATCATTCAAAGAGGTCTCAGCCAAAAACTTGTCCCTACAAGTGAATGTTAATCATCCATTTCGTGAACATTAATATCAGCCATTAAAAAATGAGAGCAATGGCTAATATTATAGTGCACAGATCGGATACTTGAAATCTCTGAATGAGTGATTTTTTGCCACATTGTCCTTCAATGTATGATCTATCACTTTGACAGTATGGACTGTTCACTTTTACAGATTGGAAGGCCGTGCAATGGTGCCCATGTTCCCTCTGTGGTAAACTTTTCAAAAGACTTATAGGGTATATATCTGGTAAAATTTTGAAAATGGGATATTTAATTTCTTATTTCCAAACCTTTAGGCACATTTGAAATGCTCTTTAACTCCTAAAAAGTCTGTTTTTTTTTTCCTAAGTTCTGACCCACTCTAGTACTTCTACAGTTGAGAACAATGGTGCGTCCAGATAGATACATTGACCATGGATCTCCCCATGATCAAATTGAAGAAGCTGGCCTTTCTTCAGCTCATATTGCTGCGACAGTATTATCTCTTTCGGGAAGGCCCAAAGAAGCTATGCAGTTCAAGTGACTCAATACAAGGCACTTGGAAAGATAATTGGCAGAAACTTAAAATCTCCAATTTGTAAAAAAATTCATATTCATCCTTCCTCTTGTGAAGGATTTGTTTTAGCTTTATGGGTGAGTTTGGGGGGGGGGGGGGGGTGTCTTGAAATGGGGAAAAACAAAATCTACAAGACCCTTTGGATTTCATTTGTCTTTTATAGGCTCTTTCCAGTTAGAATTATGAAAGAAGATGTTCGGTTGAAAGGGATCAGAGGGAGGCTTTGATTTGTTTGTGGTTTTATGTATTCTCTTTTGTATTATTGTAGTGACCAACATGTAAGACATGAAATCTTATAGACACCAAATGAATCAATAAAGTTATTTTGAACAGAAAGTCTGTCAAAATGTCTTGCTCTCCCCAAGTCCCCATACTTTATTTATTTTTATTGTTTGGTATTTCTTCAGTTCAACTATAATCAATTTAGTGGTCCCAATAGGTCAGGTTTGTAATGGGCCGGTAATGGGCCATGGTTAGTAGGCCCAATGCATAAATGCGATGTCGTGGCCCGACCAAATTAGTAAGTTGGGCTGGGTATGGGCTAGTTCCAAAACCCTGATTAAAAATCGACCTATTTAAGCTCGGCCCAAACTCCACCTACCTCTATCAAATAAGTTATTTAATGTAGAAAATGATGAGCTACGAGCCCGACCCAATCGAACAGTGGTTATGGTAAGGTGCTCCCGATTCATAAATGGGCTGGCCCTGCCCGACCTTCTTAGTAGTCAGGCCGGATATGGGATGGTAATGCAAGGAGATTGATGAATGGTTCAGCAGCTCCTACTTGCTCTTACAATGAATGCAGAGGATGTAAATTTAAGTGCAAAGCTGAGCAAATCCCAGGGTCTCATTGATTCTCAAATCTGTAATTCTTTGGTAAGGTCCTATGTAGTGATTTTGAAGGAGCTGGAATTTTTTATTTTTTCACACATGCGAGTATTAAATCAAATCACATGGTGCTCAGACTGCTCAACCTGATTATTACTTTAAACTTGAGAAAAAGGACATTAAAAAGACCATCCATCAGATGCCCACTTCTCTATAGATTATTTTATGAACCGTCTAAACTGTGCACGGTGAAATAGGTAGTAGTTCAAATTTCTTTTTGTGGCCAAAATTAAAGTACTCGAATCAGATGGTTCAAATCCTGCAATACATCAACTTTTTGGTTGGGATTTGGGGTGATGATGATCAGCTAGTTGGGCATATTTGATTCAATATACATGTTTGGGCTTGGGCATATTTGATGATGACCAGCCAGTTTTTGATGAAGCAATTAAAAAAGGGTATCTCAGTTTGCACCTATCGGTCTACTGAAAGCGCCTTCGTCCAAAACCTAGAGAAACCCATTGACTTAGAAAAACCAATTAAAATTACCTGAGAAAAACTAATTAAAATAATTGGGGCCATGGAACCAGATCTGATGAACTAACTAAGCATGATAATAACTTAAAATCCAACAGATCTGAAGAACTAACTAAACATGATAATAACATCAAATCGAACATGGTAGGACAACCTTGCATCACACTACAAACTCAACTAAAAACTTGCGAGAACAAAAAAATGACTGGAATTCATATTTTAGAACCATATGACAGCCAAGCCATGACTAAAAATTTGCATCACAGCCAAGCCGTGGCTAGGATCCATATCTCTAAACTGAACACCCGAACAAATTTTAAAAATAAGTCTCCTTCGAGATAGATAGATGGATGCTGTCAGAGCTACCAACACTCTTAGCAAGTTGGCAAACCATTAAGAGAACCTACCAAGAGAATGCATTCACAACGAAACACCCATACCTACAGCAATCCTAGATAGCAACGACTAAGTATAAAGACCTGCAGCAGTCCTAGATAGCAACAACTACATACAAAGACCTGCAGCAGTCTTAGATAGCAACAACTACATACGAAGACCTGTAACAGTCCTAGATAGCAACAACTAAGCATTAAACTGCCACCAATCACCTTCATATGTAGAAATTCTTCCATAAGAATTCAAATTAACAAAATACTAATTTATCATCAACAACACCACAAAAAAGTATTAGGTGGACTGCAAACCTAGCTAAACATGAAATTTGGTTCAATCAGATGGACACGACCATCTTAACAAGACATATAAAAGAGACCCGACCATCATAAAAGGACATATAACCATATGGACCTGACCATCAGAGGTGAAAATTGAATTTAAAATTGTACTACGATCGCCCATTTTGATCGAAAGTACACTTGCTGCAATACACATGCGCTATACCTGCAGAGAATATGTCAACATTTTTAATTTGCATGCTATCTGCACAAAATATATGCGTAAATCTATCAATTACCACGATTACAAATTTCATAATAATTTTTTACAACCCTCAACAACTTAGTATTCTTACTAAAATATGTTCCATCTGCATACAATTGTATCACAAAAACAGGTAGAAATGATTTATCCATTTAGCAGTGTAGTTAAAATGACGTCGCGTACGAGATGCTTTAGTGTGACCCTGCAAGCCTGCACACCAAAATAGAATGCAAGCGTTATGGTATTTAAACGCAACAACTCTGCGTATGTGTTCTTATACTTGAGGAGCCTGTTTTTCAATGCAGAGATTTATAACAGCGGCTATATATATATATATAACAACAGCTATGAGAAAACAGTCCCCTCATGTTTCAAGTTCTTGCCACAGTAAGGCCATCATCTGCTTTAGCCCTCAAGTATCAAGTTTTAGTTGTTGCTTCCACTTGATACTGTTGCAGTCCCAATGAGAGTATAAGGACCTCTTTTACAGTAACCTCTCCTTTTTTTTTTTGAAAAAAAAAATCTTCCCAAAACATATAAAGAACAAAAAAAAACTATCAAGATCATACACTATGAGGTTCTTGATGGACTAAAGCATAGCTGCTATAATTAGTTGATCATACACTTCAGTTCACTGCCACAACAAAGTATAGCTGCTAATAAAGGATTTAGTTCATTGATGGGGGAGCAGCTCCTTGCATTCAAAGAGCAATCCCAAGAAGACATTATCCCAAGAAATTGGGGGAGCTGCTCCTTGCATTCAAAGAGCAATCCCAAACAAATAGTGGAGCTGCTCCTTGTCATCTTTAGTATGTGACCGTCTTATTAGTAAGTTTAAGACAACTACAAACGGTCTTATTTAAAGACATAAAAAAATAGTCTTATTTTATGTCTTTTTAAAGCTTTTTTTACGTAGTGCATTACTTATAACTCCACACAAAATATAAGATAGTAGAAATTTTATTTCTTTGAAAAGAGAAGTACATAACCGAACAGTACATTACATAATATTTCCACTACATTAGTTTCAGGAGTTTACACTAACGGCATATGTTTTAAACCGATTTGCCTGTGAACATATCCAGTTATTGGCTCGAATCACGGGTAAGCTTGAAATTAATTCAGGTTCATCTTCCATGGACATTTCTGAGAGCCCGAACCGAAAGATGAACTCTAAGGGGCCGTGAACCCACTGTGCATAATGCCAAAGATCTTTGATCGCTATTATTTCTAATATATTGCAACCAGTACGACCCTCTCACACCGCTATCATGGTGGTTGGAGGGGGTGGAAACCATAGGTCATCTCCTTCGTATTGGAGAGCACGTGCTTCACGGGCATGGAATGCACTTTCGATGAGATACATACCATAGAAATCATCGTCCAATTGGTATGCTGATTCTTTTAAACGACAATACTTACAAACTCTTTTAAGCATGAGACGCCCAGCCTCTGCCATTATTGTGTTGGGGATGGGATTCGGCATATTGTGGTGAGTTGGATGACCGTAAATCAAGATCACGACCATACTTATAGATAACTTATTTGGCCCCTATGTGTGTGTTGTCAAGTCATAGAGGTTACCATTACTCTACTTATGAGTATTGTACCATAGTTTCAGCTATGTCTGTATTGTCAACTCTTAGAGGCAAGCACCTACCAGTGAGATGGTTCAGGTCTATATACGTATTGTCCACTCACCATCGAATCTCGATCGTATTATTATATTAGATTGCTCTCGTAGAGAGAGTCTGTGATAAGAGAGACCCTCTTTTAGCCACGTGTGAGGTATGTGTTGTCAACTCACCGAAAGATAACTCATTTGGCCCTTGTGTGTGTGTTGTCAACTCATACAGTCTGCCATTACTCTAGTTATGAGTATTGACTATAGTTTCAACTATGTGTGTGTTATCAACTCCTAGAGGCTAGTACGTGTTCTCAAATCATACGCCAACTTGACGATTATTAACTCTTCTGCTACGTATATGTTGTCAACTCATAGAGGCTAGTCATAGTCTCTACCTAGTTCACAACTACGTAGAGACATAGAAGTTATTGTCCAACTCGTAGAGGCTAGCACCTGCCAGTGAGACGGTTTAGGTCTATATACATGTTGTCCACTCTTCATTGCATCTCGATAATATTATTATATTTGACTGCAGGGTATGTGTTGTCAACTCACCTAATGATAACTCATTTGACCCTTATGTGTGTATTGTCAAATCGTAGAGGCTAGTATGTGTTGTCAACTCATACGCCATTTCGGTGAATGATAACTCCTCCACTACATATGTGTTGTCAACTCATAGAGGCTAGTAATAGTCTCTACCTAGATCACAACTATATAATAAACACACATACAATACTTACTCATTACCTCTCAACCCCTTTTGTTCAACACCCCCTATACACATTCATGGCAACCCTACCGCAGAAGATCCCAGCAGAAGTACTTCTTGAAGCCGGTCGATTCATTCTGAATTGGGTCCGTAAATATTGCATCATGGATCAGGAGGCCTTCCCATTTAGCGATAATTTCTATGCCATGTATATCATCGAGGACATCTTTAAGCTTCACGAACCTTATTTATCTCCTTTTGAGGGAGATAATATGTGGTGTATTCCACCTTACAATACTCTAGAGCAAATAAACGAGCGACGCTTAGGGGCAATTAAGCTATTGGCAGTAAATGACCTTTCGACATATGCCCAATGGATTATGGGCAGATTTGAATTTGTATTTCGCATTGAATTCTTATTTATGTTTGGCCCGTCAATGTGGTCCTCCGACCAATCAGATGTAATTTCCCTACGTTCTTGTATTCGTGCAAAAATAAACCTACGTCGTGAAAATTGGTATAAGACATTTTGCGTTGATGCCACCCAATATTTCAACTGATTAGCAGACATGTATTTATAATATTTTCTATCTATATTGTATTAGGTCTCGAACCTCCCTATCTTCTACTATTTTCTACTCGAGTAAATTTCGTTTACCTTTTTATGCATATGTAATTTAAGACCATCACTAATATGTAGTTTCATTTGGATACTATCTTCTTAATTTAAGGGTTACCTCGGTTTGACTCCTATCAAATTGATTTACTTTGCATGTTGTCATATGAATGTAAGGGTTACCTTTGTTTGATGCTTATAAAAACCAAACTCTATCAGTACAGAGCATAAGTTGGCCGCCTCAATAGCATTAATATAACTCTGTGAGACCTCAAAGCCCACGTGACACTATTGCATCTGACACTGGAACCTCTGAACAAATAAATAATAGAAAATATCAAATTGTTATACGTTATTCTAGATAAACGAACGAGAGATAAAATGTATAACATATAGTAGAAGCAAATAAGAGTTCGTCAAGAAACTTTAAAGTGACTATGTAGACAATGTGTACTTGTGTAGGAAAAATATTACCTTTAGGGGGTCTTCTGCAACTCTTTTGGTTGTGACCAACCTCCCTACAATTGGCGCATCGCCGACATGCGACCACCTCACCGACACTCTTTTTTCTCAATTTTTTAGGTCGTCCTATTGGTACCCTTGGAACTGGTGGCATAACTATTCTTTTCTCCTTAGGTTCGACCTACTTATCAATATTCAGAGTGGCATGAATAATAGGCTCGTAAGTCTTGCGGTACCTATCCACCTTGAACTAATCCTGAACGTATAAATAGGGATTTGTGCAACAATTATTTATGGCTGCCAATGCATGTTTACACGGGACGCCCAAAATTTCAAATTGCTGATAAGAGCACGTGCGTTTTCCCAGATGCACGGTATTTCTAATATCTCCAACAATTAAAAATTCATCGAAATCAGAGGAAAATGTAGTATATGTGAACGACACTCTATCATTTTCTTTAAGAAACTCTTTGGTCTTTGGTGTCATAATTATGGTCCACTTTTCGCCCTCATTCCTTATATTGTAAAAATATTCCATCACCTTCTTATGCGTACTTTCTCTTAGACCAATGATCGATAGCTCCTTAGCATCTTTCAGTACATTATTGAGACATTTAGACCGTGATGTGGTCGTGTGTTCGTATCCCCCAATAGGAAAATGTGCTCTAGCCCAATGTTGTTTTCCAATCTGAACAATGTAGTCATACGCTCCTTCAGATATCTTCTGAATTTCACTCATTTCTTTATCAAATTCAATTTCAGTATACACGTAACATGCTTTCTTTGTGTGTTCTATTACAAGTTCATTCTTGTACATACTCCTCAAAATTTTCTCAATGTGATATAAATAATACCCATGCGAAGCATACCGAAAGACTTTTGGCATTGCTTGAGTAAGACTTTTTTGTCGATCACTTAGGATTACTGCGTGTGAATCGTATCCTATGATCTCTGCCAATCCATGTAAAAAATATTTCCAAGAACTACTATTCTTTGATTCCACTACGGCAAAACACAACGGAAATATCCTCTTTTTCCGATCAATGCCGATAGCTATGAGGAGTGAAGCTCTATACCTTCCGAATAAATGTGTACCATCAATCGAAATAAGTGGCTGCAAGTACTTCCTAAATGAATCAATGCATGGCCCAAATGCCCAAAAGATTCTCAAGAATGCATCGTCTTCCTTTGTCTATAGGTATATAAGGCATTGAGGATCCATGCATTTCAGTTCCACCATATATGATGGGAGCAATTTATAAGACTCCTTCCAACTACCTCTAATATCATTGTGGGCGATCTCTTTTGCACACCAAGCCCTCCGATATCCTGTATTGGTTTGAAATCGCGTTCTGACGTCACACATTATCTGCTTGGGAGTGTAGTTGCTATTTTCTTTTAGCTGGTCCTTCGCAATTGACGCCATCCAAATACTTGTAGCTTGACAATGGCTCTGTTGTCTATCTTGTGGCAACCCACAAGTATGCTCTAGAGTAAATATTTTAATTTTAAAATAATCGGAGTCTCTCATCTTCGAAGCACGTATACGCCAAGAGCATCCATCTTCACGACATCTAGCAGCAACAACCTTTCGATTAGTTTTGGTCGGTTTAATTTCGAAGTTCTCATGCATTGCAAATTCCCGCAAAGCATTATGGAATGATATCTTTCCAGTGAATATTTGGTTTAAATTGAGAACACCGTCTACGCCAGGAACACCGCTCACTTGTTGTGCCTCATCCACCACATATATGTCTTCAAAAATAGGAAGCATGTTGTTTGTGTTACAAACGTGGGATTCTGTAATATCAGTCACTCGATCATTGTGCCTTGGTTCGCTATCAGGAGGTGTACCTCTACTTTCTCTTCCGTCAAGTTCACCCCCCTACACTCACTACTGGTCTCTGCATTGACGGTCCATATGCTGACATCTATACTACCTGCCTTAGAGAGTGCAGTAACTTTCTCATTCCCAACTGTACTGATATTATATGCATTGCCCTCGAACACACCACACAGAGATGCGCTTATATTTTCGTTGGTTGGATCGATGGGGACATGCGCTAAAGGAGGGTCGACTTCATTTTCACTATCTGAAACACATGTCACACCAACATGCCTGTTGAAGGACGGATAATCAATTATCAACTTAATAAATTTAATTTACGAGATAATCTCAATACTATCGACTTAGTAGATTAAATTAACTTTCTATGCGAGGACGAAGTAGTAGTGGGCCGAGTAGTTATTGTTGCGATGAATGGGGATGAAAAAGTATGCTCTTTGTTCCTACATCAATGTAAATAAATTAAATTAATTTAACAAATACAATCCAACAAAGACATAAAGTATATAAGTGAACTAATTAATACCGATCATAAATATATTATGCACCTTCTAATATAAAGATTATTTAGGTGGGTGATGAGAGTTTGACATACAGTAGTCGATGCGCTTACAACTGTGTTATGTTGAGTCTCAAACTCCTCTGATAGGCATGTAACTGGAAGGGACTCGGTGCGTGTTAAGCCGTTAGAGAAATCAGTCAAAGGATAAGTATGACAATCATTGTCTTGTTTGAAATGAGCTTTTTGTACGTAAATACATATACTATACCCGACAAACTGTGGGTAATGCATCATCTCACGCATGTCATTATCGTCATCAAGGTCTATCACATACTTTTCTACCCCTACTTGTGGCATTACGTAGCTAAGCTTCAGTATTGTATCTTTGATCTGAATTTTTGTCACCTCATATATTTTGATAATTAAATCCTCTAAACTTATCTCTCTCTCTACAACCAATACTTTTCTTTTTTCGGCCTCGTACACCGGTTTAGTAGAGTCGGAATCATTTAACCGTCCATCATAAAAGCATAATAAGTAAACTTTATCTTCGGATGTAGCCATCGTTTACATCTACTAGCAATGATTGTGAAATAAATTTAAGTTAGACTAATCACTAGAGAGAGTCTAACTACATTAGAAATCATCAATAAGGATAACTAAACTTACAACGCAGACTGCACTAGGTGATCGCCAACTCCATATAAAGTATATTTTTCAACTCATAATACATTAAAGAATACTCAAGAATAGGTAGAGCACTTCTAGGTCAGTTTACGGTCACTTTAGGTCAGTTTGCGCCACCCTATGCCAGTTTACAGAGTAGACTGCACTAGGTGATCACCAAAATTGACATAAGATATTTTGAACTGACTTAGAAAAATTTCAAATTGACCTAGGGTAGTCTATCTCGTCCGTTTCTTAGTTTCAAACTGACATTGGTTAGTTTGAAACACCACCCTAGGTCATTTTACATCACAGACTGCATTAGGTGACCTCCAACTCCATAGAAAGTATATATTTCAATTCACAATGCATTGAGGAACACTCAACAATAAGTAGAACACTCCTAGGTCAGTTTACGATCACCCTAGGTCAGTTTGTGCCACTCTACGTCAGTTTGCGCCACCCTAGGCCAATATACAGAGTAAACTGCACTAAGTGATCACCAAAACTGACCTAGGGCATTTTAAACTGACCTAGGGTAGTTTCAAACTGACCCAGGGTAGTTTATATCACCCATTTCTCTGTTTCAAACTGCCCTAGGTCAGTTTGCGCCACTCTAGGTCAGTTTGTGCCACCCTAGGTCAGTTTACAGAGTAGATTGTACCAAGTGATCTCTAAAATTGACCTAGGATAGTTTCAAACTGACCCAGGGTAGTTTATTTCACCCATATCTTTGTTTCAAACTATCCTAGGTCAGTTTGCGCCACTCTAGGTCAGTTTGCGCCACCCTTGACCAGTTTACAGAGTAGACTGTACTAAGTGATTACCAAAACTGACCTAGGATAGTTTATATCACCCATATCTCTGTTTCAAATTGCCCTAGGTCAGTTTGCGCCACTCTAGGTTAGTTTGCGCCACCCTTGACCAGTTTACAGAGTAGACTGCACTAAGTGATCACCAAAATTGACCTAGGATAGTTTATATCACCCATTTCTCTGTTTCAAATTTCCCTAGGTCAGTTTGCGCCATTCTAGGTCAGTTTACGCCACCCTAGGTCAATTTACAGAGTAGACTGTACTAGGTGATCTCTAAAACTAGCCTAGGGTAGTTTCAAACTGACCCAGGGTAGTTTATTTCACCCATATCTCTGTTTCAAACTGTCCTAGGTCAGTTTGCACCACTCTGGGTCAGTTTGCGCCACCCTAGGCCAGTTTACAGAGTAGACTGCACTAGGTGATCACCAAAACTGACATACAGTATTTTGAACTGACTTAGGATAGTTTCAAATTGACCTAGGGTAGTCTATCTCGCCCATTTCTTAGTTTTAAACTGACATTGGTCAGTTTGCTATGCCACCCTAGGTCATTTTACAGCACAGATTGCACTAGGTGACCTCCAACTCCATAGAAAGTATATTTTTCAATTGAAAATGCATTGAGGAACACTCAACAATAGGTAAAATACTGCTAGGTCAGTTTACGATCACCCTAGGTCAGTTTGCGCCACTCTAGGTCCGTTTGTGCCACCCTAGGCCAACTTACAGAGTAGACTGCACTAGGTGATCACCAATACTGACCAAGGACATTTTAAACAGACCTAGGGTAGTTTTAAACTAACCCAATATAGTTTATCTCACCAATTTCTCTATTTCAAACTGCCCTAGGTCGGTTTGCGCCACCCTAGGTCAGTTTACAGAGTAGACTGCACTAGGTGATCCAACCATAACATGAAAAAATTGACCTAGGGTAGCTTATCTAGCCCATTTCTGATTTTGATGTGAATAAATAAAGAAGAAAAATAAGAGGGAGAGAGGCTTACTGTGAGAGAGAGAGAGAGACCCTACTGTTTTCTTTGTCGGGGAGGTTTGCACGAAGTTGGCGAGGTTTGCACAAAGAAGAAGGGGAACCAGTGTGAGAAAGAAAGGAAGAGAGGGAAAAGAGGGAATAGTGTAGGCTTAATACCCTTTATATATGAAGGGCATTTTAGTCTAAAAAACTAAAAGAGGCCTTGCTATGGTATTTCTAACTTAAGGGGTTCGATTGGGATTAATCAGGATAATGGGGGATTTTTTAGGAAAATTGTCCTTTTTTTTAAATGTTATTTAAATTGAGTTGTTTGGTTGCATGTATGGTGATCATTGCGTTGGGCCGGGCTCAGACCTTAAACGAACTGAATATAATTGGGACCCTCAGTGTTAAGCTCATAGCATCGATTACCAATCTGGCTGGGTTGGACCAGCCCATTTACTAATCGTACCTACCTTTGCCCATACTGGCCAATGGCGGGCCACGTTATGTAAATGGTCTAAATTGATCTGGTCATGCTTTGTGAGAAATTCAATTTCAGCCACTTAAAATGTTGAAATGGTTTCCTCCTAAAATGATTTGGTGTATGGAAATTCAATTTTCATGTGGGACCGACTTAATTTCATTTCCATCTCCTTACATAGCTATCAAACAATAACAATTTGGAAACTAAATTTCATTTCCTCTTATGAAATTACATTTCCAAGTTATCAAACAAGGCCTTAACCGCATAGAGACAATTTAGATGCAGCATCTCATTAACAAATCGACTACATGATCAGCTTCTCTTTATGATAGTTTCAAGATTTTATCAATGGTCAATGGACTAATATCTAAAGAATATTACTCATATCCTTCAGCTACAGCATTATCCAAAAAATCATTGACCATGGTAGGACCCTTAGTCCGTTGAATAGGCTTCAGCTCTACTTATAATGGCTGTAGTCCCTTTCTTTGTTGAATAGGAAAATAGGACTGGAGAAAGCCAATCTTCCCTCGATTGAGATTCGTAAGATATCATAAAAGTGGCTCGAGTGCAACATTTGATGTACGCCCATAATCATATCCCTTTTAGGGATACGTGGCACATAGAATCAAAATATCGTTTGATGGTACCCCCATGATCTCAAGATCTATTATGTTGAAGGTTTGGATGAAAAATGATCTCTATCGTGCGATTCAAAGCAGTCTCAACTCGAGTTTCATGTGATTAAACTGTTGACTGCTTGAAATAGACGGTAGATATCATTGTCCTACTATTAGATGGTATGATTTTGATTTCTCATGGCTGACCTTCCAAAAAGTGATTCAAGTTCCACATTTGATGTACATGATTAAAAATGATCTCCATCGTCTAATTCAAAGTAGTCTCAACTTAGGTTTCACAAAGTTAAACAGTTGACTGCTTTGGATTAGACGGTGGTGAACATTTTTTAGCCTCAATCTTCACTTACTATCCTATTCTCTTAAGGCCCCTTTGTAGAATAGTTATTGGATTAGAGACATGTCTAATCCAAGGGTTATTCTTGAGGAGAACAAACACAATTCATGTGTTTTACAGAGGGTGAATTAGGGCTTGACATTTGTCATATGTTGTGACTACTCTTTTTTCTCTCTAGAATAATTTTTGGATGGTGGACATTTGTCACTTACAAAGGCTATTCTTGAAGGAAATTACATAAATCCTTGTGAATTTTAAAGGCCCAATTGAGGCTTGACAAATGTTTCATATTTGGCAAACTTCAATTAACTCATTATTTTTTTTTTAACCTAAATTTGTCATTTGCCTATAAATAGAGGGGCCTTCTTCTCCTCTTATTAGAATTTTAAAATCTTTAAAGAAACTTTGCCCTAACTCCACCATAGCCATCTCCTACCTATTCCGAAACCATTCATTCATCTCAAGTCAAGTACCGGTCAAGATCAAGATCCCAAATTCACTATTTCTATTTTGCCTTTCTTATTTTCTTTTATTTTTCATTAGAGCTTATTTTTGCCCCATTGTTAAGTACTCATCCCTCGAAATTATCGTTGAATTGGACTTTAACATTGTGGAACATTGACTTCCTAGTCGTTACTCGGCCCAAAAATAAATCTTTAGATAATGACAATATAGTAAAAAGGTAATATTTGGATTCCACATTGCAAACTTCTTGAAAAGTGATCCATGAACCATATTTGATATAGGCCCATGATCATGTTCATAATTAGATGCACACAAAATATGACTATCTGATTGTAGGATCGTGAAGAAAGTTAAGATGCCTATTGCTTACGGGATTTAGATCGTGATGCAAATTGTCAATTATAATAATTATATAAACGTATACTTAAGGAGATATAAGATTTTTAAGGAAATATAGATAATTATAGAATGTTTTTGGTTGAAAATATAAGAAAATTAAGGGTATATGGGGTATTTTAGGGGTAAATACGGTATAGAGGGGTATTTTGTTCCTAAAGTGTGAAAACAATAAAATTGATAAAAATTAAGGGGTCATTCGTGCTTTTATATAGTAGTAAGGATTTGTGTAGGTTTTAGTCCGAATATGAGGAGTTCAAAAACCATGCGGTCGTGTTACATATTGTTGAGATATTCCTGGGTTTACCCACTAGGGGTTGTCGCAGTTGGTTGACAACTTTGTTGTGTTACCAAAGGTCGTGGATTCGAGTGTTAGTGGCTCCCTCATCCGATAAACGGATGCCTTGTAAGTGTGTAAATATCGAAATACTCGTGGCATGGTGGGGGCAATGGCATCCCTTAGGGAATAGTTCAAGCATAAGCTTAGTATATCCTAAGTTATCAAAAAAAAAATAAAAAATCTTCTTGGGTCAAAATTTGACCATTCAAACAAAAATAAATAAATAATTACCTATATTTGACCATTCGAATGGCTACCATAAGCCAAAACAAATGCTGGATCATCGAAAGAGACCCTGCTAGCTAGCATTCCATGTTCTAAGTCTAGGAGCCCTATAGCAGGGTATTACTAAGGAAAAAAAAAAAAACTGCTGAAGTTAGTCCCACTTGGGACAAATTTATCATGTTATTAGAGAAGACTTTTCTCCGCTCCATATCACCCAATTCATTCCTCCACGTGATTTGGTTCAGTCCGACCAACACGTGCGAGGACGTTCTGAGTTACCGTTTATCATTCTCTTAAAAGTGATTCTTTTATATTGTGGATTCATTGGAGGATCTAAACTATGTGATCTCTGCATTCTAAAATAAATGGTCGTTTATATTATATTTTTATGGTCAATTAAAGTGCATCAATTGGACGTTTAGAATTTTCTAATAGGTAGAATTTATTTATTTATTTATTTTTTTGGGGGAAGGGGAATGTATTAATGAAGGGCTGCTAGTTGAATTACTTAGATTTAAGAAACGTACCCATGATAATGGACTGTCATGTGACCTTCTATGTCATTTAAAGGGTCATTGGAGTCAACCTCTTTTGTAATTTAATATCTCCTTCTAAGTTACGGTTTGGGCCAAATCATGACCCGTCAGGTTGGTTCAGGGTGAAATCCCAACTAAGGCTTTCAATGGGCCGGGCTAGAGTTAAAACCAGCCCCGGCCCTAATAGTATGGGCCGGGTCCAGGCTAGATTGCAGGTTTTCTTAGCTAAAATTCTTTTCATTCAAATTTGTCTAGGTAAATTTTTTTTGCTAACTCTCTTAAAACCAAAACTGAGAATTTTTTTTAGTTCAAATTTTTTGTAACTTCAGTTAAACAGACAAGAAAAAAAAGAATAGCTTTTCTATAATAGGCTAGTAGTTTTGGTGGTATTTTACTAAACTGCACCAAAGATTAAACACTCCAACTTAGTCTCAGTTCGTTTGAGTGACACCTATTATATAAGTATAATCTTTAATTTAGTATTATATATTTATACATATGAAAACATGTCCTGAGTGAGTGTTTCCTAATCCAAACTCGGCCCAGCTTAACCAGAACTGGATCATGCATAGTCTGGTTGGGTCCCTGGCCTTAAATACACACCAAAAAAACATGCTATGTTTAGGCCAGGTTCAGGCTGAAATCTGGGCCAGCCCGGTCTGTTTAGAGGTCTAATCTCCGACCCTTTTAATAATCAGGGCAAGTTTAGGTCCTGGGCCCCAATGGGCCATTATACTCAAGCCTACATGCTAACATCAACATCTTGACTATTATAACTAGTAGTTAACCTCTGCCATGCAAGGGAGTTTTCAAAGGAGAAAATCTATGCCATACAAATACACTTGTGGGTAAAATTAGCCTCCACTTTTGGTGCTCGTATATATATAGCTATCCACTGCTTGGGTATAGCTATAGTATACGGTATCTGTCCGACCATTGGAGCAATACGTATCAACCCGTATTAATATTCACAATGCCGATACTATTTTAAAGCACTAGCTGGTTCAATTAATCTCTAGGTTGGTCTAAATAAACTATTTATCTCAGCTTACAGTTACACGCTGTTATTGATTTATTGTTCCAAGAAAATTTCTCATTGGTTTTATTACTGTATTGTTGTTGATCTGAAATTTCAGCACAGTATTCAACGGTAAGAATATTGAAATGGGGAAATCGTTACATGGAAGGAGATTAAAATGATTGGTGAAGGGATAACTTACAAAGTGGTATGTTTCGTGTTTGTTATTTCATATTGCATTTACAAAATTACTATAATATATATTTAATATAATTGTTTGGTTTCTGCAGATACTAGAATGCATCAAACCGATTGTTTATATATGTTGTAGAACCATTTTTTGGAGGTTACTATTATCTAGTTTTTGAGCTCATGAAATATGACTTTTGGATAGTGATGAGGTGAAAAATACAGGGCCAGTACAATGAATCACTTCAACATCCCTTTCTCTTTGATCCGTTACCTACTGATCCAAAGAGATTTGGACTTCAGATTCTCTACTCTCAATTGGTTCTTGTACTTAGTATAACTTCTCTTCAAAATCATAATTCCTTCTCTCATCAATAGAGATTAAGAATCTCATTATACAGTAGTCGGTTACAATTATGTATTTAATTATGATTAATCACTGACCGTTACGTAATTAAAGAGGGCCGTTTCTCCTTGAACATTGATGGTATATCTGAGCAGCCTATATATATAGGCTTAAAATCTCATTTATATATATATATATATATATATATATATATATATATGCAATGTGTGATGATAACACTACAATGGATCCAAGGGCACTAAAGCCATGGATCAGGTAGTAAATGCTCGAGGGAAATTGACAATGAATCAAGGCGATCACCAACCTAGCGGCACTTCTCTCAGCGATCATATGACGGTACTCAATATGATGATCAAGCATCATTGATGATTCATCGTGTGAAGCGAAGATTTCAAAATCATTGCAATTGCCTCTCCGTCAGATATCTCGCCCCAACAGGGAAGATGATGAGGTACCATTTATCAGTTTTTAATAACATCATTTTATCAGTTTTCAATAAAATATAAGTGCTGTTAACAAACAACTAATGCCCGTATCATCAGTTACAAGAGGCAATCTGGTAAAGGGAATTTTTTTAATTCCCTTTAGAGAAGAAATAGGAAGATGAATAGTCTTCCTTAACAGGCTTTAATTTTCCAGTTGACAAGGGTATAGAATTGGTGAATTTCTATGCATGCAAACTTTTTTTTAAGTTGCAAGTGTAAAAGATTTCTATGCATGCAACTTGCCAAGTGTAACTTTTAAGCCACACCTGTCGTTAAAGGTAAGCACAAACGTTTGAGATGTATATCGATTCCTCTTATAAGTAGTGGGGTAAGTATGATTTTATATGCAAGCATATATATCAAAGGGATAATTATGTTTCAATGGTTTTAAAAGAAAGGGAATTTTTGTTTTTGTTTTATATATATAGCACCAAATACTCATATTAATCGTTTCATTTTAAGAAATTTGATGGATCGAAAAGTGACAAATTAGTCTCTTTTGCTTCATTGGTGAATATTAGAGGACATTTCCATAAAGGGAGTTATATCAAATTAATTACTCCTTAATTTTTTCGTCATTATTTATTTTATTTTATTTTATTTTTTGATCGGTAAAAATTTATAATTGCATTAAAAAAACAGTGAGACATTGAAAGAAACAAGAACCATCCACCCCGACCAAAGGGGGCTCGCGGCCACAAATTGATCGGCAAGCAAGAAAACACATCTAAAAAAGGATACATTTTTTTTCGCCATTATGGCCATCAATAGAAGAAATATTGTAGGAAAGTTGCCAACAAGAGTGGAGGAGTCACCTTGGGTCAGTGGATTTAAATTTGCAAGCTGGCTTTATAAATGGAATGATTTACACCAATTTTATTACACCAATTTTATGGTATTTGATTTAATTTTATGAAAACATTCAAATTGACTTATGCAATCGGGTATTGGACATGTTCATGACGGGGAAATCCGCTTTGCGTGCAAAACCTTATGACATTTGAGATTTAATATGAGATAAATGATGGGTAAATAGCCTCATAGCCTGCATATTTAAGTCTCGCTAAAATCGTTTGTACTTTCTTGATGGATTATTCCAATGGTTAAAACAAATACTTTGTGATTTGGCATTTATGGCCAAGTGGGAGATATTGGTATATGGCCACAAATGTATTATCCTACAATTACAAAATTACAATAAGCACTTTATTGTGTGTTGATTAATGTATACGTCCGCTACACATAAGGTGATTAAGAGGGAGATTAAGGCCTCTTAATGAAAAATCCATTGATTACATTGCTTGCTTATATAACCAATGCTCAAGCATTATATATAGCTTGTTGGACTTAGGGACGCCTAAGTCTATTGATTCTAAAGCACTTGAAATTTTATCATGATTGATTAAATCTGCTTTTAGTGTGTAAATATCCATGAGCAAAGATGTTTTTTTATTCTAAATTAATGTATAGGTTTGTACAATGGTGGAAGATAGTGTACAAAAATGATTTGATGTACACAAACTACTTACTAATGTAGTGTATAAGATCCCATAATTAGAAAATTTTGTCATGATGGGTAAATCCGTTTTGGCATGCAAATCCTCATGACTGGGATAATTTTTATCGTGATGGGAAAATCTGCCTTGGTGTGTAAAATCTCACCGCTGAAATAAGTTTTATCATGATGGGTAAATCCTCTTTAGCGTGTAAAACCTCATGACCGTGATATGTCTTGTTGTGATGGGTAAATTTGCTTTTGGCATATAAAACCTCATGATCGATAAAACATGGTAAATCCTACATTAACATAAGACGTTATGACATATTGATTCGGTGATGCGGGAACTTACTAAATTGCAATTTAGTAAGTTCCCGCATCAAATTACCATCAGAGTATCAGTTTAGTTTTAGGGTTTTAGTGTTCATATAGGTTTTAGGTTTTTTTTTTAATTTTTTTAAGTTTTAAAAAAAATATATCATTATTTCCGATCTGTCTGGCTTTTGTTTGAAAATTTTTCGTTTGACTTTTGTCTGAAATTTTCCGTCTAGCTTTTGTCTATAAATTTTTATCAAACTTTTGTCTAAAATTTTACGTCTAGCTTTTGTCTGAGTTTTTTATTTTTATTAATTTTATTTTTAAGTTTTGTCTAAATTTAGTCAAGTCTTTGTCTAAAATTTCCTTGCATCATCATGAATCCCAACAAGGTAGAAGCCTTGAGTAAAGACCTGACCGCCCGGATGGATGAATACCACAATCAGGTGCAACGACAGTTGCAAGATCTACAAACCCGGCATGACACTTTAGAAACCCGCATGGAAGAAATTAATGAATTAATTACCGAAAACCCCAATAGAGTCATCACCCATGACTATAGGAGGGAAGTTCCTCATCGTCGCGAAATCCACACCGAACAGGACCATAAAATCATGAAATTAGTAAAAATGGATGCCCCTACTTTTGACGGGAAAAGACAATCTAAAGTCTTTCTCGAGTGGGTCACCGATATGGAAAACTACTTCAAGTGGTACTCCATGTCCGAAGAGCGAAAGGTCCGCTTTGCAAAGGCCAAACTTATAGGCCAAGCTTGACTTTATTGGATGGGTCTAGAGCGCCGAAGACAGTCCAACGGTCTTACTCCCATTTCCACTTGAGAAGAGATGAAGGACCAGTTGAGCGATAAATATGTTCCTCTATCCTACGAGGAACACATTCTTGATCAGTGACATTCATTGCGTCAAGGAAATTCATCGGTCACTGAATACATCGATAAATTCGAAGAACTAAAGACCCAGGCCGATGTGACTGAACCGAAAAAGGTTACCCTATCTCGATTTCGAATGGGCCTTCACTGAGAACTGCAAAGGGAACTTATTTCGTACCCTGTTGATAATCTAGACGAATGTTTCTCTAGAGTCGAAGAGCTAGGGAGATACCTCAAAACTAGTACTCCATCTAGTTATAAGTCTAGTTATCGGTTCAATGCTCCTGAGTCAAAGCCCAACATGAGTGCCCCGTCTACTAGGTCCAACCCCGTTACTACACCGGTAACTCAAGTTGAGAGATTGACAAAGAAAATTCTTAAAAGGACTATGTTGCTGAAAATCAGAGAACACTCTAGAAGTGCATCAACCATTAAAAAGAAGGAGGAATAAAATTAGGAGTTAGAGTTATAATAGGATACTTTTATTTTTAATAGTTTCTTTTATTAGAATTAGAGACTGACCCCTTATGATCTATAAATAGGAGGGCCTGGTCTAGGAATAATCATCGAAGAAATTCTCTTCATCAATTGACTACTGAGATTGAGTTTTCTTTTGATCAATTTAGAGTAGATTTTTATTTCTTTATAGATTAGATATCAAAATTTTCTCAAGAGCAATTAACACCTGTAATTGGGAGCTGAAGATTAGAGCAGATATCTGTAGTTTCTTAGAAGCAATTGACGATTGCTGCTGAGGGGTGAAAGATATAATTTTATTACTTTCTAGTTTAGATTTCCTGCTTTATAAATATCTTCAGATTTTAATTTGAATTGACGACTCAGGTTGGAATTTGCAGATTAATGTAACGGTTTTATTTTTCCATCTTCAATTTTCTAAAATTTGATTGTCGCCCAAGTTTTAGGAGATTGTAGATTAGATTAAATATGTATTGATAAGATTTTAGTATTGATTGATGCCCAATGCTAGAAAACTTGATATATTGTGTAATGGTACTATTTAATTTTATAAATATCCAATAGCTGAAAATTGTGATTGACGACCATAATCTGAAGTAGGAGGATCTAGGATTTATTTTATACAATTTAGATTTAAAATAATTATTTATTCATATTTCTTTAGTAGCTTAGGAATTTAAAAGATAAATATAAGTTTTCAAAAACTTAAATAAAAAAATATATAACCTATTTTCATGGGAACGATCCTATACTAGCTCTACAATTTCTATTGTGTGCTTGTAATAGGTTAAGACTTAATTAGATACACATAATAAGCCGATCATTCTTCTCACAAGTCAAATACTTTTTCTGGGAGGATCCTTACCTTTATAAATATTGTACAGACCAGGTGATCATAAAATGTGTCCCTGAAAGTGAAATCTACAGTATTTTAACCATGTGTCATGAAAATGCCTGTGGGAGTCACTTTGGAGGGAAAAAGACAGCAGTCAAAGTGTTACAGTGTGGTTTCTACAAGCCATCCTTGTTTAAGGATGCTTTTGAATACTGCAAAACCTACTTGAGATGTCAAAGAATGAGTGGCATATCAAAAAGGGATTCAATGCGATTGCAACCCATCCTTGTTGTTGAACTATTTGATGTCTGGGGGATAGATTTCATGGGTCCCTTCCCTCCTTTAATGAGCTTTAATTTCATCCTTGTGGTTGTTGATTATGTTTCCAAATGGGTGAAAGCTATTACCACTAGGACAAATGATCACAAAGTTGTCCTCAAGTTTGTAAAAGAAAATATATTCTCTAGATTTGGCACCCCTAGAGTCATCATCAATGATGGGGGAAGCCATTTCTGTAACAGATATTTTGAGAGCTTACTCAAAAAGTATGTTGTTACACAGGATTGTCACTCCATACCACCTACAGAATAGTGGGCAGGTGGAGATTTCTAATAGAAAAATCAAGCATATCCTGGAGAAAATAGTCAGGACAGATAGGAAGGATTGGCCATTGAAATTGACTGATGCTTTGTGGGCTTATAGGACAGTCTATAAGACCCCTATAGGGATGTCGTCATTTAGACTGATTTATGGCAAAACTTGTCATCTCCCAGTGGAGTTAGAGCACAGGGCCTATTGAGTCATTAAAAGTTTAAATATGGATCTAACTGCTATTGGATTAAACAGGAAATTACAGCTGTCTGAGCTGGAAGAACTAAGGTTGGATGCCTATTCCAATGCCAAAATTTACAAGGAGAAAGCCAAGGCCTTCTTTAGCAAGAACCTTCTGAGGAAGGAATTTACTGATAGAGCTAAGGTATGACTTTTTAACTTAAAGCTCAAGTTCTTTCCAAGAAAATTAAGATCCAAATGGGATGGGCCATGTATTATAATTCATGCATTCCCATCTGGTGCGGTTGAGATCATGGACCCCACTTCTGGAAGGGTCATAAAAGTAAATGATCAGAGGCTCAAACTTTGTATTGAGAATATTCTGGAGCCCTCTGAAACCATACACTTGCAAGAACCTCCCACTGTTGAGTGATCTCCAGCATGCATCATATGTATCATAGCTATGGTTTGTGTTTTGATTTTCTATAAATATTGCTCTTTTTGTGGTCTGTGTTAAAAAATTTGGGTGTGTGCACTTTTATGATCTGCTGTTATATGTGGATGTTTGTGTTTAGCACTATAAAGCATTGATCTTTAATGTATGAGAGTGTGCTTGTCGGCACAAGAGTGAATTGTGTGTTTTTTTAGCCTTCTCAAGAGGATCAGGAGCCTTCAGGCATCCTCTCGAGACATTTCATATGTGTACTTAACTTTCTTGAGAGGTTTTGGCCCTGCAAAAGAACCTCTCGAGCCAGTTCACTTGAAGCAAATACAAGCCTCGACAGGCTATTATGCATAAATGGCATTTGCTCGAGATCCTGTCGAGCTATTTGTGCTGAAAGTCCCAGCCTCTCGAGTCCAATGCTCGAAGGCCCCAAGAGTGGTGGTCAAAATAAATGTTATAAGTGTCACGACATCGGGCATTTTACAGCACAATGCCCATCCCGAAATTTGTTCATAGCTGAGGACACTGAAAATGAGCATGATGAAGGTACTGTTGAAGTGTACGAGCCTGTGTCGTTCCCTACTGATGAAGAAGATTGTGTAGGGGAACGAACAATGACGTGTCTTAGGGATGCCTCCTATCCCATTGGGGAGAATAATACCTCGCTGGTTCTTGTGGTTAGATGTGCTCTAGCCCAATTGAAAGAGAGTGATGATTGGCGACGAGATAATATCTTTTATACCATAGCCACGTGTGGAATGAAAGCCTGTCGAGTCCTTGTTGACAATGAAAGTTAACCAATGTGGTTTCTGAAAGTACAATTTCTCGTTTAGGGCTCACGCCCGTAGCTCACC
The DNA here is from genome assembly GCA_021018995.1 of Chloranthus sessilifolius. Lineage (NCBI taxonomy): Eukaryota > Viridiplantae > Streptophyta > Magnoliopsida > Chloranthales > Chloranthaceae > Chloranthus > Chloranthus sessilifolius. The sequence goes on from CM037585.1 coordinate 10,636,401, forward strand.
CACGACCCTATAAGATTGCTTAGGTTAATTCATCATCCATTCCTGTTTCACAAAGGTGTCAGGTTCCTATACAATTTGGATCGTATAAGGACACCTTGTGGTGCAATGTTGTGTCCATGGATGTAGGGCATATCATCCTTGGGAGGCCTTGGTTGTATGACATGGATGTTACACTATTCAGTCAATTGAACGTGTGTTCCTTCACTCACAAAGGTCAAAAAATACAACTTAATCAGTTACCTCCAATGGCACCCACAGTGAAGTCGACAAAGTCAAGTGATAAAGGCCTATTAGAGAGAGAGAAGACATCTAAGGCCGTTCACATCGTTAGCCCTCTTGAGTTTGAACGAGGCGCTAAGATAAAGGACATCGTCTATGTCCTTGTCATAGTTGAAAAGTCCAAAGAATCAGGCGTTGAGGTTCTAAAAGAGGTCAAACCAATCTTGAGTGAGTTTGCTGATGTCTTTCCCGAAGATCTTCCAAATGAATTACCACCTCTACGGGACATCTAACACGCCATCAATTTAGTCCCTAGAGCTACCTTACCCAACTTGCCCCACTATCGTATGAATCCATACGAACACTTGGAGTTAAAAAGGCAAGTTGATGAGCTTCTCCAAAAGGAGTTCATAAAGGAAAGCTTAAGTCCTTGTGCCATGCTAGCGCTGCTCACACCCAAGAAAGACGGAACTTGGAGGATGTGTGTGGATAGTCACGCGATTAATAAGATCATGGTGAAGTATCGGTTCCCGATACTAAGATTGAACGATATGTTAGACATGATGGTAGGTGCCACAATTTTTTTGAAGATCGATTTAAAGAGTGGGTACCATCAAATCCGAGTTCATCCCGAGGACGAATGGAAAACTATCTTCAAAACTAAAGATGGTTTGTATGAATGGTTTGTCATGTATTTTGGGCTTTCGAACGCCTCAAGTATATTTATGCATATCATGACGCAAGTGTTACGACCTTTCATCGGCAAGTTCCTTGTGGTTTATTTTGACGACATCCTCATCTACAGCCACAACAAGGAACAACACTTGGATCATTTAAGGAAAGTTTGTGTGACTCTCCGAGGAGAGAAGTTGTACGCAAACCTGCAGAAGTGCACATTCATGTCACATCGCGTTGTCTTCTTAGGGTTTGTCGTGACCTCTGATGGAATGACTGCAGATCCCGAAAAGGTCACAGCTATCGTTGAATGGCCCGAACCTCAAAATATTCATGAAGTTCGTAGCTTCTATGGGTTAGCCACATTTTACAGGTGGTTCATCCGTAACTTCAGTACGGTAACTTCCCCTATCACTGATTGCATCAGAAAGGGAGAGTTTAAATGGACTCCTGCTGCGGCTAAGGCTTTGAAGGAAATTAAGTCTCGAATGACGAAAGCTCCTGTCATGCACCTTCCTAACTTCTCTATGGTCTTTGAAGTTGCGTGTGACGCATCGGGCGTAGGTATCAAAGGAGTATTGAGCCAAGAGGGCCATCCGATAGCTTATTTCAGTAAAAAGATAAATGCGGCCAAGCAGAAGTACTCGACCTATGACAAAGAATTCTATGCGGTAGTCTAATCCCTTAAATATTGGAAATACTATCTACTACCACATGAATTCGTCTTGTTCTCGGACCACAAAGCCCTTCGATTTTTGAATTCTCAAAAGAAGTTAAACCCATGACATGCGAAATGGGTTGAACAACTTCAAGGGTTTACCTTCGTGCTGAAACATAGGGCCGGTGTGGAGAATCGAGTGGCGGATGCGCTTAGCCGTAGAATGGCGACGTTGCACTCATTAAGTGTTGAGATAACCGGATTCGAACGCCTCGTGGAGGATTACCCCACATGTCCAGATTTTGGCGAAGAGTATGCCTCACTTGTGAGTGGACAACCTATCAGAGGGAGTAAATATATCCTACAGGATAGGTATTTGTTCTTGAAACATTGATTGTGTATTCTCCGCACTTCTTTGCGAGACTTTCTCATTTGGGAATTACACGCCGGAGGGGTTGCTGGCCATTTTGGTCGCAATAAAACTGTCGCATTGGTTGAAGACTGATTTTATTAGCCCAATCTCACCAGAGATGTTGCCAAAATTATCAGTCAGTGTCGTGTTTGCCAGTTGGTAAAGCAAAAGAGGCAGAACACGAGATTATATACACCTTTACCGGTGCCACACACCCCGTGGCAAGACCTATCAATGGAATTCATGTTAGGACTCCCTAAAACCCTCCAAAAGCATGAGTCAGTGTTTGTTGTTGTGGACCGTTTCTCTAAGATGGCCCACTTCATTGTGTGTGCAAAGACCTCCGATGCTAGTCACATTGCTACCCTGTTCTTTAATGAGGTCGTTCGTCTACACGGTTTGCCTAAGACGATAGTGTCTGACCATGACTTTAAATTTGTCAGTTATATTTGGAAGACACTATGGAACAAAATGGGGACTCGACTATAATTTTCATCTGCTTATCATTCCCAAATTGACGGGCAAACCGAGGTTGTCAATAGGAGTTTAGGAAATCTATTAAGGTGTCTAGTGGGCGAGCACATTAGGAGTTGGGATTCCATCTTACCTGTTGCTGTGTTTGCATATAAAAATTCGGTTAATAGAACCACAGACATGAGTCCGTTCCAAATCGTGCATGGGTATAAACCTAGAACACCATTAGATCTCATTCCAATGTCCATTCATCATCGGTCATCAGAGTTTGCAGCGACATTTGCGCATCACATTCATGAGTTGCATGCTGAGATAAAAAAAGAATTAATTTAAAGAATGAAAAATACAAGTTCTCTGCAGATTCTCATAGAAGGTTCAAAGAATTTCAAGAAGATGATTTTGTGATGGTTCAGAATGGACCCGAGCGAATCCCACAAGGAGTTGTAAAGAAGTTACAAGCTCGTGGTGCTGGACCCTATCAGATCTTGAAGCGTGCCGGTTCTAATGTTTACATCCTAGATCTTCCGCCGGAATTAGGGATTAGCACGACTTTCAATGTGGAGGACCTTGTTCCATTCTATGGCCCTTCAATCATCCCTGAGCCTTCTACATCCGATGATCCAATTATTCTCCTTACCACACCGTTACCCCCACCTACTCTGCAAATCCGTGAGATCATCGAAGATGTGCTGGAAGATCAGATTGTATCCACCAATCATGGGAGACTTTAGAAGTACTTGGTCAAGTGGAAGAACAAAGCCGACACAGAGAATACTTGGATTACACAGGAGGAATTTCAGCAGCTTGATCCGAATCTTTTAGACCTTTATCACAACCAGCATTCATCGGGGATGAATTCGTCTAACCCGGGGAGAGTTGATGGGGACATCCGATTCAAGCACCCTCCCATAACATATCGGAGGCGAAAGAAGAAATGTAACTTATGTTTGGCTTATTTTGAAGTGTCAAACGAAGTCGGATTGATGTGAAATTGGTCATATTTGAAAACTTATCGAAGAATCCTAATTGAATTAGGATTAGTCTCTTTTATTATTTTATTTTAGAAAGTAAGAGTTGTTTCTTTTATTAGAAATATGATTAGTTTTCTTATTGTTTAGGACTTTATTATTTTAGAAGAATTAGGATATTTCTTTTATTTGAATTAGGAATTAGAGTTATACTAGGATTTCTAATTTTATGCATTGATTAGCCTATTTAGGATTATAAACACTTTTATTATTAGTTTTTGGTTAATGAAAATTGCTTATGTAAAATTAAGAGTTCTAAACTTTCGTGAGGGTGTGATTCTCTCAAAACGGAGAGTGATTCTTCGATTTACGCTTGCGGTTTGGTGCGATGCCAACTCTTCTTTCATCTCTATCTTCTTTAGATTTATGGTTTGCGTAAGTAGCGTAATCATAATTATTTTATTGATCTTATAAAAGCTCTAAATCAATATTTTATTCATCATTAATTTTATTAGTCTTTTATTTTTGTTTGGTATCGAGAGAACCCGCTTGCGAGTTCGTTCGACGCCTTAAAACTATCGGAGATCTAGCCGTTCATAAGAACCCTAGTCTTCTAGATCCGCGATAGGGAACGTATACGAAAGTAACACTATTTTGGGCCGAAATTAAATCACCTAATTGAATTTCTAGAATTTTTCGTGACAATTTATTATGAGAAATTGTTATTTCAATTGATTAAATTAATTTTAATCTTAAACTCAGCCCCAAAATTGTAATTTAGTAAGTTCCCGCATTATTCGGCCTCAATAGCCGAGTGGGAGATGTTGGTATATGTGGCCATATGACCTCATCAATAGAGATTAAGAATCTCATTATACATTAGTCGATTATAACTATGTATTTAATTGTGATTAATCACTGACCGTTACGGGATCATTTTATACCTCATCAATAGAGAAAAATAATATATGATACAAAAGACGGGATCATTTTATACCAAATTTTGTAAAGGTTTAGCTTCTCCTCTAAGTAACTCTAGCATAATCTTATCTCTAAAGTAAGGCATATAGCATTAGTCAAAATCGAAACTAAGCCCACGGGATGCGTAGTCAATGTACTTTATCATAAAGACTCCGCAATCAAAGTAATTTGTTTAATGCGGGATAGCAATTGGTCTACTAAACGGCCAATCTCTGACGTCGATGGTGTCGTCGCCTTATTGACCTAGGATCTTTAAAAGAACGTTTTTCTGTATTTAAGAACACTCAAATTTTATTAAGTTGACATACAACAATAAAGATCTAGAGTTGAATGATATACATACCAATGTGTTTACAATATTCGGACAATGGACACAATCACTTTGTCCACTAGACGAGTTTAAATACTCAATTTTTCTCTCTTTCATGTATAATATGAACAAAGACCAGTGATAGTCTCTATTGACAGAAAGGTAAACCTGTTAAGTGGAGCCATATTTTAGTTAAGACGAGTGGCAAACTCTAGCAATATTACAAGTACGAAAGAAGCACATAAAATTTATCCAATTACCTTTTCACATTCGCTTATTTTATATCCTAGTGTCTGGGGTAAAGTCCAAGCGATAAGGTTTTTATTCGTATCAACTTCGTCTTTCGCCAACAATTCTTTCAGTTTTCGTCTAAACAAAATATGAAATGGGTTTAGGAGATAATTACAAATTGTAGGAAGTGAAAATGAAAAATTAAACTCTTACGAGAAAATAAGTTGAGAAGAAATGACTCTTTATAAATTTATTTTTATGATCGTTCTCTTGTTTCTTTATCAAGATAAAGTATGCGTCAATTGCCTATAAAAATAAAGTCGCATATCACCCTAATGGATACCAATAAAGATATATACTTTCCAAAAAAATAGGATCATCAGACTGACTGACATCAGACACCTATGGATATCGGACAAACGGCTCTATGAATATAAGCATGTGTGCCTTTTAAAATATTGGCCTTACCTCACTGTCAACCCAATTAGTACCGTAAATTGAGAATAAGTTCTTCGCCATGATGGATAGCCTATCAGTCACGTGAATCTCATATCTATAAACCCACATAGGTTGTTAAGAGAAGAATTAAATTAAGTTAACTATAAGTCAATAACTTTCAAAGGAGCGAAACCCTACTCCACGGGGCCATCATTAAGAGCTTTATCTATATCATATTTATCATTCTGTGTTAGTAGTTTTATAGGCCAGTGGAAATCGTCTTAGTCCTTCTGTGGATAAAGAAAACATACAAATTAATAAATATTAAATTAAATTGAATATATGTATTTGAACCTTTACATTAGCTAATTGACTATTCACCTTCAGCTCACCCTTTGGAGGTGGTCTCTTAGTTGTATTTCTCACACCAGTCCTTCTTTGTGACCTTTTCTACATGTATATTCTATGATTAATTACGTTAAAAACTTATACTCTTAAAAATATAAAAGTTATTAATTTCACCATTTGCAGAGATCACCTTTACTTCTTCTCCGAAGTTGCTTATGAGGGTTCGTTTATTACCCACTGTGGAGGTACATGTGTTTGAGAGTTGACATTCGAAAGATTAACCTTGTCGAGTTGTTTGGCATATTGAAGTCTTCGGTGGTAATGGGGTTTGCAAAGAACCCTCAAATTTATTTAATAATGTCGCTTGCGGAGTAGCTCGGCCTCTTAAACTAGCCCACACTCGCTTATAACTATCCATTACGCCCACCGACCTTGTTTCACTTTCGCCAAATGGTTCCTTTTTATTGTTATTAGTTGTTGATGTAACTCTGGTTTCCTCTATATATTTTTCTCTCATCTCCCCGACAAATTCTCTATCATCGTCTTGTTTCATGGACGTTTGATCGGCTAACATCTCTGAAATTCGCATCATTTCATCGGTAAAAATAACGAAAGACATATGCTCTTCATTATCTATATTAGCGATTCTCCCCTCATCTTCTTTCGAGGATGCATGTAACCGATGATCATCCTTATTGCCTTTGAATGATTTATGAGAGTCAATAGTGATCGACTCTACTTTTATGAGCATACATGCATTTGGACTAGCCTTATTTCGTTTATAAGTATCACGAGGGACTTGTACTTTTTTTTTGCCCTTTATGTCACTATCCAGAGGGACTTATACTTTTTCCTTATCCTTTACATCACTATCCCAAGGGACTTGCACTTTTTCCTTGCCTTTCACTTCCCTATCTCTCAGTGGGTTAGTTGGAGAATTTATATTTTTAGAGTGATTCTTTTTAGTAAAACTACTCATTCTTTCCACATATTTATTACAATTGGGAGAGGATTTGAAATCATACTCTTTACGTTGGCCCTATTTTGCAATAGTAACCTATCAGTTATATTTTCAAGACATTGTAACAAATAATAATAATTTCTATTAAGTAGCTTACCTTTAAAATTATTATCTCTAACTCTAATAATTTAGGCTCTTTTTTAATCACTGTTTAACTTCTTCTGTCTTCACACTTGATGAATAAGTTTATTGTTGGACTTCTCCAACACTGTGATGTGACTACCTTATTCTTTGAAAGACATTTCTAGGAGTTGAAGACGATTGAATTCACAATCAACATAATCATTAATCTCATCCTAGATCACATCTTCTAATAATTCACGATCACTGAATTCAAATTTTAAAATTATTTGTGAATATGTTACCAAAAGGGTGAGATCAAGTTATCAAAAGAAGCGACTTCTTCATTTACTCACAGCTATAACATGGAATTGGTGGAGATTGACGCCAATAATATCTTCGGATTATTAAGCTCCGTAAGGTAATATTTCCGATAATTACTATTTACAGAGGTATACTTTGTATATCTTGAAAAATCATCGATAATTGAAGTCGGTGCTATGGTCGGAAAGTGCTCATATGCCCAAATCTAAAATAAATCACAAACTAAAGATTTGTTAGAGAATATGTGTATTATGGGGTAAACAGTATACAAATTGAAAACATTCGCAAAGAAAATAGTTAACCTACAATGTAAAGGTAAATCCATCAAGATTGGTATGCACACCGCTCCTCTTAAAATTTAAAGCGACAGATCGAAGGGAGTTTAACAAACATGTATGAGTAACTAATCTCTATGCAATTATGTTAAAGTACTCATTATTATAGACTAATCTCACGTACGTCTCTTTAATTGTCTTAGAGTTATTCGATATCATGAAAGTCGCAAGAGTATGTAATAATGTGAGACGAGTAAAATCGACTCTCTTTCTCTATACCAACAACAGTCACTGTCTTTTCTATTTCACCGACACTAATACTCCTTACCCGACCAAAATGTTTCATACAAAATAAATTAATGTCTTCATTTTCGATATTCGAACCTTCCCCTAGAGTTTTAGGGATAATTCCAACATGCTTGAGACCAAGTAAAGCAGACATTTCTAGCAAGGAAAAACCAACAATACGCTCGCCAATGGAGAACCTCTTAGACTCATAATCAAAATTTTTTATTAAAATGTATATTAGCTCGTTGATTATAGGAATATCTATTAAATGAAGAAGAGACTTTACTGCAGTTGTACTAAGAGTTTCAAGCTCCATAGACGATAATGCAGCTATAAGAGTAGAGACCTTAAGGGTAGAACATGTAATTTTATCCTCCTATGTATAATTTATGACATTATATCATAATTAAATTTATAAACATGAGTCAAAAAGTTTTCAAAAAAATAAATACATTTACAGTTTACCATGAGTGAATTCAGCCACAAGATCGGTCTTATACAAATATGGCCTCTTTAAAGAATGTGACAGTCTCATAACAAACCTAATACAATTCATACAAAAAATTAATAAATATACTTGCAATAATAACATAGTTTCCTAATATTAACTATCATTTTAAAAAAAATTAATGACATTAAAAGTTTGCCGTGAGTGACAAAGTATAGGAAGGAAATGATCTTATAAGAGATAAAAATGGTCTTATATGAGACTGGATAATCTTATATGAGACGAAAATGGTCTTATATGTGTCCCTTATAAATAGGATAAATATGGGAGTAGTTGGGACCACGGTTGGTTGATATTAGATAATAATGTACTGATGTGAGATAGTGCAGTACTAATATCAAACTCATATTCAACATTAAACCATATTCTGATATGTATGAGTAATATGAATTTATAAATTACTAATGTGAGAATATTAAAGGACTGATATTAGACAATAAAGTACTGATGTAAGACAGTACAAGACTGATATCATACTTATTATGACTCATTAAACTACATTCTGGCATGCATGAGTAATCAGAAAAGTTTAGGACAAGATTACTACATTTCTATCTACCATAAAAGTTAAGCATTTATGACAACATTACTACATTAATACAAATGTTAAGCATTTAAGACAGGATTACTACATTTCTATCTACTACAAATAAGTCATTCATTAAAATAAAGAATCAATATTAAAGACAATATTACTACATTTATATATAGCTCAAACAAGTCATTCATTAAAATAAAGGTTGAGCACTTAGGGCAGCATTATTACAACACTGTTTTATGAGTTGCTCTTATGAGTTTATCGGACGGCTGGAAATAACACGCAAAAAAGTTTAGATGTACATGATTAGGAGAAGATGAAACGTCGGCAAAGTTGAAGATTTACAGAGATAACAGCATCAGACTTCTCCCTATTTGTTTGTCAGCAGAGAAGAAGTTGAAGCGAAGAGAGGAGGGGCTATACGGGATCCTAATACTATCTTTACAGGAAGAAGATGAAGAGAAGATGCTATTTTACAGGAAGAAGATGAAGATAAGAGAAAACTCAGCCGTCGACAAGAAGAAGATGAAAAGCTAACCCCAAAACACCAGGGTGTTTGACTCGTGTGGAAGGATGGATATTTTAGTAAATTTCTGTTAGAGTATTTTGGTCCTCTAAATATTAACTTAAAGTAACACAATAGACATGTGCAGAATTTTGAGACCTTTGCAGGGTCCCAACTTCATGAAATGACCCAACAGGATCTTAACCCTAAACTTTCTTTTATTATTTACCTGCAAGGGTCTCAAAATTCTGCACATGTCTATTGTGTTACTTTAAGTTAATATTTAGAGGACCAAAATACCCTAACAGAAATTTACTAAAATACCCATCCTTCCAACTCGGTATCGGATACTGTATCGGTTGATACCTCTATTTTAAAAAAAAAACAAAAAAAAGGCCGAAATATATCGGTTTCGGCTGATACCTCTATTTAAAAACAAAAAAACAAAAAAAAAGGCTGAAATGTATCGATATCGGCCGAGTCGTAACGGTCCTCCATGGACCAATACCCGAGTCTGATACCGATTTGGACAACTTGAATAGGACTACTATTTTTAGATCCTTTGAAATCCACCGATTACAGCCAACAAAGGCTAAATTTGTTATGACCCTTGTTGGAGGAGAATCATTAAATTCACCATAGAATTCTTTGAAAAGAGACTTCAACGGGTGTCGCGGCTGAAGAGTTTATTTATAGTCTATATTCTATAAACTAGGGTTGTTAACAAATTCGGCCGAACCAGATATTTGGTCCGTCTGACTCGAGCTTTTCTACCGGTTGGGGCACATAAACTTGACCCGTGAGGTCGGATCAGGCATGAGGTATCCAACCCCACCTTCGGGTCGGGTCGACCCGACCGACCTGATAATTTATATATATAATCAAGAAAAATAGGAAGTTTTTAACCAGGTTGAGTTGAGCTCTTGGGTTGGGTTTTCGTGTTGCGCATATACTCTTTACCCGTCAAGCTAGGTTGATTGCACCATCGTGTTGGCTTTGGTTGGGTATATGCCAATTTCCCATCAGGCCCGACCCAACCCGACTTGACCCGTTGACAGCCCTTAGAATTAGAAACCCATAAAAATCACGTTCGTACAAGATTAAACGACTAAGAGGCATTTAAACCATTTTAAAACGGAGTACGACTCTTAATCCTCCATCCAATAAACTTTGTGTCGTTTTAGGATTTATGGAAAAGACAAGGGTTCTTTTGTCATTTCAACCTTAACTAACTAACGTTTGAAAGATCAACGTCCTTCTGAATCTCTTCTAAACCCGCCAACTCTTCTTCATCTTTAACATCAAACATCAAACACAGTTTCATCATCTTATGTCTTGGAATTTCATCTTGAAATCGAAATCGGAAGACTCCACAACCTTTGATCGAAGACGAACAAACTGCTGCCAAAACAGGAAAAAATCCCACCTGGATCAAAATTATAGACCTTCTGCAACTGCAAATTTGGTACTCACCAATTTCTATTCTTGGGTCTCCACTTCTGTTCATCTTTTCTTAATTTTTTTGGGTTTTCTCTCATCCAGATTATGAATCTCGTAACCCTGTTTTTAATCTTTTTCAAATTGAAGATTTTGCATTTGTTTTTCGAGTGTGAGGAGCGAAAAATGGCGAGAAGACCTGCCCAAGAGATAAATCTCGATAATCTTCAGTCAGAGAATTTAAGACATGTTAGATGCTACGAGTTGCTTGAAAAGATCGGGGCAGGATCATACGGGTAAGTGAAAAGCAGATACTGAAACCCCAACTCCATCTGTTCCCTTTTGTTCTTGTTCTACATTATTCATCAATGGATGATATCTGAGATGTTTCTTTTTTAGGTTAATTTAGAAATCATGGTGAAAATTGATTGAGTGGACAAGTTTCTTGCAAGATGAAACCATGTCTTCTTTTGCTTCTTTCTCGACGAATCCCTACCCTTATCCACCTACACAAAGTGTCGCAAACTTCGTCACCTTGAAACTCACCTCCGTAAACTACATCCCTGTGGTACCTGCTCTGATACCATGTAAAATTCCTTGGGCCTAACTCAACCTGACAAAACCGGCTTGTAAGGTGAGGATTGCCCGGATTATATATAGCCCAAGACCTCCAAGCCCACAGGCAATGTGGGACTATTGTAACAAATTGATGCCTAGAATCCGGAATGTATCGTTTGAGTTCGAGATGTTTCATTTTAGATTGATTTGAGTGGACTGGTTTCTTGTTCCAAGAATGAGAATTCTTGTAAGATGGACCTGTTCTTATTTTTTTTGTTCATTGATGCCCGAAATCTGAGTTGTCTTGTTCGAGTTCAATTTCAATTTATTTCCTTTTTGTTGATTTTAAAACCATGATCAAAACTGATTTGAGTAGACCACTTCTTGTTCCAAGATTGTGACTGTTGTACGATGAGACCCTGTCTCAGTTTTTTTTTTAAACAGTGATCGAAATCTGAGATGTCTCTTTCGAGAACGAGATGTCCCTTTTTGGGTCGATTTTAGAACTGTCGTAAATTTTGATTTGGATTGACTAATTTGGTGTGCCAAGATTGTAAGTTCTTGTGAGATGAAATTCTTTCTCAGTGTTTCCAATCCATCGATGCCCAAAAATTTGAGATGTCTCATTCGAGTTCGATATGTTTCCTTTTAGGTTGATTTAAAATCACGGTGAAAAGTGATTTGAGCGGACTACTTTCTTGTAAGATGAAAACCCTTTGTTTTTTTTGTTCATCGATGCTCGGAAATCTGCAAGGTCCCTGTCCAAGTTCGATATGTTTCATTATAGGATCATGGTGAAAATATTATTTGACCAGACTACTTTCTTGTAAGATGAAACCCTTTCTTGGTTCTTTTTATTCATTGAGGCCCGAAATCGGCAAGGACGGTTCAAGTTTGATATGATTCCTTTTAGGTTGATTTAAAATCGTGGTGAAAAGTGATTTGAGCAGATTTCTGTCTTGTAAGATGAAACCCTGTCTGTTATGACCCGAGTTTTTAAAAGCCAAATTGCATGGACGTAGATGGGGTAGGCCACCAAAATCAGTGTGCAAGTTCCACATCCAAGACAATCTCTCTCCTTGTTTTAAGAAAGCAATTAGATCCCTATTGGGATTCTTGCTTTTTTTTTTTTTTATTTGAGGCAACTTACCCAGCCGTCCCCTCTCTCTTTTTCTCCCTCTCTCTCTCTCTCTCTCTCTCTCTCTCTCTCTCTCTCTCTCCTCTCTCTCTCTCTCTCTCTCTGCAATTCTATTCATGAGGCCAAGTCCCCACAGCAACCCAAGATCTCAATTTCTCCTCTCTCTCTTCCTCTACCTCTCTCTTAAATCGTGACCCAAACAGCAACAGCCCCCCCCCAAGTTCTCCCTCTCCTTCCTCTCTCACCGACCCAAACTGCAACTCCACAGCAGCCCAAGGCTATTAGCCTCTCTCTCTCATAATGAATCCAATAGCCCAAGCCCCAAATCATTTTCACTCTCTCTCTCTTAAAGCCTCCATACGACAGCAGCCTTTAAACCCAATTAAAACCCAATCAATATTCTCTCTCTTCAACTCTCACCCTCTCTATATGTAAATATATATTCCCCCGTCTTCTTGTTTGTTGAAGCCTGAAACCCTCCTATTAGCATTCATCTCTCTCTCTCTCTCTCTCTCTCTCTCTCTCTCTCTATATATATATATATATATATATATATATATCCCCAGCCACCCTATCTCCTTCACACGTTCTAAGCAACAGCCCTCCTTCTATACCACCAGTTAAATATCAGCTCCTTATCAAAGTAAAACACCACATCCACACCAAACCGGCCTCCCAGCCTTCGCTTCCCATGTTTGATTTCAGAAAGTATAGCAATCCCACTACGCCACCACCATTAGACCCTTCTTTTCCCGTGCGTTAGATGGAGGACAATTTCGAGCACTAGCCGCTCTCGCTACCCACAATAAGGGTGTGCTACACATACACTCCAAAACAGAGCACCACTCTTCTACAATTAAACTCGTCAAAGCGAACCAACCCGGACACGTGTGCAATAATCGAACAAGGTCAGACGCTAAAGCTGGGTCCGGCCCATCCAACCAATCAAAAGCTCATGTTAGGTGGGTGCCCTTCTATCCATCGAAATTTACGCATTTACACATTTTTATATTGTGATGAATATATGATGAATTTAGAAAAACTGAAATTTCTTAGGTTTTGTGTGAATTCACAAGACGGTTATGGTCAAAGGGTCGACCCTATGGTTGAACCCATCGGCTGAGAACTATAGTATACTATTCCCTTCCACATGGCACCCAAGTCTGCCGGCAAAATAAATCCCACGTCAAGAATAGGCTGCTGCCCTGTTTTATTTTGTTGTGCACTCGATGTGGATATCCTAGTTTAACTGTTTCAATCCTGGAGATCCGACCAGTTTCTAATCTCGGTCAAACTATGGACTTCCTATAAAATCACATGCTTTATACATCTAACGGTTCACGTTGATTTACATGTCCTTATTTTTATAAATTTTAGTACCCCAAATATGTGAATATATTTATTTACATTTATAATATTTCCTGTGTTTATTTATTTAAATATGCTTATGTACTGACTAAAGGGGTCCAACATGACCCATTAAATTTAGCAGACCACAGACCTATGGGCCAAAGGCCGTAGATCGAAATAAATATCATATGTTCGTTTGTTGAATAGATGATCATATTTGATTTAAACAGACACATCGTAGTCTTTGCACCACTTAAAGTCGTGCACATAACCACCAAAATTCCTGCACTCTATGCTTGTGGCACCTTAGTCTAGGGTATGAATTGACCCTTTTAGATATCAGGTTTTGGGTTGAATTAGGCCAGTGGTCAAAACCCACTTTTTCTATGACACCACATGGTTACCAAACCTGATGTCCCATATCCGATTTATTCAAATCCTTAAAATGGACCTTAAATATCTTATAAGCCTTTATGAAAATTGAATCATTCAAGACTCCCAAACATCATAAAGGTCCATGGGCCTTGTGGGCCCGTCTAGTCTATGGACCCTTAATGGGCTTGTATACCCAAAGTAGTTAAACGCGCGTTTTGTAAAATTGCGGACCCAAGCCTTTTGAATAGGCCCAACTCACCTTCTAAGCTTAGAACAACTATTTAGGTACATCTTCTACTCACGCTATGAAGGTGTATGTACCCCGAAAATTGTGCAATAAGGATTCGACGATCGAAACTTGTTTGAGTCATATGAGAGTCAATACTTAGCCAAATTTCATAAATGACCAGTCCATTTTCATCAGATCAACAAGATCTATCTGATGAGACTAGTATAATATTACTTTGTAATTCGTATTATAGTACTCACATACCTTCATTGTAGGTCGCCTTCTTCTCTCTCTTAATGATGAGCAAGGTGTCCGAATTATGAGTAATATAATTAGATGTTTTCTTATTATTTTTTTTATTAGTATTGTATGACATTCATCACTTAGAAATACGTTAGGATATATATATGATAAGAAAAATGAATAAGATACAACACACGACTTTTAAGCCTTCGTCAAGGTGGGATTTCTTTCACGGTCACGTGAAATTTTGAATGTAGACATTCATGTACGGATGCAACATCTCTATGAGAGTATAGGTTGCCACACGAAGTACATCCAGGTTACTACGGAACCCGTCCCTTGGAAAGCATGATTTGTGAAGCCTATCGCACCGTAACTTATTCAAATTAAGTTTAAGAAAGGATAGAATATGAATATGTTAAGCTGCGAGATATTAAGAAAGTGGGGACTTAAGCCTACATAAATATGAGATCGGGGCGGGGACCTAAGCCCATAATTGAATAATATTATGATATGTTAAGATACGCTGTGAAGGCCAGCTAAACATGAATTAAGTTTCTACACGTGTCATGTCTTGCGTGCCACCGCAAGATTTAACGTCTGCAGCCAAGACGAGTCTTAAGGATAATATGATACGATAATGTCTTGACTTAAGGGGACACTGATTTTTATGCGCGCAATCTCATCGGGCTGGATGGTGGTCTATGTTATGATATGGAGGTTAGGTGGTTATCTACACGTGGACCTCGCGTGATAGGCTCAAGCAGCGATCCTGACACAGATCATTTAAACAAGATAAATAAGATACGAAATACGTTGTGTAGGCGTATGGAGTAATAATAAGACTTTCGATATGCCATGTAAGTTAAGTTAACAAGATAAGTAAGAAAAGTAATAAGCATTAGAAGCATCATATGCACTGAAATATGTTACGTTTTTTCAGTTTTTCAGCTTTATAGTTATGTGATATTTATGAAAATTTTTATTATGTTTATTATATGAAATTGTAAGGGTTTTACTTTCACTCACAAGGTTGCACCTACGATCATCCGAGTGGATTGTGGTGGATCGGTTGTGCAATCCACTGAGTTTATGTGACTGAGTAAACTCACCCCACCAAAAACTAACAGCTGCAAGTGAAGATATTGATTACACTGCCCGGTGGACTTGATGCGATAGTAGACTATGCGGTTTATGAAGGTAATGACGTGGAGGACTAGTTAGACGACATTAGGTATATATATTAAACATTTGGAAAGACATTCAAGTAGTTGATCGTACTTTTACTTATGGTAATTTTGTATTGTGGGTTCCAAATTTAGTGTAAACATAATGAAGGGAATTTTTAATGTAGAAGAAATTTTGTTTTACGATTTTTGGAAGCCCCGTTTTATATAAGATGTGTTCGCTTATCACCTTCACAAGCATGCGATGTCATAACACAGAATTCTAGGCTCTTGAGATAGACTAGGATTCTGGGGCGTGACACTGTCTTAGTTTTTTGTAATTCCTTGATGCCCGAAAATCTGAAAGGTCTTGTTTTTGATATGTTCCCTTTTAGGTTGATTTTAAAATCACGGTGAAAAATGGATTTGAGTGGTCTACTTTATTGTAAGATGTTTTCGTAGTTTTTTTATATTCGTCGATGCCCGAAATCTGAAAGGTCTTGTTCAAGTTCGATTTGTTTTGAAGTCATGGTGAAAAACTCCTTGTTCCAAGATTGTGAATTCTTGTAAGATAAAACCTGTTCTTAGTGTTTTCAATTCATCGGTGACCGCAATCTGAGATGCCCTGTTCGAGTTCAAGATGTTCCAGCATTACATTTTGGATAGATTTTAAAAGCATAATAAATTTGATCTGGGTGGTTGGTTAAGGATTGAGAGTTGGTGTTAGATGAAACCCTGTTACAGCATTACATTTTTCTAAGGATAAGAGAATTCCTATGGTTACTCATCTCATGCAGTGAAACACCTCAATGAAACTATGTTATAGTTTTGTTCTCATGTCAAGTTTTAGACTTGAGAAAACAAAAATTTATTCCTGGTTAAAAGTTAAAACTGATCTTTGAGTGAAAACTTAAAGAGCTATGAAGAGTTTTAATAATTTAATTTGTGGCACCTTTAGTTTCTAAACTCGGGTTTCAGGTGCTTAAACTTTGTTTTTTAATTTTTTTTATAACCCGGGTATCTGGGCCTCGTAGAACACCCGACTACCCAAGTTAGCTCATGTCGGGTCAGCGAGGGATATAAATCCCTAGGGTGGCCTCAAGGGGGCGATTCAAACTCAAGTCTCCTGCTTAATGAGGTGGGTGCCTGGCCAGCTTACCAAGTCCCTTGAGGTTTCAAGTGCTTAAACTTATTGACTGCTTTGAATCTGAGCATATTTGTTGTCTAGACACAACAGATATGATGACCATGGTCCTACTATCATACGCTCAAATTTTGATTTTGCGTGACACACATCCTTAAGAG
The DNA here is from genome assembly GCA_021018995.1 of Chloranthus sessilifolius. Classification (NCBI taxonomy): domain Eukaryota; kingdom Viridiplantae; phylum Streptophyta; class Magnoliopsida; order Chloranthales; family Chloranthaceae; genus Chloranthus; species Chloranthus sessilifolius. Next base: position 10,653,435 of record CM037585.1, read on the forward strand.
TGATCGGATAATCACATTTGATGTATATGTTCTTTTTTTTGGATGTGTACCATGTGAAATAAAAATCTGGCTACTTGATGGTAACCCCATTATCTCAAGAGCTATTGTGTCGAAGATTACGATGAAAAACGAAATCCATCGTTTACTTCAAGCAGCCAATTGTTTAAGCATGTGAAACTTGGGTTGGAAAAGAAGAACCTTTAGTTGTAAGTAAAGGTATCCATATTCCACATTAGAAAATTTTTAAGGGCTTTATTTGGAACCTGAGGTTTTTAATTCCCACGATAGGGCTAGGGCTAGGGCTAGGGCCAACCATGTTAAAGCCTGCTAGGGCTAGGTCTAAGGCTAAGGCTAGGGCTAGGGTTAGGGCTAGGGCTAGGGCTAAGGCTAAGGCTAGGGCCAGGGCTAGGGCCAGGTCATTGCAAAAGCCCGGCCCGGACCATTGAGAGGCCACCGGAATCGGCCGATTCTTATGTTTAACTTGTTTGTTATGACGCGCACACCATTTATTTCTTTCCGCACACTACTCAGAGACATTTCTATCTGCTCATCAACTTCAATAAGCAAACAAGCATGGTGCTTCTACTCCACCTCTTCCCTTCTCTCTCTCTCTCTCCAGACATCTTTCTTCTTCAAAATTAGGGTTAGGGTTAGGGTTTCTGCCTCTGCAACAACGAGCATTGAAGGAGCATAAAGCGAAAGGGATATGGTCAATTTCAATGCCTACGATCTCAGGATAGAAATATGGTCAATTTCAATGCTCGCACAGGAAAGGAAGAAGATGGTATTAAGATTAGGGTTTTGAATTTATAGTTTTTTCGATAAAGTTGCATCTAAATTGTGAATAATTCTTTGGATGATTTAGTGCCCACCACGAGTGGCTCCAGCCTGACTGAATTGAGTTGGAAGTATGATGATGAACTGCTGTACTGTGATTTGTGTAGTCCACCTGGCCAAACCTAATAATTACAAAACCATAAGTCGACCCAAATGTATCCCCGTGGATTTGCCATTTCAAAGGGTTTTATGGGTTGGATTTGTATTTGGGTGCCTGGATTTCAAATCCTTGGTTTGGAAACATTAGATTTGGATTTGGAAGTTCTAATTTATTGGTAAATACTAGAAATAAGGTGAAATAATGACAAATAACACCTCCCAGGTGTTATTTAAAATCCAACTCCCAATCATTTGATGTCGAGAGTCTATCGGAGGCAACTTCCTCCTCGTCAAAACATCCACCACTGGTATGTTTGGTTGAGTGAGTTGGAAGGTCTGATGTGGAGAGAGAGAGAGAGAGAGGGTATAACAAAACTTCCTGAAAAAGCAATTTTTAGAATAAGACAATTATTTTTTCTTTTATGTTTTTGCAACTTCCTAGGATTAAGAAAACCTTAGAGCACCTCCAATGATCTATCCCATTTTTTTGCTCATGTGGCAAATTTGGGGTACTAAAAATTTGTGAAATGGTGCAATCCAAACATGTATCCCAAATTTATTACTTTATTATGTTCTCAAATCTACTTTAAATAAAATAATATATAATTAAACAATACTAGTAAGTAAAATATAGTATTTTAAATCTACTTTCAAATCTATTGTAATAAAATATAGTATTTACAAATTTTAGGATACCAACTTGGTATCCTATATCCACGTCAGATATAGGATAACGATTGGAGGGTGGGAAGCAAAGTGGTATCCCAAATATAGTCATTATGGCCTCCACATTGGATTTGGGATACATCATTGGAGATGCTCTTAGTGTCTAGTTATTCCAAGCAAATTCTCATGTGTTTAAGAGAGATTGAAAATACATTTTTGCTATTAATCCAATACTATACTCGTGATCTATGAGTCGGAAATATCTTTAAAGCTTCAAGTGGTAGAAAGTTTGAGCATTTTGAGATTAATAATAATCACTTTCACCTTCATGGTCATTGACGAAGAACGCACATGGTTATGATTGCAAAATTCTGATTTTAGTAAGTTTGTATTCGAGTTTGGGTCACATTGTCCACCCTCCTTGCTTAAGAACTTTCAACTTTACCTTGGTTTTACTAAGAGAAGAGGTCAACCATTAATTCATGGATTGACTACTTCTTTATAGTCCTAATCCTATCACATTACTTTGTATATTGACATTTTTGATAGAGGTCTCTAGTGTATTTAGTTAGCAAGAATTTTTTATTATATTTCCCTTTTTCCATAATTGACTGAAGTGCAATTTATTCAACGTCTACTATATGGTATAGCTCTGTTGTGATAAGTTGATCTTTTGATGGTCAAGAGATCTAAGAAAATAATTTTCTATGCCACTCAGCCATTCAGAAAGTTAGTAGTGTGTAAACTGCCCTGGAATCCATGTCTGTGTTGATTTCATCATCATAATTTTTTTTTAAGGCTCGTAGGATTTGATAGTATAAATTTATCGTGTGCTTCATCTGAAAGTATGCACTGAAATGTGAATTTAAGGATTAAGGATTTCAGTACATACAAGGAGCTGGAAATGGGAATGTCATTATAAATTTTTCCTTTTATGGATTTTATATGGTATATTCATGGATTTAATACGAATAATCTCTTTGTCACCAAAAACCTATGAATTTTGGGATTATTTATCCTCATATGTATTATGTATGTATGTATGTATGTATGTACGTTATATATATATATATATATATATATATATATATATATATATATATATATATATAAACTGACAAATTATATATATATATATATATATATATATATATATATATATATATATATATATATATATATATATATATATATATAAACTGACAAATTAATGTGTAATTTGTCAAAACTTTATTAATCTGTGAAGGCCATTTTTATATCATAATTGGCCTGGTCCTTCTACAAATTATGACTTTGAATGTTGGGTTGTTTTCTCACTTGGAACCTTTTCTCAGTTCCCTCAACCTAGAATCTGACATTGTTTATCCTGAGAGCTTAATTTAAAGATTACGGAAACCCCACTTTAATTATCATAATTACTCAAGTGGAATTTTTCTCTTTCTTTATGTCGACAGCCTTTGAATTTTAACATCATTCTCCATTTTATTATTTTCTTCAACTCAAGGATCATAAGCTGAACTTGTTATATTTATAGTACATGTTTTTTCTCCAATTTTTTTTTTTGGGTTATTCCATATAAATAAACGTTTAAAACTTTTGTTTTGAGTTACCACCAAATGCTGTTGCGAGATGCATGCCAGTAAATTTAATTCTTAAAGCACTAGCTACTTTAGCTAATCTCTAGGTTGGCCTTAGTAACTATTAATCTCCCTTTACAACAACACTTGGTTTCTCAAGGCTATTTATATATTGCTGTGGATTGGATGCTGACGGGGATGCCACTTACATGGACATTGGATTCGGACTACATCGTTTCTACCGACATTGAAAGAAGAAGCAGAATGGAAGTCAAGGCTAGGGAAAGATGAAGAACTGAAGGAATTCTAGAGAAAGATGAAAACTGAAGAACTCTGAAATTTCAATCGATCGAATCGAAATATCGATCGATCAAAAATTTCAATCAATCGAATACTAATTTCAATCGATCGAATGTCGACGGCGATATTTTATAATATATGAATTTCAATCAATCGATTTTAATTTCGATCGATCGAATTTCAATTTCAATCAATCAATTTTCAATTTCGATCGATCGAATTTCAATTTCAATTAATCGATTTCAAAATCGATCGATCGAAATCGTGCCGGGTTGTTTTAGAAATTTAGTTTCAAACGTTTGTTTTAGGGGTTTATTTGTCTTTTATTTAATATTCGTTTTAGGATTTTCTTTTATTGTAAGACCTATAAAATGTCCTCAAGCTAAACAATGTGATTAGTTGATTGATTATTGAATGAGAGTTTTTGCTTTGTGAAGAGAGAGTCTTCTTCCCCGTGATGGGTTTGGTGTGAGACCAAGGGAGTGATTCCCATATATCTTACTATTTTTGTCATCAATTTGCTTTCTTCGATTATATTTACTATCTCGCGATCTGTGTTTGCTTCCCTAAACCTTAGCCTGATTGTTGCCTTTCAATCCCGAAACCTAAACCTTTTGAATCCATAAACCACACAAAGCCCACAGCCCTTTCCAAAACCATAAACCGATTCGAAAATCATAAGCCTTTTGCAAACCGTAAATCCCTTTCACAATCCAATTTGGAATCCGTGAATCTACATCAGACTGAAGACGAGCACCTAAGCCTGGAAAAGCTAGAATCCTATCTCTAGGCCGATCTCGCCTCAACTCTAAACGTACTTGCGCATTGGACTGGACCCTATCTAGATCTTGTGTGATCTACCCATCAAAATTCTGCAAACCCTAAAGGTATCAAAGATAATGTTGCGATTAAACTTGAATTAATTTAATTAATTTTGGCAAAATCTGCATTAAATCATATTCATGCATTTTAGGGTCGTTGTCCCGCGTCAGTTTTGGTATTAGAGCCCTAGGTTTTCTAGGTTAGGGCATCTTTGCTTGTCATATTTATTTTATTGTATTATTTTCTTTTATGAGTCCATATTGCATTCCATATTAGAACCCTAATAGACATTGTGATCACCATGGCTTCGGATGAGGTTCTTAATACTCTTAGAGCTATGCGAGAAGAATTGGGTCCGATTAATGCACGTCTGAATACCATAGAACAAGCCCAAACATCCCTAGGAGTTGGTACTGATAGATTACAGGATCGAATCAACCAACTGGAAGCGATGGGCGGGTTGGAAAATCAACACCAAGAGCGTGAGTGTCCTCACTTTGAACGTAATGGTCGCCAAGACAACCGGAACCGTAGAGATCATTGTAGAGATGACTATGACCTCGAAGTTCAACTCCTCAAGAATGTCCGAGTTGAGATTCCGACTTTCGATGGAAGAATGGACCCTACCGTCTTCCTCGATTGGCTTTTCGACATGGACCAACACTTTGATTGGTATGCCATGAATGACGACCGTTGCATTAGACTCGCTAAGATGAAATTGGTTGGTCAAGCTCGACTTTTCTGGCTCAATGTCGAGCGCATCAGGATAAATGCGGATTGTCCTCCCATTACCCGTTGGGACGACATGAAGGAACGACTTACTGAGAAGTATGTTCCTTTATCATACCACCAGCGCCTCCTCGACCAGTGGCAAAATTTACGTCAAAGTGGTATGCCCGTGACCGATTACATTGCCAAATTCGAAGAGTTCATGATGAGGGCAAAAGTATCGGAAGACCCTAAAATCACTCTCTCTAGATTCCGCACCGGATTGCGACTTGATTTGCAAAAAGAGTTGATTTCTCACCCGTAGAAACTCTTGAAAGATGCTATGCTGTTGTGCAAGATCTTGAACGGTACTTGGAAACTACGGTGGTGAAGAGGACTGAGTCACAATATAGCGGTCAATGATCCAGTGAGGGACGATTTAATCCTCCTCCCAAGCCTACACAACTGCCCCTATCAATTCGAGGTTTGAAAGGGGAAAAGGTGTAGCCAGAGAATCCTCAAGGGTTAATTCTCAAGTAAAGTGCTATAAATGTCATGGGATGGAACACTTTGCCATTCATTGAGGGAGAGGAGGATGATGATGAGGTAGTGGTTGAAGAGGAAGTAATTGAACCAGTTAGCACACCCAGTGATGAGGAGAGTGATGCTATTAGTCATGCTTTAGTTGTGAGGTGTGCCCTCGCACAACCTCAATGGGATGAAAAGGATGACTGGCGAAGGGAGAACATCTTCCACACCTTTGCTAGATTTGGTGAAAAGAATTGTAGGGTCATCGTGGATAGCGGTAGTTGTACTAACGTAATATCAACTCATGTAGTACGCCGCTTAGGGCTTACACCTGAATCCCACCCGAGACCTTATAAAGTCGCATGGGTCAATTCTTCATCCATTCCTGTGTCAAAAAGATGTGTACCGATTCAGTTAGGTTCTTATTCAGACACCTTATGGTGTGATGTGGTGTCGATGGATGTGGGCCATATCATTTTGGGAAGGCCGTGGCTCTACGACATGGGCGTGACTCTTTCTGGTCGATCAAACATATGCACGCTCATGCATAAGGGTAAAAAGATTACTTTACACCCTTTGCCTCCCAAAACACCATCGACCAACATCGTCGAAAAGAAGGGTGAATCTTCTAAAGCCATAAATATTATGAGTCCTTCTGAGTTCGAGAAAGCATCGTTTGATGAGAGTGTGGTGTATGTAGCTGTCACTGTTGAGAGTGCACATGAATCAAAGAGTGCGTGTCCTAAGGAGGTTGGGCCGATTTAAAAGAGTTTACAGATGTCTTCCCTAAAGACTCACGAAACGAACTCCCTCCCGTGATATCCAACACGCAATAGACTTGGCTCCTGGATCTACCTTACCGAACCTGCCCCACTACAGGTTGAATCTGGTTGAGCACACCGAATTGATTCGGCAAGTCAATGAGCTCCTTCAGAAGGGGTTCATCCAAGAGAGCATGAGGCCATGTGCCGTACCTGCCCTACTCACTCCTAAGAAAGATGACACGTGGCGCATGTGTGTGGATAGCCGTGCGATCAATAAGATTACGGTTAAGTATCGATTTCCCATACCAAGGCTCGATGATATGCTCGATATGATGGTTGGTGTCACTATCTTTTCAAAGATAGATCTTAAGAGTGGCTACCATCCACTCATAAAAACTTTTGTGCGACTCATGACCCACGTGTTGCGGCCGTTTCTAGGCAAATTCCTTGTTGTTTATTTCGATGACATCCTGATCTATAGTCATGACAAGGAATAACACTTGATCCACTTTAGGTTGCTTTGTGAAACCCTCAAGGGCGAGAAGTTGTTTGCAAATCTCAAGAAATGCACCTTCATGCAACGTTCTGTTGTTTTCTTGGGATTTATTATCTCGGCCGATCAAATGGTCGCGGACCCCGAGAAGGTTAGAGCCATTGTGGAGTGGCCCGAGCCTAAGAACATACATGATGTCCGCAGCTTCCATGGTTTGGCTAGTTTTCTATCGTCGCTTCATCAGAAGCTTTAGCACCATTATGGCCCCAATTACAGATTACATGAAAAAGGGGGACTTTAAATGGGGCAAAACAACGACGAAAGCCTTTGTTGAGATCAAACAACGAATGAGTAGTGCACCTATCATGCGATTGTCGGATTTTTCTAAAGTCTTTGAAGTTGCATGTGACGCATCGGGTGTAGGCATAGGAGGAGTGCTTAGCCAAGAGGGTCACCCAGCGGCCTATTTTAGTGAAAAACTTAACGAGGCAAAGCAAAAATACTCCACCTATGACAAGGAGTTCTATGCGGTCGTCCGATCTCTTTGGTATTGGAAATATTACCTTAGACTGCAGGAATTTGTACTGTTCTCTGACCATGAAGCCTTACGCTTTCTTACTTCACATAAGAAGTTGAACCTAAGGCACGCGAAGTGGCTCGAGTACCTTCAAGGGTTTACATTCTTGTTAAAGCATAAGGCCGGTACTGAAAATAGGGCCGCTGATACACTTAGTCGGCGAGTGGTGACTTTGCGCACAATCAGCACCGAGGTCGTCGGGTTCGAAAAGTTAAAGGATGAGTACCCCGAGTTCCCAGATTTTAGGGTTGAGTAAACTGCTCTCCTTAGTAACCCGACCGACACACACTCCGTGTACACCATCCAGGATGGGTATTTGTTTAAAGGCAATCGCCTTTGCATCCCTCGCACTTCATTGCGTGACTTTCTCATTTGGGAGTTACATACTGGAGGGATGGCAGGACATTTCGTGCGTAATAAAACTATTGCGCTCGTAGAGGATAGGTTCTTTTAGCCTAGCCTAATGAGAGATGTCGTCCGAGTCATTAAGCATTATCATACTTGCCAAGTGTCAAAACAAACCAAACAAAATACCGGCTTGTATACCCCGTTACCCGTGCCACACACACCGTGGTAAGTCCTCTTTATGGATTTCGTGCTTAGACTTCCTAAGACCCCTAGGAAGTATGATTCCATCTATGTCGTAATGGACCGATTTTACAAAATGGCCCACTTCATTCCTTGTTCCAAAACCTTCGATGCATCTTATATTGCTAAACTATTTTTCGCGGAGGTAATGCGTCTTCATGGGTTGCCCAAGACCATTGTGTCTGATAGGGATGTTAAATTTACTAGCTATTTTTGGAAGACTCTTTGGCACATGATGGGCACATTGCTCCAATTCTCAACAGCTTACCACCCTCAAACGGATGGCCAAACCGAAAGCACCAATAGGAGCCTTGGGAATCTCCTTCGTAGTCTTGTCGGTGATCATGCTAGGACCTGGGATACCATCTTACCCACAGCTGAGTTTGCATATAATAATTCTATCAATAGGTCCATAGGCATGAGTCCTTTTGAGGTAGTACATGGTCATAGGCCTAGGACCCCATTAGACTTGATCCCCATGTCTGCATCCTATAGAGTGTCAGAGTCTGCCGATGCATTTGCACAATATATTCATAGCTTGCATGCCGAAATTAAATAAAAAATTAATTCAAGCAACAGTCAATATAAATTATCTGCAGATGCTCACAGGCGTTCTAAAGAATTTCACGTGGGTGATTATGTGATGGTCCGGGTTAGGCCTGAGCGGTTCCCATCGAGATCCGCGAAGAAGCTCCAATCTCGAGGAGCTGGGTCTTTTAGAATTTTGGCTAAGAGTGGTCCTAATGCATACGTGCTTGAGCTTCCTCCGGGCACGGGGGTTAGTTCAACGTTCAATGTAGAGGACTTGGTTCCCTACTTGGATTTCACCCCACCTCCTGAAAACCCACTCCAGCCACCTCCTAGTCCCAGCCCCAATCCAACATTGCAATCTATACCTCTTCCTTCCCCAAGCAAACAGAGAACAGATGAGATAGATGATATAATCAATGATCATGCCGTCTCTACACATGACGGAGGATTCCAAAAGTACTTGGTTAAATGGGTCGGCAAACCGGAGTTCGAAAATACTTGGGTCCACAAGAATGAAGTTCGTCGCTTGAACCCCGACCTGCTAGACATCTACCACGAGCATGTTTTATCGGTGATGAAACCTTTTTGGTCCAAGGGAATTGATGGGGACGCCACTTACATGGACATTGGATTCGGACCATATTGTTTCTATCGACATTGAAAGAAGAAGCGAAATGAAAGTCAGGGCTAGGGAAAGATGAAGAACTGAAGTAATTCTGGAGAAAGATGAAAACTGAAGAACTCTGAAATTTCGATCGATTGAATTGAAATATCGATTGATCGAAAATTTTGATCAATCGAATACTAATTTCGATCGATCGAATGTCGACGGCGATATTTTATAATATATGAATTTCGATCGATCGAGTTTTAATTTCGATCGATCGATTTTCAAAATAAATCGATCGATCGAAATCGTGCTGGGTTGTTTTAGAAGTTTAGTTTTGAACTTTTGTTTTAGGGGTTTATTTGTCTTTTATTTAATATTTGTTTTAGGGTTTTCTTTTATTGTAAGACCTCCTATAAAAGAACCTTAAGCTAAACAATGTGATTAGTTGATTGATTATTGAATGAGTGCTTTTGCTTTGTGAAGAGAGTTTTCTTCCCTGTGATGGGTTTGGTGTGAGACTAAGGGAGTGATTCTCATATATCTTGTTATTTTTGTCATCAATTTGCTTTGTTCGATTATATTTGCTATCTCGCAATCTGTGTTTGCTTCCCTAAACCTTAGCCTAATTGTTGTCTTTCAATCCCGAAACCTAAACCTTTTGAATCCATAAACCACACAAAACCCACAACCCTTTCCAAAACCATAAACCGATTCGAAAATCATAAGCCTTTTACAAACCGTAAATCCCTTCCACAACCCAATTTGGAATCCGTAAATCTACATCGTACTGAAGATGAGCGCCTAAGCCTGGAAAAGTTAGAGTCCTATCTCTAGGCCGATCTCGCCTCAACTCTAAACGTTCTTGCGCATCGGACTGGACCCTATCTGGATCTCGTGTGATCTACCCATCAAAATTCTGCAAACCCTAAAGGTATCAAAGATAATTTTGCGATTAAACTTGAATTAATTTAATTAATTTCGGCAAAATCTGCATCAAATCATATTCATGCATTTTAGGGTCGTTGTCCCGTGTCAGATGCTCCCTGACTATTCCTCATTTGTTCTAAAATTTCAGCCAAGTACGTAAGGCTAAGGACATTGAAACTGGGGAAATTGTTGCATTAAAAAAGATAGTTGGGGCAACACGCGAGGTATGATAGAGGAAAATATTTGAAAATGTTATTTTGATTAGTGGTTTTATAGTAATTTGTGTAGTCTTAATACTGAAATGGATGACCATTTTTTTTTTAGGAAACACTAGAAAATTTCAAACACAAGTATGTTGAACCATGAAACCATAATTCAGTTGAAAGAGATTGTATTTGCTCGAGGTTACATATGAGTTTGTGGTTTTTGTGTTTCTTTTTTCTAACAAGCACATTGGATATTTGGGATATCATGCTACTGTTAACGTTTGTTGTGGTTCTCTTAGGTCGTGGAGTGGATGAGCAACGAAATCCAGGTAACATATATATATATATATCTTGATTCAATTATTAATTTTGACCAATGCAGATCTCGATGATCTGTATTTTTAGTTCATTTTCAGGGATTTCTGATGTTACTTTATTGCTTGGGACAGATGGTAGACATTTCTATATGGTTTTTGAATGTATGAATCATGATTTGTGGGGACTTGTTGATGCGGGAACTACTATTTTTTGAGTTCATTTTGGCAAAGGTTAACACTTTGGCTCTATTCTGCTTACTGTTCTAAATATGCAAACCGTAGATCTAAAGAAGATAGAGATGGAAGAAGAGTTGACCTCGCACCAAACCGCAAGCGGAAATCGAAGAATCACTCTCTGTTTTGAGAGAATCACACCCTCACGAAAGTTTAGAACTCTCAATTTTGCATAAGCAATTTTCATTAACCAAAAAGTTATAATAAAAGTGTTTACAAGCCTTTAAATAGGCTAGCCAATGCAAAAAATTAGAAATCCTATTATAACTCTAATTCCTAATTCAAATAAAAGAAATATCCTAATTCTTCTAAAACAATAACGCCCTAAAACAATAAGGAAACTAATCATATTTCTAATAAAAGATACAACTCTTACTTTCTAAAATAAAATAATAAAAGATACTAATCCTAATTCAATTAGGGTTCTTGAAATTTGTCACTTTATATCCAGTTTTCGAAAACTGACCATAACTTCTTCAATACTTGTCGGAATTGCGCAAATTTTGGCTCGTTAGAAAGCTACTTCGATTAGTTTTCAAATATGACAAATTTCGTATCAATCCGACTTCATTTGACACTTCAAAATAGGCCAAAAATAAAAGTGACGGGATTAAAAGTTGAAAACCCTAATAAATTTTGGATTTTATTCTTTATGATCAAACGCATCTTTAACGGGCCATTTTTAAAAAAACCCATTCATGGGTCCACTTTCTCTTTTGACATTTCCTCTTTACCCGGCCACGATTCAAACAGGTAGATCTAAAGTTCGCATCACTTGTACAGAATGAGAATGTGAAAATTGCATTACCCAATATCAAGGTATCATAACACTGCTGTTCAAATAAGTATTTGTCTATCTAATTAATTACTGTCTCTTAAATCTTAATATAAATTTCTCTTTTGACCAATTTCTTTATCATTTCTATATGAAGCAGTTATTAACAGGGCTTCGCTATGTGCATGACAACAAAGTACTTCACCGCGACATCAAAGATCATGATTGTATAGAGTTACATCAAAATCTCGGATGATACCTAGACGTATTGAGTGATACGTTTGGGTATCAGAGCCACCCAAACCAGACGTATAATCTTGAATATCGCTTGATATTTTTACTTTGTAGTAAAGTGATCGCTGATAGAGACTTTGTACCAGTGATACGAGAGATGATACGTCTGTGTCGGCACAGACCGATACTGGGATTGGTACCGAGATTTTAGTGATTGTTATGAGTTCCAATTTCTTTTTTGCAGCTTCTGTTGTTTTATGTTACTTATATTCATGCAGGTGATAATATTCTACTTGATGATGAGGGAAATTTAAAGATTGCAGATTCTGGTCTTGCACGCAAACTCCCTGATGGCCCCAATGAACCTCTTACACGTGAAGCTGTTACTCATTGGTACAGGTAATTGTTTGATTTGGCATGGGTGGTGGAATTTCCTAAATTGTCATATCATATTTCTTTCCCAATTCATTCATGCTTATAATGGTTTGACAGACCTCCAGAGCTGCTGCTAGGAAGTTGTAATTATGGTCCTGCTGTGGACATCTGGTCGTCCGGTTGTATTTTTGTGGAGCTTCTTTGGAGAAAATTATTCTTGAAGGGTGACAATGATGTAGGGGTTTGTCTTTATAATACTCGTTCTATGCTTGAAAGATACGGAATATAAGAAAGGCTCTCTTGACTATCTTACTATCATATTGGGTATTTCTAGATTACTGCTTTAATTATTCATATTATAGGACTTCTTTCTGATGCAATGACTCTGGTTGTAGACTGCAATTCTTTATAATGAGTACTTAGGATTGATCGACTGTCTTCTATTGGTATTTGAAGTGTATATGTCTGTTACATGTAGTATGGTTCATTCTTATCAATTTATTTGGTTTAAATATGGCCATCTTCTCATCTTCTTCCTTCCCTTTCTATTTTTTTTTTTCCTTTTAAATTTGTTTTTTATTATAAATGAAATGCATTCTCCATGTATTGCATTCATTGATCTATGTGTGCAACTTAGACTTATCTTTTTCAGCCTCAACTCAAGAATATAATTGTTAAAACTGCATCTATAGTAAAAGGAATTTTAGGATAACCAGTGGTCCCATAAGAGAGCAGCTAAGTAGATGGCGTACAATTTGACATTTATACTTTATAGTAAACTATAGTTCACCTCAACACCAAAAAATGGAAGGAAACTTCTCTCTTCTCAGTTTTATATTCGTGTTTATTTTGTATTCAGTATTTATCTCATTAAACACCATAAAAAGGACACAATTAACACTTGTCCTTTTAATTGTTCAAATGCTGAAATTAAACACCAACTTGTAATAGAGCTTACTCTGCAAGGGATGCTGGGTTAGCCTTCTTGAGAGATTTTCTTAGGAACAGAAACCCAACAAGAATCTAAATGAAGCAGAGCCAATTTCTAGCCATATTGGGAAGATAGAAAAATTTGGGTAGAGTTCCATGTAGACGTCCAAAAGGTCAATCCATGACCATAAAAAGGAATATAAAATACTATTATAATCACCGTAATAGTCAATGGCAACTTAATGAACATAAAAAATTAAAATCAAGTTACCGTTTATTTTCACACTGTTAGATTGAGGCCATATTTATATCTACATGCTCTCTAAAAACCATTTCCCGGGGGTGGTGCATGTGGTCAGTGCGGTGATACATGGCATGCTATGGGACGTTGTCCCAGGAGTCCCTTATCCTATATGATGACTTAAGTGATATATGAGGTCACTGATACTAATATTTAACAATATAAAGGGCTATAAACTTGACTAGAACTACTTTTACACAGTGCCAACCAGGAATTTTCTTTTGGGATCCCGTCAAGCATGATGCATTGATAACTGCTTAGATGAGAGCAATCGTGGAGGCATTAAAGGTGTTTGTCTTTGTTTGTCGATCCTTCAGAAGTAGAGTTCTTGCATAACTTGCATTGTTGCATTAAATGTGGCACCAAAGTTCCCACAAAATCATGAAAAAGTTCTAGGGATAAGTGTAGCAACCCTGAAATTTTAATGGTGACTTGTTGACCATTGTTAGAAATTTGACTGAGTTTGACCATAGTTAAGCTATTGACTGCTAATGATGGGGTTTTGAAACCCTCTAGTTTGACAAGATTATATTTAAATAGGCCTATTCTTAATGGCATCCAATTTCTTTTGTTTGACCCCATTTGATTCAGGTCAAACTCTGGACTACGCAAGAGTCAACCCGAGTCCTTTGTGTTAAATGATGGTGAATAATGGCCCCTCGAGTGTTAAAGACCCTAGTACCAATACAATTTCTCAATATGTTCGCCTAAACTTTGGCTACAATCTTATAAAGCAGTTCAAAAGACTTATGGGCCGGAAATCTCTCACATTAATTGCTGCCTCTATCTTTGGAATTAGAGTGAAAAAGGTCGAGTTCATACTCTTGGCAATCTTCCCCCTTTGCTGAAATTCCCTAAGAACATCTCCAGCAAGGAAAGCTAAATTTGAGTAGCTAAACACCAATTTAGCTACTGCTACAGTATTTTAGCTACTCTTGGCAGTCTTCCCCATTTGCTGAAATTCCCTAAGAGCATCTCCAGCAAGGAGAGCTAAATTTGAGTAGCTAAACACCAATTTAGTTACTGCTATAGTAAAAATCACTCCAGCAGACACTCTATTTTAGCTACTCTATTATTTAAAATATTATTTTTCATTCTTGTTTTTTTATATTTTCCTACCAACACTCATCTTTTAAAAATTCAAATTCTCTAACGGCTATATTTTTACAACTGTCATATTTTTGAAAAGGTGTCAAATCGGTATCGATCTCGGATATCGATATGCCCGAGACCGATACCTGCCCGAGGCCGATACCGATACCGATACGTATCGACCAATTATTTAAAAAAAAAAATAGAGGTCTTGGGTGGGGGTGCAGAGGTTGCAAGCTATAAAACAGAATATATACATAACAATTATATGAAATGGTAATTCTATTAGGAATAGACCATGAATTAGATGAGAATACACAAATTTAGAGAAAATAGACAAGAAATTGGATCATAATATAAGAGATTTAACTAAAAAATGTAGAAACTTCCATGGATATAAATGTCAAATCAGACGAAAATACACAACAAATTACATGAAAAAGAATTAAACGTAGAAAATTATATGGAAATAGACAGCAATTTGGATGATAATGTGCAACAAATTACATGAAAATAGATATCAAATTAGCTGAAAATGGAAGTGAATAAATTACATGTAGAAAATTAGATGAAAAAAAGAAGATGAAAATTGAATCAAATTGCATGAAACATTAAAGTAGATGAAATATAAACTAATAAACTAAAGATGAAAAATTAGATAAAGTAGACATCAAATGAGATGAAAATGTGGGCTTACTTGCTTCGTGTTTTCTCCCTGTATCAAACCTAACCCCTCCTAAGACCCTAGTATTTGGGCTCTCAGCTAAAAGACTTACTTGGATAAAAAAAATCAAAGATCAAAGATGATAGATAAAGAGATGAAGAGACTTGTTTGGGCTCTGTATATCTGCTATGCTCTTCTTCTTCTTTGTTTGGGCTCTGTATATCTGCTATGCTCTTCTTCTTCTTTGTGTGCTCAAAGATATGAAACAGAGATGAAAACCAGATCTGTTATGCTCTTCTTCTTTGTGTCCTCAAAGATATGCAATAGAGATGAAAACTAGAGAGAAAGTGGAAGGTCGTCCAACCTAGAGAAAGAGGAGAGAGAAAGAGAAGGAGAGAAAAGGGGGAAGATATTTTATAGGCAATTGATATTATTATATTGTTTACCTCTTGCTGCAATAATAACTAAATTTAGCTATTACTGTAGCAACTCTCTATTTTGGCGGGTTGGATAGCGTGCCTGCTAGAGCTCGCTTTTTGAGTTTTGAGTAGCTAAAATGCCTTTGGCGGGTTGGATGGCACGCTTGCTGGAGATGTTCCAAAGAAGCGTAGGAAATCATTTTTGACCACCTCCCAAAAATACGGGAAGAATTCTATCGAAAACCCGTCCGGACCCGGGGCTTTATTCTTTCTCGAATTAAAGGCTGCCTTCCTTAGCTCCTCCTAGTCCATATATCTTTCCAAAACTTCTCTCTGAGAGTCGGAGATGGAATCAAAATTGATCCCATCAAGCTTCGGACAATGGAACCCGATATCACTATAGAGCTCCTCATAGAACTTACCCAGTTGCACAATGATGTTATCATAGTCCGCATACGTAGTTCCCTCCACTTCCAACTGTAAAATTCTATTTTTTGGTCCTTTTGCCATTCGCTACTGTGGAAAAATTATGTATTTCCATCTCCCTCTTTCAACCAGTGAGCCTTAGCAGTTTGTCTCAACATCGCTTCTTCCATACATTTCTAGTTACAAACCATTTTGAGGGCAAGTCTGATGTCCCTCTCTTCCTCTGAAAGGGGTCCCTCTTCTTCAAAAGAATCAATAGTTTTGATCTCCGAAAGCATGTGCTCTTTGATTTTTGTGACATTGCCAAAGTTGTTCATGTCAAAACGTTAACTTTTGGTTTGATGTTCTTGATTTTAGAGAGAATATAAGTCGCTGTCCCTGAAATGTCGTCCTCATTCCACCATCCCGGGACTCTACTTCTGAAATCATCATTTTTGAGCCACACATTCTCGAACCTGGAGGGAATCGGGCCCTCCCTTGTAGCACCACGAGTGTTAAGCAAAGTTGGTTTATGACCAGACACCATTGTTGGCCAGCATTCCACATCTGTTTGCGGGTGTTCCTCCATCCAATCCACAGAGCGAAGGTAGTGGTCCAGCCGACAGAAAGTAGGATATTTCTGTCCACTAGTCTAGGTATATTTCCCGCCTCTCATCCCCACATCGCAGAGGGCACATTCCGAGATGACGTCTTCGAATTTGGCAGCCTCCTTTCTATCCATCCTTCCACATAGAGGGCGATATACTTATCATGGATGCAATCATCTATGGTAATGGGAATGAAGAACTCATTGTCTCTAAATTAGGTAGAGAGTTCTCTGATGAAATTCAAAGCTTTATTCCCAAAATCTATAACCATGATGAAATCATTTGGAAACGTAACCCATCCGACAAGTTATCTTCTACGTTGGGTAGGAAAAATTTGAGAACTAAACGTCCTAAATGGAAAAGATAGAAGATTTGCTTGCAAGGATCATTTTCCATTACCCTTCATTGACCAAATTCTGGAGAAACTCGTGGGCCGAGAGTTTTTTTGTTTCCTAGACGGGTACTCGGGATATAACTAAGTGCCGGTGTTCCCGGAAGATCAAGAAAAGACCACCTTCACGTGTCCTTTCGACATGCTTGCTTACCGTCGTCTGCCCTTTGGGTTATGCAATGCGCTGACAATGTTCCAAAGGCGCACGACGACAATCTTTTCAGACATGATAGACAAGTTCCTCGAAGTGTTCATGGACTACTTCTCCGTATTTGGTCGAACATTCGATACTTGCCAAAAACACTTATCCCTCGTCTAAGAGTGGGGTGAGGAGACCAACTTGGTTTTAAGTTGAGAGAAGATCTATTTCATGGTTTATGAGGGCATTGTCTTAGGCATGGTAGTCAAGGCGACCATATAGCCTCGCTATAGCCTCACCATGGCAAATGGTGATGGG
Source organism: Chloranthus sessilifolius (assembly GCA_021018995.1). Lineage (NCBI taxonomy): Eukaryota > Viridiplantae > Streptophyta > Magnoliopsida > Chloranthales > Chloranthaceae > Chloranthus > Chloranthus sessilifolius. The sequence goes on from CM037585.1 coordinate 10,670,870, forward strand.
AAATGTCATATACAACAAAATAGTCATGATAGCTAAATGGTGACGCCATATCGTCACCATGACAAAATATCACTATGGCGTTGCTATACACGCTATTTAATTTTTTTGATTATAACATATAATACTTATAAAATAGATAATTTATAAGTATGACATTATTATAACTTATAACATTTTTATAATATATTAGTTACAAAAGTTAACTTTCAAGTTACAAAAGCCCAGCTTATAAGTTACAAAATCTTTAACTCTTTCGTCCTCTCTCGTCATGAAAACTCATCGTATTACCGGTCGACGAAACCTCAGCGTTGGCGACACTATGGTATGTATATTTGATATTTAAATATTTTTTAATATTCTATATTTGTTTATATATTATCTTTATTTATTTACATTTACCATGCTGCAAATTTGTTGATGCTCCATATTTGATTTGTAACTATTAATATTTGTTTATGCCTAGAATATGAAATTCTCAAATATCAGAATCAAAGTATGATGCTTTAGTAGTTGAATTTTTTTACTTCCTATATATTGTTTTCTTTTCTTCCTATATAAAAATATAAACAAATTAAAATAAAATACTACCAATTAATGGATATAATAAAAAAAAATTTAAATTCTAAAAATTAATAAATAGCCTCGCGATAGCTTCGCCATGGCCACGCGTCTCTTCGCAATGATCTCGCTACACTGCCTTAACTACCTTAGTCTTAGGACATAGTTTCGTAAGAGGCATAGAAATTGATAGGGCCAAGATTGATGTTATTGCTAATCTGCTTCCACAGACATCGGTGAAGCAAATACGTTCTTTTCTTGGCCATGTCGGCTTTTATCGTCGCTATATCAAAAAATTTTTGAAAATTTCAAGACCCTTGTGTTATCTTTTGGCACAGGACGTTACCTTCGACTTTGACGAGGCATGTCTCGAGGCTTTTCATAAGCTAAGAGCGCTCCTCTCTTCAGCCCCAGTTATCCAACCTCCTGACTACTCAGTACTGTTCGAGGTCATGTGCGATGCGTTTGACTTTGCAATAGGAGCAGTCCTAGGAGAGCTCAAGGACAAGATTCCTCACGTAATTTATTACGCAAGCCGAGCCTTGATTGAAGCTCAATTGAATTACACAACAACTGAGAAAGGTCTTCTCGCAGTTGTGTTTGCCTTAGATGAATTCCGACCGTACCTATATGGTCAAAAATAATAATTTTCTCTGATAACTCTATTTTAAAAGACTTATTAACTAAGAAGGATGCCAAACCACATTTAATCCGATGGATCCTTTTGTTGCAGGAATTTAATTTTGAAATTAGAGATACGAAATGAGTGGAGAACTTGGTAGCTGACCACCTGTCCCGATTTGAATTCCTAGAAATTACCAACAACGAGTCCCTTTGTGACTCTTTTCCGGATCAACAACTTCTTGCCCTCCAAGCTGTCGTACCTTGGTATGCAAACATCGTAAATTATCTGGCGACTAGTGATCATTCACATAATATACCATGTTGATACCCTAAGCAAAGCATTGTTAGTTCATAGCTAAGTACTAGTGACACCTTTTTAGTGGATATTAAGTGTAACAGGAGAAAAGGCATCTAAAGAGGAATCTGTGCAAAGAAGACCCAAGAAGCCACGATGAATCGTGGAGACTACAATGTCAGAACTAAGCCCACGATCGATCGTGAAGGAAGAAGATCAACATAGAGAGAAACGACTTTGCAATCGTGAAGCACAAGGTTGAATGATCAACACAGTCAAAACTAAGCATCACTACGACTGATCACCAGGTTGAATGATTCTTAAAGCACGAAGTCAAGATCGATCGTGACTCAGAAGAAACCCTCCAGAGAATGAAGATTGAACGATCGTGAGAATCACGATTGCATAAAGACATGTCACAATCGATCGTGACCTAAAGAAGAAAGCCACGATAGATCAAGCAGTGAATCACGATTGAATCGAGAAGAAAGTGTGAGTTACGATCGATCGTACCAAAAGAATCCATCAATTCAGAGAAGACGAACATGAAAAAGAGCTCACGATTGATTTTGAGGAAGCAAAGCTACGAACGATCGTGAAGTCACGATGCCATACTGATTCATATTCAAAGCAATCCCTGACGCTAGAAGTACAGTTCTAAATGAAGGACATAGTTAGGAAGTTTTTCATTTAGTAAAGTTTTAAGTTTAGTTAGAATTGTAATAGGAAATTAATCTTTCCATTTTCACATGTAATAGGACTCTTATGCATCCATAGATAAGAGGACCTACGTAGAGTTTAAGAGAGTTCAAAAGTTCTTAAGTTTTAGCCTTAACTTTAGTTTTGAGTTTAAGTTTTATTTTTAGTTTTTAATTATGTCTTCTGTAATTTCCTTTGATTCTTTAGAAATTATGAGTAGCTAACTTTCCAAAGTTTGGGAACCCACATATCAAATATTAGTATAAATAATTAGTTGTTTCTTATTTTTCTAAATTCACATTGAAATTGGTTAATGAATGAGTTTTAAAGCTTGTCTATGAGTTTTGAAAGGATTTCACGATTTCTATGATTTCAATCTCTATGTTGCCGTTGTCATCTTAGGTTTGAAATTACTAGACTTCCGTCACCCGACTATGTTGCCATTGTTGCTTTAGTTTCATTAACAGTATTCCTGCTAGAGAAGTTTATGTTGCCATTTTTGCCTTAAACCGATCTTATCGTCTTCTTATGTTGCCATTGTCGCCTTAAGATAATTACAGAATTTAGAGAAATTAGAGATAATTAATTAGTATTACGAATCTGCAATTAGGGACCTAGATTTGTTTACTATATAATCAGTTTTTTCATTATCTCCAGCTTTAGTTTAATTAGTTTTCAGAAAGAGAGAGTTTACTTTTAAGCAATTAGTTTTAAATCCCAAACTAATTTGTTTTCTAAGATCTATAGACAGAGTTCCAAAGTCAGGTATTTCCGAGGATCGATACCTTTACATGTGCTACAATTCCCTTGTACACTTGCGAGGTGATAAGATTGGTATAGTTAAACGACTATCAAGTTTTTGGAGCTGCTGCCGGGGAATAACTTTTGATGTAGAATTCCTATATAAGTCTTATAGTTGGTTTTTCCTTTTCTTTCTAATTTTTGCTATTTGCAAGGTTTGAGTAAGGAACCGCAGATCCAAAGTGTCAACATCTTTCCAAAGAGCTAGAGACCCAAATTTGTTTTCTATAGTCTTGCCTTTTTATTTCTTATTTTAGAAAAAGAACTTAAAATTTTTTCTTTCTAGTTCATGCATTACACCCGTTCCACATCAACCATATTTTAAGTGGTGATCGTGAAATTGAGCGGACTCTTTTCCGTAATCTAGCTAACAACCGTAATTTTGAGATTGAAACAGTCACAATGGCGGAAGACCGACTGATTCAGGAAACACCCTCGTTGCTCTCTCCGCACGCTCTTGTATCACTTTACTGGAGGTGGCTAATGGACAACACTTTAAGATCAAACACACGATGTTACAATCGCTCTCAAATTTTCATGGGCTTGATTGCGAAGATTAGTATCAGCTAGCTAACAGACTTTATAGAACTCTGCACTACACTAAAAATGTCGGCACTGAACGACGAGGCCGTTAAGATGAGATTGCTTCCCTTCTCACTTAAAGATCGAGTTAAGGCATGACTTGCATCATTGCCCGCTAGGAGTATTACCACTTGGGATAGACTACAAGCTAGATTTCTAACCAAGTATTTTCCAATTGGTAAAACTAACTAGATCCACCAAGCTATTCAGACCTTCTGGCAATCACTGGGAGAACAATTTCATGAGAGCTGGGAAAGGATGCAAGACCTCTTACGAAAATGCTCACATCATGAAGTACCGAATTGGTCTATAGCACAGAGTTTCTACCAAGGGTTGAACGAGAGGAACCAACAAATGGTTGATGCAGTGAGTGGAGGAGTCTTCATGGCTCAGAATGGACGATAATCATGGGACCTATTTGAAAAGCTAGCGGATAATTCCCTAAAGAAACATGCTTTAACAAGGACCGACCCTGATTTTCCCGACATACACCTCTTGCTAGAGGTGGCCTTTACGATATCAACACTGATAAGGCAAAGGTAGAAAAAGACATCAATGTTAAGGTTGCAGCCTTAGAACAAAAATTGGCACCTTTGATGGCCACCATCGAGAAACCGACCGAGAAACTAGTTCTAGCTTGCACTATCTGCCAAAGCTTGACCCATGTAATATCTGAATGTCCTGCCGCACCACTGTATCCAAACATGATTGAAAAGGAACAAGTGTGTGCATTTCAGCGGACTGATTATAGAAACACTTACAATCCACAATGGAGAAATCACCCTGGTTTCAACTATGGCTCAACAAGCGGTCAACAAAAAGCACTACCTGTTGTTCCACCGAGATACGCCCCATCCAACAACTTCCAACAGCCCTACATGCAAACAACTAGGCCACAACAGCCAATTGAGCAGAAACACTATCGGTAGCCTTAGAGCGGCATATCTGATGCAGCGGTTGTTCAAATCTTTAGAGATTTATAACAACAGCCACATCTACATTACATTCCCATACACAATCCATCACGAAGCTAGAAGCTCAAATTAGACACATGCGTTTATGCCGGTAAATTTATTAAGACCTCATAAGAAGAAAAATCTTGATTAAGTGACTTCCCTATGTTTATTTGTTCTTAGTCAATTTTGGACTCATTGCGATGTGCTTGTCGATACGGTTCTAATGATATATAATTTGTCGAATTGTGACAAGAATATAAAAGTTACGCCCGTTTTAAGAGTTGAAAAATGTTAAGGGGTATAACTGTAATTTCGGGGGAGAAACGCCATTTGATTCGATGCCCTACACAAAGGGCTGGAACAAAACCATTTGACAACTTATTCACTCACGCATGAATGCTTTCTTGCGAGATTTTGTGCATAGAAAAATCATACTTATTGAATCTTTTAGGGTTAACTTGAAACTTTTACTATCATTATAAATAAAACCTTAAGAGCTCTCCATTCTCCACAACCGAAATTATACGAGTTTTGTTCCTCTTACTTCTTCCCTTCTCTTCCTTACTCGAGAGAAAGATCTCAACCGTCCATCTTCGTAGGAGAAGATCCCTACTGTTCTCTATTCGCAAGAAGGACTATCTATCATCCGTTCGAGGCGATCAACACTGGACTTGTACGATCGTTACTAGGAACAATAACAATCATAGCCGTTCAATTATATCACTCTCGTGCTTTCCACTGTACGATTGACAGTCGAGGTGGGTGCCTTTACATCGACTCCAATCTCCATGATTTCCCCGTAATTGAATTAATAATTTAATATTTTATTTACCGATTTAAGAAAATCAAGAAACCCTTAATTTGATCGTGTGGATCAATACGATGACCCCATGATCAAAATATATTTCGATGAAGATAGGGTACCACTCCACCTTCAAAATGGACCGGGTATTACTTCGGAAAAATGCCTCGAAAATTGAAACGACAACTTTCACAACTTTTCGAGCAATAACTTAAGACTGTGGGTGCATGGTCTTTCAAACTTAATTTTGAAACGTATTTCAAACAGACTCCTATTTATTTTCTGTAAACTAATACCCTGTAAAATTTCATTGAGTTCCGATAACAATAGACTAGGAGTGCAGTGTAAATGGGACTGTTTCCCTAAGTGCACCATTGACAAAGATGTGTTGATTTACAAAGATGCAGTGTAAATCGTACACATCTAAGGTGCGACACTTATACAAAAATAAACATATTCATATTTGGCTGCCACATAAATCCATCGGATTCAATCGATGTGAACAGTTATAGAATCAATAGTATGATTGTCTCTATTTGACAGTGTTCTAAAAATTGCACAAATACCTTTATTTATTGATTAAAATTTGACTGAAACAGCTGACCTTCGATCTCATGGTCCAAAAGATTGATTTAGGTCGGCTCAAACCGAGAAGATGATTGTATCAGTGTTCTAGGGACATCCACCAGAGAAATTGGTCTGATTTCGATCAGACATCTTGAAATAGTCATATGATCTTGACTAGTGGTCTAAACTTTAATTGCTTGTACAAGAGTCATTTTATAACCAAAATTCGTGTATGAGTAGTCGAAATTGATCAACTCGACATGATCTATGTATTGGTATCATAACCGAAAGGTTTTGGTATCAATTATGGAAAATATATTTTTAACTCCCGAGTTTTCGGGATTACGTGCACCAACCGATAAGGACCTTTTAGAGTAATCAAATATAATCTTTGATTACTATTAACTAGAACTAATTAATATTAAGATCAGTGTTTGGACCTGAAAGTCAATCATATGAAAATAATACATCTCAACTTGACCTCGAAAGCTATCGAACTAATCGAATAACCCTTAAATACAAATTAATGAGTATCATTGGAAAGGTCTCTTCGATAACCTTCCAATGACACCGTATTATTGAGAATCAAGAGGTGTTTGAAGACTTCGGGTGGGTATGATATATCTAAACTAACATAAAATAATTGATAGGATTATATTAGAATATTCAATAATTAATACATATATGAAATTGCTTGAAAATTTTTACCTATGATTGTTTAAACTGAGGGTTCATATACGTATAAATAAAATCTCTTGTTGTGGAATTGTATATATACAAAAGCATAGATACTCACACAGATTTTATATAGTTATAATAGGATATTTATGTGATTTTTAATTGTGTAAAATAACTAATGCATAGATTCTTATTAGATTGTTTGCTATCACACTTTTAATTTCAATTCACTGTTATCATGTGTCTATCTGTCTGCTTCTGTCATTTTATTGGATTCATTATGTTCATGCTATATTCCTGCTTTGCATTCATGCATCATATAGAGACTAGGTTAGGACATTCTTTGTTAAGTTTGACCGTAGCACATTGCATTTGTCTGCATGCCTTTACCTCGGTATTGTAACTTACTATCATCGCCTCGAAATGACTCTGACGTCGTATTCATATGCTTCACAACACATGGTGGTATGGGACGCCATGTTGAGTGAGTGTGAGTGTGAATTCCTCATAGTGTCTATTAAGATGGGATTAATGGTCATGTACCACACTTAAGTCCTTAAACACTGAGCCGAAATACTACTTTATTTCTGATTCTGAAAACTCTGTAAATTTCTTTGATATTCTGAATATAACTCTGATACTGAAAAGAACGTTGTGAAGTTCAGCAAAAGATTATAACCTAAATACTGATAATCTACCCGTGTTGTATCTTACGCCAAGTCATCATATGAGCTCAATGCCTACAGTCAAGGTGCGGTTCCCGAATCTGCGGGAACTTTCTGTTTTTGTTGCGTGCTTTCCCAATGGGCTGCTTGAGGAATTATATTGTTACTGAGATAGGTCATTGGCATCGTGATAAGCGGTGGTTGGTAATCTGACTCAACCCTATCACGTGTCGGGCTCAAGCAACGATTCTAGCACAAGTCGAAATTTTAAAACTGTAATGTAACCATGTGGCATGTGGACATGTGAAAGTTTGATGATGAAGGATAACTCTGTAAAAGACAATTCTGTACGACTGATCTGTAGGATATAGAAATTAGGTTCAAGTACGTTAGTTGCAATTATGACACTTTGAACATGCATGCATCCTAACATATTTCATGCTACCCTGTCTGCATATCTATTTGATTATAATGATTCTTTGCTAGCCATTACTTTACTGTTTCGATATATATATATGTTATCACTCACGTGGCACACATAGTTTACCCGTGTAGATTGGGGTGGATTGGTTGTGCTACTCACTGGGTGACGATTTACTCGTTACTCAGCCCACATGACCCTTGTTATTTTTAGGTCATTACGAAGGAGACTTTACTGATGATCTTTATGATACTTATGGAGATCCAAAGGGCTTTTAGGAGTATTTTATTGAGAGCTCTTTGGAGACTGGTTCCCCGTTTAATCATTATTGAGGGACATAATATTTTGTTAATTTTTTTTTCAAACATTTGTTATTGATAGTAGACATTTACTGTTATTGATAAATTTTAATTCAGCCCTAGGCTTGATGGTTGATGTTTTATTATATGTTTATTAATTATTATTAATTTTATCCATTCTGCATATCCGAGATGGTGATTTATCATCTATGAATGAGCTTAATCATATCAGTCAATTAAATGAATCAGTTAGGCGAATGTAAATAAATTAGAAAACATTTTCTGTCCCATATTTTTACAAACTTGTATCAAAGTAATCTGGTTAAGTTCTATTCTACCTGTCCGTTTATCGCATTAACATGCGTGCGGGTCATGACACGGAATTCTAGACCTTCGAGATAAGGTTAGTATTTCTGAGTCGTGACAATAAGCCACGAATATGAATAGGGGTGCATATTTTTTGAGTTCCAAAATGTATACTGATGGAGCAATTTGCAACGCCCCGTTCATGTCTTCATATTCGTGCTCCAGGAGCTTGATGCGCATGCGGTTTTCAATGGGGAAGCGACTCGAATTCAATATTTTTTTTTTATGTTGCCTTATTCAATCACATCAACAAATTTTGTTCAAAATTTTGGTTGGTTTTATTTCAGGAACAAACACAGACGATTCCTCATCCAATCTTACATGACTCTGTTTTTGCATAATCCCCCTTTTCATGTATTTGAATTGACTCTTTGTTTCTTTTCCCGCCTCTGTGATTCACTGGAACAAGAATAACATATGTCTCAATTTATGAGACATAAATTTGAAGAACTAGCACCCTGATTTGATTCAATTTTGAATGGTTGTTAAGCTTTGACTCACAGTAACACAAGGGACTTTTGAATATGATTTGGGTTCATCTATGATGAATGTGGTGGTCACAGGTAGTGCTGCTCTTGTAGAGTGTTATTGACTTGGAGACAATAAGGAAGAACCTGTATGACGTCAGATGTTACAAGATGTGCTGCTTATATAGTTTAGAAAGATCAAGCCATGTAATAGTTATACAGTTTAAAACATTTTTTTATCTTCTTTCTCAATAGGAACACAAGGAGGTAGGAAGAGTATTTTAAGGCCTTCACATTGGCCACAGTTAAAGCATGGATTTGTAAATTTTATGGTTTTGGCTTAATAGATTGTTGCCACAAATATGTGTGGGTCCTTTAAATTCTACTGTTTAATAATAGAGGAGGTTTGAGATAACACAACTTATCCCTAATTCTCTCTATTCTTCTTTCTTTGATGGGGACATTAGATTCAAGTAGCCGCCTGCAACATATCGGAGGTGGAAGAAACTTCAAAGTCAATAAGAAGAATGCCCAAATTCGAAGGATTGAAGACATGCTTTAGTTGATCGATCGGCCCCAGCCTTCGATCAATCGATGGTGGACAAATCAACATATTCTGAGTGCATTAATGTTTCTTAGTCGTTCGATCAATCCAAAATTTTTGATCGACCAATTTTAGTCAATGGCTTCGGGCAATTTATTTATTTCCCAGTTGATCGATCGACTCTGGGATCGATTGATCGACCAATAACGCGAATTTTGACGGTATTTTGTTATTTTGGTAAAAAATTTCCATTTTAGTGTTTTAGTTGCTTTAGGACTTTTCTTATTTCGTATTAGGGTTTGGTTAGCCTATTTAAAAGCTTGCAAAACAACTTTATTATAGATGATTAATGAATGAAAATTGAGAGCTTGCATTTGTGCAAACCTTAGAAGACTTGTAAAGAGTTTTCAGCCGAAAAAGCGAATCTTTCAAAATTTGAGGAGTGACTCTTCATTTCTCGTGCGACTTGGTGCGAAGCCGACATACAGCCATGGTGTGAAGCCTCGGAACCCTAGGATCTTATCTTTTCTCTCACTATTGTTTGGTAATATCTCCCCTATTTGCTTCGATAAAATCCAAAAAAAAAAAAAAAATCTTTATTAATTTATATCTTTGATCCTATCATTTTATTTGCCTTAATCCTTCGAGCCTTATTTATTCAAACCCTAGAGGAGTCAAGAGACGATATCACACTTGTTGCTTAGTGTCCTAAACTAGATCAAAACTCGAGTCCTTCATCGGATCTGTTTTTCTAGATCGGAGAATTTAATGCATGCACAATAAAATGAAATTAATTTAATTGTTTAATTGTCCTTATTAAATTATTTTATGTGTTTGGGTGATTTCGAATATTTTTGCTATTTAATTTAATCTGAAGTTAATTCTAAACTTGCATAATTAGGGTTTTAGCGTTTGTCCCGCATCATTCTTCTTCCTAACCCTAACCCTAACCCTAAGTATAAACTTTCATTCAATTTAATTATGACAATCCACTTCAATGTGTTTGGTTCTTTCCCGACACATACGATTCTTTGCAATATAGAGTGTCACTTCATTATCACCATACAATAGCATCGAGAGCTATACATCAACTCCTAGGTCAGTTAGGATAAACTTGATCTCCATGCCTTCGCATGCCCCTTGACCTATAGTTTTGTACTGACCTTCTGTACTAGACTTGGAAACAACATACTGCTTTTTACTCTTCCATTTGCCTAAATATCCCCCGAGATGGTGTAACCTATGGTAGACTTCCTATGACTTAAAGATTCAACCCAATCTGTATCAGTGAATACTTTAACATCCAATTGGCCATTATTACTGTAGAGTAACTATCACCCTGGCTTCCCTTACAATACCTTATAATCCAATATACAACCTCAGTGTACGATTATGATGTTGGCTAACTACATTGACTCGATAAGTAATGTCTGGATGTGCCATAGTCAGGTATATCAACTTCCCACAAGTCATTGGTACATTCTGACATCCCCAAGGAATCCCTCCCAAGTAATCCAATGGTTTTGCTCCATAGATGTAGTCGTTGGTTTACATCTCATGATTTCGATGTCACTTAGCTTCTCAAGAGTGTAATTTTGTTGGGATAATGTTAACCCTTTCTTGTACCTTGCCTCTTTGATGCCCAGAAAGTATTTGAGTGGACCTAAGTCCTTGTTATCAAACACTTCGCTCAGAGACTGTTTTAGCTTTATAATTTATCATTGTCATAACAGTTATGTCATCAACACAAACAACTAATGCAATGATGTGTGCTCCTCTTTTCACAAAGAATGTATCGTCATAATTAGGCTAAGCAGGATTATTGAGGTTAAACATGATTAATTAGTTCAAGCACACTTAATTAGGCAATGCAGATTATTCAGCCTAAGAGAGAATATTTAGGTTAAGCAGGGTTAAATAGGATAAGCAGGATTACTGAGGTTAAGCAGGGTTGGTCATTCTTAAGCAAGGTAAACTAGGATAAGCAGCATTAGGTAGGTTAAGGAAGGTTAACCATGAGTTAACAGTTAAGCAGGGTTATCCAAGATTGTTTAAGTAAACTTAGCTAGAATAAACATGGTTAACAAGGTTAAGCAAGGTTAGGTAGGGCTAAATAGGGTTAATCAAGGTTAAACAAGATTACTTAAACCAAATAAGACCAATTCGGCTAAGCGAGATTAATTAGACTAAATGTGCCTAAGCTAAGCAGGATTATTTTATTGTAATCCTGTGTCTATCTTAATTGTACTTAACTAGACTAAACAAGACTAAAGGAAATAATACTTGCCTCATCGAGCCATGGCCGGATTGGACTACATTGCTCCAAGCTGAACTGCATTGCACCATAGTGGACCTAAACTTGTTCCTCCTTGTTCTTCTTCGTCTCTCTCCCTCTCTTTCTCAACTGGTCGATATCCTCACCAAGGTTGTTGGAAGAGCAAGACCACATGATGACAACACCTCCAAATTGTCATGATAGATATCTATGTAGCAACTTGGGGGGGGGGGGGTGTTAGTTGGTCTACCACTAGTCTCAGTTCAGTGTACACATAAATTCTATTGTCTATACTTTCCGATATGGTCTATATAGGTTCCTATTGTACATTGATATTCGTACTCATGAGATGGGTTTGAGATCTTCTAACTCAGAACCCTAATTTTCACTATCTTTTTATCTCTTCCTCTCCCTCCCTACCTCTTCTTCTTCTCATACCTAACCCCAACCTTTATCTAACATCACAAACTCCAATTTTATGGCGGTTGTAACCCCCATTAATTTTGGAAAGTTTATATTTGCTTTCTTATGCAATGTTCTTCCATATGCATGCCCCCAAATCTACGGTGTAGTAGCCGCAAAATTGTATGTTTTTCTATTTTGTCATTTTTTCTTATGTTATTATTATTGTTATTGATAAAAGAAGGGTGGTACAATCTAATGTCCCTTCTCAAAATTACCTTTTATGTGCTCAGCTAATAGCTAAAAACCTATCTTATGACATGTTGGCCATACAATAAAGCACAATAACCATCTAACCTAGAAAACATCCAGCTGTAGTGTGAAGCACATGTAGACGAGTTTGTGTATGTATGACCACAAAAACACATTTAACTTTCCTGTTATTTCACATAAAACCTCATTTTTGGAAACAATGTGGGGAGTCAAACTTTGACCAGTCCTTGGTCATCGTGTGTCTAAGGTTTGTTAGTCAAGCTTTGATCTCTAGGAGTGGGGTTGGTTGGTTGACCTACGACTTCTATTCACACTATATTTACATTACGTTCTTGTACGCCCAATATTTTCATGTATGTAAAAATTTCCTCGTTGTTAGCTGCACATATATTAAAGATTTCTGTGTCATTACATTTGTACATAAAAATAGCTATTTCTGTCATTACATCTGGACAAAAAATAAGTCCGGGTCATCACACATCCAACTTAGAGGTGTAGATTTTCTAAATACCCCTCCTTTCAAAGATCACTATGGACGCTTCTTAATAATATTTTTGGTATGGTTTTACTTTGGTAACTACGATAATACACAGACCAAGGCACATGTACTGCAGTTATTAGCTGGAATGATGGGGCAATAATGTGGTCCTCCGCATTCCAGAAGAATTGGTTACAATTTTACTCATTTTCTGTCTTTTGATTTTTCCTTTTTTATAACGCTGTATCAGCCTCTTAGAGCACCTGACTAAGTACCTGGGGTATGTGCTGCACATCACACGTACCTGCCAGTAGGGATAAATCCCTGCGGGGTTGTCCAACAAAGGGTGGGATTTGAACTCAGAATCTCCACTTCTGGAGGCATGGTCCTGGCCACTGCGCTAATCCCCTGTTGGTTACTTAGTATATTTTCTTAGCTTGCTAGATCATGTTAAGTTGGATAGTTATATAATTTTTTTTTGCATTCCACTTAGAGAGAAGTTTGATATTACTGTTCTGTTCATCCATACTGTAGGCCGATCAGCTGAACAAAATTTATTCAATGTTTGGAGTTGCTACTGAATACAACTGGCCCGGGGTTTCTGAGTTGCCCAAGTATCAAAAGTTGATGCCAAAAGCGGAAATAAAGGGTGCTTTCAAGGACACGTTCAGAAAGTAAATTCTCATTTTGTTGGTGTATTAGTGCATTCTTATTGTTTTCCTTTTAATATTTTAGATAAGGTGTGATTGAGTTAGCAGGATTTGAAGTTGTTAGAAATGTAGCTGATTTCTCTTCTTTTAGTAAGACATGTCGTAAATTTTTTTTTCTGCTTTGCAGTGATGACCCACATGCTGTCATGTTACTCGAGAAAATGCTAACTCTTGATCCATCTCAGGTACCACTAATTTGATTGACTTATATTTAAACTAGATTTTCATATCATTCTATTTTGTATGTGCTGCGAGAATAATTTTTTATCCTTGTTGGCTGTCATATTACTAGTATTGACGAACTATATAAAACTTGTTAATAGGTATTTAATTTTAACATATGGAGGAGCATCATATTTGACGATAAAGTTTAATAAACGGGTTTGGCCCTACTTACTATGATTTTATTTTGCGAATATAGGGACAGAAATGCTGTGTGCTGATCCTATAACATTTTGAATCTTTTGTCATGATGGTAGAATTTTTTTCTCAATTCTATGAGAGTGCTAATTAGATTTTGTAGCAAATATCAACTTTGAAAATCAACATGGAATGATCAATAATAGTTCACATTTATGATGGAATAACTACTCGGCAATCAAGATTGGATGTTCATGAATTTATCCTCCAATTTATACCATGGCTTCTTCTGATTAGTCAATGCTTCAGGTTGTTATTCATGAACTTATAGACCAAGATTTCCTTCAAAGATAGGAAACTCCTAATTCACATATCTTTGCTTGAGCATGAAGGCTCTATATGGTAGTTGTTATGTGGGATTAAGTCCCACTGATCAGTGGGTAACGTTTTGATGTTTTGGTAACATCTCGGTGTAAACTGTGTTCATTTATCAATGTGAAGGCTACTGGAAGAATCATCCGCATCATCATCATCCATGCTTTGTCCCTTCCATTTGGGGTCAAATTTACGCGTCCTAAATCAGCATTCATTTCTATTTCAGGACTAAATTTTGTCATCTCATAATCTTAAATGTCGTTTCTCACGGCTTTCCTCCAGTTTTTATTGGTCTTCCCCTTCTCTTCATTTTGCTTGTAACTTCAATCCTTTAGATGAGGTTTGGCTTATATCTTTGATGGACATTCCCAAACCACCTCAAATGATGTTGTACACCCCATTTTGACGCCTTTTAGATGTTCATATAATGCCCAAAGTTCTATATCTCGGAGAAAATCTACGTTTCAGCTCTAACTGCCATGTTTTCCTTGTTTGCTTGCTTGCTAGGCAGCGCAGGTATGCTGCTTAAGAGTGGCAGTTTTAGTGTATCTTCTCTGATTTTCCTAGCCTCACCGGGTTCGCATGCTCTAGGCCAGGTTTTTTGGGCGTAGTTTATTCTTTTGATAAAATTGCACTATCGCTTAAAAGGAGCTTTTCCCAAACACTTATTGAGGGCTATGACCTGCATCAACTGGAATCATTCTTGTACCTTGGGAACATTTTCCATCTGTTGGATACCCCCCCCAAACTTTTTATCTGTAAGTGGGATCTCATTATCTTTTGTAGTTTGTTTAATTCCGCGGAATAATCAATATCTACAGTTTGCAAAGCAATGCAAAATGAAAATCTGTCTGTTGCGAGTAAGGGATGATGTATATTTATTCTCTAACGTATCCAATTTTAGTACTAGCAAATGTACTGTTTTTGTTCATTTATTTTCAACTTCTCATTTCAAGATGCTTACGTTATTTGACTAGTAGCCTTTGTTCTAGACTGCCTTTTTTTTGTTTTTTTAAATATCCTAGCTTGCAATCTTTCTTCATGGAGCTGTTGGGATTTGTATTCAGAGAAAACTGTTATTATTTCACTGATTATTTAATATATATATATCATACAGAGAATATCAGCCAAGGATGCACTTGAACATGACTTCTTTCGCGTCGAGCCTTTACCTAGTAAACTGACAAGGTTTGGGCTTCCATATCTCTGAAAAAAAACTTACCTAAATCTATCTCTACTTCTCTCAATTGGTTCCCATGTAATTATGCTGAGAATTTATTACTTGTGTTCCCTTGACTACATAACAGCCTAAAAAGTGAATCGTCCCTTCAACTGGAGGTTATTAGAAGGCGCAAAGAGAAGCCGTGAAAGAGCATTTGATGCCTCATGCAACGTGGTCATGAGAAGGCAGAGAATCCACTGATGGATGACAGAAGTTATAAATTCGAATGGTAGGTTGATATGTTGGTGGATTAAGATTCCACATGCGAGATGTACTTGCATTGTAGCCTTATGGACTATTGTGGATGCTTATCAACAAGCTTTGATGGACCATTAGAGCGCCACATGATCTAGTGGTTGCACACTTCAATCCGTTTTATAACACCTCTTTCAACTGTTAAGTATGGTGAATCAAGTCATAAATCATATAATTTCCTGCAGTGGAATTTTGTTACATCGGCGGAAGAAGGCGGCGATGAAATATCATCATCATCATCATCACCATCATCACAGCCTTCTCTTTGGGGAAAGCGATGAAATATATATATATATATGTAACACTAATTAATATTTAGAGAAGGCCGAAATTAACTAAATTTTGTTAATTTCGCTGATATTTCAAAATTTTGGCGAAATTTGCCAAAATCTACGCCGCAATTTCTGTTGCTGCTGCTGTTTTCCAGATTTCCAGTCGAGATTTCTGTTTTCTGCAGATTTTGGTGCCTATCTTCTTTCTTTCATAACTTTTGATGTACAACTTCGATTTGGGCTTTTCTTAGCTCGTTGGAAAGCTTGAATTCTCTACTTTTCTATGGTTGTAATGCCAGTTTCTGAAAATCTTTATCTAAACCTGTTAAAACACACAAGATTTACCAAAGGGATAACAAAGTATAGTTTTCAGAATTCTTTAGTTATAATTATGAGACACATCAATAGGTGCCCTCAAAGATTCTGTAAATGCAAATAAATGTACCCAAAGGAATGAGATAACAGTCTCAGAAGGATGCCTTGTCGATGGTGGAGTTTTGTTGAGAATGCACAAGTTATGTACTATGTTGAGAATGCACATCTATATCGGTACCTGTTTTGCACCTACTAAATCGTTGAGGGCACCTATGGTGAAAATCATTGATTTCTTTGAATCAGACAATGGAGATCATCATTCATCCTAATCTTCAAATATTTAACTTTTAGGGGTCTACCACTAACCCCTCACGAAATACTCAATATCTCCACTAACCATAGTTGAAAACTATTGAGTGCTTTAAATCAAATGAAGGAGATCATTTTTTTTTGTTTCAATGGATCTTGAGATGATGAGCCTTTACCATCAGACAAGCAGATTTGATTCCACGTAGCATACATCACAAAAAATGAACATGACCATGGCATACATCAAACATGATTCTCAAATCACTGTTCCAGATGTGTGTCGTGTGGAATCCAAATCTGACCGTTTGAGAAGCTCGCCACTGGCTCGGACCGGACTTTGGCTAAGTTCAAATCCGACGGACCAGGCTTGGGTTTACCTTAGTCCGGTCCATTGCCAGTCCTAAATGAATAAACTGTAATTAGTGGTAGAAATTTCGGAAAATAAACTTAACGGATCTCAAGGCTGAAGAATTCATTTATCGTTTATAAGTCCACGAACGTCAACTCTTTCAAGATCCAACGACAAAAAGTAGTGTACTCCACTTCCCAACTATCCATTTCTTTTAGTCCTACTCATCCAACTTAGGCGGGTTTTGGCATTTGTGCAAAAGGAAAGGGTTCTTTTGTCATTTCAGACAACAGAACTAACTTTTGAAAGATTATTTAACCGCCAACCTTTCTTTCTCCTTACATCTTTAACATCAAAATTCATAAACGGAATTCATCTTCTTATTTCTTGGAATTTCATCGTGAGATCTAAACCCGAAAGCTCCGTAAACATCGATCGAAGACGAACAACTAATCTGCTCGAATGCAAAAAATCTGAGCTGGATTAAAATCCGAGCCGAATCTGCAACCATAAAATTTACGACTTATAAACCCCGTTTACTGATCTTTCTAATATAACATTCTCCTCTCTAGGAATTTTATCTTGAAAATGGAATCCGGAGACCCCACAAACTTCGATCATCGAGGAGCAATGAATCCGATGAAACCAGGATGCTTCCCAAACTGGTAAAAATCCCAGCTGAATCAAAATCTTAGCCGTTCTTGGGTGTCTTCTTCTGTTGCCTTTTATTTACAGTTTTGGGGTTTTTTTAGGTCGAGATTGAAGAAAATTTCGGAATCTTACAACCCTGTTTCTGATTCTCTTTTAACGAGAGAAGGATGGCCAGACCAAACCTTCAAGAGATAAATCTAGACTACTATCCGGATGAATTAAGAAACGTAAAATATGCCTACGAGAAGCTGGAGAAGATTGGAGAAGGCAGGTCGAGGTAAGTGATAAGAAGACAACAAACTCTCCAAATGATCTTTATCTTTTGCTCTTTATATATAATCTGGACCATGGTTCTTGTTTGAGCATTGTTTTACGATAATCTCTGTTTTTTCTGATTCATCGATACCTGAAATTTTAGACGTCTTGCTCGAGTTCGAGATGTTTCTATGTTTCTTGATCTGAGTTCAAGATTGTAAGCACTTATAAGACGTAAAGCTTGTTAATAGCTGGTATTACATTTATTAAGTTGGATTCTATCACTTTCGATTATATATATATATATATATATATATATATATATATATATATATATATATATATATATATATAAACCATGTTCTTGTTTTTGGATTATTTGGCGATAATATTTGTTTTTCCGCTTCATCGATGCACGAAATCTGAGACGTCTTGTTCGAGTTCGAGTCGTTTCTTGATCCGAGTGGGCAGAAAAACCCTGCTACTAGCTAGCATTACATTTTTTAATTCTTAAGCATTTGCTGGTTTAATTTAGCTCTATGTAGGTCTAAATAACTATTTGTCTCCCTTACAGTAACATGCTGTTTTTTTAAGCTATTAGTGTATTGTATTGCTGTTGATTTACTGCTCCATCTAGATTCATCATTGGTTCCATTACTGTGTTGTTTCTTCATTTGATGCTTCATTGTGTCTCTGAAATTTCAGCAAACTATATAGGGCTAAGGACATTGAAACTGGGGAAATTGTTGCAATGAAGGAGATTCGATTGAAGACAGAATCGGTAAGCTTCTTTTGATATTTTTATTGCATTTTGCACTTTACAAAATGTAACATAATATATTTGGCATGGATGTCCATATGTTTGGTTTCTGCAGATGCCACGAAATCTCAAACGAGAAGTATATACTTTAAGAACGTTGAATCATGAGAACATTGTTCAGTTGAAAGAGATTGTATTTTCTTCAGATTCCATATAAGTTTACACATTGTCATATCTTTTTATTTTTTAACTAGCAGATTGGTTCTTACATACATCATAATACCTTCAACTCCTGTTGTGATTTTGTTGAATTTTTCATGACACATTAAATTTGCATTTTATTTTGAAATAACATTTGGATGGTTAGAATTGTGATCCAGTCGGCGACCTTTAGTTTTAGTTCATGTTCAGCAAATCTCTGATGTTTACTTGATTTGCTTGGGATAGATAGAGGTCACCCCAATTCCAAAGGTTTCTTGTACATGGTTTTTGAATATATGGCCCATGATTTGTGGGGTCTTATGAAGAATGATGAGGTGCAAATTACAGAGTCCCACATCAAGGTATCAAAACACCATACTGTTTAGATAAATGTTTATGAATCTAATTAATGACCAACTCTTAAATCTTGGATTTTTTTACAGTGCTATATGAAGCAGCTTTTGAAAGGTCTTCATTACTGCCATGAAAATGGAGTACTTCATCGTGACATCAAAGGTGAAATTCTCATTATGGATTCCTCATTGTTTATTTCAGCTGTTGTTTTTTACTCTTCTTCTATTTATGCAGGTGGGAAACTTAAAGATTGCAGATTTTGGCCTTGCACGCACATTCACCAATGACTCCAATGAAGCTTTGACGAATAGAGTTGTAACTCTTTGGTATAGGTAATTGTCTAATTCACCATGAATGGTGGAATTTGGATTTCCAAATTGTTATAGCTTGTTCTCTATGCTTCACAGAATACATCCTATTTCTTTCCTTAATTTATTCAGGCTGATGATTGTTTGACAGATCTCCAGAGTTGCTGCTTGGAAGTTGTAATTATGGTCCAGCTGTTGACATGTGGTCGGCCGGTTGTGTTTTTGCGGAGCTTCTACAGAGCAGACCATTCTTAAATGGGAAAAATGAGGTAGGGGTTAATCCTCAAACAGTCATCCATCCAAAAGGCACCAAGTGTCGCATGATGATAAAGTACAGCACTCAAACACTGCACTCGTGTCTAGCTTCCCATCTTCTAAATTTACGGTGAATTATTTTACATGATATCCACATGAGAACCTACTATTATCGAAAATAAAATACTACAAGGATCAACTGATCAGTATAGTCATTAATTGATTGTGCTCGGGATCTTTCCTTTTCCATGATATGTTGAAAAGTCATTAATCCCTTAGTATTAATTGATTGTGCTCAAGATCTTTCCTTTTCCATGATATGTTGAAAGTCATTTTCAATTTATCTCCTTGTCTTGTACGGACTTAGCGATAACCACTTCTTAAGTCAATTTTGGAAAATATTTTAGATTTAGTTAGCATGTCGAGCACATCGTAAAGGTGTGAAATTGGGAATCCACATTTGATTAGTTATCTTATTTACTGCACTGATGTCTACACATGTGTGCTATGTACTATCTTTCTTTACTATAAGCAAAGTCGGGACAACACAAGGGCTCATGCTTTCTTGAATAAATCCCTTTTTAATTAGCCTCATTACTTAATTAGTTCTAGGAGTGAGTGAGGCATTGTTGAACATAATTTGGGAATCATCCTGGTTCCTCAACATAGATTGGTTCCTCCACATCATAGTCTCCAATTTCATCACTGCCTTCTTCCACCAATGTGACAAATTTTCATTGTTGGAAATTAGATAATATATGACTTGATTCACCATACTTAAAACAGTTGAAATAGGAGTTATAAAACTGATTGAAGCGTGCAACCACAAGATCATACGATTGTGTTCGATTAGTCTCGTAAAGGTACTACTGGTTGCACGATTTTTCCGCTTTGTTGATATAGTATTTTGAGCTGATTCATTTTGAAATGAGCTTTTTGGGGCTCTAATGGTTCTTTTTTATGTTGTTCTACCATCAAAGCATGTTGATAAGAACCCACAATAGTCCATAAGGATAAAATGCAAGTACATCATGTAAGTTGAATCTTAATCCACCAACATATCAAGCTACCATTTGATTTTGTTTTACAAAAAAATTCTGTTTTATGCAAATTTGAAGCTTACAAAAGAGAGTTTAATGCTTCTCTTTTAATTTTGACATCATCTATTCCAAATTAGTGATTCTCTTTCTTTGAGTTCATTTTTTTTCTTAAATTTGCTTTGCTATTCAGGAGTGGCTACAGTAATAGATAAAAGAGATTGAAATCTCTCTCTACCTCATCGTTGTCTTCATCATGTGGCGGAAGTTCTTGCTTCCATGATTTTAAATATATCATCCATATCCGACACATATCAGCCAATATGTGAATCGGTTTAAGCCCCATCCAATACGATATACACCTAGAATCAAATATCTGGTCAAATAGGTCGAATATTGGCCCTGTCGGGTCATATCACCTTGCAGGTGTGCAGCTATATATCAGTCTTTAATTCCTCAAAATTTGGTGAGTTCTTCAAATTGCCTTCGTAGATTCTCGATCTCTTTACTATACCGACTAAGAGGTGCGTTGTACCTTCTAAAAAGTGACCAATGATTAGGCTCTAATACCAATGAAATAAGCAAAAATAGTCCGAGTTGGATAAAAAGAACTTAGGCAATGAACAACTAAGAGAAAAGAGATGAAGGATTCAAGTGAATTACAGTACTATAAAATGAAATAATAAAATTGTTTCAAGAGATTCTCGTTAAGAAGAGGATAGAGGAAGAGAAATATATGAGGTAGAGAATGAGAGAGAGAGAGAGAGAGTAGTCACAGATCTCAATAAATCTTTTTTCAAGCACAATTTTAAGGTCAATGGATCTCTAATACTTCACATTTTTCATTCATGTCATTTGAAAATAGATTTAGAGAGATTTAAATTCTAATTAACAATTTAAATCAACAACAATACACTAAAAAAAAATTTCTCTAAATTTTTTTTTCCCATGATATGTTGATGATAAAATTTTTTCTCTAATTCCTGTAATTATAAGTTTCTTCTATTCCACTGAAAGGGAAGTTTGATAATACTATGTTTAGGCTGATCAGCTGAACAAAATTTATGAGATGTTTGGATGTGCTTATGAACACAACTGGCCCGGTGTTTCCACTTTACCCTCTTACAACGAGTTGAAGCCAACAAGAGAAATGGAGGGTCGTTTCAAGCAGACTTTCGAAAAGTATGTTCTCATTTGGTTTTTGTATTAGTGAATACCTTTTTATTCATTTCCCTATTATAGATAAGATATTAGAGATTTAATTATTAGGATTTGAAGTGGTTAAAAATGTGGAGGCTTTATTTTCCTGTTTTAGTAAAATATGTTAAAATATTTCTTTTTTTGTTGCTTCGCAGTGGTGACCAACATGCTGTCAATTTACTTGAGAGAATGCTACCACTTGATCCTAATCAGGTATCACTAATATGATTAATTTATTATTTCCAATCATTAGGTTTTCAGATCAATCTGGCCTTTGTGCAGTAATATAAAGTTTAACATCCTTTTTTGCTGTAATAGTTTCGTTTCCGAGCTACATTCATCTTGATTAAGAAGCTATTCGATTTTCAATTTTTATCTGCTGATCAGGATTAACATAGCAGCTTATATATAACCATATGCTAATGAGCTATAATAGACTTCAATGGAGTATAGTTATTGGAATTTGGTATCAATTTGTGTGTGCGTGTGTGTGCATATGTCGGAATTGATCTCTTAAATACTTCATTTCAGTTAATGACATTTCCTGAATTCTCCCACAGATGCTCAATCATGAAATTTCACTTTAAAATTCAACTCTACAATTATAAACCAGTATCAAGATACGAATATAAATACTCAAAGCTATCTAGAAATTAAAAATAAATGTTTAATGTTTATTTTAAACTATATAGGAGCTTTGTATCTGAGGGTGAAGTTTTGGGTTTTGACCCTTGAGAAATTACTATGAAGGACTAAAATGCTATGCTAAACTGAAGCTGTCACATTACACTTGCTGATGGACCATCAATGTGCGATATTTCACTTCAAAGAAAATGCTAATTAGTTATGATGAGTGCTGACTATGAAAAATCAACAGCACACGGCCATCATATTTGTTTTTGGAAACCCATCAGCAGTCGATAGCCCTTTTATCTGGTGACAAAGTAACAAGATCCCAGGTGTGGTTAGCTGAGAGATGGCAATTCTTCTTTCAAAGCCTCCTGTGACGGGGACGCCGACATCGTAAACATTGGATATGGACTGTTTCTGTGACAGCCCGAATTTTCACACCCGGAAATCCGTGCCATCAGGATCATACTCTGGATGATCCCCAGGACAAATCATAAAGTGTGTGCTCGTATAACGGAAACCAAGCAGACACTGTCCAGCAGTGGTAGGTTGAGTCATCACATAAGACATTTACAATAAATGAGTACAATAAATAAAACATGTATTACACCAAAAGAATATACATTCCCAAAAAGGAACCAAGAAGAACCATTGGTGATGGACATTCATCACCCAAACAATGGTTCCTGATAGTGGTTCCAATGGAATGTATAAAAGCACATAAATACAATATCTATAGTAATATATATATACAGACGGTGGCCACCAGGCACACAATAATCCGGAATATCAAAATACAAACATCGGACTCAAGTACCCAGGCTACGGATAGAACTCGTCCACCTGGATGTCCGTCTCCTCGTCCTCGGCCTCAGCCTCTGGGTCAAGCTGGTAATCTGGGTCGCTCTCGGTGCCGGGAGCTATAGCCTCAGAACCTATAAAGTTAATAGAAAGGTGAGCTACATCTTAGCCCAGTAGAAGAATACCAATTAAAGTTGCATCTTAATTGTAAAACATGGTTGCTGAAGATATGAACAGATGCAAACAGATGTGTCAAATATGCGGAAATTATCAAAGCAGGCCGATCTCATCAGAGTGTACATGGTATGATGCATATAATGTTTAATGACTTAGGATAATAAACTTAAATAACTCTTGTGAGTATAGCACGTGGTAGCCAGATTTGGTCCGATGGGTAATCCCGACCATCGTCGTCCACATGAACAATTTCAGAAAATGCAACAATGCCTCAACTACGGAGTGCAATTGTGCCGAGGATTTTCAAGCAGATGCACGAGTGTACCAGAAACGGATATACCGCCAAGTCGGTGAGATTCGTGAGAGTATTAAACCTTATATCACATGCAGGCGTATCATACTTAATGGAAATCAGATAATAGATGGCAGGTGTTAGATTTATAACAGAGTTGTCACACATATGACTGGACGATAAAATCAGACTATGCAGTCGAATACAGAAGCTTTGAAACGATGAGATAAAAAATAAATGCAATTTCAATGGAATTCTCCTACCTCAGGTCAAACTTCTTTCTAAGCAAATCCAAAGCCTTTTAGAAAGTCATGGTCTGATCCTAAGCCCTAAACATAGCATTCTAAGTGTCAGGGATGTCAGAACATAAACTGGCATAATGTCCAGTGAGGTTTTATTCACAAAACTAAAACATGCAGAAAACAGGGGTGATTGATCGATCACCACTATTATTGATCGATCAATCCCTTTTGTTGATCGATCAATGACCCCATTGATCGATCAATCCTCTCTCAACCTTTAACTAGTAACAGAGTCAATTGATCGATCAATAGCCCCTATTGATCGATCACCTCTCATCATTGATCGATCAATACCTCCATTGATCGATCAATAGCTCCTTTCCTCTTCACAATTCACAAAGGAAAATTGATCGATCACTTGCTCAGTTGATCGATCAATGCACCCTGTTGATCGATCAATGCCTTCGTTGATCAATCAATAGCCTAAAATTCAAAATTTTCAACCTTCTGTTCACATTTAATACTTATACAGATTGATCGATCAATGCCTTCATTGATCGATCAATACACACCAGTGATCGTTCAATACCTTTGTTGATCGATCACTAACAATCATTGATCGATCACCTTCTCTGTGATCGATCAATACTCAGGATTGATCGATCAATACCCTTCGAGCATTGAACTTCCAGAAATTCCAGGGTTTCTGTTCCCTTTTTTTGTCCTATACAGATTGATCGATCAATGACCTTCATTAATCGATCACCCAAGCATTGATCGATCAATCTTATCATTGATCGATCAAAATGACAAAAACTCTGTCATTAATGGAGGTCATCTATCTTGCCTATTTTGACCCCATTTTCATTAATGGTTTCTTGCAACCATTAATACAGACACACACATACATAAGGGCTCTCATTTGCCCATATTTAAAAGCACAAACACACCTTTACTCGGGCCCTTTCGGGGTTTCGGCAGATCGACCCGAAAGAGGGTTTCGGATCCAAAACTTGGGCTTTATCGACGGTACGCTTCCTATAAGGAGACCTTTGGCTCTGGCTCAGCACGTTAAGGTTTCACATACTCATAGACTATAGTTGAGCTCGTCTCATCTAACTCTTCATACCCTAACTCAGACAACTCACAATCTCGGGTATCGCAAACCCTGTTTTTCACGAAGAACTCACCCAAGCATAACCTAGCTACATAGTCTTAGCTTCAAGAGCAAGGGGAAGAAGAAGAACACCTCTCTCCCAAGTCTCTCCCTTCCCTTATAAGCTACCTAGACTGAAATATCTTTGATATTTCAGTTTAGACCCTAACTTGCACTCCGGTGTTAAGCGCCTACACGAACCTCTATGGCGTGATGTGCTACTTCAACACCCTTCACAACTCGGATCTAAACGGAAATGCACACGTGAATTCATCTAACTACGGTGTAACCTTATGTTAACTAATATAATTTATAAAATTTTCAAATCGGTCTTGATTTCCGTGTCGAGCACGTAGATCGAAACAGTTAGTTTCTTGTTCGAATTTTTAGGGCTATTATAGTTTCGTGTATACCGACGTCAGAAGAAGCGGAATGGAAATCAAAACTAGTCGAAAGATGAAATTTTGAAAATTGAAGGAGCACAGAAAAAATCGATTGATCGAAACTGAATTTCGATCGATCGAAATGTCAATGGTGATATTTTATGTATATGAGAATTTCGATCGAACGGTTTTCAATTTCGATTTATTGAAATTCAATTTTGATCGAACGATTTTCAGTTTCGATCAAACGAAATTCAAATTTGATCGAACGATTTTCAATTTCGATCGAACGAAATTCAATTTCGATCGAACGAAATTCAATTTTGATCGATCGAAATCGTGTCGGGTTGTTTTAGTTGTTTTAGAAGTTTAGTTTTGAATTTTGTCTTAGGGGTCTTTTATTTATTATTTGTTTTAGGGTTTTCCTTTATTGAAAGGACTCCTTTATAAGGTCCTTAAGTGAACAATGTAATTAGTTGATGATTAATGAAAAGGGCTTTTGGTTGTGTGCTTGAGATGAGCCTATACGGAGAGTGATTCTTCTTCCTGAGAAGGGTTTGGTGCGAAGCCAAGGGTGTGAAGCCTGCAAATCTATCTTCTATCTACCTATCTATCTCTTATTATCTTTGCTTGTGTGATCCTACAACCTTAATTCAGCCATCATCACTTTTGAGATCCTAAATCCTAATTTTCTCTAAACCATTGAATCACTCTGATTCAACAACCGTAGCCTCCATCAGACTGTTAAGCCCAAATCATATCAAAATAACCCAAACTAGAGATTCCATCATTGCATTGTGAGCGCCTTAATCTAGAATTTTAGAGTCCTATCTCTAGGAACGATTCACGCTGCAACCTAACGGATCTAGCACCCGGACTGAACCCTGCCTGAATTATGCGTGATTCTCTCATGGAATGCTACGAAAATTTGAGGTATTCATTATATTTTGTAAGTTTTATTGTTTAATTTAATTCAATTTAATTTCGGCAAAAATCAATCATCGCATTCACGTAGTTTAGGGTACTGTCCTGCGCCAGTTTTGATATCAGAGCCCTAGGTTCTAGGTTAGGACATATTGTATGTCATTTTAATTTTCGTTGCATTTGATCTCATTTGTGTTCAAAAGTATGCACGTCTACTGTTTGACAAAATTCCTCATCCATTGTGGTTCATGTTTGCATAGCATTTAGCACTCGTGTTAGTAAGCCGTGTTCATCATGAGCATGAGCGAGATTATTGATGCCCTTAGGGACATCAAAGCCCAAATGTGTACAATTAATAATAAGAGCCGCTACACACCAAATTATGGGCAAAGTCTCAAAAATTGTGACGAGACTAGAGTTAGGGGATACCTTCACCATCGTGAACCCAAGTACGATCCCGTCGAAAAGTTTCTAAAATCTATTCGGGAGGAAGTTCCATTTTTTGAGGGATGGCTAAACCCTAAAACCTTTATGGAATGGTTGTCTAGTGTAGAAGAGTATTTTGATTGGTATGGTGCACCAAATGAGTACAAAATTAGGCTAGTGACAACAAAGTTTGAGGGTAATGCCAAATCTTTTGAATTAATATAGAACATCGTATTGAGTTTCATCGGATTAAACCCATCTCCACATGGGAGGATATGAAGGTGACACTTATTGAAAAGTATGTCCCTTTAACACACTATCACCTTTTACGATTTTTGAAACCAAGACAGACAAGTGTCCTGATTATTCTAAGTGTTACGGATTCGGACACTTTGCTTATCAATGCCCTACAGAACTTTCCACTCCGAATTTATTAATTAAAAGGGAGGGTCCTAAGGAGCAGGAAAATTTGAGAGTAGAAGAGGTGTATGACCCTCGTACCATGATGAGTGAAGACGAGATCGAAGAAGCTGAAGAGAGTCTAGTTTATGTCAAGGGGGCTTCTGATTTCTATGTGCGTAGTAATGTTGAGTCACCCACGCACGATTCGACCGAGTCACCTACGCACAATTTGTTAGAGCCCGTAGAGCCAGTTGTGCACGAGTCCTTGTTGGTGGTAGAGTCGTGTGCACTTGAATCTTTAAAGTTAGTCGACCCGAGCACACACGAATCAATCAAGTCACTTACCCATGAGTCATTAGTATCCCTTGATTCGATCACACATGAGTCACTAGTGTTGGTCGAGTCCACTGCACATGAGTCACCAGTGCTGATACAGGCCACTACATGTGAGTCGTTAGCGTCACATGCACATGAGAGTATCGAGTCCATTGATACATGTACACATCATAGTCTCAAGTTGCATACTGCTATACATTCCAAGTCTTATTGTGAGTCATTTTTTGAGTTTCATTCTGCATTGTATGCCGAAATTAAGCTTGAAATTAATTTATGCAATGAAACTCTCAAAATATCGATGCAGTTACCTAAGGCTTTTATGAAATTTCAATTGAATGATTATGTGATGGTTTGGGTTAGGCCTGAACGATTCCCATCGGGAGTTGTAAAGGATCTCCAGGCCCACGACGCTAGACCTTTTGGAATTGTGGCAAGGAATGGTCCTAGTGCGTACAATCTTGAGCTTCCTCCAGATATCGGGGTCAGCTCTACGTTCAATGTGGAGGATCTAGTTCCTTCTTTGAGCTCAACCCTACCACCTTGCAACCCGTTCCAAACAACCCCTAGTTACCACCCCATCCCAACTTTGCAACCAATACCACTTCCCTACCCAAGCAAGCAGAGGAAAGAGATAATTGAGGAAATTTGAGATAATCTTGTGGCATTCACCTGTTACAAAAAATTTCTGGTTTACGAGATACAGAGGGTTGGCGAGTCGACTACCGAGAGTGCATGGGCCAATTATGAGAGAGTTCGTCGCTTGAATTCTCGTATTCCCGGTCGATATTGGGATCACACTTCATTGGGGATGAATTCCTTCAGGTCTGAGCAAGTCGATGCGAAACTTCAAAAGTATTTGGTAGAGTGGCTTGGTGAGCCTGGTTATTGGGCTTGTCAAGGAGAGGTTTACCGGGTACGTCCCTCTACAATGGACCGCGATGACGCTCATACATCACTTCATGCAAGGATTCACTTCATGCGTGTTTCATCGGTGATGAAACATTTTGAGTCGGGGAGAATTGACGGGGACGCCGACATCGTAAATATTGGATATGGGCCGTTTTGTGTATACTGACGTCGGAAGAAGCGGAATGGAAATCAAAACTAGGCGAAAGATGAAATTCTGAAAATTGAAGGAGCACAGAAAAAATCGATTTATCGAAATTGAATTTCGATCGATCGAAATTAAAATTCGATCAATCGAAATGTCAACGGCGATGTTTTATGTATATGAGAATTTCGATCGAACAGTTTTCAATATCGATTGATCGAAATTCAATTTCGATTGAACGATTTTCAGTTTCAATCGATCGAAATTGCGATCGAACAAAATTCAAATTCGATCAAACAATTTGCAATTTCGATCGAACGACTTTCAATTTCGATCGATCGAAATCGTGTCAGGTTGTTTTAGTTGTTTTAGAAGTTTAGTTTCGATTCATTAATTCCTTTATATAATCAATATGAAGGAGTAAAATTCAAAGGGAAAAATCCCCATTTCTCTGAAGTTGATTTCTTTTTCTTCACAGAATGCAGTATTCTATGGATTTGGATGTGGAATATTCAAATTACCACTATTGACCATCTTCCCACACTTCAAAGAACTTACTGGATCCGATGGTGGGATAATATTCCCGATTTTGACAAAAAACTACTTGAAATTTCATCCATTATATCCCAACATGCCAAAACAGCAAAACCTGAGGCTTCTTTATCTTCTTTAGAATCTAATCCTTTTGAAATATTCAAATCCATGATTCGAAAACAACATCCCAATTTATCTGAGACACAGATTAATCATCGTTGTCTTGCTTCCATGAAAGCCCATTTTCTTCAAACCTTCAATTCAGTATCCCATTCGGATGAAGATTCCCTCACTTCGTCTGAAAACAATAATTCCTTCCATGTTCTAGCAGGGGAATCGCAACCAGACAGTCATGATCAATCACTCGGCGAATATTGGGACTCAATCATTAATCAAGTCAAGAGTAAGAAATAATTCGCACACCATCAATACAGCTGTTTCCCAGCCAATACAGCTGTCCATCACGCCAAGCAACTGTCAATACAGCCAATGAAGTTGTCACTTCACAGTAATAAAGTGACAAATCAGTCAAAGTAGCTATTTGCTCACACATCATCAGAGACCCTACCATTTAAATTATTAAAGGCCGATAGCCTCACCACCTGTCCATGAAGTCATCATTCCAATTATGAAGCACTGACGCATGCCCTTACGTCAGAACACAATTATCAAGGGACGAAGCGACTGCAACCAATCCACCCAGCACACGTGTCCCACTCAGCGGCGAATTTCAATTCATTTCAAGTCCGCATTCCTCAATCAGTAGCGAATTTCAAACCACTTCAAATCCACATTCATCTATAAAAGGGTTAGCCTGGGGATTGTCCAGGACACCGAGTATTTTCACCGAGAAAATTCTCACCTACTGCTTTCCTTTTCTTTCTTTGTTTTTTTAGTTTGTATCGGAGAAGCTCTCCATATCGGTAAGCCTTCTCTTAGCATTGTATATATTTTAATGCATGCATAGTAGCTGCATAGTGTGTGTATAGTGTAATATTCCATATGTTTTAAGTTGTTTAATATAAGTTTGTTTTATTAGTCATTTGTTTATGAATTAGAGTTTCTGTATTTATCTCCTCTTTCCTTCCGCAACCACGTCTTCCCCTTACTCTGAGTTTGGTGTCAGAGCCATGTCCGGCTAAGCCCGTGGTAATTACATATGGCGGGTGGCTAGTGTTGGAATATTGAGAGGTAGTGAGTCGTGATTAGGATGGCTAATCATGGGCGTATGAATTACTGGTCATTGTCTTCTTCAGTGGTTTTTATGGATGACTTATAATGGTCTGTTTAGATTTACTACTATGCTGTGGTAGCGTGGGAAGTCGCGTTGGGATGACTTGATGGCATTGTAGCAGGGATTGCGTTGTTGCCGGTTGATTCCCCGTAAAAGTTATCGTAGACGGACGCAGTTTTACAACAGCAATCTAGTAGTAAATTTAAATGAATTTCTGTAAGAAGTCCATGGAAATTTATGGAGAAGAAGGTAAATAGTAATTTACTATGCTAATGAATAGTATTCTGAATCACTATTCACTATAGTAAAACTATTCCAACATTACTATTCCTATATGTAATTACAGTCTTATTGGTTTTACCAAAAGATCTTTTTTCCCTTTCTTGTTTTTACTGTTAAAAAAAAAAAAAAAAAAAATCAAAAATCAATTTTATTTTTATATCTTTTTTTGATTTTTCCTCCAAAAAATTAATCAAAAATAAACAATTAGATAAATGGTCTCAAATTGATGACCAACAAAGTCAATTAAATCGATGGACAATTCCTTCCATCAATCCTAAAACAATCTATCAATATGGATGGAAAGATTGGTCCACCGATATGTCAATCAAAACTGCTGAACAAACTCTCAGTATAAATGAAGAAAGCCAGAATGAGGGTTTTCAATTACTTTCCAATGAAGATCTTCTACATGACCTTCATCATTTCAAATTTCTTCATTTAGGATGCATTCAGGATGCATTCAAGTTGCATTAAAACCTTTGACCTTATTGGGTCTGGAAAATACTAGTATACTTAGCACTCTTAGAGATGCTAGATGTCTTGATTGGCGATCCTCTCTGATGGCTGCTATTGAGACCAGCTTATGCCTTGGTCCAGTATACTACAATGTTTTCCCAAATTTAACTTTATCTTTAACAGATAAAAATATTTTTTATGCTTGTACCCTTCATCTCCAAACTGAGGGATACAACTTTATGCCTGGATCAGAGACCATTGCTCTGATCTATCGCCTTCATTATAAGGTGATGACTTCTCTAGTTCCTAAAATTAATTATCAAAATGAACCAGGAAGAATAGTCTTAATTGAAACTAATAGTGCAACCACTAATGTTGCTACACAAAAATTATGTGAATGGAAAAATATTACTTTTCCTGACGCTTGGCGTATACCTCAAGCTGTCTCTCCTAAACCAATTTTAAACCAAGAAATTGAACAAATTGTTCAAAATACTCAGGGAAATATAATCTTAAAATTTGATAGATCTACATCTCACAGAACTTCTCATAGGAGTTCTTATTCTGATACGAGGTCTCGAGGTCCTTATAGAGTATCTATACCCTCGACTGCTCGATCATCTTATTCAGAAGCTAACTCATTTGTTCCTTCTGAATTTAATCAACCCAATCTGGAAGGAATCCAAGTTTCTGAGCAACAGATTCCTCATGGGATATATACCCAACAGCAGAGGGAATCTCCTACTGCTAGTGAGATGAATTTCTCAATTCATTAATAAAGTTTAATGGATCATACAAAACCAGAAAACTTTGTTATTAATCGACAAGAAATTAATGCTGAATTTCAGCAAGATAAATATGCACCATTCCGTGAATGCTATTTTAAAAAAATTTCTGCATCAAAATTGCAAGAATTCAAAGACCAATTTTATCAATATATTGAAACTTTTTATCAAGTAATTCCGTTTGTTACTTGGTTTAAAGCAACCAAATATCTTGAAATGAATCAAGAGGAAAGGAGAATATTTCTCCTTGAGGATTTTCAAAAGGAATGGAAAAAGCTTGATGATTCAATCGTTCAGTCGATTCACCCTCCTGTTGAAGCCCTCAAACTTACTCAACCTAATTCAACAGCTACTTTGGAAGCCACTGCTTTCATAAAACCTGTTGAACCTATCCCTCATTCAACAAAAGTTGATTTATCACATCTGTATAAACAAAATAATTTTACTAATTTAAATTTACAAACAATTAGTATGCAATTAAATAGGATTGAAAATATTCTTTCTTCTCCACCAATAAACAAAATATCAACCTTAAAGGTCGAACAACCAAACATAAAACCTCCCCTAGAAATTTCTGGGCTAAATCTGTCATCAAAATCTTATATGATAAAACAAGAGGAATTTATTGATAAACTAACCTCCAGGTTACACTCTTTATCACTTAATCTAGAAAAGAAAAATAATAATTTTCAAATCAATGTATTGACTGATAGAGAAAATGCCAATTTAGCAGAAATACAAGAAATTCAAAATAATTTCGAATCCTTACAAAATAGCATGGAGCTTAATAAACTCCAGTATAATTGGGATGGTGGTAATACTAGATATTACTACCATAGACCTACACCTCAGGATCTTCTTTATGAAGAAGATCATATCGATATTCAAAATTCTTATGATTATCGATCCATTTATGAATGGAACATCGATGGTAAATCTGAATATGGGATTTTTGCTGCTCTACATAAAATTTTTATGTACAGCACCATCTTGAAACAACATCAAAATTTGGATCAAACAATTGCTCGATATATTACTACTGGATTTTCTGGTATGTTGAAAGGATGGTGGGATAATGTTCTCACAGCCACTCAACGTGAAGAAATCCTAACTTCAACTAAACCAGTCAAAAATGATCTTACCGGCTTAATGGAAACTAGAGAAGATGCAGTTTATACATTGACCCAAACCATCATTTTTCATTTTGTTGGTTCTTGGAATCTTCAATATGAAAGAAGTAGACAACTACTTCAAAATTTCCGTTGTCCATCTTTAACCCATTCAGATGGTATAAAGATGTGTTTATGACAAAAGTCATGCAACGTAGTGATGCCAATACTGAATATTGGAAAGCCAAATTCATTGATGGGCTTCCCAGTTTATTTGCTGAGAAGGTCCGTAATAAACTTCGTAATCCTGATGATCAAAGTACCACTTACAATCAATATACTTATGGACAACTCCAAAGTATCATTGTGCGTGAAGGATTAACATTGTGTAATGACTTAAAATTACACCAACAATTAAAACAACAACTTACTGGTCGTAAGGAATTGGGAGACTTTTGTGACCAATTTGCTTATGACACAAAAATCAATTATCCTTCAAAAGGACGAGATAATAGAGAAATATCAAATTATCATCGTCCCTTTGAACGACGTCGTCGTATTTTCAAACAAATTAACAATCCTTCTCATCCACAACACCGCGAAAAAAGAAATTCTACTCGACAACATCGAGAACCCAGGAATCCTTCTTTTTCACGCAAATATCGTGAGAAAAGAAGAAACTCAACAAATCGACCCCAAAGAGATATTAAATGTTACAAATGTCATCGATTTGGTCATTATGCCAATAAATGCACAACTGAACAAAGAATAAATCAAATTCATGATGAAGGTCTGAAATTAACCCTTTCAAAAATCTGTTTAGATTCTAGTCCTGATTATTCAGAATTTTCTGAGTCTGATAATGAAATTCATTCCACTTCGTCATCTTCCTCCTCTGCAGATGACCACCCTGCAAATTGCAAATGTAATCATATTCATACTTCAAATGATTCTTGGCAAGCATTTGCTGTCATGAACAATCTCAGTATCAATGTTCTTTCTGAATCCCAACAATCGTTATTGGACTTAATTGATAAAACTGAAGATCCAATAATGAAACCCAAATTGATTGAAGCATGTATATCTACAGCTCACAAAGAAACTAAAAAGTCTCTAATAGTAGAAAATCCTTACTCTATTAGAGAACTCTTTCATCGGCTAGAATCCCATAATTCTTCTAACCAGATGATCAATGCTACCCATAATTCTTCTAGGGTTGCCAATTTCCAACAACAAATAGAATCTCTCAACAATTAATTAATTATTCTAAAGCAACATTTTGCTAAAGAAATTTCCACCATTAATAAGCGCCTCCATCATTTAGAAAACAAAGAAGTCTCTTCTAGTTCTCCATCACATTCTTACCTGAACACTCTCCAACAAGTCTCCTCCCCAAAATGGTACATCAAGGTCAATTTATTTATTAATTCCAATTATACAATTTATGACATCATCGCCCTTATTGACAGTGGTGCTGATATGAATTGTCTTCAAGAGGGATTAGTCCCTTCCTTCTATTTGACCTCCACTCGTCAGAGTCTCACCAATGCTAGTGGATATCCCATACCTATCCACCACAAACTTAACCATGCTGCTATCCAGCATCATAATATTTCCATTCCCACTTCTTTTGTGATTCTCCCCAATATAACTCAAACCCTTATCTTAGGGATTCCTTTTATTTCGTCCATCTTTCCCTTCACTCGGGTTGATTCTCACGGCATTTCTGCCCAATTTCAGGGTCATCCCCTTCTATTCCACTTTCTCTCCTCTCCTTCTGAGGACTCCTTTCCTCATCTTTGTTGTGTCTCCCTTACCCATAATACCCAATTCTGGGGGGATCATCACTCCAATCACACTACTCACACTAATCGAATTGGTTATTCCTATTTGCATGACCATTTGCATTCACATTTGCATACCACCAATCCAGTGGTCTTATATTTATGCGGTGATCCTACACTAGGAAATCACCAGATCACCACTACTTTTTTGTGCAGAGGATGACTAGTCTTGCTAGAAGCTTTTCTGCCAATGCAGCCAATTCAACAGAGGACAATTTCTTGCCACAAAGAAAAGTTTATGTTGTCCTCAAAGGACACCAACCAGGACTATACACTTCATGGCAATCCTGCCATAGCCAAATTTATAATTTTCCTAGCCCATTATACCAAATGTATAATTCCATCAGAGAAGGCAAATCTGCTTTTCAAACCTATCAAACCATGCATCTCCTTGCCCAATCTCCTATTATGGAAATCAAAGACTACTCCAAATCAGAAATTTTCAACATTAGTCATATACCCAATTTTATTAGCTAACGTATAGATTCCTTCATGTACCAAGAAATTAATGGAGTATGAAAAAATCATGTTGCCAATAATAAAAGAAAAGTCAAACAACATTTGAGCATTCTGGCATCCAAAATTCAGGCTCAAGAAGCCCACACCCAACAACTTTATGAAGGCCTAACCTCATTACTCAAGAACTTCAATTGGGAAGAAGAAACTTTTTCCATTGAGAAAATTTCCTATTTCCTCAAATTAGTGAAACAAAATGATCTAATTCTGCATCGCCTTAAAAGAATCTGCATGTTTGAAAAGGCCAAACATGTCTTTCCAATTGATATTTCCCAAAATATTGTATCTCAAATTGAGGATTCGGCTACTCAGATCAAACAAATCTTATTGCAGAATTATTAATTTATCAATCACCTTCAGGGTTACTATCTCCCAAAAATTTCTTTGTTCACTCTTGATTATCCTCATAATCTTTCCCAAGGTCTTGATTGGGGATTGGTCAACCAAATTATTTTCCCACTTTCCAATATTCCGAATGTTCCCCGAATGATTAAATCTATGATTTTCCATGCCTCCAAATGTTTACACAAAGGCATTTATCTTACTTTTCTGATCACTAGCACTCTTGGCTGGCGATCTAGAGAACAATTCTTCCAACCATATCAAATTTGGATTCTTCGTAAAACTCAGATATATGAGATGGAGTATATCAACCAAGCAGATCCTTTAGCACAGTCGAGTGCCCTGTCAATCTCTCCCAAATCCTATTGGATTCATTCCCTAATATAATTTTCTCAAAAAGCCAAAGAAATTTCTAAGGACCATTATGCTTTCAAAATTTCTGATGGTCGACGAATTTTCCTCACTGATTTTCCTATGGAATATATGACTACTCCTCAACAAGAAGAAGAAGCAGAAAAATTTCTCCAACAGATGATCAGCAGGAATAATCTCCATCTGCCTGCTAATTTAGAAATTGAAGCATCTATCCAAGAAGAAGACCGGCTTCACAACTTATCTGATAATTTACCAGA
This sequence comes from Chloranthus sessilifolius, assembly GCA_021018995.1. Taxonomy (NCBI): domain Eukaryota; kingdom Viridiplantae; phylum Streptophyta; class Magnoliopsida; order Chloranthales; family Chloranthaceae; genus Chloranthus; species Chloranthus sessilifolius. The sequence continues at coordinate 10,707,364 of CM037585.1, forward strand.
ATCTTGACAATAGCAGAGACCCATGAGGTTTAGCCACAAAAGACAAATCAGTCAATAAAGCAGCTGCCAATTTCGAATCATCCAACTAATTATTGTCGGCCAATAGCCTCACCAGCTATCCATGAAGTCATCATTCCAATTATGAAGCACTGACGCATGCCCTTACGTCAGAGCACAATTATCAAGGGACGAAGCGACTGCAACCAATCCACCCAGCACACGTGTCCCACTCAGCGGCGGATTTCAATTCATTTCAAGTCCGCATTCATCAATCAGTAGCGGATTTCAAACCACTTCAAATCCGTATTCATCTATAAAAGAGTTAGCCTGGGGATTGTCCAGGATACCGAGTAATTTTACCGAGCATTCTCTCTTGTTCTTTCTTTTAGTATCAGTGTGTATCGGAGAAGCTACTCAAGGTTTCGGTAAGCTTCCTCCATTTGTATATATTTGTTTAATGCATGCATAGTAGCTGCATAGTAGTTGCATAGTGTGTGTATAGTGTAATATTCCATATGTTTTAAGTTGTTTAATATAAGTTTGTTTTATTAGTCATTTGTTTATGAATTAGAGTTTCTGTATGTAGCTCCTCTTTCCTTCCGCAACCACGTCTTCCCCTTACTCTGAGTTTGGTATCAGAACCACTAACCCTCCAAAAGGCTATGTATAGATTTAATTGACAATGGGTAGACAGCCATGCCAGGCAGACATCTTGAAGACACCCTTTGCCCATGGACTTTGAAATGCATGGAAGTTCATGTGAGTCACAAGGTTGCAGACGTGCAGTTCACTCTCCGGCATCATCATCATAACTATTCTTGTAAAAAAAATTGATCAGCCGTTTTAATGAGGTTATATTTGTGATAGTGGCTGCTATACATTTGAGTATACAACATCAGGCTCCTGAGACCCAATTGCATTTAAGCCATCTATCTTATGAGTGGCATCAACCATCTTAAGACGACATTTGTAACGTGACACCTTCAGTCACTCAGAATTTCTCTATTTCATTTTGCTGGGAAAGTTTGAGACTACAGCTTAGTGGAAAAACCAAAAAGGGTACCTCTAGTCATGCTCTCCACCTGCTCTATGTTAGAGCAAGTTTTACCTGCTCTGGCGGAAAGCTATGATGCCAAATGCGATTATAGCTCCCAACAGAGAGAAAGAGCCCGTTTTTGGCCCGAGAGAGCTAACCCAAATGCAGCCTAAATGCTTCTCATAGCCCATTATTTTGAAAAATCAAAAATAAGAAAACAAATGAAATTGCAGGCTCTTTTGTAAAGATTGCCATGGACTCATGTGGCCGTATTGCCATGAAAAATACTCATTTAAGGCAAGTAGCCTTTATCTTCAATCATTTTAAGTGTTTCATGCAATGTGGTCATCATTTATACACTGTACCTCATTCAACGAAATATCAGACATACCATAGCATTATAAACATGCAATCAAAGCACTTTAATGTTGATTGTAAAAAAAATGTGTATTAAAGTGCCGCATATTATTCACTGCTTTAAATAAAATGTGTATATTAAAGTGCAGCATCACCTTCCTTTTAAAGGAGATTAATATTTATAATTTTATATATTTCATCATCATCTTCCTTGCATTAAATCTCATTTTGGAGGCACCCACCATAGAGCATAGTTACCACATGGGCGTACACGTTGGCCTCTTCTTTAAAATAACCTACTCACCCTTTCCATAGAGGAATTATGGTTATGGACTTGGTATAAGGCATAGTCACCATAACTAGGCAAGATCGAGAGGAAACAATAGAAGAAAAAGCTCAGAAATTATATACAGAAGTCTTAAACTAATTGCAAATTTTTGAGAAACATATGAAGTTTTGAATAGCTGTGTGGATCCTGAGGCTTGACCATTTGAACAAAAGGACCCATGAGCACTTGAGTTGGGTACCTTTTTCCGACTCAGAGAGTTATGGGTCAACTAGTTAAGTAATCTTCCCATGTTTTAGAATATTTTACAGTGTAAAACTTTGTGTCTTTCTTTATCCTTCACATGATTCACGATCACATCGGAGGCCAGAAAAAAGGAGTGCTCATATAAAAAGAGACAGATTTTAATAAACAAAACCGTGCAGCACAGCCCCTGAAAGAGCAAACCTGAGGCACTGTGGCTTGTCGGATACAGTAACAATTCTTGTAAAAAAAATTTGATCAGCCATTTTAATGTTGTTAGATTTGTGATAGTGGCTGCTGTACATTTGAGTATACAACATCTTGCTTTATATATATGTTAGGCCACAACCCTTAGCGCTGCATCTAGACTAGTTGGGCACCATGTGACACCCATAACAAGGATCAGGTGCGACGGCACCTTGGACAAGATCGATTAGGTTCCATATAAAAAAATTGTTGTTTATATGGCTGATCAACCAAAAACAATTGTTGTTTTGGGTTGATCCATACACCATGCGATTGCACGTGCACTTTTAGTAGTATATATATATACTAGTAAAAGTGCATGTGCATTGCACGTGTTGATCTATAAAGTTCTTAAAAAGAATAAATATGTTTTAAAGAACCACGCTTGATGTACATCCATGATCATGTGAATTTTCAAGATGTGTCACATGAAATCAAAGTATGACCGTTTGATTGTAAGCTCATGATCTCAAAATCTATTATGTCGAAAATTTGGATGAAAAATGATCTCCATCAAGTGTCTCAACCACGGTTTCAAATGCATAAACTTATGCATTGTTGACGGCTTTGAATGAGTGGTGGAGATCATTTTTTGTGTCAAACTTAACACAATAGATCTAATGATCATGGTTCACCATCAAGTAATTCAAGCACAACATTTGATGTATGCCCATGATCATATTCCTTTTTGGGGATAATTTGATCGTTTGGTGAGACATTGATGATCTCAAGATCTATCTTGTTGAATATTTGGATGAAAATGATTTCTATTGTGTGTTGAATGAGATGATAGAGACCTATTTTCATCTCAATCTTAGGCAAAAATAAATCTTGAGATCATGGCCCCACCATCAAACTGTAAGATTTGGATTCCACATGGCAAACCTCTTGAAAAGTGATCCGTTAACCATATTTTATTAGCCTCATGTTCATATTCCTATTTTGGGATGTGCACCACTTGAAATCAAAATATGACCGTCTGATGGTAGGCCCATGATGTAAGATATATTATGTTGAAGATTTGGATGAATAAAAATCCCCCTCGTCTCATTCAAAGCAATTTCAACTTAGGTTTCATGGGGTTAAACAACTAATTGCTTTGAATCTACCGTGGAAATCATTTTTCGTTACAATCATCGAGATAATAGATATTGAGATCATGGTCCTAAATAAGATTTTGATCCTACCTGACAGATGACTTGATAAGTGATTATACGTAACATACGTCCTACCATCTAATTGTAGGCCTGCGATCTCAAGATCTATTATGTCGAATATTTGGTTGAAAAAGATATTCATCATCAAGATCTAATGTATGAAAGGTTAAGGGGAAAAATAGCTTCTATCATCTTATTCAAGGCAGTCAACAATTTAAACGGTGGAGCCATTAGTTACTGCAAGATTCTTTCGTTGCAAAAACTCTGCCTAAATATGATATCTTCATAATCTCAATATCTGCTAATATAAAAGATAAAACGATCTCCTTCTTGTAATTCAGAGTGGTCAATTGAGGTTTGGCTAAGATACACTTAAACATTAGGTGGGTGCAAATAGAAGTAACCCTTTTAGCTCGTATGGCTTGTATGTGCTAAATAATAGCTCCTTATTATATATGAGATATCTTCTTTTTTTCAAGATTAGTTTAAATCCTCTGGAACTTCATGAGATTTTTGGTTAGAATCTGTGTTGTGATAAACTATTATTAGAACTCGTGAGAAATTTACTAAAATAAGGATACCTTGAGAGATTTTTTTAGCACTCTAAGGCTATGTTTGGGTTAGCTCTTATAAGAGCAGAAGCAGCTCTCTGCATTCTCTCTCTGAGAGCAGATAAAATCTGCCCTGACAAAGAGCAAGCATAGAGCAATTAATTGTATCACTTAAAACGGTTCTCCTCCAGAGCATATGGGGCGAGAAGCTATATTACCAAACATGAAAGCAGTTCTCCACCGGAACCAAAGAGCAAAAGAGCTACTCTTTGCTCTGATAGAGCTAACCCAAACACAGCCTAAGTGTTAAAGAAAATGTATTGGATAACTCCTCATAGGCAGTTATAATTTCTGATTAACTCTAGAATATTCTTCTGTTACTAGGTTAGTTACTAGAGTCTTCTTCTGTTACATTAGTTACTAGGTTAGTGACCAGATTCATTTTCTGTTATAACAGCTTCAGTTGTAACTGCTTCTCTAGAAGCTTCTCTACTTGCTATAAATAAGATCCTCTGGTAACTCATTCTCTGCTGAGTTGATTAAAATCACTTTACAATTCTAGTTTTGTAAAGTTGACATGGTATCAAAGCCTGTTATTGACTGGCATCTTTTTTTTTTCTTTTTCGATCGATTTTTCTTTGCAATTTAATTTCTTCTCTTTCTGCCTTCTTCTCTGTTTGCTATATTTCCTTCGCTTCAAACAAAATCATGGTGATTCCACAAAGTCTGCCATTTTTAATCTCCAACATAGTAGCTCTAGTTACTACTCGTCTAGATGCTGAAAATTTATGAACCTGGAAATCTCAAGTTAAATATGTTCTTAAAGCCCATGGTTTCTTCGATTACCTAGATGACTCTACTAAATGTCCAGTCTAATTTCTTACCGATTCCAATGACAATTTTGTGGTTAAACCCAAATTTACTGCATGGTGTCTTCTGACTCTCATCTTTTGAGTGTTGTTAATTCCATCGTCACTCCAAGCATTCTACCACACGTTATTGAATTCAAACACATCAGAGATGTGTGGGAACTCCCATTGTCGTCTCACTCCCACCTCCACGTCCTACATATTCGAAAAAAAGATGAGACTTCAACAACTCACAAAAGGTACACTCACTATGAAACAATATCTTGATGAAATAAAGAAGTTAGTTGATGATCTAGCTGTAGCTGGTTCTAAACTTGATGATGAAGACATTGTCTTCCATACACTCAACGGGCTACCACAAAATTTCTCTTCATTCAAAACTTCGATAAGGACTCGCCCATCAACGATCACACTTGACGAGCTACACTCTCTTCTTGAAAGCGAGGAGCTAAATCTTGCCGCAGAAACAACGAAAGAAAACTTCGAAGCCAATGATACAACAAGTGTCGTTGATCTAACCACTGCATTCAATGCCTCCAAAGGTAATTTTCCCAACATAAATTTCAACAATTACTCTAACAAGCAATTCAAGGACTATTGTCATGGCTCTTCATCCAACAACACCACTAGACGTGGTCGTGGAAACTCGAATTTTTGAGAACGCGGAAACAACAACAGAGGTTGAAACAACTCATTTCAAGGAGCTGATCTTACTCCAAGGTGCCAGATCTGTGCACGCAGAGGACATGCTGCCCATGGGTGCTGGTATAGGCTAGATCTGAACTACTAAGGGGCTTCACCACGAACTCAAGCCTACATTGCTAACAACTTTGTACCTGATTCAAACTGGTACATTGACTCTGGGGCAAGAAATCACATAACATTGGACCTATCCAATCTTTCAATTCACTCCTCATATCAAGGCTCGGACAAAGTAACAGTGGGAAATGGTAAAAATCTCACCAGTGACAACGTTGGATCAGGTTCAATCTCTACACCCCAAAAATCTTTAATTCTCAAAGAAGTTCTACATGTCCCAAAATTTTTACTAACCTTCTCTCAGTCCACAAACTTGCAACAAACAATAACTGCGTTCTCTCTTTTGATTCAAACGAATTTGTTGTTCAGGACAAAGCTACTATACAGACTCTCATTCGGGGGTGCAGTAACAAAGTTCTCTACCCGCTTCGCCAATTAACACTTCATCCATCAAAATCTGCTCTAGCATCCACCAAACAATCTACAACTTTGTGGCACAATTGGCTAGGTCACCCCTCTTCTCAAACATTACATATAATATCTACACACTATCAGTTACCAATGCCTTTTCAAAGTAATAATTGTGAACATTATAATGTGACAAAGAGTCATAAACTTCCTTTTACAAATTCAATAACATCTATGAGTTTTCCTTTAGAGCTTGTTCATCCAGATGTTTGGGGGTCTTCGCCCATTCCCTCTCATATGGGTTATCGTTATTATGTAATTTTCATAGATGACCACTCTCAATTTTGCTAGTTATATCCACTTTTCAGGAAATCAGAAGTCTATTTCAAATTTTTACATTTTAAAATTTTAGTTGAGAATCAATTCTCTCGCTCCATCAAAATTCTTCGCAGTGACAATGGAGGAGAGTTTGTGAATCACAAAATGAATAAATTGTTGTCTCAATCCAGTATTATTCATCAAAGGTCTTGCCTGCACACTCCGGAACAAAATGGAGTTGCAAAACGCAAGCATCAACACATAATTGAGACAACACTACCTCTCCTCCACACATTCAATGCCTACAAGTTACTAGTTGGATGCACTTTGTACAACCGTTTTCTTGATCAACCATCTTTCAAGTTCAGTCCTTCAAAACTTCACTGCATATGAAAAACTCTTTCACACACCACCCAGCTTCACCACTCTTAAAACCTTTAGATGTTGCTGCTACTCCTGAATGAGACCCCATACAGCTCACAAACTTGAGCAACGGTTGAGACAATGTTGCTTCATTGGTTATTGTCTTAATACCAAAGATTATAGGTTCTTAGACCTACAAACAAGGAAGGTGATTGTATCTTGGCATGTTCAATTTTTGGAAGATATCTTTCCTTTCTCAACTTCAAAAACAATGCACAACACCTCACCTAATCAGTCCTCATTATCTTTCATACTCAACACATATATCCCACCTGTACATTCCTTTAAGCCAATCATAATCCTTGAACTAGAACCCATCAATACCCAATCCACTTTGTCTCCATCAAAATACCCAACAATCAATACACCTACATCTCCTCAAACTTCTCTTCAACCATCTTTGTCCCCCAATACTCAACCAACCATGTCAAATCCACCTTCAAGCCCAATTACAAATTCTAATTCACTACCAACAGCTTCAAATCCACCTTCAAACCCAATTACATCAGTTGTGCAAACCACTCAACCCACTCATCCAATGCTCACTAGGTCTAAAGTAGGTGCCATAAAAAAGAAGCAAATTCTTAGTTTGATTTCTCATCACTACAGCTGCTGACATTGAGTAGGAACCTACATCCTTCACTACGACACATAAACATTCCAAATGGAGACAAACTATGTCAACTGAGTTTAATGCCCTAATTTCTCAAGGGACTTGGGTACTTGTGCCAGCACCTTCTAATCGCAAAATCATTGGTTGTAAGCGGGGTTTATAAAATCAAGAGGAACTCAGATAGTTTGATTGCTCAGTACAAAGCCCGATTAGTAGCAAAAGGTTTCCATTAGGAGGAAGGAATTGATTACACAGAGACCTTTAGTCCCATATTAAAACAACCAACAATCTGAATTGTATTATCCCTTGCTCTTCATTATAGGTGGAAAATCAGACAACTTAATATCTCTAACGCTTTTTTACATGGAATGCTTGAAGAAAATGTATACATGTGTCAACCTCAAGGCTACATTGATCAAACAGTGACTCACTATGTATGCAAATTAAGGAAAGCTATATATGGGCTTAAACAAGCCCCTCATCAGTGGTTTGGTACGTTTTCATCATTCCTCATTTCACTTCAACATGAGCACAACAGACAACTCTCTGTTTGTTCAATGCTCTCCAATTCGAATTACAATCGTTCTAGTGTATGTAGATGACATTCTAATAACAGGGAGTGATCCAACTTGGATTCAGCACATAATCAATGCACTACACATGCGGTTCAGTATGAAAGACCTTAGAGATCTCAACTATTTCCTGGAACTAGAAGCAATCAAAACAAATTGTGGTATAGTCTTGTTGCAAGCAAAGTACACTAGAGATCTACTGACTAGAGCTGCAATGTCTGATTATCACCCATATAGCTCTTCTTGTACCACCAAACAAAATTCTACTTCATCGGATGATCAAATATTTTCTTATCCTCAACTATATCGAAGTATTGTAGGAGCACTGCAGTACTTAACAATTACTAGGCCAGACATATCCTTTGCGGTAAATATTGTATGCCAACACATGCACAATCCATTAGAGAAGCACTTCAATGCAGTTAAAAGGATACTTCAATTTGTGAAAGGCACCACACATCATCGACTCGTATTCACACCAAGCCCACTAGATCTCATTCCCTTTTCAGATGCGGATTGGGCCGGAGAAACATTAGATCGACGTTCTACAGCTAGTTTCTGCATTTTTCTCGGTTCAAATTTAATCTCGTGGTGTGCCAAAAAGCAACCAACAGTTGCTAGATCGTCCACCGAAGCCAAGTACAGAGCTTTAGCTCATACTGCTACAGAGTTAACTTGGGTGAAGAGGTTGTTGCATGATCTGTGTACCTACAGCCCCGACCTCGATACTACGGTGTGACAATATCTGGGCGATTGCACTAGCTTCAAATCCCGTCTTCCATGCTGGGACCAAGCATATTGAGGCCGATTACCACTTCATCTAAGAGAAAGTTGTCAATAAAGAAATTGAAGTCAAGCACATCTCGTCCATTGATCAACTTGTTGATGTATTTACGAAACCACTAACAACTCCCAGGTTTAAGTATCTACAAAGCAAACTGATGGTCCAAGAAATCCCCATCATCTTGAGGGGGCATGTTAAAGAAAATGTATTGGATAACTCCTCATAGGCAGTTAAGATTTCTGGTTAACTCTAGAATATTCTTCTGTTACATTAGTTAATATGTTAGTGACTAGATTCATTTCTTGTTATAACAACTTCAGTTGTAACTGCTTCTCTACTTGCTATAAAAAAGATCCTCTAGTAACTTATTCTCTGATGAGTTGAGTGAAACCACTTTACAATTCTAGTTTTGTAAAGTTGACACTAAGTTGTTGGGTTAGAACTCATTGGACACGTGAAGATGAGTTGGGAGAGACTTTTACTTACGAAATCCATCGGGGTATTTTAGGTATTGAAAAATATTATAGGGGCACTTTTGGTATTGAAAAAATTTACATAGGGTTGTCACAGACTTGAGCCGATTTTATAGCTGACCTACCTGATGACCACCAAAGTTTTGGCCCGACATAGCTCATTGACAGGCAACCATAGTTTTACAAGTCCTCATTTAAATAAAAGTATAAAAAACTTTCACGGACATATAAATTTAAATAGAGAAATGAGAAGATGCATCTGAATGAAGGTGTGGAGTACTACATCCGGATGCCCGATCACATGCCACATGGCATGATCAATCCAAAACAATATCCGTTTTGAGTTGATCAGTCTGGACATGACTTAAAAAAAGTTAACTTTTTTGGCCTCCGTTTGATGGATCAAAGATAAGGTAACCTCCAAACCAACTTAGTCCACTGATTTTGAGTACCTTTGACCAAATTTTCAATGTGGATTATGCATTCGATCGTGTGCCCAATTTTTTTGTGTAATACTTAATCGATCATTAGATTACAACCATTAAATCAGACAGCTCAAATTGTATTTTCACATGGCATAGGTCCCCAAACTATCAAGCCTTTCTTTTAAACTATGTGCAAGAGGTAACTACTATGGTGTAAGTAATGGCTCCCTCAGATTCTATGTTAGACCACGACTCTCTCTCCCTCCCAAAGGGTAGAAATGTTTCTTTTTGTTGTAAGGTACCTTTATTTTCAACTCTAAGATTTTTCTTTCTAAACCATTGCTAAAACCATTGAACAATTTCAATTTGTTTGACGAAGATCTTTTTCTTCCCAATCTTCGATAGACTAGATCTCGAAAACTTGGTCCTAGAATGAGGTGGTCAGATTTTCATGGTATGCCCATGATGTCAAGATCTGTTATTTTTTAGTGTGATATCGGTCTTGTGATTTGTGATTTTAGAGTCTATTTTTTTATTTTTTTATTTTACTTCCCATGGATGGTTTGAAAAGGAAAATATATCATGGGAAGTTCCAAAAGTAAAATTTTCTTGAGACTTGAGTGCAATTTTTTCATTTTGCCTTGATTTGCCACAAGTAAAACCCAAAGGATTGGTTATTTTATGATACCGTTAAACCAAGGATCAAAATAGCAGTTTCGTTTTCATTTTCGGTCAGCCGATAATTCCCCCCCCTAAATACTTTTTTGAACCGAAATTTCGGTTCAAAGTTTCGTTTTGATAGGGACCGAAACCAAAACGTTTCGACCGAAATTTTGATTAATGCGTTAAACTACCCCAAAATCTGAAAATAGTCCTCAACCATCCAATTTGTGAGGTTGTATTGGAGTCGAATCAAATGAGTGAAATTAGTTTTCATTGTAATCTTGCACAAGATTGATCTTGAGATTATGGATATACCATTAAACAATCAATTTTGAATTCCATGTGACGCAGATCTCAGAAAAATTGACTCAAAAATGACATGACACAAAATCACTCTCAAATAGGATTTATAATTAATTTTTGGGATCTGTGTAGTGTGAAAACATCATCTAAGTCGTCTGATTCGAAGGTTGAATCTAAAGATCTCTATCATATGATTCAACCTAATCAACTGTTGAATCAAAAAATAGACTTTGACTGCACTGGATCCTATGATAAAGATTATGTTTCTTGCCACTTTTTTCAACATAGGATCTTTTGATCATGGGTTTCAAATCTAATGGATTAGATGGTTTATAGATCATGGCTTTCAAATATAATAGCTTAATCTTTTCTACATGATCTTTTGATCATCTACAATTCATTGATATTTGAATCACATGATGGAGATCTTTTTCACCCCAATTTTTCACACAAAGGATCTTGAGTCAATGGTCCTACCAACAGACAACCATTTTTTTATTCCAACTGGCATAAATCCCAAAGAATTGACCAAGTGACACATCATATGAAGATATGATGTTAGGGCCACTTTTTTGGAAGTGTGCCATGAAAAATAACAAAGTTACCATCTGATGGGAAGCCCATGGTCTTAATATCTATTGAGTAAAATATTGGAGTGAAAAACAATCTCCATCAACAAATAAAAAACTATCAAAGCAATTTTAACACTTAAAAACCCAACTTTAGATAAAGAATATGGAGTTTTAAGGGTTGCAAATATACAAATCCTTTTAAGATTTTAGGCTGCATCGAGTGAGCTGAAAAAGTTTTCAACTAAATTCTCGCTAAAACAAAAATAGTTTATTGCAAAATTGTTAATTCTCTTTAACTTTGTGGGTTTCTTTGAAGGTGCTAAAAATAAGGAAGGAAAATACGTTTTCTCTTGGAAAAGAGATTATATTTGGGTACCATTATTTACCCTCCTTAAAATTGTGACCTCACCTATATCCTTTAGTAGGTATGAAATGACCGCTTTGAATCAAACGATGGAGATCATTTTTGAATCCCACCTTTTTCAAAGATATCTTGGGAACATGAGAGTATCATTAGACCATCTGTTTTTTATTTTATATGGTGCACATTTAAAAAATGATAGTAAAATCACGTTTAAGAGTGATGTGGGTTATATGATTTTAGAGTCACTTTTTGGATTGTGTTCCAAGTGAAATAAAAATTTTATTGTCTGATGATACGATCAGGATCTCTAGATCAACTGTTTAGAAGATTGAGACGAAAAACAATCTCTATCGTATGATTCAAAGTGATCAATGCATGCCGGCTGAAAGAGGTGGGATGAGGTCACAATTTTATGAATGGTAAATAATGGTACCCATTTTAATTTTAATAAAGGCAGGGTAGGGGGCAATACGACTTAGTAGTAGAGGCAGATTGGGTTAAGTAGGATATTTTGTTCTTAAAGTGTGGAAACACTAAAATTGATAGAAATAAGATATGTCATTCGTACTCTTAATAGAAGGATATATATACTAGTGGACCCTGTACATGCAATGCACATGAGAGCCGTTTATTTGGAGAATGAATCGCTACAATGTAAATTTCAAAAATATTTTTTGTGTTTCGTTTTAAATTGGGTGAACTCCTATTTAAATTTCTATGTATTTAATTTATTAAAGTACCTTTTTACCATAGATGCATTAGTTCACGCACCTGATACCAAATCATAGAAAAGAGAGTTGCAGTTAGGTTGCACCGATATTGTTATTGTTGTTTTTTTAGAATGTCATACCTCATGGACAACTCAGATGCAATGCTTGTGTAAACTTGCACGCATCGAGAATCCACTATTGGCCTAACAGACTTGGAGGGGATCCACACAAAGAGCGAGAGTAGGTGTGGGGATTAGAATCTAATCCATGTGCTTCCACAAGGGAAGAGAATATCAATTGAGTTATTGTTCAACCGGTGCATGGATATTGTTGAGCACCAAATAAGTGGTAGGTGCTCACATACATCAATGAATTAATTAACACTTATTATGTTTGAAAAAAATCTCTTTTGTTAGATATCCTGCTTCTCAATAGATCTATTATGTCTATTTTGACACAAATGGTCAAAATAAATCTATTATGTCTCTATATTCCATTCTGAACGGACAAAAAAAATGCAACACAAGCTCAAGCAAAATACATACGATTGGAGCCTATAAGATGAAGACAATACAACCTAAACGGTAAACCGTAAGCAAGATGCATATGTTTGAGGTTAGTTCACCTGGTTTGAATACCCTTGAATTAGATGGAAGGTTGTGTGACATTATTAAAATGAAAAACATATATTCTGTAGTTTTGAACAATTAATTATTTTTAAGGTGGCGTTATTTGCACTCATTTTTACTATGAAGAGCACACCCTCTTTCATAGTAAAAAAATGTTGACTACCTTGAATTAGATGATGGAGAACATTTTTCATCCCAATTTTTCACAAAATAGATCTTGAGATCATGGCATACCTGTCAGACAGTCGCTTTTGGAAATGTGTATCACGTGAAATAAATATCTAACTATTTGATAGGTGTGGCATGATCTCAAGATCTATTGTGCAGAATATTGGGACGAAAAACGATCTTCATCGTCTGATTCAAGGCAGTAAACGAGTTTTTCGTGTGAAAGAGCGTGTATTATGGAAAAACGGGTGTGAATAACCCTATGTTATTTTTATTCTTATTATGATATGTTAATATGATTTCATTTTTATCATAAATTGATGGGTACTTCTGTTTGCGCCCACTCATTCTTTGAAAGCAGCCATGTCCCGGACCCTTTGAAAACCATTGGTTGCGTTGGATTTGGTGATGGAGATCATATTTCACCTCGATATTCCACAAAACACATCTTGAGATCATGACTCATCTATCAGACGATCATTGTTTGATTCCATGTGTCACAGATCCCCAAACAATGGCCCTAAATTCACGTTTGCGTGATGTGTGCCATATGATTCAAGCGTCATTTGTTTTGGGATTTGTGACATATAGAGTAAAAAAATGGCTATCTAATAGGTGAGCCATGATCTCAAGATCTATTGTGTGGAATATTGGACTGAAACACGATCTCCATTATCTAATCCAAAGCAATCAATGGTTTTCACGAGGTCTGGGATGTGGGCGCTTTCAAAGAATGCATGGAGGCAAACAGAGGTACTCCAACCAAAATGAAGTGTTTATGGTTTGTGATTTTGATAATCATGTTCTGTTGTACATTAATGAAGCATGCATAGTTTGAAATTTTGCTATAATAAGTATGAGTTTTGCTAATTTGCATCTAACCTTTATTGTCCTATGTGATAGAATAAAAGAATATCCTTTTCAAAAAAAGGAATAAAATGAATACTAATTTTGAATTCATTTTTCTTTTGAGTACCTTTAAATCCGCTCACTAAATTGTGCTTAAAAAAAAAAAATCCACTCACTAAATCTTTGAGTTCACCCATGTTGAAACACATTGACTGCATTGAATCAGACGATGAAGATCATTTATCGTCTCAATCTTTCACATGATGGATCTTGAGAACATGGTAGTACCATCATACGGTTGTTTATTTATTTCATGTGGCATACACCAAAAAAATGACCTTAAAATCAATTTTGATCGTGAACATGATGTTAAGGTCACTTTCTAAGATGTGTGTCACGAGAATAAAACATTGACCGTCTGATGGTAGGCCCATGATCTCAAGATCCATCATGTGAAAGATTGGGAAGGTAAACGATCTCCATCGTCTGATTCTACCAAGTCAATGTATTTCAACGTGGTTGAACTCACATATTCGGTAGGTGGATTTAAAGGTACTCTTTTCTTTTATATATATATATAGGGCCAGGAATATGCGCCCGGGCGTAGAGATATTTCTACGCCAATTGATATGGACGTGACACGTAACGCCTTTTTTGTGAAATGATAGGTGGCATGGGAACCACCTTACTAACTAACTAGGATTACACTTTTAAAATATTTTAAAGGTTAAATACCCTTCCAGCCGTTATTCTTGACTTTTTAAAAGTCTCTTTTCTCTTTCTTCTCTCCACTTTTTCAAGAAACTGTCAGAGTTGCTTTTTCAGGTATATTTTATACAAAAAATGTAAGCTCCCGATAGCGAATCGCTAGCATCTCAGTAGCGAAGCTCCGTTACCCTGATAGAAAGGCGCTGACACCCCGATGTCGAGGTGCCAGCCCGGGGGTGCCGGCGCCTCTATATCAAGGTGCCGGTGCTTCACTATAAAAAAATAATGGGGCGTCGGCACTTCGTTTCAGTGGTGCTAGCGCCTCTATATCGAGGTGCTGGTGCTTCGATGAAAAAATAAATGAATTAGCGAAGCGCTGACGCCTTTATATAGAGGCGCTAGTGCCTCGACGTCCTATATATATATATATATAATATTTTTATTAAAGCGTTGACACCCTTGAAACAAGGCATTGACGCCCCATTTTTTTTTTCAACTAAAGCGTTGACACCTTGGCACCGGGTGCCATCGCTTCACCACCGGAGTGTCAGCGCCTCTCTATCGGGGTGTCGGCGCTTCGCTGCCGAGGTACTAGCGCTTCGCTACCAGACACTCACATTTTTTGAGTAAAATATACCTGAAAAAGTGAGTCTAATACTTTCTTAGAAAAAGAGAGAGAAGAGAGAAAAAAGAGACTTTAAAAAGGTTTCTAAAAAGTCAAGAATGACGGCTGAAAGAGAATATAACTTTTAAAATATTTTAAAAGTTCAACCCTAGTTAGTAAAGTGGGTCCACTAAAAAGGTGTTGCGTGTCACGCCCATATCAATTGGCGTAGAGATATCTCTACACCCAGGCGCATTTTTCCCTTTTTGGGAATGGTCAGCTGACATCAGTCACTACATGACTCAAGTCAGAAGATCATACATCTCTGCAGTCAATGCCAACCATAAAAATCTAAAAGCCCTCCAAGCTTGAGTCACTTGTAACTCAAATCAAGGAAACGTTTCCAATATAAATATAAATATATATATATATATATATATATATATATATATATATATATATATATATATATATATTACCTGTGCAATCTCACACCCAAGTCTTTCCACGTCCACATTAGATGTAGGAAATTTTGCCGAGAGATTATCATATAATTAGGCTTGGGATAGCTATATTTCCTGATTATATGACCCTTTCAACCAACCTTTGAAAGCTTCTTCCTTTAAGTTTGACAAATTCAACTTAACCATCATCATACCCAAACAGACTTGGTTAGGCTGTGTTTGGCATTGCTCTTGGCATTGCTCTTGGGGAGAGTACAAAAGAACAGCTGATTTTTTTTCTTTTTTCAAAGAGCAGCCTCCCTTTTATCTTCTTCTAATCCTTCTCTCTCTCCCCACATTTCTTTATAATAACAAAGAGCAATTGCTGCTCTTTTCTACTCTCTCAAAGAACAATGCCAAATACAACCTTAGCGAAACATAAGAGCATTCATTCTACAAGGAGATGATTAATCGATTCCTCAAAGCAAGTTTACGCATAACCAACACCACCACCTTGTCACCAAATGAATCTTCTTCCTCTTTTTCACTTCTTCCTCTAATGGGATTCCCGTAGGAAAAGGTTTTGATTTTATTTATGTGTCACTACCCAACTCCACTATTCTTCCTCTTGTGACTTGTGTCTGATTTCATTCCATGCAGACTTGTTGCTGATGTGGCCTGCCAAATTACCTCATCTCCACCATCTTGTGGGGGAATTGAAGATAAGAGCTATTCTTCCTCTTGTGACTTGTGTCTGATTTCATTCCATGCAGACCTGTTGTTGATGTGGGTTGCCAAATTACCTCATCTCCACCATCTTGTGGGCGAACTGAAGATAAAGAGCTTCTTGACCAAGTTATCACTTATTGCCAATCACAACTTCTATCAATGTGTCATTCCCAGTCCAGTTATGACTTAGGAGAAAGGTGGAGTCACTTTTGTTTATCTTATCAACAATGGACCAGCATTATTCTTTTGAGTCAATGAGAATTGAGAACCCACAATTTCATATACAACCTTTTATAAATAATGGACTAAAATCAAACTCAGATCAAAACTTGTTATTAGAAATGCCATTCAATTCGGCCGTACACCTTAGATATGTCAATTTTCAATGCAACATTTTACCAAATATCCTTCTTTCCATGTCTTCAATTAGCACATTGTCATAAATATCTCCCCCCTTTACAAGCGATCCTTGCCTTTTGGAAATTATCGCAGGTAAAACCATAATCAAACAACTTGTAATAATTTTGTCAAGAAAATTGCAAAGACTTGTTGGTCTAAATTCTGCCATAGTAGAGTGCTTACTTGATTTTGGGATCCCTCTCATAAAGTTTGAGTTGACTGCTTTGGGAATTATCGCTTCTTGAAATGTCACAATCCGAAATTTCACCCTTAAATCGATGACCTAGAATTTCGTGTCATGACTCGCACTCAGCGCTAATACGATAAGCATACGAGCAGTAGAACATATCCACCTAAGCATTTTGGTGGGTCTTGCAAAATTATGGGATAGAAAATTTTCCAATTAACTTGTCAACTTGCAACTAATAGATTTGCTCAACTAATAATCCGTCAGTCAATTATTATTTCTCAGTTAATTTATGTGACTTGGAATTTATATTTCATTATGGACACATTGAACGACTCATATTGTAAGTGAGATTATTCCACGAGTCCTTCAGTGCAGGTCCTCACATAAAATGATTTCACCATTCACATGCACGAAAGAAAAATAACAATAAATAATGAAGACCATCAAATATCTACGTCTAAAATCACGGGCATCATTCCACGGTGAAACGACTCCCTGGTGATATGAAATAAATCAGGTATAAGAATAAATGAGTAAACGAGTAAACTAACTAAACAAAATCAATCTCAATGTCAAACAAGGAATTGTCCAACAAGTCTAATGCTTCTAGTAATCTGCAGGGTCTACACCCTCCTCAAGGACCACACACCCTCATCGTGGTAGTCTCCATCATCACCGTAGTCTGCATCAGGCTAAGCCATCCCCCTGCGTCACCCTGTCACCCTCATAAGCATATGAGAAACAAAGCCACCCTCGTAAGCATCTGAGATGCAATGTAAGGACTTGAAAAATTCGAACCCGAACCCGACTAAAACGGTGTGTGTATCCGGCATGAAAAACGAGGTCGCCCTATAAATGTTAAATAAATCATTAAATAATATTATGATAACTTTGTGTGGAAAGGATTAAGGTTTAAAGGTTTGTTTAGGCCTTAGCGGTTTAGCTGTGCACCGACCCACCATGTGCTGCTTAACACCGAAACCGAACTTAGGATAAAAGGATAAAACTTGGGGGCAAATATCAAAGATATTTGAGTTGGGTTTCATGGGTTATAAGAGAGAGAAGAGGTGGGTTGCTTAGAGGCTAAGTGTAGCCTTTTGAAATTGAGAAGAAGAGGGAGAGCCGTGCACCTTGTCGAAACTCGTCACCCATGAACCCCCTTCTCGTGAGATTCCAACCGTGAGATCGCCATCTTGCAGAAAACTCCGCACTCTTTGCAAATCACGTAACATCGGTATCGATGGTGTTCCGCCGTTTATAAATTTTGACAGTTTAAACCTCTTTCCGTTAGAAACCTCTGTTTCTTTAAAAAACCCCATATTCAAAGAGCCGATTACTTTGGAATCGTCCCCCGCGCTTGGAAGAGGTTAAGATCGACGTGTAAGGATGAACGACATCATCTTCAAGTCCTTGTGATCAATCTCTGTGAATTCGCAGTGGAAATCCGAAAGTTTCATTCCGAAACCCTCTTCGGCAACGATCCTTAAAGTCGCGAGATCGGTCGAAGAAAGGTTAATTTTTCTTTGATTTTAATGGTTTAGATTGTAAAATAAATCCTTGTTTTAGTTTAGTGTGTATGTGTGTGTGAATTCGATGAAGATCGTATAAGATTTGGAAGAAAATAGATTAAAATGACAAAGCCTTATGGTTGCGCATTTCTGAAGGTTTTGATCGATCAAATTAGATGATTAATCGATCAAATTGAGTATTGATCGATCAAATTAGGTGGTTGATCGATCAAATATGGTATTGATCGATCAAATTAGGTGGTTGATCGATCAAATTATATATGTATTTATAAAAACAGAAAGTTTGTTTGCTGGAAGTTCATTCCCGACAGCATTGATCGATCAATTTGAAGATTGATCGATCAATGTGATGGGTTGACCGATCAAGGGTGAAATTGATCGATCAATGTGATGGGTTGATCGATCAAGGGTAAAATTGATCAATCAATGTGGAATTGATGGACCAATATGATGGGTTGACCGATCAAGGGTGAAATTGATCGATCAATGTGATGGGTTGATCGATCAAGGGTAAAATTGATCAATCAATATGGAATTGATGGATCAATATGATGGTTTTATCGATCAAATTGACTGTGTCGATATTGCTTTAGTGTTTTGGCCATAACTTTTCACTCCGAACTCCTATTGACACGATTATTACGGCATTGGATAGAGGACAACTAAATCTACAACTTTTATGAATTAACTAACTAATGAGTAAATTGTTTTGATAATCAAAATTGAGCTGGAAGTTTGGCCAAGTTCTGAGTTAGCACGTTTTGACTGAAGTATCGATATAGCTTCAGTATTTTGGCCATAACTCTTTGTCCCGAACTCCGATTGATGCGATTCTTTTATGAATTAACCATAAAAGAATTGCATCAATCGAAAATTAACCAAATCTAACTCTTTTATGAATTAACCAAATCTTTTATGAATTAACCAAATATAACTCTTTTATGAATCGCATCAATCGTTGGAAAGAGTACGACGAGATCTAACTCTTTTATGAATTAACCAAATCTTTAATCAAATGTTTTGAGGGTCAAAATGAAGTGGGAAGTTAGGTCAAGTTTCGAGTCAACACGAAATTATCCATTTCCGCCTTGGTTTTGAGAAAACACTTAAATACATCAACATTATTAATAATTATGATCAAATTTTAATATATCATCATATGTGTAATGTAGACTAAGAGTAGAGGTCGTGGATAAGAACTTTTGGATTGCTTTAGAACGACGTTGGATTTGCTTAGAAAGATCTGTTAAGGTAGGGGAAATCCAACCTAAAAATGTATCTGAATATGATTTCATGATTTTTTCACATCTGTATCCTACTTTCTGTTTTAAAAGTATGTTTATATATCAATAAATCTTTGTCATCTCTGATTTCTGTATTCTGAAACATATTTCTTATTTCTGATATATGATTCTTGAGGTCATATGTGTGTGTGTGATTTTAAGTATTTAATCCAGATGATCCTCACCGACTCGGCAGTATATCCGTGCCCTGGCACAATCGTGCATCTATTTTGATAATCCCTCGGCACAATTGCACTTCATAAATGAGGCATTGTTGCATTCTTGAAATTGTTCATGTGAACAACGATTGGTTGGGGTTTCCTATCGGCATATACCTGATTACCACATGCTATATATTCACGGGAGTTCTTAAGTTAGAAATATGCATGATTAAGTCACAAATTATATACTAATAGCATTTGTTCTGTTCTTTGAAAACTCAGTACATGTCATCTGATTTATCCTGCCTGCATATTCTGATTTGATTATCTATTTGAGATACTATATGCAAATCATGTCTTACATTTTCAATACAATTTTAGCTATGATTCTTCTACTAAGCTTAGATGTAGCTCACCTTGTTTTCTATAACATTAAGAGGTTCTAAGGCTAGAGCTCGTGGCATTGAGAGCGACCCTCACTACCAGCCTGATCCGGAGGCGAGGTTGAGGAGGAGAATACCAATACCCCTACTGACGAGCACCACCTGTAGCTAGGGTATTTGATTAGACTGGATATTTTGGGATTTGTACATGTTTTGGATTATTGTGGTTCTGGTGGCCACAATTTTGTACTTAAAACTTTGTAGATACTTTATTTTCTTTTGTGTACATCTTATAGGAACCACTACTTGGAACTATTATTTTTGTGTGACAGATGTCCATCACCAGTAGTTCTTTTTGGTTCTTTTTTGAGGATGTATTTTCTTTTATTTTTTTATATAAGTATTGTTAAATTCTTCTTTCTTTTAAAGCCTTAAATAATGACTCGATCTGCCACTACTGGACAGTGTCTACTTTGATTTCCGCTAAACGAGCAGGCACTCTGTGATTTGTCCTGAGGATCATCTAGAGCATGATCCTGATGGCACGGATTTCCGAGTGCGAAAATTCAGGCTATCACATGCAAAGTCACCCAGTGGGTAGCACAACTGATCCACCCGAGATATCCCATACGAGAAATAGAATAAAGTGTTCTACCATTATTGGGAACCGCTCCTTGACTCAGGCGTTAAGCCCTTACGTTGACTAGATGTAGTATAGATCAAAGGGTGTTCAATCGATTAATAGTCCGGTTGAATTTATTATGAAGAAAGTTAGGGATCTAGTGTTGAATTGGAGTGACTTAGGTGTTGGGAATTCTCAGATTGAGGAAAAGGAGAACAAAGTTGTTTGGAATAGCCTGCACCGTTAACCTTTTTTGCTGCTCGTAGGTTGGATCTATTCTTGGGATTGGGATAGATTCTGGTTTTGGGGAGAGTTTTTTTCTGAGTCGGGGTAGGTTCTTTTTGTCTGTTGGTACTAGTTTGTATAGATGTATAGGCTGGGTTTTTCTTCAGTTTGCTTGGCCTTCCAGCTCCTCGCTACCTCTGTTTGCAAGTTGTTTCTCATTTAATAATATCTCTTATTGATAAAAAAGAAAATAAAAAGATTACAGGTGTAGTAGTTTGAACTTTTAGGAGTAGTATAGATAAGATTAGAAAGTGAAGACCAAAGAAACTCAATGCATCAGTTTTCTAATAAATATACTTGAAATTCTTATTTATGCAAGAGAGATTTTAAGAGATAGACTGATTTAAGGCTAGTTTTAGTTTGGGAGTAGTACAAATATAGGGCACCTTAAGCCTTGTTGAGTCGAGCTGACCCCCTGGATAAAGTTGATGTGCCAGACCTAATAAAATTTCGGGTCAAATGGGTATCGGATCAACCAGACCCACTAACATCCCTACTCATAGGCGTAATTATTTCGCATAGACATGTGCCAATGATGGGATGCTAGGTTCACTACTTGGATTTGTCAAAGATATATGCCACATGGCATAAAACAGGGCAGTCAAAAGTATTCACAAGTGGTAAGCAGAAATATGCCCTTTCTAGAATATACATATAGATTTCCGTGAAACACTTTCTTCAAAACTTCTCCCTCGAAAAGACCAAAGGAGGAGTTTGAGTCTGCTATTCTTTTGTGGACTCTAGATCTCTACTAGTGACAAATTATATTTTTTATGGCAAAGAACAGGGGAGAGCTGTTTTATCAGTTTAAACGACAGCTTCGTGTCAGAGCTAACCCAAACATAACTAAAAATATGGGAACAATCGATATGTGGATGCAAGCTTTGACCTGAAACCTGAATCGAAAACCAAGGAAACCAAATTGGTCTGAAAAAATATTCGAATCGAACTGATTCAGGTTCGGTTCAATTTTTGTTTTGGGTGGCAAAAACTGGAAACCGAAGATGTAGGAAATTTGAAATGTTTGTTCGGTTAAGTAAACGAATATGCATCCATACATCTACATAGCTATTAAATTACAGATGCAAATCTATAGAGAACAACTAAAAAAAATTCAAAAAAAGTGAAGTAATAAAGCTCAGATAGCTCAGATAGCACGTACCATGATGAATCTGATACATACATGTGAGAGAGACCAAACTTTGGATATAAACAATGCCAAAAAAATCAAACTCGCTTTCTCCTTTTATAAATTTCTGTAATTTCTTTTGTTCTTGAATTGTAATAAACTATTCCCTCACTCGTTTTAATTACTAAAATTTTCGCATGATCTCCACGGAACCAAATAAGTTTGCCAAAGAGTCTGATATCATCCACCAAATTGATAGTGTATTCTTTGATCCACGAATGATTCGTCTTCGGGGAATCCTCTAAGACCCATATATCAATTTGTCCTTTGTTATAAGTATCCACCAAATAAACACTTTCTCGCACCTCCATCAAACGCAGATCAATTGTTTTTCTCTCGCCATCGAAGTTAGGAAGTGGGATCCTTCGGAATTCTTCAACCCCGAAATCAAAGGAAACAAAATCAGGCCTAACCTCATAGCGACCCAAACCCAAACAAACTATCCAATATAAAACTCCTACAAGCGGTCTCCACGAATTGCTGCTACCGCCACCACCGAGAGTAAAACAATGGCACTCGTCGTAAGGGAATTTCAACATTCTCCAAATATGGCCCACGTTCTTACAGCGTTTCACAATTCTCCGAAATAGGAGCACTTTATAGTGATTTGTAGATGGATGAAATCCAAGGTAGGCGCGGAATCCACAACCATCTTTGATTCTCTTATTTGGAATCAAGAGAATTGGGAGAAATAAAGATTCTCGTGTAGCGGGATTGAAGATGTGAATTGGGGAATTAAAATGACCATCAAAAAGGCAGATCAAACCAGGCTTTGTTAAGAAGAGGTTCCGATAATTATCTACTATTGAACGCAATTGACCTTGTTGACCTTCAGTGTCACTAAATAAAATAAATTTAGAGCAGATAATAAGATCAGAAGAAGAAGAGTCTTCTTCTTCTTCTTCTTTTGCACGTTTTAGGTGTCGCCATATAAAATAAGGATGTTGAATAAGTGAATACCAAAGCTTACAAACACATTTTAATCTTATAAGGGATTTCGCATCAACTCTAAAAAGTATATCTTCAATCACATCTACTTCCAATTCCATAAATACCTTCTTCTTCTTCTTTTCGTCGCTCCTCTTCATTCCTTACTCTTTCCTCCCTTCTTTCTTCTCTTCCCTTCTCTTGAAACAGCAAAGAAGATCTAGAGGCAACAAAAATCAATGAAATCAGAAAACCCTAGTGGAGAGACAGAGATGGGTTCTAAGCGACTTTCGACTATCTTAACAGATGGCTTTAGGGGTTAGAGAGGGGTTTTGCGATAATAACCCCGCCATCAGATCGGATCGGGCTTTGGCTGAGTTCAAATTTTCAGGGCCGGGCTTGGGTTCATCTTAGCACGGCCCATTGCCACCCCTAAATTAAACTCAACGGATATCAAGGGTAAAGAATTAATTTATTGTTTATAAGTCCACGAAAGTCAAACTCTTTAAAAATCCAACGGCAAAAAGGAGCGGACTCCATTTCCCAACTATCCGTTTCATTTAGGCCGTACGGTAACCGTATCCATACAACTTAGGCGGCTTTTGGCATTTGTGTAAAAGGAAAGGGTTAGTTTGTCATTTCAGCCAACATAACTAACTTTTAAAAGATTATTTAACTGCCAACCTTTCTTCTTTCTCCTTACATCTTTAACATCCAAATTCATAAATTGAATTCTTCCTCCCATTTCTTGGAATTTCATATTGGAATCTAAATCTCAAGGCTCCGTAAACTTCAATCAAAGACGATTTATGAATCGAAGCCGAATCTGCAACCATAAAACTTAGGTACTCATCAGTTTATGTTCTGTGTTTTGTTCTTTTCTCATCTTCATTTACGGTGTTGGGGTTTTTTTTCCGGTCGAGGTTGAAGAAACTTTACAATTTATAAACCCATTTTCTGATCTTTCTAATATAAAATTTTGCATTCTCCTTTCTAGAAATTTTATCTTGAAAATGGAATCCGGAGACCCCACAAACTTCGATCAACGAGGAGCAATGAATCCGATCAAACCAGGACGCTTCCCAAACAGGTAAAAATCCCAGCTGAATCAAAATCTTAGCCGTTCTTGGGTGTCTACTTCCGTTGCCATTTATTTACAGTTTTTGGATTTTTTTGGGTCGAGATTGAAGAAAATTTAGGAATCTTACAACCCTGTTTCTGAATCTTTTTTAACGCAAGAAGGATGGCAAGACCAGACCTTCAAAAGATAAATCTAGACAACTATCCGGATGAATTAAGAAACATAAACTATGCCTATGAGAAGTTGGAGAAGATTGGAGAAGGCGGGTTTAGGTAAGTGATAAAAGACAACAAATTCTCCAACTTATCTTTGTCTTTTGCTCTTTCAGTTCGGGTTATATATATAATCTGGACCATGGTTCTTGTTTGACCATTGTTTTACAATAATCTCTGTTTTCTCTGATTCATCAATACCTGAATTTTTAGACCTTTTGCTCGAGTTCGAGATGTTTCTATGTTTCTTGATCTGAGTTCAAGATGTTTCTATGTTAATAGCTGGCATTACATTTACTAAATTGGATTCTATCACTTTGGATTATATATATCTGTACCATGGTTCTTGCTTTTGCATTATTTTGCACTTTGGATTATATATATATCTGCACCATGGTTCTTGTTTTTGCACTTTGGATTATATATATCTGCACCACGGTTCTTGTTTTTTGCATTATTTTTCCGATTCATCAATCCCCGAAATCTGAGATGACTGTTCAAGTTTGAGGCGTTTCTTGATCCGAGTGGACAGAAAAACCCTGCCACTAGCTAGCATTACGTTTTTAATTCTTAAAGCACTAGACAGTTTAATTTAGCTCTAGGTTGGTCTAAAAAACTATTTTTCTCCCTTACAGTAACATGCTGTTTCTTTAAGCTATTAGTGTATTGTTGTTAATTTACTGCTCCATGAAGATTCCTCATTGGTTCCATTACTGTATTGTTTCTTGATTTGATGCTTCATGGTGTCTCTGAAATTTCAGCCAAGTATATAGGACTATGGACATTGAAACTGGGGAAATTGTTGCAATGAAGGAGATTCGATTGAAGACAGAATCAGTAAGCTTCTTTTTATATTTGTATTGCATTTTTCACTTTACAAAATGTAACATGATATATTTGACATGGAAGTCCATTTGTTTGGTTTCTGCAGATACCACAAAATTTCAAACGAGAAGTAAATACTTTAAGAACGTTGAGTCATGAGAACATTGTTCAATTGAAAGAGATTGCATATTCTCCAGGTTCCATAGACGTTTACATTTTCATTTCTTTTCAATTTTTAACTAGCAGATTAGTTCTTACATATATCATAATGCCTTTAACTCCGGTTACGATTTTGTTGAATTTTTCACGCCACATTAAATTTTCTGTAGACTTGTTTCTGGATGCATTTTCTTTTGAAATAACATTTCAGATGGTTAGATTTGTGATCCAGTCGGTGACCTTCAGTTTTAGTGTGTGTTTAGGAAATCTCTGATGTTTACTTGACTTGGTTGGGACAGGTAGAGGTCACCCCAAATCCAACGGTTTCTTGTACATGGTTTTTGAATATATGACCCATGATTTGTGTGGTCTTATGAGGAATGGTGAGGCGCAAATTACGGCATCCCACATCAAGGTATCAAAACACCATACTGTTTAGATAAATGTTCATCAATCTAATTAATGACTGACTCTTAATCTTGGAATTTTTTATTTTTTTTTCGGGGACTATTTTTCTTCATCAGTGCTATATGAAGCAGCTGTTGAAAGGTCTTCATTTCTGTCATGACAATGGAGTCCTTCACCGTGACATCAAAGGTGAAACTCTCGTTATGGATTCCTCCTTTTTTATTTCAGCTGTTGTTTTTCACACTACTTCTATTTATGCAGGTGAGAATCTTCTACTTGATGATAAGGGAAACTTGAAGATTGCAGATTTTGGCCTTGCACGCACATTCACCAATGACCCCAATGAAGCTCTGACGAATAGAGTCGTAACTCTTTGGTATAGGTAATTGTCTAATTCACCATGAATGGTGGAATTTGAATTTCCAAATTGTTATAGCTTGTTCTCTATGCTTCACAGAATACATCCTATTTCTTTCCTTAATTTATTCTGGCTGACATTGTTTGCCAGACCTCCAGAGTTGCTGCTTGGAAGTTGTAATTATGGTCCAGCTGTTGACATGTGGTCGGCTGGAGTTGTTTTTGCGGAGCTTCTACAGAGAAGACCATTCTTTCATGGGGAAAATGAGGTAGGGTTAATCCTCAAACAGTCATCCATCCAAAAGGCACCAAGTGTTGCATGATGATAAAGTGCAGCATTCAAACACTGCCCTCGTGTGTAGCTTCCCATTTTCCAAATTTACCGTGAATTATTTTACATGACTTCCACATGGGAACCTACTATTATCAAAAATAAAATACTAAAAGAACTCAACTTATCAGTATAAAACTGAGTATTAATTGATTGTGCCCAAGATCTTTCCTTTTGCATGATATGTTGATTATAATTTTACTCATTTATTGAATTTTTTTTCTCTAAACTTTAGTACGTTATCAGATCGTGCTAATTCCTGTAAGTATAAGTTTCTTCTATTCCACTGAAAGAGAAGTTTGATAATACTATGTTTAGGTTGACCAGCTGAACAAAATTTATGAGATGTTTGGAGGTGCTTATGAACACAACTGGCCCGGTGTTTCCAATTTACCCTCCTATGACGAGTTGAAGCCAACAAGAGAAGTGGAGGGTCATTTCAAGGAGACTTTCAAGACGTATGTTCTCATTTGGTGTTTGTATTAGTGAGTAATTTTTTATTTGTTTCCCTATGTTAGATAAGATATTAGAGATTTAATTATTAGTACTTGAAGTGGTTAAAAATGTAGAGGCTTTATTTTCCTCTTTTAGTAAAATATGTTAAAATATTTCATTTTTTTGTTGCTTCGCAGTGAAGACCAACATGCTGTCAATTTACTTGAGAGAATGCTAGCTCTTGATCCTTCTCAGGTATCACTATATGATTAATTTATTATTTCCAATCATTAGGTTTTCAGATCAATCTGGCCTTTGTGCTGCTTTGCAGTAATGACCAACATTCGTTTTGATTAAAAAGCCATTCGATTTTCAATTTTTATCTGCTCGGCATTAAATGTTTAATGTTTATTTTATGAAATGAATCTTTAAGAGAGGAGATTGAATTATGAAATGAAGCATTGTATGTCAGACATTGATTGATTTCAATGATTCAGATTTCAAGCCTGAAAAAATACATGGTGAAGATAAATTTGTGAAATATTTGATTTTTTTTTTAAATAAATTTAAACAATGACCTTTCTGCATATGGCACCTAAAAACACCAAGATAAAGTTGAAAGTCCAACGAACCGAAAATGGTCCTGGGCACAACAGTGGCTGAAATTGATGGAAGTTATAGATAAAAAACCATTTATTGAAGGTGCTGTTAAGAACACAAAAAAGTAACACATGCAACATAATTTGTAAGCATAAACATTCAAATTTTCGGCACAAACTTCATGCTTTATAAGTTGGAATCACTGTAGAAAACATCACATGCTAGTTATTAAGGCAGGGACCTAACACTGTTTTCAGTGGTAGTTTTTAATGTGTTAGAAGATCATCTTTTTGTAGAGCTGTCAATGTGTTGACCCGGTACCCGACCCGTCCAACCCAGGTTTTTTTTACTGGGTCGGGGTCATATATTTCACCCATCGGGTTGGTTCTGGTCAGGTATGAGGCATTCAACCCAACCTTTGGGTTGGATTGACTAGAAGGTCGCGTTGGGAAAAAAGTGAGGTCAATTAGACCCGACCCAGCGTTTTATATGTAAAATCAAGCAAAAAAGGGGGTTTAAATCAGATTGGATCGGGGCGTCGAGTCAGGCATATATACCCTTGACGTATGTCAAGGTACGATCTAAACATGATTTTCAGCCACATGAATGACAATCATGGTGCACTTGATGTTAACTGTCGCTTTCGCCTCCACCATGCGGGGTCTATAGGCCTCAATTTTAACTCTTGTATATTATTGGCGAATTCACTGACCCCAAATAGATAGGATAAGGCTGTGATGATGATGATGGATTCATTCGAATACAAGAAAGAGAAGAAGACAATGTCAGCTTGGATTAGTTACTTAAGAATTAGGCCTTATAGTCGATTGTTTTTTTTTTTTTTGATTAATTGCCTTACAGTCATTTTTAATCACCCACGTCAATTTATTGAAGCGACTAATCTCTCAACCTACAGAAATTCTCCTTGATATTAGGCCTTTTTTACAATCTGGGTCTCACACAATAGTCCAATTATGAGTACCTTGTCCATTTTGCTCTCGTCAAATCTCCCATTCAATCTATCATCCACCACTTGAACCAGTTTCTCCTTTCCCGATTTCTTTTAATTCAAAATCACAAGTATCGAATTGCTCTCATTCCATCTTTTTGACATTGCCACCTCAAGCACGACCACTCCAAATTCCTAAGCATTAGTTTATCAGTGGGAGGAACACTAGAATGTGTTGGAGATAACATATTTAAGTATGTTGTGCGCTAGAGTTGTAGGCAATATATTAATCCCACATTGGTTAGGAATGGACAGGCAATAATTTGGCAGACAATAATTAATAGAATCAGGTAATTATTGACAGACAATAATTTGACATTAAACTCCTAGAACATGATGAAAATCTGAAACAGTGAGGGTGCCATTTAGATTAGCTTTACCTATAAACTTAATAACGGAAGAAAACAGTATTAGGAAATGCAAAATCTTGCTTACCCATATAAGGAAGAGGATGTTTGAAGGATAGAAGTGTTACTGGTGATATGATGAGTCCAATATTATAGGTTGTTTTAAGAGATGTGGTTATGTTACTATTAAGAATACTAGCAGTATTTGTACTAGTCTTTTACGTGGGTCGATACGCACCATTTCAGATTGAGGCCGATATTGCCTCCGATAGCGATACTTTACACTTGATGCATTTTAAGTTTTGGGTTGGCTTGAACCTGTACAATATCCGTAGCTTCAAGGCAATGTGAACTTATATGTCTATTAGAGTGAGAGATGTGTATTAGTTTATACAATTTTACTTCTAGCAACGGTATTTTTTTTCTTCATTTATTCATGATTTTCAAGAAGCCTTTCGCATTGCTCCATTAGTAGCTTGCTTTGTTTTTTGAACTTTTGAGCATGTTCTTTTGTATCTTATCCTGCCAAGATCGATTTGTGGTCTTCGTATTCAGTGAAAATTAGTACATTTCTATTCAATTATTGATATATTTCTTCATCTAATACAGAGAATATCTGCCAAGGAAGCACTTGAAGAAGAATATTTCAGCATCGACTCTGTACCTAGTGATCCCAAGAGGTTTGGATTCCTATCCCTTAAAAATTCTTACCACTCTCAATTGGTTCCGTCCTAAATTCTAATTCCTTATTATGAGATTGCATAACTATGGTGTGTGTGCTCATTGACGATGGATGGATGTCAGATCAAGTGTCACTGTTATTTGATGATCCTAATGATCTTGGAAGGAGCCCTTTTGATCCGACAGTCCAAATCAATTAGCACTTGCAGACTTCACGTAAAAATAAGCACCAGACAATAATTCCTTTTCGAATTTCTTACTTCTAATTCCAGTGAATAATATATGACAGCCTGCCAAATGTGGAATCCTCCCTCAATTTCTTGGTGAATAGAAGGAACAAAGAGAAGCAGCAACATGCGGAAACTTCAACACGCCAGGATACACCGATACCGAGCATAAAATAGTAGAAGAGGGACTGCGCCATCAACTGTGCTTATGAAAAAGCAGATTCTCAGCTAAGGAAGAACCTAAACGGCGACCTAACCATGATCCCCTGATGTTGAGGTCCATGAGTCGTAATCACAGGGACGTTAATTGAACCCGCCCTTTTCATACTGCCATTTATAAGGCCACTGGTTTTGTGCTAATTGCCTCAAGAGGGAGTGACTGCTATCTTCCTTATTGTTGGACAAGTGTTCCTATATTTGATCTTATGCTATTTTCTGTCATTGGCATGTTACGGTATTATTTTTCCTACTGTACAATTGATTATTTTCTTATCGTAAAGTCTGAAACAAGGTTACCGAGTTTGCTATAGTGCGAAGTTTGGTCCTGTTCACTGCTAGTAGGAAACCGGACTCTTTTAATTTGTGTACAGGTAAAACAAATTTCTATGGAGGGGAATCCAACCTCCAACTTTGCTTGATGTAGACGCATGTCAAGGCATCATCCCTTTCGTCACCTTTTGACAGAATTTATAATTTCTTAGTGTATTTTAAATTTTTTTATGTACCTCATATAAGTGAAATGGGCTCGCTTAGCTCTGGCAAACCGTGAAGTGCGAACTCGAATTTGAACTAAGTGAAGTAGCAAACCTTGTAACCCTCCAAAAGGCTATGTATAGGTGTAATTTTCAATGGGTGAACCACCATGCTAGGCAGATACATTGAAGCGCACCCTTTGCCCGTGGACTTTGAAATGCGTGGAAGTTCGTGTGCGTCACAGGGTTGCGTAGACGTGCAGTCCATTTTCCGGCCCAGCATGACAGGACATCATCATCATCATCATAGCCTTATCCCATCTATTTGGAGTCGGCTTTACGAGTCTTATTCCTACTAATGCACTTTTAACAAAACCGTGCGGCCCCTGAGATCAAAACAGAGGCACCATGGTACAGTAGCAATTCTTGTAAAAAAATTTGATCAGCCATTTTAATGAGGTTAGATTTGAGATAGTGGTTGCTGTACATTTGAGTATACAACATCTTACTTTATATATATGTGAGGCCATGCAGCCCTTAGGGCTTCATCTAGACTAGTTGGGTACCATGTAACACACCCATAATGAGGATTGCGACAAGATCGATCAGGTTTCATATAAAAATTTCAGCCTGATCCATTTCATACCCACCATTGAAAATGTGGTCAAAGGTGCACAAAGTCAATGCACCCATGAAATGAGTGCCAAAAACATAAAAAGCAAAATAGATTTTTTTATAAATCATATGCTACATAGCTGATCAACCAAAATCCATTGTTGTTTTGGGTTGACAATGCCACGTGGCATGTGATCTAGCATCCGGATCCATATATATATATATATATATGCACTCTGTATATATAGGGGAATGATCAGCTGACACGAGTCACGACATGACTCAAGCCAGGAGATCATACATCTCTGCGATCAATGTAGACCATAGAATTTAGAAGGTCTCCAAGCTTGAGTCAAGGATCATTTCCCATATTTATATATACTTTACCTGTGCAATCTCGCACCCAAGTCTGTCCACAGAGTCCACGTTAGATTTAGGAAGTTTTGCCAAGAGATTATCCTATAACTAGGCTTGGGATAGCTTTCTTTCCTGATTATATTACCCTTTCAACCAACCTTTGAAAGCTTCTTCCTTTAAGCTCGACAAATTCAGCTTAACCATCATTATACCCAGACAGGCTTGTTTAGGCTGTGTTTGGCATTGCTCTTTGGGAGAGTAGAAATGAGCAGCTGCTGATCTTTGTTGCTGCAAATAAATATGGGGAGAGAGAGAGAGAGAAGGATTGGAGGAAGAAAGAAGAAGAGGTTCCTGTGGGGGATTTATAATTGCGACACTAAGGCCCTGTTAGGCAATCTTCTTCCGAAAAGCACTTTCCAAGAGAGAAAATGTTAGTTGAGAAGCACATTTCACCCAAAGATATGACCACCTCTAGCTGAAAATGGCGTTGTAAAGCAGTATTTTAGAAGTAGCTTGTAAAACACCTCTTCACAGCACCTGGAAAATGCTTTTTGGAGAAGGTTTGCCAAACAGGGCCTAACTGAAGATAAGAAGAGCTCCTTCACCAAGTTATGACTTATTGCCAATCAAATCTTCTATCAGTGGGTCAGTCCCAGTCCAGTTATGACTTAGGTGAAAGGTGGAGTCACTTTTATTTATCTTATCAACAATGGACCAGCATTATTCTTTTGTGAGTCTATTTATGAGAATTGAGATCTCACAATTTCATATACAGCCCTTTATAAATAATGGACTAAAATAAAACTCGATCAAAACTTGTTATAAGAAATACCATTCAATTCGGTCACCTTAGACATGTCAATTTTCAATGCAACATTTCGCCAAACATCTTTCTTTCCATGTCTATAATTAGCTCATGTGTTGTAATCATATTGTCCTAAATATCTCTCCCCTTTACAGACTGTAGACACCCAAATCTAGCCGAACACATGATCGACATGTTCTTCTATAAGAACGTGCTTCCAAGCTTTCGGAAGCATCCCCATATCCCAGTGAACCCCTTAGAGCCCCTAAAACCCATCCTTAACTTCCCTAGGCCACAAATCCAGCCTTTTGCTTTTTATTTTTTCTGAATTAAGCCATGCATGCATAGTTTGCACACATGACTAAATTTTGATTTTTTTCATAAAATAGCTCTCAGCTCGGGCCCTTAAATTCTCGTTTTCATTTTGGGGCTTTAAGGCATGCATGCATACTCTGCACGCATGAGTTAAAACCTGCAAATCCAAAAGTTCATGATTTCCATTGTTGTACTTTGACTTGTGGACTATCCAAGACTTTAAGGATAGGTTCTAAACCACCTTTTGGCCACCAAATTTTGAACCACCCTTTTACCCTTTAAGTGATTCCCCCGTCATCCACCATTAAAACTCATCTTCATCTTCTCCAAGCCCCCGAAATCCCCGGATCTTTAGATAATCTCATTACCTAAAACTTAACCTGTCATTAGGACTAAAATCCAATTAGAAGCCCCTTAATTACTTCTTTCTCTATAAATAAAGACCCCCACCCCCCACATTTAGGACACACTAATTTTAGCAAGGTGAAACCCTAGCCAATCCATCTCATATCTCCATACCTCCAAGCTTTCCATCTCCCAACCTTAGTTCAAATTCTAGGATTCCCTCACACATACTTGTAACTGGAAGCTTGCTGAAATAGCCGTATGCGAAGATCCAATGGTGGTGCTACAAGAGCTCGAGATTTCATCTATGGCTTTTTTCTTCTTCCTCCATCCACTATTTCTCTTTTTTGTTTTAGGATTTTCCCTCATCCTATGATTTAAGCCTTTATGCCGCTGAACTTCAGATAGCGTGGAGAGCTTAATACCGGTCCACATGCCTTTGGGGCAAGGGGAAGTGTTGCCTACTTCTCCTTTTTTATACTTTGGCTATAGTAGAGACAACTTATGAATGGGCCGGTTTGGTGCTTAACACCTTCCTAATTGGTAACCGAAGTCCTTGCCTAGAGGCTTTGGCGTAGACTGGTGATCGAAATCAAATCTAACATTTCAGTGTTTATTATACTTTATTTTGGTTTTTTGGAACACCAAAAGCTCCGTTTGGCGACTCCATATTTTAATCCATCATTGTGACGGGTCCTCAAGGCCCATGGATGCGTAGATGGCGACTCCACTGGAGATTATCATTTGAGCTGGTTTTTCAGAACACCAAAAGCTCTGTGTGGAGAACCCATATTTTAATTCATCATTGTGACGGGTCCTCAAGGCCCATGGATGCGTAGATGGCGACTCCACTGGGGATTATCATTTGAGCTTCTACTTGAAATTTGGCCTCTTTTGCATATATTTCATTTTTGTTATATTATGCTCTATTTTGGCCTAATCATTTGACTGACACTTTCATTTGGATACTAACATTTACGATTCCACATTTTTTTTGCCACGTCACTTGACTGACACTTCTCTACTTTCTCGCATTTTTAGTTCTCGCAATCTACTTTGTGCCTTTATATTTTATTTGCCTAGTCATTTGACTAACGCTTTTCATTTGGTACTAACATTTACGACTCTGCACCTTTTTGTCTAGTCACTTGACTGGCATTGCCTTTTATTAGTGGAACATATTTCACCATCGGATGTTGGCATGGAATTTTAATAGCCCAGATTTTTGGACGTTGGGAAAGCTCCAACATTGGATTTAATTGAACATCCCTAAATTGAATCATAAAGAGATTTCAAAGAGCATAATAATCCGGTCTTTCTTGAATATATATATATATATATATATATATATATATATATATATATATATATATATATAAGCGTACCTCCAAACGCGCCCACATCCCAGACCCCTTGAAAACCATTGAATCCTTCGAATGATATGATGGAGATCATTTTTCACCCATATCTTTCACTCAATAGATCTTGAGATCATGGTGCACCTATCAAACATTTGGATGCACCTATCAAACAGTCGGTTTGTGATTCAACGTGTCATAGATCCCAAAAAAATGTCCATTAAATCACATTTGACTGTGATGTGTGTCATATGATTCAAGGTCATTTTTGGGGATTTGTGACACATGGAATAAAAATTGACCGTCCGATAGGTGGGCCATGACTTGGAGATCTATTTTGTGAAAGATACGTCTGAAAAGTGATCTCCATCATCTCATTTGAATAAATCAATGGTTTTCAAGGGATCTGGGACATGGGCGCTTTCGGAGAACGCGTGGGCGCATTTAGAGGTACTCTATCTATAAAGGATTTGGTCAAACAAATCTAGTCTGGTCAAAAATTGGGTTAGAGAATCTACTAGGTCAATATATATGGCAGGCCTGGCCCAGTGAGGCCAGTGACCCAAACAATGCTGAGACCCGATCCATGGCCCATTTAAAAAAAAAATTGTAAATAATATGGGACCAAAGAAGAGTTGACCCCAGAACCTGTTGGGTAAAACGAAAAACAACACTTGTCACTTAACCTACTAAAAAAAGAGGTTGTTTAAATATATTTATGCATTAAAAATTATATTAAGCAACTAGATGGTAAAGAGTAAAGACTTCCAAGATTTTGAGCCCCTAAATATTTGGGGGCCCAGGGCGGCTGCCTCTTGGGCCTTAGCCCAAGGCTGGCCCTGACGGTCAGTGTCCCAATGAGCTACGTGGCCCAGGAGGGTGTAACAACCCGTGCACATTCTTTGGGACTCCGCAAAACTGTTGCACCAATGGGCCTTGTGGGCCTACCCAGATTACTATAACAACCCTCAACATGATGCTACTCCCACTTTTACTTGCCACAGTGGTACTAATTATAGGGTTGTGTTTTGCCCAAGGTATAAAAAAGCGGCGGATACCAATATATATCGGTTTTTCGACAAATCGATACGTATCGGTCCTATAACTAGGTATCTGCCAATATGGGCCCGTATCTACCGATATATATCGGGTATCGGCCGATATGTATCTGTTTGAGCCGAGGCTTTGTGGTTTTTTTTTTAAGGGTCGACATATACCTATCGACCGATTCATATCGCTCCCTCATGGATCAATACCCGATACTAAGTTTAGCATCTTGGTTTTGCCCTTGAAAATCTTAGATTCTCTATCTAAGAATCTATTATATGCAATAAATAAAGGAAGGGACCTAAATAATATATTTGAAACTAACTGTAGGTTGGTGTCCCAAATGGTAGTTGAATAAAATTGTGCACCTATTGGTAAGGGCACATGTTTTGACCCTTAAATTTGTTTCTCTATATGGATGGTTTTATAAAGAGGAATTATTGCATTTTTATGATGGGAAGTAAAATTTTATTTGTTTACATAAATAAAAGAGTTTTTAAGCGTAGGCACCCTCAGTATTTCGGGCAGTTCATTGAAAAACCTGTCGGTTCATTGATTGGATTGACAAAAAAAAAAATCGAAGTGAAAATTCAAAATTATCTGATTTTTATCGGGCTAAACCTGCAAGGCTCCCAATTTCAATTTTACTCCGCCCTTTTATTCTAAAAAACTGTTAAGAGTTAAGTTTGATAAATATTTCTTTTAATTAATATTTTCACCCCGGTCTCATAATTGATTAACTTAAAGAAGTTAATCAATTCCGAGGCCCAGGTGAAAATATTAAATAAAAGAAATAGCTAGAATACCCTTTCTATTACTTTTTTTCCTTCATAGGAAAATTAGCAAAACTGGATTGGGATGAAAAGGTTCTTGCCTATATACTAAGGGAGAAAGTTTTAGCTCATCATGATACCATGGAGTTCAAGACCCTCACAATCTGTGAACCTACTTTTCCTACTTTTTATAAATAAGTGAAATTACAAGTCTGCCCACCTATAAAACCCCTTTTTGTCTATTGTAATTTCATTCCCGAGCTCCTAACCCTACCGACGACCTTCATTTGTCATCTTCATCGGCGGAACAACAGGTGCTACCAACCCTCCGGCGCTATCAGATCGTCCATTTCCCAACCTCGGATCACCAAAATGACTGTTACCCATCTCTCCTCTCTTCAAAATTTGAGAGAAATCAACTAAATCATCGGTGGAACAACCCTCCGGCACTACTAGATCCTCCGTTTCCCAACCTTAGTTCACCAAAATGGCTGCTACCCATCTCTCCTCTCTTTAAAATCTCGGAGAAATCAACTAAACTAGCGCAAAAAAGAGATCTAAGAGACCCCTTTTTAATTTGTTTGCACGAAAATAGCTAACAATTACGTCGTTGGATCGAAGAGATGAAGAAGATCTTGTGTTTTTCTTGCGTCTTTATATAATCGAAAAATATAAGTCAATTATCCTCCATGTTTGAAGCATAGATTGTAAATTTGTTCATCATTTATTACAAATATTATTAAATATCTATAAGATGTTTATAATACATGTAAAATAATTTGTTGATAGTATCAGCTTTTGGAAATCGGTCGGAGACTGGCTCTCCGACGACAGTTCTGTTGGATTTCACGGATTTATGTGGCCCTTAAGTCACACTTTATGGTCAAGGTCAAACAGTCCAAGTTGTTAATTTAGAGAGATGGTGAAACACTAGTTATGGTCAAACTAGAAGTTTCTAATTAAATCAAGGGTTGTGATTTTACCCTAACTTAAGTGTGGTAAGCCTAACCGTTAGATTTCTTGATGGGCAAATTTATAACCTATTTAAAGGAGAGTCCCTCTTTCTACACACAATATACGTATCAATTGAATTAAAAAAATTCAAGAGAAACTCATTTTCTCTACGGTGTGAAAAAAAAGAGAAGACTCTCCATCAAATCATCGCCAAATTATTACTCGGATCGCTCAAGGCTAAATCCTCGCGTGAAAAACTCTACGGTATAAGGTATACTAAAGTTTAATTTAATTCCGTTTTTAATTGTGAGAAGATCCTAATAATTTCCAACAAGTGGTATCAGAGCCAAACCCGTAATCGATTTTACCGTACCGATTCTCATCATTAAAGGGTTACGCCGGATTGTTTTGTTTTTTTTTTTTTAATATGTAGGTGTAAGATTTTTAGGGTCATATTAATTGGGTGTTGCCGGTGTGAATTAATTTAAATTTATTAATTTTTTTTTTTTTAAGATTTTGGATAAAGATATGTGATTTTACCGGCAATCGAATTGTCACCGGCCGTCACCGAACTGACCAGCCATCCCGCGATTAGTTGGTGGCCTTGCCAGTTCCGGGTGGTCAAAGTATGAAGGGAGGCTGCATATAAAAGCAGCCCATGGACCGGTTTTTTTTAGAAGAAGACGTCCGGAAGTCTTGAGGAAGACGACAAAAAGAACAAAAAAAAAAAAAACCTTCCTTCCGAAGGAGACTTGCTATTGCTATTTGGGTATTTCCTTTCTTGCAATAATACAAGGTATTACTTGTATGTGTAGTGGGGAGCACCAAAGTTGGTGCTTCCCTTAATATATGACTTGAAAATTATACTTAATTTGACCCAAATCGACCCGACTCGGCCCATGGACCAACCTGACCAGACTCGGGTCATGACCCAATCCGGCCCATGGTTCGGTTCGGTCCGGTCCATTACTCAACTCGGACCTTGGGTCATGATCCGATCCAGTCCATAGTCTGGCCTAATTAATCATCGGCCCATGGTCCATGACCCGATTCAGCCCATAGTCCGGCCCATTTCATTCTTGGCCCATGATCTGGTCCATTCCCGGCCCATGGTACATGACCCAGATTCGGCCCGTTCAATTAAGGCTCATTATTTGGCCCACTTATTCCTTATTTTTTTCGGGTCATTTCTGGGTTATATATAGGTCCAAATTTTGGACATTATATATGAATTTTGACTTTCTCGGATGTTTCGAATCTGTTTTTTAGGTCTATTTTTACATAAGAGATTTTTGTTGTAACATTATATGACTGATGCCTTTTTGACATTTTTTAATTGGATAATTATTTTACATTTGAGTGCCTTTAATTAAAGTTGCAATTAATTTTAAATTTCTGATTTATTGGTATTTAATTGCTCAAGATATATGTCTTATACGCACTTTTAAAAGTTTTATCATTCATGAAATGTTCAATCAAGGTTTTGATCTACATGTTTATTTCACTTAAAGTTATGTGCTTAGGATTTTATACCATCTTTTCATGTTAAATTTCAGATTATTTTGATGAAAATAATTCAACTTAAAGTTAAATATGTGAACATATTAAAGTTGAATTGGAATCTATTCCCTACATTTTTTTAATCTAAACATGTATAAATTTAACATTGGACCCCTAATTTTAAGAACTGAAATATGACATTTATGGATCATAAGGGTTGGTTGGTTCTTTCCTATGGGGTTTATGGAGAACCGAGTGATCGTTTGGGGATACTTGACGAGTGAGTTGGCTCTTGCCCAAAGGTAGACAATTCACAAACCTTATAGTTTCTGAATCTTACGTATTTTCCCTATTAAGATCACTAGGTGTACCATTGCGTTGAGTGTTTGTGTACGGCTCAAAGGTGTCATAGGTACTTGACGTAGTGTGTGCGAATAGAATAGTCTTGTATGGGATGGTTAGATAGGATAACCTTATTTGTCCAAAGGTATAGGAAGTGTCTAATTCTAATCAAACCATAGAGGTTGGGTCTATGGCGTATTTTACGCGGTGGGAAGCAAGGGTAAGTCATGGTGTCTGCCCAAAGGTCAGCCGTGATGTTGCCAAGTGTTTTCCTTGAAGTTGGCATGTGCACATAGTGTCACTTCATACGTTTGAACTAAAATTCCTGGTTTAAGCGAAAAGGATTAAATCTAAAGAATTAATTAAAATTTTGCTTTTATGTTGGCTTTTAAAAGGTGATCCTAAATTAAAATTTTACAGCGATGGATCTCTTATCAATTACCAAACACATAGCAGGAGTTTAGCCGCTTTCTGGGTCCAACTTCAATACTTGGAAAATGACTCTCGATGTTTGTTTTGGGATTTTAGACATGTCCTTTGAGTTTATAACACCTAAGCCTGCGGCGGTTACTCAAGATTCTCCTGCCAAAGATAAGGAATATTTTGAGAAATAGAATAAGGCTAAGTCGTTAGCCATGTTAATGATCAGGGCCACCATTAATGCCTCTTTCAGGGGTGGCATACCTGCTACAGAGACCGCTTCTAAATTAATCGCTCTTATTAAGAAGCAATGTATTGACAGTAAGAAGCAGGTTATATATGATTCCATGCATGATCTCATGCACCTTTGGTATGATGGCAGTGGGAATGTGAGAGATCACTTATTGAAGTTGTCTCAACTCTATTTGGGTATTAAAGAATACGGACTTAACATCGATGAAGAGTTAATAGTTTACATTGGGGTTTCTTCCCTTCCTAAGGCTTTCGATATTTTTAAAGTGAATTATAATTCACAAGAGCAGAACTGAGACTTAAACAAGTTAACTCAAATATGTGCAATTGAAGAAAAGAAGCTTAAAGGCAAGCGACATGAGTCAACTCATTTGGGGACTTCTAGCTCTAGTAAAAAGAATTTTAAGAAGAAGGGTCCTAAGAGGAATCAAGGAAACCGGCCACAACAAAAATTTCAGAACAAGGGTAAAGGCAAGGGTCAAAGTTTTGAAAACGCAGCGTGTACTCAGGGTCAGTCTGAAAGTGTAAACGATTGCTGATTTTGCGGCAAGAAAGGCCACTTCAAGAGCAAATGTGTGAATTATAGGAAGTGGCTCGCGAAACAACCTGAAGGTATTCTTAGAGTTTTAGTACTCTCTTAGACTTTTTCAGTTGATTGTCCTCCTCATTCCTGGTTGGTTGACTCTGGTGCTTCTGTTGCATGTTACACACTCTTTTCAGGTACTCAGAAGCAGGAGAAGACCCAAACAGGAGGATAGGTTGTTCCTTGGGAACGACCAGGCGATGCAAGTGGAGAGTGTCGATACCTGCGATTTAGTTTTGGATTCTTGACATACTTTGACTTTATATGGGACATATTTTATTCCCTCCTTTAGGAGAAATATTATTTCGTTATCTAGACTTGTAGACTGTGATTATATTTTTACTTTCAGCAATATGGGTTTGGACATTTCTCTTGATGGTTATGTGGTTGGTCGTGGTATTTTAGTTGATGGTTTATATTTGTTATCTGTTAATTCTTCTTGCACTATTGCTTTAGTTGCTGAGACCTCAAACTCAACACCTTCCTGGTCAAAGCGCTCTTTGCTTAGAGATGATTCTGCAGCCTTATGGCATAGAAGGTTGGGTTACATATTGAAGAAAAGACTGTAATCGTTAGTTAGATCTGGTATTATTAGACCATTAGATTTCACCGATTTTGAAAATTGCGTGGATTGTATGAAGGGTAAAACTTTCAAGCAGAGAAAGTTCTCCGCCTCTCGGGCCACTGAGGTTTTACAGTTGATACATACGAATATTTGTGGCCCTTTTTCGATTGCTGCTCGTGGTGGCAAAAGATATTTTATTACCTTTATTGATAACTACTCCAGATACACATACGTCTTCTTATTGGAGATGAAAGATCAAACTTTAGAGGTTTTCAAAACCTATTAGTTGGATGTAGAAAATCAACTTGGGAAGAAGATAAAGACTGCGCGTTCAAATAGAGGTGGAGAATACTTCAGTAGAATGGGCCCTGATGGTGTCAATCATGGACCATTCGTGGAGTACTTACAGACTCAAGGAATTATTCCACAATATACTTCTCCTGGCACTCCGCAGCAGAATGACGTTTCAGAAAGGAGAAATCGTACTTATCAGGAGGCTGTTCGTAGCATGCTAAGTCACTCTACACTTAAAGAAGAGTTTTGGGGTGAAGCCTTGAAGATAGTAGTTTATATTTTCAATCGAGTTCCTTGCAAGGCTGCTCCTGAAACTCCTTACAAGAGATGGACAACTAAGGATCCAAAGCTCGGACATTTACATATATGGGGTTGTGAAGCTGAAGCTAAGTTTTATAATCCCAATATTAAGAAGTTGGATTCTCGCACAGTTAGTTGTTACTTTATCGATTATGGACATCGCTCTAGGACTTGGAGATTTTATTATCCTGAAGGAGTCATTGATATTGCTGAGACTCATATAGCCAATTTTCTGGAGAATAACGAATCCAGTGGGAGTTCACGTCAGAATAATATTACTTTTATTGAAAACTCTGAATTTGATTTTGTGCCTTCATCTGGTGGTAATGCTTTTCTTCCTTCACCACCTGATCATATACATGTTGATACTTTGATTCATACAAATCCAGTGACGGCTCCAATTGAAGAGGAATGTCCTATTCCACCTCATGTTTCACCAGTACCTCCGGCTCAACCCCGAAAATCTGAGCATCAGTGTAAACCTGCTATTCCATATTTCTATGAGGTGTATGTGCAAGAGGCTCACTTTGAGGGTGTTGATCTTAATGATCCATCAACTTTTGAGCAGACTATTGGTAGCAATGAATCCTCACACTGGCAGGAAACCATGAGAGAAGAGTTATTATCAATGGAAAAGAATAGCGTTTGGGACCTTGTGAATTTGCCAGCGGATCGCAAGGCAGTTGAATGCAAATGGGTTTATAAGACTAAAAGAAACTCTAGTGGCAAGATTGAAAGATTCAAGGCATGACTTATTGCAAAGGGTTTCAGACAGAAGGAAGGCATTGACTATGATGAGACCTACTCTCCGATCTCTTCTAAGGATTCATTAAGGATTATGATGGCTTTAGTTACATATTACGATCTCGAATTACATCAAATGGACGTGAAGACTGCTTTTCTAAATGTAGACCTTGTAGAAGACATATACATGTCACAGTCAGTGGGTTTTGTGATTAAAAGAAAGGAATAGCTAGTTTGCAAATTAAATAAGTCCATTTATGAACTCAAACAAGCTTCTAGACAGTGGTATTTGAAATTCGATGAGGTTGTCACTAGTTATGGGTTTAAAGAAAATATTATTGATCGTTGTATATATCTCAGAAAGAGTAAGAGCAAATTTGTCATTCTGGTTCTCTACGTGGATGATATACTACTTGTACGTAATAATATTCATTTTCGCCATGATACCAAGAGTTTTCTCTCCAAGGCATTTGATATGAAGGATTTAGGTCTTGCTGAGTATGTGCTTGACATCAAAATTTATCGTGATAGGGCTGCCGGTTGTTTAAGTCTTTCACAGAAAGCCTACATAGAGAAAGTACTTACATGATATGGCATGGATAGATGTGCTCCAGGTGAAGCAACAATTTTGAAGGGTGACATTATTTCCCAGGATCTACAGCCCAGAACTGAGGCAGAAAAGCAACAAGTAGATCAAAATGAGTATGCTTCGGTTGTGGGTAGTCTTATGTATGCAATGGTTTATCTATGTCTCGATATCAGTTTTATTGTTACCCTACTTAGTCGATATCAATCTAATCCAGGATTAGCGTATTAGAAAGCCACGAAGAAGGTACTTCGTTACTTACAAAGAACCAAAGATTTTATGTTGACCTATCGTAGATCAGATGAGCTTAAGGTTGTCGGATACTCAGATTCCGATTTTGCTAGTTGTAAGGATAGCGTTAAATCTACAGCAGGTTATTTATTTCTACTTGCAGAGGGCGTTATTTCCTGGAGAGGCACTAAACAGACTTTGACGGCAGATTCGATCATGTACGCTGAGATTATTAGTTGTTATGAGGCTACTCGTCATGCATTATGATTGAAGAATTTCATTGGAGATCTAAAGATTATTGATTTCATTAATCGTCCACTTATCATCTATTGTGACAATGAGGCTGTGACCAAGTTTGTAAAACACGGAAATGTTACCAGGAGGAATAAGCATTTTGATGTCAAGTATTTCGTTGTATATGAGAACGCTCGAGATGGTGTTATAGAGATTCCTCACATTAGTACGGAGCTTATGATTGCAGATCCCCTTACCAAGGGTTTACCACCCAAGGTTTTCAAGGAGCATGTGACCCGGATGGGACTTGTTGAGTTGTTGACTCAGTCCTAGATTTATTTTATTTGGACATGCTATTATTGTTTCTTTTCTGCTATGGATCATGAATTTTTCACTGTATTTATATACATGCCTTTATTTTGAGCTCAGATTATTATATTGTTGTCGCATCTTATCATTTATAGGTTATGGGATCATTACCCATAACAAGGTGGCGTTTGGCATAAGGTATGGTGGCGGTTGTCACAAGGTATGGTGGCGATTGTCACAAAATAGCCTGGAGTGTTTGACACTCAAGTTTGTTTGGGCTAAACGTGAGTTGGCTCCACGTTGGTAATGCCTTCACTCTGATGAAATGGTGACTGGTTTGTCACAAAGCGGGATGCAAGGTTGCATCAGAGTGGCATGCAGTGGCATGAAACAGGACTTCACGAGAATAAGTACAAGACCAAACTTTATGAGTACTACATCTCTCGTGCCACATTGTTTAAAATAATCACGTAAAGGTTAAGGACGTTAAAGTTTCAAGTAGTGTTAGTTTTGTGACCATGGAATTGTCCTAGTGTCAATATTGAGAGCACTAGTGCCTTCATGATCCTCACTAATGGTGCTTGAAATGGAGATGAAAGAATATATCTCTCTAAGATTTTCAAAATTGGTGCACCGCGTTAAATTTTTTTAAAGGAACAATTTGAACTTGGTTTTCAAAATATTTCAAAAAAAAAAAAAAAAACCCCAATTGGTCTTAAGGTCCAAGTGGGAAACTATTGGATTTCACGGATTTATGTGGCCTTTAAGTCACACGTCATGGTCAAGGTCAAACAGTCCAAGTTGTTAATTTAGA
Source organism: Chloranthus sessilifolius (assembly GCA_021018995.1). Lineage (NCBI taxonomy): Eukaryota > Viridiplantae > Streptophyta > Magnoliopsida > Chloranthales > Chloranthaceae > Chloranthus > Chloranthus sessilifolius. The sequence continues at coordinate 10,751,701 of CM037585.1, forward strand.
GAGATGGTGAAACACTAGTTATGGTCAAACTAGAAGTTTCTAATTAAATCAAGGGTTGTGATTTTACCCTAACTTAAGTGTGGTAATCATAACCGTTAGATTCCTTGATGGGCAAGTTTCTAACCTATTTAAAGGGATGTAGAGTCCATCTTTCTATACACAATATATGTATCAATTGAATTAGAAAGATTCAAGAGAAACTCATCTTCTCTATGGTGTGAAAAGAAAGAGAAGACTCCATTAAATCATCGGCAGATTATTACTCGGATCGCTCAAGGCTAAATCCTCGCGTAAAAAACTCTACGGTGTAAGATATGCTAAAGTTTAATTTAATTCCGCTTTTGATTGCGAAAAGATCCTAATAATTTCCAACAAGTTCTTGCTGGAACAATCAAAAGAATGGAAGGAGATAATTGTTCTTGACTGAAGAGCATACAAGAATGGTATTTAAATGATCTTAGACCATTAAACTTATACTTTTTATAATTGTGATTTATTATTATATCATGTGGGTCACATCTTTGACCAATCTAAATTGTCGAAATGACAATTCATTATTGTAACATATATATTTGAATCCAAAGAAATATGCCTATAATTGAGTTTTATTATATAAGTGTCTTTGCGAATCTTGGGTTGGACAATATGACATTATAATGGTTTGTGACCACTAAAATCTTAATTTTAATATTTCCTTTTTATACATGAGAGGGAGATTAGGTGCATCAATGTTCTTGTGACATTTTTCAAAAAAATAAGTTGTCAAATTAATATTTTAACTCCTTATCTTGTAAGTAGGTAATTTATCAAATTAACTTCCACATTTATAAAGTAAAAAAAAGGCAATGATTGGGTCCAATTGGTTGAATCGGATGTCATGTTCAACCAGTAGAGGACACTTCGGGTGGAAAGGATGGAAAATGATCAAGACTTCACGGAAAGACGGGAAAGGAAATGTGTCTTATTGACCTTTTTATGAACTTCAGTATATTTAAGCATATACATGGGTCAATTTAGACTTGGATGGACGAATACTTGTAAGCGTTTAACTATTGAAAATATATTTTTGACATTTTAAGTAATTTTTCATTAATAAATATTTTCAAATATTTTGATATCCAACAATTAGATAATAAAGGAATTGAAAATGTTTTCCTTAGTGCGTTGGTTAAATATCCAATATTAACTAAGAATAAGTAGTATTAGGTGTAAGAAATATACATAAAAGATGGTACATGAGTTACTCTACTAATATGAGCAATCAAAAAATAAATGTATGCACTAATATTTAAGTTTTAATAATTTTATATAAAAAATAGAGGTAAGGTACTATACGCTCGGGCGTAGAGATATTTCTCTATGCCCAGCATCAGGTAGCCATCGTATGGCGTTTATAGTGAGAATAAGGTACAAGTGCAACTTAGGCAAGGTCGATTAGATCCCATTCATAAAAGAAAAATTTGTTTTTACGACTTTTCCACTTTTAAAAATATAGACAAATTAAAGTTTACGAAAATTAATGCACCAAAGTTTTGGTGTGTTACCTATATATCTTTGGCCCATCAAACAGAGGGCAAAAAAGTCAAAAAATATTATTTTTGAAAAATCACATGTCTCATAACTGATCAACCCAGTATGGGAGTTTTTTTAGAATGATCATGTCATGTGGCATGTGATCTGGCCACGAGCGCCAAGGTGTCATATCGGATACGCATATCGGGTATCGGTTCATGAAGGGACCAATACAAATCGGCCAATTTTATTTTATTTTAAAAAAAAAAAACAAAAACAAAAACTCGATTGAAACCGAGATGTATCGGCCGATACTTGATACGTATCGATTTGGCCAAAAACCAATATGTATCGCCGATAGATATCGGTATCGGCTGATATTTGATACTATGAAGAGTGCAAGGGTCATCCTGTGCTCCGCTCCGGGGCCTATACTTTCCAAAGCCTTAAAAATATCCGCAAGTTTCTCGAAATTGTAGAAGAAAGATGTCTATGCTTTTCATATTACATCGTGCCCTGTGAAGTGCATTTGTACAGTGCAAAATGAGTTGAGAATTAGACAAAGATTATAAATATGTGACATAGCTATTTTCATCAGTTTTTTACTTAAAGATAATTGTAAATCTGCTAAGACTGGTTGGAGAGAAATATGCCACCCAAAATGAAAGGTAAATAAGCCAATAACAGTAATTTTAGGGAGGTATCATGGTATCCATCATAATGTTTAATATATGTCGACCAAGTATCCTATATTAGGTTTTTTTTTTTTTTTTTCTTAAGTAGATCTTGTAGATAATGTACGTGTTGCAAATTCTGTTAATTTATTGGTCGATGAAAATTTTCAAGTACAGACGGGTAGAACAAGTGCACATTACTAGTATATATATATATATATATATATATAGAGAGAGAGAGAGAGAGAGAGCCAGTTCCGTCCTTCATGGGAGGACGGTCACCGTCCTCCAAAGTCCACATAGAGGTACACATGGCACCCAAAACACTCTTTAATTGTCACGTGGAGCACAGGTGAGTGGTTTAGATCAATTTAAAAAAAAGAAATTTCAAATAAAACTTTTTTAAAACATAAGTCAATATTTGACTAATTTCAATGGTCTACATTTCATGGCTCAAAAAATACATGATGGAGATGAGTTTTCAAAATTATTTTTTTCTAAAAATGATCTAAGCACTGCACCCGAGGTTCATGTGGCATTGAAACAATACTTTGGATGCCACATGGACCCACCTAAAACCTTGAAAGGACGGACACCGTTTCCGTATATATATATATATGACCTGATTCTTCACTGTCATTTAAACACCAAATTGTGTTTAAATGATCTTACACCATTAACGATTATATGGTTAATCCACACAGTCAAAGTTATAGGTTATACTTTAAGGGCAATGAGCCCAAAAATCTTACTTTTTGAGAGATTTGAACCGTTTGATCTGTTAACTATAATATCAACCATTGTTTTCAGTTTTAGTGGCTGATATTAATGTTCAACGATCAAATGGTTCACATCCACTTATAGACATGTTACTTTAGGCTAAGGTACGTTTTCAATGATGAATTATCACTTGGACAATTTAGATTGGCCAAGATGTACACCATATCCCATTATCCTGATTTATCTCAATCAAACCTCTTAAATTAGAAATACCATAGCAAGGCCTCTTTTAATTTTTTAGACTAAAATGCCCTTCATATATAAAGGGTATTAAGCCTACACTATTCCCTCTTTCCCCTCTCTTCCTTTCCTTCTCACGCTGGTTCCCCTTCTTCTTCGTGCAAACCTCACCGACTTCGTGCAAACCTCGCTGACGAAGAAAATAGTAAGGTTTCTCTCTCTTTCTCACTGTAAGTCTCTCTCTCTCTCTCAATGATTCTTTTTCCTCTTAATTTTTTTCTTTATTTCTTTACATCAAAATCAGAAATGGGTTAGATAAGATGCCCTAGGCCAATTTTTTCATGTTATGGTTGGATCACCTGGTGCAGTCTACTCTGTAAACTGACTTAGGGTGGCGCAAACTGACCTAAAGTGACGCAAACCGACCTAGGACAGTTTGAAATAGAGAAATGAGTGAGATAAACTACCCTGGGTCAGTTTGAAACTACCCTAGGTCAGTTTAAAATGTCCTACGTCAGTTTTGGTGATCACCTAGTACATTCTACTATGTAAACTGATCTAGGATGGCGCAAACTGACCTAGGGCAATTTAAAACAGATAAATGGGTGAGATAAACTACCATAGGTCAGTTTGAAACTATCCTAGGTTAATTTAAAATGCCCTAGGTCAGTTTTGGTGATCACCTAGTGCAGTTTACTCTATAAATTGGCCTAGGGTGGCGTAAACTGACCTAGAGTGGTGTAAACTGACCTAGGATAGTTTGAAACAGAGAAATGAGTGAGATAAACTATTCTGGGTCAGTTTGAAACTACCCTAGGTCAGTTTAAAATGTCCTAAGTCAGTTTTGGTGATCACCTAGTACATTCTACTCTGTAAACTGATCTAGGATGGCGCAACTGACCTAAGGCAGTTTAAAATAGATAAATGGGTGAGATAAACTACCCTAAGTTAGTTTGAAACTATCCTAGATCAATTTAAAATGTTCTAGGTCAGTTTTGGTGATCACCTAGTGCAGTTTACTTTGTAAACTGGCCTAGGGTGGCTCAAACTGACCTAAAGTGGTGCAAACTGGCCTAGGGCAGTTTGAAACAGAGAAATGGGTGAGATAAACTACCTTGGGTCAGTTTAAAACTATCTTAGGTCAGTTTAAAACGTCCTAGGTCAGTTTTGGTGATCATCTAGTGCAGTCTACTCTGTAAAGTGGCCTAAGGTGGTGCAAACTGACCTAGAGTGGCGCCAACTGACCTAGGGCAGTTTGAAACAGAGAAATGAGTGAGATAAACTACCCTAGGGTGGCGCAATCTATAAACTGGCCTAGGGTGATGCAATTTATACTTTTTATATAAAAAAATTATTTAAAAAGTTACTCTAAACCTTAAACCCTTAATCATAAGGTGAGATAAATTGACTTAGGACAGTTTGAAACTGGCTTAAGGCGAAGCAATCTATACTTTTTATGTTAAAAATTATTTAGAAAGCTGTCATAAACCTTAAACCTATAATCATAGGGTGAGATAAAAAATATTCTTTCGTTGGTAATATATGGTTCAGTAGTTATACCAGTCGATTTATGATATTAATCTGTTTCCCCTTGTTTTTAGGTCTTTGTAAACCAAGGACTAAAGCAATGATAATATAGTTTAATATTATTAAATTTTTTTTCAATCATGATATCTCTTTCATATATGTGAGCATAACTTTCTGCTTTTATTTTTGCTTCTGATAGACTCATGCGCGTGTCAGATGTACTCCAAAATCAACCGTCTCTCGCTTTGCGAGATGTCTGAAATACTTGCGCCCCGATTGTGAAGAGAATATTTCTAATTCTTGCTTTGGTCAATTTGTAGGTGTTAGTGCATTCAAATTTTCAAGTTCCATTTTTACATGTGTATTAAGGAGATATAGTGTTCCGAATTTAGTAATAATTGGTGAAATTATCCACCAAATCGATCCCATAGACATTGCGTTGATTATGGGATTGAGAGTTGTCGGAGACACTTCAATTGAGTTTAACCTACAAGCCATAGAGCCCACGTCTCTTATTGAGAGATTTTTTCTTGGGCATGTGACCTCAGTTAACGCTGATGACATAGAGACTCTTTTTGACCAAGAACTTGGGATAGAGGACTATGTGAAATTAAAACTCTGCCTCGTTTTTATAGTTTTTTTGCTATCTAATATAACTAATTCATTAGATAAAAAATATATACATCTCGTAGACGACTTAGATAGATTTAATAAGTATCCTTGAGGGCTAGTCGTCTACAACACACTTCTCTCAGAGATGCAAAAGGCCAGTAAATTCAACTTGGAGGCCTTCTACAATATGTATGGATGTGCCATTGTTGTGCAAGTGAGCCTTATATCTTTTAATGTTTGTCAAATTGAAAGGTTTGTCATATTATCAAATTGAAAGTTCTAATTATTTTAATTTTTATAGTTGTGGGCGTATGGGCATCTAAACTTTACTGCCCTGTCTGTAAGAGATGGACCACAGTTTTCACGTTTCAAGCGATGGGAGCACTATCCATTTCCTCCACACATGAGGCAAATGACGTTAAATTTTGATAAATGCAAACTGGTATTAAGACTTACTACAATTCTTGATTTCAAGAATACAAATTTGTGCTCTAGCATAATTTACTTCTCATTTGATTTTGTCTGTGTTAGGAGTCCCTCCAACTCACCCCTACCCAGGAGGAGTTCAAAATTGAGTTCATTCGTGAGGCTTGGGATAACAGACATCTCATGGTAATTTATTTTTCTTTTAATATCTTTCATTTGACTATTTAACACACATATATTTTATCATGTGTTAAAAGCTCATAAGAAGGTCTTCTAGGTTCCTTCGGAAACGTCCGCCCCACTTCTTCCTCTTTCATCGGCCTCTTCACCGGCTCGTCCGTTAGAGCATAATTTAAGTAACCGTTTAAGTGATGTTTTGTTTGTTACGTTAGCTATAAGTTATAATATATGGAAGTTAGAGGTTTAAAAAGAAAAGAGAGGAAAAAAGAGGAAAAAAATTTTGAGGGAGAGGAGGAGGAAGGAAAGCAAGAGGGACACCACTCTAGAAGAAAGAAAAGATAAAAGAGAATGAGAAGTTAAATATCTCAATTGTTCGCTGAGAATGTTTCGCTTAAGGAAACTCAAAAATCTTATGATGAAATCTTACGAAAAATGAGATAGAAATGAGAGAGTTGTAGAAAACAGTACGAAAAAATGATGTGGACATAAGAGAGCTGCAAGAAATAGTACAAAAAAATTATGTGGAAATGAGAGAGTTGCGTGACAGGCTCATTACGTTGGAGCAAGCAACGAGTGTTAAATCGGTTAGCGTGCACCTTTTGTATTTCATTGTATTTTATAAATTCTTTTAATAAAGATTACACTTTCCTAATATTGAGAAGTTATTATCATTCAGGACCTTCGCATAGGCTGCAACACTTTGACACAGTCTAGCCCCAACACTATCATGCCTGCAGATAAGAGCCCCGAGACCGAACACACGGTAGGTCTAAAGGTTATAATATTTTCACATGAATTTTTTGCTACTTGAAATTCTATTTGGATGTATTCATCTGTTCAAAAATAATGATATTTTATTTTTCTTAATTTTGTGAAGTTGGACTCGGTCGTGCGGAGCATGTTGGATTTGAGTGCTCCTATTACGGTAACACATTCACATAGTTGATTCCTTTATATAATGTTATCAATTATGTTATACCTTTTTATATTATACTTTTGATTTCATTAGTATTCAGCCCCTATCACATCGATAGTCACACCTCATGTGCTCGCAAAGGGGCACAAAGTTATTGTGATCACCGACTCGAGCAAGCAACCATCAAAGAAGGTTAGATGTTCTTTTATGGCCTATTAATTCTAGTATAATTTATTTTTTAAGTATCATTTTCATCCAGAAGATAGTAATAAATAATATTTTTGCATCAATTTCAGACCGAGGGAGAAGTTCTAAAGGAAACTGAGAAACGGGTTAGGCCACCGTCAAAATATTTGAGGCCCCCTTTTGTGAGCGTTGACGGTAGAGGGAGGATTGTGGAGGAGCCAACATCGACTTTCACCCTTGTTGACCACACCCCCCTTCGGCCTTTGACAGATGAGGAGGAGGTCTTCCTATCAAGCCTGATTAATATACCACACCCTCCAACGTAAGTAGCACTATATCGTTAAAAAAGTTATTTCTACCCTTAAGAAAGTCATGCCTAACATAAGATCCCAATCATTGTAGGAAAGGATGCATACGTATTGGGGGCCATAGAGTTCAGTATGCGGACTTGCAATGTACTGTTGGGAAAAATTGGTTAAGCAGCAATGTAAGTCTTCCCCTTTGTAACGTACTCTTCCTCTTAGTAGCATCTATTAAAACTTATATGCGTATATGAACTAATAAATAATGTTGACTGATGTAGGTTCTAAACCCACTTTTGATATTAATGAAAAATCGGGAGTGTGAACATCCAAATCTCTTCAAAAGATGTTACTTTATGGATTCATACTTTGTGGTAATGGGCACACTATCGGCACATATTTCCTTTTCTTCCACCTATTTTACTTTGCATGTTAGTAATGTTTAAGAATTTATCGTAATACAGAATATGTTACAATCAGAGTTACTTTCATTTAGAAAGTTGGCAAAGAGCCAAGCAGACACTGTTACAAATCTAGACTCGGTTATACTCCTAGAAACTTACGCCTGGTCTACTAACCTTTGGACACCACTAGAAGATGTTGAATTTCTAGAGAGCGATATGGTAACTTTCTCCATTATATGTATGATTTGATCCTAACGTTTCACATACCCTAATTTCTAGAAAATAACTTGAGTTATAAATATGTCTAGGTATTTATATGCCTTAATAAGCATGCCGCGCACTAGGCTCTAGCTATTTGTAAACCTCGCTCCCACACGATCAAAGTTCTCGATAGCATGGAAAACGTCTTACAGTATTGGACTCATTGCGAAAGATGAACTCTAAGGAGCAGTGAACATAATGCCAAAGATCTTCGATCGCCATTATTTCTAATATATTGCAACCAATTCGACCCTCTCGCACCGCTATCATGGTGGTTGGAGGGGGTGGAAACCATAGGTCATCTCCTTCGTATTGGAGAGCACGTGCTTCACGGGCATGGAATGTACTTTCGATGAGATACATACCATAGAAATTATCGTCCAACTGGTATGCTGATTCTTTTAGACGACAATACTTACGAACTCTTTTAAGCATGAGACGCCCAGCCTCTGCCATTATTGTGTTGGGGATGGGATTTGACATATTGTGGTGAGTTGAATGACCGTAAATCAAGATCACGATTATAGTTATAAATAACTTATTTGGCCCCTATGTGTGTGTTATCAACTCATAGAGGTTATCATTACTCTACTTATGAGTATTGTACCATAGTTTAAGTTATGTCTGTATTGTCAACTCCTAGAGGCTAGCACCTACCAGTGAGATGGTTCAGGTCTATATACGTATTGTCCACTCACCATCGAATCTCGATCGTATTATTATATTAGACTGCTCTCCTAGAGAGAGTCTGTGATAAGAGAGACCCTTTTTTAGCCGCGTGAGAGGTATGTGTTGTCAATGACAAAATTTCGAACTCAAATTCAAATTTGGTCGATCAATCGACCTCCCAGATTTTCGTGAATTTCCGCTACACTTTGCATTCAGACACTGCCTCGGTATTTTGATCATAACTTTCTATCCTGAAGTCAGATTGAGGAGATTCTTATGGCGTTGGAAAGCTGATGACGAGTTCTCCAACTTTTGTCTTTTGACAATTTTCTGAATCTAACGTCTTGAAGGTTCAAATTGAGCTCCAAGTCGGGATAAGTTCCGAATGATCCAATGTAGCACGAATTTGACGTTATATTCTGAACTTTTGGGTTATTTCATGCTCAACACATCTCCAGGCCTGTAAATCACTAAAACTATATAAAACATATTAAATGGCTTTCATCGGATAGCTAAATATAGGTATTTAGGGGTGAAATATCATCATATTTCACTACACATTATACCCCCAAACCTACACTTTGCTAGTCCTCGAGCAAAGGAGAAGATAAACAAAACTGAAAAATTAACTAACAACCTAAGAAAAGTAAAGAATATCACTTTCGTAGGGAACACGATTGCATTTAGCATATGCAACAAGCCTTTAAACCGCTAGGTGATCCCTAGTGGAGGAGTTTTGTCTCCTGAGAGTTATCAGTGAAGTTACTCACAAACTTCAAGGCATTGATTTATGTGGAATTTATTAATTGATCTCATTATGCATTTCTTCCACAAGTACTATGCATGCCATGTCATTTCCATTGATGCTTAGTTAAGCTAAACTAATGCTTCAATTTACAGATAAATTTTTCACCCATCTTTAGATGTTTCAATGTGGTCATCAGATCAAATAATTTTTTTATTTGAGAATTTATCTTATTTGTGAAATGCATAGATTTCTGCTTTGATTCAAACCTCACAATAGGTATACTTCTCAAACTAAAATCACTCTGATGATGGGTAAGTTTTCGCACACATGTGAGAGATCAATATAAAGCAAGCAAAAAGGTCTCAGATGATAAATGAAACACGATGCAATCAATGAACAAAGATAAATCTCATAAGAATAGATTCTTGTATATTCTAAGCATGTCATATCAAGTTCCATAGGTATCACATATTTTCTCTCCACCAGGCAGTTAGCAATGCAAGATCGGATCATGAGGGTCTTTTTGTAGGGTTGTAATGGGGCTCAGGTACGGGTAAGCAAGAAAGGAAATTTGGATTCAAAATTTCTGAGAAATTTGGAAAAGAAACAAACTTCTGATTTTTCTATTTCTCTTTTTTTTCTTTTCTAATTTCTCGCCTCTTTTTTTTCAATATATTATTATTATTATTATTTTATTTTTTTTTATCTTCTTACAGCACCTCATATTTTTCATTCTTTTTCTTTTTCTCCCCCTTCTTTTTTTTTCTTTTATATTTTTGCCATACACTCTCAGTAAACACCACAACTCGGTATCTCTCCACTTACTCTCTTTTCGTTCATTTCCATCCCTCGTTCCTAATTTCTCAGAAATAAGAAGGGTAAAGCTGAATTTTCAGAAATGGTGAAGGGGTAAAGGTTAACGTGGCTTATCAAAGAATGTATAAAGGTAAATTTTTAATAGGCTCAAAGGGGTACTAGAAGGATAAATTTATATGAGGTGGGGTATTTTAAGTACAAACGAGCCAAAGATGGCCTTCAATCACGTCCTCAAAAGATGGTAACTCTACCTATTTGTCTTGAGCAAACATATGATACGTTCTAACATAATAATATGAATTTTAATGTCATGCAAAGTCACAAGTCAAAATAAAATGTATGAGATTATGCAAGAATAATTCGTATTCAAAGATAACTTCGAGTTTGTTTAAGCACTCATCAAGGACAGAAAATTGGCGCTAAAGCTCACCGGATTTTAATCTCCACTAAAATACTTACAGTTCACAAATTTGATAAATTTTCATGATTTAAACTCTTTGAACTAATTCAAACATCAAAAACTCCTCAAGAGCGGGTTTAAGATTTATATGTCAATTTCACCTTAGCTCTTTTCTCCTAAGAACAATGAAACAAAATTGCATTTAGTATTCGTTTTAGATCATATAATTTATCAACTTGTAAATTCCACACAAACCATCACTGTACTCAGTCGATCGATCGACCATGAGGGGTCGATTGATCGACCAAATCCGATTTGTTCTTTTTTTTTTTTTTTTAATATAAGAGAGACTACACCCCCAAACCTAATCTGTGCAATGTCCTCATTGGACCAAAATTAACGAGCGACACCCCCAAACCTAATCTGTGCAATGTCCTCATTGGACCAAAATTAACGAGGGCACCCCCAAACCTGCAATGAAAATACTCAAAGACCAAACAGGCAAAGGAAGTGAGACGCATAAGTGAAATTGAAATAAAATTAATGGAGAAAAGTAGTAGAAATTACACTTATTCAATCCAGAAAATGGGAAATCCTAAAGCTACCTAAGAACAGTAAATAAACCGCTAAAAATTTAATCATAAACTTCCTAAAATATCCTAAACTACGTTGAACATCATAAAAACTCGTTGATTTCGACACTCAAACATCCGCATCGGTCCCCTCACTTGGCTTCGGCTTGGGAAACGCGAAATCCCACATTGCAGTGGTGATCATCCGCGGATTGATGGAATTAGGAATCACATCCGGAGGTTGTGGTGATGAAGGATTGGGCGTACTACTCGAGGGTAGATCTTGAAGTGGTGGAGACGAATACAATTTCGCCCAAGTCTCAGGTGGAATGAGATCAATAACCTCCTTGGGGATTGATTTAGGGATGAATGGTCTTGAAGTACTTCATGGCCGAAATACCAAGGCAGTGTCTGAATGCAAAGTGTAGCGGGAATTCACGAAAATCTGGGAGGTCGATTGATCGACCAAATTTGAAATTGAGTTCGGAATTTTGTTTAGCCGCGAGAATCTCGGTACTCTTTTCACGGAATAAAATCTAGGAGGAAAAAGCGGCTTCTTTTTTGGCAATTAAGGAAAAAGATATTCTTGGAGATATATTCATTCGGGGAGTCCTTCGGAGATAATTCTTATTCTGATTCTTATTATTTTTTTCTGCATTCTTCTTTTGAGAGAGTTCTATTTTTTAGAGAGTTTTCATTTTTCTGCATTCTTTTATTATTTTTAGTTTTTCTGCGTTTGAAAGTGTAAGGGCATTGAGTCCCATTTTCTTGAACTATCTTTATTATTCATTTTGAGAAGGAAGATAAGTCTTAGTTTTCTGATTTGGGATCCACTTTCAAGAAAGAGGTGTACATACTTGGATTAAAGCTTTTTGTGGATAATTCTTTACGGTATTTTAATGGCATTTTCAACTTCTGCATTTATATTATTACTTATTTCAGTTATGTGTGGCTAGTTTCATTAAGAATGGGGATCTAATGAACCCCATCCGAGGTATTCATTTATATTAATATAAATCTATGTCATTAAGATGTCAGATACTTTTTAAGACCCTAATATTCATTGAAAATGGTGAAATCATTATTTCAGTCTGAGATCTAGGAGCTAATCATGCCCTATGATTTCAGATCTGCAATAATGATTTTATCCTAATTATCACCCATCTTGGGGTGAAGTTTTACCATCATCTGAGGTGTGAGTGTTAATCATACACTCATGGGGTGTTAATCATGCATCTCCTTGATCTCGGATTGATAGTATGACTTTATCCCAGTGGTGAGTTCCAATCACGATCTGAGGTGTGGGTGTTAATCATACACCCATGGGGTGTTAATCATACATCTCCTTGATCTTAGATCGTACTTTGGAAATTACCCTAGAGATTGGATTCTAAATATTGTCCGAGGTGTGAGTGTTAATCATACACTTATGGGATGTTAATCATACATTTCCGTGATCTCAGATCTATATTTTAGAACTCACGTGTGTATAGGGCAGTGCTTCTTTTGAGATGTCTGTTAAAGATCTCATATCTCAATCCACAGATTGGTATTCTGTAAATGATAAACCTACGATGGGAGGATTTAGCATCCCAATCCTTATCTTTCATTAATTGTTAAATTCCTTTAGTATTTATCTGTTAGCATTTATCTCATTTATCAGAACCCTAGATTGTTGGTTACTGTGAAAGATCTGTGAAAATTCTTTTAGTTAATTGATATTTCTGTTTTTATATTTTCTAACCAAGACCACAAGAGTGCGATCAGATGGTCTATCAAAGATATTAAAGGAATCAGCCCAACGGTGTGTATGCACCGAATTCATCTGGAAGAAAGCGCTAAACCCTCAAGAGAACCACAACGTAGATTGAATCCCATAATGCAAGAAGTGGTGAGCAATGAGGTCATTAAGCTGCTAGATGCTAGGATCATATATCCAATCTCCGATAGCACATGGATGAGCCCAACACAAGTGGTACCCAAAAAGTCTGGAGTTACAGTGGTGAGAAATGAGGAGAATGAGCTAGTACCAACAAAAGTTCAAACTGGCTGGAGAGTGTATATTGACTACAGGAAGTTAAATTCAATGACTAGAAAGGATCACTTTCCTCTCTCATTCATTGACCAAATGCTAGAAAGATTCGCAGGGCACCAATACTATTGTTTCCTTGACGGCTATTCTGGGTATAATCAAATAGTCATTATACCAGAAGATCAGGAAAAGACAACGTTCACTTGTCCCTTTGGAACGTTTTCTTATCGTCGAATGCCGTTCGGACTTTGCAATGCTCCAGCTACATTCCAAAGGTGTATGCTGAGTATATTTTCTGATATGGTGGAAAGATTTCTAGAAGTCTTCATGGACGATTTTTCTATTTATGGAGACAACTTTGGTGATTGTTTGTATAATCTATCTCTTGTTCTTGCGAGATGTGAAGAGAAAAATCTTGTTCTAAATTGGAAAAAATGTCATTTCATGGTGAAAAGTGGTATCGTCTTGGGACATATCATATCATCCCGAGGTATTGAGGTGGGCAAAGCTAAGGTAGAATTGATCTCAAACCTTCCACCACCAAGAACAGTAAAAGAAGTTAGGTCATTCCTTGGACACGCCGGTTTTTATTGACGTTTCATAAAGGATTTTAGCAAAGTTGCAAAACCATTGTGCAACCTACTGGCTAAAGATGCCCCATTCATCTTTGATGAAAAGTGTACAAATGCCTTTGAAAGTATTAAGGCAGAATTGGTCAAAGCCCCTATCATCCAATCACCAGATTGGAAGCTCCCATTCGAGATCATGTGTGACGCATCGGATTATGCAATCGGTGCTGTTTTGGGACAACGGGTAGAGAAAGTTCCGCATGTCATTTACTATGCAAGTCGCACCCTCAATGATGCGCAACTGAATTATTCTACCACCGAAAAAGAACTCCTAGCAGTAGTCTTTGCTTTGGACAAGTTCCGATCCTATTTGTTGGGATCAAAAGTGGTAGTGTTTACTGACCATGCAGCTCTTCGTTACCTCTTTTCAAAGAAAGATGTAAAAGCTCGATTAATCCGATGGATTCTACTCTTACAAGAATTTGATCTGGAAATCAAAGACAAAAAGGGATCAGAAAATGTAGTTGCTGATCATTTGTCTCGAATCATTGTTGAAAAATCTGAGGATCTGATTCCAATTTTGGAAAGCTTCCCTGATGAACAATTGCTCGCTGTTGAATATCTACCATGGTATGCTGATCTGGTTAACTATTTAGTGACAGATCAGATACCTAAGCATTGGAATAAAAATGAAAAAGTTGTCTTTCTAGCATGAGCCAAGCATTATTTCTTTGAGGACCCGTACCTGTTCAAATATTGTGCTGATCAGATCATCAGACGGTGCATTCCAGAACAGGAGCAGTCAAAAATCATCTCGTTTTGTCATGAGTTGTCCTGTGGAGGACATTTTAGCTCAAAGAAGACTGCAACGAAGATTCTCCAATGTGGATTTTATTGGCCAACAATCTTTAAAGACTGTCATCAGCACTGCATTTCATGCAGTAATTGTCAAATGTTGGGCAGAATTTCTAAAAGAAATATGATGCCTTTAAATCCAATCCTGGAAGTTGAACTGTTTGACGTTTGGGGAATAGACTTCATGGGCCCATTCCCTAATTCTTTTGGAAATTTATACGTCTTGGTTGCAATGGATTATGTCTCAAAGTGGGTGGAAGCACTGGCCTGTAAAACCAATGACCACAGAGTAGTGGTTAAGTTTCTTAAAAATGAGTTATTTCCAAGATTTGGTACTCTACGTGCGATTATTAGTGACGGCGGAAAGCACTTTTGTAATAAAGTTTTTGCTCAGCTGATGAAGAAATATGGGATCACTCACAGGGTTGCTACACCATACCACCCTCAAACTAGTGGACAAGTCGAAGTTTCAAATCGAGAAATTAAACGTATTCTAGAGAAAACGATAAAGCCCAATCAGAAGGATTGGTCGTTGAAATTAAACGACGCACTCTGGGCCTATCGGACAGCATTCAAGGCTCCCATAGAAATGTCTCCCTATCGAATGATTTTTGGCAAAGGTTTTCATTTACCTGTTGAATTGGAACATCGGGCCTATTGGGCTATTAAGTCTTTAAATTTCGATTTGCAGAGAGCTGGGGATAAGCGAAAATTGGAAATTACAGAATTAGAGGAAGTGAGAGCTGATGCATATGAGTGTGCCAGATCCTACAAGGACCGCATGAAGCGTGTTCATGATCCGTTTATTTTGAGAAAATCATTCACTGTGGGACAGAAGGTGTTATTGTATAACTCAAGACTACATCTGTTCCCTGGGAAACTCAAAACCCGTTGGAGCGGTCCTTTCCTAGTCAATCGAGTATTTCCAAACGGGCCAGTTGAGCTGTGCAACTTGCGAAATGAAAGTACGTTTCGAGTCAACGGGCAACGGGTAAAATCGTTTTTGGAAAATTACACTAAAAAGTTCGATGAACTTGAGTTGAGGAATCCTGATCAATCGGGATGAAATACAAATTTCTGAATGTCGAGCTAGCGACGTTAAACTTGGCGCTTCTTGGGAGGCAACCCATGTTGTTTTTGGTGATTTACACATTTGAAAAAAAAATAATAATAATAATTTAAAAAAAAAAAAAAGCAAAATCAATCGAAAAAAAAATAGAAGAGTTTTCTGTTTACTATTGCGCACTGATAACAGTCGATCAATCGACCATGACTAGTCGATCGATCGATTTTTTGAGAAAAAAAAAAAAAAAAGGGCAGTCGATCAATCGACCATTCATGGTCGATCGATCGACTCTGTAAAGTCCATAATAGCAGTCGATCAATCGACCATTTCTGGTCAATCGATCGACTCTGCCAATATCTTTTAAAGTCAACTTTCGTTGACTGGATTAGTCGATCGATCGACTCTTCTTGGTCGATCGATCGACTAATCGGCTTCCGAAAATTTTAAGTTATTTAGTACGATCGGATTCTTTGTTTTGCTTTGTAGACGTCTTTCATCATATCTCAAACACTCATTTTCTATTTAAACTAAACACCCTGCAACCTTGCCTCCATCCTTTCTTCATCCACCCCCTCCTTCTCATATTTCATCAATGGCCGGCAGAACTTATTTTACAAGGTCCACCCTCAGGAAGATGGAAGAACCAGCAAGGAAACGAGAACGGATTTCGGGTTCACACCCTCCGTTGGATCTCACCAACGTTAATGTGGTCGATCTGGACCCCTTCCCTATTCAGTTTTGGGAAGAGCCAGCACGTAAAAGAGTGAATCGTTCTGTCAAATCTACCCCATCCTTCTCCACCGATATCGAGATGATTGATTTGGATGCGTTTCCGTCACCGACCTTATCCCAAATTCTCCATCACCCATTCCTTCCATTTCATCTCTACCACCACCTACTTCATTGGCTGCATTCATCCCTAAATCAATCCCCAAGGAGGTTATTGATCTCATTCCAACTGAGACTTGGGCGAAATTGTATCCGTCTCAACCACTTCGGGATCTACCCTCGAGTAGTACGCCCATTCCTTCCTCACCACAACCGCCAGATGTGATTCCTAATTCCTTCAATCCGCGGAGGATCACCACTGCAATGTGGGATTTCACTTTTTCAAAGCCAAAGCCAAGTGAGGGGACCGATGCGGATGTTTGAGTGTCGAAATCAACGAGTTTTTATGATGTTCTACGAAGTTTAGAATATTTTAGGAAGTTTAGGATTAAATTTTTAGCGATTTATCTTCTATTCTTAGGTAGCTTTAGGATTTCCCATATTCTGGATTGAATAAGTGTAATTTCTACTACTTTTCTTCATTTAATTTTATTTCAATTTCACTTATGCGTCTCACTTCCTTTGCCTGTTTGGTCTTTGAGTATTTTCATTGCAGGTTTGGGGGTGCCCCCGTTAATTTTGGTCCAATGAGGACATTACACATATTAGGTTTGGGGGTGTAGTCTCTCTTATAATTAAAAAAAAAAAAAAAAATCGGATTTGGTCGATCAAGCGACCCTTCTTGGTCGATCAATCGACCCCTCATGGTTGATCGATCGACTGAGCACAGTGATGGTTTGTGTGGAATTTACAAATTGATAATTTATGCGATCTAAAACGAATATTAAATGCAATTTTGTTTCATTGTTCTTAGGAGAGAATAGCTAAGGTGAAATTGACATATAAATCTTAAACCCGCTCTTGAGGAGTTTTTAATGTTTGAGTTAGTTCAAAGAGTTTAAATCATGAAAATTTATCAAATTTGTGAACTGTAAGGATTTTAGTGGAGATTAAAATCCGGTGAGCTTTAGCGCCAATTTTTCGTCCTTGATGAGTGCTTAAACAAACTCGAAGTTATCTTTGAATACGAATTATTCTTGCATAATCTCATACATTTTATTTTGACGTGTGACTTTGCATGACATTAAATTCATATTATTGTGTTAGAACGTACCATCCGATCGCACTCTTGTGGTCTTGAAGTACTTCAATGAGCTGTTCTTCTTGGTCCTCATTTAAATTCGCTGAAATAATTACTGGCTCAGTTTCATCAATATCCAGGTACGCATATTTCAAATCCGCAGGGAGTGGTTTTAGTTCCAGCTTTGATTTTTCTTCTTCATTTGATCGATGCGATTCGTCTTCGCAATATTCTTCCTTCTTCTCATCTTTCAGTTGACATTCTTTTTCTCCCAAGAGAGGCGTTGAGTCTAGCATTTCATTGACCTCGTATATCACCTTATCCACATCGAAGTCTTTGCCAAAATGTGCTAAACAGGCCTCTAAAGGGTCCTCATATTCTGAAGAAAAAAATCCATTTTCCACAATGTCATCAATCATGCAAACTTGTGCATGTTCCTTATCTTCAGCAGGC
The DNA here is from genome assembly GCA_021018995.1 of Chloranthus sessilifolius. Taxonomy (NCBI): domain Eukaryota; kingdom Viridiplantae; phylum Streptophyta; class Magnoliopsida; order Chloranthales; family Chloranthaceae; genus Chloranthus; species Chloranthus sessilifolius. Next base: position 10,769,750 of record CM037585.1, read on the forward strand.
TGTTTCGAAATATGAAAAATATTCAGTTCTACAGTCATGTTCCCAAATGATAAATTCATTATCCCATTTTGGCAATTGATTAGAGCGTTCGATGTTGCCAGAAATGGTCTTCCTAAAATTACGAGAACATTGTTTCTGTGTTGAGGAGTGGGTTCCGTATCCAATACAACAAAGTCAACTGGAAAGTAGAAGGTGTCTACTTTGATCAGAACATCTTCGACTATTCCCCTAGAAATCTTAATTGACCTATCAGCAAGTTGAAGGGTCATAGCTGTGGGTTTTAGTTCCCCCAACTCAAGTTCCTTGTACACCGTGTATGGCAACAAATTGACACTTGCTCCAAGGTTTAAGAGTGCTTGATCGATGCGATTCTCCCCTATAATGATTGAAATTGTAGGACATCCAAGGTCCTTATAGAAATTGTAGGACATCCAAGGTCCTTATATTTGATTGGCAGTCTCGCTTGTAGAACCGAGTTTACCTGTTCTGCTAAGAAGGCTTTCTTTGGGACATTAGTCTTTCGCTTTATCGTGACTAAATCCTTTAGAAACCTAGCATACGCTAGCACTTGCTGAATGGCGTCTAGGAAGGGGATATTTATTTTCAGTTGCTTAAACATTTCAATGATTCCTTCCTGATCGCGAGTCTTCTTCGGTCCCACTAGCCTTTGAGGATATGGGGCCTTGGGTATGAAACTCTTCTCTCTCTCGTTCTTATCTGCCATCTTCTTCTCTTCCTTTCCTTGTTTCTCTTCTTCTGCTGCTTCCTTGTCCTTCTCAATTTCGACTTCAAGTTCATGCTTCTCATCTTCTTCTGGCATTTCTACTTTGTTGTCGACTTCCTTCTCAGATCGCAATGTAGTGATAGCCTTGATCTGTTGTTGGCTCTCCTCCTGAGATGAGGTTGAGGCATGCTCAATAGCCATCTGTCCTCGTGGATTTGGAACCGGTTGGCTCAGGAATGATCCCTTCTCTCTCTCGCAGAGGAGTGTCGCCAGTTGCCCTAATTGTGTCTCTATCCTTGATATTGAAGAGATATTGGATTGAATGAACTTCCACGTATCCTCACTCTGAGGATATTGATTTTGAGACTGACGCGGAGCAACATTTCCTTGTTGATTATTAAACCCTGGTGGAGGAAAATTTTGTGCAAACCCCGGTTGACTTGTTGATTGTGAGAACTGGTAATTTTGGTTTGATTGCCTGGGTTGCACATTTTGATTTTGATTTGGGTAAAATTGGTTTCCTCCTCCATCGTGATGTTGGAATTGTCCTTGACCAAACTGTTGTTGTGGTCCCTGATTGAAATTTTAATTTGGGTATAAATTCATCCCTTGACCTCGGCCTTGAGGTCTTTGATTTCCCTGTTTCCATGAGAAATTCTGATGATATTTCCAACTATTTGGATTGTTTTTATTAAAAACATTTCCCTGATTCCGCCCATAGGTGTTCAATGCATTCAATTGTTCACTAGGATCTTCTGAGTACGTTTGCAGTGACGGGCAGCCGTCAGCTGTGTGCATTGGGCTTGCAAAATATGAGCATGGGTCTGGTTGTACATTTACAACACTTATATTTTTCTTCAATTTCAATTCCTCAATTTGTTGAGTGAGGAAATCTATTTTTGTCATCAGGTCGGGTGTTTCTTTCACCACATACAATCCTCCTTTCTTTGCTAAGCTTCCTGCTTGATCTCGAGTCTTCTTTGGCTGATCTCGACTGCTAGAGAAGTCTCATTGTTGTGAGTCTTCTGCTAACTTTTCCAAGAATTGATAAGATTCATTTTCTCTCAATCCCAAGAATCCTCCACTGTTCATGGATTCAATCAATTATCGATTAGCTTGATCCAATCCGTTGTAAAAATATTGGACCAATCTCCATTTTGAGAATCTGTGGTGAGGACATTTCAATAAGATATCCATGAATCTATCCCAGGCTTCATAGAATCTCTCATCATCTTCTTGTGTAAAATCGGTGATTTCACGTCTTAAGGCATTAGTCTTAGCCATGGGAAAGAATTTTGACAAAAATTTCTTAACCATTTGATCCCAGGTGGTTATGAATCCAGCTGGTAAAGAGTTTAACCATGCTTTTGGCCTTATCCTTTATAGAGAAAGGAAATAGACGTAATCTCACAGATTCTTCACTGAAAATTTGATATATCGATGAACAGACTTCAACAAAGTCTTTGATATGTTGATATGGATCTTCTCTATCCATATCGTGAAAAATTGGTAAGATTTGTATCACATTGGTTCGGATTTCGAATATGCCACCAGGTGTGGCAGGATACGTGATGCAAGAAGGGGTATTTGTAGTAATTGGGGCGAACAACTCCCTCAGGGTTGGTTCTTTCTCATTTTCATGATGTTGATTTTCACAACCATTTGCATTCATTGTGAATTGAATTGATGGTTCGGTTCTTACTTCTCGACCTGTTCTAATTTCTTTTCGATTTGAACGACACGTTCGCTCAATCTCAGGATTCAGAGGTTCTAAAGATTTATCTCTAGAAGACCTCGTGTGCATACACAATAGTGCAAATTTTTTTTATTATTTTTTTTTTTTAAGTGTTTATTGATCGACTGTTTAGGTCAATTGATCGACCAAAAGAAGAGTCGATTGATCGACTATTTAGGTCGATCGATCGAGAATTTAAAATTTGAATTTTTTTTTTTTTTTAGAACAGAATCAGGAAAAAGGAAATTTTTTTTTTTTTTTTTTTTTTAAATCCGAATTTCAAAAATTAAAATTAAAAATTTAAATTTTAAACCTAATGGCAATCCTACAAAATCTTATCTAAAAGAGAAAAATAAGGGAAAGAATAAAAGATTCCTAAATTTCCTAAGGAAGGTATCCTAAAAATCTATACTTCCTAAAAAGACTCTTACAAAATCTAAAATAAGAAGCCTAAAAATTTTAACTTTCTAAAAGGCTCCTACAAAATCTAAAATAAAAAGCCTAAAAATCTCAATTTCCTAAAAGACACCTAAAAAAAAAATACTTACCTAAGAGAGAAAAATAAGGGAAAGAAGATTTTGCAAAGCAAAAATCCAAAATTTGATTTTTTTTTTTTTTTTTATAATTAAAATTAAAAATCGAATTTAAAATAATAAATTTTTTTTTTTAAATTAAAATTAAAATTCGAATTTCAATTAAATTTAAATTTTTTTTTTTTTTTTTTTTTAAAGTTATTGAGTTCAAACCTACAAAGATTCTTAAAATTAATTTTCTATTTTCCAAAAGTTTTTAATTTTCTACTCCCGATCCCCGGCAACGGTGCCAAAAACTTGATGTGTCCTAAAATTTGTACTCGCAAGTGCATGAATCGTGATGTAGTCAGTGGGTGCAAAGTACGAGATCGTTCCCACGAGGATTGGTTAGAAAATATAAAAACAGAAATATCAATTAACTAAAAGAATTTTCACAGATCTTTTACAGTAACTAACAATCTAGGGTTCTGATAAATGAGATAAATGCTAACAGATAAATACTAAAGGAATTTAACAATTAATGAAAGATAAGGATTGGGATGCTAAATCTTCCCATCGTAGGTTTATCATTTACAAAATATTAATCTGTGGATTGAGATATGAGATGTTTAACAGATTTCTCAAAAGAAGCACTGCCCTATACACACGTGAGTTCTAAAATATAGATCTGAAATCACGGAGATGTATGATTAACATCCCATAAGTGTATGATTAACACTCACACCTCGGACAATATTTAGAACCCAATCTCTAGGGTAATTTTCAAAGTACGATCTAAGATCAAGGAGATATATGATTAACACCCCATGGGTGTATGATTAACACCCACACCTCAGATCGTGATTGGAACTCACCACTGGGATAAAGTCATACTATCAATCCGAGATCAAGGAGATGTATGATTAACACCCCATGAGTGTATGATTAACACTCACACCTCAGATGATGGTAGAACTTCACCCCAAGATGGGTGATAATTAGGATAAAATCATTATTACAGATCTGAAATCATAGGGCATGATTAGCTCCTAGATCTCAGACTGAAATAATGATTTCACCATTTTCAATGAATATTAGGGTCTTAAAAAGTATCTGACATCTTAATCACATAAATTTATATTAATATAAATGAATACCTCGGATGGGGTTCATTAGATCCCCATCCTTAATAAAACTAGCCACACATAACTGAAATAAGTAATAAAATAAATGCAGAAGTTGAAAATGTCATTAAAATACCGTAAAAAATTATCCACAAAAAGCTTTAATCCAAGTACGTACACCTCCTTCTTGAAAGTGGATCCCAAATAAGAAAACTAAGACTTATCTTCCTTCTCAAAATGAATAATAAAGATAGTTCAAGAAAATGAGACTCAATGCCCTTACACTTTGAAACGCAGAAAAACTAAAAATAATAAAAGAATGCAGAAAAATGAAAACTCTCTAAAAAACAGAACTCTCTCAAAAGAAGAATGCAGAAAAAAATAATAAGAATCAGAATAAGAATTATCTCCGAAGGACTCCCCGAATGAATATATCTCCAAGAATATCTTTTTCCTTAATTGCCAAAAAAGAAGCCGCTTTTTCCTCCAAGATTTTATTCCGTGAAAAGAGTACCGAGATTCTCGCGGCCAAACAAAATTCCGAACTCAAATTCAAATTTGGTCGATCAATCGACCTCCCAGATTTTCGTGAATTCCCGCTACACTTTGCATTCAGACACTGCCTTGGTATTTCGACCATAACTTTCTATCCTGAAGTCAGATTGAGGGAATTCTTACGGCGTTGGAAAGCTGACGACGAGTTCTCTAACGTTTGTGTTTTGACAATTTTCTGAGTCTAACGTCTTGAAGGTTCAAATTGAGCTCCAAGTCAGGATAAGTTCCGAATGATCCAATGTAGCACGAATTTGACGTTATATTCTGAACTTTTGGGTTATTTCATGCTCAACACATCTCCAGGCCTGTAAATCACTAAAACTATTTAAAACATGTTAAATGGCTTTCATCGGATAGCTAAATGTAGGTCTTTAGGGGTGAAATATCATCATATTTCACTGCACATCAGTCAACTCACCGAAAGATAACTAATTTGGCCCTTGTGTGTGTTGTCAACTCATACAATCTACCATTACTCTCGTTATGAGTATTGACTATAGTTTCAGCTATGTGTGTGTTGTCAACTCCTAGAGGCTAGTACGTGTTCTCAACTCATACGCCAACTCGACGATTATTAACTCTTCCGCTATGTATATGTTGTCAACTCATAGAGGTTAGTCATAGTCTCTACCTAGTTCACAACTATGTAGAGACATAGAAGTCATTGTCCAACTCGTAGAGGCTAGCACCTACCAGTGAGACGGTTTAGGTCTATATACATGTTGTCCACTCTCTATCGCATCTCGATAATATTACTATATTTGACTGCGGGGTATGTGTTGTCAACTCACCTAAAGATAACTCATTTAGCCCCTATGTATGTATTGTCAAATCGTAGAGGCTAGTATGTGTTGTCAACTCATATACCATCTCAGTGAATGATAACTCCTCCACTACATATGTGTTGCCAACTCATAGAGGCTAGTAATAGTCACTACCTAGCTCACAACTATATAATAAGGACACATATAACACTTACTCATTACCTCTCAACCTCTTTTGTTCAACACCCCCTATACACATTCATGGCAACCCTACCACAGAGAATCCCATCAGAAGTACTTCTTAAAGTCGGTTGATTCATTCTGAATCGGGTCCGCAAATATTACATCATGGATCAGGAGGCCTTCCCATTTAGCGATAATTTCTATGCCATGTACATTATCGAGGACATCTTCAAGCTTCACGAACCTTATTTATCCCCTTTTGAGGGAGATGATATGTGGTGTATTCCACCTTACAATACTCTAGAGAAAATAAACAAGCGACGCTTAGGGGCAATTGAGCTACTGGCAGTAAATGACCTTTCGACATATGCCCAGTGGATTATGGGCAGATTTGAATTTGCGTTTCGCAATGAATTCTTATTTATGTTTGGCCCGTCAATGTGGTCCTCCGACGAACCAGATGTAATTTCCCTACGGTCTTGTATTCGTGTAAAAATAAACCTACGTCTTGGAAATCGGTATAAGACATTTTGCGTTGATGCCACTCAATATTTCGACTGATTAGCAGACGTATTTATAATATTTTCTATCTACATCGTATTAGGTCTCGAACCTCCCTATCTTCTACTATTTTCTACACGAGTAAATTTCGTTTACCTTTTTATGCATATGTAATTTAGAATCATCACTAATATGTAGTTTCATTTGGATACTATCTTCTTAATTTAAGGGTTACCTCGGTTTGACTCCTATCAAATTGATTTAATTTGCATATTGTCATATGAATGTAAGAGTTACCTTTATTTGATGCTTATAAAAATCGAGCTCCATCAGTATAAAGCATAAGTTGGCCGCCTCAATAACTTTAATATAACTCTGTGAGACCTCAAAGCCCACGTGACACTGTTGCATCTGACACTGGAACCTCTGAACAAATAAATAATAGAAAACATTAAATTGTTATAGGTTATTCTAGATAAACGAACGAGAGATAAAATGCATAACAGATAGTGGAAGCAAATAAGAGTCCGTCAAGAAACTTTTAAAGTGACTATATAGGCAATGTGTACTTGTGTAGGAAAAATGTTACCTTTAGGGGGTCTTCTGCAACTCTTTCGGTTGTGACCAACCTCCCTACAATTGGCGCATCGCCGACATGCGACCACCTCACCGACACTCCTTTTTCTCAATTTTTTAGGTCATCCTGTTGGTACCCTAGGAACTGGTGGCATAACTATTCTTTTCTCTTTAGGTTCAACCCACTTATCGCTACTCAGAGTGGCATGAATAACAGGCTCATAAGTCTTGCGGTACCTATCCACCGTGAACCAATCTTGAACGTATAAATAGGAATTTGTGCAACGATTATTTATGGCTGCCAATGCATGTTTATACGGGATGCCCAAAATTTTAAATTGTCGACAAGAGCACGTGCATTTTCCCAGATGCACGATATTTTGAGTATCTCCAACAATTAAAAATTCATCGAAATCAGAGGGAAATGTAGTATACGTGAACGACGCTCTATCATTTTCTTTAAGAAACTCTTTGGTCTTTGGCGTCATAATTGTGGTCCACTTTTCGGCCTCATTTCTTCTATTGTAAAAATATTCCATCACCTTCTTATGCGTACTTTCTATTAGACCAATGATCGGTAGCCCCTTAACATCTTTCAGTACATTATTGAGACATTCAGACCGTGATGTGGTCATGTGTTTGTATCTCCCAATAGGAAAATGTGCTCTAGCCAAATGTTGTTTTCTAATCTGAACAATGTAGTCATACGCTCTTCAGATATCTTCTGAATTTCACTCATTTCTTTATCAAATTCAATTTCAGTATACGCATAACATACTTTCTTTGTGTGTTCTATTACAAGTTCATTCTTGTACATACTCCTCAAAATTTTCTTAATGTGATATAAACAATACCCATGCGAAGCATACCGAAAGACTTTTGGCACTGCTTGAGTAAGACCTTTTTGTCGATCACTTAGGATTACTGCGCGTGAATCGTATCCTATGATCTCTGCCAATCCATATAAAAAATATTCCCAAGAACTACTATTCTCTAATTCCACTACTGCAAAACACAACGAAAATATCCTCTTATTCCCATCAATGCCGATAGCTATGAGGAGTGAAGCTCTATACCTTCCGAATAAATGTGTACCATCAACCGAAATAAGTGGCCACAAGTACTTCCTAAATGAATCAATGCATGGCCCAAATGCCCAAAAGATTCTCAAGAATGCATCGTCTTCCTTCGTCTGTAGGTATATAAGACATTGAGGATCCACGCATTTCAATTTCACCATATATGATGAGAGCAATTTATAAGACTCCTTCCAACTACCTCTAATATCATTGAGGGCAATCTCTTTTGCACGCCAAGCCCTCCGATATCCTATCTTGATTTGAAATCGCGTTCTCACGTCACACATTATATGCTTGGAAGTGTAGTTGCTATTTTCTTTTAGTTGGTCCTTCGCAATTGACGTCATCTAAATACTTGTAGCTTGACGATGGCTCTGTTGTCTATCTCGTGGCAACCCACAAGTATGTTTTAGAGTAAATCTTTTAATTTTAAATAATCGGAGTCTCTCATCTTCAAAGCACGTATACGCCAAGAGCATCCATCTTCACGACATCTGGCAGTAACAACCTTTCGATTAGTTTTGGTCGGTTTAATTTCGAAGTTCCCATGCATTGCAAATTCCTACAAAGCATTATGGAATGATATCTTCCCAGTGAATATTTGGTTTAAATTGAGAACACCGTCTACGCCAAGAACACCGCTCACTTGTTGTGCCTCATCCACCACATATATGTCTTCAAAAATAGGAAGCATGTCGTTTGTGTTACAAATGTGGGATTCTATAATATCAGTCACTCGATCATTGTGCCTTGGTTCGCTACCAAGAGGTGTACCTCTACTTTCTCTTCCGTCAAGTTCACCCCCCCTACACTCACTACTGGTCTCTGCATTGACGGTCCATATGCTGGCATCTATACTACCTCCCTTAGAGAGTGCAATAGCTTTCTCATTTCCAACTGTACCGATATTATATGCATTGCCCTCGAACACACCACGCAGAGATGCGCTTATATTTTCGTTAGCTGGATAGATGGGGCCATGCGCTAATGGAGGGTCGACTTCATTTTCACTATCTGAAACACATGTCACACCATGCCTGTTGAAGGACGGATAATCAATTATCAACTTAATAAATTTAATTTATGAGATAATCTTAATACTATCGACTTAGTAGATTGAATTAACCTTCCATGCGAGGACGGAGTAGTAGTGGGCCGAGTAGTTACTGTTGCGATGAATGGGGATAAAAAAGTATGCTCTTCGTTCCTACATTAATATAAATAAATTAAATTAATTCAACAAACACAATCCAACAAAGACATAAAGTATATAAGCGAACTAATCAATACCGATCATAAATATATTACGCACCTTCTAATATAAAGATTATTCAGGTGGGTGACGGGAGTTTGACATACAGTAGTCGATGCACTTACAACTGTGTTACGTTGAGCCTCAAACTCCTCTGATAGGCATGTAGCAGGAAAGGACTCGGTGGGTGTTAAGCCGTTAGAGAAATCAGTCAAATGATAAGTATGGCAATCATTGTCTTATTCGAAAGGAGCTTTTTGTACGTAAATACATATACTATACCTGACAAACTGTGGATAATGCATCATCTCACGCACGTCATTATCGTCATCAAGGTTTATCACATACTTTTCTCTCCCTACTTGTGACATTACGTAGCTAAGCTTCAGTATTGTATCTTTGATCTGAATTTTTGTCACCTCATATATTTTGACAATTAAATCCTCTAAACTTATCTCTCTCTCTACAACCAATACTTTCCTTTTTTCGGCCTCGTACACCGGTTTCGTAGAGTCGGAATCATTTAACCGTCCATCATAAAAGCATAATAAGTAAATTTTATCTTCGGATGTAGCCATCGTTTACATCTACTAATAATGATTGTGACCAAAATAAAATTAAGTTAGACTAATCACTAGAGAGAGTTTAACTACATTAGAAATCATCAACAAAGATAACCAAACTTACAACGCAGACTGCACTAGGTGACCGCCAACTCCATAAAAAGTATATTTTTCAACTCATAATATATTAAGGAATACTCAAAAATAGGTAGAATACTTCTAGGTCAGTTTACGGTCACTCTAGGTCAGTTTGCGCCACTCTAGGTCAGTTTGCGTCACCTTAGGCCAGTTTACAGAGTAGACTGCACTAGGTGATCACCAAAACTGACATAAGATATTTTGAACAAACTTAGAAAATTTTCAAATTGACCTAGGGTAGTCTATCTCGCCCGTTTCTTAGTTTCAAACTGACATTGATTAGTTTGAAACGCCACTCTAGGTCATTTTACATCACAGACTGCACTAGGTAACCTCCAACTCTATAGAAAGTATATTTTTTAATTCACAATGCATTGAGGAACACTCAACAATAAGTAGAACACTCTTAGGTCAGTTTATGATCACCCTAGGTCAGTTTGTGCCACTCTAGGTCAGTTTGCGCCACCCTAGGCCAGTTTACAGAGTAGACTGCATTAAGTGATTACCAAAACTGACCTAGGACATTTTAAACTGACCTAGGAAAGTTTCAAACTGACCCAAGGTAGTTTATATCACCCATTTCTCTGTTTCAAACTATCCTAGGTCAGTTTGCACCACCCTAGGTCAGTTTACAGAGTAGACTGTACTAGGTGATCTCCAAATCTGACCTAGGGTAGTTTCAAACTGACCTATGATAGTTTATTTCACCCATATCTCTATTTCAAACTGTCCTAGGTCAGTTTGTGCCACTCTAGGTCAGTTTGCGCCACCCTAGGCTAGTTTACAGAGTAGACTGCACTAAGTGATCACCAAAATTAACCTAGGGCATTTTAAACTAACCTAGGATAGTTTCAAACTGACCCAGGGTAGTTTATATCACCCATTTCTCTGTTTCAAACACCCCTAAGTCAGTTTGTGCCACTCTAGGTGGGTTGCGTCACCTAGGTGGGTTCTGAGTGTTGTGCCAAGTGATCTCAAGCCGACCTATGATAATTCAAACTAACTTGAGGTAGTTTATTTCACCCATATCTGTTTCAAGCTGTCCTAGGTCGGTTTGCACCACTCTGAGTCATTTGCGCCACCCTAGGCGATTCTGAGTAGGCGCACTAGGTGATCACCAAAACTGACATACGGTATTTTGAACTGACTTAAGACAGTTTCAAATTGACCTAGGGTAGTCTATCTCGCCCGTTTCTTAGTTTCAAACTGACATTAGTCAGTTTGCTATGCCACCCTAGGTCATTTTACAGCACAGACTGCACTAGGTGACCTCCAACTCCATAGAAAGTATATATTTGAATTGAAAATGTATTGAGGAACACTCAACAATAGGTAAAACACTGCTAGGTCAGTTTACGATCACCCTAGGTCAGTTTGCGCCACTCTAGGTCAGTTTGCGCCACCCTAGGCCAACTTACAGAGTAGAGTGCACTAGGTGATCACCAAAACTGACCTAGGATATTTTAAACTGACCTAGGATAGTTTTAAATTGATCCAGGGTAGTTTATCTCACCCATTTCTCTATTTCAAATTGCCCTAGGTCGGTTTGCGTCACTCTAGGTCAGTTTGCGCCACCCTAGGTTAGTTTACAGAGTAGACTGCACCAGGTGATCCAACCATAACATGAAAAAATTGACCTAGGACAGCTTATCTAGCCCGTTTCTGATTTTGATGTGAAGAAATAAAGAAGAAAAATAAGAGGGAGAGAGAGACTTACAGTGAGAGAGAGAGAGAGAAACCCTACTGTTTTCTTCGTCGAGGAGGTTTGCACGAAGTCGGAGAGGTTTGCACGAAGAAGAAGGGGAACTAGCGTGAGAAAGAAAGGAAGAGAGGGAAAAGAGGGAATAGTGTAGGCTTAATACCCTTTATATATGAAGGGCATTTTAGTCTAAAAAATTAAAAGAGGCATTGCCATGATATTTCTAACTTAAGGGATTCGATTGGGATAAATCAGGATAATGGGAGATTTTTTAGGGAAATTGGCCAAAAAAATATAAACGCATGAAAAAAGTAATTTCCCTTATAAAATGGCTTTTTATATGTTTCTTGAAAAAAATGCACTTTTTACGCAAAAAAAAAAAACGGATATTTTTGTGACTATCTTCCTAATTCTTGAACATTTTTCCAAACAAATTTAATGTATTTAAACTTACATGTATGCGTAGGTACTTCTATTAACCCTTTTAAAGGTGTTTTATTTTCAAGAATGTTGAAAAAATTCAAATATAGGATCTGGATGTAACTTTGATAGCATTTTAAATGGAATTTCATACTCGTCATCATTTAATTTTGCTAAAATGCTTATTTTCCTTCTATAGAAAAACACTAATTTAGTAGGAAAAATATTTTGATTCGATATATTTTCCCATTGGATATGTTAAAGATTTAATAGTTTTGGACAACTCACAAAAGGACGTTGAGTCAACCTTGGACGCAAACAACTTGGAATAGGTGATCTCAAGATTAATGAGAATTCTCACATGGTCTGTGTTATATGGAGGATAAATTTTATTTAGATAAAGTGCAGGCGGCTGATGAGGAAATCCCTACCCTATTAGAATTTACTTGATACCTAGATGTCCATTTTGTATATCTATGATGACTTCTATTATGAAAATTATAATTTATGTGCTACAAAAGGAACCAATGAATGCTAGACACTTTTCAGGCATTCAATGATCAATCTTAGAGCATTTTTTATATAAAGTAGTCGTTCTCTTTTGGGAAGTGGACTAAAAGTTGGAATCTTTCCTTCAAGCACTCCCCTTTCCATTTCTAACTCCATCCATCCCTACTGTCCCTCCTCATTGCTTTCTAACTCCATCCATCTCTATTTTCCCTTTAGTTTCATGTGGAATAAAAGATAGACTGTCTGACGGTACGTTGTTGGTTCAAGATCTATCGTGTGGAAGATTAGGGTGACAAACAATCTCCATCATCTGATTTGAAATAGTTATTAAGTTTTAGGGGGTTTTGAACATATGCGCTCTTAGAGAGTGTGTGGGCACGAATAGAGATTCCTAAAGTGTTTTACCGCTGAGTACCATTATTTACACATTGTGAAATTGTAACCTCGTCCCATCTCTTCTATTCATATATAATGCATTGATTATTTTGAATTAGAACCATAGCCTCGTGCTTTGTGTTGCCTCCAAAACAGATATCTTGAATGCTGAAAAAATGGGTTTGGGTTCAGTTTGGTTTGGTATCGGTATGAGGTGTACTAACTTGAACACCAAACAAAATCGGTTTCGGTTTAGTTCGGTACACCGAACTTGCATCCCTAGATGTGGCACACATCTATAATCAATCAAAATAGCCGAAGTGGAAATCTATCATTCGAATGTATCTCAGCCCAATGAGGCATGTTGATAAGTGGAGTGAATCATCCGATTGATGAACTTTAATATCTATCATTAAAACTAAAAACAACGGTCAATATTATAGTCTATAGATCGGATGGTTTTAAATCACCCTAAAACACCATTTTTGGGCTGATTGTACTACAATCTATGATCTCTGACTTTGACAGCTCAAATCACCACATCTTAACCCATTGACGGTATAAGATCATTTAAACACCGTTTTCGTGTTTAGATGGCAGTCAGGAGAGTCGGTCCTTATTTAAAAATTTATGCATTATTCATGACTTAATCCCAAAATTTCATAATATACATGAATTTTTAAAAAATCCATGAGTATTTTGTAGGAGTAGAAGTTAGGCAAACCGAATCGAAACCGATTTTTTGGTTTCAAGGTCGGTTTGGGCAAAAACAAACCTGGACTGATACATATTAGTTTTGGTTTTGGTTAACCGAAATGTGTATTATATGCAAACCGAAACCGAACCAAATCAATCCAGTTTCAGTTTCAGTTGGTTCTGTTCGGTTCATTTGTCGCTCTTTTCTATTTTTAAAAGCTTATTTTTTTATTTGCAGCCCTTTTTCCGATATTTTCGGTTTTATGGTCAGTTTTCTCTCCCTACTCAACCAGTTTTTGGCACCCAAAACCAAAATGAATCGATCCAAAATTAGTTTCGGTTTTGGATCGGTTTCAAGTCGTTTTTTTTTTCGTTCAGCTTTGTTGGTTTTCAGTTTTTTGTGTCTACCCCTGCTAATTTTTTTATTAGTTTGATAATACCTACAAATCATGAAGAGTACCTTTAAAAGAGTGCCCTTAAAATCAAAGTCTAACCGTCTTATATTTCGCCAATGATCTGGACATCAAGTGTGTGAAAATTTGGGATAAAAATGGGTGCATCCGATTCAGAGGAGTCAATGATTTTTAGAGTACTTTCTACTTTTTAGGATACTTGCTACTAGTTTTAGGGTACAAATCTAGTCCAGTTCACGAACCGAACTGAAAACCGATTCATATCGGTTTCAGTTCGGTAACAGTTTAGAGTTTAAGGAGGGTTGGCGTATTGAAACCGATTAATTTCAGTTTGGTATCGGTATGAGGATTACCCACCCGAACATCGAAAGTATCGATTTCTTTTCAGTTCGTTCGGTGCCCTACATATGGCACACATCTATGACCAATCTAAATAGCCCAAGTGGAAATCTATCATTGGAATATGTCTCAGCCCAATGAAGCATGGCGATAAGTGGATGTCAACCATCCGATTGATGAACTTTAATATTAGCTATTAAAACTAGAAACAACGGTTGATATTATAGTCTATAGATCGGATAGTTGAAATCACCTTAAAACACTATTTTGGGCATGTTGTGCTGCAATCTATGATCTATCACTTCGACGATTTAGATCACACACATTTTAACCCATTGATGATATAAAATCATTTAAACAGCATTTTTGTGTATAAGTGATGATCAGGAAGGTCGGTCCCTATTAAAAACTTTTGAATTATTCGTGACTTAATTGCAAAATTTCAAAACATACGTTCAGAAATCCGTGAGTATTTTGTAGGGGTAGAACTTCGGTAAACTGAACTGAAACTAATTTTTTGATTTCAAGGTCGGTTTGGCCAAAACCGAACCCAGACAGAAACATATCAATTTCGGTTAACCGAAATGTGTATCTATGGAGACCAAAACCGAACCGAACTGATCTAGTTTCAGTTGGTTCCATTCGGTTCGGTTTTCGGTCTTTCCTAATTTTTTTTAATTTTTAAATGGTTATTTTTTCAATTTTTGGTCTTTTTTGATATTTTGGTTTTAGGGTTGGTTTTCTCTCCCAACTCAATCAGTTTTTGGCATCCAAAATTGAAACAAATTGAACCAAAATAATTTTTGCCTTTTCAGTTTTCGATCGGTTTCGGTTCAGGTTTTTTAAGTTCAGTTTTGTTAGTTTTAGGTTTTTCGTTTTGTGTTTCTGCCCCTAGTATTTTGTAGTTAGTTTGGTAATACCTAAAAATCATGAAGAGTACCTTTAAAACGAGTATTGGAACACTCAACTTAAATTTCATTGATTGCTTTGAATCACATGATGAAATCTAATCGTAAAAAAAACCCTTCCTGCATTAGGAAGAGTGTTTCAACTACTAACCATAATAAAATTTCAGCATAATGAATGCCACGCGATGTTTCTATCATTTTTTGGGACTTCTCTCACGTAAAATCAAAGTCTAACCGTATGATAATACTCCAATAATCTTGAGATCAAGCGTGTGAAAGATTGGGACAAATCAAGTGTGTGAAAGATTGGGATAAAAATGGGTCTCCATCCTCCGATTCAAAGGATTCGGTGGGGTATTTAAAGTTGACTACATATTTTTCCACCCACAAATTATTTCCATCCACCCACATAAGTGAGTGCACGAGTGAGGCAAACTGAATCTTTCCTTCTACCCACATATTTAATGTTTTTTTCTAACGTTCGAATCCACCCACCGAAATCTTTCCTTCCACCCACATCGTCTTCTTCCTCCTTCCGCTTGTGCTATATTTGAATTTCGTACACCCACACCGTCTTCCCCAATCATCTCTTCACGCTGTGCAACATTAAGAAGGGTTTCCGTGACAGTACGAACCTTTTTTGAATTCGTGGCAGTACACTCACATCGTCCTCCCCAATCTTTTTCTCGCGCTACAAGAACGTGAGGAACCGACGAACTCTGTACACCCACACTTGTGAAGAAACCCTCTGAGTTCTTGTTAAGGTTTGTGGGACGACAGTCAACTATTCGACCACATGTTACAAATAAGAAAATAGGAGACCGAGCGAACTACTTATTCTTTAATATCCCACACTATGCTACTCAAAAGATCAACAAATTAGTAGGGATATTATTGGTTTAGTAATTATATAAGGTTTATTTATGAAAGGGAATATGCTACCATCCTAAAAAGCATAGAACTCAAGGAAGAAATAGCCTAATGTAGATTAGATTATACGTCCATAGTTAATCAAAATACCCTATGAAAAAAATGTTGGAGGATATTAAAAAAAAAAATGTTTTGTGAGTTTGACAGTGGGCACCCACTGTCTGTCAGAGTGTTTTAAAAGAAATAAATTCTCATGGTGGAAATACACTGTTAGAAAAGTAAAAGTGACAACAGGAACTTATTGTGAGGTCATTAGAGGATGAACTTCTTGAGTTCATTCTCTAATGGCCTCATGATGGGTGCTTGTTGTCACATTCATATACCATATAGTGGGCACCCACCGTCAGGTCATTTCTTTCTTGAGGTTAGATTGAACAACAACAAATAAAAGTATTGAGGATTTAAAAAAAAAAAAAACTGTTATGTGGGTTTGACGGTGGGCACCCACCGCCACATACATAAAATTGATGATGGACACCTACTGTCAAAGTTTTTTTTTTTTAAATCTGCCTTCTGACGGTGGGCACCCACCATCAGAAAACAGATTTTTGTAAAACAAAACTCTACCGGTGGGTGCCCATTGTCAATTTAATGTATGAGACGGTGAGTACCAACCGTCAGACTCACCAAAATTTATTTATTTTTTGTTAAAATCCCAATGCTTTTCATCCTTCTACAAAAGCCATCGCGACAACTACAATTCTTAACTTCTGAAGAGGCGGAATCCAGGAAGCTTACTACATAGTCCACATTACAAATGCACATTGTGCTTCTCAGGGAAATTGTTACATCGTCTTCTTTGTAGACAGCGGACATGCCTGGACCAAAATTATGGAGAGCAAAGGGGGATGAGGTAAGGCTGGTCGGGGGATGAGGTAAGGGGCACCAAGTTCAGGGAAGAGGGAGAGAAGTTGCCTTTAAACCATTAATCCTTCTGCTGGACAAAGTCCAGGTCCTCGCTGCTCCCCTGCTGGTATGTTTTCTGCACACTTTTCTCGTTTTTTATACAAAAAATGTAGAAGACCGACGTCTCTATGTCATTGCCTCGGGTCTATTGCCCAATCAACAATTCAGAGTAGCTGTGGCAGTTCAATTGGTGACATCAATTCTCTACCGTCGATGAGAAATTCGGTAGTAGCAGCATCAATCAGACAGACGCAGTGTCACGACCCGAAATTCTACCCCATCCCGAGGGCCTAGAATTCTGAGTTCTGACCCGCACATATCCCGGATATGCTAAGCGGACATACACCTAATCAGAGTTCTCGCGCAATAATGGTTCCACGAAATCCGTGAAAGCCAACACATAAAGGTGGAAATAAAAGCAGCCATAAATAATGAATAAATGCGATAGAATCAACAAATCTACCAATAAAACATAATTCAAAGTTGGAGACAAATCCGATAAAGGAAATCATAAAATTAATGATAATAATAGGGATCCAATCTACTACCAAGTCCGCGGCGATCAATATCCAAAGACTTCGGATCGAAATCGACCGTAGCCCTCACGGTACTCAACACTCAGGGATCAATGAAATCGGCGTCCCGGATCGGATGACCGACGTCTACTCCACTAGCGTAATCACCGCTGAATCGTTAGATTATCGTGGGATGAATTTACTTCGAGGGATACACCACCAATCCACCCCATACTACTCGGGTGCATTGTGGGTGCATCTTGAGTGATAAATATAATATGTCAAAGAGATAGCAAAAGAATGACAAAATCACATGCATATTATAAAGCTCATATCATAAATGCAAGACTATGATCTAGACACTCATATCCTAACGCATCTTACCATATCTCATAACATATCCTACCATGTCTTATTATTATTCTCGCATACACGTTCAGACATCGCATAAGCGTAACTAACATACTGAAATCCTAAACGACTGCGCGTAGTCGCCGCCGAGCTACCATGGGAGGGTCAACATAGTATCATACCACCATATCATAACGCCTCGTCATACTCATACTCCACCATCCAAACCAATGGGGAGACATAATGGCCAAACTCACTCATAACACACTCCTACTCATAATCTCTCCCAGAGATCCGCCTTGGCTGAAAGACGCTGTTGCCCTTTACTAGCTACGTAAGGAAGACGCGTCTGAGACTTAAGTTCTTTATCTTTTCTTTGCCTCATACTGATGCCTTATTATCGCACTCAGATGTCATAGCTTATCTTATCTCATACTCATATCTTATCATACTCTTATACTTCATCCAGACGGACTATAGTGGGGCAACTTTCCTAATTCACGCTTCCCAAGGAAAAGGTTCAGTAGTAGCATGGATGTACTTCGTGTGACGACATACTATCATAGGCGTTGCATCCGTCATGGACGCCAATATTCCGAGTTTCACGTGATCATAGAAGAAACTTCACCACGTGCAAAGCCTATGGTTGAACCTCATAACTTAACTCATAACTCATACTATCATATTTGAACTCGGGTGATCGGGTCAGATATGCCACCGTGATACGAGGTTACACGAATTCACACTCACCCGACTCACATGGGTCCCATTCCACCATGAGTTGTAAGGCATGTGAATCGATGTATTTCTCGATACCATCTCGTGAATCATCACGCCCAAGCATAGGCATGATCTCATACACTCTCGTACTCATGATCTAACATATCCTAACTCGTATAAATTGATTAAATTATAAATACAAAAGTATCACACATACAGAATGATTTACACTTAGATTTTGGTTATATTTATATTTATATTTATTTACATACCACACCAATATAATTATAGAATATGGTTATAAGTATGATTTTGATAATCGTAAAGGTCAGAGTTCGGTTTCATAAAGACATCGAAGTTCTAACACTTTATGTTATCGAAGTGGTCGCGTTGAAGCGATAAAAGCGAAACTTTTATATATTATTATTTATCATTATTAAATGTCCAAATTAAATATTATTATTTTTAAAGTTAAGTACATCACGACCATCGATCGTAAAGTGCAAGTGCACTAAATTTTTTTTGGTCGTGTAAAAGTGAAATTTTGGTGTGAATCAGGTCGTCTATTCGGATGAGAATCGATCGATTGAAAAAAAATGAAAATCGATAGATCAGATTTAATAAGGTGTAAGTTGTCGTTTGGCTCATGATTGATTGGTCGATTTTAATAGGTCAATCCATCGATAAAAAGGAAACTAATTGGGCTCTGACATGGGATACTACTACTCATATATCTTATAAGATAATTTTATAATATTAAAATAAGGTAGTAACCAAGTACATTTATTTTATATGATAATAAAATATAAGTATATAATATTTATTAATTTTATATTACCATCTAAAATCACTTTCTCTTTAAATATATCATAATATATTATAAAAGATATTTTAATTAATTTAATACCATCCTATGAAATGAAATCAGATGGGCTGATCTAAATCAGATGGGCCAAAGTCCAACATCGAATGGGTCAAAGTCCAACATCAGATGGGTCACGATCCACGTCAGATGGGTCACGGTCCAACATCAGATGGGTCACGATCCACATCAGATGGGTCAAGATCGAACATCAGATGGGTCAAAGTCCGACATCAGATGGGTGACGGACCAACACTAGATGGGTCGCAGTCCAACATCAGATGGGTCACGGTCCAACATCAGATGGGTCACGATCCACGTCAGATGGGTCAAGATCCAACATCAAATGGGTCAAGGTCCGACATCAGATGGGTCATGGACCAACACCAGATCGGTCGCAGTCCAACATCAGATGGGTCACAGACCTCTAACATCAGAATCCCACGTGGCAACCTAAGTATGAAGTTGTCTAACGCTTAAGTTGCTTATTTAGTGCTAACTCATCCTCTCTATCGACCATATATATATATATATATATATATATATATATATATATATATTACCTCCCATGGGAGAAAATTCAAACTCCATCGTTGGGCATTATAAGGTGATCCCGTGGTAGGTTCTCCAGTTTTAGAGTCAATATTCAATTGAGACCTCATGATATTAATAATAATATTACTTATTAAAATTTGATCACGCCTGCATGATTTATATCGTTTGAAAATTATAGCATTGGGAAATAATTATATATGTATATATATATTTTTTGTTTTGATAAGTAACCGCAAGATTTATTGTTGCTTGCTAATATAAATGTAGTCACTTCTTGATTTTTATTGTATAGAGTCTTATGTTAAAATAATCTATGTAATATCTCTTTCCTTAAAACAAAGTCTTAGATACTACATGGGACCTTTTGTAAACGTTGGACTTGGAAATATGTTTAAAATAGGTCATGGGTCTATATATATATAGAAATGCTTAGTTTCTAGAAAATATAAAATATTATAAAAATTTTAAAGAAATTATAGGTTTAAATCATGGTTGCGTAGATTTTTAGTTTGAACTCAGATTCATGATTTTATAATGTCCATAAAATGTCTTTTACTAGAGGGATGATGGAATAGAGTATTAATCATTTGTGTTATTTTTAATTGTTAAAATAACAAAGTATAAAAAAAATAATAACATTAACAATTAGGAAAATAATTATGACTAAATTACAAGCAATCACATCTAGGGCAAAATCAATAAAATTAGACTATAAGCAATCACATTTAGGGCAAAATAAATAGGACTAGAATATAAGCAATCACATCTAGGGCAAAATCAATAAGATTAGATTATAAGCAATCACATTTAGGACAAAATAAATAGGACTAGATTATAAGCAATCACATCTAGGGCAAAATCAATAAGATTAGATTATAAGCAATCATATTTATGCTAACCACTTTACTCATTTTAAAATAATATTATAAAGAGTGAAATAAAGTTTATTTTATTTAGTCCGTCGATACGCGATCGAACGTATCCTACGCGACGGGATCTGAGAAGAATGAGATGGATGGATGGGTACCCACCTCCGACGATTTATTAGGGCGATAGAGATCGGCGTCCACACGATGATCCGTCCATGATTACGCCGCCTTCTTCCACCACGATTTGACGGCAGAAAAACACTACGGTGTTCTTTGTGGAAGAATACACAAGAAATTTAAAAGAGATTTGGGTGTTTTTAAAGAAGGGTGGCCAGAGAAGAAGATGGAGTGACGGCTAGGGTTTTTAAGAAGAATTCTTATAATAATGATTTAGGGTTCTCCGTAACTTTCTTATTTATAATATATGGGCATTAATTCAGTGCTAAGCGGTCGCACCAAATAAGGGTGTATAGGCTTTTAATTCAAAGTTTAAAATAAAGGTTTAAAACTCACGTAGCAAGGTTTGATCCTTAGACCTCTTATCTATATCCAAAGCCTTTCAACCACTAGGCTACAACACAACTTGTGTCAAATAAAGACAATTTTAAATATAATACCTTTTTAAAATCAAAATGTGTATTTTCTCAACTAGGGTAGGTTCTGGTGTAGAGCACTAACACCATGCAAGGTATAAAACACAATCTAACACCAATAAAAGAAAATTCAAAAATTCGGGTTGTTACACGCAGCCATTGAAATTGAGGAAATGAGGAAGTGGTAAGAGGTAACTGATACAAATTTTAAGTGATATTGAATTCCAACACCACCTTTACCCGGGCCGACACTAGGAGTGGTTAACCCTATGGTGTAGGTTCTTAGAATGGAGCTGGTGTCAACTCCAGGGCGAGAAAATCACCTTGGAAAGATTATGCATTTATGCTATCCCACCCACCTCAAATATCCTCATATCACAATCCAATATTGTTGCATATAGCAGATTTTCAAAAGGGAAATTTACTTGATCGACCTTGTCAACTGTACCTTTTATGTCAGAGGCCCTTTAGTTTCACCTTTACCCAAATCGACCCGCTGCGTGCCGAGCCATCTTCCGCCTTTAGGAAATATCGAATTTACCCTCAATGTAATAAATAGCCGCCTTCACCAAACCCTTCACTGTTTATCTTTTTACTTTTTACTTTTTCGTTCGAAGTCGGTGGAGAGGCGATCGCAAGTCGCTAGCATTCCGTTCTTCAATCTTCAAGCTACCAAACCTGTAAGTAGCTAATAAAATTATTATTAATTGTTGTTGAGTTTTTTTTTCTTCTTTCGTCGGTGTCCATTTTGTCATAATTTTTAATGTTCTTATAAATACAATCGATATCGATTGTATATATAATTGATATCGATTGTATATATAGTCGATATCGATTATAAACACAATCGATTTATAATCGATATCGACTATATATACAATCGATATCGATATATTACAGTTCATTTAACATTTAACCAATGGGTGTCAGTATAGGACTCTGTTCATTTTAACAAGCTGTTAAGATAGGACCCATCATATGAACTCTTCAAAGCCTTCACCCATAATAAATATGTTTTATTTATATCAGCCGACGTCCAATTTATTGCCAACTAACCTTCTGTTCAACCATTATGACAAGAAAGCTCGGAAGGATAAGAAAATTTAATACAACGCTTCGTATTCCACCATCAAAGCACCTTAAATATAGGTTTAGTTCGTCTTTAGCAAAATCATTCTCTATTATCGATTATATATACGGTCGATATCGATTGTTCATACAATCGATGACGATTGTATAAACAGTCGATGATGATCGCATTAACAGTCGATGATGATCGCATTAACAGTCAATTCAATTGTCTAGGGAATCGGCGATTTTTTATGTAGCCTGATTATAAACAATCTCTTTCAATTTTATTACAGTTCATATACAGAAGCCGGCAAAATGGTTGTACAAAGGACTGTTGGCAAATGTTCACCTACTAGCATTTCAAAGATCTACGATGACGCTAGCCCGCAGCGGAAGGAATTGCTAAGTGCATCAGTTTTCGGGGGAATATTCTAAATGCTAAAGGGTGTTAGTTTTGCTAAAGATGTTGTGGATGCCATGTTAAGTTTTTGGGTTGAGAAGAACCACTTTCGAATCGGGAGGAGAGATGTCTATCTTCGGAAGATGGACGTTGCCTTAATACTGGGCCTTGTGGTGGTTGAACCCCAACAGTATACCCCTTCCATTAAAGCACCTGAAGAGGAAATCATTCGATACAAATATTTTCGGGGACTACCGACCGGAAAAATTATTCGGTCTCATATTAAAAATGGATTGAGGTTAGCGTAAAGTGATGACGACTTCGTCAAGTTAGCTCTTCTTTTTGTTCTATATGCATTCCTTTTTCCCGGGTTCCATTATCAATTGTCGGAATACCACTTTGAACTCGTCGATGTCGTGGAGAACTTCAAAAAAACCCCGTAGGGTCCCTAAGTGTTCAAAGACTTGCTGGAGTATATAGAGAAGGGCGTGACAAATAGAAAAACTGTCGACAATGATAAAGCCCTTAAGCCATATAATATTTATGGTTGTATGTGTGTACTTCAGTGGTGGGCCTATGAGATGTTGTCTGACATCTCACCTCAAAGAATGTCAATGATAAACTCTTTCCCCCGATTGTTGAAGTGGACGAAGAAGCCCCAAACGAGGACTAAAGGCTACACTCTTGTGAAGATGGTGGACAGCAAGGTATGATGTCGTTTTAAATAATTCAAATTTGTAAAGGTAAATTTGTAAGGACTTTAAAGAGTAAGTGGAGAATTTTGATTACCAAATCAATCGATATCGACTGCCTACGTAGTCAGTATCGACTGACTATGCAATCGGATCGATTGACTAAGCAATCGATATCGACTTCATACACAATCGGTATCAACTTCCTACACAATCGTTATCGACTGTAGATGAAATCGGTATCCACTCGTTAAACAGTCGTTATATTACAGTGATTGTTCAATTTTCTCTGTAATTTTTCAATGTTATTTTACAACCTGTCCTTTTTCGTAGCAGATTTACGCTCTCCTCGAACCCGTTACCTTTGAGTTGGAGATATCCCTCGTAAGGGATTATCAGCGGGTCTAAAGGCTGTTGGAGGGAAATTTGGGGGGAAGAGGAAAGAGGTTGAAGAGGTCAAGAAAGTTATGGAAGTTGATCTACGGCCCAAGAAGAAAAAAAATTATATTCCGATCAAAGAAGTTGAGGAGGAAGAGTTTGAGGACGAAATAACGTCTGACGAAGGCTCGTCGTTAAATGAGGTCCAAGTCCAATTAGACCGGCCTAGAAGGGTAGCCGCAAAGATAAGCGGCAATACACCAACCTCCTCTAATCAAGAGTTGTTGAGGAGGATTGATGGTTTGGAATTAGATAACTTGAAACTCAATCAAAAAGCGAGCCATTTGGAAGAGTTAGTTAACAAATTGGTGAAAGGGAATAAGCAGTTGGTGGAGGAGAAAAGGCTCCTCCGGACACAATACACCTTTGATGACCGGCTCACTTCAAGGGATGTTCAATTGCAAATGGCGAATCACTTCAACAAGATAATTCGAAAAGAGCAAGGAAAAATTTTAGAACTCCTTCAAACGATCTTGGAGGTGACACCCAAGGTATGAGTGGCAGTGTAGTCTGCTTTAGTTTACCTCGATTGTTTATTGAATCGCTAACGATTGTATTTACAATCGATACCGATCGTATTTACAATCGTTATCGTTTGATTTTTCAATCGATACCGATCATATTTACAATCGTTATCGATGGTAAATTCAATCGTTTTCGATGGTATTTACCATCGATAACGATTGTAAATACGAACGGTAACGATTGTAATTATGATCGGTATCGATTTAAATACAATCGGTATCGACTGTAAATACGATCGATTTAGATCGATTTCAGAATCGATTTAAATTATTTTTAGAGGTCATTCTATTCTCTAAGTTCTTATTTATCAATTTTATGTCTTTCGATGTTCAGGATGGTGCTGTTTCGAAGTTGTTATCGAAAGTTTCTCTCACTACTGATATGGGATCAGAACCTGCTGGTCCAGCCGACCAGGGATCAGCAGAAGTGACACCAGCTCCTCCCACGCAAAAGGAGTTGGCAGCAGCTTACCAATCCCACGATCATGATGATAAGGGTGGTCGGACTGGTGATGAGCAATCCGAGAAACCATTCGATGCTCACCTGAGGCCTAGGATTAAAACAAAACATGTTGTCGTGAAGCCTAGGACCGAAAAAAAGCAGCCGATAAAAAAACCTCCAACCAAGACGATGCCCCCTCCTACGATTGAGCTGACAGATGAGCAGAGGTTCATGAATGCCATCTGGACAGCTCTCGAAAAGGATGCCAAGTTACATATATTCGTAATTTGTCCGTGTTTCCGATGATAATTAATTGTTAGTTAGAAGTTAATTTCGTTTTGAATTAAAACTTTGGCCGTTATGTTTTATGCAGCACCTACGTAAGCTCCGTGGGTGATTATACACTCCGGATGCATACTTTCAAATGTTTGGAAGGCAAGGGACACCTAGACAATCTTGTAAGTAACTAAATCTCTCATATTCAATTCTTAATTCTTTCCAAAAATGTTCTTTTAATGTTTTCTGACAGTAATGACTGATTAAAAAAATAGATCGATTGCCCGATAGTGGATCGCGATTGTTTAAACAATCGATAACGACTGTACAAACAATCGTGATCGATCGTCTTAACAGTCGATACCAATTATTTAGGCAATCGTTAACGATCGTCTTAACAGTCGATACCGACTATCTAGGCAATCGTTAACGATCGTCTTAACAGTCGATACCGACTCTGTATAGAATCGATAACGATTATCTGAATAGTCGATTACTGAAATTTGTTATCTTTCAGATAATTGGAGCCTACCTAAGACTTTTGGAAGTCATGGATGACACTGCTCATCCTGAAGTTGAGAATAAATTCTTTCTGATGAGCCCCACCGGTTTGTCTTATATCTCCATGGATTATAATGATTTCAGATTCTTTGTTGAAACTGAAAAACTCAACGGCTAACCGATGGCTACGCAAATTGAACGGTCAGCTGCCCTTAAGGAAGAAGCCAACCCAGGAAACAAGGTGCTCCAAAACCTCTTCTTCAATAGGTTAAGGGATCTATGGGCTCACCAATATAATACGGTATATTACAGTCTCTACAAAGTTTATTTATAATTTTTACCATTGTGTCCTCTAATATATTATTCATTTAAGATATTTGTCCAGTCCATAGTCACGATCCTTTACATTGAGCACTTGCGATCGTTAAGGTTTTAGAACGATCAGTAATAATCGTTGATCCAATTTTGGATAGGCCCTCTAAAGAGAAGTAGCTCATCCAAATGAACGTCCTGGTAAGAATTGTCCACACTTTCAAATCAATTAATTTCTAATTTACGCTATTTAATCTGACATCGATCGTTAAATGTTAACATCGTTATACGATCGTTAACGATCGTTTAACGATGATAACGACTCTTTGAACAATGATGTCGATCGTATGGCAATCGATAACGACTGTTGAGGAAGTCGATAACGACCGTTTTAACAGTCGAAATCTGAGAAAATTCTGAAGATAGTTGTAAATATTTTCTCTGTTTGCTTATCTTAGCTACTTATCTTATCAAACATTATCTGACATTGCACTTTTCAAAACAAACCAAATATCTTCCCGCGCTTTTACATGTACACGGAGACTCCATTGCATTGAACGCTGAGACCTATCTGTGGTCAAATTCTGATTGTATGGTCAAATCCGTACTCCGACAAAGCAATGGGTGGGATTGTGGGATATTTGTTTTGAAGTATATAAAGTACTTCATGATGGGGAAGAAATTCGACTTCAGCCAAAGTAATATGAGTTAGATCAGGACAAAAATTGGCCAAGCCCTTGCTAAATTTACTGCCGATAGAGAAGCCGAGTAAGCCACCGATGTAGAACCTACAATTGATGCACCACCCTAGTTTTTTTTTAAAGTTAAAATTGTATGTTATTGTAAGCAGAACATTCAAGGATATTTGTAAATGAAAATTTTAATTTTTACAATATTCGACTTTTTTTGAAATTTTTTAATCTCAAGTATATAAAAATATATAGGCTGGTTAACAATAGGCTGATTTTGGGCGTGTCGCAGAGCCTATTGATAGTCATCGACTAAATATAGAGAGTTAAGTAAAGAGTGTTCAGGCAGTCGATATCGACTACGGATACAATCGATATCGATTATATAAGAAGTCGATATCGAATGAATATGCAATCGTGTTCGATTTCATATGCAATCGTTATCGATTGTGAATACAATCGTGCTTGATTTCATAAGCAATCGTTATCGATTTCATAAGCAATCGTGTTCGATTTCATAAGGAATCGTTATCGATTGTAAAGGTACTCGATATCGACCTCTTATAAAATCGACATCGACTGTATTCGCAGTCGATATCGACCGTATTTACAATCGAAATCGACTATCTATGCTAACAAAACGTTGGAAAAATGCTTAAAAGTTTTATTAAAATATACTTCTTTACATTTTTAATTTATAGCTAGTGGACTGTAGCGTGTAGTTGAATATATAGTCGACTTCTTGTACTGTATCAACTCATCGGCTCAATTGCCGTGCAACTCCTGCGATTGTGACCATACTTACTGCACCTGCCACACTGTAGGGCCCTAACCTCTCCCTTAGACTTTATCATTCTCTTTCTCGGACGGCCGGCTTGCTTTCGACAATTATAAAGTGGTCTCACTTTCATATTTTCAGGCAATTGCTTAGCTTGGAATGCCCATTGGCTTTTATCGAGGGTAAGAAGCCATTGTTTGTCGTATGTTTGTCTAAAGCAGACAGTGAAAAATCACTTCTTACGAAAGTTATGGTAATTGTAACTTCTTTGATTGATGGCTGCCATAGCATGAGAGCAAGGCAAGCCATGAATGTGCCAACGGCGACAAGTACACGTCTTGTGTTTCAAGTCGACGTGATGAATGAAAATTTCAGAATTGACATAGAATTGATCGCTCCCGTATGGTTGAGCTCTCTTTCTACCGGCCCATTGTAGCACCTTTTTCATGTGCTCGTCTGCTTTTGGGCAGAGGAGGGTGGTCCATTTCTCATATATCTGTCGACGCTTTTGAAAATGATCGGTGACTTTCTCTCTAGTAGTTCTGATTAGGTCGATAATTAGTCTTCTTGAGCTATCTTTAGTACGCTGTTTAAGCTTTCGACATTATTCATAGTCAAGGAATCATATTGCCTTCCTTTCATATACGCGCGTCCCTAATGCTTTGGGTCTATTTTCAAAATATACTCTACGGCTCGAGGATCAGCAGGATCTTTCTTCATTTTGTTAATAAAATAATCAAATTTCTCTACTAAATATGCACGCGTGGCACACCACCATAAATCCTTCACATTGTTCCTGGGATACTTGTGTTACAAATTTTGTGTCATATGTCGCATGCAATAGTTGTGGTGTGCATTATGGAAGATATGCTTGACCGCCTTAATTAAACCCTTCGACCTATATGTGATAAAAACGAAATCTTCGGTAAACTCACCGATCATGAACGCACCTACCCGTTCAAGAAACCGCATCCACGTATCCTCTTCTTCTAATTCGACGACGGCAAATGCTAACGGTAATATATGGCCATTAACTTCTTGCTCCGAGGGGATAAGTAGGATCCCTTCGAAACGTCCCCGTAGGTGTGTGCCATCTACAAATAGTGTGTGACGAAGTGTATTGCGGTAGCTTCCGATACACGGGCCGAAACTCAAAAAAATCTTTGAAATTTACCGTCAAGCGTTAGTTGAAAGGATGTTTGTACATTAGAATCTACCATCTCCATCTCCTTCACGTAGGCTGGTAGATCCACAAATTGTCATTTCCAACTGCCTCTAATATCATTAAAGGTAAGTTTTTTCTCCTTCCAGCCTTAGCATATCAGATTTGCACATTATAAGCTTTTGCAATATCAAATATTATCGACGCCGGAGTGTAGTCGAATCCTTCCATAAGTTTCTCCCATACATAATTGGCTACGAAGGAGATTATTGCATTACGGTGACCGTGCGGTCCGATCTTAGCGGCCCCGCATGTGTGAGTACTATTGAACGTCTTGATTTGGAAAGTATCGAGCCCAGTTAATTTAGACGCATGTATTCGTCATGAACAACCGAGTTCGTAGCATGCGGTTGTCACTCGGTAATTAGCGATTTTCAAAGGTCGAATTTGGAAGTTTTTCTCCACCGCGTGCTCTTTCAATGCTCTTTGAAACGTTTGTTTGTCTCTGAAGATCTCTCCAACTTCAAACGTCCAATTTCGATATTCGATTTTCACCTCTTGATCGGAAGACTCGTCCGACGTCTCTGACACTTCGTAAGCTCCATCTACTAAGGGATCATCAATGCCTCTCATAAAATATTTCGGATCATATTTTATAAACCCATCTGATTCGTCATCATAATCTTCGACGTTCTCTTCACTAGCAGTGTTTTGAGGTGGTTCACTAGCTTCTTCTTCACCGAAGGGGTTCTGATGTGGTTGACTAGGCCCTTCACGGAACGGGTTATGACATGGCTGACTAGGCCCTTCACCGAACGGGTTCTGACATGACTGACTAGGTCCGTCACTGAAGGGGTGATTATATGTATGAAAATATGGTTGAGCTCATTCGTTAATCCCCATCGATTACATAGTAGAATATAATTCGTGAGTCAGCCAAGTTGTGAATCCACCGAGAAAGATATGATGAAAATCGTCTTCATCCCCCACTCTTAGAGATGTGTAGTCTAACTCTTGACTACAATGTGTCCCATACATATTTTATAGTGGGTCATCATATGATTCAACTGGGGCATGATTTAGATCAATAGTTGCTTTCATGGTGGATATGTTTGTCATAAAATCGCTGTCATCGCCTAACTGAATGGTATCATATGTAAGTCCCTCCTCAAACTTACATGGCTGAAAGGAATGGTTACTCACAAAATCAGTCCCACCTAAAGGTATTTGTTCAGCTTCGAATCGGAAGGAGGATGGTTCTTTAATGATGAATACCTTTATAATGTCTGACCCAAATTTATAAAATGAAAATAGGGTGGCCAAATCATCCGAATCCAAAACGTCGGCAAGCACAAGGGTATTCACTATCTTCATAGAGAACTTTATGAAAATTGTTTCATCTGCTCTCGCAAAACTGACAGCAAAAATTCGTCTTCTGAACCGTTCATAAGATATATCCATCGAAATTGTAATAACCCTCTGGCGGCCACCTTGATACAAACCATCATCGTTTACAATATGACCATCAAAGTGACAGAGAAGAGGAATTTTCACACAAGACATCGCCTATTTAAGAAGGAGAAGAAAGGAGAAGAAAGGAGTCATAAGACAGATAAACAAAAGGAATGACAAATTGGTGGCAAAACAACTAATACACAATCGATATCGATTGCGTATCCAATCGGTATTGACTTCATAAACAATCGTTACCGATTGAGTATCCAATCATTATCGATTCTCTTTACAATCGATATCGATTGTTTATGCAGTCGATACCGATTGGATACTCAATCGTTATCGATTTTTTTAACAGTCGATATCGATTCTATTTACAATCGATATCGATTGTGTTAACAGTCGATAACGATTTTATACAATCGATATCGACTCTTTGCATATATTTACCTAGTAAAATTAATTTTCCAAAATAACTTTCGATATGGTTTACACTGGATCTGAACATACCTCGCATCGGAATGAAAAACTGCAGGATCTCCAACTCTCAATGACAAAATGCAGGAGCTTCTTCTCTCAAACCTCTGTTTTCTTCTTCCAGGAAGCAGATCTGAGGTAGAAGACGTTGTCACCTTCACCACCTCTAACTTCTTAGGAACTCTAGCGCAGATTAAAATGAGAAAAAAATGGATGTATTCGTGGGTTAAAGAAAGTCAGAGAATTGGCTAATATGGACTTTTTATTCTCCTTAGAGTCGACTCAGCTTCGAGCTGGTTGGTTTGGGTAAAGGTGAAACTATAGGGCCTCTGACGTAAAAGGTACATCTGACAGGGTCGATCAAGTAAATTTCCCTTTTCAAAAACTTAATGTACAATGATCTATAAAATATGGATGGGTCCTGGATTCTTGGACCAAGTTGAAAATTTTTGGTAGATGTAGATTCCAAGTTACCTGCACTATGTCTTGTCGCAGAAACTGAAAAATATAAAGATGGGCGAAAAGGTGACTGCACAGTATATCTTGGCACAGAAACTGGAAAATATAAAGATGGGAGAACCAGAAAATTGATGGTGCTACTTAAACTAGTGCTTCCATTAGTGGATGGACATGGTACAACTTATGGAGAAACTGAATCAATCTAGAGAAAAAAAGGAAGGATTGGATCAACAAGGAAAAAACTAAAACCGCCTCTATCTCTGACTCTGCCGGCAATGCACCTGGCAATGTTCCACCGCTGGAAACCTACAAAGGGCAGGTTCTGGAACGCGGAAACATAGTCACCAAGTTCGGGTTCAGCAATAATTCGACGAGGTCAAAATTCGGAAAATCCGGCAGGTTTAGGGATATAGTCGGAAGAAAAATCAGAGAAGAAAAAATATGATTTAAAAGCATAATTTTTTTTAAAAAATCACGATTTACTTAAAAGATCGGGAATTATTTGCGAATAGTTCGCTATTTTTAAAAGCATGTGAATTGAATTTTTGACAAATTCGCAAATAATTCGGGATTATTTCTCAAAACCTTAAATTCGCAAAGTTTTCAAAAATGCGGTGATTTTTGTGACAACGCGCGACAACGGGACGGATAAACCAGAGGCTCTCTCCATCGTGCAAGCAAGATTGGTGGGATTAGCCCACTTTTCTGTGGGTTATATATTCAGCTTTCTTAATTGCCTCGACATCAGGGTTATGAGATGATTGTTTTAGGTGTCTATAAACAAAATAAAGGGTATAAAACATTGGGCAAAAATCCAGAGACAAAGATCGTCAGAAAGGTAGTTTTCCTGCCTAATTGGTAAGTCCTGAATCGCAAGCGCTGAGGCTTGATTCATTAAAGATAGAGTCTCTGTTGTTAAGTCTGTAACGGAATGGGCCTAAAAGGAGACAGCCCCCTCCATTGCTAGCGGTAGGTTAAAAACCCACAAACTGCTTTCTACGAGGGGGTATGGAGCTGTGGACAGAACTTGTGTCCTTCGCTTTTATTATGATTCTTTTCTGATGGGTAATCTCTTCAAATCACGGTACAGCTGGGTCAACATGCTATCCCAACATATCTGCCACGTATAACCTTCCATTACCACTTGTATATTTTAAATTTCAAAACCTGTATTTGTTGTATATATTCTTACACAGATCGATGTATTGAGAGAAAACGACAGATTCCTTTTCTTGACATGGTATCAGAGCTAAACAGCTTCTAGTTACATTTCGGTGTTTCCATTTTCTGGGTAAGAATGTCTTCAAGCAGTTCTCATGGAAATAGTAAAGCCAATGATTCTTCATGCTTCTTGTATCCTTCAGATAACCAATATATCATGCAATGCTCCTAGAATTTTTCAAATCAAGAAAAACATTTCCTCTCTAGCGCAAGAACAGAATTCTGTTGGGATCTACTTCACGAGCGTAACAGATCCTTGGGACGAACTCGCAAATTATCGTTTGTTACCACCATGCTCTTACGGATCCATGAAATTTTTAGTCAAATATGAACACCAAGAGAAGATAATGCAAATTCGCATGGGATTAAATGAGTCATATACTGCCATAGAAGGGCAAATTTTACTCTTGGATCCACTTCCACCCATCAGCAAGTTTTTTCCTTGGTGCTTCAAGAGGAAAAACACCCTGAGATTTCATCTGCCAACTCTCACAATGCGAAGGCACGACCCTGCTTAGCAAATCTACCTCAACAGCAGGGTAAGATCATCACGATCTCAAGAAAAATTCTAACTCCACAGGATTTCATGACGTGCGTGTCCTCACCGTTATCTTTACAAGAAACAAGGGCACACGGTTCACAAATGTTATCTACTCCACGGTTTTCCACCTAGGCATCACCCACACAAAGGATCCAACAATCTCTCTCTCATAAGGTGTCAAGTGAGGTACCAAATGGAACTCGATCGATGACTGGTACTAGCCTTCCTTTTTACACGAGATCAGTGCAATCAACTCCTTGCTCTCTTCAAATCACCCCCCATGGCACATCAGGCAGGTATTTCGCAGCCAATCACCAACCTCTCAGGTGCATCTCTTTGCCTCACATCTTCTAATGCCACAACTCCAAGCATTATAGATATACGTGCAAATGCGCAATCAATCCAATGGTTACCTCTGTATCCCTTCTTACATCCATTGCATATGTTTGTCCTTCATCCAATAAACTTCCCAATGGCATCCTTACTACCATAATGCATAGTGGGTTGACGATTGACCTTGATCAAAGCAACTCCATCGAGTCTACCAACTTATTACATGTCCGTATTTGAGTGCCCCAAAACAGCGGTAAGAAGGTTGGAACTGGATCGACGACTGGTACTAGCCTTCCTTTTTACACGAGATCAGTGCAATCAACTCCTCCTCTTCAAATCACCCCCCATGGCACATCAGGCAGGTATTTTGCAGCCAATCACCAACCTCCCAGGTACATCTCTTTGCCTCACATCTTCTATTCCCACAACCCCAAGGATTATAGATATACGCGCAATCAATCCAATGGTTACCTCTGTATCCCTTCTTACATCCATTGCATCTGTTTGTCCTTCATCCAATAAACTTCCCAATGGCATCCTTGCTACCATAATGCATACTGGGCGGACAATTGACCTTGATCAAAGCAACTACATTGAGCCTACCAACTTATTTCATGTCAGTATTTGAGTGCCCCAAAACAGCGGTAAGAAGGTTGGAACTCGATTGATGACTGGTTCTAGCCTTCCTTTTACACGAGATCAGTGCAATCAACTCCTTCTCTTCAAATCACCCTCCATGGCACATCAGGCAGGTATTTCGCAGCCAATCACCAACCTCTCAGGTACATCTCGTTGCCTCAAATCTTCTAATGCCACAACTCCAAGGATTATAGATATACGTGCAATCAATCCAATGGTTACCTCTGTATCCTTCTTACATCCATTGCACCTGTTTGTCCTTCATCCAATAAACTTCCCAATGGCATCCTTGCTACCATAATGCATACTGGGTGGATGATTGACCGTGATCAAAGCAACTCCATTGAGTCTACCACCTTATTTCATGTCGGTATTTGAGTGCCCCAAAACAGCAGTAAGAAGGTTGGAAAAATTGAGCGGCCTTTCTAATGGAGTGGTTGCTAAAACAGAAAGGTAAAATTCACGTGATAAATTGGGAGACTATAGTCTAACCTATGGTGATTAGATCTATTGAGCGAGCTAACCGGGCATTGTTAGGAAAATGGCTTTGGAGGTTGTCAGGTTGTGTGAAGAGGAGGATGCTTGGGGGGATAGGGGCCAAATAGCTAAAAATGGGAAGTAAAATAGAGGGTGGGAGGTAAAGGGTCCAAGAGGTCGTTTGGATCGCAGTGGTGGAAGAGCATTCATGAAGCTAGACTATGCTTCGAGGAGGTTATAAGCGTCAACCCGGATGAGGGTGATGTGATGAGGTTCTAGAACGACAGATGCATTGTTGTCAAATGCGACCACATATGCGAATATACGGTCACATATGTGGTCCCATATGGCATATTGTCCCCATTGGGTTTTTTTCTTCCGAAAATGGGAGCTGCTCTACCTTTATAAATAAAAGGGCTCTCTTCCTCTCTTCACCACAACTCATTTGGACTCTCTCTCTCTCTCTCTCTCTCTCTCTCTCTCTCTCTCTTGCATGCTCATTCTATTTCCAATCTCTCTCTTAACATGTATTTTGTCAAAAAAATTTAATTTGCATATAGCTTATGTATCTTTTTTGTTATTTCTCTTAATAAAATGGAAGTTTATTACCTTTATTGGAGAGTTTTTTGCATTATAAAGACCACAATGTATGTTTTTTATTTATAAGACCTTCTTATATTATTTCCATATATTTTCCTAATTTTTAGATTTTTAGTATATTTTTTTGTATTTTAAAAAAATAAAAATTTGAAAGGCAACATGCAATCTCATATGCTATTATGCATTCGCATATGCGATGGCATGTCCTTTTGCATATGGCCGCATTTGCAAAATGACAACAGACAGATGGACGCGTGAGGATGCGCTCATGACGAAATTTCCCCGCACCTTTAACGTCACAAGGTCAGAAAATGCTAAACTTAGTGAAGTGAGAGATGCCTCACATAGTCAGGAACATTGGAACAACCTCCTCTGGAGGAACGTAAAGGGGGGAAGAGGAGAGAGAGTTATTGGAACTGCTAATAGGGTCGGGGTTAGTGGCACAGGGGACGATAAAAGAGTATGGCTCTGGGATAAAAACAGAAAAAATTCTCTGTTAAGTCTATAAAATACTCTGTGGTGAGCATAGTAGCACTCCGCACCCCACCCCAGAGAATAGGGACTAAAATTACTGATTTTTACTAGTATTTTGTAATCATAGTATAACATTCTAATCTAATAACCGTGGCAGTTTTGGGTTGTGTTTTTACACAGTAGCTGAGAATTTTGGAGAGTTTATTATCTCCTATAGTGTCATTCCTATTATTCTTATTAATTTTCCTAAAGTGGCCTATCATTATTGTGGACTACATTCTACATTAAACCAACGAGTAAAACCCAATACTGAAATCTATCACACTGTAACACAATGATTTTAAAATTTGACCAAACAATGCCCTCTACTCTCATGTTCACTAAACTTGAACTCCATATATTTCATCTTCACTATGGTAATTTTTAAACCCCAAAACTTCAAAAAAATTCTCCATAATTTCAACTTATCATTTACTTTTTCTTGTATGGCGATTAGCCACAACATTTTGCAAACAAAATACACCATGGAACTTCATCTTGTATTTTCATTTCAAATTTATCCATAATCAAATAAAAATAACAACTCAAAGTCGGCCCTTGATGCAACCCAACTCCAACTCGGAACTTTCAAATTCATTCAGCATGTATGTACTCGTTACCAACTACAAAATTATCTCAAGGCACACATATAAACAGTTCCACCTCTCTCTAGTAAGTTGCCTCAAGAAGAAAACATCTTCAGCTGCTAAACTCCAACCATAAGCCTAAGATAATTGTGAAAAATATTTTCTTAGACTTGGAAGCAGCATAGTTCTAATTTATCGGTTTCTTTGCGTTCTTCTTATATGGTCAATTAGCACCACATCATCTGCAAACAACACACACCATGGTCATCTTGTTGCCAATTCAACCATGAAAGTGGACCATTGATGCATCTCAACTTCAGAATGGAACTCAAGCGTCCATAATAAATTAATTAAAGATGTATTTCTTCGTTAGACTCCACACAATTATATACGTTCACATCGGGGGTTTTAGAACTCTGTTAATACCTATTATGCCTGATCCGATACCAATGACACTGATCGGTAAGGCCGTTTCGGTGATACGGGATTTATCATCAACAGGTTTGCATTGGTATCTTTACGTATCAGCCAAATACTGCTGATTTTTGTTAGTTACACAAGGAATTGGTATCCCAGGATATTGGCCGATACCACCTCCGATACCAAGTTTTAAAACTTTGCTTGGCACCCTATAGTATGCCTTCTCCAAATAGGTCAAAAACCAACCCCCCCCCCCACCCTGGTAACTTGTCTATAACTTGCCTCAACAAGAAAATAGGTTTCATACTTTTTGCCTTCTTTGAAATCAATAAAATCCCTACGTAAATTTTTCTTAATCTCTCCAAAACTATCAATAAGTTACCTCAAAAAGAAAATAACTTCAGTAGTTGAACTTCTTGCTACAAATTCAAGCAAATTGTCAAAAATATTTCCTTCTTATCTTAGAAGTTGCTCCACTAGCACCACTACGATCTCCTCTTTTTGTCATCTGTTTTAAAGTTGTTTAAACTTTTCGTTTAGATAGTTTATTAATCATTCCTCGACACTAAACACCTAATTAAAAAATAGGAAATATATTAGAAAAGCCACTAAACTACAACCAAATTAAAAGACACAAAGATTGATAAACTCAACAAGTGCTCGAGTCAACTCCATATGATGTCACAACTTAAAACTATTTCTTTTGTTTCTATAGTATTATTTATATAGAGGGTAGTAGAGGCTATATAATTCTCATGAAATTTTACGAGCTTTCGTGGCAAAAAAATGCATCATAGCCTCAATGACCTCTCAAATTAATACAACCGCACAAAGTCTCAATGTTTAACACCTAGAATCAGTCCAATTTACAAAGTTTCCGTGTTTGACATCTTTATGACAGAATCTAAGTTGCAGAGAAAAGAGGTAAAAAAAGCCTTACCTCTTCATCTCTTTTTTCCTTTGGAAATTTACTGACATTGACTATTATAGTTTTGTGCCAATTAGCTTATAATGAACGCATCACCGAGAATATAACTTTGATCGCTTTTTTCCTTTGGAAATTTACTGACATTGACTATTATAGTTTTGTGCCAATTAGCTTATAATGAACGCATCAGCGAGAATATAACTTTGATAGAGAATGAGGTACAAGTTTTCGAGTTTAATTGTAATATTTTATACTAAAAAAATCAATTATCTCGCACCAAATCTTAAATCAGCATTTCAGATTCATTTAATCCAAGAAACAAAAAGGTTCAACTCCACAGCTACTTACATACAGTATTAACCACATTGCAGAACTATAAGAATAAAAGGAAACAAATAATTTTACATCACCAGGGAAGATTAGAACCCTCTCTTATGGACGGCGACCTTGATCCCACACTCCCATCTCTCGCAAACCTAGTCACACTCCTTCTGACTTTCGGAGTTCCTAACCCGGGACTTGCACCACGGTAACTTGCTCGAAGGGTTTCATCCACAGAAGAAGATGATTTTGCAATGGCATTCCTCACAAACTTCTGAGCAGCCGGAGAAAGAGTCCGAACGCTCGGGCTCGCACTCCCACCTCTGGCAGGCGAAGGCAAAGGGGGCTTTCTAAATACCCTTGATCTTTCCCTCACTTTCCGTGCGGCATCCCTCGAAAGAGAATGTGCCTTCAAATCTCTCGTAGATATAGATTGGATCTTGAAATGGGCTCCTTCACCGCTACCCCCTATCCCAAGCGGGGTGTCTTCTGGTTCTAATCTCAAAGGTGTCCCTTCAATCTCCCCCCACGTAATGAACGGTGATTCGATGAGACCCGGAGCAGGGGACGGCGTGCGCACAAAGTTATACCCATTGTCTGATTTCTTGTTGGATTCAACAAAGAATGGATTTGGCGTCTTTCGCAATTCTTCCAAATCGTACTTCTTCAATCTTTCTGCTTCTCTATCCGGAAACGGCCAAGCAGCAGGTGTGGACCCTGCAACTGGAGTATACAGAATCGCAATCGTGTCTTCCTCTCTCGGAACGGTGTCCATTGAATTCCCATGGAACCGAGTGTTCACACGATCAACTTCCTTCGTAAGACCCTTAATCCTCTCCACCCGTTCGGTATCTGTCAAGGGCGGTTCACCATCAGTCGGTTGGTACATCAGAAGATTCCTCGCCTTATATTTCCATCCATCTAAAGTACTCGGAGGCTGATCGGATGTACCGTATCCATCTGTAATCCGATCGCACTTCTCTAATTCTAGACTCTTCTGTTCCTCCTTTTCACCCTCTAACAAATACCCAAACCTCTCCTTCTTCTTTCGATTCACCCTATCCATGATCTTCGAAAAGCTCTCATTGTCTTCGCTCGTGTACCGCCGAAAAAACTCGTCGAGCGAATAAGAATCCTCCAATAAAGATTCTCTGGTGGGAGATGAATCCAAATTTAAAGTTCCTTCAACATGTAACGGAGTCGCGGTCAAACAGGAAGAAGGGGTTTGAAATTTACTGCCGGAATCTGAAGTTAGGGTTCGGCCTGCGCGGCGTTCCAAGATCTTCAACTGAGCATCGCGGATGGAGATCGGATCGTTGGATCGGACGGCTTCGAGCCAGTCGAGGCGGTCGCGGAGTTTTGGAATGTCGGGAAAGAAATCACGCTCGACAATCCTTTCTATGGCTGCAACGTATGAATCTTCGTCGAGAACAGAGGCACGCTTTTTAGGGTTTGATGAAGAAGGGGTTACGAAATTGTGGTCTTTTAGGGTTCGGTCGGAGGGAGAGAGGGTGAGGTGGCGGGGGGAGTGGCCTGGTGATAGAAGCATGATTAGGGTTAGGGTTAGGGCTTGGAGAGAGAAAAAGAGGTCTGGGAAGAGAATAATAGATCGGCTAGGGTTTACAGAAAAAAATCGGCTAGGGTTAGGGTTTGCGCTTGCAGAGAGTAAAAGTGGTTGGGGAAGAGAAATCTAATAGAAGGGCTAGGGGGTGTCCAGACGATGGAGGTTGGGGAAGAGAAATTCAATAGAACGGCAAGGGTTTAGGGTAGCTCGCTGAGGAAGAAAGGGCTGAAGAAGAGAAATCAAATAATCAAGTAAATTTTTTTCCTTTTCGATCTTAGGAAGATAGACCTCTGAATAAATACTTAGTGCTCTCAATGTGACGGATGGCCCGGGATTTTGCACCCGACCGAAAAAAACTCGACCCGGTATTCAGGCCGGGCTAAATATGTTGCAACCCGATCAATTCAGGTTGGACCAGGGTTGAGTGTTCCAACACCCACCCATGCCAGATATAATATATATATATAGGGAAAAGGCCTCGTGTAACTATTGTCCTTTCAAGTAATTATTGTCTGTTATAATTATTGTATAATAAATTAAAATAAAATATTTAAATAAAAGTACATGCATGAGTCTTTTTTATTTTTATTTTTATAACTTGAGTTTTCGGGCCTTTTAGGGCATCCGCTTAATCTCAAGGAAACATACACACCCTAAATTCAACACAGGATATAAATCTTTAGGGTGGCCTCAAGGGGGAGGGGATTTGAACTCAAGTCTCCTGCTTTTGAAAGGAGATACTTGGCCAGCGCATTCAACCTCTTGAGGTTGTGTATACATGAGTCTCTATAATATTAATATAATTATTTAATTAAAGTTTTAACTTTTTTTAAACTTTTATTAAAAATAAAATCGTTCAAATCCAATCAAATTTTATTTGAAAAATATCCTAAAAAAATAATCCAATCAAATTTTATTAGAAAAAATAATCGAAAAAACGTTCAAGCTTGGTCCAGCCCGATAGGGGCTGGGCTTGAATTGAGTACATCGCAGCCTGGGTTAAAGTCAGGCTAAAAAATTTGGAAACCTAACTCAAATAAGTTAGGGTTGGGTTGAACCCCAACTGGCACTAATCAGGCCCATTTAGAGCCCAATTTTTAATTGTTGAAACAATATATTTTCTAATTTGGTAGCTTGGGAATTACAATTTCTATCTATTTTATCCCATAGGAAGGTTGAGTTCCACACAATTACAAAATGGGTACCTCCAAACACGTGCACGCATTTTGTAAAAGCTCGAACGTCCCGGACCTTCGAATCATTTGTGATTGTGCATTGCCTTTGAATCATTTGTCATTCCTAGTGTCACATAACCCAAAAAATGAATCTTGTATCAGTTTCCATACATTATGCTCAAATGTGATTTTAGGTTTTTTTTTTCTGGCATCTATCACAAACTAGCTTCATCATCTTATCTGAAGCAAAGAGTTTGAAGGAGACTCTGACATGGACACTTTCAGAAAAAGTGTGAGCACCTTGGCACAGGGAGCTACAACTTGCACACGAGATTTATGTTGTGGCACATGTATTAAAATGAAAGACTGAGTATTTTTGGGACATGAGTGGAACACCATTAAAGTCGTATGATGTAACAATCATAATGTAAATATCATTGATGTCAAAAAAATGGTACAAATCACTAACTATATTATCTAATACAACGTAGTCAAAGCCAATAATCTGATTTAATGGTTTCCGGTGTTATGTCAAATGATAGAGACTCCATTTCTTGCTAATATTTGACATAAAAAATTTTTACATCGTGAACTTCAAATCAAACAACTTAAATGATTTCGACTTTCCATGTGATTGTCATATCCAATGGAAAAATATATCAAATCAAAATATGTTTCCTAATAAACTACTTATTAGAAAATACAAAAAAAAATTCATATAAAAGGAAAAGAAGCATTTTAGAAAAATTAAATGATCACGTGTACGAAATTCCATATAAAATGCTATTAAAGTTGCATCCAAATCTCATATTTAAATTTTCAACATTATTCTTGAAAATAAAACACCCTGCGTTAATAGAATGACCTTTTTTTTATAACAAGTTAATAGAAGGACCTACTCATACATGTAAGTTCAAATATATTATACATATATTAAATTTGTTTAGAAAAATGTTCAAGAATTAGGAAGATAGTCACAAAAAACTTCGTTTTTTAAAAATAAATATGCATATAAAACACATTTTGTCACGACCCAGAATTTTAGCCGATCTTAAGGACCTAAAATTCCATGTTATGACACCGCATACTTATTAAAACGATAAGCGGACATAAGTATCTTACTAAATCTTATATAAAATTGAGCTCTCAAAAATCGTGAATCAAATTTTCATCTCATACTAAAAATTCTCTTCAATAAGCTAATAATGAATTTTGAGTCTAATATACAAAATGACCATCAATTAAGATACGACTATCTAC
Source organism: Chloranthus sessilifolius (assembly GCA_021018995.1). Taxonomy (NCBI): domain Eukaryota; kingdom Viridiplantae; phylum Streptophyta; class Magnoliopsida; order Chloranthales; family Chloranthaceae; genus Chloranthus; species Chloranthus sessilifolius. The sequence goes on from CM037585.1 coordinate 10,811,372, forward strand.
TGGAAAGTTCTTTTAAAAATTTAACACATACCTGACATAGTCTATCTGGTCATCCACGTCGTCACCCTCATAAACCGTATAATCTACTAATGCATCAAGTCCATTGGGGCAGTGTAGTCCATATCTTCACCTGCAGCTGTTAGTTTTTTAGAGGGGGGAGAGTTTACTCAGTCACGTAAACTCAGTGGATTGCACAACCGATCCACCACAATCTACCCGGGTGATCGTGGGTGCAACCTTGTGAGTGAAAGTGAATCCATTACAATTCAATCTAATCAATATAATGAAAGTACTCATACATATTTCATAACAATAAAGCTGAAAGAACGTAACAGGTTTCAATGTATATGATGCTTTTAATGGTTATCACTTTTTTTGTCTTGTCAACTTAACTTATGTGGCATATCAAAAGTCTTATTCTTACTCCATACACCTACGCAACGTATTTCTTATCTTACTTATCTTATTTAAACGATTTGTGCCGGGATCGATGCTAAGGCCTATCACGCGAGGTCCATGTGTAAATAACTACCTAACCTCCATATCATAACATAAACCATCATTCAGTCCAATGAGGTTTCACACAAAAAAATTAATGTCCCCTTAAGTCGAGATGTTGTCGTATCATATTATCCTTAAGACCCGTCTTGACTGCAGACGTTGAATCTTGCGATGGCACACAAGACATGGCACATGTAGAAACTTCATTCATGTTTAACTGGCCTTCACAACGTATCTTAACATATCATAACATTTTTCGGTTCTGAGCTTAAGTCCCCACTCTGATTTCATATTTGTGTGGGCTTAAGTCCCTATTTTCTTAATATCTTGTAGCTTAATATATTCATATTTATCTTTTCTTAAACTTAATAAGAATGAGTCACAGTGCGATAGACTTCACAAATCACGCTTTCCCAGGGACAAGTTCCGTAATAACTTGGATGTACTTCGTGTGGCATCCTATACTACCATAGAGGAGTTACATCCGTGCATGAACGCCTATATTCTAAGTTTCACTTGACCATGAAAGAAACTCCACCGTGACGAAGGCTTAATGTATCGTATCTTATTCCTTTTTAACCTATCATATATATTCCCTAACATATCATCTAAGTGATGAATGTCACACAATATAAATGAAACATAAAATAAGAATGCAACCAATCATAAGGAAGCTAATATTACTCATAATATTTCAAATTATAATTTAAACAAATAAATTAATCGTAGGGAGATGTTAGAAATATTGATATTAAATGGGTATCTAAAACAAGGGTGAGTTAGACTTTAACTCTCATATATTAGATTAAACCCTAAGACCTTATAGGGTTAGAGTGCGATTTAAGATTGACTTCGGGCGCCTAACTCATCTTTAAGAGAGAGAAGACAGTGTCCAATAAGGAATGTACGTAAATCCTAAAATACGTATTACAAGGTGATGTTAGACTGATCTCTTCAGATAGGTCTTATCGATTTGATGAAAATAGACCGGTCATTTATAACATTTGGCTAAGGATTGACTCCCGTGTGACTCACACAAGTTTCGACCGCTAGATTCCTTATTACACGGTTTTTATGATATATATAATCCAATTTAGATCAATCTAAACTTATAGATATATTCAACGTATAGGATATTTTGGTCTCTCAAAGTTTCGACTATTGATTTGGTCATTTGGACCCTTATCTAGAAAGTCATCGATTCGGGTCAAGATCATGTTAAACACGATTATCGACGTGTCTACACTCTCATGGTACTAGCAAAATATATACCTAACAAGTTATTCTAAGTTTAGGAGTTAGGTCTAGGCCATTCCATAAAGATTGGTTCGCGATTTCTCAAAACGCGTGTTTAACTACATTGAATATACAAACCCATTAGGGGTCCATAGACTAGACGGGCTCACAAGACCCATGGTCCTTTGTGATGATTGGGGGTCTTGAATGACCTATATTATCGGTGGATCAAACCTTATGTGGATGGGTGATGACCCAATTTTACTAAAGCAAGTCATAAACCAAAAATTTACTGATGACACCTAATGACCATGAATCTTGCATTTTGTGAATCTTGAGATCTGTGAAGATTTTAAATCAAAAATTTTTGGTGGACCTAAATCAGTGAAAAAGAAGACTTTTCCGCATACTAAACTTTTGTCGAATGTGACAAAATCCACATAAAATGACATCTAAGGTGATTTATAATAAGAAGGGCTCATCTGTGAATTTAGGCAACTTTTCTAAGCCATCGGATTTCATCGTGAGCGATCAGGCCTAACGACATTAAAATTTCCCAAACATTAGGTTGGGCCCGCATTTGGCTAATACATTGGTTTGACCAAAAACCGATCAAATAGGGGGTCATCAGACTCCTTTATCCTAAATGTACACGGCTCAAATCCCTTAATTTTTATGCTTTCAAAAGCGTGCCGATAGACACGATGAGATTATTTTGATCTGACAGACATTACTAAGTTTTTGTCGAAATCACTATAAACCTGAGTATGTGGGCTGATCCGGTCCGATTTTAAAAAATTTAGCGAGTCAAAGATGACCCAGACTTAACATTCCAAGTGGCACACATACAATAGTCATGAGGTTTTTTTTTTCATTTTTGAAGTGGCACCAAGGCCGAAGTATATTTATTTTCAAGAGGATCTAACCATCTATTTTATAGATGGTCAGATGGTACAAGATTTGGCCTACGGCCTTAAACCAATAGTCCAAAGTTTGGGTGCAACAGGGGGTCAAAGTGATCACCTGACAATAGATAAGTGTTTATAATTTTTCTTTTCTTGATATAATATTACACATAAAATGAGGCAGACAATTATTTTATGATTAAAATGATCGTCTGATGTAAAATAGGCATAAAATTAGAGGGAGTTATCCTACTGAGCCGAATCCGAAACAGTCTCCATTAAAGTAATTTGTGCGGTCAAAGTGTCCCCCCTTTATCACATGTAAGTAGTTAACAAATAACAGGAATAAAATTTCTGTAAAGTGTTAGAAATTTTCACTGATTTTGGGGGCTTTGAAAATAGTAGATTAAGCGTGATAAAAGGTGATTTGAACCGTTAGATGGGTAGTACATCAGAGAGTATGGAGGGCCTCCCTACTGATGTTTTATCGAGAAGGTCCAAGAGTCTGAGATCGGGAAGGTCAAACCTTGACCTTTACCCTGGTCCAAAACACAGCAGCTTGTGTGTTGTTGCAATGTGCAGTATTGTGCACTGCTGCTGCTGGGGGTCTTTGATCCCAGTTTCGAGGCCCATAATGGCCTATTCGCCGAATCACTTTAGAACAAAAAATGAAGGGTACTGGGTACCCTACATCAGGATTAGAGGGTTTGACTATCGGGTCAGCCCCTTGACTTGTATGGCCTCTTGAAGCTTGTTAAAACTCATAAAAACCTAATTTTTAAGGTTTTTGTCAATTGAACGGGGTCGATTAACGTTTATAGAGACTACAAAATAGATCGGAGTAGAATCGGAAGGAAACCCACCTATTGAAGCGGGATCATGCAAATTTCACTCTTGTTCGGGTTGGTTTGGATCAACGATTGGGGAGTCGATTTGTTCAAGTCATCTTGCAATTGCACTTCCCTTGCTGCTGAATCTGCAGCAGTGACGTTCTCCTCATCAGTGTGTGATTAGACTCATAAAAAGGATCGGCGTCGCTGTTATGATGGTGGCCCAACCTGTGACATTGCCCGTACTTGTATCCCATTGAAGGAGAAGGGGTGGTGGTAGTGTTTGGTGGCTGCACAAGGAGATGGCAGCAAGGGATATAGAAAAGGGATTTGTTGGTACTTGCCATAGATACGGGTCAAAGTTAGACTTTACAATATAGAAAGAGAGAGGACTAAATCGATGGTTGAGATCTCCAGCAATTTTAAGAGAGGGAGCGTGGATAGTGAGAGAAGAGATAAAGATAGGGAGAGAGAGTTCTTGAGAGAAAACAATATACAGTGAGGGAGAATAAGAGAGGATGGGTCGGCTGCTAGGCGTTAGGTAGGAAGAGACGATAGAGAAAGACAGGGTAAGAGAGAGAGCATGGTGTCACGGGGTCGCACTTCCGCAACCTCAGTCATGTGCGGCACCTAACGCACGTTTCGCTAGGTCAGCCTACTTTTGACACCAACAGTCGTGGGGCGTCCTTCGATGCGCTTTTAACCTGCGCGGTGCTTCGCTACCGCGTGCAACGAAGCCAACCCATCTACACATCAGCTCTGATACCACCCGCCTAGAGGACGGGAACTCCCCCAACATGGTTACCTCTGTTTTACGGCCTACCATCCAACTGCATCGTTTCCCTTACGACACGCCATCTGCACCACTGTGCTAAACTTGGTCTGCTCAAGTTTCACCCTGTGCACTGCACTAGTACCTCGCTCGCAACAGTCTTGGCATGTAGCTCCTCATGCCACCATGTCATGCTCACATACCGAACCAAGCCCACAGCCTTGTGCCTCGCGCTCGCGTGCTCAACTGAGTCCCACGCAGCTTGCCTTCGTGTGCGTTCCGAATTACTAGCACACGTTCATCTTTAGCTCACATGCTGTCGTGCTCAACTGAGTCCCACGCAGCGCCCTTGTGTTATCACGCGAGGTTGCCCAGCCGTATGCACCGCGACGCGTAGTCCGGGGCCATACTTCAACCTCCCTTGGGTGCCACACGGCATCGTTGCGTCGACGTCCTAGGCCCACCCTTTTAGACCTAGGAGACACTTGCGCCCCCTCTAGCAACACAAAGCCCCGTGTGCGGGGGAATAGCTCTCAAGGTCCCTTCCCCTATATAAGGGTAAAACAGTCATTCAGCCAGAATGGCAGGATAACCTCAAACCCCTTGGTTTGACATACTACAACGCCTCTTGCATTGCTAGCCCACCTTGGCTATGCCACGTCCGTGACGCTTCGCGTCCTACCCTCATGCGACCGTGTCGCATCCTCGCAGCGCGACCACGTCGCCAGGCCCACTTGGCCCCATGTCGCGTGCCCTCCTGACACCACATGTCGTGCCACACGCACCATGCTGCAAGCTCGAGTTTTGGCCCCGTCACAATGGGCTGTGGTGGGTATTGCATTGGGAGAGGGAAACAGTTTGAGAAAGAGAGACCAGAGCTTTTGGGGGCTTGGGCTGTAGAGAGATTTATATGTATATATATATATATATATATATATATATATATATATATATATATATATATATATGAAGAGTGAGAGAGAGATCTTGAGAGACTTGCTTGGTTTGGCAAGAGTAGTGTAATTTGAGGAGTTTTCTAATATTAGAATGATCGAGATATTAATTGGGGATTTGAATTGGTTGGTGCGTGCTTTTGATCGAGAGGTGATGTAGGAGACCAACTTGGGAAGTTGCAAAAACGAGGAGTCTCCTACAAGGAAGGAGTCCAATCCCTCTTAAAATTCTCTCTTTTCTTTTGAGAAAGTTAGGATATGAAGCACCCGTATTGGACTCAGTGCTCCACCCCATCTACTACCGTTAGATGGGTTAAAAAAAACTCAGGTCATAACACATTTTTTTCAAGAAACATATAAAAAGCCATTTTTTCATAAATTACTTTTTTTCATGTGTTTATATTTTTTTCCGTATAAAATGCATTTTATTAAAAATAAAACATTTAATTAACTATGCTTTTATATATTATTTTTAAAAATAATATATATTTAATATTAATTTTATATTTTTGTCGTATTTTCTATTTTTTTCCCGAATTTTTTCTTTTGACATATTCTTCCCGTACCCTATCTTTTTTCCCTTTCTTTTTCGTACTTCCTTTTTATCCGAATTTTTTATGGCCATTGTATTATCATGCTCCATTTTTTTTACAATGAAAGTAGTTTATATATATATATATATATATATATATATATATATATATATATATATATATATATATATATTAAATATGAAAAAATAATGAAGAACAAAGTACTCAAAATAAATGCCGTTGCTAGCTTTGGCAAGTAATATGTTGGGCCATTAATCTAGAGCTGATGGGGCAAATGATGGAATAGTTTCGGTTAGAGCAAAGTCCAAATTGGCATAACAAAGTAATTGTTTAGCCAATGATCGATTTCGCGCTACCTACAATTGGTCTGTTGCTTGTTGCTTCAAAGCAGTGGGTGGAGCTTCAAAAGCGAAACGAGTTCTATTATTAATATATAAAACATATCAGTAGTAAAAAAAAAGACATGTGAAATCAACATCTGACCATACAAGTGGGTCACATTCTAAGATCTATTTTAGTGTGAGGAATTGGGACAAAAAATTAATCTCCACCATCTGATTAAAACAAGTCAACAGGTTTAACTATTGGGTATTTGTGACCCACACGATAACTTTATTCTTTTCCTAGTTTACTTAAAACTTGATTGAGTAAAGGCTTTGGGATTTTCGTTGGTACTGAGATTCCACTCCACGCAATTTCAGGAGTCGGTTTCAACATGCTTGGTTTGTGGTAAGTCAATCCCTACTTTTTAATAATACTCCTCTCCCTTGAATCTTTGATGGATTAGGATTCAAGGGCATACTATAAAGAGGACAACATCCCCTCTTCATCTCCACTCAACGTAATCGTGCCCATCGTTTAGAGGGAGATAGAAGCGAGGTAGTATTGTTCTCAAATTCTAAGTGCTCAGGTGGCTTATCAGAATATTGGAATTCTCTCATTGTCAATTCTCATCCAACAGGGTATGATCTAGCCTAGTATTAAATTGTTTTGATTGAAATTAATTGGCTTTAATTGTTTTATTTTACAATTCGTATCAGAGCCAGATTTAAAGGCTAATTTATTTTAATCCAAAAAAAAAAAAAAATCGGTTGGTTTGGCCGATGCCGTGAGTTCGCTCGGCGACTCTGGTGGGTGGTTCCATAATGTTTTCCTGCCGCCGGTTGATGTCCAATACCCACTTGGCCAAAGGACATATGCATAAAAAAAATAAAAAAATAAATTGCAGAGGACAGTTGGAGAAGATGATCGGTAAGTTTATCTCACCTTATCATCGTCGGTACGCCTCTTTGGCTCACCGGATGGTCACCGGACCTGTATCGAATGATTCCTGGCGTCGGGGGCCATTGGCCAGCATGTTGACCCTTCACTTTTGTGACGTTTCTTTCGTTAAGATCAGATCTCACCGTCATCTTGGCGCTTATCGTGTGCGACTACTAAGCCAGCATTACCCCTGTTTCTCTTCTACTATAATGTGTCTAACTCATTTTCAAATAGACTCAGAGGTCGTTTTCAAAGAGACTCAGTGGCTGATATAATATTATATAATATTAAATCTGACAAACCAATCGACTTTATGTTAATAGGCTGCTGTTTCCCCTTCAAGAATAGTATATATATAATTGTTGTCAGTGCAGTGTACAGAAATTTTATATATTATATGTATTATATCAATATATAATACTAAGTAAAGGCAACACTTTAAAGCCAACCGAGTTAAACATTTATGGGTGGCTATCCCATTAAAATTCTATTTTATTGTAATAGGCGCCTATCCCACGTGGGACTAAAGCACCGTTCTTCCCAAATCTCCCACAAGCTTAATTACAGCTTGATTTGTGTTTTATTTTTGCTGACTGTGAATATTAGTTTAATCTTGTAAATATGTTTTCACCCCCACACCAAGACTAATTCGGGCCCAACCTTTGGAACGCAATATCTTGAGATATACAGCTCCGATTACACATATGACTTATCATTTTTTGTCTACTCGACAAATTCTATGTTGGACTCTTTGTTTGGCTTGTCTGAGACTATTTTGGACCTGAAAATTCCTGTCAAAGTTCATTAAATTTAATTAATACAATTATACTTATCTCCCTCATATTATACAAAAATTGTTGAACCTTTTCTACTTGCTACTCTTATACTATCATATCACTGTTCATAGTAAAATCATGTGCAATTTTTTGTTAATGAACCTATTATATATAAGAAGAACACATACAATGTCTATTATCATGAGTTTTCATCATGAAATTAAATTTAATAAAAATTAGTATATGGGCATTTTTTTAGAATGGAAATATGAACTATTGACATGATGATAGAATACTCAGGAGCTTTAGTTCTATCTATGAAGGGGTTTAGGTAGAACGGTAAAACAATCGTTTCGGGATACATAGCCAAAGTAGGTTTGTAGTTTGCCCAAAGGTGTCCGACCTATGGAGAACACGTTATCCTTAAATTTTGAAATTCTTTATCATTAAGATTGCATGTGCATTCTTCTGTGCGAACTACTATTTCTGGCCAAAGCTGATTTAGAAAATTTATATAGATGGAATGAGTAGAATTGTCATGTGTGTCTAGGTGAGAGAAGAGCGATACTTCTAGCCTAAGCTGATGAATAGCTTTGATCAAATCAAAAATACATCTGACTAGGTCTATTTGTGTTTCTAAACACAACTTAGAGAGACTTACGATAAGTCAAAACTTTTGCCCATAGGTGATGCTAAGACAATGAGCGACGTCTGTCCCTCAGAGTGAATGTTCCTTTGCACATGCTTGTTTACACTCTGATTAATTCAACCTTGACCCTGGGTATGAATTTTATTTTATAAAATTTTAATTGAATAATGTGCTGATAGTCATTCTTTTTCATATAAGCTATGGACAGATCAGTTTTACACCAACAGATAGCCAGTATTGAAAAACTTAATGGTACCAATTATAACACCTGGTGGATAGACCCTTGGATATATGGACTATGACTTTATTCTCACGAAGGATAAGCCAACTTTGCCATCCAATGCCACTAAAACACTAAAGGCCCAATACGCTCGATGGAACAAGGTAAATCATATGGCAATGATGATCATACGCGCTTTTATTACTGAACCCATTAGAGATGGTATTAAAACTATCGAAGCAGCCAAAGAATTATTAAAATCATCCAAGACCAATTCATTGGGACAATAAAATCCTTACAGTACAGTTATTTGGTGCAATTAGTTAACATGCGATATGATGGCAATGAGAGTGTGCGAGAATTTATTTTTAAAATATCTATTTTGGCTATGAAGCTTAAAGAATAAGGAATTACCATCGAAAAAGATGTCGTAGTGCATTTAGCTGTTATTTTCCTCCCGACACAATTTAATACTTTTAAAGTGAATTACAATGCTTAGAAGGACAAATAAGATTTGAATTAATTAATCTCGATGTGTGTGATTGAAGAAGAGAGGCTTCGAGGAAACCAAGCCGAGTATGCTAATTTTAGCTACAATTCGACCTATAAGCCAACTCACAAGAAAAATTTCAAGGAGGGTCCGAAGTAGAACTATCCCAATGGTAAGAGAATAAGTAAAGATTCCAAGCTGAATGTTGTAAAGACTGACAACGATGATGGTTGCCACTTCTGCAAGAAGAAATGTCATATCAAGAAAGATTGCTACTTATAAAAAAATATTATGAAGAAAAAGCAATAAGGAGGGGCTAATCAGTAGGAGCCTCAGGTTGAATGAAAAACCATTCTTTGGCAATGAGGAGGAATTCTGAACAAATACTATTTATTGAGGACTTTTGTTTTGTCCTTCAGACGAAGTTTTATTGTTAATGTTAGACTGATTAGAGTTGTTTATATATTTTTTACTCCTCTAGGTGATAGTTTGACTATTACTTTGGATTCTATTAGTGTTAGATATGATTTTCTAGTAAATAATTTATTTTAATTACAACCGTTGAGACTAGTTATATCAACCTTTTGAAAATGAGGCAATCAGCAGAAGTCAGAAAAAAATGACAACATCAAATTCACTAATGATCAGTATATTCATTTAAATTGAGGTGACCAAATTGAGAATACTAGAGTCCTTTGGAGACTATGTTTGAGTGAGAGTTATCTCACAATGTATCTTTTGAGTACTTTATTTGAGTGAGGGTTTCTATTTCCACAATGCATTATTTTCATTTATGATACTTTTATTGCAAACATTATGCTTTATTAAATTGATGCATTTATTTTGGTACCATTATCGTTATTATTATTTGTGCATATGTAATGTTATTGCATGGGAGCAGAAATGTTCAAATAAGGTTGCTTGAGCTATCAGGATTAGGCACCATGATTTCTGTAACTTTTGTCCTGATAGGTAGGTGATGATTTTCACATGACGCATGCCGTAATATATCAGGACAACATACCTTAGGGTATGAAGATGAGGAGATATACACAAGAAGCTGTATTAAAGTGTATATTTCTTGGTATCACTAAAACCACAACGAGCTCTCAAGTTTATTAATGATATTAGTGTCTTAACCATGGAAATGTTATAATAAGATTTGAAGAAATGATACATTATCGACATTCATGATCAGACATTAAGATTGCTACTGAACTTGAGAGAATGCATGTTACATCGAAGTCTTAAAAGTTAATGTTTTTACAAAACTTTAAAGGATGACCATCCATTTTTGAACTAAGTCAATCATGATGTTTTCTATATATATATATATATATATATATATATATATATATATATATATATATATATATATATATAATTAAAGTTAATGTGTAGTTCAAGTGAGAGATTGTTGGGTATTTGTGACCCATACAATAACTTTACTTTTTTCTTAGTTTATTTAAAACTTGATTAACTAAAGGCTTCAGGACTTTCGTTTGTAACGAGATTCCACTCCACGTAACTTTAGGAGTCGGTTTTGACATGATTGGTTTGTGGTAAGCCAGTCCCTATTTTTTAGTGATACATATCTCTCTTGAATCCTTGATGGGTTAGGATTCAAGGGCATGCTATAAAGAGGACAAGATCCCCTATTCATCTCCACTCAATATAATCGTGCCTATCGTATAGAGAAAGATAGAAGCGAGGTAGTATTGTCCTCAAATTCTAAGTGCGTAGGCATCTTATAGGAATATTAGAATTCTCTCATCGGCAATTCTCATCCAACAAGGTATGATCTAGCCTAGTATTAAATTATTTTGATTGAAATCAATTGGCTTTAATTGCTTTATTCATCATTAACAACAGATACCCTGGCTACGGAGACCCAATCTTCAATGCAACTCCTCTCTAAGAGGTTTATCTTTACTCTTCAGCACTCTGCTTTCTTCCCAACCTAAATTGGGCTCTTTGACGGAACTAAAAATCTAAATAGCCCAATGCAAGTTAGTCTCTTTTTATTCCTAATCTAAACTAAAAGATAATCTAATTTGAGGTAAGTTAAAGATAATCTAATTAAAAGATAATCTAATTTAGGTTAAAATCGAGCCAAACTAGAAGAGGCAAAAACTTGTTAAGAGTCTGTAGAAGATTGATCTGAGAGTTGAGCTGCTCGACAACCGTCGTATATCTCTAAACCTTCGTAAACATACCTCTAATTTGATAAAACACTCTGTAAACCTTTTTCACCGCGTTGTCACCTAAAGATCTTTGTAACCATGTCGACAAAAGGTTATCCATCCATGTCAGAATTTCACATCTTTTAGCACTAGAAAGGAAACCCTAAGATTTTGAAAATCACAGACACTTATATAAAATTCTAAAATGATTGAAACCCTATTAGAAAAAAACAAATCAAGATAATCAAGGTACATCAGGGTCAAATATGATTTTTAGGGGATTGTTTTTGGTAGGGTTGTGCAGTTTATGGGCCGAACCGACCAAACCAGACAGAACAGCCGATTTTGGTTCGATTTGGACGAGTACCACTTTAGGTTTGATTTGGCAAAAAGTAAAACCAAAAAGTTCGGTTTGGTTTCGCACTATAAATATAAGGTGTTTTAGTGATAACCAAAAACTGCCGCTATAAACAAAACAAACTGCCACTACTAGTCAAGTCGCTATTGAAACAACAAGTCTTTTTGTTAATAGTGGCAGTTTTTTGGCTCCCAATAATAGTCTTATTTTTTGTAGTGTTGGTTTCGGGCTTTCCCAAGCTGAAACCGATCGAACCAAACCGATTGTAAGTAAATTTTTTTAATATATATATATATATACACAGTTAATTTCAGTCAAGCAGACGATTGGGTGAATAGATTATAAGAGTAAAACAACTCCGGAAAAAAATGAAAATAGTAAAAGTGTAAAATAGGTTGAGAAATTGGGAAAATTTTGATGTGCAAATAGAATTTATTAGAAAACCGAAACCGACTAAACCAAACCGAAACCGAATCAAATCGGGTTGGTTTGGTTCAACAGTTGGACAGCTTGGTTTGGTTTGAACATTTAGAAACAGATTATAACCGGTTTGGCTTGTGGCTTTGGTCCAAAACCGACCGAACCGAATACGCCCCAAGTTTTTGGATCACATGTGGAATTACAAACTAGCTCCATCAACTGATCCGAAGCAATCAAGGGTTTGAAGGCGATTCTGACATTTAGAATTTAATTTAAATTAAAAACAAATCATTTTTTTGTCTCATCATATCACACCATCTTGCCGAGACGCGAGATGTCTCAGTCTCAGATGTGTCCGAGGCAACTCGGATACATGCACACCAATACACGCCAATAGGGCTCTCAATGGGTCGGGTTCCCAAAATTTTCAACTCAGCCCTAACCCGGTCTGCGATGTACTCTGCCCAAGTCCGGCCCCTACCGGGATTGGCCGGGCCGGGCTTGGGCGTTTTCCGAGATTTTTTTCGATTGTATTTTTTAATAAATTTGGTTGGGCTATTTTTTTGGGGCTATTTTTTCTAATAAAAATTTGAAGAATATTAAATAATTATATTAACATTATAGAAGGTTAGGTACATGCTTTTATTCAAAATTTCAAATATTTTATTTTAGTTTATTGCACAATGGTTATAACGGACAACGATTGTACAATGATTATAATGGACAACGATTAATCACAGGGCATTTAAGTAAATTATATTTAATTAAAAGAATTTTTTTTTTTTATAACTTTAAAAGGATAAATGTATATATATAGTAAATTATATTTATTTAAAAGAATTTTTTTTTATAACTTTAAAAGGACTAGTAAAAGATTTGACGCCCCCTTTGCTCGCAAGTTTGGCGGTGAACATCCCCTTTTGGATAAGATTTGACGCCCAATACCTAGGTCGATAAAATGGGAGCTTCACCCCCGGAGGTTGGTGCTCTGGGAACTCACCTTGTTCTGAGGTTGGGGACATGACCCGCCTAAATCCAGGACGTGGAGCTCTCAAGCTCACAAAATTGATAGGTAGGATCATCGGATCGAGTAAGAACCGGTGTAAATAAGGACTGAATCTTGCCACCAGGACGTTTGTCCTAGTTTAATTAGAACTCTATTTTTAGAGAACTCTTGAAAGTAGAACTCTGTTTTTGGGGTTTAAATTAGAAGATTTTTAGAATCTCTGTCAGGGGTATTTTAGGGTGTAAGATCATTTAAGCACCATTTGGTGTTTCAACGACGGTTAGGATAGTTGGTCCCTTATTCAAATGGTGCATAGGCCCATCACACTACCAAAACTTTAAGTGCATAGTTGGGACGGGTGTAGAGTGTAGAGGCATTGACTGTGATTCGTTGTACTTTAAATTTTAAACACCATTTAAATACAAAATTTAGTATATTATACAAAAACACAATAGCCAAACCCAAAAGCAAATTTTATTTGCCTTTGAAATCCGAAGCTGCCATTGAAATCCGAAGCTGCTTTAGCAGAGACTTCTTAACTCTGTATGAAACTCCTTTTTAAATCCAAAGCTTTTTTCCTATTAAAAAAAAAAAAGAAATCCGAAGTTTTTACTTTAGCAAGACTTCTTCTTCAACTGTTTATCAAAATAGTCATCAATGGACCAGCCGGATGACGTGCCATTCTGGGGTGTAGTGGGGTTAGAGATTTAAAATTTTTTGCTTTTTTTTTTGTTAATTTTCTGCTTTCTGGGTTTCGCCACCATCTAAGCCAAGGCGTCTAATTTGAAGCACCAAACATGATCTTTTATGATACCAACAGTTGACGGTGGTACCATAAAAGATTTTTATTTTTATTTTTATTTGATTTGATAAATACCCTTTTTATTTTTTCGTTATTTTGTTATTTATGTAAAATAATTTTTTTTTCTAATTTCTGTGAATATTCCTTCAAAAAATGACTCAATTAGAAATATAATCCCAAATTTTTGACACTGAAATAACAAAATTTTGGCTCATACTTTTTAATAAGTATAAAAGATTTAAAAAAAATAATAATCCAAACCATTATTGGACTAATTTTGACAGGATTCGATGATGTAAAATACAATCTCTGTCTTTCTCTTTTATAAAATTTAGAAATTATTATTAGTATTCACATATCTGGTTGCAATATCTATCTCTTTCTCTCTCGATATGCTGTGATGTACTTTTTGTCGGTTTTCTTCCTCTCTTTTTTCCTCTTTTTTTTCTATATTTGAGATCAATATAAGTCGAGATCGATAGAAGTCCCCACTCCAGAAGTCTCCATTTCGTATTTATTTTCTCAGCTGGTGTAATCTAATTAGAAGTTCTTTTAGAAAAGCCTAATCTAATTAGAAGTAGTTCCGAAAACGCTATTAGAAGTCGGGAGTTTAATTAGCTGAAAGAGTCTAGTTTAATTAGAAGTCTAATTATAAAAATAAAAAATTAGAAAATACATGGATATGTAAGGAAGAAGATGAGGGTAGATAGAGAAGCCTAGTGGTATTTTGTTCCTAAAAATATGAAAACACCAAAATTGACAGAAATAAGAATATTATTCGCGCTTTTATATAGTAGTAAGGATAAGTATAATATGTATATATATAATATCCGGGCCGGGTGTTGGTCGGGTGTTAGAACACTCAACCCAAGCCCGACCTGGATTGATCTGGGTTACAACATATTTAACCTGGTCCAGATATCGGGTCGGGTTTACTTGATAGAAAGTATCACTTTTTTCGAGCCGAGTGCGGGCCAAAAATCGGGCCAACCCGACCCATTGAGAGCCCTATATGCCAATAGTCCAAAGACCTGTTTTCTTTTACTTTGTCAAACATCTTTACTAAAGAGGTAGAAGTTTTGCCCACCCCCAGTTAGGGCTGTCAACGGGCTGGGCTTCAGCCCGACCTGAATGGGCCGAGTTCGAGCCCAATTTTTTGAAAGTTAATAAACGAGCCCAACCCGGCCCGACCCATATAAGAAACGGGCCCAGATTCGGGTTTCAAAGTTTAAGGCCCGTCCTGACTCGTCTAGATGAGATCCTTTAAGAAAAAAAAAAAAACTTAAAAACTTTGTTAAAATTTGTTTAAAACTTAGCACGGCCCGTTTAGCTAAACGGGCCGGGTTCGGGCTACATAAGTTAAAATTGGGTTCCATTTAGCTAAACGGGCCGGGCCGTTTTTTTTAAATAAACGGACTGGGTGAAAACCCGACCCGTTGACAGCCCTACCCCCAGTTTACCTATTAGGGGTTGGCAGAGCAATTGTTCAGGCATAAGTACAACCCATCATAACTTTCCCTAAACTTTCTACTTGGAACCTAGAAACCTTAGCCCTAATTTCATACAGCATCAAACTTAATATTGTTTATTTTCCAGGCTCGAGTTATTACCGACATCACCCTACATTGATGTCGTCATTATGATGTCATATTGACGTCAATGCTAGTCAAAGTTTGACTTCATAAGTGAAAAAGAATCACAAATCTTTGATGATTTTCTCTGGGGGAGCAACTTTCATGAAGGATTTGACCTCATTTAAAGCTTCTTATCATTGTTATCATCATCATCAGCATTATCGTCATCATCATCACCGTCGTCAGTATCAACACCATTCTATTTTTTGGCTCCATTCTGTTCAAGGCTAAACTCTCACTCCTCAATTTTTCAAGTTGTTTCCCAATACTTATCTCCAAGCTATTGTTGGTCTTCCACTTATGCTCCTTGCGCTTCTATTGTTTCAATCCTTAATATAGGGATTGTGTTAGGTTTCCATTGGATGAACCCATGCCATCTCAAGCGACGTTCTTTAACAACTCTTTTGAAGAAGCATTTCATGATGAAAAATAGAAGCATGATTTGGATCAAGAAATTAATTCTATTGAAAGAAATGATAAGTGAACTCAGGGAGAATAGACCCTCAAAACCTTTTCCTACAGGAATCCCATTAGAGGAAGAAGTGAAAAAGAGGAAGAAGATTCATTTGGCCACCACTTAACCTTGCTTTGAGGTATTGATTAATCATCTCCTTGTAGAATGAATGCTCTTCTGTTTCACTAAAGTTGTGTCTGGCATTGCTCTTTGGGAGAGTAGAAAAGAGCAGCAAATGCTCCCCTCAGCCATATATATATATATATATATATATATATATATATATATATATATATGACAGCAGTTAGGTGCCCCAGCAAGGCACTATCACGGTCAATGGTCCATGTGGAGCTTCATGTGGCAACCAAAATTTAAACCAGCAACTTCACGCCATTAACTCATACCTATTGCAAAATATATAAAAGTCTGACGGAATAAAGGTCCTGAAAAATATGCTAGCAAACCTAGCTTGATCCATAAGCTTGTTTGGTTAATTGGACTTTACACTTCTTAAATCACTCGAGATAGACTTCAGTTTATCTTTTCTCAGAAAAAAATAGTTATATCCATTTTAACAGACTTCATGATTTTGTCACCATCTCTCTTCCTTTCCTCCAAAATTCTAACGCCTATAAGTACAAATTAAATCGGATAACCCACATTAAACACAAATACAACAAGCAGAGAGACATTCCAAGAAGAGAGAGCAAACAAGAAATCAAGAGAGCCATGGCTGATTACGAAAAGCCTCATCCATGCTAGAAAGGCTTTGATGACTCTAAAAACCCACTTCGCCAAAGTCCATGGTTTCTAAAATATAAACCCTAAAAACCAAAACAACAACAAAAAAAAAACTAAATATAAAGGGAATAAAAATAAATTAAATCTTAATTTTCCTAATTAAGCAAAGCTAGCCAATCGCGCCTTTCGATTGATTCTGATTTTGGTGCCGGTATGAGCATATCCCAAAACTGACCGTTTGATGTTACTCTCATGATCTCAAGATCCATTGAATGCAAGGTTGGGATGTAAACGTTGTATCACAAAGTGATATCCGAATACTGCGCAATAGAGTGTGAGGCCCCTGGACGGACATGCAAAATTCAAGATCTGACTTCAAATCCGCTTCAAAGGGAAAAGGGTAGGGCGTGTAACCAACCTATCTTCTTCTTTGTCAGCGTGGCCAGCGAGCCAGGCAGTCGATTAGAAAAAGAGTTGAGAGGCGTTTAACTATAGGAACATTAGGGATGGATCGAGTTAGAATGCAATGGGGGAGTGTTTGAAAGAAAGATTTCAGATTTTAGCCTATTTCCCAAAAGAGAATGACTAAATTTATAGAAAAAATGCTCTAAAATTCACCATTGAATGCCTAAAATGTGTCTGGCATCCATTGGACCCTTTTGTAGCACATAGATTATATAGTTTTCATAATAAAATTATAGAAGTGACCTTGGATGTACAAAATGGCATCCATCAAAGAGTTCCTCTAGAAAAGATATACGAAAAGAAAAGTGTCTGATAATGAGGTAAGTGTTAAGTAAATTCTAAAGGAGGTGTGATAGGAATGGTCAATGATTCAAAGTTTTAGGGGTCAAATGAATAATGGCTTAGAGAAAATACATCATCAAGAGTAGTTGTAGAACACAACTATTAGTTATTCTAAGCAAAAATTTGGCTCAATTATTAGCTAACAGAGAGAGAGAGAGAGAGAGAGAGAGAGAGAGAGAGAGAGAGAGAGAGAGAGAGAGAGGTCACCATCAAAATATAAAGATGTGCAACTCCATATGGGGCTGCACTCCCTTGATAACTAACAGGGGAAAAAAAATTATAAACATAGCATAGATATGTTGAGGACAAAATACAGGGGGCTGACGAGGCATTATGTGACTGGCTGTACTTACCTATATTAATTAAGCCCCACCACACATCAGCCACCTTCACTTTGTCTAAATAAAATTTGTCTTCTATATAACATTGTCCATATGAGAATTCCCATTAAACTTGAGATCACCTATTCCAAGTTGTTTTAGTCAAAGCTTGACTCAACCTCCTGTTGTGAATTGTCCAAAACTATTGAATATTCGCCATATCCAATGGGAAAATATATCGAATCAAAATATGTTTCCTAATAAACTACTTAATAGGAAAATAAGAATTTTTCTTTATATAGAAGGAAATAAAGCATTTTAGTAAAATTAAATGATGACGAGTATGAAATTCCATTTAAAATGCTATCAAAGTTGCATCTAGATCCCAAATTTGAATTTTCAATGTTCTTGAAAATAAAACACCCTGGGTTAATAGTAGAAGGACCTACGCATACATGTAAGTTCAAATATATTATACATATATTAAACTTGTTTAGAAAAATGTTCAAGAATTAGGAAGATAGTCACAAAAAACTCAGTTTTTTTTTTACATATGCGCATGAAACACATTTTTTTCAAGAAACATATAAAAAGACGTTTTTCCATAAATTACTTTTTTTCATGCGTTTATATTTTTTCCATACAAAATGCATTTTATTGAAAATAAAATATTTAATTAACTATGCTTTTATATTAAATATATATATATATATATATATATATATATATTTATTTATTTATTATTAATTTTATATTTTTGCCATATTTTCTATTTTTTACCATTTTTTTTTTCGAATTTTTCCTTTGGCATGTTCTTCTCATACCCCCTCTTTTTTCCCTTTCTTTTCTGGACTTCCTTTTTTCTCGAATTTTTTCTGACTATGAAAGTAGTTAAAAAGAATATTTAAAATATGAAAAAATAATGAAAAACGGAGTACTCAAAATAAATGTCACTGCTAGCTGTGGCAAGTAATATGTTGGGCTATTAATCATAGAGCTGGTGGGGCAAACGATGCAAAAGCTTCGGTTAGAGCAAAACCCATTACCAAATAATTGTTTAGCCAATGATAAATTTGGCGCCACCTACACTTGGTCTGTTGCTTGTTGCCTCAAAGCAGTGGGTGGAGCTTCAAAAGCGAACTGGGACAAAAAATTAATCTCCATTATCTGATTAAAGCAAGTGAGCAGGTTTAACGACAGAAACCCTGGCTGCAGAGACCCGGCACTCTGTTTTCCCAACTGAATTGGGCTCTTTGATGGAACTAAAAATCGTATTATTTCTACGAAATTAAATAGCCCAATTCAGGTTTGTCTCTCTTGTTTCCTAATCTAATTTGAGGTAAATTAAAGAGATTTAAATGAATCCGTATGAGTTTTTCTATTGCATGGTACACTACAACTCGGTATCATGAACGATACTTCCTGTTGCTGTTTAAAGGGTTTAAAGAAGTCCTCTTCACCCACAGAATCCATTTTAAGTTAAAATCGAGCGAACTCCAGAAGAGGGGAAAACCTGTAGAAACCGCAAAAACCTACCAGAAGCATGTAAGCAAATCAAAATCCCACCGTCAATTGCTTCCTACGCTACTTACTTCATTTGGCAACGCTCCAATCACGAGCCAGCTGCCAGTGCCCCGTCCGCTGCTCATCATCAGAGCGTCTAAAAATCCACTCTAAGAAATTGGCACTTTTGAAGCTCTTTTTAGCGCCACGCAGCTCCCCCTGCCAGCTCCCTGCATGAGTACCAAACAGGATCCAGGCTGCTCCTGTGATTGAGACCGGCCGGGAGAGGGGCTAGAAGCGTTTCCAAATGCAGCTTATATTTCTGCAAATTTGCATGTTCACCATAGGGCAATGGTCAGATCCAACTGGTTGAACTGAACTTCCTGTTCCACCAGAGTTGCAGCCATTGGGCGGAGAAGAAACTCCGTTTACAACTTTCCTTTTTTTAAGGATGACATACTTTCCTTTTTTTTAGGATGACATGTGGTTAAGATTCTTCTGCATCCATTGGCTGTAAAACTAGATGAACACGATATCCGGTTCAACCAGTTTGGCCTGATCATTGCCTCCGTAGAATGAGGATAAAGTGTGACTCCACTTTAAACAAGAGCTTCTCAAAATATATTCCACACCATTTTTAACAGAAAAATTAAAGAATCTAATATCATTTAATTGAATCCAATAAACTACCTCTCTTCTTACATCCTATTTGCATGTATATTTTCTCTTTATATGATGTACTTACAAAGCCCGACCAAAAGAATTAACACTGCCAAAAACTAAATCATGAAACCCCCCCCCGCGCAAAAAAAAAAAAAAAAACAAACGGAGAAAAGAAGGTGAAAGAAAAGAAATAAAATTAGAGGTATCAATGGTCATTAGACCACATTGTGTCACCTACTGCAGCAGCGACAGCAACAGGAAGCGTCTCCTTCATCCAGGCCGTGGAAGAAGGGGTCCTTTAGGAGCTCTTTCGCGGACGGCCGATCCCTGGGCTTTGCCAGACACTTCTCAATGAAGGCCTTCGTTTCCATATCCTCCACTTTTTCCAACGCCCTGGGTCTCACTCCAGCCATCACCTTCCTGTAGATCTTCGCCACAGAGTCGCATTCGCTGTATGGTATATCCCGGGTCACCATTTCAAGCACACACATCCCGAACGAGTATATGTCCACCAATTCCGTGTAGTCCTCTTCGTAGAGTTCTGGCGCCATGTACTCTGGCGTGCCCAAGATAGAGTGTGCTGCATGGCTTTCTCCTACTATTGCCGCAAGACCAAGATCCCCAATTTTCACCTGAGCGAAAAACAGAACAACTACATCAGCACCTTTAAAAATGATAAAAGTGGTAAAAAAGAAAAGTAAAAACAATCAGATCCAACAGGGATATTTCAGTAAATTGACTTTCTCACGATGAACCTAGAAGTTTCTCAGGGCAGCTCCCTTTCCTATCTCCTTCCTAATTAATTGAATTTTTATAGTCTATTATCAAAATTTACTTTTCTCTCTAACAAATTATTACAGAAACAAGAGAATGAAGAAAGGGCAATGGCAACTGGTTTGAGTATGATTTCGTGTTGAACCAGTTTTATAGACACCGTATAGAAGAGAATTTTGACTAAATTTCATCCTATAAAATGGAAACTGTGGAAGTCGTGATTCTTCTCAATCCAATGACCGCAAAACTAGTCGAACCTGACCATTCCCCATGTAAAATTCGTGATGTTCGTCAAATACAAAATACACTCAAACTTTAGTCTCACATGTTTTTTTTTCAATCTCACATGTTAGATTAATGAAGAGAGGGCCAAATTATTGAAACAACCACAACACTATGTGCAGGAACAGAATTCTGACCCAAGCCCGGGGAAACATGCATCTTAAATTTTCCTTTTCCTGATTTTATAGTTTAAAATTTTATCCGATAATTTTGTCATCTGCTGCACCATGGTTCAACTACTCGTGTAATCGATTTAAAGTTTAGACTTGAGATTCATGTAAATTTCTTTTCCAAATTGCCAATATATATATATACTTTTATCCTAATTAAGTACAAAAAGTGAATATATATACAAAATTTGGGTCAATATAACTCGCCCAAATCACAATTAGTGGTGGGCTCAAGACACCTCTACATAAGTTTGCAAAAAATTAATCAATAAATAAAAAAGACACAAAACAATTTCCATTTATATGGTATATAACTAATACGCTAATTCACAATCACATAAAAGAGGATACATGTATAACTCAAAATTTAAATATATCGATCCATAAAAAAGCATATATGTATCAATAAAAATTAAAAGCAATGGATCAGTAAAAAAGCCTGAAATGAAAAGGTATTGATGGGTTACCTTCCCGAGATGGCCATTGATGAAGATGTTACTGCAATTCAAATCTCTGTGTATAATACAAGGCTCGTGGGTGTGAAGATACTGCAACCCCTTCAATATCTGCCTCGACCACTTCTTCACGGCCTTCACCGATACGTGTCGGTGCTTGTTCCGGTACTCCCGAAGACTCCCCGAAGTACAAAGCTCTGTTATAAAATTCAGAGTGATCTTCTTCTCATCCCACCACACATTATACAAAACAATGATTTTCTTGTTGTTCAGAGTCTGCAGAAGGTTGATCTCAGATTTAAGCCGATCGAGAACCGTTTGATCGTCTGAGAAACTTCCTAAAATGACCTGATTCCACGCCACTTCTATAGCTTCCTCTTGATCAAACGCTCTATAAACCTTCTTTACGGCGCCGATACCCAAAAGATCTTTGTAACGACCGTACCGTCCAGTGGGATCGGTTTCCACAAACGGCTCCGCATCAAATGAATCAGGTTTCACAGAGGGCACAGAGGGCATCTTCAAATAGGAGAAACGAAAACTAAAGATTTAAAAAAAAAAATCTAGAAAATACGAAATACGAACTTCTATAAGATATGAAAGAAGAGCAAATACAAAAATATAAAAAGAAAGTCGTTTTAGCTCTCTTTTTATAGGCTAATGCAATGAAAACAGCAATTAACTCTAATATTAAGTTAACTAGTATTAGTTAGTTGTATGCTAGTTTTACTCGACCGTGTGTTTCTTAGATAACGCGTGATAATTACGTCACCATTATATAACGTGGCATTACACCATTGAAGTGTCATATTTCACACGTTCATTTTATAAATCTAAATTTTCTAAATCACAATCCGTCGTTGGAACAAATTCCAACTGAAGGATCATACTTATAAGTGAATACAAATTATCTAATGATCAGTCAACTTTAATATCTGCCATTAAAATTAAAAATAATCGTTAATATTAGAAGGTACAAATAGAGTGTGATTTGTTTACTCACAGTCCTTCAATTGATGATATATCACTTTGACTATATGAATTTTCAAAATCACAAACCAATAAGTGATGGTGATCGCTTAAGCATCATTTAGTGCTTAAGTGATAAAGAGAGTCCGTACCTTTGTATTTATATATAAAAACATTTGCCTTTTTTGGTACACCAAAGTAATTCATATTTCTTGCTTGGATACGGCTATTCTCAGCACTTTAATAAGAGTATTATCACTTTTTTCATGGACGAGAGATACATTTGACCGTGGCAGGCATGATCTTAAGATCTATTATGAGAAAGATTAGTACAAAAATAATCTCTATCACCTTAATTATATCAGTCAATGATTTTGGGCCATGAAAAAAATGTCCGGTACTTACTATTAAAGGGGTGATAATAGCCGTACCTTCACGCACATTTGAAAATTCAAATATTATTTAAATTTTGGGATTAATTTGTAAATAATGCATAATTCTTTTAATCTTATATTTTTATTTTATTTTTAAAATTTTTCCTCCAAATTTGTACTTATTTTTTTCCTAACTTCCAAATTTTGTTTTATTATTCTAGATTTTAACATCGACTGTGAGCATGGAGTATAAGGTGCTTCAATAGAATGAGTGGATGACAAAATATGAAGGCAGTTAGGCCTCACTAACATATTAACAAATGTTGTTTTCGATGAATCGTTTAGAAATTTTGGAAAAAATTGGCGGGTAAAAATATTATAGGAGCTAATATTCGCACACGAGATTTATCTGCTACCGAGGCACATGGTTAAAATTAAAGACTTTCTTATGTTTTATATTTATGTCACATCCAATCTCTTTTTAAATCATGTGCTACCGTATAAATCTCGTGCGCATATAATATAAATATTATTATATTATATTTATAATATAAATATAATATAAATATAATATAATATAATACTTTTATTATATTATATTTATAATATAATATAAATATTCGCACACGAGATTTATCTGCTACCGAGGCACATGGTTAAAATTAAAGACTTTCTTATGTTTTATATTTATGTCACATCCAGTCTTTTTTTAAATCATGTGCTACCGTATAAATCTCGTGCGCATATAATATAAATATTATTTACTACTTTAAAATTAGCTTAAGCTAAAAATGAAAATAGTTAATTTCAACAAAGTTAACGAAATTTGGTCAAAACTAACAAATTTTCAGACGTGTTGAAATTTGGTGAATTTTGCCGTCATGTATCACTATTGATAACCCACTCGTTCCCAATCTAGTTATTAAGTGGTCACTGATTGAAGACGTGTGGCACTATTTTTTTGCGTTAAAAGGTTGCATGGAATATATTCATCATGCAATTTTTAGATCTCAACACCTTTAATGTCAATATTGGAAACAGGTTCTAGATATTTAGTTCGAAAAAGCATTTGACTAGATCTTTTCTTTATGAAATCTTGGACCCACCAAATCTTTATATTGGCCCAGGGCATAGATTTGAACCAAAAATCGAAAAATTGATTGGAAACTGTTGGACCAAATCAGTCCAAAACCTATTGAAAACTGAAACCGAATCAAACCAATTCCGCCAGGATTGGTTTCAATTTTGGTACCTGAAAACTGAAAATTGGCTAGATAGGGTGAAAAAACTAAAAAATAACAAAATATACAAAAAAATATGAAGGAACATTGAACCAACAAAAACTAAAATCGAATCGGTTCGGATTTTGTTTGAGGCTTGAAAATATTGGTTAACCCAAACAGTAAAAGATTTGGTCGGGCTCAATTTTGGCAAACCCAAACTGAAAACCAATTTTTCGGTTTTGATTGGGTTAACTTGAAGTTGCACTCCTTTATAAGTCTTTCATATCAAGTAGTACACTATTCTTGAAATTAATACATGTATGGAATGAGATATTTTCCTCGGATAAAAAAGAAAAAAGGGGATTTTTTTGGATATTTTTGTAGATATCGGTTAGATAAAATTAATAATGTGGAGCATGTGAGAGGTCATAAATCTTGATAACAATAATGCGGAGCATGTGAGAGGCAGAAAGCAGTAGC
Organism: Chloranthus sessilifolius; assembly: GCA_021018995.1. Lineage (NCBI taxonomy): Eukaryota > Viridiplantae > Streptophyta > Magnoliopsida > Chloranthales > Chloranthaceae > Chloranthus > Chloranthus sessilifolius. The sequence continues at coordinate 10,836,139 of CM037585.1, forward strand.
CGAGACCACACATTGATGTTGACCAATTGACCAAAGCAGCTTGGAGTTTTTCATTTGTCAGGCAGAAGAGGAAAAGTTGCCACGAATCTGTGTGTCAAAGTAGTGCAAATTTGAAATTGGCGTCGCTCCACCTTTTTTAATCATCAACGAGCACATTGGGCATTGACCATAAATGAATGGCCATTGATCATAGACTAGGGCAATGGTAAGGTCCTACTAGGTAGAACGGGATTTTCTATCCTAGCTCATCTGCTGCCTTTGAAAATAGGAAAATTTTGACTACACATTATGCTATAAAAAGTAAAAACTAAGAAAGTCAAGATTCTCTAATTTCCAAGCACAGCATATGAAGTAGGACTGAAAATCTAGTTCTACTGGGAAGGACCTAACCATTCCCCAACTAGAAAGATATTTTTCCATAAACTAAATATGATTAATGAGATAGGTGCAGCATGGTTGCTACCACCACTGCTGACCCAACCACCATCGATTTTGTAGCATTTAGTATTTATAATATGACTCGGTACAAGGGTTTGATGAAATTTTTATAGCCAATGATTAATTTGAAAAGTACTTTTATTTTTTGAGAATGATAGATAACCACGATAATTAATAGGATAAAGATATGGCGATCGAGTCTAATGAGACCAAATCGGGTTTCTAAATCGATTTGGAAAAAATTCAACAAAATTCATCAAATTTGAGAAATACAGTCAAAATTCGGAAAAATAGGAAAAAAAATTTCAACAATATATTGATTAAAAGCTAAAAATATTAAAAAAAATAAATATAAAAATTCTTGAAAAATCTCGAGGAATTCGTAAAACTCGAGAATAGTTCTCGAAATTCACGATTTTTGAAAATGTAACAAATAATAATAATTTTATTCATTTTTTCCTAAAAAAATAACAAATTATTCACAACTTTTTCAAAATGTCGGAGGATTTTCAAAAAAACAAAAACAAATTCGTGAATAGTTCTTGAAATTCACCAATTTTTGAAAAAGTAACAAATAATTATAATTTTATTCAATTTTTCCTAAGAAATAACAAATTATTCACAACTTCAAATGTCAGAGAATTTGGTCCCTATGATACCAACTGCCATATATAATGCAGTGTACTTAGAAGTCCATCATTAGCTCATGTCTTAGATCCATTAGATAATCAAAGTTTTATATTGCGCAATCTTTCTTATGTTTCCCTACCCAAATGTCTCCTAGATTTCAAGAAATCAAGGGTGAAGCTTTCTTGACTCTGTGAGGGGGCGGCGGGGGTTGCTCGGCAATAAAGCTTGAAACTTGTGAAACATATGAACATGATTTTTTTACTTCATTTGAACACATGAAGGAACATACGGGAGAGCCATAAATGTGAAACATGTGAACTTGATGTCTTCTATGGGTGATGAATTTTCGACGCAGACAGGTCATCTACGGCAGCGGCTCGTGGAGGGTGGATATAGAGACCGAGACCCAAAGCTGAGGTCACGGATTCGAGCCAAGCTTAGTCAACGAAAATAAAACAAGCACCAAAAATATGGTAATACAAAATTCTTAATTATTCTTTTAGGGTGCACTCATTTTCCCCAAATCTTGGGTGGGTCAAATTCCTGCGTTCTAAGTATACTTCATAAGCGAAATGTCATAGAAGAGAGAAATTTTTTATTAGTCTCATTTATATAAGTTAAAAACGCCCCCTGGTGGGAACTGAAGAGTTTTTCAAGTATAATTTAAAGTTTACACAAACAAAAAAAAATTTCGGTCTTAGGGATATGAGTTGAAAATTCCCTGTGGTAGGAATTAGAATAGAGATTTTATAGTATAATTTAAAGATGGAGAAACCCTTTTGAGTTTTTGAACCTCAAAGGTTATCTCAATAAGCCATCAACAAGAGCCAAACTACTACTTTATTGCTGTTTGACCCTAACTTTTGACTATGCTAATGGCATGGTGATATCCCCAATCGCAATGTAAGTGAGGACGTGTAGGGATACTGATATATGGCGGACGCGATTTCATCGGATCGCTTATGTGGTGTGATGCCAGCACAGTGGGGCTCCAACAATGCATTGCATTGCACCACATAAGTTGTCTGATGTTTACTGTCTGCTCATTATAGTTTTCCCAACATGTAGTGCAGAGAGGGGTGGGCCAGATGGATTGGGTCGGGTTGGATAAAAATATTGGCTATCAAAATCACATATGCCTGACTAGATGGGACACTCTGACCGGACCTGGCAAGAAAATTCAAGCTGATGTAATGTGCAACTCAAAAACCCGACCCAACCCAGTATAAACCCCTATAGTCGTTAAGCTGATAAAACCATAAACGGCTTTGTTTGGGTAAATAAATGGAGCACAAGATTTGTGCTGCCGTACATAGTTTATTCATGTAGTTTATTAATGTTAAGAGGACACCCGAACTGAGAGCCAATGGCAGCGCTGGGGTCAATCTTCCAACACCAACATAATGGCGGAGCCACGTTATGATTTGGGTGATCAATTGATCACTCAAATTTTCTAAAAATTTGTTACTAAGCTTTAAGTGCCATAATTTATTTCACTATATGAAAATCGGCAAAAAACAACGGCTCAAAACTGTTGTAAATGTCATAACCAACGATTTTGAGCCATTGTTTATAGAGCGATGGTTTTCATAAACAACGACAAAAAATCATTGTTTATTTATCAGATAAACCACGGTCCATGCCGTTATAAAATAACAGAGTTTTTAAGCCGTTGTTTTAACGAAAAAAAAGGTTGTTATTTTTTTTTCCGAAACTACGATCTAATTCAGTGGTATATGTAAACAACGCTGACAAGCTATTATTAATTTCCTCCATGCAACAACGGTTATGGACCGTTGTTTGTGGCTGTTGCAAAATAACAACAATATTGAGCCGTTGTCCCTAATGGGAAAATGGTTGTTATATTTATTCCGAAACCACGACCTAAATCAGTGGTTTATGAAAACAAATGTTATGGACCGTTATTTTTTTAAATGTACAACTTTTTTTTTTTACTGTAATTAAAGTCATTTTACCTGTTACAAATATTATATCAACCATATATCACTCTACGAGGGAAAAAATTCATAATTCATTCACCTAAATGAAAAAATAATAAGTTAAAAATAAAATTATTCTACAACATCGTATTAATACATTCAACATCATCTCATTAAAATATTCAAAGATATTATATTAATATATTCAACTTCCTTTAAACACATTCAATAGCGCCCTATTCGAGCATGACTCGGGTTGCCAATAAACCCAATGACATAAAATTTTAATGTCTCATTGCTTGACACCTTTGATTGAGCACATTTCAACTCGTTGTCGAGATGACATTTCTTTTATGATTTGTCCGCCCACTTTTAACATGGGTCTTGTGTGTTTTCAGCTTGCACTCAGCTTCCATACCATAAGTTTTCCTGCTATAAAAATAAACTCAGTGATATCAACAAATTTCATAATAAAATGATACTCAAAGTTTGTATGTGTTCAAGAAAAAAAAAAGTGTGCATAAGAGCAACTTGCATAAGAATTTTTATATAATTACATTAGGAGTTTAAAATTAGAAAAGGAATATGTAAAAAATGATCTACAAAGCTCCGGAGCCTTATACCATCTTATAGCAACATAGTCCTACAAAAAAAATTATACTTCATGAGACCTACAAAAAGAGTACAATTTTTATATTAATTGCAGCAAAACTATAAACTGCTATATTCTTATTATCACATTTCATATAGTACAATTCTTTTTGGTCACTGAGAAAAATAAGAAAACAAAAAAAATTAAAAATAAAGAATACTGCTTGAGTTAGGATAGCGGTTTCTTTAAAGCTCATATGCTGATGTACAGTGGCAAAAGAGAAAGATTAGCAATATATATATAAACACACATGTTGTGAAAATTAAGTTATACTCGCAAGTGCACGAATCGCGATGTAGTCAATGGGTGCAGAGTACGAGATCATTCCTACGAGGATTGGTTAGAAAATTTAAAATAAAAAATAACAATTAACCAAAAGAATTTCCACAGATCTATCACAGTATTTTCTAAATTAAAAACTTAAGAACTTGGAAAATGAGATGAACACTAACCACTAATTGAAATTTAAACAGATTATGAAAGGTAAGGATTGGGATACTAAATCCTCCCATCATAGATTTATCATTTGTGTAATACAAATCTGTAGATTGAGATGTGAGATCTTTAGCAGATATCTAAAAAGAAACACCTCCCCAAACACACGTGAGTTCTAAAGTATAGATATGAGATCATAGAGATGTATGATTAACATCTCATGAGTGTATGATTAACAGTCACACCTCGGAAAATACCCAGAACTCAATCTCTAGTTAATTTCTAAAGTACGATCTAAGATCAAGGAGATGTATTATTAACACCCTATGAGTGTGTGATTAACACCCACACCTCAGATAGTGATTAGAACTCACCACTGGGATAAAGTCATATTATCAATCCGAGATCAAGGAGATGTATGATTAACACCCCATGAGTGTGTGATTAACACTCACACCTCAGATTGCAGTAAAACTTTACCCCGAGAAGGGTAATAATTAGGATAAAATCATTATTACAGATCTGAAATCATAGGGCATGATTAGCTCCTAGATCTCAGATTGAAATCAGATTTTACTATTTTCAATAACAACATTAGGGTCTTAAAAAGTATCTGACATTTCAATCATAGATTTGTATTAATATAAATGACTCCCTCGGATGGGGTTCATTAGATCCCCATCCCTAATAAAACTAGCCACACATAATTGAAATGAGTAACTCAATAAATGCAGAAATTGAAAACGACATTAAAATATCGTAAGGAATGATCCACAAAAATCCACGAAAGCTTTAATCCAATGCGTACAATCCTTTCTTGAATGCAGAAATTAAAGTAATCTAGGACCTAAAACTAGGAAAAGAAAAGAAAAATGCTAAGAAAAATAAAAGGCTCCCCAAAGGGAGATATCTCCTAACCCTAATTCTAATTCTCCCTTATATAGGGTATAATTTCGAAACCCTACTTTTTCCCCCAATTTTGAGCTTTAAAAACATAAAGATTTGGTCCAAAGTCGATTGATCGAAGGTTTAGGTCGATCGATCGACCTTCCCAAATTTTCATGAAACTCGGCCGAACTCTTCAACAGATACAACCTCAGTATTTTAGTTATAACGTTTTATTTCGAAGTCGGATTGAGGCGATTCTTGCAGTGCGGAAAAGAAGACGACGAGCTCTACAACTTTGGTGTTTTAACTATTTCGTGAATCCGATGTTTTAAAGGTCAAAATTAAGCTCCAAGTCAGGATAAGTTCTGGATGATCCAAGGTAGCACGAATTTGACGTTATATTATGAACTTTTGAGTTATTTTATGCTCAACACATCTCCAGACCAGTAAATCACTAAAATTATATAAAACATATTAAATAGCTTTCATCGAGTAGCTAAATTTAGGTCTTTAAGGGTGAAATATCATCATATTTCACTGCACATCATACCCCCAAACCTACACTTTGCTAGTCCTCGAGCAAAGAAGAAGATAAACAAAACTGAAAAATAAACTAACAACCTAAGAAAGTAAAGAATGCCACTTTCGTAGGGAACACGATTGCATTTAGCGTATGCAATAATCCTTTAAACCTCTAGGTGATCCCTAGTGGAGGAGTTTTGTCTCCTGAGGGTTTTCAGGAAGTTACCCACAAACTTCAACACATTTTTGAAACCATCGATACAGTTAAATTTTCAAAACATGATTTTCATATATGTTTAACTTCAAAACTCAAAATTATTAATCAATTCAACATGCAAATTCTCAATTTCAAATAACAATATTATACTAATCATACTAATATCCATTCAAATCACTCTAATGCTCAAATCGTTAGATAACTCATCCATTCATGCCTAAACGTAAAGTGTGTGCATACTAAAATCAAGATTCATCCATCTCGGAACCAATTTAAACAGTAAATCATTAGATCTCATGTCTCGACTCAATTCTCACTTTAAGTATACTCTCAAAATAGGATTGCTCCGATGATGGGTTTATTTTCGCTCACATGTGAGAGATCAATACAAAGCAAAATAAAAAGGTCTCACATAATAGAAGAAATACGACATAATCAATGAATAAAAATAAATCTCATAAGAACAGATACTTGTATATCCTAAGCATGTCATATCAAGTGTCATAGGTATCACATATTCACTCTCCACAAGACAGTTACCAATTCAAGATCGGATCATGAAGGTCTTTTATAGGGTTATAATGGGGCTCAGGTAAGGGTAAGAAAGAAATGAAAGTTGGGATTCAAAATTTCTGAGATATTGGAAAAGAAACTGACTTTTGATTTTTCTATTTCTCTTCTTTTTCTTTTCTAATCTCTCGCTATCTTTCTCAATATTTTTCAATTTTTCTCAACTTTCTTTTCCTTTTTCACTCATTTTTCTTCTTTTAAATTTAATTTTCTTAAAGCACTTCATATTTTTCATTTTTTTTAAAAATTTTTCTTTTTCTTTTTCTCTTTTTTTTTTTTTTTTCTTTTTTTTTTTTAATTAATTTATTTATTATTATTATTTTTTACCATACACTCTCAGTAAACACCACAACTCGGTATCTCTCCACTTACTCTCTTTTCGCTCACTCTCATCCCTCGTTCCTAATTTCTCATAAATAAGAAGGGTAAGGCCGAGTTTTCAGAAATGGTGAAGGGGTAAAGGTTAACGTGGCTTATCAAAGAATGTATAAAGGCAAAAAAATTTTAATAAGCTCAAAGGGGTACTAGAAGGATAAATTTACATAAGGTGAAGTATTTTAAGCACAAACGAGCCAAAGATAGCCTTCAATCATGTCCTCAAAAGATGGTAACTTTGCCTATTTGTCTTGAGCAAACATACGATACGTTCTAACACAATAATATGAATTTAATGTCATGCAAAGTCACAAGTCAAAATAAAATATATGAGATTATGCAAGAATAATTCGTATTCAAAGACACTCCGAGTTTATGTAAGCACTCACCAAGGACGGGAAATTGGTTCTAAAGCTCACCGGGTTTAGTCTCCACTAAGAACCTAGGATTCAAAGTTTAAAATAGTTCCTCAATTTCTAGATCTTAAGCATGGTATACGTGCACAAAATGTCTAGACATGAATTTCAGGACTATCCTCAAATTATCACATTAAATTTCATTATCCTAGATAGAAGCAATCAAAATATGACATCGCTATTTTCAAAATTAAATTCACATGCATCATCAACTAAAGTTTGAAAACAATCGAAAAATAACATGTATGATGGCTTCTTTTTTTTTTTTGTAGTTTTAGGGGTATCAAAATAATAGAATCACACAAACTACACCCCCAAACTTGAATAAAATAATGTCCTCATTGTTGACAATAAATAAAATATTTGATTAAAGTGAGGAAACATACCTAGAGTAATGATTTGAGGCTTTTGATAACATATGAAAAGGGGAGAGATAGAAAATATTTCCCCCAAACCTGCATGAAAATATACTAGTATATCCAAGTATCCTCACCACACAAAAGAAAAAAAATGTCAACAATAGTGAAGATATTTTCAAACTAACAAAATGCTTACTCGAATAACACTATCAAAATCATAAAAACGAGTGTATCTAAGCAAAAAAAAAATTTTAAATTTTTTTTTTTTTTTTCGAAAACTCTTTAGTTGATTGATCGACTTAAGTGGTCAATCAATCAACCCGTCCAAGTCAAAATGTGTTGACTTTATAGTGCCTCGATTAACCGGCAATGTGGGTCGATTAATCGTGTGTCCATCCAAACAGAGACACCATTTTTTTCTTCATTCCTTTATTTATTTATTTATTTTTTTTTTTATTATTTTTGAAAAGAAAATTGTGAAATTAATCTATAAGATGTAAATTCATTTCGAATCCACTAGGATCCCAAATCTTCATGAAAAATTTTCTAAGCCAGATCAGTGATTTATTTAATCGTTCCGACATTTCTCTTATCAAGGACTTAGTTACACTCTCATGATGTGCCCAAGTGCCACCATTATGATTCATCTCTACCCTGTACTTGACATTCTCAAAATCGCACTCTAGATTCAAATTCATTAATCTTTTTCGGCATTCTGTTGATTATCTATGTATTCAATGAATGGACAACAGATTTGAAATTCTTCTTTCTCCCCCAAATCGAATTTACACTCATCAAAAAGGGTTTTGTCTCCCTTATCAGGTGTTGTAAGGGTGTCAATTTTTACCTCTTCCAACTCAATTTCATTCTCAATTTTCTCCATGACATTAGAATCGCTCCATTCCATTTCCTCGTCTCCTTGCACTCGCACTACCTCAATGCTCGTTGTGCTACTCTCAAGAGTAGTGACCAATTAGTCTTCCTCATATTTTTGAATGAAATCAGAGGGGTCCTCTTGAAGATGTTCTTCATTCCGATCGGTATCAATAAGAGACTCTTCTATTTCATCTTTAATTTGTAAGAACTTGGTCATCCGACTAACTTGAGATTCTATCCTAGAAAGTAATTGATTCATAGTATGCAACAAACTTTTTAAATCTTTATTGGAGTAAGAAGAAATTTGGACTGATTCAAATGGTTCTGTGTCTTGAAAGTATTGAGTTTGTTATGAAAACTCATACGAGAAGTTTTTGGGGTAAAACCTTTGATCATCATTAGGTATCATATCACACATTAGAGGTTGATTAAACTCACACATGTCATTTGGTTGACTTTGCCAGTAACTTTGATCAGAGTAAGACATCATATCACACATTCGAGGTTGATTAAACTCCCACATGTCATTGGATTGATTCTGCCAGTCATGAGTGTTCCAAACAGGATTGGGTTTGACTTGTTCAGAGTAGTAATTTGAGTTGTTCAAAAGACACATAGGTGTAATGCGCATCGAATTTCCACAAATAGCACATGATTCAAGATTGAATCCATGCATTGACATGACTTTACCAATAACACAAAATTTTTTATTTTATTTTATTTATTTTAAATCGATTGATCAACAACACACGTCGATTGATTGAATTTTTTTTTTTTTGAATTTTTTTTTTTTTTTTTTTTTGAAATTTTATATATTAAAATTTTATTTTATTATTATTTTTTTTGAATTTCAGATTTTAAAATTTAAAATTTTCAATTTTCAATTTTTTTTAAAAATTTATTATTATTATTATTTTATTTTTTCAAATTTTGAAATTTATAATTAAATTTTTTTTTTTCAAATTTTGATTTTTTTTTTTTTTTTTTTAATATTTTTTTTTTTCAAATTTGAAATTGAAATTTCCAATTTTGAATTTTAAGTTTTGAGTTTTCAAATTTTAAATTTCAAATTTCGAATTTTGAATTTCAAATTTTCAAACTTGAGTTTTTAAAATTTCAACTTTCAATTTTCAATTTTCAACTTTTCAAATTTCAATTTTCAACTTTTCAAATTTCAAATTTTGACACCCTTTTTTTTTTTTTCAAAATTTAAATTAAAAAAAAAAAATCAAATTTGAAATATATTTTTTTTCGAAATTCGAATTCAAAATTCAAAATTTAAATTCAAATTCAAATTTAAAATTTAAAATTTAAATTCAAATCTAAAAAAAGGCAATAAACTAAAAAAGGACCTTACTAATCTTACAAATCCATAAAATCCTACAAATAAACTAAAAGATAATAACTTAAAAGGAACCTACAAATCCTGACAGTCCTAAAAATTATCCAAATCCTAAAAGGCAATAAACTAAAGATTCAAAAAAAATATTTAAAATCTTAAAAAATCTTGAAGATCCTAAACTAGAAATCCTAAAAAAATCCTACGAATCCTAAAAAAAAATAAATCCTCCAAATCCAAAATTATAAACAATTCAAATTTCAAAAATTCAAATTTCGAATTAAAAAATTCAAATTTCAAAATGTTAAATTTCAAAATTTTAATTTTTTTAATTTTTTATATATTTTTTTAATTTCGAATTTTGAAATTCTAAAAATTCGGATTACACAAAAGAGAGAAAGAGTGCAAATTTTTGGGAGTCGATTGATCGAGTGGTTGGCTCGATCGATCGATCTCAATATTTTTTCAATTATTTATTTATTATTTATATTTTTTTTAAACTTTGAAATTCCAAAAATCAAAAGATTGAAATTTGTGAATTTTTTTTTTTTTCGGAGTCGATTGATCGAAGGTTTGGCTCGATTGATCGACCTCAAAATTTTTTAATTTTTTATTTTTTTCGAAACTAATAAAATTGCTGATTTAAACCTACAGAAATTCCTAAAATTAATTTTCTATTTCCTAAAAATTTTAAATTTTCGATGCTTAATCCCCGGCAACGGCGTCAAAAACTTGTTATGAAAATTAAGTTGTACTCGCAAGTGCACGAATCGTGATGTAGTCAGTGGGTGCAGAGTATGAGATCATTCCCACGAGGATTGGTTAGAAAATTTAAAATCTAAAATAACAATTAACCAAAAGAATTTCCACAGATCTATCACAGTATTTTCTAAATTAAAAACTTAAGAACTTGGAAAATGAGATAAACACTAATCACTAATTGAAATTTAAACATATTATGAAAGGTAAGGATTGAGATACTAAATCCTCCCATCGTAGGTTTATCATTTGTGTAATACAGATCTGTAGATTGAGATGTGAGATCTTTAGCAGATATCTAAAAAGAAACACCGCCCCAAACACACGTGAGTTCTAAGGTATAGATCTGAGATCATGGAGATGTATGATTAAAATCTCATGAGTGTATGATTAACACTCACACCTCGGATAATACCCAAAACTCAATCTCTAGGTAATTTCTAAAGTACGATCTAAGATCAAGGAGATGTATGATTAACACCCCATTAGTGTGTGATTAACACCCACACCTCAGATAGTGATTAGAACTCACCACTGGGATAAAGTCATATTATCAATCCGAGTGTGACAGCCCGGATTTCGGCACCCCGAAACCCGTGCCATCAGCACGATCATCTTGACCGTGCCCTTTAGCTAAGCACAGAACACTGGTATATCAAGCATAGAAAAGTATAATATACGAGTTTGCAGAATTTAAATCTATATTAATTAACTCCCCAAAAGACAGTTCTACCCTCATGCCTCTGCATAAATGGAGAACCGATCCGAACCATCGATAATAGAGATCATCACGGATGGTTCGTCCCAAAAGAATAATCCCAACTCCTTATGTACATGGTTTTAACCAACAATCAAGGCTTGACATACCAAGCCGTACAAAACCTCTCCAAAAATCCCTCAAAGTGGCACAACGGAGTCCTCTAGAAGAAGTCCTCTGGAGGTGGCTCCAACTCGTCACCACCAAGGTCGACTCATGGGATCGATCGTCTCAAGCCGCATGGCGATTGCTAGTAGTGGACCTGCGACGTATAGTCTATGGGGTGAGCTACATCCTAGCTCAATAGGGAACAAACACGGTTGAACATATAAATTATAACTCACATATATTCCATGATATGCCATGCATGATGTATCTATGCAGTTGTTAATGAAACAGATTAAAAGCATTTCGTTTTACTGTTGATTACTTATATTTTCATTTACTCATGAATGATGCTGAGAAGGCCTAAAGCAAAACTTAAACTTTCAACTTAAGTAATCCCCGAGCAATATAGCATCGAGCCCCGATGAGATACCCATCATCGTCATCTATATAGACAGTTTTAACCGTATTCCCTGGGAATACAAATAGTACCCAAGCCCCTTTCCCCTGGGGATTGGTGGCGGGGTTTCACTTGTCTCAATCAATACCCCTGGGGTGTGCTTACTATGTACGGATAAGCCTCCGCACTGGCCTACGGTTTCACGCCAGTATCGGGCTACGGATATTACGTGTCGAGTGGATATCCCGCCACGCTTGGGGTACCCTATCAAACCTCAAATAACAAAAATATCGGTGCCTTACATATAGTTATTCACCGTGTAAATGTGCTATCTTATATCAGTTAGGCCCTATCAAACATGATTCAATCCTTGGATACATCCCTGGGATGTATCCATTTACTTGCATCACACCTGATGCTCTCATCTCTTTACTTCTTCATCCCCTGGGGATGGCTTATTAGAATTTCTCTTATGGATGTCATACGCACACACACTTTTCACAATTCTTAAGCAATTAAACATTTGAATGGAAATCTATATCACTACATACATGCTCTTGTAAAATAAAGTACATGTTCAAGGTGTTCCCTACCTCAAGTCTTCATTTGATCAATGCATCAAGGTCCCACGTGGCTCCTTGTGCACTAGTCCACGTACCACCTATGGTACCACATAAGTGAAACACATCACAAAGGATGCAATAAAGAAGGTATAAGACCCTCCAAGAATCTTAAAGTCCTAAAAAGTCAACATAAATTATCTCACGATTAATCATGCGATTCGATTAATCGATTTCCAAAATCGATTAATCGAATGTCAATATCGATTAATGAAGCAATTTGATTAATCGAAATTCTCCTTTTAGCAAAGTCAATTCTCGATTCGAGCGATTGAGCTTTCATTCGATTAATCGAATCCAATTTCGATTAATCGAAATTCTTCTTTTCGCAAAGTCTACCCATAGTTCGAACAGTCGAGTTTTCATTCGATTAATCGAATCCAATTTCGATTAATCGAAATCTTTCTTCATAAAGTGACTCTCGGTTCGAGGTTGATTAATCGATCCCAAATCGATTAATCGAAAAACTAAATCGATTAATCGAAATCCCATTTCGATTAGTCGATTTTTTCTGAAGTCATTTTCTCCAACCCCTGGGGTCCACTGGAGGTTCCCAGTCGATTAATCGATTCCCAAATCAATTAATCGAAATCCAAAGTCGATTAATCGAAATCAAATTCGATTAATCGAAATCGGGGTCCTTTGACCTTTCAACTTCCTGGCCAATTTCGATTAGTCGAAACCCAATTTCGATTAATCGAAATTGTCAGATTCAGCCCCTTTCGAGCTGTTCTTCCCAATCTTTTTCCATACTTTTTCCCTCTATTTTTCTAAGCCATTTTCCTATGATTTAACCCACATTTAACCACAACTTAACCCCTATGATCTATACATTTATTTACAAAAACTTTTTACCTTGGATAGATCTCAAGTTGATTTCTATCAAATAGTTGGAAGGCTAGGGTTTCCAGCTTTTAGCTTTTCAGCGGATCCCTCGTGTCGAATCCGGCGTTTATTGCTTGATCTCCCTTCCTCAACTAGCCTTTACTCCTTGCATTAATCACTCTTTTTACTCTCTCTCCCTTCTTTACTCTCCTTCAACAACCAAACTCTTGATTTTAGGGCTATTAAACCCTTTTATCCTCTTTCTCACTTGTGTGTTGAGCACATACACCGCGGTAGGTGTATGCGACTACACCTTCACAACACACACCACATAGGCATTCTATTTATCATATCTCGTCCGTTCATTACACCACATACTAACTGTTGGACTTCCATTTGGTCAAACCTATGACCGATCGGGCACGAATCCCGAGGTTATAGTTTAGCGTGATTTTTCGGGCTATTACACCGAGATCAAGGAGATGTATGATTAACACCCCATGAGTGTGTAATTAACACTCACACCTCAGATTGCAGTAAAACTTCACCCCGAGAAGGGTAATAATTAGAATAAAATCATTATTACAGATCTGAAATCATAGGGCATGATTAGCTCCTAGATCTCAGATTGAAATCAGATTTTACTATTTTCAATAACAACATTAGGGTCTTAAAAAGTATCTGACATTTCAATCATAGATTTGTATTAATATAAATGACTCCCTCGGATGGGGTTCATTAGATCCCCATCCCTAATAAAACTAGCCACACATAATTGAAATGAGTAACTCAATAAATGTAGAAATTGAAAACGATATTAAAATACCGTAAGGAATGATCCACAAAAATCCACGAAAGCTTTAATCCAATGCGTAGAATCCTTTCTTGAATGCAGAAATTAAAGTAATCTAGGACCTAAAACTAGGAAAAGAAAAGAACAATGCTAAGAAAAATAAAAGGCTCCCCAAAGGGAGATATCTCCTAACCCTAATTCTAATTCTCCCTTATATAGGGTATAATTTCGAAACCCTACTTTTTCCCCCAATTTTGAGCTTTAAAAATATAAAGATTCGGTCCAAAGTCGATTGATCGAGGGTTTAGGTCGATCGATCGACCTTCCCAGATTTTCCTAAAACTCGGCCGAACTCTTCAACAGATACAACCTCAGTATTTTAGTTATAACGTTTTATCCCGAAGTCGGATTGAGGCGATTCTTGCAGTGTTGGAAAGAAGACGACGAGCTCTACAACTTTGGTGTTTTAACTATTTCGTGAATCCGATGTTTTAAAGGTCAAAATTAAGCTCCAAGTCAGGATAAGTTCTGGATAATCCAAGGTAACACGAATTTGACGTTATATTCTGAACTTTTGAGTTATTTTATGCTCAACACATCTCCAGACCTGTAAATCACTAAAATTATATAAAACATATTAAATAGCTTTCATCGGGTAGCTAAATGTAGGTCTTTAAGGGTGAAATATCATCATATTTCACTGCACATCAATACACACACATATTCTTCTCACACAAAATCAACAAATTTATCTCCCACAAACTACCAATGGTTGGTTCCACAATCGCACTGACACAACACATGGCCAACATTATGGATGGACCATGAGGCAGGTTAGGTGGTTGAAATGTGTTTGTGTCTAGAACACAAAGTGCGCATTTTAAACAAAAATGAGTCTTAATAAAATAAGTAAAATGTGGGTTTAATACATTGTACTCATAACCTTAAGACACACAAAAATAAGTCTAGAGATCTGTGCTTATACGATATTATTCTAATGATCACTGTGAAGTTTCTAGATTTAATTAAAAGGGTTTATATACGTACAAATTTGATGCTAGATGCGGCCGTTCAATCTCAAAACGGGTGGTTTGAAGCTCTCTATCCCTGTGATTTCTCTCCTCGTCACCAAACTGTTGATATCATAAGTACATTCATATGAGAATATCGGCTCCAAATCACAAAACACCTGAAACCAACGACTATAGATTAATAAATCTTGTTGCTGATCAGATGCCTAAGTGTGGATTATTTATCAAATGCAGTATTTATAAAGTTCCAATTTATAAAAAAAGATCTCAACTGGAAGGTGCACAATAAACTTGAGGTCGCAGATATATATATATATATATATATATATATATATATATATATATGTGTGTGTGTGTGTGTGTGTGTGAGAGAGAGAGAGAGAGAGAGAGATAGAGAGAGAGAGAGTAAGAAAAAAAAACTAAAGTGCTGAATCATGATTGGATAGTTACATGATAATTCATATATAATATAGAGAACCAATTGATGACTTGTTTTGGCACATGACACACATCCTTAATCAACCCACTTCATCCACGGGAATAGCCAATGTGTGAACTTCACTTAGCCAAAAAATACACCCCATCAGCAAATGGTACATGATATATCAATGCTGTCTAAGTAAGAAATATATCTTTTCCAATAAAGAAGTGCCTACAACTATCACTTTTTACCCAAAAAAACATATGCTACATGATATAGAGTGCCTTTAAATCCACCCACCGAATCTTTGAGTTCACCCACGCTGAAACCTATTGACTGCTTTGAATCCAACGATGCAGATCATTTTTCATCCAAACCTTTCACATGATGCATCTTGAGATCATACTCTTACCCTCCACGACCGATTTTTGATTTCACATGGTATCCATTCCAAAAAAGTGACCTCAACTTCACGTGCACACTCAAATAAGGTTACTTTTTTGGGTTGTGTACCACATGAAATCAAAAACATATCGTCGGATGGCACGCCCATGATCTCAAGATCCATTATGTGAAAGATTGGAATGAAAAATGATCTACATCATCGGATTCAAAATCAGTTAATGGGTTTCAGCGTGGGTGAACTCAAAGATTCCGTGGGTAGAATTAAAGGCACATGAGATTTAATACCATTGCATATAGTTTAAAAGAGGCTTGGTATTTTTGGGACTTGTGCCACATGGAACATCATCTAAGCCGTATGATTTGAAGGCTAGAATCTAAAGATCTATGGTCCCAAAGATTGGCACAAAACATAATCTCTATAATCTGATCCAACACAATCAACCATTGAACCAAATGGTGGGCTTTGACTGTGATGGATGAGTAGATGGAGATAGTGTTTCATGCCAATCTTTGGCACCACAGTTCTTTACACCATGGCCTTCAAATCAGATGGCTGTGATGGTCTTCCACGTGGCACTAGTCTAAAAAATACAAAGTCTTTCTTTATAAACTATGCGCAATGTCACAAATCTTGTGTGCAACGACTTACTCCCTTAAACGATGCCCAATTTACACAACATGATTTCCATGCAAGCTAATCAATCCTGAGTCCTGACCATCCAATCTATTGGCCAACTCTTGGATGGGTCATAGATTAAAAATGGAACCAATTAGAAGTTCATCATATTGCCAGATCAACTCCTATATCTGGATGATTTATAAAAATTTGGGCATGGAAACAATCTAAAAAATTACCCATTGATCATACAGTAATTTTTTGTTTTGATTTGTGCATTTTTGGGCTATGTTCCATCCAAGAGGTAATAAGAAGATTGGATGATCAAGATTAATCTCTATATGAGCTACAGTTGACCAATTATAACATACACCCCAACAAGAACCAATGTGAAGATCAATTAATAATTTAATACATAGCATAATGCAACAAGGAATGACTGAACTTTTTTTCTTCATAAGACATAGCTCCATACAAATCAACACATATAAAAAACAATTACAAGAATAAAATCTCATTTTTGACCAATAAAAAAACTATAAAAAAGGGCATCTCATTTTTTTTTTTGCTATTGATTGACCAGGTCCGAACCCAAAAACCTGAATCCTCAGAGAAAATCACAAAATTACCTCGCACATGAAAAAACAGAATACGATTTATGCAATCTCACCAGACAATTGAAACTTGCGAAAACCATAAAAACTCAGTCTTTTACCCAAAAATAAGAGAGAGAGAGAGAGAGAGAGACGTAGACCCCTTAGTTGGAATCATGGGTTAAAATATCGGGTTACCGATACGTATCGTCCGAGCTCCAAAACGATACGTATTGGTACCGGTCTGTATCGGATGATACATTGAATGTATCGTTCGAGTCTAATACCGATATGTATCGTCCGATACGTATCGGTATCGGACGATATTTTGATCCATGGTTGGAATATGGCTCCAGTATCTCCAATCATCAATCCCCGTTATCGACAAGGTCTTCGAAGAAATCGACAAGCAGATTCCACCCGTACTCTTCTCCAGCCAAACTTCCTACACAACCAAAAAAACCCTAATCTTTTATCACTATAAGTTCAGCACAAACTGTGTAAGGTCTTATCCAATCTACAAACCCTAGCTGAAGGACAAAACTAACCTGGGATGCATCACTGGTCCCCTATTTTCTTCATTGAATGCTGCCCATCAACCATCTTAGCCCCTAACAAATTATCATTTCTTTCGAGCCAAATAGCCCACGTCACAGCCGACATCACAACCAAAAAAATTGGAGAGAATAATAAAAAAAAAGATTAAAACCTTGATAAGGAATCTTTATTCCTTATCACACTTGAATGGCAGACTTGATTGGGCCTGGCCAGACCAACTTGAAGCAAGTTCAAGACCTAACCCAGCTTGATTGAAACCCGGCCAGAAAAATTTTAAGAACTGATGTGTATAAAATGCATACACTACAAAAAATAAGACTATTAGCAGCAACCAAAAACTGCCGCTATTAACAAAAAACTGCCGCTACTAGTGTTGTCAGTACTTTATTTTAGCGGCAATTTTTACAACTGCCGGTGAGGGTATTAGCGGCAGTTTTTACAACTGTTGCCGCTAAGTTGTTAGTAGTAGTGGCAATCACTAAAAAACTGCCGCTGCCATGTTTATACCGGTATTACAAACTGAAATTGTGACTAGATATGAGAATTCAGCATTTCAACTACCTTGTTAACTTTTTAAGTTTTCAAGGATGATAAAAAAGGGAGTATTTAAGAATGATATCAAATTTGCACTTACCTAACTGGCACGGGTCCAACACCACCATCACATGGCAAATGACTATGCTGAAAATCCATCTTAGACTGTAGAAGTACCAACAAATGACTGTGTTGGAAAACAGGTGTCAACTTTCATTTGCTAGAGAGCCGTCTAATTTATAAAACATCATGAAAATGTGATTGAATCACTTTAACAAAAGCAAGCACACATATGATGCAGGTGGGTAGCAGTTTTTTAGGTTTTACCTATGAAGTATGAGTCCAACAACAACATTATGATCTACTACTTGTATCACAAAGCAATATGGAACATAATTTAGAAATCATTTGAAGTTCAAGCAAAAAACATAAAGGATATTGCAGTAACTTATTGCTTCTCAAAACCGAAACTATCTCCAAACTTTAGCAACACGGGAGATTATGGTTAAAATTAGAAAAATAGCATTGAAATTTTTTACTATCTTAAAAAATAAAAAATACGATTAAACTCCATGAATTAGGCATATACATGTACTAAATACCCTTTCATACTAACCGGTTACCAATTATTACATTTTGAGACTGTTCTACTGATCAAATTTACACAGCCATCCAATCATTGAGAAATATGCACAGCCATCCATATCAGAGTGGATACATTAGACAATTTGTATACTCTAATGAGAGAGTTTTGGGTCTGTAGCAGGGCTCCAACATGAACTGTCACTTTGACAAATATGGATTTCTAAAATTATCTGTCACTTGGCCACAACTTGGAATGGTCCTACCACTGGCCTCTACTTATACACTATTAAATTTTGATTGATCAGAATTAACCACAGGATGGTCTTTAGATTGTTTTGAACACTTTCCCATGAATTGGAACCACTAAAAAAAATATTCTAATATCATAGTCAAAACAGAGCCCTACTTACTATGGGTGATTACTAGTGTACACCATGTTGCTATTTAATGATCTTGCACCATTAAAAGGTGTAACATGAGAGCAGTCCAAGTAGTCAAAGTGATAATTTGTATGCACCAATTACACTTAATTGAGAGATTTGGATACTCTAATATGTGTTATTTGTGCTCTAATATTATAGTACTTATTTTGTTAATGGATGATATTAAGCATATACTTAGGTATAATTTACTTTGACAAAAATATATTACAATGGATTGTAACTTGGACTTTAGATTGATCACGAAAAAATGTGTCATATTGCACCTCAAGGTAGCAGGCAATTCCACAATGCTGTAAACTCATTAGTTCCTAGAAGAACATAAAGGTAGAAATCAATAATTAGAAATAACCATTCAAAGAAAAACAAAATCCAAAGATGCAATTCTACTAAAAAACCAATCTTCAAATAGAATTCGAGTAAAAGCCTTGATAGGATAAGAATTTATCAATAAATAAATAAATATCCACCATATGGAAAGCTAAAATAAAGTCATATGAGCAATATCTCACCCATGAAGCCCACTGATAGCCTGCCTCAAATTTGATTTAGCCTCTCATAGTTGAATTAGCACGATAAAATGAAATAAAAGAACAAAAATCTTAGAAACCTTAATTTGTGAATCACTGGCGTAAAAATATGCAGGATACTTTTGAAAATTAGAAAATAAATAGAAAATGAACTGTGTTAATCTCAATATAACTAGCATTTATATACTCAAAAGTACAAAATTATATAGATTCAAAGCTAACTTTGTGGGAAAGAATTACCATTCTCAGATTTCAAAACCTAGGTGGAAAATAAAATTAGCTTATTAGCTACATATATTTCCTTAAAAAAAAAGTACTACACCACTAGAATATCTCTATAGCTGATTGAAACTTGTGATTTTGCCACTCACCATCCATTCTCACCAGTCTCGTCATGAACTTCAGAAAAGGGAGGCACATGCTTCTCTACACATTCCCAATCATTTCGACATCCTAATCGAGAAGGATGGATATCATCAAGTCAACAACCTTGTTTATCCAAAATTTACGGGTAAAAAATACTTTGCTTTGTTAATTTGTTATGGTATTCCTTTGTTTACTAGGATATTCAATTTCATATAGATTTACTGCACTTTTAGTTATCCTTCAATGCTTCAGTGAGGGGATAGACTGATTATTTATTACGATCAATCTTCTTTTTTGTACAAAAAGCTATGCTCTCATGTGGCTTTAGTTAGTTTGTGTGTCAAACTAGACCAATGCCCCACTCAGATATGTACAATTAAGGTTCTGGTAATAAAATATTTATTACCATTAACCTTGGCAAGCATAGACATTATTAACAACACACCCAATAAGCCAACAACCCATCCAATTGGAGATGGATGTCATCATGCCATGTATCGTATAAAACTCAACTCAATTCAGTAGCAATCACTCGCGTCTCTTTTAACAAATTTCTTATTCACAATTACATTCATTCTAAGCCCACAGAAGCAGATAATTGTATCTATAATGCAACTTATGTCAAAATTAGAAGAAGTTAAAGGAGGCACCAATGGTAGGTTGGCAAAAAGAATAAAGAACAGAGAGATGATCTTTGTTCAGGTCAAACCTTTCGAAGTTGGTGCATTGGTGGCCAAGCGATGCCCCACAATCAATCTCTATAATATAGAACAGAGAGATGATCTTTGTTCAGGTTCAACCTTTCGAAGACTTTGCAGATTTATAATTCATATAAGCCGACCCAACTAGACCCAGCTATACCTGATCCGACCCAACCTGACCCAACCAGACATTAACAAACCCAATATAATCCAAAACCCACCTAATTAATACAAACTGACTTGAGTTGGACCATAAACTAGGCCCGATCCAAATTGGACCAACCTGGCCCAACAAACATGACCAGAATCTAGCCCAACCAAACTTAAACCCATAGAAACTTTGCTGATAATGAATATTACTTGGGCCCGACCAATCTCAAGTCTGAAGCAGTCGCAACTTAGACGAGAAACTCAATCGTATTCTATCGAATGTGGACCCACTTTATCCCTACTTATATGAGCATACCCAATCTAATTTAAGCTCATCATAGCCTGATCAGACCTGGCTCGATTGGACATGGCCAGACAATATGCAACAATCCTTGATTATTTTTCAAACAATGAAAGAACTAGTCTAAAGTTTATGTAAACGAATATCAAATTAAGGTTTCCATTGTCACTAATCCGTTATACAAAGTTTCACTAAATAAAATAGAATAAGCAGTTAAAAGAGCATAGAACTTAGTGTAGACTACAACCCACGATATTATAAGACCAACTTATATAGGTCAAAACCCACTTAAATCCACCCAAAATCTATGTAATAACAAGGATTTGAGTAAATAGTCTGATCTTACAGGATAGGCAAATACCAATAAAAACCTGTATTCTAAAACCCTAAATTTTTGTGCCAAAACACAGTATAGAGAGTAACAATTATAAATGCTAATTCTACCCAAAAATCTCAGTAAAAGCTGCCCGTGATTCATTTAAGATTAATGTAAATACATATATATATATATATATAATATATATATATATATATATATATATATATATATATATATTGTGACAACCCGGATTTCGGCACCCCGAAACCCGTGCCATCAGCACGATCATCTTGACCGTGCCCCTTAGCTAAGCACGAAACATTGGCATATCAAGCAAAAATAAAATAGTAAATGAAACTGCAGAATTTAAATCTATATAAAAGCATTTCTCAAAAGACAGTTCTACCCTCATGCCTCTGCATGAATGGAGAACCGATCCGAACCATCGATGATAGCAAATTATCACGGATGGTTCGCCCCAAAAGAATAATCTCAATTTATACATGTACATTGTTTAGCCAAAACAAGGCTTGACATACCAAGCCGTATAAATCTCTATCCAAAAGCCCTCAAAGCGGCACAACAGAGTCCTCTAGAAGAAGTCCTCAGGAGGTGGCTCCAACTCTTCACCGGTCGCAAGGTCCGACTCACCGGGGTTAGCGTCTCCTGAAGCCTCGGCAGCTGCTAGCAGTGGACCTGCGACGTACAGTCTATAGGGTGAGCTACATCCTAGCTCAATAGGGAACAGAACACAGTTGAACATATAAATTATCACTCACATATATTCCATGATATGCCATGCATGATGTGTCTATGCAATTAATGATGAAAAACAATTGAAAAGTATCACGTTTTACTGGTAGTTTACTCATGTCTTTTACTTATTCATGAATGATGTTGAAAAGGCCTAAAGCAAAACTTAAACTTTCAACTTAAGTAATCCCCGAGCAATATAGCATCGAGTCCCGATGAGATACCCATCATCGTCATCTATATAGACACTTTTAACATATTCCCTGGGAATACAAATAGTACCCAAGCCCCTTTCCCCTGGGGATTGGTGGCGGGGTTTCACTTGTCTCAAATCAACACCCACAGTGTGCTTATACGTATGGATAAGCCTCCAGCTGCCTACGGTTTAGCCAGACGATTTGGTCACGGATATCCTGCCGTGTCAGTCGTGGATATCCCGCCACGTCGGTGGGGTACCCTATCAAACCTTAAATAACAAAAATATCGGTGCCTTACATATAGTTATTCACCGTGTAAATATGCTATTTTATATCAGTTAGGCCCTATAAAAAATGATTCAATCGTGGATACATCCCTGAGATGTATCCATTCACTTGTATCATACCTGATGCTCAAATCTCTTTACTTCTTCATCCCCTGGGGATGGCTCATTATGATTATTTTTATTTATGTCACACACACACACTTTTCCCAACTCTTTAAGTAATAAAACATTTGGAATTTTAAATCTATATCACTACATGCATGCTCTTATAAAATAAGGTACATGTTCAAGGAGTTCCCTACCTCAAGTTTTCGTTTGATCAACGCATCAAGGTCCCACGTGGCTCCTTGTGCACTTGCTCACACGTACCACATAACATGTGAAACACATCACTAAGGATGCAATAAAGGAGGTCCAAGACCCCCCAAGAATCTCAAAGTCAAACTCAGAAGTCAACATAAACTGGCCCGGTCGATTAATCGATTTCCAAAATCGATTAATCGAAAGTCAATATCGATTAATCGAAAGTCAATATCGATTAATCGATTCTCAAATCGATTAATCGAGATTTCCATTCGATTAATCGAGACCCAATTCGATTAATCGAAATTCTCTGCTCTATCAAGTCGATTCTCAATTCGAGTAATCGAGTTTCCAAAATCGATTAATCGATCCCAAATCGATTAATCGAAATTACAAATCAATTAATCGAATCTTCATTTCGATTAGTCGATTTCATCAAGCCCATTTCTTTTCTTCACTGGAGTCCACTGTAGGCTCCCAGTCGATTAATCGATTCTCAAATCGATTAATCGAGATCCAAAGTCGATTAATCGAAACTCAATTTGATTAATCAAAATCGGGGTCCTCTGACTTTTCAACTTCCTGGCCGAAATTGCCAGATTTTGCCCCCTTTAGGCTGTTCTTCCAAATCTTTCTCCATTTATTTTCCTTCTCTTTTTCTAAGCCTTTTTACCCTATATTTTTCACCATTCTAACTACGATTAACCTCCCATATCTTATGCATTTAATTCACAAGAAATTTACCTCAATCAAATCTCCATTTGATTAGATCTAGTGGTTGGAAAGGCTAGGGTTCCAGCTTTGGCTCTAACAGATCCAAACCGTGTCGAATCCGGCTTTTATCGCTTGAATCCCCCTTCCAATCAGTTGCAATAACTCCTCTCTTTACTTTTCTCTTTCTCTCTCTCTTCTTTACTCTCCTTCAACAACCAAAATATAGATTTTAGGGTTATTAAACCCTTTTATCTATCCCCTTTCTTGTGTGTTGAGCATATACACCGCTGTAGGTGTATGCGACTTCACATTCACATCACACACCATACAATCTCACAACCCATCACATCTCATCCGTTCATCACACTCTATGTTAACCATTTAACTCCTAATTGGTCAAACCTGTGACCAATTGGGCACAGATCCCGAGGTCACTGTTTAACATGATTTTTCGGGGTATTACATATATATATATATATGTTTTAGTTTCTTTAGGACTTTTCAAATTTTGTGTAGCAACTATTGTGCTTCTTTCTCAGGTACGTAAATCCGGATTCTCCTCAAATCTAGGGTCTTGATCAAGAGCTACATCTGTGACGTATAGTCGGAGTGAGCTAATAGCCTAAGTTCAGTAGAGAAAACTCAATAATAGTTACATTTTTTATCATATCAATGCATAGGTTCAATGACAGTATTCAAAAACATTTTCATATTCAAAACGAAATTTCAAAGGCATTTTCATATCAAAAAGGAAAACATTTTCATATTGGAACAAAATTATCCAAAGCATTTTCATATTTAAAATGAAATTTCAAAATAGAATGTCAAAGGCTTTTCATATCAAACAGTGTTTGAAGACTCTTAAATTCAAAACCACACATTCAAAGATCATAGTTTGTAGATCCAAGGGTGCCAGTGTTTAGATATTCAAATCCAAGGTGTCCAAAATGTCCAAATAACCAGTCGTAGTGGTCAAAGAGTGTCAGAGATCCAAGGGTGTCAGAACGAATTTACAAACAATGTCGAATTTGCAACCCAAGGGGTCTAAAGTGTACAAATAACCCACCGAACCAGTCCAAGAGTGTCAGAGATCTAAGGGTGTTAGAACGAATTTGCAAACAATGTCAAATTCAAATTTGAGGTTTTCATATTCAAAGAATTCAATGATTCCAAGTTTAAAGATTCATATTCGAAACACCTTCTCCAATTCAAAGCTCACATATTTTCATCTCAAAGTTCAAAGTGTAAAGTTCAATGGTTTGATATTTCAAAGATTTGGGTACAATTCAATAGTCCAATTATTTCGAGTATTCAATGCGATCTAACTAAATGAATTCTACTTCAGTGCTCATGATCACATTCAAAGTTTAGATTTAAAGTTCAAAGTTCAGATGCAGAGTTTGAAATTCAATTTCAGATTTACAGATTCGAAGTCCAAATTCAAAGAGTTCAAATACTAATTCAGACGCAGTCGAATTTATCGCATTTCATTCGATCATATCAAAGCTAAAAGGTTTCGGAAGTTTGAGTCCAAATCATACTTATCACAATATCCATGAATCAATTTAAAAAAGGTACATGTGCGTTGAACTTTCCCTGCAAGGTTCATATACATAGTTCAAGGTTCAAATTCCAAAGTTCAAAGTTCAAAGAACCCAAATGTTCAAATACAGATAAATCAACAATTTCTAAATCCATTTTCAAAGATCACGATTTAACTCAAACAGATATCATAAGAGTCTATGAATCGAAATCAAGAATGCAAATGGGCATTGAGTTTTCCCTACCTCGGATTCGGAGCCGTACAAAAATAAAGCAATGAAAAGTCCTTATCGACAGTCTCCCATTCTCAATCTATATCACACATACGATGATGTATCAAAGATTGATTCTAATTACTAACAACTTTGACGTACTTAAGTATTTTCTCAAAATCGAGGTGGAAAGGACAAGTTCATGCTAACCTTGGATAATATAGAACTTGTCCTAACTTTCTCCTCAATTTTTACCTTTAGAACATTTGATTTATAAATTTGTTAATTCACATAAGCTATAGAGCTCATTGTCCTCTTTTCAACGCCGCGATAATCGTTTTAATCTGAGTTCAGAGTAAAAAGTTATGGCCAAAATACCGAGATAGTATTTAGAACCTCGTTCAAATTCGCTCGAGCAATTTCCAAAGGCAGAGAAAATCACCCGGGTGATTTCTCCAAAAATTTTACACTTGTCTGTTCTGTCAAAATCGCTCGAGCGGTTCCAATTCGATCGGACGATTTTGACAGATTTAGCAGCCCATTCAAGCTTCTTCTTCTATGGTCTATTTCCCCTAAACTTCAAATATCTTAAATTAAGCATCACACATTTATCAATCTAAGCTTATAAAGGACAATATCACACGATGGCACTATGATGCACACCTTTCGAGGTTGATCACGCGGCTTGCGATGATTGCTATCGAAAAGGGGTTTCGGTGTCAAGGTTGTGGCGTTTCACGGTGACCGAGATCAAAACGAAGCTCCACGCTAACGTGCAATGATCTCCATCTTCTAAGTTACTCAGTTCACATTCACGATGGTAATTCGAGCTCGTTCAAAACCATGCTCCCTCTTGCTCCTCGATCTATATGATGCCGGAGTTTGGGAGGTCCTTCGCGTCGGAATCACAACGATCCTTGCGAAGAGGACGAAGCTTGAGGAGAGATCTAGTGGTCGGAGCTTCAACCGAGGGTGCTTCAAACGAGGGTTTGAAGAGAGGGTGGCATGAAGGGAGTGAATGCTCTCTCTCTCTCTCTCTCTCTCTCTCTCATTACAACAAAACCAAGAGAAATATCTAGATATTTCTCTTTACAAACTTATCCTCTTTTAACTCATTTGGGTCTAATTGGGTGTTAAGCCGACACACCGTGAGTCGGTGTACGGGTTTTTCTCCAAAGGCAAAAACATAAGATCTAATCTCATTATTCACATGAAAATTCATTCTTATTAATTATTTATCCTAAAATTTAAGGCGGCATCTTGTGACTTACCGAACACGTACATGAAATCAGGTGCGTCCGGGTTCGAAAATTTTCGAGATGTTATATTACTTCTCCATTTTCAGCTAGAGGTGGCTAAGTCCTTGGTTAGATAGGGCTTCTCACCCAACATTTCACCATAAAGATGGCTTACGGAAGAACTTTTCCAAATAAGGTAGCTCTCCACCAGATTATCCGTGATTACCACCCATGCTCCAGGACGCGCAGATGCATAAGAGCGGCTCGTAGCAAGCAGGGAGCATTGCAGCCTATGTATTTGCAAATTTGGATGTCCACTATAAAATGATAAAAAAATGTGACACCACTTGAAACAAGAGTTTCTCAAGATAGGTTCTCTAGCATTTTCAATGGACGAAAGAATCTATATATCATTTAATTGAATCCACAAAGCCACAACTACTCTTCTAACATTCTATTTAAATAGATTAATAAAAAAAATCCCATTTACACATTCTATTTTCTTTATATATGATGTATTTTATAACGCTATGAATGACACTGCAAAAAACTAAACTATGAAAAAGATAAATAAATAAATAACCTTCCCACCATTTCCTTCCTCCCTACACAAAAAAACTAAGAACAGGAGAACGAGCAAAAAGAAAAAAGAAGGTAACCGATAGAAAGCGCGTCATGGTCATTAGACCAAATTGTGCCACCTATTGTAACCTAGAGCAGCAGTGACAGCAACAGGAACTGTCTCCTTCGTCCAGGCCGTAGAAAAAGGGGTCCTTCAAGAGCTCTTCCGCGGACGGCCGATCCCTGGAGCTTGCCAGGCACTTCTCGATGAAGGCCTTCGTTTCTAAATCCTTCACTTTGTCCAACGCCCTGGGTCTCACTCCAGCCATCACCTTCTTGTAGATCTTCACCACAGAGTCGCACTCGCTGTATGGAATCTCCATGGTCACCATTTCAATTACGCACATCCCGAACGAGTATATGTCCACCAATTCTGTATAGTCCTCTTCGTAGAGTTCCGGCGCCATGTACTCTGGAGTGCCCACAATGGAGTGTGCTGCATGGCTTTCTCCTACTATTGTCGCGAGACCAAGATCCCCAATTTTCACCTGATTGCAGAAAGAGAGAGCCACTACATCAGAATCCCAATGAAAATAATAAAACTGGAAATAAATAGAAGTAAAAGCAATCAGATGCAGCAGGGAAATTTCAATATATAAATTGACTTTCTCCTGATGAACCAAGCAGTTTCTCAGGGCGGCCCCCTTTTCAATCTCATTGGTAATTAAATTGAATTTTTTCTATTAGATTATTAAAATTCCTCTCTCTCTCTGTAACAAATTAGTAGAGAGAAAAGAGAATAAAGAAAAGGGCACTTTGGGAAACAATACCCCCAAAACAAATTTTTTAGCAAAAAAGACCCGACCTCAAATGTTTTAGAAAAATCGTGCTTTCCTGAATTTTAGAGCTTCAGAAAACCATGAAAGTATTATTTTTTAAAAAAGATTTTAGAAAAAATAGTGCTTTCACGATTTTCTGAAGTTCAAAAATCCATGAAAGCATGATTTTTCTAAAGCGTTTGAAGTTGGGTTTTTTTTACTAAAAAATTTATTTTTCAGTCATGTTTCTCTAATTATCCCTAAAGAAAATACTTACTAACAGAGTGGGCACTAAAGTATAATGAACAAATTATAGAATAAAGCCCCTTACATATATATATATATACAGAGTGGGCACTAAAGTAAAATGAACAAATAAAGGAACTTCAATCTCAAAGGTTGATTAATGAAGAAAATGCAAAATTATGGGGCATATTGTTATCATAATTAAATTACAAGTGAATATATACAAAATTAAATTCGGCCAATTTAACTCACCCAAATCACAATTTACCAATGGGCTAAAGATAGCTTTACAGAAGTTTTGAAAAAATTAATGAATAAATAAAATAAGGGTACCTTTAAATACGACTCATTGAATCTTGAAATGCGCCCACACCAAAAATTATTTATTTATATCATCTGGAGATTGTTTTTCGCCCCAACCTTTCACACAAGAGATCTTGATGCCATGATCGTACCATCTGACAATTAGTTTTTTATTCCACATACTACTGATCCCAAAAAAGTGGCTCTAAAGTCATGTTTGAGTATGATGCGTACAACATGATTTAAGGTATCATTTTTGGGATCTGTGCCATTTGGATTAAAAAACTAATTGTATAATGGTACGCTCAGGGCCTCAGGGCTTCAAGATCTTGTGTGGAAGATTGAAGTGAAATACGATCTCTATCATCTAATTTAAGTCGATCTATAATTTTTGGCACTGGCGCATTTCAAGATTCGGTGGACATATTTAAAGGTACCCATATGAAATAATTTACTAATAAATACCTCTAATAGGGATGGAAGTTTTGTTAACCAAATCGGAACCAAAACAAAAATTCCGGGGTCTGTTCACCTAAAACCGAGTCCGAACCAAAATATTTCATTTATGGTAATCGAACTATTATATATATATTCCCGAGATGGCCATTGATAAAGATATTACTGCAATTCAAATCTCTGTGTATAATGCAAGGCTCGTGGGTGTGAAGATAACGCAACCCCTTCAATATCTGTCTCGACCACTTCTTCACCGCCTTCACCGATACGTTTCGGTGCTTCTTCCGATAATCTCTAAGACTCCCCGAAATACAAACCTCTGTTATAAAATTTAAAGTGGTATGCTTCTCATCCCACCACACATTATTCAAAGTGATGATTTTCTTATTTTTCAGGGTTTGTAAAAGATTGATCTCAGAGCTAAGCCGGTCGAGAACCGTCGGATCGTCCCTAAACCTTGGTAAATAGACCCGATTCCATGCAACTTCGATCGCTTCTTCTTGATCAAACGCTTTGTAAACCTTTTTCACCCCACCGGCACCTAAGAGATCTTTGTAACGACCATACCTTCGTTTGGTCGGATCCATCTCGACAAAGGGTTCCGTATTCATGTCAGAAGGATCTGCCTTCAGCATCTTTTAGATTAGCAAAAACGAAATACTAGGGTTTTGAAATAAAATGTGAAGTAGAATATAAAATTCTAAAACCGCTCAAACTGAAGCTAAAAGTAAAAAAACAAATTAAGAAACCCGAAGCTATAGATGAAAAAATGAATATATTACACTAGCGAGGACCTTTAGCTCTCTATTTATAGATTATGAATATAATTTGTTGAGTTAGTTTACTAGGGTCACTCGTTTGGAAGAGAACTTTTGAACCGTTGAAATGGCTAGAGTTGTTTCCTAATTCGGTAGCTTGGGAATTACGTCACCTCAGCAATTTTTATCTATTTGCGTTCCATAGAAAGGTTCATTTCCACGTAGTTTCAAAATGAGTATCTCTCGCCCACGCGTTCTCAATTAAGGCTCCGTATTTCAAATGTAATTTTCTGTGACACATGAAAATGAAAACTAGCTCCATTATATGATCAGAAGTATTCAAGAGGTTTGAAGGGGATTCCGACAGGGCACTTTCATAAATAGCGTAGGCACTTTGAGAGGTACCCTTACAAAGGGAGCTACAACTTGCACAAGAGATTTGTGTGGGGCACATGGATTAAAAGGAAAGACTTGGTACTTCTGGGACATGAGGGAAACACTATCTAAGCTGTCTATTTTGAAGGTCATGATGTAAATATCATTGATTTCAAAAAATGGCACGAAACACAAACTCTATCATCTAATATAAGGAAAACTCCAAAAAGACTCCTAAAATTCGACCCCGATATCACTAACACACCTAAAATATTGCTCTTGTCAAATGAGCACCAGAAGACACTATAAGTCTATCAACTAAACCCCTACCGTCAACTCTTGTTAATATGGGAACGGAAATGTTGAATTGACATTCAAATTAGCATCCGAAGAAATCATAAGTTCATCAATTAGACCACTGTCGTCAACTCCTGTCAGCGTTTTCCATTAGCATATTAACGAGAGTTGATGGCAGGGGCTAGTTGATGAACTTATGATTTCTTCAGGTTCTGATTTGACAATATCAATAGTTTAGGTGTGTTAGGGATATCGGGTGAAAGTTT
Organism: Chloranthus sessilifolius; assembly: GCA_021018995.1. Classification (NCBI taxonomy): domain Eukaryota; kingdom Viridiplantae; phylum Streptophyta; class Magnoliopsida; order Chloranthales; family Chloranthaceae; genus Chloranthus; species Chloranthus sessilifolius. The sequence continues at coordinate 10,866,931 of CM037585.1, forward strand.
GGGTTTTATTGTGAAATTTTTCCTCTAATATAACGTAGTACAAATGTGGTGTGAAGTTGTAACCCCCCTCACAAAATTTTCCCAATTATCTAAAAGTTTATGAAGAAAGCTACAATTTACACACGACATTTGCATTATGGCACATAATTAGACTCAAGAAATAGTTACTTTTGGGACCTCTTCATCTTGAAACACCACCAGCCGCCTGCACTTTGTCTAAATAAAATTTGTCCTCCATATAACACTATCCATATGGGAATTCCCATTAATCTTGAGATCACCTCTTCCAAGTTGTTTGAATCCAAGGTTGACTCAACCTCCTGCTGTGAGTTGTCCAAAATTATTGAATCTTTGTCATATCCAATGAGAAAATATATCGAATCAAAATTGTGATAGCCCGATTTTTCTCACACGGATTTCGGGAAAGATCGGACCGTCAGGTGTTCGAAATTTAGAACAATTTTTTTTCCTTTCATACAAATGAGCGAAAATTAGAGAAGATATCATAAAATGCATAAATCAAAGATCCAATCAATTATCATGTACATATAACTGAGAGAGATTCCATTAGCTACACAAAACATAAACAAAACTCAAAGACCATCGGCGACGGCTGACCGTCACCTAAACAGTGGTATGAATTATACATGGTCTAAAGAGTGCTAAATCCAAACTAAGTCCAAACACATAAGTTTAAACATATACCTAGTCATAATCTATCGATAGGAGTTCACAGGCGAAAGTTCTTTTGCTACTTCCTGCTTGTACGCAGGACCGATCGCAAGTCCAGTGACCTGACTAATACCTATACCTGTGACATAAATGTCAAGGTGAGCTAACAGTCTAAGCTCAGCAGAGAAAAGTTCAATACAAATTCACATCTTTTCGATCAATTCATAGGTTCAATGACAAAAATATAATATGGTGACTGAATTTCAAAAGAATTTTTCCATATAAACCAGAAATCAGAGTTCAAATTTATGTTCAAGTCCTAAGTAAAAATTCAGATTCAGAATTCGGATTCAAAGTTCACATTCTTATTCAAAGTTCTAGTTCAAGGTTTGGATTTCAATTTTAGAGTTCAGATTCGAATTAAAAAGTTCGGATTCGAATTACCAAGTTCGGATTCAAATTCATATGCTTACAGATAATTCGTTATAACGGTTCAAAGTTCAAAGGTTTCAGAGTTCAAAAAATTCAGAGTTGGGATTTAGATTCAAATGCTTATAGATAACTCACCGTAACGGTCCAATTCACGGATATCCACCGTACCGGTCCAAATCACGAATAACCCGCAGCGCCGGTCCAAATCACGGATACCCACCGTCTCAGTTCAAATTATGGATTTCATATTCAAAGTTCATATTCTTATTCGAAGTTTAGATTCGAGGTTCAGATTCGATTTCGTATTCGGAGTTCTTATTCAGATTTCAAATTCGAAAATTAAGAGGATTCGATACAAAGATTGTCATTTAGTTTAAAATTCAGAGTTCAAAATATTTAGAGCTCATATTCGGAGTTCAGATTCAAAATTTTCATTACGGATTCAAATTCAGAGTTCTTATTTGGAATTCATATTCGGAGTTTAAAATCAGAGTTCGTATTCGAAATTCAAAAATCAGAGTGTTCAATACAATGCTCACTTGTCGATTCAATACTCATATCAATTCATATCAGATTCTATTTGATTCCATGTTCATATAATTCATATCAATTTGTATCAATTCGTATCAGTTCATATCAAAATCTGAGTTTATATCAGTTCTTATCAGTTTGATTTTATCATTAAGATCTATGAATCGAAATAAAAAATTATATTGAGCATCAAATTTAAATTTGAGGGTTTCATATTTTCAAAGTTCATAATGCAGAGTTCGATGTTCATATCAAATTCCATTCCAAATTCGTAGTTCGAAGAATAAAATGTTCATAAGTTCTAAATTCAATGCTCAGTATTCGATTAAAAAAGATTCAAAGTTCATATCAGTGTTCAAAGTTTCAAAGGTTAAAAGTTCAAGGTTCGATATTTCAAAGAGTTCAAATGAGAATCAATACTTCGAAGATTTCAAATATTCAAATGCAAATCAATAATTTAAGGAATTCAAATATTGAAAGTTAGCCAGATACTTCAAAGGTTTCTAATATTCACATGCGGTCAGTTTCAACAAATTCCAATTCAAATCACATTTCCATTCCATTACATCATGAAAATCTATGGAGTGAAGTCAAAAATATAATTGTGCATTGAGATTTTCCTATTATTTCAAATTCAAATTTGAATGTTCCATATTCAAAGAATACAATTTCAAATGCGGTATTTTAAAAGATTCAATGCAAATCCAAAAATCCAAAGATTTCAAACACTCAATGTGGTCAAATTAGTCAAATTTCCATCATTCAGATCTATGAATCAAAATCAACACGTAATTGCACATTAAGTTTCTCTACCTCGATTCCTAACGTCGTAAAAAGGTATGCAATGACCCTTATCGATGGCGACTAATTCTTTTATCTACATTATATATACAATGATGCATTAAGGATTAATTTTAATCATTAATAATCTTGACGTTACTAATAAATTCAAAGCACTTAAGTATTTTCTCAAACTAAGGTGAAATGGACAAGTTTGTACTAACTTTGGATCATGTAGAATTTGTCCCAACTTTCCGCTCAAATTTGACCTTCAAAACATTTAATTCATGAAATTACTATTTCACACAAAGTTTTAAAGTCCGTTGTCTTCTTTCCAACACCGCAAGAATCGAGGCAATCCGAATTTGAGTAAAACGTTATGGCCAAAATACCGAGGCAGTCTCAGCTCCTCGCTCAAATCCACTCAAGTGAATTTATCGAGTTCTGTGTGGCACACTAAATTCGCTCGAGTGGATTTTTCCAGAAATTTTTGCCAGGAAAAATCGCTCGAGCAATTTTTTCCTCTTTGTTTCTGAAGCTAAATCGCTCAAGCGGTTTCGAACTTGCTCGAGCAGTTTAGCCCGAGTCAGTTACCCTTTGGGCTTCTTCTTCCTTGATCTGAATCGCTGAAAACTCATTGACATGCATCCCAATCACTTATAAACTAACTCAAACTCATTATACACTATTAAAATACGAACCTTACCTTCTAATTTTGTGTATGCACGTTCTTCGGTGATTGAAATCGATGGATTTGACGTGAAACCCTCTTACTCCTATGATGGCTCAAACTCTTCTCTCCAATCTCGATTCTCTCAAATCCTTGCACGAAATCCAAATGCACACACCATATCAAATCTAAATCTTATGAATCATTCTACGATCTATGCATGCATGCGGTTGCACTACAAAAAAAAAGACTATTAGAGGCAGTTTTTTGTCAAAAAAATTGATGCTATTAGTCTTGTCGCTACCAAAAACTACCGCTATCAAAAATTGCCTTAACAACGAGTGCCGCTAAAACACCCTATTTTTGTAGTGTGGGTTTCAAAATTTACCTTCCTAAATCGCAAATGCAGAGGTTCCGATGGCTAAAATCAAAGGGATCGACGCCGCACTTGCCGTTCATCCGATGATTTGCTTTCTTCGACCTCACGGCGTCGAAATCAAAGGTTTTCTTGCGATACGAAACAGGCAAAAAGGGGTTTGAGTAGAAAGGTTTTCTCGCAATATGTTGGATCGTCCCAAATCCTTCATAAACAGACCTGATTCTATGTAACTTTGATTGCTTACCAGATTGTCCGATTGGATCGATCTCGACAAAGGTTACGCACACATGCTAGAAGGACCTGGTTTCAGATAAGGGATCGTTTAGATATATAGCAGAAACGAAATACTAGGAATTAGGTACCATGAATGTACCATCAGACAATTAACTTTTTATTCCAAATACTGCTGGTCCAAAAAATGTGGCCCTAAAGTTAGGTTTGACGTGATGTGTGTAACATGATTTAAGGTCACGTTTTTAGGATCTGTATCATGTGGATTAAAAAAGTAACCGTCTGGTAGTACGTTCATGGCCTCAAGATTTCTTGTGTGGAAGATTGGAGTGAAAAACAATCTCTATCGCCTGATTTAAATCAATCTATGATTTTTGGCATTGGCGCATTTCAAGATTCAGTGAGCGTATTTAAAAGTACCCATATAAAATAATTGACTAATAAATACACTCTCATAGGGATGAAAGTTTGGTTAACCGAACTGAAACCAAAACAAAAATTCTGGTTTCAGTGACGGACACCGAGTCCGAACCACAACGTTTCGGTTTTTATTAATATATAATGGTGCCCAACCCAGCATTTCGTTTCTGCTATCTAAAAGATGCCTTACCAGAAACAGATCCTTCCGACGTGTATGTGTAACCTTTGTCGAGATCGACCCAACCGGACGATATGGTAAGCGATCAAAGTTGCATGGAATCAGGTCTGTTAATGAAGGATTTGGGACAATCCGTTCTCGAGCGGCTTAACTCTGAAATCAATCTTATACCCAACTCTGACGAACAAGAAAATCATCACTTTGTATAATGTGTGGTAGGATGAGGAGGAGATGACTTTGAATTTTATAATAGAGGTTTGGACCCTAATTTTGGAGTGATATATATATATATATATATATATATATAAGGGTACCATTATACTCATCCCATCAGGCTGCTTTCTCACCCCCACCTTCTTCAGTCGGCATGAATTGACCACCCTCGAATCAGATGGTGGAGGTTGTTTTTTCTTTCCCATCTTATGCACAATGGATCTATGGATCGTGCACAATGGATCTATGGGTTTGGTCAACCCGACCCACACTACAAAAAACAAGACTATTAGCGATAGCCAAAAGCTGCCACTATTAAAAAAAAATTGTCGCTAATACCCTTGCTGCTAATAGAGTTAATAATTTTTTTATTAATAGTGGCTGCCACTAATAATCTTATTTTTTGTAGTGTGGGCACCCTCAAAGTTCGGTGAGTATATTTCGAGGTATTCTTTTCCATACTACTGATGAGAATGTATATAGACAAATGCAGCGGTGAGTATATTTAGAGGTACTCTTTTCCATACTAATGATCATAATGTATGTATACAAATGCAGCATGTGGTGATCATGTTTCACCCTAATCTTCCACACAATGGATCTTGCGACCATTATAGTCCAATCAGACGGTCAAGTTTTTATTTCACGTAGCACAACTTATAATTTTAGGTCTACTTTTTCGGTACCTATGCCACGTGAAATACAAAACTAACTATCACTACAAAATATAAGACTATTAGCGGCAGTTTTTTTAACAAAAAACTAGTGCTATTAGTCTTGTCGCTATAAAAAATTCTCGCTATTAGTCTTGCTGCTACCAAAAAATGCTTTAATAGCAAGTGACGCTGAAACCCCTTATTTTTGTAGTGCCACTCATACTTCTAGTTGTAATTCATTCCTACTAAAATTTAAATTTAATTTTTTTTTTCTTAACTAGCCTAATAACCTAATGAAGGATTTACAAATCCTTAAGCCAAATCCAAATACACATCTTAAACAGCCAAATAATTTTGAATACTAAATTTGAAATGCCAAAAATTGAAATGCTTGAAATTTAGTATTCAAAATTGAAATGCCGAAAATTGAATTTTAGAATTTCAAATCCAAGCATTTCAATTTTCAGCATTTTAAATTTAGTATTCAAAATATTTTGATTTGCAAATTCTCTTATTTGGCTGGTTAAAATGTGTATTTGGATTTGACCTAAGGATTTGTAAATCCTTCCTTAGGTTATTAGGCTAGTTAAGAAAAAAATAATTAGATTTAAATTTTAGTCAGAATGAATTACAACTAGGAGTATTAGTGGGTCGGGTCAACCCGATACCAAACCCATTCGAGCTCAAATACTTTTACCGGGTTGAACACATAAACTTCACCCGTCGAGATGGGCCGGGAATGAGATGGCCGACCCGACATTTCGGTCAGGTAGACTAAGCGGTTAACTCGGGTCGGCAAAAAGCTTGTCGGGTCAAGTTGACCCAATATTTTATAGATAAAGATCATGGAAAATATAATATATATATATTTTTTTGTTATAGGTAAGTTGGGCCTATGCCATTTATTATTGGGCAACTGAAAATTTGGGAACAGGTATTTACTTAGAGACACTAATATATGGTAGACCACAAACAGAACTGATTACGTGGCGCGATGCAAGCGCAGTGGCTTCTAGCAATGCATGTTGGGCCAGCCACTTGCATCGCACCACGTAAATAGTTCGTTGTTGGTCTGTTGTTTGAGGTTTGCTCATTATAATTTTCCATGCATGTTGGCAGGCCGGGTATCGGGTTGGGCCAAGCGGGTGACATATTTTTGGGATTTGTGCCATGTGCAATACCATCTAAGCCTTCTAATTCGAAGATCGTGATGTAAAGATCTTTGAGGGCCAAAAATTGGCACGAAAAATGAACTCTATCATCAGATTTGTCAGAGTCAACTATTGAATCATATGGACTTTGACTGTATTCAATCAGATGATATAAATCGCGTTTTGTGCCATTCTTGGATCACCTCAAAGATCTTTTAATCATGTTCTTCAAATTAGAGGACTTTAGATGGTGTTTCAGGTGTGACAGGTCTCAAAAATCACAGTCTTTCTATATAATCATGTGCCTCAGTACAAATCTCCAATCTTGAAATCATGATGCAACTATTAGGTGATGAGATGCTGAATCCAAAGTGACCTTCTCATAACATGCCCATGATCACAATTATTTTTAGGAGGAGTCTCACATGGAATCAACATCTGGGCGTCTGATGGGATATCTCATGCGCTAAAGATCTATCCTGTTGAAGATTGGAAAGAAAAGCTATCTCTATCTTCTGATTTAGGCCAGTCAACAGTTTTCACGAGCTAAAATTTGTGATTGAGTATACAAAATATCAGATTGCAAGTAAAATTTTCCTTCCATTTATTCTGTTGGAGATGATGTGCTCATGAGACGAGATGATGAGCTGCACATCTAGCTAACATGATTACAAATGACAGAGCGGGATTTTAAATAAACACCTGAGAGGCTCTATTTCAAATACCTATTTTTCACTCTCTCAGCAAATGACTGGGATTTGCCCATGCAAATCCAACGCTCTATGGTAGTTATCCAAATAATGGATTCGAATTTGATCAATCCAACACCAAACCTCCAAATACCAATACCCGTTCCCAAAGGCAGCCTTATATATAAAATATGGGGTCAGGTCGGGCTGATATTTTGCCTAACCTGACCTTTGAGTCAACCATGTCGGTCCGATGCTCAAACTCCACCCTAACTTGATGGACCAAGTGTATGTGTCCAACTCCTAATATTAGGAAATTCATAATTTAATCTGAATGTTTTGAAGAAGATCGAGAATTTGGGTGACCATGACCGTAAGTATTCGGGTCCTTTTGTATTGTGCATACACTAAGGGTGCGTATGACGTAGCTTTCTCCTAGCTCCTGTCACACTAAAATTCGCTTACTTTAATTGACTCTCATTGTAATAATCCGAATTTTTAGATTTTATTTTAACGGTGTTAGATGATGCACCACACTATGTACTGTGCTAACGCTCCACATCAGAATCGAAACCCACCTTTTGAAATAGAAAATTTCTAATTTTTCCCATATCAAAATTAGACTCATTGCGAAGTGCTCGTCGATACGAATCCAACGATATATAATTTGACGACTTCTGACAAGAATATAAAAAGTTATACCCATTTTAACTGATCAAACAAGTCAAAGGGTATAATTGTAATTTCGAGAGAGAGAAATCTGGAATTGGTTTGGTCTTATCATTTTGGAACAGAAACTTTTTTACCAAATCTCAAAGTTACGTATGAATTAACTTATTAGTGTAAAAATCTCTGATACATTAAATCTCGCGAAAAGTGTTAATTAGAGTTGACACAAAATTTTATCTGGTATAAATAAAACTTTAAAACTCTCTCTACATAATAAGAAATTATTATTCTCGAGGAGTTAGAGAGCCGATGCCTTGGAGATCGACCTTTTCAACGAATCGTAGTTGATCTTCAGTTCGCTTGAGGTGGGTACCCAGATCCATCTTGTTCTTCTCGAGATCCGTCGCGTGGGATCGTTAAATCGCGCGTCGGCGGGTTTAAAAATCTTATTTAAACCCAAATATTTCATGAATTAATAGATACATATATTTAATATATGCTTTCCGCTTGAAAGTTGTATATTTTGTAAATTGGGTTTTATATGTTATTTCTTTTTCTTTTCAAAAATTCCTTTTGTTTGGTCGTTAATATTCTACCTTATATTAGGTGCAATATATTTAATATGTTTACTTCCTCTTTTATGTACGTAAAATTAATTAAATTTTAATACTTATAAATTTGATAGATTGACTTAATTGACGTATATCGTATTGATATTATTTATTTAAATCTATATAGTATAAATTTATCCTTCCTACTGGTATAATATATATTATTATTTACTGAGTTTATATTATTATTTATTTAAAATTAATTAAGCCCAAAAATTAAATTATATTTTTATTTTATTTAAATAAATAATAGATTATACCAACTTAAAGTTTCGGGTCCGAACTTGCGGCTACGAACCCGAATTCACGTCCATGAACCCGACCTCGCGACCATTGATGCACCTGTTTCGGTATTTTGGTCATAACTTTTTATTCCGATCTCGGATTAATGCGATTCTTGCGGCATTAGAAAGACGACAGCGAGCTTTACAACTTTATGTGAAATAGCCATTTCACGAATTTGACTTTTTAGAGGTCAAAATAGAGCAACAAGTCGGGTTCAATTTTGAATGAATCAAGGCTATTCGAATTTAAGATTATTTTCTAAATATCATGACCAAAGTTCTTATGTATATTATATTGTAAAGTCTTTCGATCGATGGTCATGATAAATCATAACTTAATAAGTATAAATATTATTTAATTTAATTATCTAATTGATATATATATATAATCCGAGGTCGGAATAAAAAGTTATGACCAAAATACCGAGACAGGTGCATCAATGGTCGCGAGGTCGGGTTCATGGACGTGAATTCGGGTTCGTAGCCGCAAGTTCGGACCCGAAACTTTAAGTTGGTATAATCTATTATTTATTTAAATAAAATAAAAATATAATTTAATTTTTGGGCTTAATTAATTTTAAATAAATAATAATATAAACTTGCAACAATAATATATATTATTATAGTCTTAGTAGATAGATATTTATATAAATTTGAAAGAAATCAATATAATGGGTCGATGAAATGAGTTCAAATCGATGAAAAATTTTCAAGAGTTGTTACCTCTCTATACTATTTTGTCCTCGAAATTACGTACATGAAGCGATGAGGTGGGTACTTCTCCAGTCAGACTTCTCTGGATTTCCCAGTAACTTCATTAGGTGAATGATGTTGCCCTTTGCACTTTGTGAGCGGCAGTTTACCCTTGATGAGGCTGCTCCTTAGATCTCTGATATGGAACTTCTCTATGATGGTGGGATCATCTCGACTTGATCGGCTCGATATCAGGGCGTGAGATGGATCGGGCAAGTATTTGCATAACATAGACACATGAAACACATTGTGGATCTGGCAAAGTGTCTCGGAAGTGAAATTGGTATGCTACCTCACCGATCGATCTGTGATAATGAAAGGTCCCTCGTATCTAGGACTTAGTTTTCCCGCATTCCAAGCATGATTCCCTTAGTTGGTGACACGGGATGAAAACCAAATCACCAACCTCAAATTCTATCAGCGTCTTCTCTCGGCGTAGGCTTTACGCGGTCTTGAGCTTCTTTCAATCTCGGCGGATAACTCTAATCTTCTCGGTTGTGGTTTCTATGAGTTCCGGCCCAAGCATCTTTCTTTCACCAACCTCGTCCCAACAAAGTGGCGTCCTACAACTTGACCATAAAAAGAGCTTCAAAAGCGACATCCATCCGTGCTTGCACGAAAGCTATTGTTATAAGAAAACTCAATCAAGGAGGTGATCATCCCAATTACCTCGAAAGTCTAACATGTCGGAGCTCGAAGCATGTCTTCTACGATCGATTAACTCTTCGGTTTGTCGTCGGTCTCTGGATGGAAAAGGCATCTTTGAAGTCAGTCTCATGCCCATTGCTTCTGAAATTTCTTCCAATGATCGATAAATAATTTTGTGTCTCTCACAATGCTCACGGGGAACCCAAGTGAAGCTTGACTCTTTCCTTGAGATCGTCTCGGCCGGTTTGTCTCCACTATCATAATCTTAAAAAGGTAGAAAGTCTGACTTAGTCAATCGGTCCACAATAACCCGGATGGCGTTGTGCTTCCTTGAAGTTCTAGAGTCATTAACTATGAAATCCATAGAGATTGTTTCCCACTTCCACTCAAATCGGTAAGAATTGCAGAAAACTACGATGCTCAACTTTCACTGTTGACATACTAAACACACAGAGGCGTATTCGGCAATTTGCTCTTCATATTTGGCCACCAATAATAGTTTGAATATTAGGTACATTTTTGTGCTTCTGGGTGCAGAATATCAGTTATTGTGCCTCCTCGAAATTTAGTTCGCAATATTTTAACATCGGGGACATACAATCTATCTCGGAAAAGGAGGTCAAATCAAATCGTATAGAGAAATCGGTTTAGGGCCCTCGGCTAGCATCCCTTAATCTTCAAAATTTCGGGATCTAAGGGTTGGCCATTTACGTCGACCAACAAAGGAAGGCTTGATCATCATCTTGGCTAGGTATACTCCCTCACCAATTTTGTCAAGTCTGTGATTCAATGCAATCTCATCGACGGCTTCCGAGCCTTTAGGCGTGCTAGCGATCACGAAGATTTTCGACTTAGAGCATCGGCAACTACATTTGCTTTAGGATGGTAATTAATGGAACAATCATAGTCCTTCATGTATTCCATCCAACGTCTGTCTCAAATTAAGATCTTTACGAGAAAATAAGTATTTGAGACTCTTGTGTCAAGTAAAAATTTTGAAGTCTCACGTATAGATAATCGCCAAATCTTAAGTGCAAAGATATGGCCAACTCAAGTCATGAATCGGATAATTCTTCTCATGCGGCTTCAAGCTGTCTTGAGCCGTGACAATGGCTCTCTTACCTTTGCTCTAACAAACACCCAAGTCACTGGCCTTGAAGCATCTGAATTTCATAATCCTTTGGGTCCGAAGGGAATGAGAAGTGAGTTCATAGATTAAAGTTCTGCTCCTGTTCGGTCCACACAAATTTGTTATTCTTGCGGGTTAGCATAGTGGCGGGAGTGCAAGAATCCTTCCACGAAAACTTCTCATGACATTCTTTGGTGTTTGCCAATTTACCACTTCAATCTTTGATGGATCCGGATATCCGTGACCCGAAAGATACTTTCTCAAGCCCATTTTGCTCAATTTAATAGTCCTTCATGTATTCCATCCAACGCCTCTCAAATTAAGATCTTTCTGAGAAAATAAGTATTTGAGACTCTTGTGGTCCGTAAAAATTTTGAAAGTCTCACCGTATAGATAATGCCGCCAAATCTTAAGTGCAAAGATGACTGCGGCCAACTCAAGGTCATGAATCGGATAATTCTTCTCATGCGGCTTCAACTGTCTTGAGCCGTAGGCAATGGCTCTCTTACACTGCTCTAACAAACACCCAAGTCCCTGGCGCGAAGCATCTGTGTAGATTTCATAATCACTGGGTCCAGAAGGTAACGTGAGAATGGGAGCTGTCGTGAGTTTCTGCTTCAATAGATTAAAGTTCTGCTCACACTGATCGGTCCACACAAATTTGTTATTCTTGCGGGTTAGCATAGTGAGCGGGAGTGCCAAACGAGAGAATCCTTCCACAAATTTACGATAATATCCGGCTAAACCAAGAAAACTTCTCACTTCGGTGACATTCTTTGGTGTTTGCCAATTTGCAACCACTTCAATCTTTGATGGATCCACAGAAATCCCTACGACGGATATCACGTGACCCAAGAAAGATACTTTCTCAAGCCAAACTTCACATTTGCTCAATTTCGCATATAATCTGTGCTCGCGGAGAGTCTGTAGCACAATATGAAGGTGGTCATTGTGAGCTTCTTTCGTGCGAGAATAAATGAGAACATCGTCGATAAATACCACGACGAACTTGTCAAGAAATTCTCTGAATACGCGGGTCATTAGGTCCATAAACACGGCATGCGCGTTTGTGAGCCCAAAAGGCATAACGAGGAACTCGTAGTGTCCATGCCTTGTTCCAAAAGCAGTCTTGGGAATATCTTCTGCTCTAACTTTCAACTGATGATAACCGGACCTAAGATCTATCTTTGAAAAGTAAGTAGCGCCCTGTAGCTGATCAAATAGGTCATCCATACGAGGAAGAGGGTATCGATTCTTCACGGTAACATTATTCAAATTTGTCAAAGTCTCATCGAACCATCTTTCTTTTTACTTAATAAGACCGGTGCTTTCCATGGTGATTCACTACGGCGGATAAATCCCTTTATCGATAGCTCACGAATCAATCTCTAACTCCTTCGTCAGGTGCCATTCGAACGGGACTTTCTCAAATCGGCAAGGTATCTTGAACTCTACTTCTCGGCCGTGGAAGTCCGTAAATCTTCCGGAAAGACATCACGAACTCCCCAACTATAGGAATATCTAAGGGGTCCGCTTCTCATCACGCTCATCGTCAAGTGTAGCAAGTAGGGTTGCTCTCCCTTTAATACCGCGAATTTGAACGAAGGGCTCTAATCGGTTGGAAGGTGACTACTTTAGAAAAGCAATCAACTGAGGCGTGATAAGCCGCCAACCAATCCATGCCGAGGATTATATCGAAGTCTTGGAATCCGAGTACCACAAGATCTGCGAGTAACTCATATGTTCCAACTACTAGGACCGTAGCTTTACAAACTTTAGATGCCATCATCACTTCCCCTGACGGCGTAGAAATCGCAAGTGTACTATCCATCGATACGGGCTTAGCTCCGATTTCAGAAACAAAACTCGGTGTAATCAAAGAGTAGGTCGATCCAGAGTCGATCAAGACCCAAGCATGACAACTGGACAAATCGACAGGTTTAAAAACTTTTATAGTTCCTGAATTACACAAGGGTTTATATGTGATCTAAGTTATACATGGCATAACATTCTCAAGAAAATAATAGATTAAACTCATACACAGAATAAGTTATAAAAGCAATCATGAGGGAGTAAAGCTTAAAGAAAATTAGACAAGGAAAAATTCATACCCTGAACGACCTCATCGGTAGCTAAAGCGTCCTGCTGAGACATGACGAAAACTCGACCCTGCGCTCGAGGTTGTTGCAGTTGTTGTTGCTGACCTCTAAAATAAATATCTGCGGCTGGGTCTCGCTCTGGGCAGTCACGAATAAAGTGTCCTGGCTTCTTACATCGGAAACACACACTTGAGTATAACAAACACTCACCCGGTTTATGACCCGCACATATCCTGGATATGCTAAGCGGACCCCTTAGATATTCCGAGTTATGACCCGCACATATCCTGGATATGCTAAGCAGACATACACCTAATCAGAGTTCTCGTGCAATAATGGTTCCACAAAATCCGTGAGATCTAACAAATAGGGTGAAATATGAATGTAATCATAAATGCTGAATAAGTGTAATAAAATCATAATCCGCCAATAAAATGACAATGAAAGTCGGAGACAAATCCGATAAAATAAACTATAAAATTCGCAATACTAGTATCAATAAAACTCAATACCAAGTCCACAATGATCAAGAATCAAGACTCAATCAAGATCGGCATAGTCCTCCCCGATAATCCGGCAGTCGCCTCCAAAGGCTCCCGGTACTCAACGCCTCATGAATCAATGAAATCAGCGTCAGATCTAGATGGCCGCTCACTCTACCAAACAGAATCTCCTGAATCGTTAGATTATCGTGGGATGAGTTTACTCAGTCACATAAACTCAGTGGGATACACCACCAATCCACCCCATACTACTCGTGCATGTGAGTGATAAACATAATATCTCAAAGCAGATAACAAAAGGAAGATAAAATCACGTGCATATCGTAAAACTCATATCATATCATAAATGCAAGACTATGATCTAGACACTCGTATCCTAACGTACCTTACCATATCTCATAACATATTATATCATGTCTTATTATCATTCTCGCACATACGTCTGTACATCGCATGAGCGTAACTAACATACTAGTGAAATCCTAAACGACCTGTGCCAGAGTCGCTGCTCGAGCTACTATGGGAGGGTCAACATAGTATCATACCACCATATTATAACGCCCTCGTGTCATACTCATACTCCACCACCCAGCCAATGGGGAGACATAATGGCCAAACTCACTCATAACGCACTCATACTCATAATCTCTCCCAGAGATCCGTCTTGGCTGAAAGACGTTGTTGCCCTTACGGTGGCTACGCAAGGAACGGCACATACAGAGACTTAAGTTCTTTATCTTTTGCTGGCCTACACAGCGATGTCTTATTATCGTACTCGTATCATAACTTATCTTATCTCATACTCATATCTTATCATACTCTTATACTTAATCCCATGACAAACTATAGTGAGGCAACCTTCCTAATTCACGCTTCCCAAGAAAAAGGTTTCGTAGTAACCTAGATGTACTTTGTGTGATAGTTTATACTACCATAGAGGTGTTGCATCCGTATATAGACGCCAATATTCTGAGTTTCACGTGACCGTAAAAGAAACCTTACCACAGCTAAAGGCCCAACGCCTCGTCATATCTCATATCTTATCCTCTCAGATTAAAACTCGGGTGATAGGATCATCAGATATGCCACTGCAATGGGTTACACTGAATTCATACTCACCCGACTCGTCATGGGCCCATTCCACCATGAGTTATAAGGCATGTGAATACGGTGTATTCCTCGCTTCGATACCATCTCGGCGAATCACCACGCCCAAGTGTAGGCATGATGTCATACACTCTCGTACTCATGATCTAACATATTCTTAACTCGTATAAATCGATTAAGTTGTAAATACAAAAGTATCACACATACAGAACGATTTATACTTAGATTTTGATTATGCTTATATTTATGTTTATTTACATACCACATAAATATAATTATAGAATAGAGTTATAAGTGTGATTTCGATAATCGTAAAAGTCAGAGTTCGATTTCATAAAGACATCGAAGTTCTAACACTTTGTATTATCGAAGAGGTCGCGTTGAAGCGATAAAATTGATATATATATATATATAACAATTAGATAATTACCTGTTCTAATAGCAACCTTCATGCTCTCTACTAACTCCCTCTCAGAGTAAATAAAATTTGCCCTGACAAGGAGTGAGTAGAGAGGAGGGTAACATTGTTGAACATGTAAATACATAAAATCTTGTTGTGCAAGGAGTTATCAAGGAGAAGGGGTAGCAGGATGTTAGCAAAGAGGATGGGAACCTGTTAAAGAGAGTGTTAGTAAAGAGGATGGGAATCTGCTAAAGCAGGAAGCAGGATATTAGCAAAGAGGATGGGAACTTGCTAAAGTAGGTGAACTCTGGATGACAGGGACTAGCAGAGAGCTATTGATGGAGAGGCTGATATCGAGGACCTAGGGTTCAGGCCGTACAAGGTGTACCAACGGAAGAAGCAATGAAGAAGCTGAGTACTATAGCTTCAAGGGAGAAAAGAAGACAAAACTCGTCATCAGGCAACGGATGTCCGTAGGTTTTTGGACGGACATCCGCAAATAGAGGTTGCTACTATTTTTTTTGGCACAGACATCCGTGACCCTCATGGACGTCCGTGATGCTGGTGACGAACGTCCATGAGCTCCAGGATGAACGTTCGTGGAGATCTCCGCCCTACGACGTAAGTGACGCATTTTACCTTTTAGTGACATAATTTATCCTTTTAGCCATTTTCTTGCTTTCTTTTAAAATGTCCAATGTAAGTTATCACTAAAGGTGACATAGTACTTTTCTATTTTTAGGTTTATTCCCTTGTAATGGCTATAAAGCCTAATTTGTAAGTCATTTTTGGCACTTGATGATTAATGAATGAGAATGCATTGCATTTTGACTTGTGAGGAGTTTGAAGAGTGAGTCTTCTTTCCCATTTGAGGTTTGGTGTGAGGCCAAGGGTGAGATCTCCATTTATCTTTTATCTTCTTTCTTATCTCTTTTTCTTGCTTGATTCTTTCAATCCCCAGCCTTAAATCTAAAATACTCTCGATGTTCATCCTCGTGGATCGAATCCAACCCTAACCGTGGATCCACGACCGTTGTTGGGCTTAAGCGTATTCAATTCATGTCGTAATCGCTTCCATTCAAAGCCCTAGCGAGGAGCTACCTACCCCACGAAAAACTAAGATCTAATGCCCTGACCTAGACGAAGCGAGAGTTTTATCTCTCGAATTGCCTCTTCCTCCATCCTAATGGATCTCACCCGTCAAATTGGACCTTACATAAACCAAAGCATAGACACCTAAGCGGAATCCCAAGAAACCTGAAGGTATCACTTTAATTTATGGTTG
Source organism: Chloranthus sessilifolius (assembly GCA_021018995.1). NCBI lineage: Eukaryota > Viridiplantae > Streptophyta > Magnoliopsida > Chloranthales > Chloranthaceae > Chloranthus > Chloranthus sessilifolius. The sequence goes on from CM037585.1 coordinate 10,883,424, forward strand.
ATTGCTTAATTTCGGCAAATCATTATATCATGGACATTCATGGATTTCAGGGTAGTTGTCTTGCGTCAGTTTTGGTATCAGAGCCTAGGTTCTAAGTTAGGGCATACTTGCATGTTATTTTAATTTTATTGCGTTTTGTTTCATTTGTGTATTCAATTGCATGCACATCTTGTGTTTGTTAAAATTACTCAATTGTTTTGTGATCATATTTATGTGTTCCTCTGTATGTACATCTTGTGTTTGTTAAAATTACGCACTTATTGTGTGGTCAAATTTATGTGCACATCTAGTGTTTGATAAAATTATTCATTCACTTGTGGGTCATAGTTGTTTGTTCATTATACAATCAGTATTAGTGAATCGTGATCACCATAGGTACGAGTGAGCTTGCCGATGTTCTTAGAAACATCGACGTCGCGATTGAGGCGCTCAATAAGAGCCCCAAAACTAGTGGTGGCAATAAATGTTTTAATTGTCAAGAACTTGGGCACTTTGCTTATCAATGTCTCACAAAATTTTTCACTTCAAATTTATTGACTAAAAGAGAGAGTTTTAAGGAGCCGAAAAATATAAAAATTGAAGAAATTGTGTATAACCCAAGAATCATGATGAGTGAAGAGGAAATAAAAGAAGTTGAAGAAAGTTTAGTTTGTGTTAAGGAAACTTCTATTTCCCTTATTAGTGATGATGTTGAGTCGCCCACACATGATTCGACCGAGTCACTTACACATGATTTGTTAGTATTCATGGAATCAGTTGTACACGAGTCTTTGTTGTTTGTAGAGTTGAGTGCACTTGAGTCTTTGGTGCTGGTTAAACTGAGTATACACGAGGTGGTCAAGTCACTTACCCACAAGTCATTGGAGTCGATTGAATCGAGTCCATATAAGCCATTAGTGTCACTTGATTTGATCACACATGAGTCATTAGTGTTGGTGGAGTCCACTACACATGAGTCACTAGTGTTGATAGAGTCCACTACATGTGACTCATTAGCATCGCATGCACATGAGAGTATCGAGTCCATAGATATATATGCACATCATAGTCTCGAGTTGCATACCGCTTCACATTTTGAGTCTTGTTGTGAGTCAAGTTTCGAGTCTCATTCGACATTGCATGCTGAAATTACGCTTAAAATTAATTTGTGCAATGGAGATTACAAATTATGGGTGGATTTGCCTGTGAGCTTCAAGGAAATCCAAATAAGTGACCATAAATTGGTTCGGATTAAGCCTGAATGATTCTCATCAGGGATCGTAAAGAAGTCCTAAACCCGCGTTGCCGGATCTTTTAGGATGGTGGCAAAGAGTGGGCCTAAGGTTTATGTGCTTGAGTCACTTCAAGGTATGAGAGTTAGTTCAACACTCAATATGGAAGACCTAGTTCCTCATCTAGGCTCAACCCCACTTCCTAGAACTCCTTTTCAAATGTCTTTCTTTGTGCACCAATCCCGATCTCACAAACCCTATCTTTTCCTTCTCCGGACAAGTTGAGTAGTGAGGTCATCGAGAAGATTTCAAATGATTTGGTAGCCTTTACCCGCGGTAAAGAGTTTCTGGCTTATTAGATAAAGAAGGTTGGTAAGTCGACATCTAAGAGTGCATGGGCTAATCATGAAAGAGTTTGTCGCTTGGGCACTTATATTTCCGGCCGATTTCACAATCACACTTCATCGGTGGTGAAGTCTTTCGGATCCAGGAGAGTTGATAGAAAACTTCAAAAATATTTAGTAGAGTGGGTTGTCAAGCCGGGTTATTGGGTTTGTCAAGAAGAGATTCACCATGGGTCCCCCGATACAATCAATCAAGGTGATGATCATATGACACCGGGTGCCGCGAGTGCTTGGGCTAGTTGCAAGGAGTTTCATCGTTCGGGTCCCGATACACTTAACTAGTACTACATATGTGTTTCATTAGAGATGAAACTTTTTGGGTCTGAGAGAATTGATGGGGACGTCAACTTAACCAACCGATGCCATGAGCTAATTTCATTGGTGATGAAACATTTTAGGTATGGGAGAATTGATGGGGGCGCCAACATCGAAGACCTAGGGTTCAAGCCGTATAAGGTGTACCGGTAGAAGAAGCAATGAGGAAGTTGAGTACTATAGCTTCAAGGGAGAAAAGAAGGCAAAACCCGTCATCAGGCAACAAACGTCCGTAGGTTTTTAGAAGGACGTCCGCAAATTGATGGGTATGGGAGAATTGATGCTGGTGACGAACGTCCGTGAGCTCCAGGATGGACGTCCGTGGAGATCTCCGCCCTGCGACTTAAATGACGCGTTTTATCCTTTTAGTGACATAATTTGTCCTTTTAGCCATTTTCTTGCTTTCTTTTAAGATGTCGAATATAAGTTACCACTAAGGGTGATAGTACTTTTCTAATTTTAGGTTTATTCCCTTGTAATGGCTATAAAGCCCAATTTGTAAACCATTGTTGGCATTTGATAATTAATGAATGAGAATGCATTGCATTTAAGCTTGTGAGGAGCTTGAAGAGTATGTCTTCTTCCCCATTTGAGGTTTGGTGTGAGGCGAAGGGTGAGATGTCCATTTATCTTTGATCTTCTTTCTTATTTCTTTTTCTTGCTTGATTCCTCTATTTTCCAGTAACCTCTTACACCCAATTTTCTCTTCACTTGATTCTTTCAATCCTCAAACCTTAGATCTAGAATACTCTCAATGTTCATCCTCGTGAATCGAATCCGACCCTAACCGTCGATCCACGATCGTTGTTAGGCTTGAGCGTATTCAATTCGTGTCGTAATCGCTTCCATTCGAAGCCTTAGCGAGGAGCTACCGACCCCACGAAGAATTACGATCTAACACTTCGACCTAAACGAAGCAAGAATTCTATCTCTCGAATCGCCTCTTCCTCCATCCTAACAGATCTCGACCATCGGATTGGACCCTACATAAACCAAAGCATAGACACCTAAGCGGAATCTCAAGAAACTCGAAGATATCGCTTTAATTTGTAGTTGATTGCTTAATTAATTAGTTTAATTTTGATAAATCATCATATCATGGGCATTTACGAATTTCAATGTCGGTGTCCCGCATTAGCTACGCCATACACAGCCTTACTATATTATAAGAGTGACCATGACATGTGAATAAGATCTTATTCAATTGAAAAATATAGGAATCTCATGAATATTTGACTTTCACATGCTTCAAGGTGGAGCACTTTCACAACTCCCACTAAAGCGCTCTACCTCGAATCCCTTGAAAGTCAAATATTTATGGAATTTTACAGCTGCAGGTACCCTTATTTACAACCCAAGATTCTTCCTTCACAACGCCGGTGCCACTTGCTTAAAAGGTTGACTGTTTTGAGTGAAAATGTCAAGAACAATTTTAGCCCCAACCTTCCAAACAAAGGATCTTGAGATCATGGAACTACCAACGGGCAGTCAGATTTTGATTTCACATAATACAAATCCCAAAAAGTGAGCATGATCACGGGCATATATCCAACGTGATTCTTGGATCACTTTTCAAGACGAATGTCATCCCAAATCATAATTTGACCATCTTATAGTAGGCTCATGATCACAAGGTCCACTGTATAGAAGATTGAGGCTAAAAACAACCTCCATTGTCTGATTCAAAGCAATCAACCGTCTAAGTACATGAAACCCATTTTGAGAAGGAAGAATGTTTGGTTGAAAATAAAGGCACCCCTAGGAAAATGATCTGTTTTTTGAGTCCTTCATCCTTATTCAATTGCCACCGTAGTCATCAGATCACTCTTCCCTGTACAAGGAACAAAGAGGCTCAGAAGTTCCCAAAGAAAAGCTTTGGTTTCTCAAATAGTCAAATGAGGAGAGAGAGAGAGAGAGAGAGAGAGAGAGAGAGAGAGAGAATTTTTTTAATAGTAAAAAATTGACAGTACTGTAGCAGCACAGCTAATTAAGAAATAAGAAACTCAGAAGCTCCAAAACAAAGGCTTTGGTTTCTCCATAGTCTCACTTCATGTTTGATTCTCGTGTTATTCTCAATCCAAAATCTCTATCAAAACTAGATATGGTATTAAGTGATCAACCCGATCACTGAAGACAGCGTTCGGGTCATCCTCTGTACCACACGAGCGGTACAAGTCTCCGTCGCTATAAACAGTTCACACGAAAGATCTTCATGCAGATTATGCACTAACCATCCAATCAGTGCACTTTTCAATGATAAATTTATGCCACTCCATATATTCTCGTTGACCGATCTTTTTGGATTGACTTACACCTATGAAATGGGTGGTATGGATCAGCCAAACACTATGCTTGATGCTGGGGCTGAGCCACCTAATAGCAGTTCTCAGAAGTTAAAAAAATTTGCAATTTCCAAACCTCACTGGAGACAAACAAAAAACTGAGTGAACATCCATGTTGTATGAGTGAGGATATATGCCAAATTTGTCCCCTGAAATCTTGAACATGACAAAAGTGACTATTCTTCCATATAATATTTTAGTTGATGAAACTTAAAATTGTGTAGGCAAATGATAAGAAATTTTCAAAAATAATATATATATATATTTTTGTAATTGATTAACCATGCCGTTTTTTGCTGTTCTCACACTAAGGGCAGAAAAAATCTACTTTTAAAAAAAAAAAGTGAAATATTCATGTACACACACACACACACACACACACACACACACACACATATATATATATATATATATATATATATATATGAAGAAATATTAGACAATCATGAAATAGAGGATTTTTATTTTAAAACCCCCTTTCAGTTAGATTTGATTGGGTTTTAGAACTAAGAACTCAGTTAAATCTGAAACCAAATGTTCATAAAGGCTTACTAAAGTAAATTAACGAAGAAATTATTCTTTGTCAAAAAAAAGTTATGAATTAAGAAATAAAATCCACGATTTAATTGTAAAATTTTAAGAAAAATTGAAAAATACCTAAATTATTTAATAATTCGAGATTAAATTTTGAAAAATGCATCTGAGCTTGACTAGATAACTGCAATTTATTCAACAGTCAAAGTTTTTGTCACCATGCTTGATAGAGGTTTGGTTAATCAATTTTCAGAATTTCATGAGTTATGGTAAAAATACCACAACTCTTACAATATGATCCCTTAACTCTTCTTTGTTAAGGGATCCCTACTCCTTATCCTAGAGTTGTAGAGTTTCTTACCCTACGCTTAGAGTGTAGATCATATTGTAGAATCACTTGAGCCTAACTCAACCTTACAAAACCTGCTTGTAAGGTGAGGTTTGCCCTAAGTTTATAAATAGCCCAAGGTCATTGACCCAGCCGATGTGGGACTATCGTTCACACATGCCACGTGCACATGATCGCGAGCTGCACCACATCCTTTAAGGGTTTGCCGGTCTCTCTAAGGTTTTAGGAAAAAAAATTAATAAAAATTAACATTTGTGTGGGATCTCAAAAATTCATGCGGGTTTCTCGGAATTTGTTCCTATGAATAAGATAACATATAGGAATGGCAGATCATAGAACATGGGAAGATTAAAACATTATTATCTTAGACTTTGGGATCTATGAACTCATTGGATTCTCCAAATTAAAGAGACAAATATGGATTATGCTTTGGAATCTCCTGTGAAGAATATGATAAAATCCCCAGCACTCCAATCCACTCCAATTTTTTCGCAATACGAAAAAGTTACTATAATGTGGCAGAGAAGACATCTTAGAGTGTTACTTCGATGGTTGATGTACATCTTAAGCCTCACTCTCATCCTTGATGCCTGCAGCGGAAGTGAGGTATCAGAAACAAGTTTTCTGTTTGATTTCATCCGAGCGGTCGATCCTGAGAATTTGGTAGCAACTAGCTTCAACGGGTCTACGCCCAATCGCTGCTCTGATCGGTGGATGGGTGTAAAATGCAATTTACAGAATAGCATAACAGAGATAAAGCTCAAAAACATGAACCTCAGCGGAACAATTGATGCAGATTCACTGTGCAAGCTTCCATCTCTACGAGTTCTTAGTTTAGCGGAGAATCTTATCGTAGGAGGCATTCCCGATTCGATATCAAAGTGCATGAGCCTGACCCATTTGAATTTGAGCAGTAATCTTCTGCAGGGAAGAGTACCGGCATCTCTAAGTAACATGAAGAATCTTGTAAGTATGGATATATCGAAGAACTACATCTCAGGACCCATTCCAAATTTCAAACGAAAAATTGAGCTCGTCTACCAATTTAGCATCTCGGAAATTGGTAAAAGTAATTATAAATTTGATAACAATGTTCATTTAGAAGAGAACACGACAAATTCTATGGATAAAACAGATATTTCAACCAAACCAGTTCCTAAAAATGATGCCACGTTCTCTGTTGAGGCTTCATTGTCTCTCTTGATGCTGTTCTTCGTAATATTCGTTTTCATATATATTTCAAAGAAGAAAACTCACAAAGCATCCAAGGAGCACGAAAAGTACTTTGGGGAGTCCCCTATCAAAATTCTATCAGAGAAGGTGGATCGAGAGATCAAGCCGGGGGACGAAGAACAGCCAGACCTCATCTTCTTTGTCGAAGAATACGGGAGGTTCAAAATTGAGAATCTTTTGGGTTCCACAGCAGAACTACAAGGCCAGAGCCTCTGGAGTAGTCTTTACAAGGTAACTATGCAAAACAATGCCATTTTTGCTGTCAAGAGATTGAAGAACTTGCAGGTTTCTTCCAAGGAGTTTGGCCATACGATGACGCGAATAGGTAACATGATGCACCCAAATCTTCTACCGTTGGTTGCATACCATTCATCGAACAAGGAAACGCTTCTGATTTATAGATATCAAAGGCGGAGAAGCCTTTTACACCTGCTAGAAAGTACGTAATGATTTGAGTTTCTTCTTTGCAGTTTTTTGTAAGGTAGAGGTACAAATTTCCTCCTTCGATATATCTCATCATGATTCGGGTCTCCTTTGATGCAGATTATGCAGAAGGTAAAAGAGAGTTCCCTTGGAGGCTTCGCCTCTCTATAGCAAGCGGGATCGCAGGGGCGTTGGACTATATATACAAGGATTCCAATCTTGGAAGCATCCCTCATGGGAATCTGAAGCTTTCAAACATCTTATTAAGTGAAACAGAAGACCCGTTAATCAGTGATTACGGGTTTCAGAGATTTATAGATCCAAAAAGGGCATTGCTTTATTCTTGTAACGGGTACAGAGCCCCTGAGAAAAAGGTGACGGAAAAGTCGGATGTATTCAGTTTTGGGGTCATTCTTCTCGAGTTATTGACAGGAAAAACTGTAGAAAAAACGGGACTGGACCTTCCGAAATGGGTCAAGTCCATGGTGAGAGAGGAATGGACAGGAGAAGTTTTCGATAGGGAGGTGTACAAAGCGGGCAAGCAATGGGCATTTCCCCTGCTCAACATTTCTCTGAAATGTGTGTCCCATTCACCAGAGAATCGGCCAAGTGTATCAGAAGTTTTAGAAAAGATTGAAGAAGTAGTTAATGCACAGGACGACTTTTCTTGTTCGTCTACCTCTTCTGTTGAATCTAACCACAAAGACGGCTGTCTTCTTCACACAGTCATACCGGAGACGTGGGAAACTCCTTGACTAAGCCATTGAAGGATATCTCAGTGTTCTTGCGACTCTCTTTTTTTTTTTTTTTTGGAGAATGAGAATCGGCTTGCTATTGTATTTTCCCGTTGAGTGTGAACGACTCATGTTGAAATTTTAGATATTATCAAATTGTACGTTTGATATGTATAAGGGTTGATAAGAAAATGCGCTGTGGAAGATGATCTGTTCAACCCTAAAAAAAGAAGATAATCTGTTTGCAACGAATGCTTTCAAGCATAGTCGCCAAGTCGGGAATTTTGCATCGGGGGCAAAAATTTGTGAGTAGGAAAAAAAAGGGCAAATTTTGAAACGAAATTCGAGGAAATAATTGATATTTGGAAGTATTCGGGGAGGAAAAAAAACGTAATTCACAAAAACAGGAAAAGTTATTAAAAAATTATGGAACTTAGTGAAACTTGGGATATTTTTATTATTTTCAAACACAGATTCACTTTATTTGGATTTTAAATTAAAAACAGAAAGTGTCAACTACAGCTTATAATTTTTTTTATCGATAAATGTGCTATATAATCATTAACGAAAATGAAAAATACAACAAACTAAAGGGGTCGGCTAGGGAATAGGCCAGAAAGATAAAGAAAAAATACAAAATAAACCAAAAGAAAATGGAAAATACGATTCCTCATATTTTCTATAGGGACCCCACACGGGGGGTAAAAAAATCTATAGGGACCCCCACCACCAATTAAACACAGAATCTATCCGGTCCTCCATCGCTGCCTAAACCACATTGGGCCCAATATGTAGTCAAGAAAATTTCAATTTACCTTATCATATGCCTACTGCATATCTAATTTGTGGCTCTCCGAGGATTCCTGATCTTTACCTTGAATCCACACACTCATGCGCTACCACCCCCCATCTAAAATCTGCCTACCATCCACAAATGCACTCTGGTTGATGTAGACATAAATAACTGACGCGGGACAATGACCCTAAAATGCGTGAATATGATTTTAATGTAGATTTTGTCGAAATTAAATAAATTAACTCAAGTTTAGTCACAAAATTATCTTTAATATCTTTAGGATTTTGAGAATTTTGATGGGTAGATCACACAAGATCCAGATAAGGTCCAGTCCGATGCGCAAGTACTTTTAGAGTTGAGGCGAGATCGGCCTAGAGATAGGACCTTAGCTTTTCCAGGCTTAAGCACTCATCTTCTGTCCGTTGTAGATTCACGAATTCCAAATAAGGTTGTGAAAGGGATGTACGATTTGTGAAAAGTTTATGGTTTTCGGATTAGTTTACGGTTTGGAAAAAGGGTAATGACTTTGTTTGATCTATAAATTCAAAAGGTTGAGGGTTTGGGGATCGAAAGAAACAACTAGTCTAAGGTTTAGAGAAGCAAGCACAGATCGAGAGATAGCAAATATAATAGATCGAAGCAAATTGAAGACAAAATAAATAAAGAGATATATGGGAATCACTCCCTTGGTCTCACACCAAACCCATCACGGGGAAGAAGACTCTCTCTTCATAAAGCAAAAGCTCTCATTCAATAATCAATCCACTAACTACATTGTTTAGCTTAAGGACCTTATATAGGAGGTCTTACAATAAAAGAAGACCCTAAAACGAATATTAAATAAAAGACAAATAAACCCATAAAGTTTAAGTTCGAATTTAGACTTCCAAAACAACTCTGCACGATTTCGATCGATCGAAATTAGTATTCGATCGATCGAAATTAGTATTCGATTGAACGAAATTTCGTTCGATTGATCGAACGAAAATTTCATCTTTGCCCTTTACGCCTGGTTCTAAAATTTTCGTCCTTTACGCCTGGTTCTGATTTTCATTCCGCTTCTTGTTTCTACGCCTGTAGAAACGATGTGGTCCGAATCCAATGTCCATATATGTGGCGTCCCCGTCAATAACCTAAAAACTAAATAGGAGAAATATCCATTTAAGGTTTATTAAAGAGAGAAGATAAAAAGAGAGAGAGAGAGAGAGAGAGAGAGCGAGCAATAACATTAATAGACTACATTGCTTCTATTCCAGATAATCAAGTAACATGTGATGACCCTTTATATAGAGGCAAATAAGACACTATTTCCATTCCTAATCAATGTGGGATTAATATATTGCCTACAACTATTATACACACCGTACTTAATATATTATCTCCAACACCCCCCCTCATGCTGAGCATCAATGAGAATAATGCTCAAGTTGTCAATTACAAGGACTTTGAACCATCTCCCCCTAATATTAATAAGGCAAACATAAAATCATAAGGTCGATAAAAAAAATGCTATATATCACAGTAGCGACAAAAGCCATAAGGCAGATAAAAGGCTGCATAACAGCAAAAGCCTTATCATCAAATACTAGGAGGGACAACAGGTGTAAAACACTGTGTGTCACAACATCACACACATACAAATATAAATTGGCAAATAGAAGAAATGGATGGAGAGAGACACAGATCTCAGCTAAATGAGTAACATTCAATCGCATGAGTGTATGTCAGGAGCTGTATACATGAATTTTGAGGCAATAAACACAAATTTTTAGGGAGCAATATCACAAATCTTCAGCATGAATCTTGAGGCCTCAGCTTCATGAAGTAGGCAGCATCACAGATTTTGATGCATCATCAGCAGTGATCTTCACGTAGTACAGGTCACAAAGCACAATAATATGGATCTGAAGGCATCAGAAGCATCAACAACTAATAACTTAAGGCAGGCGAAACAAACATTCTTTCAAACACCTATGCTGCAGTTTTCAGCAACAACAACATCCCATAAAATAAATCCGACAATCTATTCAGATACTCCAAACAACCTTAAAAAGTGATTAATTCTAGTGGGAAGCACACAAGAATGGGCAGCAGATTCATCTTGTTTAGCTTCCCTCTTTCTTCTCTCTTCAGTTTCCATTTTTTTTTAAAGACAATAAAAAAAGGGCTTTCAACAAATTTATAAATGTGGAGCACAGGACTTGTTTGATAAAATGTCTGTAGTAGTAACCGGTGGCTGCAAATAGAGAACTTGTTGTAAAGGACAACCCACAACTGCAAATAGAAAATCTTCTATAAATGGCAGCGCCTGGCTGCAAATATAAATCTCCTCAAGTTGCAACTAGGCTGCAAATAAGCACTTGCCACAAATATACCAAGCTGGTTGCTAATAGAAAGACCCAATTCTAACTGCAACCCCATGTTGCAAATAGGAAGCCCAATTGATGTAGTAGCCAAGAGCTTACCCAAGCTCGGATTCACCATCAAAGACCAAAGATCACCAAAAAATAAGGTAGAAAAAGTAGATTCAGGCCATTCCGATCACCAAAAAGCTTGCAAAACTGGTTTTCGAGCAGGTCTGGGGGTTAGGGGTTGTTGAAGACGAGGTCTAGGGTTCTAATATTGAAGATGAACAGAGGTAGGTGATGGTTTTAAAAGTAGTACCCTTGCAAGTGCACAATATCTATTGAAGTAAGGCAAAATCAAGGGTGTCGATCCCACAAGGAAGTGCGAAATTTGATTAATTCTAAAAGAGTGTAATAAGCCTAAGGAAGTACCAAAAGTGAGATATTTACTATGATGAAAACTAATAACTACACAAACACAAATAAAAAGATCTAAACAAAGATTAAGCAAGGAAAATAATGAATAACTAAACAACGATGAAAAGATGATAAAGGAGTCTACCAACCCTAGATTTGCAATTTTTCCATCAACAATCCAAACATTGCAATAATAAATTATTTACCCTCATATTACCACAAGTAAAACGATTTGATAAAAATATGACTATGATAATCGGCATACACTATCCTAACACTATAGCACATTCAATCACTACATGAATCATGCGAAAGGCATAACACATCACAAGCGCATAACCACAACAGAAAAATCAATCATACGTCATCCCATATCGATCTACAAGATCGATCTAAGTGAAATAACTCTTTTATTGTAGTCGATAATCAAGATCGATCACTATAAAGGAATATTCGATGATAATACGATATGCACAAACTTAAAGTCGTACGATTCAATAATTGTAACAAATATTAACCCTCATTTTACTACAAGAAAAATGATTTGAAAATAATGTGATTATTAGATTCGGCATACTTTATATTAACACTATGACGCATTCAATCACAACATGAATCATGTGAAAGGCATAACATATCACAAACATACAACCACGACAATGATTATCAATCATATGGCATCCTACAGTCGTACGATTCAATATTTGTAAAAAGAAATTATTGAAATAAAAATAAATTAACTACTCATCTAAGGTTCACTTCCTTCTTGAATGAGTGGTTTTAGCCACTCATCTCCGATCCACACGCAATGCACAAATCCGAAACCATCAACAAAGTTCTTCAATTATCAAGTGTTTGGATCTTTTAGGAAAAGATCTGGAACCTTGCAAAGCCTTGATTCATGATTAAAAACTAATTATTAAAGCTAAAACTAAAAAAAAAATAAACCTAACTAATGGAAAAATGTAAACGAAAAGAAAAAGAAAAGTTGATCCACCAAAGTGAAGATAGCCGACCCTAAAACATGTTATCTTTTCTTAGGGCTCGGCTGAAAAAATTTCCTTTTACATGTCAATCGATTGAATTCCAAAATTCAATTGATTGAATTTAAAATCTAAAATTGACGGGCTCAAATGTCAATCGATTGATTTTGGGAAATCAATCGATTGAATTTAAATTCAAATTTGAGCGGCAATTTAGTTGTCATAAACTCAATGGATTGATTTTTGGAAATTAATCGATTGAATTTAAATTCAGATTTGAGTGGCAAAAATAGGCGCCATAAACTCAATCGATTGACGGGATCAATCGATTCTTCACAAATTTTAGTGCTTCCGTTGGCTTCATGGCTCAATGCTCCCATATTGTCCTTAATTATGTTCTTTTATACTTCTGCAAGATTCAATGGACGAAAATACCTGAAACCACTAAAACTACACAACATCCGTCAAAATGACTTCATCGGATAGCCAAAATGTTAGTATTAGGATGCGAAATATAATCATATTTCGGTACAGATTAGTAGGGTTTCGAAAAAGGCAATGGAAGATTGAGGGGGTCAGGTTTTAGGTTTTTTTGGTATATATGTAGCCAAATCCGAGGATTTTAAGGTTTTTGTGTGGGTTTGCTGGTATGGCTGGAGGTTGAAGATGACTAACCTCCAACTTCGAAAAACACTTGTAGGGGCCTCGGATGAAGGTGGCCCAAGTACAAAAAAGGTTCAACAAGTAGAAAACGATATGAAAAAATTTCTTATGCACAGAGGTCCGACGAGGCTACAAAGTGCAGAGCATACGTCAGATGGAATCCTGAAATCAACGCGTGGATCCAACCCGCTCTGATACCATGTAGACATAAATAACCTAAAAACTAAAGAAGGAAAAATACTCATTTAAGGTTTATTAGAGAGAGAAGAGAAAGAGAGAGAGAGAGAGAGAGAGAGAGAGAGAGAGAGAGCATAATAACACTAATGGACTGCATTGCTTCTATTCCAGATAATCAAGTTATATGTGATGACTTTTTATATAGAGGCAAATAAGACACTATTTCTATTCATAATCAATGTGAGATTAATATATTGCTTACAACTATAACACACACCATACTTAATATATTATCTCCAGCAGTTGACCAATATGATGTCCCCCATCACCTTTTGTAGTATATTTGCCAACACTTTTACTACAATATTGTATACACTTCCTAGCAAGATGATTGGCCTAAATTTCTCAATTTACCTATTTATATAGTCAGAAAATTTTTATTTTACATTCAGAGATCTTACCCCGATTAAACAAGTCATTACCAATTTCTGACAGTTCAAAAGTGTTTATAGAATTGCATGGTAAAACCATCAAAGCCAAGAGCTCGATCCCTCAAAAATTCAAATATAGCTTTCTTGATTTCCTCAATCTGAATGTCTTTCTGTAGCGTCTCCATATTGGTGATTGATAGTTGTTGGAATTCAATGCCATCCAATAGTGGACGCTTCCACCGACCGTCTTTGTATAACTTTTTATAAAAATTAATCACAATCTTTCAATTTATGTCGATCCTCAACCATCACATCCCCACCTTCATTTTTCTGATTGTTTTTGTTCTCTTCCTGATACTTGTTGGGGCATGAATTTGTTTATTTTACTTTGATCACCTTCTTCCCCGTCTCCAAAAGATCTTTTCCTCCAACACCCTACTTGTGCAGTCCTCCTTTAACCATTTCCTCTCATTTTTAATCCTCCCAACACACCCGCCTCTTCCATTTTATCAATCACCTCCAATTTACTTACGAGAGTAAACAGTTTTATAGATTGCCAAAACTTTCCTTGTTCCACTTCTTAATCGCTTTGAAGTTTGAACTACCCATGATGTCCACCATTCCTTCACTAACCTTTCAAACTCCTCATTCGGGAGCCACATACTTTCAAATCTAAAAGGAATCAGACCCTACTTTCCTTCTTAAGCGGACAACATAAATTGGGCAATGATTGAATGTGGGCTTGGGGAGGGCAGTGAGCTCTATGTTTTGTAATATTTACCCCATTCCCCACAACAGGCAAATCTATCGAATCTAGACATCACCAACTCCTCTTGACCGTTTGACCAGCCGAACTTTGAACCAATCATTGGAATATCTATATGGTCACAATCCAACATGAAGTGGTTAAATTTTCTCATATTCGAATTGAACCGGCAGCCACCCTTTTTCTCCTCACCGGACTACATAGCATTGATATCCATCCCCCCCTTCTCGTGCACCATGGCTCAGCCACTCCACCTTAACCTTCCTGAATTTCTCCCAGAACTTGTCTCCCCCTAAACTAGAGACTTATAAAGATTATTATGCTTCGATAATGAGGATTATGCTTAATTAAAAAATTGTGATTAGTAGCAACAACTCGTTCTATAAATGCAAAATTAGGAAAAAAAATAGTGTTTTAAAAACCAGACCGTCAAGCGGTCTGGTTTGCATGAGGAACAAAAAATTTTGTTTTTTCTTGTTGCATCGGAGAACAGGCCAATTTTTGCACTAAACCGGCCGGTTTGTCCGGTCTTTTTCAAATTCCAATATTTTTAATTCTTGTAACTGCAATCACAACTGTGCAGAATCCTTATAAATCTACTCGACTCTCTCCGATCATGCAGAGAGAGTCAATACCAGAATTTAGCACAAATGTAACTGAAAATTACTATCACTAACCAGAACAGATTTGTTATCTATCATCGGCAACTCCCTGATCGAAGCATTGAAAGATATGTAAGTGTTTTGTTTAGGTACTCTATATTTTTTGGCGTGTGGAAAATTGGCTTGGTATTGGTTCTCTCTGTCAAGTGGGAACTACAGATGTCTAATGAGTTGAAAACCTATCAAATTGTTTGTTCGCTGTAAATAAGGTTGATAAGTAAATGCAATAGAGAAGATGCTCTGATTGCAACTAATGCTTTCATGCATAATCACCAAACTGGGAATTATTCAGCGAAGGCAAAAATTCTTGATTCAGGAAAAAAAAATCGGCAGATATTGGAAAAAGGTTGGAAAGTTCGAGGAAATAATCGAGATGCAAGAATTATTTGGTGAGGACAAAAGAGTGTAATTCAGGATAATGTAAAAAAAATTCTGAGAAAAATAAGAAAAGATTAGAAAGTCATTAAAGTTAGCATCTTTTTATTTGACAACCCCGGTACAGTTATATTTAATTAGATCTTAGAAGTAAATAATAACCTAAAATTATTTTGCTTTGCGTAAGTTAATTAGTAACAAAAGTTTACTTCCTGCAAAAAATGTGCTTAAGATGTAAAACGATTTAATCTCAACGTTCGAAAAAGATAGAAAAATAAGTGATTTTTCAATGTCACTATTAAATCGTGAAAAAATGTGTTTGAGCAAAATATGCATTTTAAACGAGACCTATTCCAAAAATCGAAAAATTATGTTATTATGCTTTCGAGACTGAAATCGGAAGAATCATAACTAGAAGTAACGGGAGAAGATTTCGCACATTGAAAATAATCAGTTATATATTATTACCTACCATTAATATCCGGAACATAACCTGCTTCCTTCATAACACAAGACAGTTTTGTGACCATTTCATAAATCTGTTCAGCCTGTTTATGTGATGTATCTCCAACAAGGAAGGCATGAAGCGCTCTTTGAACCTCAATCCAGCTACAACCAGGCTCCATTCTCATCCTCAACGCTCTCATTATTTCTCGAATCTCCTTAACACTCTCCCACAATCCAAAAGAGTCATAACTATTCAAAAGTACAATATAATTCCCTACATTTTCCGGTTCCAATTCAAAAAACCTCCTTGCCTGGTATTCGAGGTATAGATCCTAGCCTAGCAAATCACCATGCTGACCCTCAAATTGATCCATATAGAGAGCATCAAAACCCCAAACCTAGACCCTCTTCTACCTCCAAATTCTGACAGTGGCATTTCATTGAACACATGCAGTTCCAGACTGCCAGAACACCCCAAGGAATCCAATCTCGAAAGCATCCCTCATGGAAATCTCAAACTATCAAACATCTTATTGGGTGAGACAGAATACAGTGTTACCTAGGCACTACTACTTTTGGGATTTTTACCATGCCGACACATGGCGGCGCTTGGACACTTCCCAACACAATATGATACTTCTAGACATATATGAAAATATCAGATAATACCAACAAAATGTTGCTCTTTTTGACATGATAACATGATCCGCCCTTTTATTTTTTTTATTTTATTTTTTAAAACGTGTAAAGTTTAGGAATTTATAAAATAAAAAGTTAGGGTCCTTGAAAACAATTTGCATAATATAGTATACTTTTAGTTAGATTCATGACATACATTATGTATCTCTTCATTACATATCTCAATTGGCTCTTAAAGATTTTCCTCAACTTTTGTTTTGCTTTTTTTATATGTTCTATTTTTTCTTTCTTAAGGTTGTGCCGCCGTATTGGAATCTCATAAATTGGCGTGCCAAAATCTATGACACCTTGACACTTGGAACCCCTGCCACGTGTCTAGGTAACACTGATAGAATACCCATTGTCCCATTTATTAGCTAATAAGAGTTTCAGATACGTATAGAACCAAAAAGAGGATTACACCATTCTTCTAATGGGTACAGAGCCCTTGAGGAAAAGATGATGGAAAAGTCGGATATATTCAGTTTTGGTGTCATTCTTCTCAGGTTATTGACAGGCGAAACTGTAGGGAAAACTGGATTGGACCTTCACAAATGGGCCAAGTC
This sequence comes from Chloranthus sessilifolius, assembly GCA_021018995.1. Lineage (NCBI taxonomy): Eukaryota > Viridiplantae > Streptophyta > Magnoliopsida > Chloranthales > Chloranthaceae > Chloranthus > Chloranthus sessilifolius. The sequence goes on from CM037585.1 coordinate 10,900,275, forward strand.
CAGGATGACAGGGGGATGGTGGAGAAGTTTTCGACAAAGAGGTGATCAAAGCAGGGAAGAAATTGGCATTTCTGCTGCTCATTGTTCCCAGAAATATGTGTCTCCCTCGCCCGAGTCAGCGAAGTATTCAGAAAGGAGCAAAAATTCTTGACTCAGGAAGAAATTGGCAAAATTTGGAAAAGGATCGGAAAAGTTCGAGGATACAACCGAGATTTGGAACCTATATGGTGAGGACAAAAAATCGTAATTCAGGACAAAATCAGAAAAATTCGGAGAAAATAGGAAAATATTAGAAAATCATTAAATTAGCCTGTTTTATTTGAAAACCCCAGTTCATTTATATTTAATTAGATCTTAAAAATAAATAATACGGTCAAAAATTTAAACTAGAGACTAATAAAGATTATTTCGCATAATTTAATTGATAACGAAATTACACATTATGAAAAAAATGTGATTAGGATGTAAAATAATTTAATCTCAATGTTCGGAAAAAAAATAGAAAAATGGGTGATTGTTCAATGTCATTTTGAGCAAATATACGCAATTTAAATGAGACTTATACAAAATATCGGAGAATTATGTTATTGTGGTTTCAAGACTGAAATTGGAGCTACAAAATCTGAAATACAAACCATAAGCCTCTCCTCTGATTAGTAAAGGTAAACACAAAAGAGAGCTACAAAACCTGAAATGGGGACTCTCGTATAGGAGGGAGAAGGTAGTTCAGATCTGATGTTTCTGACTTGGGTAAATCAATCCAATCCATTCAGTCAACTGGGTGAAATGCAATTGCTCTGCTCCAGTTCCCTCTGCTTACACCTGGTCAATTCATTGATCTCCTCCGCCCCTGCTGTCGCCTCAGTTGATGAAGTATTTATAACTTTCTCTGATATTATAGTGTCTTGATGCAGATTTTGACTTGGAATGTTAGAGGGCTGTGTGACATGAATAAGAGAGCCTCCATAAAGAAAGTTATTAGGAGGAACAAGCTAGTTATTGTTACTTTCCAAGAAATGAAATGAGGATGTTCAGATATTCAGAAGGTTGGCTTTGTGCTTGGTGTGAATGGATAGAGATGGGAAAGTCTTGAATCGGATGGGGCAATGGGAGGTATCTTGGTTGCTTGGGACAATGAAGAGATGGAGGAAGTGGAGACAGGATGGAGATTTCACTGTTTCTATGGTTTTAAAAAATAGGAGGGATGGAAATATGTGGGTCTTCACAGGGGTGTATGGGCCAGTGGAGGATGATAGAAAAAATGACTGTTTGTGTGAGTTGGCAGGTATTTCATCTAAATGGGATCTCCCTTGGTGTGTAGGAGGAGATTTCAATGCGATTCGATTTGTTCATGAGAAGATTGGAGGAAGAATGGATCAAAGGGATATGAGGCAGTTTGGTGATTTTGTGAATGTAGGTGAGTTAATTGACGTTGATATGCAAGGGGGTAAATACACTTGGTCAAGTTTACAGGATTCTCCTTCTCTTAGTAGGTTGGATAGATTTTTATGTTCTAATGAGTGGATGGAGTTGGATTCGGATGTTGTCTCTGAAGGGTTTTCTAGACCCATATTGGATCACATTCCTGTTCTGTTGAAATGCCCTATCAGAGGTGGTGGCCCGGGACCTTTCAGATTTGAGAATGCTTGGCTTTTGAGGGAAGGGTTCAAAGAGCTTGTTAGTGAATAGTGGCAGGAATTTCATGTTCACGGTCATGCTGGCTATAAGCTATCTAATAAGCTGAAAAAGATTAAATAGAGGTTGAAAATTTGGAATGCAGCTAGATTTGAGAATGTGGAACAGATGAAAGATTCTAGCCTTAAACAAATCAAGGCATCTGATGTTCTTGAAGAAGATAGATGTTTGAATGAAGAAGAATCTGATATCCTAATGGCCCTTAAAATGCATTTTAACAAAAAATGATTGGAGGAGGTGATGTGGAAGCAAAAAGCGAAAGTAAAATGGTTGCATGAGGGAGATAACAATACAAAAGATTTTCACGCTATGGCTAATGCTCGTAATAAGAGAAACTTTATTCCTTTGTTGAAGATTAATGGGTGTAGGGTGTCTGATCCGAAGGTTATAGGGTCTGAGATTGTGAGATTTTTATGAAAAATTGTATCAGGAAGAATGCAGTAACAGGCGGCTTCTTGATGGGTTGGATTTTAATAGCCTATCTGGTTCTCAGAGGTTTGGTCTGAAGGAAGCCTTTACTGAGGAAGAAGTGAAGGTGGCAGCAATGAATGGTGGCAAGAATAAGGCACCCTGCCCAGATGGATTTACGATAGAATTCTTCCAAGATATGTGAGAGACCATTAGATTCGATATCACGGATTTTTTCATGACTTCCATCAAAATGGAAAGGGGGATTAGTCGTTGAATTCTATTTTCATTGCATTAATAACTGAGAACGATGGGGCTGAGGATGTGAGGAAATTTAGACCCATTAGTCTCTTTGGGAGCTTGTACAAGATTCTCACAAAAGTGTTGGCCAACCGTTTAAGAAAGGTTATGGGAGATATTATTTCTAAGAATCAAGGAGTTTTCATTGAGGGACATCATCTTATGGATGTGGTAGTCACGGCTCATTAAGTGATTGATTCAGTTTATATGAGTACTAATAGTGTCATTATTTGGAAAATTGACATAGAGAAAGCTTATGATAGAGTAAACTGGGATTTCCTTTGCTATATGATGAGAAGAATGGGATTTGCCGAGAGATGGAAAGAGTGGATGTTAGGATGCATATTTTTGGCGTGTTTTTCATTTTTGGTGAATGGTTCACCTCAAGGTTTCTTCAGAAATTCGAGAGGACTCAAACAGAGAGACCCTCTTTCTCCTATGCTTTTCAACATAGTTGCGAAAGCATTACATGGCCTGTTCATGAAAGCTTTGAGAGCAATCGACTTGGGAGGCTTATGGTTACTAGCAGTGGACCTATGGTATCTCTTATGCAGATGATACTACAGTATTTTGCAATAAAAACCAAAGTGATCTTCAGCCGGTGATGGACGTCTTTGTTGGAGATGTTATTTCTATTGTTTAGGTGTGTAGTAAGTAACTTTGGGTGTGTGTGTGTAGTTAAGTGAATTTTAAGTTGTACAATTCATTTAACTCGGGAACCATGTAATACGTGAACATGCTAAGATGATATAAATAGTATTTTGCATTGGAATTTGATACACTTTGACTCAACTCTAATTTCTCCAAGTTGCTTCTTCTTCCTCTACCAAACCCCAAGCTGACCCTAATCAAATCAACTTGGTATTAGAGGCAGCTATGATCGAATCGACAAGATCTGATTGCTAACATCATCATCAATAGGCTGATGTCAGCGCTGGCATCACGCTGACATCAGCAGTCACTGGAAAGTGGCTGAAATCAGCCCAAGTTCTAGGGTTTTGATCGGATTTATATCCCGGTTATTTTTCTCTTCTGTGACATTTGGATTTGAAGGCCAGAAGTAAGACTTCCACGGTCGTCTTCTTCCTTGAGCTCCACCCACACCATCAGTTGCAGAAACTCTAGGTTTCTGTCACAGCAACATAGCAGTCTAGAAATATGATGTAAGACATCGAAACCTTCTTCAAACTTGATTTTGATGCCTTAGCAATGTTGAAGATCTGTGGATCTACATCGCCGGAAACCTCCTAATGTTGCCGGAAACTTTGCAAACCCACCGGAACACCTTGTTGACTTTCCGGAATCCTTTGTAGACTTGCCGGAATGCCTATTTCGAATCAGATCTATGAGATAAACCCTATTCATTGAGTTTTTGAATGTGTTTTTTTATCTAGATTTCATCTATTATTGCTGCGTGCTTACCATTCCGACTACCAGCATGAGTTATTTGTTGAGATTTGGCATGATTGTGGTGTTATGTGCTTGTTAAATTGGTGAAGAAGTTATAGAACCACTGTTTGGGGTTGTGTGATGCATTTTTTGAATGTTGTTTTGGGATTAATCAGTAGACTGTGTAGGCATTCTCCCTATTTGGAAGCTGTGGGTCTTCTATTTTTTGAATTGTTTTTATCTCGGTATCACTTAATCATGGACAAGAATAAATCCGGAATCATTGGTTGGGGAGATATTTCTCATAACTTATAAATTACTACGAAGAAATTGAATGGGGCCAATTATCTTTCGTGGTCACAATATGCTGCTATGTACTTAGGGATGAAGAAAAAATTGGGTTACATTTACGGGACTATTCCAAAACCTAAAGAAGATGACCCCAAGTACGTTGATTGGGAAAGTGACAATCTAATTATCATGACATGACTGCTACACTCAATGCAACCAGACATTAGTGATTCTTTTATATATGCCAGTGATGCTAAACAATTATGGGAGGCTGTGAGGGATGCGTTCTCGCATAAATAAAATATCGCAAAAATGTTTCAAGTTAGTGACAAAGTTAACACTATGAAGCAAGGTGAAAAGACTATTGGAGAGTATTACACTCAAATGAGGACTTTGTGAGATGAACTAGGTCAGGATCAAGAAGAAAAGCTGTACAGCTCGTGTGCTAGCAAAGCTAGTAAAAATACTGAAAGGAGGATAGTGTTTGACTTGAATATGAGAATGTTAAATCAAATATTATAGGTAGAGAGGAGTGTCCTCCACTTGATACCGTGTATGCCCTCCTTCAGCATGAGGAGAGCAAATAACAGTTTATGCAAATTCCTAGTGATGATGTATTTGAGAGATCTGCCCTACCATCCTTCACTCCTTTTGGTCGTGGTGGAGGCAAATCTGGTGGTAGAGGTGGTGGTCGTGGAGGTCGTGGGGGCCTCTCACGTGAAGAAAGAGAAAAATTATTGTATTCTCATTGTGGCAAGAAGGGTCATACCAGAGAAAGATGTTGGGAATTACATAAGAAACCGAAATTCCTTCCAGGTCGTGCATTCCAGTCCGTCCTCCATTGAGAAAACTTCTAATCCAGTTAGTGGTTAGAGTATCCCTGCTGCTTCAGCTCCATCTGATTTCCAGAGCTTACAGAGAGAGCTTCAGGATCTCCAGGGCCGCCTTCAGCGCATGACGGTAACACAGGGACAAGCATCTTCCTCCAACATAGCTAAGTTAGGTACCTATGGGTCTGCACATGTGACCTCTTCTCAGTCCCCAGGGATCATCAATTTTGGGGCTACAGAACACAATGTCTGGTATGACAGATTTATTTTCATTTGTGTCTAGTCTTTCTGATTTTATTCATATTCGCATTGCTGATGGATCCCTTGTTCCTGTAAAGGGCAAAGGGAGTGTTCAATTAGGCACCTTGTCTCTTGACTCTACTCTTTTGATTCCTAACATGCCTATGAATCTATTATATGTCAGTAAAATTACCAATTCCTTACATTGTAGGGTGACATTCTTTCAGTCATATTGTGTTTTCCAGGACCTGAAATCGGGGAAGATCCTTGGGCATGGTACTTAAGAGAAGGGACTCTACCTCTTTCAAAATTTACTTGGTGCATCTCCTCCTACAACTATGGTGGTTTCTGTTGATGAAGCAAGATTGTGGCACTCCCGTTGTGGCCATCCTCATATTAGTTGTTTGAAATTTTATTTCCAGAAAAATTGCATGAATTTGATAGTAGTTTGTTTAAGTATGAGACTTTTCAGTTCACTAAACATGTTCGCAATTCTTACCCCTTGAGTAGTAGTAAATGTGTTATTCCTTTTGAAGTTATTCACTCTAATGTGTGGGGGCCTTCCCTTGTTACTGCTTTGAATGGTTATTATTATTTTGTTACTTTTATTGATGACTGTACAAGACTCACTATGCTCTTTCTTATGCACACCAAAGACGAAGTTGCCTCTATTTTTCCTATGTTTCACAGACTAGTTAGCACACAATTTCATGGGCATGTTAAGGTTCTTCAATCGGATAATGGTAGGGAATATTCTTTTCACGTTCTCCAATCTTATCTTCACTCTCATGGAATTGTATGGCAAACTACTTGTTCTTATTCCCCCCAACAGAATGGGATTGCTGAGAGGAAAAATAGGCATCTTCTTGAGGTTACTCGATTTCTGTTGTTTGATATGAAGGTTCCTAAACATCTCTGGGGTAAAGCTATCCTCACCGCTGCCTACCTCATCAATCGAATGCCTACACCTATTATGGAAGGACATTCTCCCTTCCAACTTGTGCCTCCTCATCAACCTCTGTTCTTGGTGCCACCACGTATCTTTGGTTCCTTGTGTTTTACACATATCCCCAATATTCAGCGAAGTAAACTTTATTCCAAGGCTACCAAGTGTATTTTTGTATCCCTTTTCTCAGAAAGGATACAAGTGTTTTCTCTCATTCGTCGTATAATAGGCACCATGAATGTCACATTCTTTGAGGGCACTCCTTTTTCCAGTCCTCTGAGTCCTCTTCAAGGGGAGAAACAACTTAAAAATGAAGAGTACTCTGAGATGTTTAGAGCTTTACCTATGGGAGATGATGAAGATTGTGTAGAAGTGGATGATGAAGCTGTTGAGCCACAAAAAAGCGAATAACCCACCCTTGATAAATATGGAAAGGGAGAGATGTATGTGCAAAGGAACAAGAAAAGCATCGTTGAAGCTACTGCGCATGAGAAAGTAGATGGGTCACCTTCTCAGAATACCGACCAGGATCCCTTACCTGAAGATGGTCCTCTTGTTTCTGGCATTCATCTATCCATTGCTCACAGAAAACTTCCTATATCGTGTACTCGTCATCCCATCAGTAAATATGTGTCATATCACAATCTCTCATCATCTCATTATGGTTTTATTTGTTCTCTAGATTCTATCACCCTTCCTTCTACTGTTTCTGATGTCTTATTGCAGCCAAAATGAAAGGATGCTACGATTCAGGATATAAAAGCTCTGGAACATAATCAAACTTGGGAAATTGTTGAACTCATAGAAGGAAATAGAGTTGTTGGCTGTAAATGGGTATATACAGTTAAGTATAGACCTGATGGTAATGTTGAAAGATATAAAGTAAGGCTTGTAGCACAAGGGTACACTCAAACACAAGGAGTTGATTATCAGGACACCTTTGCACCTATAGCCAAGTTCAACACAATCAGAGTATTGTTATCTCTGGCTGCCCACAAAGATTGCATACTCTCTCAACTTGACGTGAAGAATGCATTTCTTCATGGTGATCTCAACGAAGAAGTCTACATGGACCTTCCTCCTGGATTTGTAAAAGAAGGGGAGAAGGGAAAAGTGTGTAGATTGAAGAAATCTATCTATGGATTAAAACAATCCCCAAGGGCCTGGTTTCAAAATTTTAGTGATGCTATTATGAGATTCGGGTACCGAAGAAGTCACTATGATCATACTCTATTTGTAAAAAGGTGAATCAAGATGACTGTCATACTAGTCTATGTTGATGATATCATCATTACTAGTGATGATAGTCATGAGATTGTTAAACTGAAGGAGTAATTGAGTAGAGTGTTTGAAATTAAAGACTTGGGAAGCTTGAAATATTTCCTTGGCATTGAAGTGGCGAGATCTAAGAAGGGCATCTCATTATCCCAGCGGTAGTATACCATAGACCTCCTTCATGATAAGGGGTTTTTGGGGTGTAGGCCTGTTATGACCCCTATTGAACAAAATCACCAATTAAATGGTAAAGAAGGTGATCTTCTCAAGGATCCACGTACCTATCAGAGATTAGTTGGTAAACTGATTTATCTAACCATGACCCGTCCAGACATTTTTTCTTTATCGGTAAAGAACTTGGTATTAGAAAAGTCAACGAGCAGCTGAGAAAAGCAACAAGACAAGCCGGGGCCAACAAGCCATCAGGCAAAGGCAAAAGAAAGGAAAAAAAATAGGAAGAGCAAGAAAAAGAAACGTAGGAGAAGCGCTGCAAAAAAGAAACGCTGCCGGCGAAGCTAATCCTAGAAGTCCTCGCATCCCTGCCCCCCGCTTTTGCCCAGAACGACTCAGTGGCACATACAATCCTTAATCGCTTTTAAGATAGTTCCGTTAGGACGCCGAATGCAATTGAAAATCCGGGTGTTTCTCTCCATAAATAGCACCAGATGATCGCATATGCTCCCACCCTCCAGAAAGCTCCATGAGGCCCTTCCCATTTGAGTCCATTCCAACTAACTAGAAGCCGCGGAAGCGAGTCCAGAAAAACCCAGCATAAATCAAACGATCTTAAGATTGTATTCCAGATCTCAGACGCGACCCGGTAGTGGATGAGGAGATGAGGGATCGACTCCTCCAAGGAGAGGCACATAGGGCAGCGATTCAAGATGTCTTTGCCTCGAATGATGAGTTGGTCTATGGTCAGGATTCTGCCTCTGATCGCAGACCACACAAAAAACCTGACCTTAGGAGGGATCGGCACCCTCCAGATGAAGCTCCAATCTGCGACAATCAGCGGCCGGCAAGAGAGGGCCAGGTAGAAGGATTTAACTGAGAAGACTCCCTTTTTACTTGGCAGTCAGAGACTCGCATCACGACGCTACTGATTTCTACGAGCCCCGTTTAGAATGGCTAGTAACCGAAGGAAGTGGACCACCTCGTAGTCCCGAAGAGCTCTCCTATTACTTAAGTCCCACAGCTAGCGACCTCCCCTCCCCCCCCCCCCCCTCTCTCCGGAGGTGAAATCCTCAATAAGACCCCGAGGCCAGGGCAATAGGGTATAAAAAGCCGGGAACCTCTCCTTCAAATGGTAGAGATTAAGCCACGGGTCGTCCCAAAAAGAAATCCGCCTCCCATCCCCCCAGCTGAAGTGAACCCACTTCGAGTACCATGGCAAGACTGAACTAACACCTTTTTACCAAGCTGAGACCCAACCAGTTTGCCTTTTATTTAAGCCACGGGTCGTCCCAAAAAGAAATCCGCCTCCCATCCCCCCAGCTGAAGTGAACCCACTTCGAGTACCATGGCTAGACTGAACTAACACCTTTCCACCAAGCTAAGACCTAACCAGTTTGCCTTATATTTATGCCCCAATCGCCCGCCATAGGCCCATATTTTTTACGTAGAATCAAAGTCCAAAGTCTTCCTCTTTCCAAATCGCAGTCGGCCCACCACAGCCACTAACCAAGGAGGGTCAGGTGAAGATTCTGAATACCCAACCCTCCAAAGCACTGAGACAGTAAGCAGATGTCCCAAGCCACCAGATTAAATTTTCTATCAACCCCAAAACCTTCCCATAAAAAATTCCTTTACATCCTCTCTACGGCAGCAATCACCCCCATCGGGCATTTAAACATCAACATAAAGAATATAGGGAGACTAGTTAAAACCAAATTGAGAAGTTAAAGCCGCCCCCCGCAACTAAGAAGCTTCCCTTTCCAGCCCGCCAACTTCTTCTCGAACCGCTGCACTACCGAGTCCCACTCCCTAGCCTTAGGCTTGCCGATACCAAAGGGAAGGCCTAAATAAGTAATGGGAAGGGGGTCGCTTCGCACTCACACTCGTCGACCAGCAAGGCTAGCTCCACAGGGTCAAGGCCATTACCAGAAATCGAAGACTTGAGGCCATTGACCTTTTATCCTAAAACCGCTTCATAAATCGAGAGAATGTTCGCCATCGCTGAAATTTCTCCCAGTTCTCCCTTTCCAAATAAAATTGTATCATCTGCATACTGAAGGTGGGTGACCGCAGCACTGCCCTTAACAACTATAATACCTGAAATCCGGCCCATCACCCGAGATCTGCAAATGAGAGCTCCTAACACTTCCCCAACCATGTTGAACAGAAAGGGGGAGAGGGGATCCCCATCTAAGGCCCCTTGAACTTTTGAAATACCCGGCCGGAGACCCGTTGACGAGAACCGAGAACCATGTTGATGACACACAGGCTCTAATCCAGTTTCTCCAAACATTACCGAAGCCAAATCTCAACATCATGTAATCGAGGCACTCCCAACTGACCCGATCGTAGGCCTTCTCCATGTCGACCTTCCATAACAAAGCCGCGGAACGGCTACTATGCCCTGAATGAACTACCTCATGAGCAGTAACCACCATATCTGCAAGCTATCGACCCTGAATGAAAGCTCCTTAGGTCTCCAAGATGATGGAACCCAAAAGCGGCTTAAGGCGATTGGCAAGCACCTTGGACAGGATTTTGAAAAGACAGTTGATGAGGCTTATGTGACGGAAGTCGCGAATGTCGGTGGCACCAGCTTTTTTGGGGATCAGGGTGATGAAGGTGGAATTAAAATCCCTGCCTACATGAGTCCGGGAGTGGAACTCGTTGAAAAAGGCCAAGATATCATCTTTGATGGTGTCCCAGAAGCCCGAAAAAAATTCCTTAGTATACTCATCTGGGCTCAGGGATTTGTTTTTTCCGCTTTGCTGGATGGTTGCCCGGATTTCAGCTTCTGAGAAGCTCCTTTCCACAAAGTCCCTGTCCATAGTGGAGATGGTCGGAAACACTAGACTGTCCAACTGAGATCTTGACCACCCGTCGTCCTGGTATAACTCCCGATAGAAACCAGCCACGTGATTCCTTATCTGCTCCTGGTTCGTAACGTCAGCCCCGTTGATCGATAAGTTTGAGATGAAGTTCTTCTTGGATCTTGCATTGGCAACCGCATCGAAAAGCTTAGTGTTATTGTCTCCCACCTTTAGCCAATGCACCTTTGATTTTTATTTCCAGCTCACCTCCTCTTGGAGACACCGATTGCTGAATTCCGTTCTGAGGTTGACTCTTTCGTTACGTTCGGATTCGGTTAGGCTTCTCCCTTCTTCAGTGAGGTCCAGCTCGTCAAGACGAGCCAGCAGGACCGCTTTCCACCTGTGAGTAAGCCCAAAACTCTCGATGTTCCAATTCTTTATCCGACCATTAAGGTATCGCAGCTTAGAAATCAGTTTAAAGGCAGTTGAGCCTTGGTGGTTCAGCTCCCGCCACCAGATTGGCACCATAGATTTGAATTCGGCGTTGAGAAGCCATTGGTTCTCAAAGCGAAAAGGGGACGGGCCTCTTCCGAAGGCTCCACAATCAAGAACAATAGGCCTATAATCAGAAACAGCCCTGGCGAAACCATAGAGAGAGGCGTGGGGGAAAAGGTCCAGCAAGCTGGTGGAGACCAAGAAGTGGTCGAGCCGGCTGAAGGATGCCACATCCTGAAGATTGGACCAGGTGAACCGGGTCCCCTGCATTGGCACATAAAAAAGGGCCCAGTCATGATTGAAGGAATTAAAATCGTCCATGGCAGTTCTATTCGAGAGACCACGCGACGTTTCGTAGGGGTACCGAACCGAGTTGAAATCTCCTCCCACACACCAAGGAGCGTCCCACCTAGCCGCAATCGCAGCCATCTCATACAAGAACTGGGTCCTTTAGGACACGACAGTTGATCCGTACACCCCGGAAACCACCCACAGTTTCCCATCGTCTATATTAGCCAGACAAACAGACGAGCAGAATCCCACCCGAGGCGCCTAAGAGTCCACCCCGATCCATTCCCATTTGTTCCCACCCAACGTGGAACCCACTTTGCTTTGTTCACGTGCCCCCCACTTCGTCTCTTGAAGCGCGATGATCGACGGCTTTTGCGAAAGAATAATTTGCTTCACCCTGATCTTTTATTCGGAACACAGATCCCCCTAGCATTCCATGACATGATCTTCACGATAAACCAGATAAGATCCCAGCCCGATGAAGATGGGGTCACTAAGAGAACCCCCAACCCTTCCTGTCTGACATACCCCACTGAAGACGCGCCAATTCCCTAGAGTTGGATTTTCTTTTGTTGTCTACCATGCTTTGACGTCTGCCCCCCGCAACTGATCTGAAGATGTCTCTAAGGGCTTCATCAGATCCGTGGAAAGACATGCCATGGTCCTTCCCGAATCGGATGAGGACATCAATTGGGTCAGCCATCGTGTGAGATCCTTCGGCACTGGAAACGGCAGAGGGGCGGGAGTCGGCACTCCCCTCAGTAGGGCTCGCCAAGGCGGACATTTGATAGTCGACCCACCTACCCTGCTTATTACACGCCAAGGATCTGAGAGGGAAAACCGACGCACCGGATGAGGAACAATCCGACTCCTCCTGCAAGGTGGAAGAGATACCCGACAAATCCAGAGGTTCAACTGAGGAATCCGACTCGGAAGAGAGAGATTGGCGGTCGACCTCCTCCTCGAAACCAAACATGGGTGGCTCAACGATTCCCGAGCTAGAGGAACAAGCGCAACTCAGAGGCCAGAGACTGGGTCGTTACCAAGGCCCGCGGCTGGGGTCGAGCCCGGCAGAGGCACCAAGGAGTCTTCATTAGGTCCGCCACACAGAAAACGAACCAAGGCCGAAACAGGCCTAGGTGAAACCCAAGTAGCTCGCTCAGTAAAAATCGAAAAGGCCCAGGACCACCGAACTTCTAAAAGTAATTCGACACGTGGCACTTGGCGAGGATACAAGCTGCCACGATAAGATACATAAGGCTGGTTTCTAGAAACCACCAACCCACCCGCAACACTATCTCCACGTGTCTCTTCCCAAGCACACCACATTTCCCCAAACCTTCTATTTATAGAATTCTGGCGGTAAAAGACCTATGTCCCTTTTTTCCACCAACCTCCATCGTCCTTTCATATCAAATCGGTGCCTCAGACGACATCAGATCACAGGTACGACAACCTCCTCCTTTGCAGCTGGCAGCCATGTCGGCCCGACATCAACCTCGCTGACGGACCGAAAAGTCTGGTTGGTAATGTACGACGCAAGCACAACCGTAGGGCACCTCGATGGTGTAAGATCCTCCGCTGAAGATTCGTTAGAGCGTCTGAAGTTCATCGGCGGGGAGGTAGGCAACCGAAGATCTGAGGTCCCAACGCCCACCGTCAGTCCTAGGGCATCCGTTTTCACACCCTCAGGCATGACCACTAACTCCCCTTCCTCCACATCTTCTACCAGAAAGTGAGCAGTCCGATGGGGAACCGAGATGGCTTAGCCCCCCGCCGGCGAGGGCGGCCGCCGAAGGTGAGACGGGTCCATGGACGAGCACCCATGCTAGGTTTGCGATGATGGCCCACTGGACCACTCCATCCCTTCCTAGAGTGGTTCAATCTCAGACGAGATTTCTTTTGTGGCACCACAAAAAATGTCTAGGTTGGTGATCCCGACCCCCTTGGATTCATCACGCGACTGACAAGGGACGCCCACCCTCTCCAACAGCTCCATTTCTATGAAGATTCGGTTTTTTTTGTCCATTGAGGCGGACCTCGCAACATCTAGGAATGTTTTCCCACCTATCGACGGCGATAAGGATCCTAGCGAAGCCAGTCTCCCAAAGGTCGTCGGAACTTCGATCAACGAGAATAAACCAACCACACTGATCCCCCATCTCCTTGAGGACGTCAGCAGGCATGGATAGAAAGACCAAATAACCGAATCCACAATCCTCCATTCCAAATGTGGAAATGAAGATCTCCAACAGTGGGTTCCCAGCGTCGACACTCCACCGGCACATCGTCAATGTAAAAAGACTATTTGGACCGAAGATTTAATGCCAATGTCGTCATCGAAAATCAGAGGAGGTTTTGTGTTAATGATAGTCGAGAGAGCCGGTCTGTCTGTAAACCCCCAATAACGATGTATCCATTTTAGAATATGGAAGTGGGAAAGGGAATTTTTGATTGTGTAGATAACAACCCAGAACTCCCCTAGGTCTATCTGGTGGGAGCTAACCTCCAACATCCTTGATCTGACCCCGTATCCGAGGACGGAGACGAAGTACTTCCATCCAGATTCGAGGTAGAAAATTGTGACTCAGGGATGGGAGGGGATATTCAACTCTCCCCAGTGACCCTCCCGTCCCCCATCACTGCGTCGGTAAAAGATAGGCCGCTGCAGCGGAAAGAGTAATCCCCGAGCCTCTAGGCATCGTCCCTTAGTCCAGTCCCCGACACCCGTTTTACTCTTTTACCAATGGACCACCCAAGAGGAATGTCCCGCACTTGACCCTCATTAAAAACTATCTGTTTGTTATTTCGCATCTGAGGCCTGAGCGATGGATTCATCCGCGAATTTGACCATGACTCCATCGGATCTAGTGGAACCACAGCCATGGCGGTGGCAAATTGACCTCCGCCGGAAATTAACGTTGCGGCAGGTCGAGCACACCCAGTCACCGGCTCTAAGCATCAGAGCAGACCTCATTTCTTTTTAACTTCCCGTCCGGACATTACTTATGCAGTAAGTGTGGTGAGTTAATATATGCACTCACTAAGGATAGTATATTTGGAGGCTGTTCACAGGATTCTAAGGTATTTGAAAGAAAGTCCTGATAAAAAGTTTCTCTATAAAAATCATGGTCATTTGGATATAAAGATATTTACTGATGTCGATTGGGTCGAGTCTCTGGATGATAGGAGATCAGCTATCGGATATTGTACCTTCTTAGGGGTAATTTGATCACATGAAAATCTAAGAAGCAACATGTAGTATCAAACTCCAGTGTCGAGGGGGAGTACCACACCATATCTCAAGGTGCGAGAGAAAGCATACAGCTTAAATTCATCTTGTCAGACTTGAGAGTAACTATATCCTCTCCAATTATCTTGTATGGTGACAATGAAGTTGCCCATCATATTGCAGAGAATCTTGTCTTTTATGAAAGAATCAAACACATTGAGGTGGACTGTCACTATATTCGGGAGAAGGTCGAGTCCAAAAAAATCAGTATTCCTCAAGTTATAACTGAGGATCAACTTGCCGACATCTTGACTAAAGGTGTTGGTGGCAAGAGACTTTATGACATCTCCTTCAAGTTGGGTATAATCGACGTCTATACTCCAACTTAAGGGGGAGTGTTGGAGATGTTATTTATATTGTATGGGTGTGTAGTAAGTAACTTTGTGTGTGTGTAGTTAAGTGAATTTTAAGTTGTACAATTCATTTAACTCGGGAACCATGTAATAGGTGAACATGTTAAGATGATATAAATAGTATTTTGCATTGGGATTTAAGTCACTTTGACTCGACCCTAATTTTTTCAAGCTTCTTCTTCTTCCTCTACCAAACCCCAAGCTGACCCTAATCAAATTAACTGTCTTAATCACCGATGAGTTGGTGTTGGGTCAGAAAGTTAATTCGCAGAAATCTAATATAACTGGTATAAAACTTGATGAAGAAGTGATGAATGGGCATGCAGATAATATTAGATGTCAGGTGGAATGCTTGCCTATTCTCTACTTGGGTTTCCCCTTTGGGGTAGGAAAACCGAAATATAAATTATGGGAGCCAAGGAATAGCCGATTTGAGCAAAGGCTGGCTGTTTGGAAAAGCAAGATGCTGAATAATGGGGGAGGTTGGTTCTCATTAAATCAACTCTTTCCTCTTTGCCGATCTTTTATTTGTCCATTTTCAGGGCTCCTGTGGCTGTCATTAATAGGTTGGAGAAGATTATCAGAGATTTTCTTCGGAACTCGGAAGGGAGGAAAAGCGAAGAAGATATTTCACCATACTGATTGAGATACCTGCTGTTTGAATAAGAAGGAAGGAGGACTGGTATTTGAAATTTGGAAATCACAAATACGACCTTGGTAGGAAAATGGTTATGGAGGCTGGGCAATAAAAGGGAGAATCAGCATTCATGGTGGCAGTTGATGAGAACTAAATATGGAAAGTTGCCAGACATTAAGTGCCGAAGAGGAAGGGTAAATAGAGGATCAAGAGTCTGTAAAAGTATTGCTTCAGTGGTACAAGAGTTTCTAAAAGGGTGAAGATTCAGCTGAGGGAAAGGGAACTTAATCAGATTCTGGGATGATATATCGGTTGATATATGGGTTGGCAACGAGGTGTTGAAGGAGAGATTCTCAGATATCTACAGGATATCAGATAGAAGATGTGGCAGCACTTTACAATAATGGGACTGTGTTGAATGGGAGGGTTCGTAGAAACCTTAAGGAGGAGGAGGTGTTTTACCTATCCCTACTTCAGGTTCTTAATTCTGCTGTTAGGAATTTGGCTGCTAGAGATTTGAGAATTTGGTATCTTAGCAAGAAAGGGATCTTTTCGGTGAAATCCTTTTATAAGGTTATCTCCAATTCACAGAGGGAGTATAAATCATGGGCAAGTATTTGGAAATTATAGGTTCCTTCTAAAATTAAGTTCATCCGATGGAGTGTTGGTTGGGGCGCATTTTAACCATAGATCAGCTCAATAGAAGGGGACTGAATCTCAGAAACAGATGTGTGATGTGTTTACAAGAGGAAGAAACTAGAAATCATTTTCTCCTACACTTTTTTGTGCTGAAGATATTTAACATGAATTGGGTGCTTCCGAACTCTGCTAGTGATTTATTAGCAGTTTGGGATGGAGTTTTGTTGGAAGAGGACAAAGGAAAATTCTGGGAGTTCATGGCTCTATCTGTTATGTGGGCTCTGTGGAATGAGAGAAATAATACTGTCTTCTACAGGATCCGTAAACTGGTTGCTATGATTAAGAGGAGTGCCAGGGACTTGGCAATTAGTTGGATCAGGCTGAAGGGGGACTGTTCTGGATATAAAGATTATGTGCGTGACTGGGATAACCTGGCAAAGTAGCCTTTTTTCCTCTCGTGGTGGAGGTCTTATTCATAGTTTTTTGTCTTTTTGCTCTTGGGGTGAGCTCTTATGGGTACGTAGTTATTAGGTGGTTACCAGCATCTTGCTGGTTCTTTTGTGCTTATGGTTTCTATTTTTCCCGTATCAATATATTATGATTTTATCCACTAAAAAAAAAAAAAAAGATGGAAATTCAAAGAATCATAACTAGAAGTAACTGGAGAAGATTTCACACATTGAAAATAATCAGTTCTATATTATCACCTACCATTAATATGAGGAACATAACCTGCTTCCTTCAAAACACAAGACAGTTCATTGACCATTTCATAGATCTGTTCAGCCTGTTTATGTGACGTATCTCCAACAAGAAAAGCATGAACATCTCTTTGAACCTCAATCCAACTGCAACCAGGCTCCTTTCTCATCCTCAATGCTCTCATCATTTCTCGAACCTCCTTAACATTCTCCCACAATCCAAAACAGGCATAAGAATTCGATAGTACAATATACTTCCCTACATTCTCCGGTTCCAATTCAAAAAACCTCCTTGCTGCAAGTTTTAGACGCTCCAAATCTCCATGAATTCTACAAGCACCTAACAGAGCCCCCCAAATCACACCATGTTTCTGACAGGGGGACCTCTGCACAAGCTCGTAAGCTTCATCCAAATGCCCTGCACGGCCCAAAAGATCTACCATGGCTGCATAATGTTCTCCTCGTGGCCTAATCCCATAGTCACTTGTCATGGATCTAAAATACTTCCATCCATCACTAATCAACCCACCATGGCTACAAGCGGAGAGAACTGCGAGAAATGTAACAGAATTCGGTCTAAAACCCTCATTTATCATTCTACTAAAAAGCTCCAAAACCTCTGCCACGTGTCCGTTTTGGCCATACCCAGATAACAAAGCAGTCCACGTGATAACATTCCTCTCTGACGAGCCATCAAAAAATTGCCGGCCATCATGGGGGCAACTGCATTTGAAGTACATATCCACTAGTGCACTATTAACAACAACATTAGCCTTAGTTCGACTCTTAATCATGACACCATGGACCCGTTTCCCTTGCTCGAGTGTAGCTAACCTGGCACACGCTCGAAACACTGATGCAAACGTAAACTGATCCGGACGTAAACCACCCAACCTCATTTCATAATAAAGCCTTAACCCCGTTTCCTCGAGACCATTTTGCACGTACCCTGAAATCATTGCGTTCCATGAAACTGAATTCCGTTTGGGACTTTTATCAAATAGTTTGTGGGCGGTTCCCAAATCCCCATTTTTTGCATATATTATCAACAATTTAGTGGTTAAATATTCATCAGGTGTGAAACCAATAAGAACCATTTGTGCGTGGATTCTTCTCCCTGGGTTTAATTCTTTCAGATTTACGCACTCTTGCAATAGAAAAGCATAGGTTTTTGGATCAACAGGCAACCCTTTACTACATAAGATCTCCACTGCTTCCATTAATCTACCAGTAAAGCAAAGATCTTTCAATATTTGGTCTAATTTGATTATGTTTTTGCGAATTCGACTCAAAAGAGGAAAATAGGTCATAGGAATTTGAAAGATGAGTGATTTGTTTGGAATTATTTGAGAAAAGTTTAGTAAAAAAAAAGAGAAAGGCCGCCAACGGTTTTTTGAAGTTGTAAAGCCGGAAATGTAACGGCTCTCTATGTACGTGAAAATTAGTTGCTACTAGTGCTGGTGCACGTGGTTACGGTGCACCGGTCAATCTACCTTAGTCAACTGGTCAAACCTTCGGAAATGTGCAGATATTTATAGGCATAAAAATCCTTGAAACAATCCTATGTTCGCACCTATATCTGAAACCCATTGACTTTTTGAGATCAGATGATATAGATCATTTTTCACACCAATTTTCTACATAGTGCATCTTGAGACCATAAGCGCACCATCACACGGACTTTTATTTTTATCAAGTCCTTCGAATGGGATTTAAATAATGATTAAAAAAAATTGGAAGCCATTACTTGCACTCGCTTTTTAAGTGATTGCACCGAGATTAAAAAAAGACTTTGTCTTTCAGGAACATGTGATGTGAAAACGCAATTTGGGTCGTCTGATTTTTAAAGTTCATGATCTATAAATCTTTAGTGGATAAGATTGGCATGAAATATAATCTTCATCTTATTTGATTCAATGGTTGACAACAATCGATCATATGATAAATATTATGTTTTGCTCCAATCTTATCCACTAAGGATCTATAGATCATGAACTTTAAATCAGACAGCCTAGATTGCCTTTTCACATGTCCCTAAAATACAAAGTCTCTCTTTAATGTCGGTACAATTACTTAAAAAGCGTGTGCAAATAACCCAAAAAAATATATATGATGCATAAGGATAGGTTACTCACACCCCTTTTCTAAAGAAAAAAATCGTCTACTGTCTTGAAGCATACATCGAGTTATTTTTTCAATTTCACGCATATAGAGATTATAGACACCCTATCGCATACCAAATATTGATTTTACGTGGCATACATTCTCAAAAGTGGTTGTCTTTTGAGTATCTTTGCCATGTGGAATTAATATGTGATTGTCTGATAGGTGCACATGATCTTAATATCTATTGTGTAAAAGATTGGGACAAAATACAATCTGAATCATCCGATTCAAGGTAGTCAACATTTATTTTTCTGCGAAAGAGGGTTTGCTGTTTATAAAAAAAGCATATGCAAATAATGCCGCCCTACTAAAATATCAGTAATGTTATATTCACCAAAAAATTGATTGCTTTCTCACATTTTATCGCAATCTTTCGCACAAAGGATATATAAATCATGTTCGTACCATCAGTCAAGCTTTTATTAAACAGGAGACACATCTCAACATGTGACCCTGCAATTATGCTGTGTGTCACATAATTTTATGGGTCACTATTTTAGAATGTGTGCTATATTAATAAAAAAATAAAAAATTGACGGTCGGATGGTAGGCTATGACTATAGATCCATTGTGTGATTATTCAAATACAATCAATGCATGTATGCTAGAGGAGACCGGTGAGAGTAACCGTGCCCTTAAAAAAAAATATTTACTACTACTAACAAAAATCTGTCAAAGGGCTATTTTTGATATTTTGATCATTTTATATAGAAATACACGTTATTGGCTGACATAACTTATGGCTAACATAACTTAATAAGGGCCCATATTTTATTCCCCGGGATAACGTTTGAGAAAATTTGAGAATAATCTTTAAAAGAATTGCATATATCGCTTTAGATAAGCTGATATTGCATCAAACCGCCTAACTTATGAGTATTTATTATACATCCCTTACCTTTGTGTTTCTGCTTCATATATTCTTGTGGTTAACTAGTCATGAGTTTATAAGGACTATTTTGCCCTTAATGAAACCAATATTCTAAAATATCATCTTTCTAAAAGGCCCTTCATTCATCTATATTTACAAGTCATATCATTATAATTTTCCATCATTCTAAAAGGTCATTCATTCACCTTAATTTACAAGTCATGCCATTATAACTTACGACTATTATTCTAAAAGGAGTACCTTTAAATTTACCCATAAAATCTTTGAGTTCACCCATATTGAAACACAACGACTGCATTGAATTAGACGATGGAGATTGTTTATCGTCTCAATATTTCATGAGATTGATCTTTAGATCATGGGCATACCATCAGACGGTTAGGATCGAAAATCATGGTAGTGCCCTCAATCTCTACTAGAAATCAGTGTATGTTCACTTGGATCTAAACTATAAATTTTATGCATCTGGTCAATAAAATATATGCAACAGTCCATACAAAAGTAGTTGATGAATAGTTATGATATTTAATATATGCAATTTCCAATATATAGTTCATAAAAGAAGTGGTCAATTGGACAGTTGGGATCAAGGACCAAAATATCGATTTTGTTTTCGATTTCAGGCATGACCGAAACCAAAAATTTGAATGAAATTTTCGGCCATAATTTTGAATTTCGATCAAAAATTTGGCCAAAAATTTTATTGTCATACATAATTTGATCGAAATTTTGAGGGTTGTTTTCATTTCGGTGAGGACCGAACTGATAAATTTCGGCTGACAGTTTGAATTATCAGCCGAAATTTTGAAACACTGTTGGGATGGTTCTGCTTGTACAATCATTGGAGATTAATGATGACATCAGTACAAAAGGGTTTCAACTCGTCGGGTCAACTCGATAGGTCAAAGTCAAACGACCCGACCAGCCATAGGTTTAGGCTTGGGTTCAAATAACCAAGTCCCAACCTATTAGGTCGGGTTGAAAATGCTGACTCATTTATTTTTAAGTTCCACTCAACCACTTAATTGTTTATTGTTTAATTCCGAACAACATTATTCATATACTCAATATAAAAAATCATCAAAATTTTAGATACCCAAAATTAAAAATCATCCCAAAATAATTAAAAAAAAACTACCAAAAATTTTAGATACCCAAAATAAAAAATTATTCCAAAATTTGGTTATTAATCTAAGAACATGTAGATTGAAGGTTTTCTTTACAAGAATAATTGAATGGTTTTTCACAAATCCTCCATTGGTTGAGTATTCGTCCAATCCTTGGCATGCTTTAATGAGGGAATCACCCATTTAATGGGTCTTGAATCTAATGGGTGAATTAAGGCCTTTTAGAAGAGTACCTTTAAATCCACCCACAGAATCTTTGAGTTCACCAACGTTGAAACACATTGATTGAATTGAATCGAACGATGGAGATCATTTATCCTCCCAATCTTTCATGAAATTGATCTTTAGATCATGGGTGTACCTTCAGACGGTCAATTTTTTATTTCACGTGGCACACATCTCAGAAAAGTGACCTTAATATCACTTGCACGCTTAAAATTGATTTGAAGGTCACTTTTATGGGTGTGTATCACATGAAATAAAAAATCGACCGTCTGATGGTACACCCATGATCTAAAGATCGATCTCATGAAATATTGGGACAATAAATAATTTCCATCGTCCGATTCAAGGCAATCGATGTGTTTCAGCGTGGGTGAACTCAAAGATTTTGTGGGTGGATTTAAAGGTACTCCTTTTAGAATGGTGGTAGTAAGCTATAATAGCATAACTTGTAAATAAAGGTGAATGAAAGGACTTTTAGAATGATTGTAAACTATAATGGCATGACTTGTAAATATATATATATGAAGGGCCTTTTAGAATGGTGGTGTTTTTAAAATATTGGTTTCATTAAAGGCAAAATAGTCCTTTCAGTCCATAAACAAACCCTAGTTAACTGCAGGGAGTATATAAAACAAAAACACAAAAATAAGGGCTACAGAATAAATACCCATAACTTAGGGATTTTGATGCAATATCCGTATATCTCTGGGGGATATATGCAAAATACCCTTAAAAAAATTAGTGATTACATATATATATATATATATATATATATATATATATTCTGAAATTTAAGAAACATTACTTATTATCTAAAAGAGGCTGAAATTTAAGAAACAGTACTTATTATCTAAAAGAAGCTGAAATTTCATTAATTTCACCAAAATCAACAAAATTTAAAATTTTCACCAAAATCAACGAAATTTGGAAATTTCACCAAAAGCTTATTCCATCCGAGGATCAAAATTTCAGTTTCACTATCGGTTTTGGCTCCTTTGGCTGAAATTTCGATAGATAATTTGGCACTTCGTTGAAATTTCAGTCCCCAATTTTTAAAAAAAAATAAAAGAAAAACCAAAAAAATAGATGAGATTGCAAATTAGCAGCTGAAAATTTCAAATTATCAGCCGATAATTTGCAGTCTCATATAAATGCCCAATATTTTCATCATATTTTTTGGCCATGTCCGAAACCAATACATTTCGGCCGATAATTTATCAAAAATTTTGAACCATGATTCCCTCCCTATCTTGTTGAATTTCGCCAAAAAATTTCGCTATGCTAATAGAGGCGCGGGCTAGTCGGTCGCCATATTTGAGAGCATTCCAAAATTTCGAAGTTTAAGAATTCACCGATATTAGAGAAGCTTCTTTATCAATTTTGCACTTGAAGTCGCCATGGCCATAGTTTAGGTTGGATTCAATCAAGAGTTTGCATGGTTCAACATTTTTTTAGTCTCCGAAACCTACCAAAGGTTGTCGCATTAGTATAATGGAAGATCAAATTTCGGCCAAATTATTGGTTTTCGGTTGAAAATTTGGTCCAAATTTTCAGTTTCAATCATGCCCGAAACCGAAATTTTACTCGATATTTTGATCCTTGGTATAATGTAGCGAGGGGTATAATTTGGAAAGAACAATTTTATCTCGTGGACAGGTTTTGGTAGACAATTTTACAAGCAGCTTATGTTGCGCGACATGACTAACTACACACATAGTAGGGCCCAAGCATTATAGTCAGTCACTTCACGCCGCATAAGCTATCTGCAAAATTGTCTATATATAAAAAATTGTCTGCTATTTATGATTCTCTTTTGTGAAATAATCGTAGCACGGGTGGGGCACACATTCTTCGGATATTATTCCAAGCCTAAATTGGGATACTGTATGTCTAAAAGCCCAATTTAGCAGATAAACCTGTTAGTTTATAAGGATCGTCCCATAATCAAGGGCGGGATTGAAACCTAACTTTAGTGTATCTTACACCAAAGATTTTCACACGATAAACTCAAATTCGATGGTTGAGCAATCCGAGAATAATCCGATGATCGTAGAACTTGATGGAGAGCCTTCTCTTTATTTGCACATTATTGAGAAGATTAGTTTATCTTAAATCCTGTCTTATTCAATTGATATGTGTAGAAAATATGGTCATAAAAAATACATACACAACAAGCAAAACACAAACACAAGATTAACGTGGTTCGGCAATTTACCTACGTCCACGGGTGATGTTAAATCATTTCACTAATCTGTGAAAACCAGGGTTATAAATCTCTCAGATCTCACCTCACTCAATATAAAAATCAAGTTTCCTTCAATATAACTAAAATCTAGAATCAGAGTTTATATCTAATACAAAGTATAACTGCCCAATAAAAAATATAACGAAAATACTCTCAATACCGTGGCTGGATATACAGTCCAAGTTGTTGATCAGTACCGTCAATAAAATTCAAGATACAATCTCAACAATAAGTTTTGTGTATAGAAAGAGGGAGTCTACATCCCTTTATATAGGTTAAAAACTTACCTATCAAGGAAGCTAGTGGTTAGGATTACCACACTTATATTAAGTAAAAATATCACCCTCTTCATTGTGAGATTAGCATCGTCCTGAACAATAATTTTATTGTTAAAATGTGTTTTCATAAAATAAATTAGATAATAAATGAGATATTTTCAATAAAGATGACAAGTCATTTATTACAAATGCATGCACCTTATTTGTTGCAAACACCTTATTTGTTACTATTTTAACTTTATGGAAATATCTCTTGTAATTTTATAAAATTATCCATTAACAAAAATATTATTGTCTGGAGATTATGCTAATCTCCAAATGACGAAAAAGAGGGTAGCATCCCATATATAAAATCCATTGGATAGGGTTGAATCAGATCAAATCTATGTTCCAGCTTACCCAAGCTATGATTCGAACAGGCCCAATTAATTGTGCCAAGTTTATACGTTCAACCCAATTGTGTAGGTAAGAAGCCAACCTGACCAGTGATAACCATATACGATTTAGAATTCTAATGATGCCATGCACCATCCTATATTCCTCTTAATTGAAAATAAAATTTACAATAAAGAGACCCACTTGTATCATTACCTTTAAATAAATTTATCCAATTGAGGTGTCATCTCGGGTACTGGTATCAGGTATCGGTCCGGGGAGAACCGATACAAATCGGCCGATATAGAGTTGACTCGATAAAGTTAAAAATAAAATAAAATTAGAACCCGTATTGACCGATACCGATATCAAATATCGAGTAGATAATTGGTATGTATCGATTAGCCAAAAAATTAATACATATCACCAGTACGTATCGATATCGGCTGATATTTGATACCTTAGATTTATCAGTCATGTCATATGACGCGCATCGTATTTGATCACCCCAAGTAGCTCAACTAGTAGTACATTAGAAATTTTTTACCATTATGTGTATTCTAATTTCAAGTATCATAGATAATGTATACTCACATCCCTTCATTACTCACACCCCTTTATTCTTTATAAATTAAGAAAGGCTTACTTTTATTAATGAGGCTCACTCACTTCTATATATCTAACCGGGCTTTTTGCAAATAATCCTCTTGACTTATTTTGAAATTATAAACAACCCCCTTATTTAAACCTATTTCCACTGCAGTCCCTATAGTATTGTTCCCTATACAAATACCCCCTTGCAGTTACGACCGTTCACCTTCCGTTTGGGTTTATTGTTTAACCTTAGTCAACCATTACGAAAACTCGAAAATGCCCTCATTTAAAGACCCAACGCTCTCTTTCAAATATCCAGTCAATCAGAGGAGGAAGCTTCTTCTTTCTTCCTTTTTTCTTTCAAAGGCTCTTTTCTTTCAAACACCCAAGGCTTCTTGTTTCCTTCGGCAATGAAGGTAACAGCAAGAGCAAACATTACCGTCTTCATTTTCCGGTATCGGCCGCGTTATCCGACCAGGCGATCTTCCTTCTAATCCGCCGGATTTCGTCATCTTGAAAGGTACGTTCTTATTTTCTGTTGCATATATGCATGATTTTAGATTTAGGGTATTTTTTTTGGCTATTTACTTGGGTTGATTTATTTTTATTTGTAAAAACTCCATGAGATTCGATAAGAGTGGACGGTCAAGATACAAATTAATTTTTTTTAATTTTATGATTTAAGACCCAAGACACAAATTAATTTTTTTAAATTTTATTATCCATTTATTGAAAAAAAATTTGTACAAATTTCAAACCCATAAAAAAGACTACTTTTCATTGTGTTTCAATATAACAATATATATTGTAGAATTTGGCTTACAAAAGTGTGTCCCAGATTCTTTTAAGATGACAAAACAGTG
Organism: Chloranthus sessilifolius; assembly: GCA_021018995.1. Classification (NCBI taxonomy): domain Eukaryota; kingdom Viridiplantae; phylum Streptophyta; class Magnoliopsida; order Chloranthales; family Chloranthaceae; genus Chloranthus; species Chloranthus sessilifolius. Next base: position 10,925,806 of record CM037585.1, read on the forward strand.
GATGACTGGACTTTCATGAATAAACTTTTCATGAAAGGAAAACTTCTGAATTTGTATGAAGAGTGAATCTTGGGTGTTTGAGCTTCCATTTCATCCGATTCATGATCAGACAACAATTGAAAGAGGGGTATCCTGCGAAAGGGTCAGCCTATTTCTATTTTCCATCACCCTACAATCATGGAGTGAGCGGTGCTGGAGAATGCTTGAGCCAAAAAGAGGGAGAGTGTGGCCTTCTTTACAGAGCATCATCTTTGAAAAAAAAACTAAAAAGATAAAAAAAATCACCACATAATCATGGGTAGTGTTAAAAATTTATTGCATGTTTTTAGATTTAGGATATTTTTTGGCTATTTATTTGGGTTGATTTGTTTTGATTTGTGGAGCCTTCATGAGAAAATAGAGGAACGCGGTTTGTGCATTTTTTATTTGTTTAAGTATTTGTTGGTTTGTAAAGTGAAGAGTGCATCTTTTATTTTTTTGCCAATTTGCTCAATTCTATTGGTAGTAATTGACCACTTTGTTAAAATGAAAATGATAAAACTAGGATTTCGGTGTTTTTAGTTCTTAAAGGAAATTGTATATGTTTGCTATAAATTCGGTGTTTTTAGTTTTCTACCAAACATATACAAATATTGGCATTGAACTAATAAAACGAGTGGATAACTCCCTAGAAGCAAAGATTTTTATATAATTTTCGTGTTGTTACTAAGTTGGTTTACATGACTGTTGTTGGTACATGTTTTTAGTCAATATAATTTTCTACGTGGCTTATAGTGTATGTATGACATCCTTCTCTTTATTAAGTTAGGAAAGATGACCGATAAACTTCTGTACAATGATGGGTACGTGAGGATTAGATTGTATTGGGGTGGTACATTCAACAACCGCAATAGCCGCAGAAGGTATTGTAGACACCCCCATTTTACTCTCTCGGAATATACAAAGTCATTTGGTCAACCTTTGACCTTGCCTGTAACTTTTCGGAAAGTACTTACCTTCTCTGAAAGTTTTACAACCCTAATATGGGAACCATGCACTGAAACAATAGTACATGATTGAACACAGGCCGAAAAAAATAGCTCTGTAGCTCAGACACCCTGATCCTAACGAGGGGACCGTATACTGAAATAATAGTATGTGATTGAACACAGGCTAAAGTAATAGCTCTGTGGCTCAGATCCCCTAACCTTAACGTAGGGACCATGCACTAAAACAATAGTACATGGCTGAACACATGCTGAAACAATAGCTCTGTGGCTCAGATTCCAACGTAGGGAGATTATATACTGAAATAATAGTCTTGCATTTCAAACCCGACCCGGACTCGAACAACCCCGAATTACGTGCCTAAAATTCGCTGCGCAATTCGATTGCACGCTAACTCACAAACGCGCAATCAATCTTTGTTCAGACCAGACTTCCTTTCTTCAGACAGCCTCGAGACTCGATTGCACGCCCTAATTAGCACGCGCAATTGGATTATGCGCTTCATCACAGGCGCGCAATTGGTCTATCCCCGACCTAGTCTCTCATTCCTTGCTTGCCAAAACTCCACGATTAAGCACCATATCTGAAGCGCTTAATCGGATTGCGCACTCCAATGCAAGCGCGCAATTAGTCGTAACGTGATTACAACTAAAAAGCCCGGCTGAGCCAGTCAGTCGGTCACTCACTGAGTCGGTGACCGACTCAAAGCGAATAAGCTAATGCCAGCTAACCGATGCGCAATTCAATTAAACGCCTGAAACAGGACGCGTAATTGAAAATTAAGCGCACCCCACAGGGCGCGTAATTAGAAAAAAACCTATAAATAGACCTCCTTACCTCGACCCTAACACACAATTTTTTTTCTCTCTTTCAAGCTTAAGGATTTCGAGATTCTCTCTTCGGCGTCCGGCTTTAGGTAATTTTTAGTTCTAGGTTTTTTTAATTCTTAGATCTTAGGTTCTAGATCCTAGATTCTTCTATAGTTCTTAATTCTTATTTTTAATCTCTGATTCTAGTTCTTAGGTTCTAGAGCCAGTCTTTCTTTTAGGTCTTAATTCTTAGGTTCTTAAGTTCTAGATCTTAGATTCTTCTATAGTTATTAATTCTTAAGTTCTAGATTTCAGTCCTTAGTTTATGATCCCAACCTTTCCCAATTGTCCAATCCCGTCACTTTTACGTTTGACATATTTTGAAGCATCAAACGAAGTTAGATTAGTGTGAAATTGGTCACGTTTGAAAGCTTATCGAAGTAGTTTTCCAACAAGTGAAAAAATGCGCAATTCTAATAAGTATCAAAGAAGTTATGATCAATTTTTGGCAGCTGCGCAAAAAAGACGTTTTTCAAAACTTCTAGTTGAATTAGGATTAGTCTCTTTATTATTTTCTTTTAGAAAATATGATTCTTTTCTTTTATTAGAAATAAGATCAGTTCCCTTATCATTTTAGGACTTTACTTATTATTTTAGAAGAACTAGGAGCTAGAGTTACACTAGGAATTCTAGTAAAAGCCTATAAATAGGCCTTTACCCCTTAGCCATTTAATACACAATTTTCCCCTATAAATAGACCTTTACCCCTTAGCCATTTAATATACAATTTCCCTCTACACAATTTCCCTCTACACAATTTCTTCTACACAATTTTCCTCTATACAATTTTCCTATACACAATTTTCTTATAATTTTCTTCTACACGATTCTTCAGGTAATTCCTTAGTTCTTAATTTTCTGGTTCTAATTCTAAATTGCTAGAGCCAGTCCTTAGCTTTAGCTACTTGATTTCTCTTTCTGACTTTAGGCCATAAATTTTAGTTTGTAGTTTTGATTCTATTTTTTTAGTCTCAAATTTCATTCTTAAATTTTAAAACTTAGGTTTTGATCTTCAATCTTTATCTATATGTTCTAGATTTTAGTTTCAATTTCAATCCTAGAATCTTAGATTTCTTAATTCTAGATTTCCTATTTATAGTTCTTAATTTTTTAAACTTTTTAAATTTAATAATTTTGATATTTAAATCTATAATTCCTAATCTTAAAATCAGTTTTTAAACCCCTAGCCATCCGATTTGTCCAAAGGAGCTTATGGAGGGTACTCGGGAATGGGGCCGATCTTCCTAAGCATAACGGGCCCAAGCCCCTTTTTTTTTCTTTTTTTTTTTTAATTAATTCGATTTCTAATTAAAATTAAGATATTTAAATTAATTAGACTCCTAGTAGGATTAGGAGACTTAATTAATTAGATTTCTATAAAAATATTTAAATTAATTAGACCCTTAATAGGATTAGGAGATTTAATTAATTCCTGATAAGATTAAGATATTTAAATTAATTAGACTCCCAGTAAGATTAAGAGACCAAGTTAATTAAAAGAGTACCTTTATTTCCACCCACAGATTCTTTCCATCTACCCTCATAAGTGGGTGGATGGAAAGAATATGTGGGTGAAAATAAGGTGAGACAGTAATAATATTTATTTTCACCCACATATTCTTTCTATCCACCCACATAAGTGGGTGGATGGAAAAAATATGTGGGTGGAAATAAAGGTACTCTAATTAAAATCCCAGCAGGAGTAAGAAAACCAAATCAGTTAGACTAAAGGCAAACCACAGCAGCTCCTGACGTTCGCCGGCGGACGATTCAGTAAAGGAGTTCAACCTGCAAGCCCCCGTTCCCTCTAAAGTGTGATCAGTAACGTGTTGTAGAGTCGATAAATATCTACGACTGGCGATCACATCTTCTTAGGTATTCTTCATTTAGAATTCGCCTCTTTAATTTCAGTATTTAATATTTTCTAATTTATCACTCGACCATCACCTTTGCCAGAGACCACTTGGACCGAATTGGGCCACTCTTTCGAGGGACCGAAAGGAACCCAGAAAAAGCGCGTACCAACAGACTGGAGATCGCGGTGGGACACTTTTTCGCTAAGGTTGCCCCGATTTAATTAATTTGGTTTTCTATTTTCCTTACTTATTTAATTTGGTTTTATATTTTTCGCTCTTTATTTTGATTTCCGTTTTGTTCCACTTTATCACTTTTCTACACACACTTGCACGTGGGTAAATATTTTTTTTTTCCTCGAAAAAAATAGTAATAATAAAATTTAAAAAAAAACTATTTTAAAATGACCGACATCAGAAAATTAAACTTTAATAATATCAACTCACCCGTGTGGGGCTCCCCTAGTGATCCCGAGTATAACGTTAGGCCGTCTTGCTGGACAACCCAGTGTCGTGCCCGAGTACATACGATCAATAAGAGCGAAAAATAACCCTTCGCTCCACGAAACTCAAATCATAGCAATAGCACTGAAGAAAGTGGTACTGAGTGAAGCTACCCCGATAATCAAGTTATGGATCACACTCCTAGTGTACTCACAAAAGGAGGAAAAGAAACCAACGCATTGCTCCAGTCTTAAAGACAAGTTACTCTGAGTAACAGATAAAAGGAAAGGACGCCGACTCCTCCACATGCTCCGACTCCCTCGACACATAACACATATACCTCTCACACCTTCTACAACAACAACTACCGATGACAACCCTCTCCCAAGGCACCTAGAAAAGACATTGCCATAAACATAAACAACCTCCACTAATTTCTAGATGACTACATGACTAACAAAGAACACTTTATTCACACTTTTGGATTCGACAAATTTTGTCGAGACATCGACTTCACTATACCCGCTAATTTTAAACCTCCAAAATTTAATAAATATAATGGTACGGGAAATCCAAAGCAGCACTTGGCCCTATTCTGCAATGACTGTCGACCAATCTGCACCAATCATGGGCTCCTGATCCATTACTTTCCGAGATCACTAGAAGGAGAAGCCCTTGACTAGTTCGCGGCCTTACCTTTAGCCAAAATCAAGACATTCGAAGACTTAGCCGACAGATTCTTAGATCAATACCAGCACCTAACTCATGAAGAAATCAGTCTCGCTGACTTGATGCACACAAGAAAAGAGGGCGATGAAGACTTCTCGACATTCGCCAACTGTTGGAGAAGACTTGCTGCTCGAACGGGGAATCAAATAAAAGAAAGCGATGCGATAGAAATCGAGATCGACAAAAATCGAGAGCCTCTTCGGGGCGTTCTCATCCTAAGCGACTGCTCTGACTTTATCAGCCTCTATCAACGGGCCTTACGCATAGAACATCGACTGAAGAACGGAGATCTTAACCTCTCTATGCTAACATCCAACGAACCCTCCTCCAATAACCCTGAGACAAACACCCTAAACGAGACTCTAAGCCCCGAATAAATCAACACAAACCAAGGACAAGACTAAACAAACTTTCAACCATACCACCCATATGACCAAGCTCAAGATCTATACACAAACCTCTACCTTGACTATAACCAACCTCTATACGTATACCAAAACCAACAACTACACACCAACCAATACACAAACCTGTACTATGACCAAAACCAGTGCCCCAACGACACGCAAACCAGCATCACCTATTACGACCCATTGTTCGATCAAACTCAACTCACATATGAGACCATACACTCATTCACCCCCGCCCCATTCCACCCAGCTAGCCGGATCCGAAGGATTGAACCTCCCTCGGAGCACATCCAAACCATTCACCCACAACCAACTAACCCTACCCCACGTACCTATAAACGTGAAGTTACCAAGATCACCAAAATCCAAACTATCACCAAATCCACCCTTAAACTAACTCAACCCATCACCAAACTCATCACCAAGCTCAACGCATTTATCTCCGAACCAACTCAGCCTACCCTTGAATTCGATAACCCACCAACAAATGAATTAATCCCCACACCTCCTGAACAGGTGCCCAAACCAATGACGCAAACTACCCCCGAACAAGCTCACGTGCCGATTCTAGAAGTAATTTTCAAACCAATCAATCGGTATTATACAATGCCATTCATACTTAAACCAATCACAAAACTAAACTCTGAACCTAAATCAGTAATCAAACCCACCCCCAAAATCACATGCCCTCTTGCTTCCAAATCAACTCCGAAACTAACTCCCAAAATCAAACACATTGTCAAACACAATGCCCTACCAATCTCAAAATCGATCCCTGAATCAATCCTTACGCCTGCTTTAGAACTCGAACCCAACAACAAACACATCACCCCACTAACCTTAGAATCAACTCACGAATCAACTTCTACACACGCCTCAGAACCTAATCACACTACCGAACTCGTCACCTCACCAACTTCAAAATGAAACCTCGAATCTAGCTCTATCGCCAAATAGACCTCCAAACCGCCCACTCCAGAATCACTCGTTGGGCTAATTTCGAAACCAACTCATGAATCAATCCCTACAAAACTCGCCACCAAGCTTATCGTCCCCTCAACTCCAAAACAAGAACTTAAACCCACTATTGAACTTACCGTTCCACCAACCACGAAACTGAAGCCCAAACTCAAACCTATCATAAAAATTAAACCTATTATAAAACCTAAACTTATCTTCAAACCAAAACCTACTATCAAAACTAAACCTATTATCAAATCTAAGCCTATCCTCGAACATGAACCTATCGTCAAACCTAAACCGATCACCGAATACAAACCTGACATCAAGCCTCTAGCTATTAGCGAATCTAAATCGATCCTCGAACCTGAACCTACCGTCGAACCTAAACCAATCACTGAACACAAACCTGTCATCAGGCCTCAAAATATCGACAAATCCAAGCCCATCATCAAACTTGAACCTATCATTGAACTCGAACATGTCATCAAACACGAACCCGTTATCGAAACTAAGCCTATCATCAAGCCCGAACCTATTATCGAACCTATTCCTACAACGCCAACTCCACTCACCTTCGAGCCAACCACCGAACCTATCAAGGAGCCGATCATTACTCCCTCTCTTGAAATCAAACCAAACTTGAATCTTATGACCCCGACCAACATCTAAATCGATATATCGCCAAATTCTCAAACCTCACAGCATAAAACCAACGTCACAACTAAAATCACTCCTGATCATTGGATCCAGATTTCCATAGACCTCATAATCAAAACCTTCACGGAACCACAACAAAAAACTACTAAACCAAATTCTCGACACTAAACCTCCTCCAAAAATTACAAATAAAACTTTAAATAAGCTTAAAATACGCATCAAACAAAACAAGCATAATCGAACAAAACTAAACCGCCCTACATGAAGGAAAGGTCAACCTTGGCCCACACCTTCACGCCTCCTCTTCTTGCTTTACCTTTGTCTTATCTTATCATTACCTTTACAACACCGCGTTCCACCTCAACGCACTCCGCTCCAACTTCACCCACGAACAACTTTTCAACAACCCATAAATAATTTTGGAGAACCCTCTAACAACTCTATGCTCCACCTCTACGAGATGCCTCACTCCGTCAAAAAACAAAAGAAGATCCCTCCCAACAAGGAAACACCGGTCATAACAAACTTATCAAAGGAAGAAGTTAAAAGATGTCATACCTATTTTGACAATTCTCACATCATCCAAAATACAAACCCAAACATGACCTCTCTCTCATCCCAGATTGACTAAATCGAGAGGGATCGATGACCCTGAAACAAACTATCCAACTATCAGTTTTCCCATCCGACTTCCTAAGTCAGTCTCCTGCTTAAGGAACTGATGATATACCGTAACACAAAATAATAATAACAAAACAAAAATACAAAAAATAAAAAAATATATATAGAAAAGTCACAAACAAAAAAACTAAAAGTATAAATGCCCGAAACGTAAATACTTGAAAACAAAAATAGTCTTTTATGCCCCAAACCCTTCGGACTCATACTCGACCGAGAACTCGAAGTCGGAGAGCTAGTGCTAAGATAGAATGCTTGCACAACACCTTGCCTGGAAGAAATCAAATCCATATAAGAAATACTTATATTATCTCGGCAACATGCCCAGGAAGCAGCCACAGGGGAAGGACTTTCTGACGCTTGGAATCATAAGTCAATGACCATTATGTCTCGTAGCCTAAACAGGCATACTTATATACTTATCATCCTCGCAGTCATCACAAGGCATTCGCTAGTCGTAGGTCATTATTTTCGAAATCATTTTGGGTATCATCTGACTCATTGATCACCCTCCTATTCGGGCAAGTTGATCGAAAGGACTAGTGGATCACGAAACTCTCTTTCTGAAATATAGAAAATTTTGGATTCTCATACACCCCCTTCAGCCATTGGAGTTGATGTTAGAGCACAAAAAATGAAAATATAAGGTTCCATCAAACCTCACAATTCTTGCGTTAGCAGGTTGTTTAAAAAATATAGAAAGAAAAGAAAAAGCACAATCAAGCGAGAGCAATATGACGAATGAACAGTTAATGAATTCAGGGAAGCATAAGTAAATTGTGAGGGCATTCCTGATATTTTCATTAGGAGGGCATAAGAAAACCATGGGGGCCTCCCTGATATCTTCACACTACTAGATATCGTCGTACGGTTGCGGGAGGAGGACAAGACTCCTGCTAACTATAAAATTTGATGATTTGATGGTGCTGGACTATAACGGAGAGCTCAATTATGGAACCACATTATCCACCCGAGAAAGTCGTTGACTACTATTTCAAAATTTGGTTGAATAAGAAGCTACCCTCAGATCAATAAACCTTACCTCCTCTTCACCCTTTATTTTCTTTTCGGACAATGAGTCAATCGATTCTCAAAATCTCTTCGAAATCAAATTGAAAACTCTCGAATGATAAGTGATTCGATCACTTATTACCTACCATTCACCTCAATTCTTGCTGAAAGCTACGATACATGATGATCGTTCAACACTTTCAGGACACATGTGAGGCAGATAAAAGTCCCACCGTCATTTGACACTGGGGCATTTATTTTTAAAGAACGCTGGCACCTTGGTACTGATACTCAGGTCACAAGACCGATACCCCAAATTGGGGCATTTTTTTAAAAAAAAATTTCAATTTAGATCCTGCTTCCCCACTTTGAATACCCCAAATTGGGGCATTTTTTTTTTATTTTTTTCAATTTAGTTCTTGCTTTTTCACCTTGGACACCCCAAATAGGGGCATTCATTTTTTAGTTTAGTTCTTACTTTTATGTCATGGGACCGCCAAAACAAATACCTGAAAAAGAACAATAGAGATACACTTATAAAATAAATATCATACTCTAATACTACCCATTTCCCCTCCAACGTAACCCAACAATCACACAACACTTACCCCCCAAAGAAACACAAATCCACCACAGAATAAATAAACCAATAGAATTAAAACACTTAACACCCATCTAGAAACTTTAAATTAATCCCTAAATTCACACATTTCTAACAAGTGTCACCTCAAGTCAAACATAAGACCAAAACAAAGTACCTTAAACTTTAAACATGGGATTCACCCCCCACCTTAAACAAAACAAACATAAAAATCTCTTGAAACTCCCTAAAATGAAACCCTAACTCATCTGGACCATGAGATCATCTCAAGATAAATCTAATAAAATAAATGCCCCAACAAACTCAATAAAACCAAGTGGAATCTTAAATAAAACCCAATATACCAAGAAAAATCCCAGTAGAACTATAAATCAAGTCTGAAAAATAAATCCTAGCATTCCAAGTTAAGACCTAACTAAACGGAATCCTGACAAATTAAGTAATTCAAAATAAAATTTTTGAATGTCTGCACAGATCCCATTGAATAATAAAATATAAACAAACACAACAAATAAAACACTTTTTATTCATCTAATAAATATTTTTACATAATATCACCGGAGGCATACCTCCTAAATTTACAACCCGAAATGAAAACCTAAATCTTTAACCTACAACCCAAAACGAAGACCGAATCCGCAATGGAGACAAAGCAAGGAGCAGATTCTGGCTCGAAGCGTCCAATCGAAGGCTTCAGGGAGGATTGGTTGGAGAACACATCCCTCCACTTGTAATTCCTTCTCTCCCGCCATCTTCACCACCTCCCCTGTCGTCTGCTCAACGCTGCCTTCACTGCTCCCTAAAAGGAATCGATATGAAGACCGGTCTTCTCTTTCCCAATACCGCCCATTCTCAAATTTATATTGTCCCCAGACAGCACTTCAGGTTGAAGATCATGTGAAACAATAAACACCGAAAGAAACGACATCACGATCAGAATGCCATAAATCAGAAAAAGTCAAGGTAAAACCCGAAAGCTGAAGAGAATAAAGAGTTCTCCTTATATAGAACTCAACCAAATCGTGCGCTAGGAAGCCGGCGCACAAATTAATCAAGCGCGTGAAAGAACACGCATAATCCCAATCCCGTGTCGAGCCACACTCGTGTAATCGAACTTCCGCCCGCCCAGTGGGCACGACGTCCCAATCCCACACTCATACCTAATTGTGCAATCAAATTATGCGCCATTCATGAGGCGTGCAATGCGAAAGGTCACCCGCACAGTGGCCTAGTGACGCTTCAATCATGAGCACTTTTTTAAGCACGCAATTGGATTACACGCACAAACTCTAATGCGTAATCAGCTTCTCTGAACCCCCAATTACACGCCATCACACAAGCACGTGATTAGAATAAACGCCCTGAAACAGGCGTGCAATACCCAACTTCACTCATTACCACACCCTTTGCCCCCATCTCGATCAGGATCCTTCTCCCACCTCCCATCGCAAACATCACTACCCGAAACATCCAGACACAACCCCGCCACGCATTCATATGTCCCCTCGCAATTCAACAATGACTCAACCTCATCACACATCCCGTCGCAAAAAGCCAAAAGCAAGCCTCCCAAAAACCTGGACACTCGACCAAAGTCAAAGACGAGTCCAGTCACAATGCAACCATAGCGTGATATCATATAACCCAAGATCAGCCAAAGAAAGAAATATGACTCACCTATCGCACAAATATTCCATCAACGTCCCATCGCAAACATCACTACCCAAAACATCCAAACACAACCCCGCCACACATTCATGAATGTCTCCTTGCGATGCAACTACGACCCGATCTCATCATGAACATGTCCCATCGCGACACAACAGCTTCATTTTGTCTTATAGCCTATCACCAATGCACCATTGCAATAGAGTCAAACTTTTAAAAAATCCCATCGCTAACTATGCCTAACCAATGTCCCATCACGGAAGCAGAGAGCCTACCTCCCAAATCCCTAGCTACGTAGCCGTCACTAGACTCTAATAGAATAAGAGGGATTCCTACCACGTCCCATCGCATCTCAAACACAAAAAATCCCACCAGGATCCAAATGCCCTTATCAGACCTACGACCAGTAATCCCTCAGCTTAACACAAACCCCTAATGTCCCATCACGTCTATGATCTGCTATGATAGAAAGGAAGAGAAAAGACTTTCTCCCGTCTCATCTCAACCTGCAACGACCGGGACTGATCCCATAATGCAATCGTAACGGGAAAGACCACCATGTCCCATCGCGACATCACTATGACATCACCAGATCCCATAATGCAATCGTAACGGGAAAGACCACCATGTCCCATCGCGACATCACTATGACATCACCAGTCTCATCGCGGGCTACACAGGTAAGCATCACCACTTCAAGTAAGTGTCACCCTCTCTTTTACTCGATATTGCTTCTGATATATATAGTTAGCTATGATTAAGTCAAATATTTTTAAAACCCATCTTTCTCCACTCGTGAATCGCTGTAGTCCTCTCATAAGAGAAAATCATCAGTATTTGCCGAGAAGGTTAGACGGAGTATCCGGCATGCCAAGTGTCATCTTGACAACCACATAAACGGTCGGGTCCACAAATCCCGTATCAGTGGATCTGCTAGCGACATCTCGGAAGCCACATTTTCCGAAGATTTACCACCAAATTGATCTTAAGTAAAAATTCTTGAATTTTCAAACCCCTTACTTCCAAAACCAAAATTGAAAAAAAAAAACAACAAAAAAGAAACTAAAATAATAATAAACAAAAAGACCTCTTACCTACCAAAATTCATCTCATTCACCACTTACCCAAACTAGCCATTCCCCTTGGGAAATCGAACAACGAGTATATTTAATCTAAGAACTCATAAATGCCTATTGGAAAAGGAACGCCTGACGCGCATTGCTATGAGCAATGGTGCCCCCGGTCTAACATGACTTGTGAAAGCCTTCGATATTATATGATATTGTGTCTTATTATTGGTCTCTAAACCTTATTATGGACATTTGTATGACACCCCCCGGTACCTCGACTGCATCTTACCCCTCTGTTTGACTGCCCCTTACAGCAGGTCGCGACATACGACGGAATGCCCCTTGCACCCACAGATTAAGATATGATTATTCTCCTTTCGCTTGATCACTCACGAGTCGCAACATGCTACGGGTGCCTTTGCACTGTGGATTAGGATCTGTTGACTTCGATCGTCCATGACAGCGGGTTGCGATATGCGACGGAAACAATTGCATCCACGGTATGGAATACGCCTTTCGACAGCACCCACTGGGTCCCCGAATGCTCTATTTTAGCTTGCGCTGATGATAAAAAAGCCAAGCATGTCATGTCAGCATCCCCAGTTCACATTTGTGGTTTTCCAAGAGAAACGAGAAGACACCTCGAATATAAGGGGTGTCTACTTAATCGACGCGTTCTTACTTCGCAAGAGCATGCCGAAGAGAGGCATCTATAGACACCCCCATTTTTCCCTCTTAGAATATATAAAGTCATTCGATCAACCTTTGACCTTGCCCATGACATTTCAGAAAATACTTACCTTCTTTGAAAATTTTACAGCCCTAATGTGGGAACCATATACTGAAATAATAGTACATGGCTGAACATAGGCTGAAACAATAGCTCTGTGGCTCAGACCCCCTGACCCTAACGCGGGAATCGTATACTGAAACAATAGTATGTGGCTGAACACGGGATGAAACAATAGCTCTGTGGCTCAGATCCCCTTACCCTAACGTAGGAACCATGCATTAAAATAATAGTACATGACTAAACACACGCTGAAATAATAACTCTGTGGCTCAGATCCCAATGTAGGGAGACTATATACTGAAACAATAATATATAGTCAAAATACAAACTGAAATAATAGTCTTGCATTTCAGACCCGACCCGAACCTGGACAACCCCGAATTACGCGCTTCAAACCGCGTGCGTAATTCGATTGCACGTCAACTCACAACGCATAATCAGTCTCTATTCAGACCAGACTTCCTTTCTGCAGACTACCTTGAGACTCGATTGCACACCCTAATTAGCACGCTCAATCGGATTATGCACTTCATCACAGGCGCGCAATTGGTCTATTCCCGACCTAGTCTCCCAGTCCTTGTCGGCCAAAACTCCACGATTAAGCACCATATCTGAAGCGCTTAATCGGATTGCACACTCGAATGCAAGCACACAATTAGTCCTAACGTGATTAGAACTAGGAAACCCAGCTGAGCCAGTCAGCCGATCGCTCACTGAGTCGGTGACCGACTCAAAGCGAATAAGCGCCAGCTAACCGATGCACAATTCAATTAAACGCTTGAAACAGGGCGCGCAATTGATAATTAAGCGCACCCCACCAGGAGCATAATTAGAAAAAAACCTATAAATAGACCTCCTTACCTCGACCCTAAACACACAATTTTTTTTTCTCTCTTCCAAGGTTAGGGATTTCGAGATTCCCTCTTCGGCGTCTGGCTTTAGGTAATTTTTAGTTCTAAGTTTTTTTAATTCTTAGATCTTAGGTTCCAGATCCTAGATTCTTCTATAGTTGTTATTTCTTATACTTAATCTCTGGTTTTAATTCTTAGGTTCTAGAGCCAGTCTTTTTTTTAGGTCTTAGTTCTTAGGTTCTGAAGTTCTAGATCTTAGATTCTTCTATAGTTCTTAATTCTTAAGTTCTAGACTTCAGTCCTTAGTTTATGATCCCAACCTTTCCCAATTGTCCAATACCGTCGCTTTTACATTTCACCTATTTTGAAGCATCAAATGAAGTCGGATTGGTGTGAAATTAATTTTCCTATACACAATTTTCCTCTATACAATTTTCCTATACACAATTTTCCTCTACAAAATTTCCTTAAAATTTTCTTCAGCACGATTTAGACGATTCTTCAAGTAATTCCTTAGTTCATAATTTTCTGGTTTTAGTTCTTAATTACTAGAGTCAGTCCTTAGCTTTAGCTTCTTGATTTCTCTTTCTAACTTTATGCCTTAACTTCTAGCTAATAGTTTTGATTCTATTTTTTTAGTCTCAAATTTTGGGCTAAAATTTTAAAACGTAGGGTTTTGATCTTCAATGTTTATCTCAAGGTTCTAGATTTTAGTTTCGATTTCAATCCTAGAATCACAGGTTTCTTAATTCTAGATTTCCTATTCATAGTTCTTAATTTTTTAAATCTTTTAAAATTTATAATCTTGATCTTTAATTCTATAATTCCTAATTTTAAAAATAGTGTTTAAACCTCTAGCCATCCAATTTACGCAAGGGAGCTTACATAGGGTACTCGGGAAAGGGGCCGATCCTCCTTAGCATAACGGACCCAATCCCCCTTTTTTTTTCTTCTTATTTTTTTTAAATTAATTTAGTTTCTAATTAAAATTAAGATATTTAAATTAATTAGACACCTAGTAGGATTAGGAGACTTAATTAATTAGATTTCTAATAGGATTAAGATATTTATATTAATTAGACCCCTAATAGGATTAGGAGATTTAATTAATTCCTTGTAAGATGAAGATATTTAAATTAATTAGACTCCCAGTAGGATTAGGAGACCAAGTTAATTAAAATCTTAGTATGAATAGGAAAACTAAATCAGTTAGACTAAAGGCAACCCACAGCTGCTGACGTTCGCCGGCGGACCATTTAGTAAAGGAGTTCAACCTGCAAGTCCCCTGCTCTCCTTAAAGCGTGATCAGTGATGTGTTACAGTGTTAATAAATATCTACAGCTGGCGATCGCATCTTCTCAGGTATTCTGTATTTAAAATTCGCTCTTTTAATTTCAGCATTTAATATTTCCTAATTTATTACTTCATCATCGCCTTTGCCAGAGTCCACATAGACCGAATTGGGCCACTCTTTCCAGGGACCGAAAGGAACCCAGAAAAAGCGCATACCAATAGACTGGCGATCGTGATGAGACACTTTTTCGCTAAGGTTGCCCCGATTTAATTAATTTGGTTTTCTATTTTCCTTGCTTTATTTAATTTGATTTTATATTTTTCGCTCTTTTTATAAATTTCTATTTTGTTCCACTTTATCACTTTTCTACACACACTTGCATGTGGGTAAACTTTTTTTTCTTTCCACAAAAAAAATGTTAATAATAAAATTTAAAAAAAACTATTTTAAAATGGCCGACATCAGAAAATTAAACTTTAATAATATTGACCCACCCGTGTGGGGCAACCCTAGTGATCCCGAGTATAATGTTAGGTTGTCTTGTTGGACAGCCCAGCGTCGTGCCCGGGTAAATATGATCAATAAGAGTGAAAAATACCCCTTCGCTCCACGAAACTCAAATCACAGCAATAGCACTGAAGAAAGTGGTACTGAGCGAAGCTACCTCGATAGTCAAGTTATGGACCACACTCCCAATGCACTCACAAAAGGAGGAAAAGAAGTCGACGCATTGCTCCAGTCCCAAAGACAAGTTACTCCGAGTAACAGACAAAAGGAAAGGGCGCCGACTCTTCCACATACTCCGACTCCCCCGACACAACACATATACCTCCCACACCTTCTACAACAACAACTGCCGATGACAACCCTCTCCCAAGGCACCTAGAAAAGACACCGCCATAAACATAAACAACCTCCACCAATTTCTAGATGACTACATGGCTAACAAAGAGCACTCTAGTCACACTTTTGGATTCGACAAATTTTGCCGAGACATCAACTTCACTATACTTGCTGGTTTTAAACTTCCGAAATTCAACAAATATAATGGTACGGGAAACCCAAAGCACCACTTGGCCCTATTCTGCAATGACCGTCAACCAATCCGCACCAATCATGGGCTCCTGATCCATTACTTTCCGGAAGGAGACGCCTTTGACTGGTTCGTGGCCTAACCTTTAGCCAAAATCGAGACATTCAAAGACTTAGCCGACCGATTCCTAGATCAATACCAGCACCTGACTCATGAAGAAATCAGTCTCGCTGACTTGATGCACACAAGAAAAGAGGACGATGAAGACTTCTCAACATTTGCCAACTGTTGGAGAAGACTTGCCGCTCGAATGGAGAATCAAATAAAAGAAAATGATGCTATAGAAATTGGGATCGGTAATACTCAAGAGCCTCTTCGGGGCATTCTCATCCTAAGCGACTGCTCCGACTTTACCATCCTCTATCAACGGGCCTCACACATAGAACGTCGACTGAAGAACGAAAATCTTAACCTCTCTACACTGACATCTAACAAACCCTCCTCCAATGACCCTGAGACAAACACCCTAAACGAGACTCTAAGCCCCGAACAAATCAACACAAACCAAGGACAAGACCAAAGAAACTTTCAACTATACCACCCATATGACCAAGCTCAAGATCTATATACAAACATGTACCCTGACTATAACCAACCTCTATACCTATACCAAAACCAACCACTACACACCAACCAATACACAAACCTATACTATGACCAAAACCAGTGCCCCAACGACATGCAAACCAACATCACCTATTACGACCCATTGTTCGATCAAACTCAACTCGCATATGAGACCATACACTCATTCACCCCCGCCCCATTCCACCCAGTTGGCCTGATCCGAAGGATTGAACCTCCCTCGGAGCACATCCATACCATTCACCCACAACCAACTAACCCTACCCCACGTACCTATAAACGTGAAGTTACCAAGATCACCAAAATCTAAACTATCACCAAATCCATCCCTAACTAACTCAACCCATCACCAAACTCATCGCCAAGCTCAACGCATTTATCTCTGAACCAACTCAGCCTACCCTTGAATCCGATAACCCACCAACAAACGAATCAATCCCCACACCTCCTGAACAGGCGCCCAAACCAATGACGCAAACTACCCCCGAACAAGCTCACGTGCCGATTCTAGAAGTAATTTTCGAGCCAATCAATCGGTATTATACAATGCCATTCATACTTAAACCAATCACAAAACTAAACTCTGAACCCAAATCATTAATCAAACCCACCCACAAAATCACATGCCCTCTTGCTTACAAATCAACTTCGAAACTAACCCCCAAAACCAAACACATTGCCAAACACATTGCCCTACCAATCTCAAAATTGGTCCCTGAATCAATCCCTACGTCTGCTTTAGAACTCGAACCCAACAACAAACACATCACCGCACTAACCTTAGAAGCAACTTCTACACATGCCTCAGAACCTAATCTCACTATTGAACTCGTCACCTCACCAACTTCAAAATGAAACCTCGAATCTAGCTCTATCGCCAAACAGACCTTCGAACCGCCCACTCCATAATCACCTGTTGGGCTAATTTCAAAACCAACTCATGAATCAATCCCTATAGAACTCGCCACCGAGCTTATCATCCCCTCAACTCTGAAACAAGAACTTAAACCCACTATTGAACTTACCCTTCCACCAACCACGAAACTGAACCCCAAACTCAAACCTATCATAAAAATTAAACCTATTATAAAACCTAAACTTATATTCAAACCTAAACCTACTATCAAAACTAAACCTATTATCGAATCTAAAGTTCTAAACCTATTATCGAATCTAAACCTATCCTCGAACATGAACCTATCGTCAAACCTAAACCGATCACCGAATACAAACCTGACAATAAGCCTCCAGCTATTAGCGAATCTAAATCAATCCTCGAACCTGAACCTACCGTCGAAAAACAAAAAAAGATCCCTCCCGACAAGGAGACCTCGGTCATAACAGACTTATCAAAGGAAGAAGTTAAAAGACGTCACACCTATTTCGACAATTCTCACATCATCCAAAATACAAACCCAAATATGACCTCTCTCTCATCCCAGATTGATCAAATCGAGAGGGATCGAGGACCTTGAAACAAATTATCCAACTGTCAGTTTGCCCGTCCGACCTCTTGAGTCAGTCCCCTGCTTAAGAAACTGATGCTATACTGTAACACAAAATAATATTAACAAAACAAAAATATAAAAAATAATATATATATATATATATAATAAAATCACAAACAAAAAACTAAAAGCATAAATGCCTTAAACATAAATACTTGACCGAGAACTCAATGTCGGGGAGCTAGTCCTAAGAAAGAATGCTTGCACAACTCCTTGCTTGGAAGAAATCAAACCCATATAGGAAATACTTATATTATCTCGGTAACATGCCCAGGAAGCAGCCACATGGGAAGGACTTTCTAACCCTTAGGATTATAAGTCAATGACCATCATGCCTCGTAGCCTAAACAGTCATACTTATATACTTATCATCCTCACAGTCATCACAAGGCATTCGCCAGTCGTAGGTAAATATTTTTGAAACCATTTTAGGTATCATCTGACGCATTGATCACCCTCCTATTCGGGCAAGTTGATCGAAAGGACTAGTGGATCACGAAACTCTCTTTCTGAAATATAAGAAACTTTGGATTCTCATACACCCCCTTCAACCATTGGAGTCAATGCTAGAGCACAAAAAATGAAAATGTAAGGTTCCATCAAACCTCATAATTCTTGCGTTAGTAGATTGTTTATATATATATATATATATATATATATATATATATATATATATATATATATATATAGAAGAAAAAAAAAAGCACAATCGGGCGAGAGCAATACAACAAATGAACAGTCAATGAATTCAGGGAAGCATAAGTAAATTGTGAGGGCGTTCCTGGTATTTTCATTAGGAGGGCATAAGCAAACCGTGAGGGCCTCCCTGATATCTTCACACTACTAGATATCGTCGTACGGTAGCAGGAGGAAGACAAAACTCCTGCTAACCATAGAATTTGATGATTTGATATTGCTGGACCATGACGGAGAGCTCAATTATGGCACCGCATTATCCACCCGAGAAAAAAGTTGTTGACTACTATTTCAAAATTTGATTGAATAAGAATCTACCCTCAAATCAATAAATCTTACCTCCTCTTCACTCTTTATTTTCTTTTCAGACAATGAGTCAGTCGATTTTCAAAATCTCTTCGGAATAAATCGAAAACTCTCAAATGACAAATGATGCGATCACTTATTACCTACCATTCACCTCAACATGTTGAAAGCTAGGATGCATGATGATTGTTCAACACTTTCAAAATAAACTCGGCATATGACCGAAATAATCGAACTACTTCTCGACATGGGATCATTACCAATACACTCTAGGACATCTGTGAGGCAGATAAAAGTCCCACCGTCACTTGACACTGGGGCATTCATTTTTAACGAGCGCTAGTACCTTGGTAGTGATACTCATGTCACAAGACCGATACCCCAAACTGGAGCTTTTTTTAAAAGTTTTTTTCAATTTAGATCCTGCTTCCCCACTTTGAATACCCCATACGGGGGCATTTTTTTTTTTTCAATTCAATTCTTGCTTTTCCACCTCGAACACCCCAAACAGGGGCATTCATTTTTTAGTTTAGTTCTTACTCTTCTGCCATGGGACACGCAAAACGAACACCTGAAACAGAATAACAGAGATAAAGTCGAAAAATAAATACCATACTCTAATACTACCCATTTTCCCTCCAACGTAACCCAACAATCACACAACACTTACCCCCGAAAGAAACACAAATCCACCACAGAATAAATAAACCAATAGAATTAAAGCACTTAACACCCATCAATAAACTTTAAATTAAACCTTAAATTCACACATTTCTAACAAGTGTCACCTCAAGTCAAACATAAGACTAAAACAAAGTACCTTAAACTTTAAACATGGAATTCACCCCCCACCTTAAACAAAACAAACATAAAAATCTCTTGAAACTCCCTAAAATGAAACCTTAACTCATCTAGATCATGAGATCATCTCAAGATAAATCTAATAAAATAAATGCCCCAACAAAGTCAATAAAACCAAGTGGAATCTTAAATAAAACCCAATATACCAAGAAAAATTCCAGTAGAACTATAAATCAATTCTGAAAAATAAATCCTAACATTCCAAGTTAAGACCTAACTAAACGGAATCTTGACAAATTAAGTAATTCAAAATAAAATTTTTGAATGTCTACATAGATCACATTGAATAATAAAATATAAACAAACACAACAAATAAAACACCGTTTATTCATTTAATAAACTTTTTTACATAATATCACCAAAGGCATACCTCCTGAATTTACAACCCGAACCGAAAACCTAAAACTCTAACCTACAACCTAAAACGAAGATCAAATCCGTAATGGAGACAAAGCAAGGAGCAGATCCCGGCTCGGAGTGTCCAATCGGAGGCTTCAAGGAGGATTGGTTGGGGAGCACATCCCTCCACTTGTAATTCCTTCTCTTCCGCCATCTTCACCAACTCCCGGGCTACCTGCTCAACGCTACCTTCACTGCTCCCTAAAAGGGATCGATGTAAAGACCGGTCTTCTCTTTCTCAATACCGCCCATTCTCAAATTTATATCATCCCCAAATAGCACTTCAAGTTGAAGATCACGTGAAATAATGAAAACCGAAAGAAACGACGTCACGATCGGATGGTCGGATCTCACAATATCACAACAACACGGATGTTCAAATACCAGAAATAAAAAAAAGTCCAGGTAAAACCCGAAAGCTGAAGAGAATAAAGAGTTCTCCTTTTATAGAACTCGGCCCAATCGCGCGTCAGGAAGCCGGCGCACAAATTAATCAAGCACGTGAAAGAACACGCATAATCCCAATCCCGCGCTGAGCCATGCTCGAGTAATCGAACTTCCACCCGCCCAGTGGGCACGACATCCCAATCCCACGCTCATACCTAATTGTGCAATTAGATTATGCGTCAATGCGAAAGGTCACCCACACAGTGACCTAGTGATGCTTCAATCACACACTTTTCTAAGTGCGCAATTGGATTACATGCACAAACTCTAACTTATAATCAGCTTCTCTGAACCCCCAATCACACGCCATCAGACAAGCACGTAATTAGAATAAATGCCCTGAAACAGGCGCGCAATACCCAACTTCACGCGTTACCACAACCTTTGCCCCCATCTCGGTCAGGATCCTTCTCCCACCTCCCATCGCAAACATCACTACCCGGAATATCCAGACACAACCCTGCCACACATTCATATGTCCCCTCACGATGCAACTACGACTCAACCTCACACGCATCCAGTCACGAAAAGCCAATAGCAAGTTTCACAAAAATCTTAACACACGACCAAAGTCAAAGACGAGTCCAGTCATAACGATACCACAACGTGATCTCATATAACCCAAGATCAGCCAAAGAAAGAAATATGACACACCTATCGCACAAATATCCCATCAATGTCCCATTGCAAACATCACTACTCGAAACATCCAGACACAACCCCGCCACACATTCATGAATATGTCCCCTTCCGATACAACTATGACTTGATCTCATCACGAACATGTCCTGTCGTGACACAACAACTTCATTTTGTCTTATAGCCTTTCACCAATGCACCATCGCAATAGAGTCAAACCTTCAAAAAATCTCATCGCTAACTATGCCCAACCAATGTCCCATCATAGAAGCAAAGAGCCTACCTCCCAAATCCCTAGCTTCACAGCCATCACTAGACTCCAACTGAAGAAGAGGGACTCGTCCCACGTCCAATCGCATCTCAAACACAAAAATCCCACCAAGATCCAAATGCCCCTATCAGACCTACGACCAGTAATCTCCCAGCTTAGCGCAGACCCCCAATGTCGCATCACGTCTATAATCCGCTATGAGAGGAAGGAAGAGAAAAGACTTTCTCACGTCTCATCTCAATCTGTAACGACCGGGACTCATCCCAGCATGCAACCGTAACCGGAAAGACCACCATGTTCCATCGCAACATCACTACGACATCACCAGTCCCATCGCAGGCTACACAGGTAAGCATCACCACTTCAGGTAAGTATCACCCTCTCTTTTACTTGATATTGCTTCTGATATATATAGTTAGCTATGATTAAGTCAAATATTTTTAAAATCCATCTCTCTCGACTCGCCAATCACTGTAGTCCTCTCATAAGAGACAATCATCAGTATTCATCGAAAAAGTCAAACGAAGTATCCGACATGCCAAGTGTTGTCTTGACAACCACATAAATGGTCGGGTCCATAAATCCCGTACCGATGGATCTACTCTACGACATCTCGGAAGCCACATTTTCGAAAGATTTACCACCGAATTGATCTTAAGTTAAAATTTTTAAATTTTCAAAACCCCTTACTTCCAAAACCAAAACAAAACAAAAAAAACTAAAATAATAATAAACAAAAAGACATTTTACCTACCAAAATTCATCTCATTTACCACTTACCCAAATTAGCCATTCTCCTTGGGAAACCAAATAACGAGTATATTTAATCTAAGAATTTACAAATGCCTATTGGAAAAGGAACGCCTAACGCGCATTGGTGTGAGCAAAGGCGCGCCCGATTTGACATGACTTGCGAAAGCCTTCGACATTACATGATATGGTATCTTATTATCGGTCTCTGAACCTTATTTATGGATATTTGTATGACGCCCCCTGGTAGCTCGACTATGTCTTAGTCCTCTGTTTGATTGCCCCTTGCAGCAGATCGTGACATGCGGCGGGATGTCCCTTGTACTCACAAATTAAGATATGGTGATTCTCCTTTCTGTTTGACTGTCACTCAAAGTAAATTTGCAACACGTGACGGTATGCCCCTTACACCAGCGGATTAGGATACGCTGACTTCCCCCATCGACTGTTTATGACAGCGGGTCACGATACGCGACGGGATCACTTGCATCCACGACATGGAATATGCTGTTCGACAACTACCATTTGGACCCCCGAATGCTTTATTTTAGCTTGCATTGATAGATAAGAAAGTCTAGCATGTCATGTCAGCATCCCTAGTTCACATTTGTGATTTCCTAAGAGAAACGAGAAGACACCTTGAATGAAGGGTGTCTACTTCTTCGATGCATTCTTACTTCGCAAGAGCGCACTGAAGAGGGGCATCTGTAGACACCCCCATTTTGCCCTCTCGGACTATATAAAGTCATTCGGTCAACCTTTGACCTTGTCCATGACTTTTTAGAAAGTACTTACCTTCTCTGAAAATTTCACAATCCTAATGTAGGAATCATGCACTAAAACAATAGTACATGGCTGAACACAAGCTGAAATAATAGCTCTTTAGTTCAGACCCCCTGACCCTAATGCAGGGATCGTATACTGAAATAATAGTATGTGGCTAAACACAGGCTAAAATAATAGCTCCATGGCTCAGATCCCTTAACCCTAACGGAGGGACCATACACTGAAACAATAGTACATGACTGAACACAGGCTGAAACAATAGCTCTGTGGCTCAGATCCTAACGTAAAGAGACTATATATTGAAACAATAGTATATAGTCGAAATACAGACTGAAACAATAGTCTTGCATTTCAGACCCGACCTGGATCCGAAAAACCTCGAATTACATGTCTAAAACCGCGTGCGCAATTCAATTGCACGCCAACTCACAAACACGCAATCAGTCCCTGTTGAGACCAAACTTCCTTTCTTCAAACCGTCTCGAGACTCGATTGCACGCCCTAATTAGCACATGCAATCGGATTATGCGTTTCATCACAGGCACACAATTGGTCTATCCCCAACCTAGTCTCCCAGTCCTTGACCGCCAAAACTCCACGATTAAGCACCATATCTGAAGTGCTTAATCAGATTGCACACTCCAATGCAAGCGCGTAATTAGTTCTAACATAATTAGAACTAGGAAGCCTGGTTGAGCCAGTCAATCGATCACTCACTGAGTTAGTGACCGACTCAAAGCGAATAAGTGCTAGCTAACCGACGCGCAATTCAATTAAACGCCTGAAACAAGGTGCGTAATTGAAAATTAAGCGCACCCCACAGAGCGCGTAATTAGAAAAAAACCTATAAATAGACCTCCTTACCTCGACCCTAAACACACAATTTTTTTTTCTCTTCTAAGCTTAGGGATTTCGAGATTCTCTCTTCGGCATATGGCTTTAGGTAATTTTTAGTTCTAGATTTTTTTAATTCTTAGATCTTAGGTTCTAGATCCTAGATTCTTCTATAGTTCTTAATTCTTATTTTTAATCTCTGATTCTAGCTCTTAGGAGCCAGTCTTTTTTTTAGGTCTTAGTTCTTAGGTTCTTAAGTTCTAGATCTTAGATTCTTCTATAGTTCTTAATTCTTAAGTTTTAGATTTCAGTCCTTAGTTTATGATCCGAACCTTTCTCAATTGTCCACTCCTGTAACTTTGACGTTTGACCTATTTTAAAGCATCAAATAAAGTCAGATTGGTGTGAAATTGGTCACATTTGAAAGCTTATCGAAGTAGCTTTCCAATAAGCCAAAAAATGTACAATTCTAATAAGTATCGAAGAAGTTATGATCAATTTCCGGTAGCTGCACAAAAAGTGACATTTTTCAAAACTCCTAGTTGAATTAGGATTAGTCTCTTTATTATTTTATTTTAGAAAATAGGATTCTTTTCTTTTATTAGAAATAGGATCAGTTCCCTTATCATTTTAGGACTTTACTTTATTATTTTAGAACTAGAAGTTAAAGTTACACTAGGAATTCTAGTAAAAGCCTATAAAAAGACCTTTACCCCCTAGCCATTCAATACACAATTTTCCCCTACACAATTTCTTCTACACAATTTTCCTCTATACAATTTTCCTATACACAATTTTCCTCTACACAATTTTCTTCTGCACAATTTACACGATTCTTCAGGTAATTCCTTAGTTCTTAATTTTCTGATTCTAGTTCTTAATTACTAGAGTCAGTCATTAGCTTTAGCTTCTTGATTTCTCTTTCTGACTTTAGGCCTTAAATCTTAGTTCGTAGTTTTGAGTTTATTTTTTTAGTCTCAAATTCTATTCTAAAATTTTAAAACTTAGGATTTTGATCTTCAATCTTTATCTCTAGGTTCTAGATTTTAGTTTCGATTTCAATCCTAGAATCATAGGTTTCTTAATTCAAGATTTCCTATTCATAGTTCTTAATTTTTAAAATCTTTTAAAATTTATAATTTTGATATTTAAATCTATAATTCCTAATTTTAAAATCAATTTTTAAACACCTAGCCATACGTTTTGCACAAGGGAGCTTACAGAAGGTACTCGGGAACGGCGATCCTCCTTAGCATAACGGGCCCAAACCCCCTTTTTTTTTTCTTCTTCTTTTTTTTTTTAAATTAATTTGATTTCTAATTAAAATTAAGATATTTAAATTAATTAGACTCCTAGTAGGATTAGGAGACTTAATTAATTAGATTTTTAATAGGATTAAGATATTTAAATTAATTAGACCCCTAATAGGATTAGGAGATTTAATTAATTCCTGGTAAGATTAAGATATTTAAATTAATTAGACTCCTAGTTAGGATTAGAAAATCAAGTTAATTAAAATCCCAGCAGGAATAGGAAAACCAAATCAGTTAGACTAAAGGTAACCCACAACCCGACGTCATGGCGGACGATTCAAAGAAGGAGTTCAACGCAAGCCTCCATCGCAGGTCACACTTCAACTCATCCGTGCGGCACCTAACGCCCTGTATAGGTCACCTACTTACGATACCAAGCGTAAGGCGTCCTTCGACGGCTTTCAACCCACAAAGGCTTAAACAGCATGCAACGAAGCCAACCCATCTACACATCAGCTCTGATACCACCCGCCTAGAGGATGGGAACTCTCCTAACATGGTTACCTCTGTTTCGCGGCCTACCACCCAGCTTATCGTGCCCCTTTCGACACGCTCATTTGCACCATTGTGCTAAACTTGGTCTGCTCAAGCTTCACCCGGTGCACTGCACTAGTACCTCGCTTCGCAACAGTCTTGGCATGCAGCTCCCCATGCCTTCATGTCTTGCTCACATACCGAACCAAGGTCATAGCCTTGTGCCTCGCGCTCTCATGCTCAACTGAGTCCCACACAGCCTGCCTTCGTGTGCGTTCTGAATTACTAGCACCGTTTATCCTTGGCCCACGTGCTATCGTGGTCAACTGAGTCCCACGCAGCGCTCTAGTGTTCTCACGAGGTTGCCCAGCCGTATGCATCGCGATGCGTAGTCCGGAGCCATACATCAACCTCCCTTGAGTGCCACAAGACATCGCTGCGTCGACGTCCTAGGCTCACCCTTTCAGGCCTAGGAGACACTTGCGCCCCCTCTAGCAACGCAAGGCCCCGTGTGGGCGAGAGGCAGTCTCCACCAACTCTTCCACATAGAGGGGTAAAACAGTCATTCAGCCAGAATGGCAAGAGGAGGATTTGACATACCGCAACGCCTCCTGCATCGCTAGCCCACCTTGGCTGTGTCGCTCCCGCGTCTTCCCTCCCCCCCATGCGACCGTGTCGCGTCCCCGCAACGCGACCACGCCACAAGGCCCTCTTGGACACCATGTCGCGTGCCCTCCTGGCACCACATGTCATGTCCCAAGCACCATGCTATAAGCTCGAGTATTGGCCCCGTCACACTCCGCTCCCCTTAAAGCCTGATAAGTGACGTGTTACAGCGTCGATAAATATCTGCAGCTGGCGATCATATCTTCTCATGTATTTTTTATTTAGAATTCGCCTCTTTAATTTTGGCATTTAATATTTCCTAATTTATCACTCCAGCATCGCCTTTGCCAGAGTCCACTTGGATCGAATTGGGCCACTCTTTCCGGGGATCGAAAGGAACCCAGAAAAAGTGCGTCCCAACAGGTATGTAGGGCGGTAATTGTGAAGAATGCAGTTGGGATCGGGATCGGGATCGTATTTCATTTATTTTATTTCATATCGGTGTGATTGAATTTTGTAATATCTCTATCAAATTTCTCCCACACATGAAATACAAGTTCAAGGTTAGAACTCCGGAAGAGGAGATGGTATTAATAACATCTTATGCAGATCTTATGTCGATGTTCTAGAGATTTGGTCCCAATAAGGCGATAGATGTATATGTGAAATTGGAAGATAACCGGACCCCCTTGGAATCATGTTACTCAGATGATGATGACTTTCAGTATGATTATGATTCTGAGCCCTCTGAGGGTTATTAGGGTAAGTCGGACAATGAAGAGGAGGCAGTGCGGCGACATTAGAAAAAAAAAATTGGATAGTGGTGATCTTTCGGATTATGAGGATCCAGAGGTATACGTCTCCTTCTCTAGTTCCAAGAGCGGAGATGAATTAGAAGAAGATGTGTTAGATCATGGTTTAGAAAAATAAAGTGCTAGGGAGGAGAAGCTGAAACCAGTTTACGTATTAGCATGATGTTCGAATCCATCTATGCATTCAGAGATGCTCTCTTACATTATGCCGTTTCACATGGCTTTCAACTTGAGTACATAAAAAATGAGAAGAACAGGGTGACTTGTAAGTGCAAGGGCAAAGATTGCTCATGGAGGATCCACACATCTTTGAGCGAGGACAACACCACGTTCTGGATCAAGACTTTCGTAGAAGAGCATAGATGCTCTAGATTAATAAAGATGGGAACAAAATAGCGACAATAAGATAGATTTCACAGAGTTGAAGAACAAGTTTGTATCAATCGCGACATTTCCATTATGACTTTGGTTAAAATCTTATTTGTAGAATACAGTGTGAATATTCCAAATCACCGTCTATGGAGAGCAAAAGCATAAGAAGGTCATCCTAAATAATATTGTTGATATAGTTATTTACAGGATGATTGGGCTCGGGTATGGTGAAATGGGCAATTTTCTTTGCAATATTTGGCACGCTCAGGCGCCGACTAGGATTCCTATATCCTGTTCCTGGGAGTGTCCAGCTGAAGGTCAGTCTAATTGAATGTCGATAGAGCGCTACATAATGGGAAAGCTGCAATTAGTGGTATCATCAGAAACGCGAAAGGAGAGGTGATTTGTGCTTTTACTGGGCCGTCCTCATGCTCTTCTGTGATTGATAGTAGGCTTCATGCTATTATGTATGGGCTTCAGATGGCTTTTGATATGAATATTGTGGATATTCTTATTGAATCTGATTGCAAGAATGTTGTGACCTGGATCCAAAATATTTCAAGGGTGGATTGGAAGAGTGGTGATGTTGTTCGGCGTATTAGAAATCATTGTAGGCATTTTCATAGCTCTGCTTTCAAGCATGTGTTCAGAGAAGTTAACTCTTGAGCTGATTTTCTCGCCAATCGCGGTCTTAATGCTAGTATTGTGGTGTGATGGATTGGGGATGATGGGTTACCTGATGGTCTACACTCCCTTCTTAGAAAGGATGTAATTAATGTTTATTCTCATTTATAATCTTTTCTAAGCAATAAATAAGGGTGAGGTCCCTCCAACCTCAGCTTGCCGAAATTTTGGGGGTGTTTTTTGGGAGAAATAATAGACTTATGGGGACCAGAATTTTGGGGGTGTTTTTTGGATACCCAAATCTTATATATAGTACAGGTTGGGTTTGAACAATGTTGGGTATAATTGCAAAACTAATAAATGGTTTATGTACTACCTGCTATATGGTTTGAACATATGAAACTAATATATGCTTTGGACAATCTTATATGCTTTACATGGTGATGTTAGGTTTATACATGGTGTTGTTGGGTTCATACATGGTAGTGTTGGTTCATATGATTCACATGTTTATAAACTGCTGCTCTTACAGTTGGGGTTAATATTGGTTTATAAATAGTTTTTATCGCTTATACATGGTTTTTAGGCTTTTGTTGTTGCAATTTGGATATTTATACATGGTTTATAGGCTGTTGCTGTTAAAGTTGGGTTATTTATACATGGTTTATAGGCTGTTGTTGTTACAGTTGGGTTATTTATACATAGTTTTATAGGCTGCTGTTGTTACATTTGGGTTAATATTGGTTTGTAGATGATTTTCATCGTTTATACATGATTTATAGGCTGATGTTGTTGTGGTTTGGTTATTTAAACATGGTTTATAGGTGGTTGTTGTTACGATTGGGTTATATATATATATATGGTTTGAGTTTAAATAAAATAATTTATTGAGCTTATGTTAGCTATGTTGTGGATGCACCACTGTCAGTGCACATGCCATTTTTATTACACGTGGCGACGTGGCGTGAATCTGAGATGGTCAAATGGCAGAGGTTGGATTCATCCCAATGATTCAAACCATCCGATCTGATCACATCTGTTCATTTAATGTGGACCATTATCTTTACACCATTTGACTGTAGTCCATTTTCCAGATTTTTGTATGATCTTAATCAGATGGAAGATATTGGTCATGGTGTAGTTTTTGGGTTGAATCCCATCTTCTAGATAAAATACTACTACAATTCTGCTCATATCTCAAGTATGACTAACATGTGTGTCACATGTATCTTTTTATTGAGCCATGCACAATTAATGGTGTTGGAAGGAAGATGTAAATGATGAATCTACCACCGGTCATTGCTTCTTTTCTGG
The DNA here is from genome assembly GCA_021018995.1 of Chloranthus sessilifolius. Classification (NCBI taxonomy): domain Eukaryota; kingdom Viridiplantae; phylum Streptophyta; class Magnoliopsida; order Chloranthales; family Chloranthaceae; genus Chloranthus; species Chloranthus sessilifolius. The sequence goes on from CM037585.1 coordinate 10,955,375, forward strand.
TTAATATTGCTTTTCTTCTGTTATACATGGGTTATTTATACATGGTTTATAAGCTGCTGGTATTATTTATATATGGTTTTATAGGTTGTTGATGTTATTTATACATGGTTTATAGGCTGCTGTAACACACATCTAGTTGGGTTAATATTGGGTTATTTATACATGGTTTATAGGCTGCTGCTGGAAAAGTTGGGTTATTTATACATGGTTTATAGGTTGTTGTTATAGTTGGGTTAATATTGATTTATATGATTCTAAATGAGTTTATGTGGTATTAAGTGGATTCATATATGGTTGTTGTTGGGTCTATGATTTCTTACTCAAACATTTCATATGACAAAAATTTTAAGCCACATGAATGTGTGTTTTGGATGCCATGAACGGGGTCAAGGATTGCCCGAAGAGAAAGCCGATTGAGTGTAAATATGCACCGCTCTGCTATTATGAAAAGCCTTCAACTCTTCGTGTTTCAAATTCGGGAATGCGAATCCATCGATCAAAAGTGACGAAAAAAAGCTAGTGGAAAATGACGTTGCAGTGAAAGTCACCATCGAGATCGAAGAACTTGCAAAGAGGTTCAAGGTCACTACCTCTATAAAGAATGAGGGAAAAATCTGATCGTCTAATGATAAATATACTCGTCTTAGAAAAAATCGTTTAAATTCCTTTGTATGATGTTTATTTTGGAAAAATCTAATTCCCATGATCAAATTATCGTTTTTATGATTTTCTAGATATTTGTAGTGTTTAACAAAGTTACTTGATGATAAATCTAATCATTTGATGATTTTTGGGTACATGACTGTGCATCTATTTTTTGCACCATCTACGCAATGCATTCGAGCGATCTGACCGTGTGATTGGTGAGCTGCATTTAATTTACTAAATGTAGATCCGGTGCATTCACAGGTTGTTAAATATAACGTCTATTTTTTGCGCCAACTACACCATGCAGCTGATCGTTCTAACCATCCGATTGGTCGGATGCATTTATTCGATGCAAATCGGGTACATATCCTAACGGGTGTCCGCAAGGTGCAAATAGAGGGTAGTTTGGCGCCAACTACACTATTTAATGTTAAGTAGTGGCACAGTTGTAGATAATCTCAACTCTCTTAACATTAAGAGGGGCAAAATGGTAACTTGCTAGCTCCTGTTATGGCAAGTTGCTTTTAAAATTGTGGTTCCGTTACCCAAGGTGTTTAACGAACACAAAAAAACAATAATCAGGGACTGCAGTGGAAATAGGCTTAAGTCAGGGGTTGTTTGTAATTTCAAGATAAGTCAGGGGCAAGGATCAAAATTTTGGCCGAAATATTCGCTCTTGTGGTTGTATGCCAAATAGTACACTACGAAAAAAAGGACTTTTCGAGACGGTTATTAGAGATGGCTTTTCAAACCATGAATCCAGCATATTTTATATGATCAAACCATGAATCCGAAATTTCAAACCATGAATCCAGCTTCTCCTAAATGAATCCTCGGCTAAATATGAACAACAACCCCTATTCTAATAGCTTAAACAATCTAATGAGCATGTTTTTTTTTTCCAGCATATTTTATATGATATTCAGTCACGTAAATAATTTATACATAAATCAATTGCATAATGATACTATTATTTAAGCGGTTGTCAATCTAATGATGCTCTCAATAATTATTTTAGCGGTTATAATTGAATGGCATTATCATTACTGTATTTATCATCAATCGGATGATGCTACCACTTATTTAAGCGGTAATCAATCGGATGATCCTGTCAATTATTATTATAATGATCATCAGTTGAAGGATGCTATCACATTTATTCAGGTCGCTCCAATGATGTTATCGGTTACAATTATAATGATCATCAATCCAATGATGCGATCAATTATTGTAGTGGTTATCAATCAAATGATGCTACCATTTTTTTAGTGGTCATCAATCGAATGATTCTTCAATTATTATTCTAGCGGGATGATGCTTCCACTTATTTCAGCGGTCATCAATCGAATGATTCTTCAATTATTATTCTAGCGGGATGATGCTTCCACTTATTTCAGCGGTCATCAATCAGATGATGCTACAAATAATTTTAGTGGTCATCATTTGGATGATGTTATCATTTATTTTAGCAGCCATCAATCGGTTGATGCTTTCAGTTATTATTATAGCGATCATCAATAGGTTATCAATCAGATGATGCTACCATTTATTTCAACAGTCATCAATCTGATAATATTGTCAATTACTATGATAGCAGTGATCGATCAGAAATATTGCCAATGACTATGATAGCAATCATCAATCGATTATCAATCAGAAAATATTACCATTTATCGCAGCAGTAATCATTCGGATGATGTTGTTGATTACTACTACAGTCATCAATCGGATGATGTTGATTACTACTATAGTTGGTTCTGTGTTGCATTATGCTTGTATTTATTTTTTAAGGGCCATTTGAAATCATTCTTCTCTTTTGTTAATTCAAGATTAATAAAAAAAAGAAAGGTTATTTCTTTTCTTAAGGGCTTGTTTGCTCATTTCCATTGCAAGCAAACACATTTCCGTCAAAGCAAAAATGTAAGCATATTTTTACAAATAAAGTTTCTTTACCCAGCACAAGAAAATTTCTCTTTTAGGAAATTATAACTATTCTTTGTTTTCATGATGCATATTGTGAAATCTGCTCATTATCTTCATTTTATCCTTACATTTTATTGAGTGTGGTAGCATCAGTTCTTGATGGCTTAAGTTATAATCATCTTCAATTATAATCTAATTTTTGAATAAAGTTTTACTAAGTAATTTCTTTGTGTTGCATCAGTTCTTGATGGCCTAAGTTATAATCATCTTCAATTAATTCAATGTTGCACAAAATTACTTGATACTTCATGGATTTTACAGGATATCTTCATTAGTATCACAATGACAAACACTCATTTTTCATTGCCAAAGAGGAGCTATAAACACAATTTTATCCTAAGCTGTTTTTGTATTTTTACTTCATGAAGTTAGTTCAAGATATTACTGTGCGGTCTTGTACAATGATGTTGTTTGATTTTTACTGTTCCCCTGTTTTGGCTTCACTTTTACATGTACAAACGCGCACACACACACACACACACATATTATTTATTTAATTTTTTGATAACTTACGGTATCCCAAGTTTATGCTTGGACTAATCCCTAAGGGATGACTTCGTCTCCACTGTGCCACGAGTATTTCATGGGTTATGCACCTTATGGGGAATCTTGTTATCGCAGAAGAGGAGTCGTACGTGTACACTATAGATTATGCACCTCACGAGTATCTCACAGATTACATATATATACACCCATATATTCTTTCCTTTGATGTTTCTATCTTTCACTACAAAAAATAAGACTATTAGCAGCAGTTTTTGGCAGCCAAAAGTTGCCGCTATTAACCAAAAAACCATTAAGACTATTAGCAGCAAAAGTATTAACGACTGTTTTTTGTTAATAGCGACAATTTATGGATACCGCTAATAGTCTTATTTTTTGTAGTGTTTAGAAGTTTCATAATTATAGGTTAGTTTTTAGTGGCATTCCCATCTTATCTCTTTTGATGAACCTTTTCCTTGATTGGTAGGTTATTGATAAGCAGTATTCTATGGTTCATCATCTTCTCAGCATTCCATGATAGGAAGTGATTTAATCAAATAGAATTTGAAGCTTTTCATGTGCAGTTGATTGTGTGAAGGGAATTTTTTAACTTAGCTTTAGTTTGGATGCAGTGAGAGGCATGATCACAAAAATGCTAAATAAAGCTAATTCCAGTCTACAAAATGGTTTTGCATAAATTATAAATGTTCAATATTTAAAAATTGTGTACTGATGGGTCGAGTAATGCTAAAATTGATCGACAGTTTTGATGGGTTTTCATCTCAGATTTGTGGTCATTAATAATATACTAGTAGAATCATCTCAGATTTGACATTTCACTGATTTGGTGCTTATTTTGTAAGATTGGCATACTGAAATTAAACCATGTGCCACCTTGTTGCTTGGATTGAGTACACAAAGATTCCAAATGCTTGAATTATGAGATTCAGTTTTTAGATTTTAATTATGCTAATAGTTAAGAGATTCAATTATGCTCCAATCGTTCTTTACATAGATAAGCTCGGAAAATTTTCCAACTCAATTAGTAAGTTTTGACTGCGAAATCAGAATTAATAAACAATTTTGCAAAATCTATTTATTTTACTAATTTTCTAATTCATCTCTCTCTCTCTCTCTCTCTCTCTCTCTCTCTTTCTCTCTCTCGCAAATAAAATTGATATTATCTACGATGTTAAACACGAATTAAACGTGCTTTCGCAGGTAATTTTGGATACTTTTTTATGAGATTTCCTTCAATTGGGATATTTAACTACTGATTTTTTTTATTATATAATTTTATATGTAGGAATCTCTCGATACCTCCAGAAATTCTAACTGAATCTTCTATGTGGAGAACCCTAGAGATTTCGTTTCAAGTTCTAATGAGATCCGAACACCATTTGAAGGTCGATTTTTTCTTCTTCTTTGAAAAAAAAAATTTATTTATTTTTGGGATACATATAACTTATTTTGAAATTAATTTATAGTTTATAGCTGAATTTATCACATAATTAAAGTAGTTGGGAATTAGAATCATATAGGATGTTTAGATTTTGATGAATATTTGTCAACTACGGATTTGCAGAATTGCCATCGGGAGAATCTAGAGAGCGGAAGACCAGAGGATTATCGGAGGGCACTTTAGAAAATAATGCCTCAAAAACAAACTTTTTAGCAAAAAATACCCAACTTCAAAAGTTTGTTTTTGAGGCATGTTTCTCTAATTATCCCGATTATGGAAGCCACCGAGTTAACTCGGTCTGATAGCGAAGAACTCATTGAGCAAGAAACCGTTTCTAATAAACGGGTAAATTTTAATTTTAGTGATTCATGCTCTATAAAACTTATGTATCGCTGCTATTCCCTTAAATAATATTTACTCATTTCCTCTTAACTTTTCAATTTATTGTTTTTGTACAGAAAAAAAAAATTGTTTAGGTGATTGCTCCATTAGTGATATATTTTTAATTTAAATTTGTTGCTATAGGTCTCTGTTTCATTTTTCAGATCGAAGGGCTGGAGATGCTCCAGGATTTACAGAACTAAATCTGCTGTAAATAAAAAGAAAACGGACACTAGAATAAAACCCAAAAAGGCAAAAAGGTAGGCCATATGACCACTTAAAGTGGCCGCATGACCCCAGCAGAACAACATTAGTAATCTCGTTAGAGATCACTTATTTGATCATGTGACAGGGATTCACGAGAATCCATTTCTTGTGAGTCTGTAGCACTCAGCTTGTTGCACTATCCCAGTGTTCAAAAGGTGGGGCACTTTCCCAACGTCCCAGAGCTCTTAAATATAATCAGCAATTTAGCTATTTTAATGCAACGAGAGCTAAATAGCTTCTTGGCGAAGTCATCTCCTTAGAAAACCAAACGAGATTCGAATCGTCTTACAAATTTGCACTTCTCTAAAATATATATATATATATATAATTAATTGGCCAGACTGCAAACGGGTTCAATACAAAGCGGTTTGTGGTTCGATTCGGAGCCCAGAGAATCGGGTAAACCCTGATATAAGCATCCTTGCCTATGTCCTGCATAAACCGTAGATATTCGCAATATTTTCTATAATAATTATATATGCCCTCTGAAATTTCTATGGTGTTGATATGCAGAGAAACCCCCCCTTCAAAAGCAGAAATAGAATCGCTGGAGATCGAGAAAGTGCGAAGGCATCCCCTTGAAGGTGTGTCACATTGAACGTGGGCAAGTTAGTCTCTTTTCATTTGATAGTGGAGTTTCCAATTCTACCTTGATCCTTCAAAGCGTACCCTAGCACGACCAGCAGTGGTCGGGTCGGGTCGATCTCCTGCCAAAATTGTCAAGACTGGGGGCAACAGAACTGTTTATGAGCATGCAAATCAGGGAAAGTAAGCTTTGGACCTTTGACTGATTTACCGGCTGGAGGCGCCCAAAATGCATGCCGTGCAACAGTGGACGCTAGGAGAAGTTAGAAACTTAGGCTAAAACCTTTACCAGGTTTTGCAGGGTTATTGGCCAAACTCTATAATTTGTGTGATTTTTGTTGACGAAACGGTTTTTAATTCTTACATGGTTTTAATGTTGGGCATAATTCAACCCATCCGAATTCCCAAATCCGAACCTGATATTACCTTCCGGAGATGGTAAGGTTCTAGAGGCTAATCGTGTTTAAGTTTCTTTTTGTGGATTTTGTGGTGATTGTATTCTTGTGCAAGAATATAAAATAGAATGATTATTTCTTTTATATTATTTACGGGTTATGGATGTACGCTGTTGGGCAATATGATGCCTGGGGAAAAAAATAGCATTAAAAAAAATTAAAAAAATTTATTGGAGACGGCTTTTGGCCATCTCTAATAATAGAGTAAAACTTATTAGAAACGATTGCAAGCTGTCTCCAATAGTCGTCTCCATAACATAGGAAAACTTATTAGAGACAGCTGAAAGCCGTCTCTAATAGTAAAAGATTGTTATCGGGAATAGCTGAAAGCCCTCTCCAACATGCGTTGATATGACAATGGAGACAGCTTATGGCAATCTTCAATAAGATTAAATATTGGAGACAGCCAAAAGTCGTCTCCAATATTTGATCTCTAAAAACATTGGAGACGGGACTATCGGAGACAACATGGAAGCCGTCTCCAATAAACATATTTTTTGTAGTGGTATGAAGATCTAACCATCACCCGGGGAAGATGAATGCAAGATCTCTATCAAGAGGGGTAGCCAAGTAGGTTCATGAGGGCTTTGAACGCATGAGATTCGTCTGGCAAGGCTTGGGGAAGATGAACTCTAAATGCCATTTAATATGTATTTACCTTTTTGCGTTTTGCTGATGTGTGTCATGTGCAAGTAGTTGTTCTCTATTTTTTAGGATTTGTACCATATGAAATAAAAAATAGACTGTCTGATAATCCCTTTCATAGTCTCAAAATCCATCATGTGAAAGATTCGGGTGAAAAATTATTTAAATTGTCTGATTCGAACCAATGAACAGGTTTTAAGGGGTTTCGAATTTAGGCGCCCTCAGAGATTGGGTGGGCGAGAACAGAGGGACCCAAAAGTTTAACCTCCATGTTGCCTTTCACCACGGTTGTAGCAGGAAGAGGTTTTGGAGTAATTATATGTCATCCTAAGCTTCTTAATCAAATAGTAGTATATGCTCCTTTGTTAAAAGTGGTTGCCCCTCCCCCCTTTTTCTTTTTATATGTGATGGTCATCTTTTAAACTTATGTTAGTATTAGGCAATTGACTCAACCATGGCACTTAGTGCCAATTTTGGGATGTTTGTCATGTAAAATTATCACGTATTTCACGTGATTTGGCTCTCATCATCTCAACATTTATTTTTTAAGAGGTCGGAACAAAAACGATCTCCATCGTGAGATTCACTCAAGTCATATGCTATTGAATATATAAGGCATGTTGGATTTACATAGTAGCTATTAATTTTATATGTCATTTGATAGTATTTTTAACAACTTAGATTTTTGATTTTATTTTAATGGTATTAGATGATGTACCACATCATGTACGGTACTAAGGCTTCACATCGGAATTCACGCTCTTTTAAAAAAAAATTAATTTTTCCTATATTAATATTAGACTCATTGCGAAATGCTCGTCTATACGATTCTTCCAACGATATAATTTGTCGATTTTTGACAATAATATAAAAAGTTACGTTCGTTTTAAGAGATGAAACATGTTAAAGGGTATAACTGTAATTTTAAGAGAGATATCATTTGCTTCGGTGGTTACACAAAGCGCTAGAACAAAATATAATCATAAATTATTATTTCCCAAGACTTAGACGAACTGACACCTTGGGCATTGACCTTTTCAACTTGAACCGCCGTAGATCTATCGTTCACGCTTTAAGAGGTGGGTACATATCAATCCATCTTATTCTTCTCATACCCCGTTGCGTATGATGTGTTCGATCACGCATCGACGGATTTAAAAATCTTATTTAAATCCTAATATCCCATAAATGAGTAGATCTGCATGTTTAATATTATATTTTTCCTTGAAATTGTATCTTTTGTAGGTCGATTTATATTTTGTTTCTCTTTTCAAACAATCCTCTTTGTTTAGCTATTTAATATTTTATTTATTTAAACTTTAATATCTCTTAATTCTGATAAACCTACATATTTAATGTTATGTTTTCCCTTAAAGTTGCATGATTTGTAAGTCGGTTTATAGTTTGTTTCTGTTTTCAGACAATCCCTTTATTTGACTATTTAATATTTTACTTTTCTATTAAGCCTTAAAATTTACTCTTCTATCTAAACTGTAATGATATATTATTGTTGCAAGTTTATATTTTTGTTTTATTAAGTATTAAGATCTAAATTTTAAATATACATATCTTTTAATATATCTATGTGATTATAATATATTATGTATCTATTTTTATCACTTAGACGCGAACACCACGATATGATGGAAACTTTTAAATTACAAGGTCAAACTGGAACCTTTTATGTTATACACTAAGAATTGTATCATCTTGAAGTTTCGGGTTCGAACTCGCAGTCACGAACCAAAGCTCGCAACCATCGATATACTGGTCCCGGTATTTTAGCTATAACTTTTTACTCTGATCTCTGATTGATACGATTATTATGGAATTGGAAAGAAAACAGCGAGCTTTACAACTTTGTGTGAAATAGTCATTTCACGAATCTGATAGTTTAAAAGTCAAAATAGAGCAACAAGTCGGGATCAATTTTAAATGATTCAGGACTATAAAAATTTAATGTTATTTTATGATTTTATGACTAAAAATTCATGTGTACATTATATCTTAAATAAGGTCTTTCGATTGATTCTAACTTGAATTGAATGTCATATTTAATTATAATTCCAATCGATCGATTCTCGTACGAATAAGACTTCATTATTTACCTTATACTTTCACCTCATTACAACCAAAACTTTTAATGCATACTAATCACAAATAGGTTTTGATCAATGGTCGTGATTTACCTAACTTAGAATTATTGTATTTTTTAATTTGAGCATTTAATTATAATATATATATCACTTTTATCGCTTCAACGCGCCCTCTTCGATAACACAAAATATTAGAAATTTGATGTCCTCGTGAAAATCGAACTATAATATTCACGTTTCCGAAATCACAGTAATAACTACCCTATTCTATATTTGTATTGATGTGAATCTATGTTGTGTGTATGATAGCTTTGTGCTTCCATCTTGATCATGTTATATGAATTATTAGTAAGTTAGGTCATATGCACACGAGTGTATGAGATCATGTGTACGCTTGGGCGTGCTGATTCACCGAGATAGTATTGAAGTGAGGAATACATCGTATTTATATGTCTTACAACTTATTGTGGTATGGGACATCATGACGGGTAGGGTGAGCGTGAATTCAGTGTAACCTTATATAAAGTGATATATACAGTGATATTATCACCCCGAGTTTTAATATGAGAGAATAAGATATGAGCTATGATATGAGATTCGAATCTTAAACCTTAGTTGTAGTAAAATATCTTTACGATCACATGAAACTCGGAATACAAGCGTCCATGTACGGATGCAACCCCTCTATGATAGTTTAGAACTTTTATGGTAGAGAGGTCTCTTTACTGTCATACGAAGTCCATCCTGATTACTGCAGAACCATTTCCTTAAAAAGCGTGATTTAGTGAGGTTATCCCACTATAGCTCGCCTTAGAATTAAATTATAAGAGTATGTTATAAGTATAAATATGAGATAAGATAAGTTACAAGTACAATAATAAGACATCGCTATGTAGGCCGGCAAAATATTAATAACTTAAGTTTATACGTGTCGTTTCTTGCGTAATCACCGTAAAGGCAACAGCTTCTTACAGCCAAAACGGGTCTCTTAGAGACAGTATGAGTGTGATTGTAAGTGAGTATGAGTATGATATGAGTTACGTTTGGCTATTATGCCTCCCCATTAGGTTGGGTGGGGAGTATGAGTAGGATAGGGAGGGCAATTAGATAGCATTATGATATGGTAGTATGAAACTATGGTGACCCTCACATGATAGCTCGAGCAGTGACTCTAACACAAGTCGTATAGGATTTATGAGTATATTAGTTACGCTCATGAGATGTATAGACGTATGTGCGAGAATAATAAGATATGTTATGTTATGAGATATGGTGAGATATGTTAAGATATAAGTGTCTAGATCATGGTCCTGCATTTATGTTATGATATGAGTTCTTCGTTATACACTTGATTTTGGCATGCTTTCTTTTTTATTTCATTATTATATTATGTTTATCACTCACATGATGCACCCACAATGCACTTGAATAATATGGGGTGGATTACTGGTGTATCCACTAAGTTTACGTAACTGAGTAAACTCATCCCACGAAAATCTAATAGTTACAGGTGATTATATTGACAGAGCGGCCGCTAGCTATTCTGATCCTATCGGCGTTTATGTCATAGACGCTGAGTACCTGGAGGACCTTGGTGATGATTTTGATTTGAGTGTCGATTATTGATATTTGTGGACTCTGTACTGAGTTTAGTTTTATATTATTATTGTTGACTCTATGGTTTCTTGTATCGAATTTGTCTCCGACTTTCATTATCATTTTATTTGTGGATTTTTTTGGATTCATCATTTTTATTCATATTTATGGTTGTTATATTATTTCGTTTTTATTTGTTGGCTTTCACGGATTTCGTGGAACTAAATTTGCGTGAGAACTCTGACTATGTATATGTCCGCTTAGCGTATTTGTGATGCATGCGGGTCATAAATCAGAATTCTAGACCCTCGGGATGGGATAAAATTTCAAGTCATGACAGTATCAAATCAAACGATCGTGATTATTTTTAGTCTCAATCTTTCGAGTTAAAGATATATCAAGGTGCATCTATCATATGCCACACATCCCAAAAAATGATTATAAATAATATTAGGGATGGCGAAGGTGACGGCGTCTTCTCCTCAGTCCAATCTACTCCGATATGCTATTTAGATCGACCCAGATACACATTTTTCGTCAGAGATTGTAGCAGATCAAAATGAGGAAGAAGAGGATACACCTATATAATTTAAAATTTTAAATATTTACATTTTCCTATATTTACGCGATGTGAAACGAGATCTATGTCATCTGATTTGAAGGCCACAATATAAAATCGATAGTGCCAAAGATATAGATTAAAAAAATGCGATATCGACTCTATACACAGTCGCCATCAACTGTATAAAAAAAAAAATCGAATATGTACAGAGTTGATGGCGACTTTGTACATAGTCGATGACGACTCTTAAAATGGTCGATACTGACTGTGTTAAGAGTCGTCATCGATTGTTAAAAAAATTTTAATTTTTTTTTTTTAAAGAGGCGATATCGCCTTTTTTTTGTATCTATCTTTGGCGCCATCTATTTTATTATGTGGCCTTCAAATCAGATGATATAGATCCAATTTCACATCGCGTAAATATAGAAAAATATAAATATTTAAAATTTTAAATCATGTAGAACGAAAAAAAGTGTAAGAAGGGGAATTTCGAACTTTTTGTGCTAGCTAAAAATGACTTGGCTAAAAACTGATCGATTTGAGTAAAGGTGAAAATACAGGGCCTCTGACAAAAAAACGTGTCTCTGACACAGGTGATTTTCCCATAATACTAACTCATTTCTATGTCGACCATAACGTAACCTCTTGGGAAAAAACATATGGGCTTTCATCTAAACGCATAAAATTTTTGCCACCTTTCTCCTTCACATTATGTTCTCTCAAGACAGAGCATGAAGGGTCGACACTACAGTGCACCATCACCCAATAGCCATGGCCGTCAATGAGGGTCACCGGACAGGTTGGCTGGTGCCGGCAATCCATCCATTGATATCCATCAACTGCGAGCGACCAAAGTTGCCAGCATGCCAGTTGCGAGAAATATGATTTTTTTTTTTTTCATAAGTACAACACATCAACAAGCATCAATTAGATGCAATCAATCGAATTCTATGTAATCTATCAAATCGGCAAGCACCGACGGTGGGGCACCAGCCGAGCAACAAAAGTAAAAAGTCATTGTTTGTTTTGTTTTTTTTTTATTTTTTATTACTTAGGGTAATTCCAACCTTATGCTTGGACTAATCCTTGATGGATACCATCGCCTCTACTGTGTAATAAGTATTTCACAAATTACACACCTTATAGGACATCCTATTATCGTAGAAGGGAGATACCAATACTCGATCCCATGACCTAATAGTAACAAGCCAAAGCCTCCTACCAATTGCGTCAACCCCTAGCGGGTTAAAATCAATGGTTAGACACTGTTTAGTTTAGTCCAGATAAGACAGTCATAGCATTGTCTCTCCTCTTATAAGATTTCTCCCCTCATTGTCAATTGATTTTAAGTAGGATGTCCAAATTTATTATGTTATCAGGGTATAGGCCGATCAACACGTGTGGGGGCATTGTTGAGTTTTGATCCATATCAGATACAATCCAATCCAACTATATGGTGCATCCGGACGGGACCCGGACTAACCGATGGGTCAAGGGTATATGCCGAACTGACCCAAAAAAATGACCTGAACCTAAACTTTGCCCAACCCAATTGAAAACCTTCTATTGTGCCTGACCTGACTTGACCTTATGTTAATTTGCTACCATAGTCGCGTCATTCATGGGTCAATGGATTGACCATAGTATACGACCACAAATAAAGATAAAGACCCAAGAGAAATTCCTTAATAAAAAGGGCAGCTTTAATTGCGCACACGGAATCTCTTAGGGTACCTATGCCCAAAACTAACGATTGCTTCGGATCAGATGATGAAGCGCGTGTTTCACCTTGATCTTCCAGACAAGAGATCTTGAGATCATAGCGCACCTATCAGACGATCAATTTTAGATTCTACATGGCACATATCCCAAAAAAGTAACCATAAAAGCACATGGCACACATCACGCTCAAATTATGACTTTAGGGCTATATTTTTGGGATTTATGCCATGTTAAATCAAAAAATGGTTGTTTGTCCTGTTGGGTATTTGTGACTCACACAATAAATTAATCATTTTTCCTATTTTAATTGAAATATGATTGACTAAAAACTTTGAGTTTTCCTTGTAACGTGATTCCACTCCACGCAACTTAAGAAGTTGGTTTCAACTATGATTGGTTTGTGGTAAGCCAATCTTTATCTACTTGTGATACACCTCTCCCTTGAATCCTTGATGGATTGGGATTCAAGGGCATGCTATAAAAGAGGACAACGTCCCCTCTTCATCTCCACTCAATGCAATCGTGTCCATCACTTAGAGGGAGATAGAAGCGAGGTAGAATTGTCCTCAAGATATTCCACAGAGGCGGCTTCTCTAATTATATCGGGCGAATATTCTCCTAAATAAGATATGCCTAAACTTGATTGAATATTAATTTTACTTTAAGATATTGTTTTTCGTCTAACATGTCCTTGTATGGAAGATTGCCAGGAAACACAGATTCCATCTTCCAATTTAAAGCTACTCTAAAAAAATAGAGGTTCTAAAGGGAATACTATGGGGCTGCTTTTCGCCAAAAGGGTAATGCTTAGATTGCTTTACTCTTTTCCCGTAGTTGGATACCTGGGTCATCACATTTCCGGAACTATAGATATAGGCCACCAACTACATATTCAAATTCCAACCACAACCCCAATCCCTACCCGAACCCAGCCCGAACCTTTTATTTATAAATTATTTATTTATTTAAAAAAATTAACTCCATTTTCATAAAAATAGAGAAATTAATATCTTATAAATATCTAATAATTAGTTATTATTTATTTCCCAATAAGTGTAGAGTCTAAAAATAGAAAATATATAAATCTTTAAGTTATTTGTATAAAATATTATCAGTGAAACTCAATAAACTTATCATATATTAGATTAATTAGAGTCCAACAGGTCTAAGAGCTTAAACTCTAGCTCGACTCGTTTAAATGTTGGGCTGAAAGTGCTAGTTCAAGCCTGACCATGGGTTATATGTGGGCACAAACCCTCATTAATTGGCCCAGACCTAACAGGCTAGGCTGGGCTATAACCCATTGCCACGCATAGTTAGGGGTTCAAATCTCATGTTTACCTATCAAAAGATCGGGTTTGTCATGATTTATGACAACTTGAAACCTCGATCTAATGCAAGACTAATAAACACGTGGGGTTGGGCCCAAGGTGTCAAATTGGGTATCGGTCTTGAGTATTGGTTTGCCCGAAGCCTATATGAATCAGCCGATACCGATACGTATCGGCCAATTTTTTTTTTTTTTTTTTTTTTTAAGAAACAAAAACTTGATTGAAACCGAGACGTATCGACCGATACCCGATACGGGACCGATACCGATACCGATACCGATATGGGACCGATATGTATCGGTATCGGACGATATTTGATACCTTGGTCGGGCCTAAGTTTTTAAGTAGAATAAAAGTTTACCCTATTTAAATACTTACAGACCGGGCCAGCCCATTTGCACTAGGGCTGTTAATGGCCCGGGCCATGCTTGGCCCTAGCTCAGCACTAGGCCAGGCCATCAAGGGGACCATCCCTACCCCGGCGCTAGGGCGGTAATCAGTCCTAAGACTGGCAGGCCGGTTTGTACGTGGTCTATTTTTCTTTTATGAATTTTTATATATACTTGTTAATTCTATTTGTATATTCTATTTTTTAAAATTTTATTTGTCTTTAGTAAATATTAACTATCAATCTAATTTTCATATATCTCATGATCGCACAAGAGTGGAGTGAGATTTTAGAGTTCTAGGGTTAGGATTTTCAAAGAGAACATATATAAAGGTAGCTGGGTGCTAGGGTTGTCAATTGAATTTGCCTTTGATATTTGGGATATCTATTAAAACACCCTCATATTCATGTGTAGAAAAAATTAGACACTGTTAAACGAAGGACATATTTTATAGTCACAAAAAACTATCGTTATTAACAAAAAACCTTGTTATTTCAGTAGCGACAAGACTAGTAGCGGCAAAACCTTGTTATTTCAGTAGCGACAAGACTAGTAGCGGCAGTTTTTTAATTGCCGCTAAAACAACTTATTTTATAGTGTGTGGCAGATGCAATTTGGCTGTGTGGGTAGTGGAGCTCAATTAATGGAGGTCGGTATAGTCAATCACGTTACGCCACATCATCCGATGCACTTTTCTTATATCAAATTTGTCCTTCGTTTATAATTATTCTAAAAAAATTTAATTTGAAGATAATTTAGTAACCCTATTATTAAAATTTAGTTTTTTAAATGAAATATAAATATTATATTATATATTGTCGGGCTTAAGTAGGCTTCACATCGTATGGCCCTAATCGAGCCTTATTTTTTTTGGGCCACAATTATCTAAGCCCGACAATATATATACTGGCCGGGTTTAGACACTAAAAAAGCCCAATTTTTCAGGCCAGGCCTGGGCCAGGTTGCGGGCCAACCGGGCCAATTGACAATCCTAATTTGCACTTTAAAGGGATTTACACATTTGCTAATGGGCCGGTTAATCCACTGAGCTCTAGCTTACTCATTATGTTCTTAGGCTATACTTAGGCCTAAACTATAGACCCAAAAAATAGATGGGCAGGGCCGTAACGACTTAGTATTCTAAGTTAAGGCACTTACAAACCCTCCAAGTTCAACTAATCAGTCTTGGCTTGAATTTATGTTTCGGATTAATAAATGGGTCTCATAAATGCTAACTGTTAGGCCCAATTAATGGCCAACACCCTAACCTAACAAGAGCTTGTGTCACCTGTAAGTGTGGAGACGCTAAATAGCCTCTAATAAATGTGGGGAGTCAAAGGACTGGGTTATGGGCTAATCCCTAAAGGTATCTAGGCCCTGGCCCTAGGTTAGGCTTTGATGTGCCCATAGTTATCCCTAATTTAGGCAGATCAGATCAGACTTCATTGTTTATTGTTATTTAAAAAAAATAAAAAATCTTTGAAGATAAAGATAAAAAAAAGAATAGCGTAAGAGCTATTATAACAACCCGGATTTTTAGACTTTATTTTAAAGGTATTAGATAATGTATCACACTATGCATTGTGCTAATGCTCTACATCGGAATCGGAACTTACCCTTTAAAATAAAAAAAAATTCTAATTTTTTCTATATCAAAATTAGACTCATTGCAAAGTGCTCGTTGATACAATTTCAACGATATATAATTTGACGACTTCTAACAAAAATATAAAAAGTTATGCCCATTTTAAGTGATCTAGCAAGTCAAAGGGTATAACTGTAATTTCGGGAGAGAAACACTAATTGCTTCGGTGCTTATACAAAGCAATGGAACGAAACCTTTTCTCAAGTATGAATTCTTATTCCGTGTAAAAATATTATTCTCTCTCAAGACTTAGACGAACTAACGCCTTGGGCATTGACCTTTTCAACTCGAATCGTCGTTAATCTTCCGTTCACGCTTCAAGAGGTGGGTACCCATCAATCCATCCTGTTCTTCTCAGATCCCGTCGCGTAGGATGCGTTCAATCGCGCATCGACGGGTTTAAAAATCTTATTTAAACCCAAATATCTCATAAATTAATAGACATATATGTTTAATATATGCTTTCCCTTAAAAGTTGTATAATTGTAAGTTGGATTTATATGTTATTTTTCTTTTCTTTTCAAGAACCCTTTTGTTTGGGCTATTAATATTTTACCCTGTATTAGGTCTGTATATTTAATATGTCTACTTCCTTTTAAATTTACATACTAATTAAACATGAATATCTTTAAGTATGATAAATCAGCATGTTTAGTATTTTATTTTTCTATTAAAATTGCATGAATTGTAAGTTCGGTTTATATGTTATTTTTCTTTTCTTTTCAAGAATTCCTTTTGCTTGGGCCATTAATATTTTACCTTCAATTAAGTCTGCATATTTAATATGTTACTTCCTCTTTTATATCTGTAAAATTAATTAAATTCTAATATTTATGAATTTGATAGATTGGCTTAATTGGCATAATATATCATATTGATATTATTTATTTTCAAATCTATATAGTTAGAAATTTATCCTTCTACTAAGACTATAATAATATATATTATTGTTACAAGTTTATATAATTATTTATTTAAAATTAATTAAGCCCAAAAATTAAATTATATTTTGATTTTATTTAAATGAATAATAGATTGCACCAACTTAAAGTTTCGGATCCGAACTTGCGGCTACGAATCCGAATTCGCGACCACGAACCCGAGCTCGCGACCATTGATGCACCTGTCCCGGTATTTTGGTCATAACTTTTTACTCCAATATCGGATTAATGCGATTCTTATGACATTGGAAAGAAGACAACGAGCTTTACAACTTTGTGTGAAATAGTCATTTCACGAATGTGACGTTTTAGAGGTAAAAATAGAGCAACAAGTCGGGTTCAATTTTGGATGACTTAAGGCTATTCGAATTTAATATTATTTTCTAATTCTCATGACCAAAATTTCTGTGTATATTATATTATAAGGTCTTTCGATCGATGGTCATGATAAATCATAACTTAATAAGTATAAATACTATTTAATTTAATTATCTAATTATTATATATATATATATATCTCAATTTTATCGCTTCAACGCGACCTATTCGATAATACAAAGTGTTAGAACTTCGATACCTTTATGTAACCGAACTCTGACCTTTACGATTATCGAAATCACACATATAACTCTATTCTATAATTATATTGGTGTGATATGTAAATAAATATAAATATAAGCATAATCAAAAGCTAAGTATAAACCGTTCTGTATGTGTGATACTTTTATATTTGTAACTTAATCAATTTATACGAGTTAAGAATATGTTAGATCATAAGTACGATAGTGTATGAGATCATGCCTACACTTGGGCGTGGTGATTCGCTGAGATGGTATCGAAGCGAGGAATATACAGTATTCACATGCCTTACAACTCATGTGGAATGGGACCCATGACGAATCGGGTGAGTGTGAATTCAGTATAACTTTGTACACGGTGGCATATACAGTGATCCTATCACCCCGAGTTTTAATATGAGAGGATGAGATATAAGATATGATACGAGAATCGAGCTTTGGGCCTTAGCTGTGGTGAGGTTTCTTTTACGGTCAAGTGAAACTCGAAATATTGGCGTTCAGGTACGGATGCAACACCTCTATGATAGTATAAATTATCACACGAAGTACATTCAGGTTAAAGTGAAACTCGAAATATTGGCGTTCAGGTACGGATGCAACACCTCTATGGTAGTATAAATTATCACACGAAGTACATCCAGGTTACTACGGGACCTTTTTCTTGGGAAGCGTGAATTAGGAAAGTTGTCTCACTATAGTTTGTCTTAGGATTAAGTATAAGAGTATGATAAGATATGAGTATGAGATAAGATAAGTTATGATATGAGTACGATAATATGACATCACTGTGTAGGCCAGCAAAAGATAAAGAACTTAAGTCTCTATCGTGTATTCCTCATGCGTAGAAAGTAAAGAACAATCTTTTCGACCAAGACGGATCTCTGGGAGAGATTATGAGTATGAGTGACTTTGGCCATTATGTCTCCCCATTGGCTGGGTGGTGGAGTATGAGTATGACATGAGGGCGTTATAATATGGTGGTATGATACTATGTTGACCCTCCTATAGTAGCTCGAGCAGCGACTTTGGCACAGGCCGTTTAGGATTTCACTAGTATGTAAGTTACGCTCATGCGATGTACAGACGTATGTGCGAGAATGATAATAAGACATGGTATAATATGTTATGAGATATGGTAAGGTACGTTAGGATATGAGTGTCTAGATCATGTTCTTACATTTATGATATGATATGAGGTTTACGATATGCATGTGATTTTGTCTTTCTTTTGCTATCTGTTTTGAGATATTATGTTTATCACTCACAATATGCACCTGAATAGTATGGGGTGGGTTGGTGGTGTATCCATTGAGTTTACGTGACTGAGTAAACTCATCCCACGATAATCTAATAGCTGCAGGTGATTACGCTGGTGGAGTAGACACCGGCCATCTAGATCTCGCTAACACTGATTTCATTGATTCCGCAGGCGTTGAGTACCAGGAGCCTTTAGAGAGCGACGCTGCCGGTTATCAGGAGGACTACGGTGCTGATCTTGATTCGAGTACCGGTTACTGATCATTGTGGGCTGGGTATTGAGTTCTATTAATACTAGTATTGCGGATTTTATAGTTATTTTATCGGATTTGTCTCTGACTTTCATTATTATTTTATTAGTGGATTTGTGATTTTATCACACTTATTCAGTATTTATGATTGCATTTATATTCCACCTTATTTGTTGGATTTCACGGATTTTGTGGAACCTGTTTTACGTGAGAACTCTGATTAGGTGTATGTCCGCTTAGCATATCTGGGATATGTGCGGGTCATAACTTGAAATTCTAGGCCCTCGGGATGGGGTAGAATTTCGGGTCGTGACACCTATCTTTTGATACATTCAAATAGGTAAAGGTAGCTTGGTACCGGAGACTAGGCAACTTACCCTGTTTCACATCAGATTGTTGAAAAGTGGCATTCAATCACATGATCAGATGTCATATAAACAAGCAACTTCATAATTATAACACCATTGTGAAAAAAATAAATCATATAAGCCATGGAGTCTACAAAGTCAATGGCATGGAAAATAAACAATAAAATCATATATGGTTTAATAATTAATTTTTCACACGATTAATATCATTGATTATATAATTTTATATATTTTATTTTTATTTTTTTTCATAATTGTTGAGCCATTCCTTTTTGTAGCACCCAATCATGTAATTGAGTGTCATGTGCTAACAAATGCTTGGAGGACTACCTAAATTACCTGGTCCTTAGTATCCTAACTCAAACTACCAATATATTCTTACAACCCTTCATTTAATGTCATTTAATAAATTTAATAATACTATTGAAGGTTTTCATCTCAAAAGAAAAAGAAAAAACAATAATATTGAAGTTTGTTTTGATAATTTAATTATATATATATATATATATATATATATATATATATATATATATGAAAGAGAGATGCACGATTTGGACCGTCCGGCATTAATCATGACCTATTGGTTCAGGCCAAGATCTACCATCGGGTGGGGTAAAGTGGGCCAACTTAGGATTAGGCCAGGGTTCAAACTTAGCCCTTTTGAACCGGGCTCAAGAATATGAGGCCTGGACAAATGAGATTCACCTCCAAGCCTTCATACTAAACCCTCTCAAAACAAATAATAATAATAATAATAATAATAATAATAAATAAATAAATAAAATAAAATTTGCCACATTTACAGATTCAACACTTGTAAACCAATTTTATCTGTTTAAGTGAATAAAATGTCTTTAGATTTTACCCAAAAAGAGGAAATAATTATAACTTATAAGAAGAATTCCAAAAGTTTATGTCTACTCCATGTGCAATGCTATGATTTTTGTTACAATAAATGTGACATCTTGTGCAACTAAATCTAAAATGCTCCTCTCTTTTGGGAAATTGCCACTTTTCTATGTGTATTTAAAGTTCCCATTCCTTCTTTTTCTGAAAAAGCAGATTATCGGAAACAGTGAAGTCCAATTGGTTTTAAACTATTCGATATAAGTAAACGTTGACTTTCAAGGCTTCTACCGTGATATGCTTATGTGCAAGTAGTTTTAATGTGTAAATTTACTTGCACTCAAGGCTAAAACTAGTTGAATAGTATAGAAGTTTTTGTTTTTACTCAGGCTCTCTAGCCATTATTTAAAAATCAAAATTATATTTAAATGATCTTACACCGTCAATAGTTTAAGATATGAGCGATTAAAGTGATAGATCATAAATTGAAATGCAGCGGGCCCAAAAATAGTGTTTAGGAGAGGTTCAAATCATCCGATCTGTGGACTATAATATCAACCATTGTGATTTCTTTATCAAGCAAAAAGAAAAATTATCACGCTAAAAATGATAATAATAAGAATAAGGAATACTTGCTCCTGAGTGACATTTAAACACAAAAAGGGTGTTTAAATGATCTTATTAAAATTATATTTTTTTATCACACACCGTTGACATATGATTTATCATTGTGCCATTTGTTGTATTGTTGTGCAAAAACCCCTTAAAAGGCGTTTGCATTTTCAATCATGATGATGGCTTTTATGTGTGAAGAAGACAACCAATAAACCAAATAATCAATATTACAAAAAGGTAGAAAAAGAAAGATATCATACCACAAACAAAACAAGATTTACGTGATTTGGCCCTAAACTTACGTCCACAGGCAGTCAAACAAAGTGTTTCCACTATCACGAAGAATATGCACAAAAGCTACAAACAAGAGAAATTGAAATCTCCAATCTTACCCAACAAAGAGAACCACAAATACGCATACTTAAAAGACCAAGTCTCACATGCAAAACAAAACCTCAAGTTCTCTCTCTCTAACTCTCACGCACAAGGGAGATCCCAATTAATACTCCACATCGATATGAAATTTCATGTCATTCAAACAAATCAAGTATCTTCAATTTCAACTTTAAAACTGCCTTCAAATGTGCCCACCGACACCAATGCACCCCGAAAGTGTCAAAATTATCAATGCACCCGAAGTGCCAAACTACCAATGCATTAAAAAATACCAAGCTGTCAATGCACCAATAGTACCAAACTGCTAATGCACCCGAAAGTGCCCAAATTGCCAATGCACCCGAAATGTCAAACTGTTAATGCACCAAAAATGTCAAACTGCCAATGCACCCGAAAGTGTCCAAATTACCAATGCACCCAAAGTGTCAAACTGTCAATGCACCAAAAGTGCCAAATTGCTAATGCACCCAAAGTGTGTGCCAAATTATTAATACCAATACACCTGAAAGTGTCAAATGTGCCCGTAGGCTCCATCGCACTCGAAAGTGCCAAACTGTAAATTTCTGCAGGGTTATTTGCAGTACCAATCTTCATATCAACAACGGTCGCTGCTCCACCTAGCACAATGCTTCTATGCAACTAGTACCCTTCATCACGGACTATTTCTGATCTTTTGCAAAACACAATCGATTTGTGCCACAAGTAAACCAATTAATCTTGTCTCAATTTTTCTCCGTCACCTCTAACTCTTCACACAACCAATCGTAAAAAATCACCAACAACAAGTAAAAATTTCTCGCGGAAGCAAAACGATGCCCAAATCGAAACCTAGGCTCTGATACCAACTGTTATGCAAAAACCTCTTACAAGACGTTTGCACTTCCAATCATGTTGATGACTTTCACGTGCGAAGAAGACAACCAAATAACCAATATCACAATAAAGTAGAAAAAGAAAGAGATCATACCACAAACAAGAACAAGATTTATGTGATTCGGCCTAAGCCTACGTCACGGGCAGCCAAACAGAGTGTTTCCACTATCACGAAGAAGATGCACAAAGGCTACAAACAATGGAGATCGAATTCTCCAATCTTACCCAACAAAGAGAACCACAAATACCCATGCCTAAAAGACCAAGTCTCACGTGCAAAACAAAACCTCAATTTCTCTCTTTCTAACTCTCACGCACAAGGGAGATCCCAATTCCAAAAACCCCGAAAACGTCCAAAAAAGCTCACTCACCTATTTATAACTTGCCTAATTTCCTATTTAGACTAGGACTCTTCTTTTGTAACAAGTTTTTCTCTCACACTAAATAACCCAAAGAGAACCCACGTTCCAAAACTCTCCCACTTTCCAGTTTTGGTTTGGACTCTTATTCTCTATCTTTTAGATCATATTTAATAGGATTCTATTTTTATCCAAACCGAGTCAAAAAACCCAACACGCACTTCTCCGATCAATCTAAATTGTTCAAGTGGCTATCCATTATTGGGACATATCTCAGTCTAAAGAAACATGCCTATAAGTGGATGTGAACCATCCAATTGATGAATTTTAATATTAGCCACTAAAATTTAAAATAACAATTGATAATATAGAATAAATGAGATGGTTTAAATATCTCTAAAATATTATTCTTGCGCCTCTTGTACTTCAATTTATGATCTATCACTTTGATGATACAGATCACTCACATCTTAAACTATTGATGATGAAAGAATATTTAAACACCACTTTGGTGTTTAAGTGATTGTCAAGAGAGTCAAGTCGTAACAATAATAACAACATACAAGGTGAACCTCGCCATTGGCTAAATATTTTAAGATGAGGGGGCTATTTGTAACAATTAGCAAAAAATTGAGATTGAACATGAACACTATATACTCTTTAACATTTATAATTCTTTTTACACACAAAAGTTGCTCTGTGGACTTAACCTGCGTCTTTACTTAGCCGAAGCCTTTTACTTCAATTGGTATTACATACATGGGTCAAGATTTCGGGTATCGGATACGTATCGTCCGAGCTCAAAATCGATACGTATCAAAATAGTAAAATATCGGACAATATATTGAATGTATCGTCCGGGCATCTACATACAAAATGGTGATATAGTACATTGAATGTACCATATCGTCTAAGTTTGATACCGATACGTATCGTTCGATATGTATCGGTATCGGACGATATTTTGATTCATGATTATATACCTTTGCGCTAGGTGGCTTGGTTTATACCTCTTATTTTTATTGCTAATTTGGGACTATTAATAAAAAATAAAAAAAATGAACAATATATTAACATAAAGGAGCTAAAGAGTTTCAAACCACTATTGGGATAGGACACATGATTTAATCAACCGATTATGGTATAAAGATTTATGGTGTCGAAGCTTGGGGCTAGAAAACATTTATGTCATGTGAATCAAAAGTTATCAATACCTTTTTAAGATCTATGATATTAGGCTTTTACATGGTAGCCATTTATTTTTAAAAAATATTGTCTGCTCTGAATGATACGATCTGAGATATTTTTGTCCCAATTTTTTATACAATAGATCTTTAGATGCATGTGTTCAAAGTACAAAACAAACATAATGACCCACATGCCACATGTCCTGTTTTATGACCGTGGTGTCATAGGGACAAATTTTGTTTTCAGCAATATTTTAGTAGGGGTCATGCCAGTTCATTTCAGATCATTTTGGAAAAAATTTCAACAAGTTTTGGGAAAATTTCGTGGAGTACAAAACCTATATAAATATCTAATATTTATAAATAAAAAATGATTTATTATTAAAAACAGCTAAAAATAAAAATAAAAATCATTAATTTCAATAAAATTTCATTAATTTTGCCAATATTAATGAAATTTCAGCATTTCGGAGAAGTCATTGAAACTTTCATCCCACCCCTGTTTCAGTGAATTTCGGAGAAAATTGAAGGATTTCAAAGAAATTTGCCACCATGCGTGTTGTAATGTTGAAAATGATGATGGAGATTTTTACATCCCAGAATGACACATGTAGACAAAAGAGCTTAGGCCAGAAGCTATTGTGTATTGTTGGCATTGCTTCTGCTTGCATTTGAGAGAGAAATGACGCAAATGTTTCTGTCAACAGGGCCGGCCTTAAGATTTTGGGGGCCCAAAGCGAGTTCCTAAAATGGGCCCCCTCTTTCATATAAATCATTAAAAAGAAACTGTCAAAAAAAAATTTTGACAAATAAAACAATAGTCATTACTTTTAGATTACAAATATCTCCATATTACTTTGTCACTGTGAAAGATCAAAATTTCGGATTTCGTTTTGATTTTGGTGGAACCGAAACCGAAATTTTGGATTGAAATTTCGGCCGAAATCTTCATCCCCATTCAAAAAGTCCGAAAATTTAGGATTTTGTTTCGGTGGAGACCAAAATCAAAATTTCGGTCATTTCTGCATAAATTTTGATCCTTGGTCATTGTCATCATTGTGGAGAGAGGTTCATCAATGTTCTTATTGTGGTCATTATATGCACACAGATTTATAACAATCACTGAAAAAAAAATCTCTTTCCTATCTCATTTAAAACCTTCATGATTAAATTTAAATTTCTATCAAGCATTTCATCAAACAATTCATAGGTAATTCATATATCAGGCACTCTAATACACTCATTGATCATAGAGTTCTATGAAACCAAATCTGAAATCTCTCTTGGAACTTTTATCAAATAGATAAGCAACAGTAAAATTATACATTATTCACATGAAAAATCAAAGAAATAATTATAAAAATTATCATATCTCATAAAATGATCACAAATAATCATAACAACTTTAAAAATTAGAAAAATAACTTTAAAAAAAAATCAAATGTAAATAAAGTATGCATCATGTAGTAATAAAACAATCAGCACATAAGAATCAAATCAATGGCAGATAAAACCCTAGCTCTAAAAAAAGAAGAAACCTCAATGGCTATGGTCAATCGCCATGAACTAGATCCGTGAGCTGTTGAGCCAAGCGCGGCCCTTTATGACTTTATATATATATATATACTTTTTATAGTGCAAAACAGATTAGGGGGCCCCTAAAAATCGGGAGCCCAAGGTAGCCACTTGGCTGGCCTTAGTCCAGGAGCGGCCCTACCTGTAAGGTAAAGATATAACAAAAATATTCGTAAAAAGAGGGCCGTTCAGCATTCAAGTTTAGAGTTTTGATGATTAAAATCACCTAATTTGTTGTTTTAATGAATGAAATTTGGCGGAGCAATTTTTATTTACAACCTAAGATTCTTCATTCTCAACATAGGTTTTATGTGTTTAAACTGTTGACTTCTTTGAATCAGACGTTCGAGATTCTTATTCATCTCAATTGCGACACAACGTATCTTAAAATCATGGGCCTACCATTAGACAATCAGATTTTGACTAAAAATGAACATGATTGTGGGCGTATGTCATACATGATTCTCATATCACTTTTGGGATGTGTGCTACGTAGAATCAAAATATAACGGTATAATAATAAAATCTTAATCTCAAAATCTATTGTGTCAAAGATTGGGATGAAAACCTATCCCCATCATGTGCTCCAAAGTAGTCAACAATTTAAACATATGAAATATGGGTTGAAAAGGAAAAATGTTGAGTTGAAAATAATGTACCCGTTGGTAATTTCCCGATAGACATATCCGGTTAGCATTAGGTGCCCGACCTGTCCACCGTTGTATAGTGTGGGTTTTGATAGAATGAGACAGAAATATCAGTGCACTTAAAATCTGCATACATCTAAAATGTCCATACATGATGTAGCATGCAAGTCACACTAGCTACTTATAGAGGGCCTTTCAACTTTGGGATATGTGAATGATACGTTCCCTACTTGCAATACACCAAACTAAGGTGTTCATGAATTACATGGAATATTTCATTTTACTATTTTGAATAATTAGTTAGTTATCCAATGAGTTATGTAAGCATATGAGTGGTTATTATGTTATGAACATAATATATTTTGTGGTAATTGTAATGAGTTAAATAGTGAGGGAGTGGATTATAGGTTATGAGCTAGTGGTGGAGTGAAGGGATGAGTGGTATAATGGGTAGTTACTTATGAGTCTATAAATAAGTGCATTGTAATTCATTTAGATATTAATTGAAAGTATTGTTTGAGTTTGATTCACTCTACGAATCACTCGGAAGTCTACCACCCTCGAAGTAGTTTCTCACATAGATTTCTCATTTTATTATTTATTTTGCTTAGATATCTGCGATACGATTAAGATCGTATCAATTGGTATCAGAAATAGGCATAGTTAAGGAGCGAATCACTAGGCTTGAAGCAAAGACACAAGAATTCTTTGTTGTCATAGACGCCAAATTTGATTGGTATCTATTGGGTCACAACCACGAGGAAGGCAAAAATTCATTTACACATAATATGGACCATCGGACATCAAATCCTTTATTTAGAAACTTACCAAATTAGGATTTCCGAGATACACAGGGGACGAGAATCCGAAAATAGAAGAAAGTCATCTTAGTTCTTCAACTATGGAATGAAAAGTCATAGATCAAATCTACCCTGTAACTAATGACAAGGTCATAACTCCCGTCTTAGAAGAATCCATGAAGCCCTTTGAAATTATGACCGTGATTTACACAAAAAAAAAAGTAATTAAAATTTCAAAAAGAGAACACGTGATTAAGATTCTCAAAATCATGAACACAGATTATCCTTTCTCTACAATAATCACACAAATAGGAATGATTCATTTGAATGTCATCTTAACCGAACAATCAAAATGACCAAATATTTTGAAAGGTAACACATTTAAGACGATGATGCTTTACTGACATACAATGGGGATAATTCATCGACCATATATCGCATACACATTACGTCTCCAGATGGGACCTCCAGAATGCAAAGACCTTGGTGGAACATTATTTAATTTTTAAAGTTTCAACCTTGAGGACAAGGTTGATTTAAAGGAAAGTGGAATTATACGTTCTCTAATTGCAATATACTCAACTAAGGTGTCCATGCTTTACATGAAATATTTTCTTTTACTATTTTGAATAATTAGTTAGCTATTAAGTGGGTTTTCTAACCACCTAAGTGGTTATTATGTTATGAGTTTAATATATTTTGTGGTAATTGTAATGAGCTAAATAGTGGGGGAGTTGATTGTAGGTTATGGGCTAGTGGTGGTGTGAGGGGGTGAGTAGTATAATGAGTAGTTAGTTAAGAGTCTAGAAATAAGTGCATTGTAATCCATTTAGATATGAATTGAAAGTATTGTTTGAGTTTAATTCACACTAGGAATCGCTCGGACGTCTATCACTCTTGAAGTGATTTCTCACATCTATTACTCATTTTATTATTTATTTTCCTTAGATATCTGTGATACGATTAGGATCGTCCAGTAAAGGTCTCTAACATCTTTACATCTTTAAAATACATGCATATGCAGTTTTGACTATATTGATGGATTGAGACCGGCCCACATACCACTTGTGGTATACGAGGTCATGCACCCAATGCCAACTCCTCATCCGAAGATCAAGATCAATGGATCCGTGCCATTGCTGGCATGCTTGAGCTATCATTCTTCATAATTTAAAAGGGCTTAAATTTTTTTCTAAAATGACCAAATTAACGCTTACAGATTCCTGGAAAACATAGTCATCAAATCTCCCTAATTTTTGAATCATTTGTCAATTTAAAGTTTTACAAATTATTTACAAATAAAAAATTTGTGTGTTTTATAAAATACATGAAAATTTCAAACAATTCACGAATTTTTAGTAACTCCTGATTTTCAATATTTAAATTTTTTTGTATTTTTCAATCCTATTTTTTTCTCTGAATTTTTTTCTTGAACTAGTGAAATTTTGCCGGCATTTGCTCAACTTTAGCTTTGCCGAATTATTCCGTAACCCGAATAAAAAGGAAGACTTTGTTATATTTGGGATGTGTGTCATCCGGAGCACCACCTAATTTGAAGATCATGACGGAAGTTTCTTTGACGCCAAAGATCGGTATAAAACATTATCTCTATTACGGAATACAATCAAAGGCCATCATGTGATGCAATAGTTGACTCTGATGAATCGGATGATAGAAATCATGTTTCACATTTATTTTTAGCGATCTTTATATCATTGTCCTCAAATCAGATGGCTTAGACAAGGGATACATTTGGAAAAATTATTAGCATTGCTCTTTCGACAAAATACAAAAATCTTTGTATTTAAACTTGAACCTCTAAGCAACCTTTAGACGGCCTTAGATGATCTAAGACATCTCCCCTGTATTTAAGCTTAACACCATACATAAGAATCCTGCCATTCATTTCTTGTTTAATTTTTTTTTCTTTTTATTAAAAAGAGCTCGACTCTCTTCACCAACCTCATAAGATTACCAAGCTCATGAGTACCCTTTTATCTGCTAATAGATGTCAAAATCTGACTTTTCAAATTTGTCAGGCCTCTTACAAGTCGTTAAAGTCAGCTCCTGTCTGATTGATAGGACCAAAGCTGTCGATGAGCTTTATAATCTTATGAAGCCGGTGAGGCTCATGAATCTTTTTAAAAAATTTAAAAAATATATGTTTTTTATTTGAAACCCAACCTAAAAGCATCATCACCCATCTTCCCTTCTAAATTTCTTAACAGAGGAGTGCCAACCTCTCTCTCTTTCTCTCTCTACTTTTTTATATAATAAGAATCAAGAGAAATAGAGGAGGAAAAAAGAATAAAGGAAAAAAAAAAAGACGGCTTTGTGGAGGCTGGGAGGATGAACATGCCCTCTGTTTCTATTATGCATCCTCCCAGATCTTAAATTATTCTTTTTTGTTTTCATATTTTGTATCTGGGTCTCCCTTCAATCGGTGAGTTCTTTATCTTATTTGCGTAGATTGGTATTTATTTTTTAATTTATATATCTATCTATCAAGTGGTTTTTGAATCTGATCTTGTTTGGCTTCTTTTTTGTAATTTGCTAGAGTATTAAGGATAATTGGATTGTAATTTGGTTGACCCATGAAAGATCCAACGTTCCTTGATTGAATTCGAGAAAACCCATTTTGTATCTCATACATATCTTGCCGATTTCAAGTTAATTTCTCGATCAAGGTACGATTTTTCCTGTTTTATATGATTTTTGATCTATTGGGTTCTATTTTTTTGATTGATCGAATGTTTTTGTTATACGGATACTCCTTGATTGTGTTGAATTTTATGTTAGTACTTGGATCTGATTTAGAAGTTGTTGTTTTCTGTTTGATTGGATGGGACTTGGGGTTTGTGTATTAAAATTGGGTGAGAATTTGGTTGATGGGATTGTTTGTTATTGGAATTACAGAATATAATGGAATCCGATCTTGGTAAACTCTTCATTGGCGGAATTTCGTGGGACACGAATGAAGCTCGCCTTCGAGAGTATTTCCAGACCTACGGAGAAGTAATTGAGGCAATGATCATGAAGGATCGGACCACGGGAAGAGCCCGTGGCTTCGGGTTCGTTGTGTTTGCTGACCCAGCTGTCGCGGAGAGAGTTGTTATGGATAAGCATACTATAGATGGCCGAATGGTGATTCGTTTGCTTACTAATTGATTTTCTTTTCGGATTTATGAACGTAAAAGCTCATTTTTAAGATAGGATTTCTGTTAGTTTTCAAATTTAAATATACTGTAGATGGTTAAAAATCAAAAATTTAAGGCATTTGTAAAGAGGAATGCGTTCCTAGATCTGGGTTTTTATTATCTAGCTTCGAATTTGAAATAATTCCCAAGAATTGTATTCATTCTAAGCTCACAAACATAAAAATGTAATTCTATAAAAGTTTGTTTTGTTATAGGTTGATGCGAAGAAGGCTGTACCTAGAGATGATCAGCATATTTTAAATAGGAGCAACACTAGCGTCCACGGATCTCCAAGCCCTGCTCGCACGAAAAAAATATTCGTTGGGGGTTTGGCATCCACAGTTACCGACAGTGATTTCAAGAAGTATTTTGATCAGTTTGGTACGATCATGGATGTCGTGGTGATGTACGATCATAACACCGGTAGGCCAAGAGGGTTCGGATTCATAACTTACGATTCAGAAGATGCAGTGGACAGAGTCTTACTGAAGTCCTTTCATGAATTGAATGGTAAGATGGTTGAGGTCAAGCGGGCCGTCCCTAAAGAGTTATCTCCTGGACCTAATCGGTCACCTATAGGCGGATACAATTCTGGTATTAATAGGGTAAATAACTTGCTTAATGGCTATATACAAGGATTTAATTCAAGCTCTGTTGGTGGCTATGGAGTTAGAATGGATAGTAGATTTGGTCCAATTTCTAGTACCCGCAGTGGATTTCCTCCATTTGGTCCTCCTGGTTATGGGATGGGCATGAATTTTGAGCCAGGTTTGAGCTCAAATTACGGGGGAAGTGCAAATTTTAGTACTAATCTTGCTTACGGACGAGGACTAAGCCCTTATTACAGCGGGAATTCAAGTAGATATGGGAGTCCGATTGGGTATAGCGGAGCAAATGGAGGAACTGGGTCAGTTATAAATTCAATGAGTCGAAATGTATGGGGAAGCGGAAGCCTTAGTTATGCTACAAATTCTGCAAATTCTCCAAATTCCACTGCTTTCATGGGCTCTGGAAGTGGTGGTATTGGAGGTTTTGCAAATACCAATACAAACTGGGGTTCGTCTCCTATTTCCGCTCAAGGTGGGGGAAGTGGGTCCAGTTTTTCTACCACAAATCTCGGATTTGGTAGTGGCGAGAGCAGTTTTGGGTTGGGAGGGAGCGGTTATGGAAGAAACAGCATTAATGCATCCTATACTTCATTGAGTGGTGGTTACGATGGAGCTTATACAGATTTTTATAGCAGCAATTCGGTTTACGGGGACCCTACTTGGCGGTCCCCAACATCGGAGCTAGATGGGTCTGGTTCAGTTGGTTATGGGCTTGGCAATGCAGCTTCAGATGTTACAGCCAAAGGTTCCGGGGGTGGTTATATAGGCGGGTATAATGTTACCAATAGACAATCAAATAGAGGTGAGGGCTTTCTTTAGCTTCGTAGAATTTGTCTTATAATATATTCTCTGTTTTTAACATGAACAACCAGGTTTCAAAATCCCGGTTTCCTGGTATTTATTGTCCAGCTCCAAAACCGATGCGTATCGCCCAATATGTATTGCTTCCGGATGATACATTTATACATATATATGTATTGGACGATACAGTCAAAGTATCGAACCGGTGACCTCCAAACCGATACATATCGGTTTCGTTCGGAATTTTGAACTATATGAACAAAATATTCTAGATGAAAATAAATGTTGCAAAAAAGCATGTATTAAAGAAAGTTGGTATAAGGTGCTCTGGGCCAAGCACAAAGGGTGGTCTTCCGGTGTCATCATTATAACCTTATTCTATCTATTTGGGCCGGCTTGTGAGTCTTATTTGCCATTCATTTCAATTCAGCGCTAAACTCTCCGTTAGTCCTCAATCCGAAGTGCTTCCCTCCAAGTTTTCATTGGTCTTCCTCTTCTCCTACTTCCTTGGTTCTTTTATCGTCTCAATCCTTTGTACAGGCGTTATTTCCACCTTCCGATGAACATATCCAAACCATCTCAAGTGAGATTCTGTAATTTTCTCTTCTCTAGGAGCCACATCTTTTTTTAGTGCCCTTGTTCCTAATTTTGTAACATCCATTGTTCATTAATCCAAATTGTCTCCGTCAAAAGAAACCATGAGAATTGGATGTAGCCCTAAATTCTCATCAAGCTAACAATCCTATCCATTTATTCTAGAGCCCGTAAGATCCCCTGTAAATGAATGTTGAAGTGAAGAAAATTAACAGTCCTAGAGAACATTAAAAGGTGCATGGAGCCAGAAATGAACTCAAGGCCATGGTTCAAAATTCCAGACGAAACCGATATGCACCGGTTTCGGAGGTCACTGGTTCAATAATTTGAATGTATCGACCAATACATATACTTATATATTGGTGTATATCAGACGAGACTTACCAATGTATCGTCCGGAACCGATACGCATCGGTTTTGGAGCTGGACGATACATACCGGAAAACCAGTATTTTGAAGCATGCTCAAGGCTTCAAGACTCAGTTTCGGTAACAAAAGAAGCAAGCTTCCGATCTCTTCTTTTCTGACTTGACTCCACTCTTACTGGTTCCGTTCTTTACTCAAGCTCTTTTCTGATTGCCTGAAGCCACGAGACAACTTGCTTACAGCAGTCATTGGCTAAGTTTGCCAATACATTTCATTACCCAGTCGTGCCAGTTGTTCAGGTTGCACAACTCGGCTAGATCCCCCATATAGCTAGCCTGGATGACTAATGCAATACTGATGAGCAGTACATTTTTGGTTCCACCCAGGCACAAACACCTAATACCTACACAATGAAGATTGCTGGCTAGAAATTTGTTCTTTTCTATACTTGATTTTAGCTTTTTTGAATTAAAGGTTTTATTTTGTAATGAGGTAGTCTTCAGGACAAGGATTAAGATCTCGGTATCAGTGTCAATATCGCTGATAAACACTTTGGATCGTCTAACCGATATATATATATATATATATATATATATATATATATATGCGTCTGGATGCAGGACACGATGTGGCAACCATCACGAGGATCGGGTGCCACGTCCGGATGCAGGACATGAGATCAGGCCCTCTAAAAAACGTGGGCCTGATCCAATGCACAAGATTTGTCCGACGCACCTTACTTTTGACCATAAAATGAATTTTTTTCTTAAACCACATGTCACGGGGCTGGACAACCCAAAACAAGTGTTGTTTTGGTTGTCACATGCCACATGGCATGTGATCTGGCATCCGGGTGCAGCCCTCCAAGGTTGCATCCAGATGCATTTCCCCACAGCTCGCTCTCTCTCTCTCTCTCTCTCTTTCATATATATATATATATATATATATATATATATATATATATATATATAGGAAAAGGCCTCCGTCCTCCATGGGAGGACGGTGATCGTCCTCCAACCTTCCATGTGGAGTTCCACGTTACACCCAAAACACTTTTTGGGTGCCATGTGGACCTTGGGTGCATTACTTAGATCATCTTTAAAAAAAAAAAATTAAAAACTCATCTCCACCGTGTATATTTTGAACCGTGAAATGTGGACCAATGAAAACCATCAAGCTTTTGACTTACGGGTTAAAAAAAAAAAATTTGATTTTTTTTTTTTAAAATATTGATCTAAACCGTCCA
Organism: Chloranthus sessilifolius; assembly: GCA_021018995.1. Classification (NCBI taxonomy): domain Eukaryota; kingdom Viridiplantae; phylum Streptophyta; class Magnoliopsida; order Chloranthales; family Chloranthaceae; genus Chloranthus; species Chloranthus sessilifolius. The sequence continues at coordinate 10,989,130 of CM037585.1, forward strand.
CCTGTGCTCCACGTAGCACCCAAAAAGTGTTTTGGGTGCCACGTGGATCTTGGAGGACGGTCACCGTCCTCCATTGGAGGACCTAACTGATATATATATATATATATATATATATATATATATATATATATATATATATATATATATATATAACCTGGGTATCCAGGCCTCTTAGAGCACCCGCCTACTCCCAAGGGCACATGCGCACCCCAAATTCAGCACATGTCGGGTTAGCACAGGATATAAATCCCTAAGGTGGCCTCAAGGGGGGGAGGGGATTCGAACTCAGGTCTCTAGCTTTTGGAAGCAGGTACCTGGGCAGCTCACCTAACCCCTTGAGGTTTATATATATATATTGAAAAATAGTCTCAGGCAATACCCAAGACGATAATTTTTTCTTAGATGTCTCTGATACCAGGACGTATCACCTTATACGTCTTGGTATTGTCAAGATTTTGAACATGCTTCAGGATGCATCTTTTTCCTGGTATTTACCACCATTTCTTGGCAATTATCTTACAGGAATTGCTGCCTAGGGGGGAGGAACTATTCTTACGAAATCAGAGCTTATGTAGGTGAAAATACCCTGTGAACCAGGTGCACAGACTGAATTTCTCATATCTTCATTGATATTTCAGTTAATTGATTATCTAGAGCTAACCGGATGAGTTATCCGTTTTGGGACTTCAAATTTGGAGAGCAGTTTATAAAAAGGGATTTTGTGTAAGATTTGAGATTTGATTTCTACATTTGAGTGTAGGTTTTGTTTCTTGGGATTTGATTGAGATGTAAAATTCGAATGCGGGGTATATTCAGAAGAGTGTTCGGATTCATGTATTGGGCATCGGTGCGATGCATCAAACAGATTTACTTTTTTTATTTTTTTAAATTTCTTTTTCCTGCTACAAAGTCTGGCTAAGTTGCTGTTTCTTGCCAGGTATGCTTTTCTTTTCTTTTCTTTTTTTGATTTTATCAAATGTACCTGAGTTCTGGATGATTTACTAGTGTGAAACTTTCAGGGACACCATCTAATCCCTAAGAATAAATTAGTAGTATTCTAATTCATTTCAATGAGACACTTGGGTTTTAAATTTTTCTATAAGCTAATAATAGTGATATGGATGGTTAGAAATTGGAAACTTAGCTGTATTGCTTCTTTGGCTAGTGCCCCCTTTGTGATGATAATGTGCTTTCTTATCTGTATTATTCACGAATAGCATGTGCATCTGCAATTTTACCAGTTTTTTATGGGAAGTGTTAGTGCCACACCTTTTTTTTGTTACAGCGACATCACTTAAGCTAAGCAAGAAGCCATTGACTGCTTTGAATCAGATGATGAAGGTAGTTTTTCGACCCAATCTTCCACATAGTAGATCTTGAGATCATGGGCCTGCCATCAGACAATCATATCTCGATTCCATGTGGCATACATCCCAAAAAGTGAACGTGATCACAATGTAGCATCAGACGTTGTTCACACTCACTTTTTGGGATGTGTGCCATATGGAACCAACATCTGACCGTCTGATGGTAGTCCCATTATCTCAAGATCTATTGTGTGGAAGATTGAGATGAAAAACAACCTCCATTCTTGATATCAACACAGTCAACAATTTTTTACTTTGCTTAAGTGATGTGGCTGTAACGAAATAGGGTTTGGCAGTAACAGTTTTCTTTTTGATATAGCTTTCGGAGGTTTGAGCTTGAAGAGTATCTTCTTCAGGCCATGTATGTGGAGTTTAGAATTTCAGGCTACGTAACATAGCTCTCTGCTAGCCCCTGCCATAACAGAGTTCACCTGCTTTGGTAGGTTCCCATCCTCTTTGCTAACATCCTGCTACTTGCTTTAGCAGGTACTCCTTCTCCTTGATAACTCCTTGCATGACAAGATTTACCTGTTCAGCAGTTTTACTCTCCTCACTTCTTGCCAGAGCAGATTTTATTTGCTCTGATTCTGGTAGGGAGTTAGTAGAAAGCAGGGAAGTTGCTGCTAGAGCAGGTAAATCCTCCTTTGCAGGGAGTTAGAAAAGAGATTGAGAATCAACTAAAGCAGGCGAACTTTGCTCTGGCAGGAGCTAGCAAAGAGTTATGCATGTGCAGCCTCGGGCCTTCGGAGGAAGTGTGTCGGAGTTTTCAGTCACGCGGGTAGGGTACGATATGGTTTGAAATGGCCCAAACCTGCCTGATTGTTCATTTGTCTTCTATATCAGGCCTGACTCAACCCAAAGTGATAAAGTAGGTCAGGCCTGACGGACCGAGCCTGGCCTGATTACAATCAAGCGTGAAAGATCATGCTCTAGCCAAATGTACCAGTCCAATTCCATAATGGCCTTAGGGCTGGTCCGGCCTGGCCCGTTGAGAGTCCTAGAGATGGATCACATATAGGCTTGTGCTGCAGGGTGGAAATGGGCTGGTATTGGCTCAGGCTTGGGTTGGCCCTAGCCTATCCAAAGAGACATAGAAGTCGAATTCACCAAAGGCATCTGGTTAAGACCCAGGCCCATTTACTCTTTGCTAGGTTGAGCTTACGAATTTGGACCTAATATATATTCCATCGTAACTCGAACGGATTGGTAATAGACTAGGCCGGCGCAAAGGAAACCTTATCAGAAATGGGTCGAGCTCGGGCCAGGGGCAATGGACAATAAAATTAATTAAGGCCAAGCCCAGCCGAAGTTTGCTTCGATTGAGACCTCGCACGATGGACAAATGGCATATATTTTGAGGTGCAACCGAGTCAAGTTTGGCCCAAGAAGGGTCGGCTCTACCTTATAGAACTAAGCTCTAGCTTGGTTCTAGGTTCGTCAAACTTTTGAGCTCTAACTTAGCTCTATTGAGTTTGAGCCAAATAAATTTTATTGTCAATTTTATTTTTTTATCTTGATAGTTTCGGGATTGAAGATGGTGATGGTGGCTGTTGAGATGGAGATGATGGTTGGTTGTGGTGACCATTGAGATGGTGGTTGTGCATGATACTAGTGCTGCTGTTGAGAGTGTATGATACTAGTGCTGCTGTTGACAGTGTTGAGAGTGTATGATACTAGTGCTGCTGTTGACAGTGTTGAGAGTTTCGGTGACTTCAAAGAGTTGACAGCTTGAGAGACATTATTTTTCACCTCTTCATGCATTTAGATTGTGGGGATTAGGTTTTATAAAAGATTTATAATTAGCTATTGGAATGGATGTAACTATTATTATTATTATTATGGCAGAGGGGAGTATGCGCCTCAGTTGACTCGTGCATCAGGTCGCATTTCATATGCCACGTGGCATGATCAATTCAAAACAATTTCTGTTTTGAGTTGATCAATTATGAGATATGTGATTTTTTTTTTTTTTAAATGATTTTTTTGCCTACCATTTGATGGGTCAAAAATAAGGTAATGCCTTAAGATTTTGGTGTACTGATTTTCCTCAATTTTGATCATATTTTTAATAGTGGAAAAGTCATAAAAACAATTTGTTATTTTTTTAATGAGACCTGATCGATTTCGCCTAAATTGTCGTAAATCCCAATTCTCGTGTGCACAACCTTGTCCTATGTTATTATTATTATTATTATTTTTTTTTTTAAAGATGTTATATGATATAAATAGTACAGATGTAGTGCATGTGTAAACTTGCATGTATAGGGGATTCCACTTTTAACGCAACACACTAGGAGGGGACCTGCGCAAGCGTTGGGATTACAACGCAACCTATGCTTCGACAAGGGAAGAAGACTCCAATTAAGCTACCTTGGGATTAGAACCCAACCTATGCTTAGACAAGAAAAGAAGATACTAATTAATATAAGCTATTGCTCAACCTATTATTATTTATATTATTATTAATAATAATATTATTATTATTATATTTTGTAGACAAGGTCTGGTGATTTACAATGAAAGCATGATTTTCATAAAGACAATCATGACACTTATGGTAACGGGACTCACCCATTACTTTATAATAATCATAAGTTATAAAAGCAGGATTTGTAACGGCTATCATATTTCATTATAAACTTTTATTTTCTATTCTTATATAATGAAAAATTACCATTATAACGGAATTTTTATAACTGTGTTTTTTTTTTTTAATACGGCTAATTTTAGGCTAAGACAGCCTCGAGAATCGAGTACAAGAGTAGAAACCAGCATGAAAGACGAGTATCCAACCCATGACCTCCTCCCTCACAATAGAGGGAGGTTATCAATTGGGCTAATGCCTCTTTGATTATAACACTTTTATAACTTATTATAAAAGTCAAATTAACTATAATCGGTTAGTAAGTGACCATTTAAAACTAGGGAAAATTAAAAAAATAATCTTGAAAAATGAACTTTTTAGCAAAAAGGTTCGGAACTTAAGCATTTTAAAAAAATAATACTTTCACAATTTTTTGAAGTTTAGAGATTCGTGAGATCTCAAATTCTCATTAAAAACAATGCTTTCACGGATCACAGAACTTCAAAAAATCGTGAAAGCATTACTTTTTTTAAATGTTGAAGTTATGGTATTTTTTGCTAAAACGTTTGTTTTTTAAGGTTGTTTTTCTAAAGTGCTCTTAAAGCTAATATGTTGAGCCAAAAATATATCCTTTTTGTGTGCAAGTTTGTATAGGCACTACATCCAAAAAATCTGAAAAAGGAACTAAATCTTAACGAGTAAATATGGTAGGGAGCCATTACTTGCACACATTTTCAAGTGATTGCACCGAATTTAAAAAAAGACTTGGTATTTTAGGGACCTGTGATATGTAAAAATGCAATATGGACTGTCTGATTTGAAGTTCATGATCAATAGACCTCTGGTACATGAAATTGGAGCAAAACACGATACTTGTTATATGATCTGTTGTCATCAACTATTGAATTATATAATAGCCTCTCACTCCATTTAATCAAATGATGAAAATTATATTTTGTTCTAATATTTTGCAATCAATATCTTTAAATCATGGCCTTCAAATCAAATGTCTTAGATGGTGTTTTTACATAATAAAGGTCGCCAAACTTGCAAGTCTTTTTTTTAATTGGGTGCAATCCGGTGCACTCACTTTTAAATAGGGTGCAAGTAATGAATCCCAACATGGCATCCTCCCTGTTTTGTGGGCTTCAGGTTGTGAGTTCTACACTCCTCATACGCTTCCTCCCTTATAAATAAGGTGAGTGTATTTGTGTGGATTTATTCCCCCAGTTGTCACTTAATGTGAATGCTTTGTTTTGTGGGATTTATTACTTAAGTATCGGATGACATTATCAAAAAGTTTAAAAAAAAAAAAAAAAAAAAAAAAAAAAAAACCCAAACATAGGGCTGTCAATGGGTGATGTCAACCCGATATTCGACCCACCCGACTTGATTTTTTCCCGAGTCAGGCACATAAACTTAACCGGACGGATCAGTTTCGGCATGAGGCATCTGGCTTGACCTTTGAATCGGGCAGGTAAGAATCACCTAACTTGATATTATATATATAAGATCATGAAAATTTGGGAGCTTTTACTGGGTCGGATCTTGTTTCCGGGATGGTCATTGGGTTGGGTCAGATTTTTGGGTTGAGTCAATCATATACCCTTGACCCGTCTGATTGGGTCAAGTCGGGTAGGTCTATTCTATTTTCTTATTCGGCAGCCAAAATTTTGGCCCAACCGGACCCAACTCATTGATAGCCCAACCTAGAACACTTTATTAGCTGTCTTGGCTTGTTAAAAAGTCATTTTATAAATGATAGACAAAAGTGCTTTTAGAATGTCTTATGTGGGTGGAATTCATAGTAGCACGTAGTCTGTCTTGACTAGAGTTCGAAATCTGAGACAAAATCGAAACATATCGGGCACTTTGTATTTAGTATTAGATGGGGACATTATAGTTTCCTCAATTTTATAAAAAAAATTCATAAATACAAGCATTTAGTCTCACCATTTTCTATTGTTATGCCGATACAAAGTTTGTATTATCGATACCCGAGATGACACGCCTTGATATCCGCATCCGATGCTAAGATTAGGACCCGGCTCACGTTCGGATTTACTTGGATAGTTATGATGCAGCGGGCCCGGCTAATACCTTTGGGTCTCCTCTACTTACAAAAAGTAAGACTCAGGCCATGGCTTGGGCCCAATTAGTGTGACCAAATTCACTAACTTTCTAAAAGAGTTGTGTTTTAATTTCAACTTTTGTTGTCGACTATGACTTACGTCATTTTGTAAGAGTAGCAAATATTTTCAAAAAATTGCGGAGGGTCTGTTGGTGCCTACGGATTCATTGAAAGCGCCTGCTCACAAAACCCCTCGAAATTCATTGACTACTTAAAATCAGACAATGGAGATTAATTTTTATCCTAATCTTCATCTATTGGATCTTGAGACCATAAGTGTACCATCAGACAGTCCATTATGATTCCATATGGCACAGATCCCCAAATGTGGCCCTAAAATCACATGGTGCATATCATGCTCAAACGTGATTTTAGGGCGATTGTTTTGAGAAATACCTAGTTCCCAAGATCCATTGTCTGAAAATTCGGGGTGAAAATAATCTCCATCGTCTGATTCCAAATAGTCAAGGGGTTTCTCATGTAGGCGCTTCGTACGCAAACAGAGGTTCTAATTGCGTCTTCATGAAAGAGTTGTAATTTGCTCAAAAAAGTAGTGGAATGGGAGCTATTATTTGCACACAAGATTTGTACCATTGCACATAGTTTAAACGGGAGACTTTCTTGAGGCCAATGTCACGTGAAACACAACTTAAGCCGTCTGATTTTAAGTCCATGATGTAAAGATCTATGGTGCTAAAGATTGGCACGGAACATAATCTCTATTGTCTAAATCAATAGGGTCAATCATTAAATAAGATGATGGGCTTTGATTGTGTTGAACTAGTTGATGGAGATTATGTTCCATACCTATGTTTGCCATCAAAGATCTTTACATCATGGCATCCTAATTCTTAATCAGACGGTTTAGAGCATCTCCAGTGAGGAGAGCTAAATTTAGATAGCTAAACACCACTTTAGCTACTGCTACAACATTTAGCTACTACTACAGTAAAAATAACTCCGGTAGACACTATTTTAGCTACTCATTTCTTTAAAATATTATTTTTTATTCTTGTTTTATTATATTTTACTACCTACACTTAGGGATGCAAGTTCGGTATACCAAACCGAACCAAACCCAAAATTTTCGGTATTCGGTTCGGTACATCCCAAACCGAAATTGAATCGAAACCCATTTGGTTGGGTTCAATTTTTTTTTTCTGAAATCGAAACCGATTTGGTTCGGTTCGGTTTAGGTAAAATACCTAGGTTTTTTGTTTTTTTAGGATATTTTTTCGTATTTTTCGCTTTCAAGCCACCTAAACTGAGACCGAACCGAATTGGGCTTCGGCTTGGATGAATTTTTTTTAAATTCTGATTTGAAAAACAAAATCAAATATGATATAGAATCGTTCCTCAAATCCAAGCAGTTTTACCATAGACTCGGGCGAGATTGGGCGCGGAGCTATCACTTGTACGGACCCTCCGATACTGGAAAAATCAGCTTCGTCACCGTCATGGAAGGTTAAGTTTGGTTGGAGAGAGAGAGAAAAAAAAAGAAAAAAAAGGTATAAATATAAAATAATAAATTTATAAAAATAATAATAAAATAAAGAATAGTTGCTTGTCACGGGGTCACTCTTCTAGCAGTGTCAGCCCATGCGGCACCTAACGCCCGATGCGCTAAGTCAACCTATTCCTGATACCAACTGTCACTGGGGCGTCCTTCAACGCGCCATTAACCCGCGCGGTGCTTCGCTACTGCTGGCAATAAAGCCAACCAATCTCTTCATCAGTTCTGATACCACCCGCTTAGAGGACGAAAACTCCCCCTTGTGGTTACCTCTATTTTGTGGCCTACCATCCGATCTATCGTGTCCCTTACAACATGCTCGATTGCACCACTGATCCATACTTGACCTACTCAAGTTTCACCTTGTGCACTGCACTAGTACCTCGCTTCGCAACAGTATTGACATGCAGCTCCCCATGCCATCATGTCTTGCTTGCACACCGAAACAAGCCCACAGTCGTGTGCCTACCTCATGTTGTCGTGCTCAATGGAATCCCACGTAGTCCTCATGTTGTTGTGCTCTACTGAGTCTCACGCAACGCTCTTGAAGTTGCTAACCGTATGCACCACGACGAGTAGTTTGGGGCCATACTTCAACCTCACCTTAGGTGTCACACGACATCGCTGCGTCGACGTCTTAGGCCCACCCTCTCAGGCCTAGGAGACACTTGTGCCCCCTCTGGCGACGCAAGGCCCGTGTGTAGGGAAATAGCTCCCAAGCTCCCTTCCCCCATATAAGGGTAAAACTGTAATTCAGTCAGAATGACAGGAGAACGTCAAACCTTTTGATTTGACATACTTTACTATTCACCTCGCAACGTTCCACATCGCTATCCCAGCTGACCATGTCGCATCCGTGTCGCGGTCGTGTCACTCTCGCATCGTCTTCCCCTACGACTGTGTCACGTCCTCGCAGCACGATCACGTCGCGAGGCCCTCCTGGCCCCATGTCGCATGCCCTCCTGGCGCCACATGTCTTGCAGTCACGACACCAAGATATCGCATGCCCTCTTGAGACCACATCGCGTGCCCCAGGCACCAAGTTGCCACTGCCTTCTGCTACACAAGCGCTCGAGTGGCGCTACAATGGCCCGTGTAGCCACTGTGTAATTGTCACATGTCGCACAAGACTCACTATGTATAACGTAATCGAGTGAGTTATTTTGACGTGTGGGTTGGCAACTCTGCTGGAGGACCTTTTTTGCCTCTCGTTAGCTAAAATAGCGATTTTCCCAACAATAGCGAGTCTGCTAGAAATGTTCTTAGATGGTTTTCCATGTGGTAGCCTTTAAAAAGTATCAAGTGGTCCATTGTAAAAAAAAAAAGAGAGAAACGAGTCCTTTTAAGTTGTGCAATAATGCAAATCTTGTGTGCAAGGAGTGCTCCCTTACAAATTTCGTAAATAAAATTATAAATTTTTATCTCTTCTTTTACTTTTTTCCAAATTTTTTATATTTTCATAATTTTTATACTATTTTATCTGTATCTTGTTATAATTTTTCTTTTAGTTTTCTCGAATAGTTATTGTTTCTTCCAAAATTTGCCGAATTCTTTCCAAGCTAATTTTTTTAAAACAGCGACTGTTCACTATTATGCCCTGAACTAGGGGTGTTATCGGGTCGGTTCGGGTTATTTTTAGGGCAAAACTGAAACCGAACCGATAACTATCGGTTTCTATTTTATGAAACCGAAACCAAACCAATACGGTTCAAAACCGATAGTTACCGATTCAGTGGGTTTGGTCGGTTTTCGGTTTCTAAACCTCAATTTTTTAATTTTTTTATATTAGGAAATCATTGCCAATTCATAAGAGTCAGATCACTGAAGACTCTGTAGGTTGTTGCCTATATCACTAATTCGCTTTTAACCATTCAAAAGTAGGTGATAGATCAGAAGGCTAAGAACATTTTCAAGAAATTAATGCACCTATCGGACAGTCCAGATTGATAGGCAGATGCACCGATTATTAGTACACACTGGTAGGTCTCGATAACATGAATCCATACAGTATTACAGTCAAATCATCCATAGGTAGACCGTCATTCGATAGAAGACAACCTAAAAGTAGAATGTCAAACAACCCTAACCATCTAATTGCATGTCAAATTTTTGACAGTTGATCATAAAAAATTTAACCATCCATTTAGCAATCCTCTTATCTGTGAAATGCCGATCATTTTTCAAATACATGATAAGGGTTGCCAACATGTATTATCCAGATCAACCAGATTCATGACACATGACCCTTCATATTTTCATTATATTACAACTTGTATATATAGTCAGATTTTTTGCATAAAGAGGGAAAACAGAAATTAAAACAGAGAACCTAAATGATTGAAGCATATTTTCCACAAACCAATTTAAAAGACAATGCATGAACAAGATCCATCTAATGCATGCAAACAATAAAAAATCATATCGATATCCCAATAACTTCACATAACCCCAATCTCAGGCATGCATCACTATTAGTTTCTTATCGGTTCGATTTTGGGTTTTTTACGTTAAAATCGAAACCAAACCGATAATTATCAGTTTCTATTTTTCGAAACCGAAACCGAACTGATATGTCCCAAAACCGAAGCCGAATTGAAATTCGGATCAGTTTCGATCGGTTTGGTTGGTTCGGATCGGTTTCTGCACAACCATACCCTGAACCCTAAACTTAGTTTGTGTTGTTTCAAGTTGGGCTCCAGTCCAACATATTGGCAATTCCCTAAGCATCAAGTCAAGTTGGGCTCTAGCCCAACTATCATGAGAAAGATTGGAAAAAAAACTATCTCCATCGTCTAATGATTTTCATCCATGAAAAAATTGTGATATTACTAATAAAGGGGTGAGAAGGGTTGCACCCTTATCTTTTTCTTCTCCACTCCTTTTATCTTTCCAAGGTCTTGACAAATTGAATATCGAAAGGTACCCTCGAACTCTTAAGTCAGAAATAAACGTAAAAATTATATTTTGTATTCCAACCCTTAAGTCGCTTTCAAACAGGCAAAAATTACGAAAAATATGATCCGAATCTAAGTATTCCTCTCTCTTCCCTGATCCAAACAGGCCTAAAAGTGTTGCAGTGTTGCAAAAATCCCTGATGTTCCTTGTTATTGCTCGTCTGGAAGTAGTTTGTATTTCTACAGCTGTTTGAACGGAACCCTTATTGGTTGACCAACATTTCAAGTTATAGATAGAAGTTACGGCTGTCAACGGGTCACGCTTAGCCCGGTTTGGAACAAAGTTTGGGCTGGACAAAAAACTCAGAGCCCAAAATTGCTTGGGGTGAGCCCGGCCCGATTACAAACAGGGTTGAGTTTGGGCTTGAGGATTTATGTTCAAAAGAAATTGGCCTATGAAAGCACAGCCTCAACCGGCCTTATTTGGGTCGAGCTCAGGCCTAAAGTTACAGTCAAGCCCAGAATTACCCAAGCCGACTCCCTGCCCAATTACAATCGGGTAAGGTTCGACTTTCAAGCCTAGGTTTTTAGGTTAAAAAAGATGGGCCCTGTCAAAAGCCCGACTCTAACCGGGCCCGGAAAAAGTCTTTGAGAACGGATGGATCAACTTAGCTGTCAAACCACGCACCCTTAAAAAATTGGATAAGTAGGCCAAGTTCACACCTACCCTATGGTTCAAAGTTGGTGGACCCACCCTGTTTAGCTTCCCACATTCACGGACACTTAAATAGCCTATATTTTAGCAAGTTTTATTAAGATTTGGGATATGGTAGCCGACTCGGCTTTCTTTTTAAAGAGAATATGGTACACCTGGCATGTTTTGAGAAGATGGCACACTGCCAATGGGCATGGCCGGGCCCGGTTTGTGGCCCATTTTTTATCCGCCATATTATTTTCAACTCTAAAAATAAGGCCCAAATGAACTCAGATACAAAATCGGGCCATATTTGATACAGAATATTTTTGCACTCTGAGCTTTCTATTTAAGCCAAAACCCAACCGAAATAAGGTTTGGGCCGTCCCGCCTTTTCCCTAAGAATAATTGGACTTCATTAGGCCGGGCCAGGCTTTGAATGGTCCGAATATCGTTTTCCCAAAAATAAGGCCTGAACTCAGCCCAAATATAAAATCGGGCCAGGCTCAGCCCTGTGTACAGTATTTGCCCACTACATGCCAGGTGTACCATATTCTTTTAAAAAGAAAGCCGAGTTGGCTACCATATCCCAAATCTTAATAAAACTTGCTAAAATATAGGCTATTTAAGTGTCCGTGAATTTAAAAACCACACAGGGTGGGTCCACCAACTTTGGACCATTGGGTAAGTGTGAACTTGGCCTACTTATCCAATTTTTTAAGGGTGCGTGGTTTGCCAGCAAAGTTCATCCATCCTTCCACCCATACGTTCTAAAAGGCTTTTTCCGGCCCGGTTCGAGTCGGGCTTTTGACAGACCCCATTTTTTTAACCTAAAAACCTAGGCTTGAAAGTAGTCGAACCTTACTCAATTTGTAATTGGGCAGGGAGTCGAATCGGGTGATTCTGGGCTTGACTGTTAACTTTAAGGGTAGGCTCAAACCAAGCCAGACTGGCTAGGTTCGAGCTGAGGTCGGCCCCTGACCTAAATCTTGTAGGTTAAAGAGTGTATTAAAAAAAAAAACTTGGTTAAAGATTGCATTGAAGGCAAAATTCAAATGGTCTAATGCTTTAGACAATTGGTCACTACAAAAACCATTACATATCGACCTATGAACTGAGTCTCAAGCCGATACATGTTGGATATATCTGATCATTGCCGGGCAAATCAGGCAATATTAAAGTATTTTTTAATAATAAGTACTTAAAACCATAAAAAAAGAGTACGAAGGGAAATTTTTATATTATATTCAGTTCATATCATATAATATCAGGTTATATGACCCGCTATGACTCGATATAGGCAAATATTTCACCAATTTGGCCCCATGTTTGATCCTATAATTGAATCTAAGGGTGTATGTGTTGGGTATTTGTGACCCACACAATAACTTAACCTCTTTTCCTACTTTAATTAAAATATGATTGATTAAAGACTTTGAGTTTTCTTTGTAACCTGATTTCACTCTACGCAACTTAAGAAGTTGGTTTCAACTATGATTGGTTTGTAGTAAGCCAATCCCTATCTACTTGTGATACATCTCTCCCTTGAATCTTTGATGGGTTAGGATTCAAGGGCATGCTATAAAAGAGGACAACGCCCCCTCTTCATCTCCACTCAATGCGATCGTGTCCATCACTTAGAAGGAGATAGAAGCGAGGTAGAATTGTCCTCAAGGTATTCCACGGAGACGGCTTCTCTAATTTTATCGGGCGAATATTCTCTTAAATAAGGTATGCCTAAACTTGGTTGAATATTAATTTTGCCTAAGATATTGTGTTTATCTAACAATTGGTATCAGAGCCCGGTTAGGGCATATTTAATTTTCAATCAAAAAAAAAAAAAAAAAAATTTTTTTGAGGTCACTGTTGGCCGATGGTCCGGCGCCGTCCGGCCACCGGACACGGACCGGCCGACGACGGTGATGATGAGCCGAACGTCTGACCGACCGTCCCGGTATGACCGAAATAAATGAAATGTCAATTGTTTACAAATTTTAAAAAAAAGAAAAAAAAAAAAGAAAAAAAAAAAAGAAATATATATATATATATATATATATATATATATATATATATATAATAACGACGTTTGGCGTCGGGGCCGACGGACGGCTGCCGGACCGTCGGCCTGGTCACCGGTGGAGGTCGTGGCAAAGCCAAAGGCGATTCTTGTTCTGCGGTGCCAAAAAAAAATTTGGGAAGATGAACAGTAGAGGATTTAGGGTTGGCTTCTCGGACCGGGTCGGGTCCGTACCCGGCCCAATGATCCGATCTAGTTGACCAGGCCCATGACCCGATCAAGTTGACCCGACCCATGACCCAATCCAGTTGACCCGGCCCATGATCCCGGCCCGTTGACCGTGTACTCACCCCGACCCAAACCACTTCAAATAAGTTCTTGTTTGCAGTCCCTATACTGCACTACTTCCGCTGGCTGCAAATAAATATTTAAAACTCAGAACTTGTTTCGACCACCAGATTCAACCTTTTTCGACTAAAACTTTAAAACGCGATATCTTGAGATATACAACTCTGTTTCGCACATATGACCAGTCGATTTTGGTTTACTCGACGAGATATACCCTTTGGAATAGTTTATGGGACTATTTAACACTGTTTTAAACATGAAAATCCCAGTCAAATGTTAATAAATTTATTTTTTGTTCTAAATAAATACTTGAACCCTTTTCCATATTCTGTATGAATGCTCTCACACTGTCATGTCATTATTTGTAATTATTGCATGTGCATCTTCACTTTATGACTCTATTTTCCCTAAACTTGCTATATGAATATATTTAGGGTATGAAACATTTAATTAATGACATGATAAAATACCTAAGAACTTTAGTTCTATCTATAAAGGGGTTTAGATAAAACGGTAAAGCAATAGTTTCGGGATGCGTAGCCAAAGTAGGTTTGCTGTCTGCCCAAAGGTGATCGATCTATAGAGGACACGTTATCCAGAAATTTTGAAATCCAATTTCATTAAGATTGCATGTGCATTCGTCTATGTGAATTACTATTTCTGGCCAAAGCTGATTTAGAAAATTCATGTATATAGAATGAGTAGAATAGTCATGTGTGTCTAGCTGAGAGAAGAGCGACACTTCTGGCCTAAGCTGATGGAAAGCTTCGATCAAACCAAAAATATATCTGACTAGGTCTATGTGTGTTTCCTAAACACAACTTAGGGAGACTTACAATAAGTCAAAGCTTCTGCCCAAAGGTGATGCTGAGACAATGAGTGAAGTCTGTCCCTTAGAGTAAATGTTCCTTTGCACATGCTTGTTTACACTCTGATTAATTCAACCTTGACCCCTAGTATGAATTTTTATTTTATAAAGTTCTAATTGAACAATGTGTTGATAGTTATTCCTTTTCATATCAGCTATGGACGGATCAATTTTACATCAACAGATGACCAGTATTGAAAAACTTAATGGCACCAATTATAACACCTGATGAATGGGTCTTGATTTGACCTTGGATATATGGACTATGACTTTGTTCTCTCGGAGGACAAGCCAACTTTATCGTCCAACACCACTGATATTCAAAAAGCCCAATATGCTCGTTGGGATAAGGCAAATCGTATGACGTGATGATCATACGCGCTTCCATTACTGAACCTATTAGAGGAGGTATTAAAACTACCAAAACAGCCAAAGAATTGTTGAAAATCATCCAAGACCAGTTTGTTGGAACAGTAAAGTCATTACAGTATGACTACTTAGTGCAATTGGTCAATATGCGATATGATGGAAGCGGGAGTGTGCGAGAATTTATTCTCAAAATGTCCATGTTGGCTATGAAACTTAAAGAACAAGGAATTACAATCGAAGAAGATACTGTAGTGCATCTAGCTGTTGCTTTTCTTCCTAAGCAATTTGATACCTTTAAAGTGAATTACAACGCTCAGAAAGATAAATGGGACTTGAATCAATTGATCTCCATGTGTGTAATCGAAGAAGAGAGGCTTCGTGGAAACAAAGTTGAGTCTGCTAATTTTGGCCACAATCATCCCTATAATCTGGCTTACAAGCCAGCTTACAAGAAGAATTTCAAGAAGAAGGGTCAGAACTAAAGCTTTCGCAATGGCAAAGGAATTAAGAAAGACTCCAAGCTCAAGGCAGTTACGATAAACAATGATGATGGTTGTCATTTCTGTAAGAAGAAAGGCCATATCAAGAAAGATTGCTACTTGTGGTAAAATATTATGAAGAAGATGCAAGGAGGAGGTATTAACTTTGCACATGTCTGCTTTGAATCAAATCTAGTAAATATTTCAGAAGGTTCGTGGTGGGTTGACTCCGGTGCCTCTGTGCACATTTCTCGTTCTTTGCAGGGGCTAATCAACAGGAGAAGCCCAAGACCGGATGAGCAACTTTTCCTCTGAAATGAACAAGCGATTAAAGTTGAGGCCGTTGGGACTTACCGCCTTGTTTTAGACTCTGGACACATTTTGATACTGCAGGATGTTTATTTTATTCCTTCATTCAGACGGAACCTTATTTCTATATCTAGATTACTTGGTGATGGATACTGTTTCACCTTTTCTGGCAATAATTTATCTGTTACTCTGCATTCTGTTTTAGTAGGACATGGTTTATTGACAGACGGGTTATTTCAGCTATCTCTCGATATTGATTTTACTTCTTCTTCAGTATATGTTTCTTCCACCTCATTCGGGTCTAAGCGTTCACTTTTGGCAGAAAATTCTTCCATGCTTTGGCATAGACGGTTAGGTCATGCATCCAGAAAAAGACTAGAGACTATGGTTAAATATAATATTCTTAAACCTCTCAATTTCAGTGATTTTGAAACTTGTGTTCAATGTATTAAAGGAAAAATAATAAAACAACTCAAATTTGAAGCTTCAAGATCATCTGACTTACTGCATCTCATTCATACTAACATCTGTGGCCCTTTCTCTACTCCTTCACGTGGTGGGTAGCGGTACTTTATCAGCTTTATAGATGACTACTCTCGATATGCGTATGTGTATCTAATTCATCACAAATCCGAGGCACTCGACATGTTCAAAATCTTTCAAACTGAGGTAGAAAAATAGTTAGATAAAAAGATAAAGAGTCTTAGATCAGATCGTGGAGGTGAATACTATGGAAAAATGGATAAAGACGGTGTAAATCACGGACCCTTCGTTGAATACCTAAAGGAACAGGGCATAGTTCCTCAATACACTGCTCCAGGTACACCACAACAAAATGACGTCTCTGAAAGGAGAAATCGTACATATCAGGATGTTATACGGAGTATGATGAGTTTTTCAGATCTTCCTGAAAATTTTTAGGGAGAAGCTCTCAAAACAGTGGTTTACATGATTAATAGGGTACCTTGTAAAGCAGCTCCTGAAACCCCTTACAAAATTTGGACCGGTCACAACCCTAGTTTGAATCATCTCCATGTGTGGGGATGTTTAGCTGAAGCCAAACTTTATAACCCTGAGTTAAAGAAACTTGATCCTCGTACTGTCACATGTTACTTTATAGGTTACCCAGAGCGTACTCGAGCCTTCAGATTCTATTGCCCTTCAAGATCACTAGAGATTATGGAGACTTCAAATGCTAAATTTCTTGAAGATAATATTCCTAGTGGGAGTCAAAAGAGGAGAAACATTATCTTCGAAGAAGACCGAAATATTATTTTACCTATTCCCGTTGGCCCTTCTTTACCTACCTTTTCTATGGCTCCCATTCCCGTTGGACCTTCAATATCTGTATCTGTCCCTTGTGACATAGGGACATCGAGTGCACCCACTATGGCTCCATCTCATTCAAAAGAGCAACCAATTACTTTAAGAAGATCCTCTAGAGAGCGAAGATCTGCCATACCATCTGATTATGAAGTCTATCTGCAAGAGGATAACGATGTTGATGTAGTTTTTGATGACCCTCCTACCTTCCGCAAAGCTATGGAGAGCGATAAATCTCAATACTGGCAGGAGGCCATGAGAGAGAAGTTATAATCCATGGAGAAGAATCATGTTTGGGAACTCTCTGCCCTTCCTGAAAGTCATAAAGAAATTAAATGCAGGTGGGTTTTTAAAACTAAAAGAGACTCAGAGGGAAATATTGAAAAGTACAAGGCAAGACTCGTTGCCAAGGGTTTTACACAGAGACCTGGCATTGACTTTAATGAGACATTCTCTCCCGTCTCATCAAAAGATTCATTACGGATCATCCTTGCGATCGTTGCGCACTATGATCTCGAGTTGCACCAAATGGATGTTAAAACGGCATTCTTGAATGGTGATCTAGAAGAGGAAATTTATGTCTCAACCAGAAGGTTTTGTTGCACATGGACAAGAGAACCTTATTTGCAGACTGAAAAGATCCATTTATGGATTAAAGCAGGTTTCACGACAATGGTATTTAAAATTTGATAAAATTGTGACACAATTTGGCTTCAAAGAAAATATTATGGACCGATGCATTTACATCAAAAGAGTTAAAGCGCGTTTTATCATTCTTGTTCTCTACGTCGATGATATACTTCTTGCCAGCAGCAATATTCATCTCCTCCACGAAACGAAGTTTTTTCTCTCAAAGAATTTTGATATGAAAGATATGGGAAATGCTCTATATATTCTTGGCATTAAGATCCATAGAGATCGAGACGCTGGCCTTTTAGGCTTATCGCAGAGAGCTTATATTGATAGAGTTCTCAAAAGATTTCATATGGAAAATTGTGCACCCGGAGATGCTCCTGTTGTTAAGGGTGACATTTTCAATGAAAGTCAATGTCTAAGAAATGAAAGCGAAAAAGCACAAGTAAATGTCTCTGAATATGCTTCTGCTGTTGGAAGCTTAATGTATGCAATGGTATGCTTAATTCGAATTATGCGTTTATTGTTGGCATGCTTGGAAGATTCCAAAGAAATCCTGGTATTACTCATTTTAAAGCAATGAAGAAAGTCTTACGATACTTGCAACAGACTAAGGATTTCATGCTAGTTTACAGACAATCGAGCGAGCTTGCGGTTGTCGGATATACCAATTCTAACTATGCTGGGTGCTTGGAAACTCGAAAGTCCACTTCGGGTTTTATTTTCAAGCTTGCTGATGGTGCTGTATCTTGGAGGAGCTCGAAACAAAGCATAACCACCGATTCCACCATGTTTGCAGAGTTTGTCGGATGCCATGAGGCTACTCGCCATGCCATATGGTTGAAAAGCTTCATTGGAGAACTAAAGATTATGGATTCTATTGAAAGACCTATTACAATTTATTGTGACAATAAGGCTGCTACAGATTTCATCAAAAGTGGGAGGATTATAAAAAATAACCGACATATTGAAATTAAATACCTTATGGTTCGCGAGAAAGTGGAGGAAGGAATTATTAAAATTCCTCATTTGCCAGCTGAAGAGATGATTGCTGATCCTCTTACCAAAGGATTAGCTCCAAAAGTTTTTAAAGCACATGTGATTCAAATGGGAGTGTTAGATACACTTGAGCATACTATTTGAGTGGGAGTTTCTATGTCCACAATGCATTATTCTCCTTTTATGATACCTTTTCTTGCACAATATTATACTTTATTTAATTGATGCTTTATTTTGGTACCATTATCATTATTATCATGATTTGTGCATATACAATGTTATTGCCTGGGAGCATAAGTGCTCAAATAAGGTTGCTTGAGCTATCGTGATTAGGCAACACGGTTGTATAACTTTTATCCTGATAGGTGGGTGATGGTTTTCACATGGCGTATGTCGTAATATATCAGGACAACATACCTTAGGGTATGAAGCAAGACGAATGAGGGAATATACACAAGAAGTTACATTAAAGTGTATATTTTCTAGTATCACTAAAACCACAATGAGCTCTCTAGTTTATTGATGATATTAGTGTCTTGACCATGAAACTGTCATAATGAGATTTGAAGAAATGATACATTATGTGACAGCCCAGATTTTGGCACCCCGAAACCCGTGCCATCAGCACGATCATCTTGACCGTGCCCCTTAGCTAAGCGCGGAACATTAGCATATCAAGCATAAAATGAAATAATAAAGAAGCTGCGGAATTTAAATCTATATTAAGTAATTATCCAAAAGACAGTTCTACCCTCATGCCTCTGCATGAATGGAGAACCGATCCAAACCATCGATGATAGCAATCATCACGGATGGTTCGTCCTAAAAGAATAATCTCAACTCAATATATACATGGTTTAAACAACAACAAGGCTTGACATACCAAGCCGTACCAATCTCTCTCAAAAAGCCCTCAAAGTGGCACAACGGAGTCCTCTAGAAGAAGTCCTCAGGAGGTGGCTCCAACTCGTCTCCGGCCGCAAGGTCCGACTCACCGGGGTCAGCGTCTCCTGATGCCGCGGCAGCTGCTAGTAGTGGACCTGCGACGTATAGTCTATAGGGTGAGCTACATCATAGCTCAATAGGTAACAAAAACACAGTTGAACATATAAATTATTACTCACATATATTCCATGATATGACATGCATGATGTGTCTATGCAATTTCTGATGAAACAGTTAAAAAGTATTACATTTTACTAGTAGTTTACTCGTGTCTTTTATTTACTCATGAATGATGTTGAAAAGGCCTAAAGCAAAACTTAAACTTTCAACTTAAGTAATCCCCGAGCAATATAGCATCGAGCCCCGATGAGCTACCCTTCGTTGTCATCTATATAGACACTTTTAACGTATTCCCTGGGAATACCATATAGTACCCAAGCCCCTTTCCCCTGGGGATTGGTGGCGGGGTTTCACTTGTCTCAAATCAACACCCCTGGGGTGTGCTTACTGTGTACGGATAAGCCTCCGCACTGGCCTACGGTTTCGCCGCCGTATCGGTCACGGATATCCTGCCGTGTCAGTCGTGGATATCTCGCCACGTCGGTGGGGTACTCTATCAAACCTCAAATAACAAAAATATCGGTGCCTTACATATAGTTATTCACCGTGTAAGTGTGCTATCTTATATCAGTTAGGCCCTATCAAACATGATTCAATCTCGGATACATCCCTGGGATGTATCCATTCACTTGCATCACACCTGATGCCCTTATCTCTTCACTTTATCATCCCCTGGGGATGGCTCATTATAATTACTCTTATGGATGTCACACACATACACTCTTTTCAAAATTCTTAAGCAATAAAACATTTGAATTGAATTCTATATCACTACATACATGCTCTTATAAAATAAAGTACATGTTCAAGGTGTTCCCTACCTCAAGTCTTTGTTTGCGCAACGCATCAAGGTCCCACGTGGTTCCTTGTGCACTAGCTCACACGTACCACCTATGGTACCACATAACAGGTGAAACACATCACTAAGGATGCAATAAAGGAGGTCCAAGACCCTCCATGAAGCTTAAAGTCAAACTCAAAAGTCAACAAAATTTAGCACAGTCGATTAATCGAACTCCAAAATTGATTAATCGAAAGTCAATATCGATTAATCGATTCTCAAATCGATTAATCGAGATTCCCATTCGATTAATCGAAATTCTCCACTCTATCTGTCGATTCTCAATTCGAGTAATCGAGTTCCTAAAATCGATTAATCGATCCCAAATCGATTAATCAAAAATTGAAATCGATTAATCGAAATCCCATTTCGATTAGTCGATTTTCCCCAAGTCATTTCCTCCAGCCCCTGGGGTCCACTGGAGGTTCCCAGTCGATTAATCGATACCTAAATCGATTAATCGAAATCCAAAGTCGATTAATCGAACTCGAATTCGATTAATCAAAATCGGGTCCACTGACTTTTCAACTTCCTGGCTAATTTCGATTAATCGAAACCCAATTTCGATTAATCGAAATTGTCAGATTCAGCCCCCTTTTGGCTGTTCTTCTCAATCTTTTTCCACACTTTTTCGTTTATTTTTCTAAACCATTTACCTATGATTTACACCATTTTCAACTACAATCTAACCTCTACAATCTATGCATTTCATTCACAAAAGTTTACCTTGAATCAATCTCAAATTGATTTCAAATCAAGTGGTTGGAAGGCTAGGGTTCCAGCTTTGCTTCTAGCGGATCTCTCATTTAATCCGACATTTATTGCTCGAATCTCCCTTCCTCAACTAGCATTTACTCCTTGTATTAATCACCCTCTTTACTCCTCTCTCTCTCTTCTTTACTTCTCTCTCAACAACCAAACTATTGATTTTAGGATTATTAAACCCTTTTTATCCCCCCTAGCTTGTGTGTTGAGCACATGCACCCCAATAGGTGTATGTGACTTCAGATTTACAACACACACCACATGGTTTCACAAACCATCTCATCTCATTCACTCATCACACTCTACGCTAATTATCGAACTCCTAATTCGATCGGGCACGGATCCCGAGGTCATAGTTTAGCATGATTTTTTGGGCTATTACATCCTCCCCACCTTGGGAATTTTCGTCCTCGAAAATAACCCAAGGTTCGTCGGTCGGGGTCTGTCTCTCTCCCCCCCCACACTCTCAGATGAGGTTGTCCAATAGACTCAGACGTATTTAGGTATTCACACATACAAGGATGGAGATAATTTAACAAATTGAACAATTGAGACAAAAATTTGATTTATATTAAAAATTTGAATTTACAAGGCCACATGAGTTGGCGTACAAAAAGACTTTACAGATATACAATGATAAGTCAAAATACATAGCAGAGTCAGGGAATCCCCTCGTCAGGCTGGTGGTGCATAGGAGCTGCCCCATCTGAGGTGATGCTGGTGGCTTGGTTGGTCTGCAAGAGCCGGGCTGGGCGTCTCGGTCGGCGGAGCGGAGGTAGATGTGGAAGGAGCCGGTCTCAGAGTGGTGGCTGGTAGGATGGAAGACGGGTCCTCGTGGGAAGGTCAGGCGTCGTTGCCCACCTCCTCCCGGGCGAGGTAGCGCGGTAGTCGGTAGGGTAGATGTGTGGAGGGTGTGAAAGAGGAGGAAGTCCATCCTCCGTTCATCCGCTCATTGTTGGCCTCCATACGGGCCAACACCTCTCTATGGTCGGCTCAAGGAAGCGGGCGCCACGTAGGAGAGGTGGGTGTCGCGGCGCGAGTGGGCCGGTGGTTGCGGTGAGGCTGCAGTGAGAGGGAGCCCTCTCCACGGATGGCTCTGGGATAGGTGTGCCCACCCACGGGTGGGTCCCGCCAGGTGGTGGGGTGGTGGTGGCACTGCACGCCGCCGCACGCTGGGATCGGAGCGGGACCCGAGCCGGTAGGGTCCGCTTTAGTAATTGTAAGCACGGGTCCATGAAGACTTGAAACGTCTTCACGCGATCCGTAGCCCTCACCTCGTGAGGCGAGATGATGTAGGAGGGATCGTCGGAGTAACACTCCAACATGCTCGAGATGAGCCGAGCATATGGCATCTTCTCCTTGGGCCTCATGTTGCCCTTCATCAACTTTCCCTTGATGTACCTCATCCCTTCTAGGATGACCATGGTAGCATGTGCTGTTGCACTTTGTCTACGCGCTTGGTGTCGTGGCGCATTGGGTAAAGATTGCACTTGATCACCGAGTCAAGCATCCACATGTAGTGGGGAAGGTCAACCCTCTTGATGGAGGATCCCGACCCCTTCTTTCCATTGGTCATGCGGGTCATGACCTCCTCAAAGCGGGGGTCCTCCTCGAAGGGTGAGAATAGGGTGGTCTCAGGGGTAAAATCGAGGTAGCACTCAAGCACCTCGTGTATGTGACGACGAGTGATCGTGTAGTCTCGACCCTCTATGGTGGTCTTGATCACATCGTCGGTCGGGCCGTCCACAAGCCCTTGGTAGAATAATCTCACCAATCTAGGGTAGTAAGAACCCCGGATTGGTTTGAGAAGGTTGCCGAGACCGGCATTATTTAGGTAGTTTCGAGCCCATTGGGTCTCGCCCGGCACATCGGGATTGGTGAAAAGGGTTGGGTCAATGATGTATTCGACCTCGAAGGTCTTGGCCGCCCATCATTCATTTGGTTGCACCACATTGGTGGGTGGTGGTGGCATGGGCGTGGATCATGGGAAGACTCACAGATAGATGCGCTCGTCGAACCGGAGGTGGTCTCCGATGTCGACGGTGACGGAGTCCTCACCGGCGATGGGGTAGGTGGTGGTGGCACGACGTTCTTACGCCGAACCGGGAGCTTAGAGGTTGCCTTCTTCGAAGACAACCGGGTTTTGGGCGGCATGATTGGTGAAATAGTAAGAATCTAGGGTTTTTATAGTTCAAATTGAAGGAAAAAGTACGAATCTAGGGTTTACCTTAGGTTTCGATATGAAATGGGGCGATCTTAGTCGAAAATTGACGGAGAATGCTCAAAACCCTAGCTCGGATGGATGGCCGGAGAAGAAGGAGAAAAGGCGCTCGAAAACTCAAAGTGCAAATGATTCGAATGGGAAAGAAAATCCCCAATTTTATATATATAGGCTCCGGCTCGATTAATCGAAATCAAGAATTGATTAATCGAGATTCAAAACTAGGTTAAGCCACGTAAAATCGATTAATCGATTTCTCAAATCGATCAATTGAAAGTTAAATTCGATTAATCGAAAACATTTCGATTAATCGAAATCGTATCTGTTTAAAAATTTAAGTTTTTGAGCTCACTGGCGCGAGCCAGTCGATTAATTGAAATCCATTTCAATTAATCGAAATTCCAAAATCGATTAATCGAATTTCACTTCGATTAATCGAAATCGTGCAGTAACTTCTAAATTTCCAGAATTCCTTAAGTTATTCGATTAATCGAAATCCATTTCGATTAATCGAAATTTCAAAATCGATTAATCGAAATTCACTTTGATTAATCGAAATCGTATCCGACTTCAATTTCTTCCAAGTCCTTTAGTAAATCGATTAAGATCCATTCGATTAATCGAATCCAAAATCGATTAATCGGCCGCCGATTAATCAAATTTAATTTAATTTCCCCAATTCTTCTAATATTCTTTGTTCGATTAATCAACTTGCGATTCGATTACTCGAATTCCCAATTCGATTAATCGAATTCCCAAAATCGATTAATCGATCCCAAATCGATTAATCGAAATTATAACTCGATCAATCGAAATGTCATTCTATGTATATTCTAACTCTCAATTCCATTTCCAGTCACTGGCACATGCCAGTCGACTAATCGAACAAAATCGATTAATCGAAAATTCCAAATCGATTAATCGATTTGAAATTCGATTAATCGGTTTTGCCCAATTTCTTCAGACGTTCAGGTTCTTTTTGGTTCTTTGATTATTTTTGACAATTTATGACATCAAGTGGTTCATAGATCCAAAAAAAAACACATTCACTTGGTCATGTACTTACAAGAAAAAAAATCTGTTCCTTTAATCATACTTTTGAGCAAAATTTCCATCAAATTACAAGGATCGTGGAGATTCCACGAACACGTTTGTGGTTTACATTGAATTCTCACGTCGTTGAAAACAAGGCTGGATATTGTTCTTTCACATCGGCCTCTCGTTCCCAAGTAGCCTCTTCTTTTGGATGATTGTTCCACCGAACAAGCATTAAGGGAATCACTTTAGTACGCAGTACTTGTTCCTTTCGATCCAAGATTTCCACTAGTTCCTCTATCATGCTCATGTCCTCACACATCTCTATAGGTTGCTTTCCTAATACATGAGACGGATCATTCACGTACTTCCTGAGCATCGATATGTGGAACACGCTATGTACTCGATCAAACAGCGGTGGTAAACCAACGCGATACGCAACTTCACCTACGCGTCCCAAAATTTCAAATGGTCCAACATAACGTGGACTTAACTTCCCTCTCTTACCAAATCTCATTACACCTTTCATAGGTGACACTTTCACAAACACGTGCTCGCCCACTTTATAGTCAACACTAGTCCGCTTCATGTCGGCGTAACTTTTCTGCTCACTCAGGTCGACTTTCAGCCTTTCTCTGATAATTCGAACAACGGTGGCATTATCTTCAAGTAGTTTTGGCCCTAACACAAATTTCTCACCTGTTTCCTCCCAATTGAGGGGTGCTTTACATCGTCGTCCATACAGAGCTTCATACGGTGTCATGCCAATGCTCGTTTGGAAACTGTTGTTGTATGCGAACTCGAGCATCGGTAGATACTCATCCCAGTATCCTTGCATATCAAGCATGCATGCTCTGAGCATATCTTCTATTACTTGGTTCACTCGCTCTGTCTGCCCATCAGTTTGAGGATGGAAAGCTGAACTAAAGTCTAGTCGTGTTCCCATTCCTTCTTGAAATTTCTTCCAAAACTTGGACGTATATAGTGGGTCACGGTCTGAAACTATGCTGCTTGGAATCCCATGTAATCTTACAATCTCCTTCATGTATAAGTCTGCCAGTCTTCCTGCTGTATACGTAGTATTGTACGGTAAAAAGTGTGCTGATTTGGTCAATCGGTCTATGACGACTCAAATGGCGTTGTGTCTCTTAGCAGTACGGGGCAATCCAACAATGAAGTCCATCGAGATTGATTCCCACTTCCATTCTGGGATTGGTAAAGGTTGCAATAGTCCAGCAGGATGTCTATGATCAACCTTTACTTGCTGACAAGTCAAACACCGCGATACGTACTCGGCCACGTCTTGCTTCAGTCCTCTCCACCAGTAGTTCTTTTTCAAATCTTGGTACATTTTGGTGCTACCAGGGTGGATAGCATAATTTGACTTATGGGCTTCATCAAGAATCGTTCGTCTTAGATCGGCATTGTCCGGAATGCATAGACGGCCTTTGAACAATAAAGAACCATCTTCTTTAACCGAGAAGTCCGACCTAATGCCTTCCTTCACGTCTTGATGAATCTTTGTCAATGCCGGATCATTCATCTGTAGATCGTGGATATGCTCAAATATCACTGGCTTTATTGATATGTTAGCCAAAAAGGATCCGGTGGCTTTTGACTCAATGTTCGCATCGTAGAATGTCAGGTCTTCCAATAATTTCCATCGGTGTATACTCAAAATCAAACAAGCTAACTGAGCTGAACCTTTCCGACTTAATGCGTCGGCTACTACATTCGCCTTGCCTGGATGGTATTGTATGGAGCAATCATAATCCTTGAGGAATTCCATCCATCTGCGTTGTCTCATGTTGAGCTCTTTCTATGTAAACAGGTACCGGAGGCTCTTATGATCGGTGAAAATTTCAAAAGTCTCACCATACAAGTAATGTCTCCAAATCTTCAGCGCAAAAATGACTGCTGCTAGTTCCAAGTCATGAGTCGGGTAATTTTTCTCGTATTCTTTTAGCTGTCTTGATCCGTAAGCTATCACCTTCTTATGTTGGTTGAGCACACAACCAAGGCCATGACATCGCGTATCCTCCATCGCCTCAAGGAATCGCTAACATGGAGCCGAAGTGAGTCTCGTTTGAGTTCTTGAAAACTCTTCTCGATGCCTCACTCCACTCAAACCTTGAATCTTTTCGTGTCGACTTTGTGAGAGGTCCCGATATCTTTGAAAATCCTCAACTAAACGTCGATAATAATAGCCACTAAGCCCGATAAAACTTGGACATCGGTCACCGCTTTGGTTGCTCCCATTTAACCATCGCTTCTATCTTTCTTTGGATCTACAAGGTGACACCATGTTTTGAGACAACATGTCCCAAAAGCTAACTTCTTCCAACCAAAACTCACACTTGCCGAGTTTGGCGACAATTGGTGTTCACGAAGCGCCCAGAGAAACAATCCTCAAATGTTCTTCGTGTTAGTCTTGGATTTGGAGTATATCGGTATATCATCAACAAATACTACTTTCGAGAGTCAAGTGTGGTTTAAACACTCGGTTCATCGGATCCATAAGCGGCGGAGCATTACGTTAATCAAGCGGCATCACAAAGGAATTCATAGTGTCCATACCGTGTCGAAAAGCATCTTGAATGTCCTCGGCTTTGACTATGGATGATACCGGATCTCGGTCGATCTTGGAAAAATACCTTGCTCCTTGCGGTTGGTGAATAGATCGTCAATTCTAGGCAAAGGGTAGCGGTTCTTCACGATGAGTTTGTTCAATTGTCGATAGTCAATGCATAGCCGCATTGACCCATCCTTCTTCTTGACAAACAAGGCCGGTGCTCCCCATGGAACACGCTCGGTCTAACAAACCCCTTGTCCATAAGTTCTTATAGTTGTTCCTTCAACTCCTTTAACTCGGCGAGAGCCATTCTATAAGGCGCTTTGAAATAGGCTCCGTTTCACGGTGCTAAGTCAATGGCGAATTCTACTTCTCTTTACGGAGGTAATCCGGGCAATTCCTCTGAAACACGTCGGCTCGTCTATCTCGAAATGACGTTCTTTTCTTCCTTGTCCTCCTTTAAGAAAGCTAAGTATCCACTTGTAACCCTTTCGATCATTTCTCGGCCCTTCTTGTTGAGATCGATTAGCACAGATGACGACCTCACTCCTTGAAACCGAAATGATCTTCTTGTGTTAGGTCTGAAAATGACTACCTTGTTCTTGCAATCGACGGTTGCACAATGCTGTGCCAACCAGTCCATGCCAAGGATCACATCAAACCCCTGCATGTCTAACAGTATCAACTTTGCTTCCAATTCATGCACCTCTAAGTCTCGAACTGCTACAATGATGGATTTGCAAGCTAACTCCGTGTCTACTAACTCTCCAGTCGGAACAGACACAGATAGGACGAAATCCAACGTCTCTGGAACAATCTTCATCTTCTTGGCGAAACGTGGAGTGACGAATGAGTGGGTAGACCCTGGGTCTATCAACACTCGAGCGTCATATCTACCGAAGCATCCTTTTTCATATATATTTAAAGTACCTATAGCATATATACATACATACAATAATTTACACATCAATTTACACTCTTAATTCACATACAACTTTTTATATTGAGAAAGAATCTATACAATTCCTAATGCATGCTCCTTCTCTATCTAAAATTTTAATGAAATGAAAATTTTTCTTTAATTTTAACGAGTCTCACCTTGGATGACGTCATGCACGTTCCCTGCTTCCTGAGCAGTGACTGCATAGGCTCTCCCCTGAACGATCGGCTTCCTTGCCTGAATGGGTCGTGGTGCTGCAACAGAAATCGTCTTTCTTTTATCCGTCTCGGGGCAATCCTTGATCAAGTGGCCCACCTTGCCACATCGGAAACAACCCCTAGTTCCCAATCTACAATCCACCGTCCTATGAGGCTTGCCACACTTTGCGCAAGTCTCCCGAGGTACGGAAGAAACAGTACGAGAACCCTGTGTGATAGTGGCGCCAGTAGACATGGCGGGGCTCTCATAGCGAAACGGTCTCCCCGACGCAAGTAATGGAAACCTCTGTTCGTGTTGTTGTTGCGCCGGTCTTCCGAAACCCCCTTGAAACTGTGGTCTCTGATTTTGGGCTACGAACCTCGGCTTTTTGTTCACCGGTTTGTAGGCCCCCGTCCTTCCTTGTTCATTTTCTCCTCTCTGTTGCTCTCTTTGTCGATATCTATTTGTATTCTCCTCTTCAACCACTAGTGCTTTACTCATGACCTCTTCATATGTCCTCAGCTGGAATGGAGCGACGCCTCCCCTAACCTCAGGCTTCAAACCTTGCTAAAACCTCTTGGACTTCATCACTTCAGTAGCGACGTAATCCGGAGCAAAACGGGCAAGTCGTAGAAACTCTACCCCATATTCTCTCACTGTCATTCTCCCTTGCACTAACTGTAAAAATTGTATCTCAAGCTGGTTCCTCACCACTTCCGGAAAATATTGTTTGTTGAACTCCTCAACAAACTCCTCCCAAGTCCAAGGCAACTCTGGGGTCTCTCGAGCCGAGTCCAGTATCACGGACTTCCACCAAGGCCCACCTCCCCATCCAACATATAAGTCGCCCATCTCACACTCTCATCTTAGTGCATGTTAGCACGCTAAAGACTTTCTCCATCTCCATCACCAGTTCTCGGTGGCCATTGTGTCACTGCCCGCCTTGAAAATGAAGGAGGTCTCATCGTCCTAAACTCAGAAAGATGAGGGCACAGCAGTCCCCTGGTGTGGTGTAGGTGGCGGCTGTTCTCTTGACGCATGAGCTGCAAAGGATGCGGCTTGTTGTGCCATGACAGTTGCCATAGTCTCCATAGTGTGCATCATCCTTTGTCGCTCTTCTCTGTCTTCTTGTCTTTCTCTCACTCTCTCTTGTTCTCTTAGATCTTGATCCTGTCGATCTCGATCCTCTTCATTATGCTGTCTACTACTACTGCCCCCTGGGGCCTCAGTACCTCCTAAAGGCACTCTATTAGTAGGAGAGATGTAATCATCTCCACTACGTAGACTCCTTTGTTGGCCTCCCCTTGGTCGGCCTCTTCCTCTAGATGACATTTGCGGCTGCATTTGAAACTAAAGTTTCGTTAGCAGAAGCCCCTATGTTCTGACCAAAAGGACGATTGTCAGAATTTCTAAAAGAAAACGCTTTGATACTAACTGTGACAGCCCAAATTTTGGCACCCCGAAACCCGTGCCATCAGTACGATCATCTTGACCGTGCCCCTTAGCTAAGCGCGGAACATTGGCATATCAAGCATAAAATGAAATAATAAAGGAGCTGCGGAATTTAAATCTATATTAAGTAATTCTCCAAAAGACAGTTCTACCCTCATGCCTTTGCATGAATGGAGAACCGATCCAAACCATCGATTATAGCAATCATCACGGATGGTTCGTCCTAAAAGAATAATCCCAACTCAATATATACATGGTTTAAACAACAACAAGGCTTGACATACCAAGCCGTACCAATCTCTCTCAAAAAGCCCTCAAAGTGGCACAACGGAGTCCTCTAGAAGAAGTCCTCAGGAGGTGGCTCCAACTCGTCTCCGGCCGCAAGGTCCGACCCAGGTCGTCTCCCAAGCCATGGCAATGCTAGTAGTGGACCTGCGACGTATAGTCTATAGGGTGAGCTACATCCTAGCTCAATAGGGAACAAAAACACAGTTGAACATATAAATTATTACTCACATATATTCCATGATATGACATGCATGATGTGTCTATGCAATTTCTGATGAAACAGTTAAAAAGTATTACATTTTACTGGTAGTTTACTCGTGTCTTTTATTTACTCATGAATGATGCTGAAAAGGCCTAAAGCAAAACTTAAACGTTCAACTTAAGTAATCCCCGAGCAATATAGCATCGAGCCCCGATGAGCTACCCTTCGTCGTCATCTATATAGACACTTTTAACGTATTCCCTGGGAATACCATATAGTACCCAAGCCCCTTTCCCCTGGGGATTGGTGGCGGGGTTTCACTTGTCTCAAATCAACACCCCTGGGGTGTGCTTACTGTATACGGATAAGCCTCCGCACTGGCCTACGGTTTCGCCGCCGTATTGGTCACGGATATCCTGCCGTGTCAGTCGTGGATATCCCGCCACGTCGGTGGGGTACCCTATCAAACCTCAAATAACAAAAATATCGGTGCCTTACATATAGTTATTCACCGTGTAAGTGTGCTATCTTATATCAGTTAGGCCCTATCAAACATGATTCAATCTCGGATACATCCCTGAGATGTATCCATTCACTTGCATCACACTTGATGCCCTTATCTCTTCACTTTATCATCCCCTGGGGATGGCTCATTATAATTACTCTTATGGATGTCACACACACATACTCTTTTCAAAATTCTTAAAAAATAAAATATTTGAATTGAATTCTATATCACTACATACATGCTCTTGTAAAATAAAGTACATGTTCAAGGTGTTCCCTACCTCAAGTCTTTATTTGCGCAACGCATCAAGGTCCCACGTGGATCCTTGTGCACTAGCTCACACGTACCACCTATGGTACCACATAACAGGTGAAACACATCACTAAGGATGCAATAAAGGAGGTTCAAGACCCTCCATGAAGCTTAAAGTCAAACTCAAAAGTCAACAAAATTTAGCACAGTCGATTAATCGAACTCCA
This sequence comes from Chloranthus sessilifolius, assembly GCA_021018995.1. Classification (NCBI taxonomy): domain Eukaryota; kingdom Viridiplantae; phylum Streptophyta; class Magnoliopsida; order Chloranthales; family Chloranthaceae; genus Chloranthus; species Chloranthus sessilifolius. Next base: position 11,020,224 of record CM037585.1, read on the forward strand.
AAATCGATTAATCGAAAGTCAATATCGATTAATCGATTCTCAAATCGATTAATCGAGATTCTCATTCGATTAATCGAAACCTAATTCGATTAATCGAAATTCTCCACTCTATCTGTCGATTCTCAATTCGAGTAATCGAGTTCCTAAAATCGATTAATCGATCCCAAATCGATTAATCAAAAATTGAAATCGATTAATCGAAATCCCATTTCGATTAGTCAATTTTCCCCAAGTCATTTCCTCCAGCCCCTGGGGTCCACTGGAGGTTCCCAGTCGATTAATCGATACCTAAATCGATTAATCGAAATCCAAAGTTGATTAATCGAACTCCAATTCGATTAATCGAAATCGGGTCCACTGACTTTTCAACTTCCTGGCCAATTTCGATTAATCGAAACCCAATTTCGATTAATTGAAATTGTCAGATTCAGCCCCCTTTTGGCTGTTCTTCTCAATTTTTTTCCACACTTTTTCCTCTATTTTTCTAAACCATTTACCTATGATTTACACCATTTTCAACTACAATCTAACCTCTACAATCTATGCATTTCATTCACAAAAGTTTACCTTGAATCAATCTCAAATTGATTTCAAATCAAGTGGTTGGAAGGCTAGGGTTCCAGCTTTGCTTCTAGCGGATCTCTCGCGTCGAATCCGACGTTTATTGCTCGAATCTCCCTTCCTCAACTAGCATTTACTCCTTGTATTAATCACCCTCTTTACTCCTCTCTCTCTCTTCTTTACTTCTCTCTCAACAACCAAACTATTGATTTTAGGGTTATTAAACCCTTTTTATCCCCCCCTAGCTTGTGTGTTGAGCACATGCACCCCAATAGGTGTATGTGACTTCAGATTCACAACACACACTACATGGTTTCACAAACCATCTCATCTCATTCACTCATCACACTCTACGCTAATTATCGAACTCTTAATTGGTCAAACCTGTGACCGATCGGGCACGGATCCCGAGGTCATAGTTTAGCGTGATTTTTCGGGCTATTACACATTATTGGCATTCATGATCCGACATTAAGATTGTTATTAAACTTGGGAGAATGTCTGTTACATCGAAATCTTGGAAGTCAATGTTTTTTACAAAACTTTAAAGGATGGCCATCCGATTTTGAACTAAATCAATCATGACGTTTCTTTTGTTTTCTTTTATTTTCTCAAAATATATATATATCTTATCATTGAAATTATTGTGTGGTTCAAGTGGGAGATTGTTGGGTATTTGTGACCCACGCAATAACTTAACCTCTTTTCCTACTTTAATTAAAATATGATTGACTAAAGACTTTGAGTTTTCTTTGTAACGTGATTCCACTCCACGCAATTTAAGAAGTTGGTTTCAACTATGATTGGTTTGTGGTAAGCCAATCTCTATCTACTTGTGATACACCTCTCCCTTGAATCCTTGATGGGTTAGGATTCAAGGGCATGCTATAAAAGAGGACAACGTCCCCTCTTCATCTCCACTCAATGCGATCGTGCCCATCACTTAGAGGGAGATAGAAGCGAGGTAAAATTGTCCTCAAGGTATTCCACGGAGACGGCTTCTCTAATTTTATCGGGCAAATATTCTCTTAAATAAGGTATGCCTAAACTTGGTTAAATATTAATTTTGCCTAAGATATTGTGTTTATCTAACAGTATGTTGTATTGGAAAGGCCCTAATTGCTACATACCGGCCGGTATATATCAGATTTGGCCGAAAATCATAATTTTTTTTTATCGATTATATTTAAAATCATAGTTACCTTTATGGAATTGTCACAGGGATACCTTTATTTACAATTCAAAATTATTTCTTCCCAACTCCGGTTTCATGTTCTAAAATCATTGACTGTTTTGAATCAAACGATCAGAACCATTTTTTGGCCTAATCTTCCACACAATAGATCTTGAGATCGTGGCCTACTATCTGACGTTCAGAAGTTGATTTCATGTAGTACACATCTCTTAAAGTGAACATGATCATGAGAGTGCATCAAACGTGGATCTTTGATCAATTTGGGATGTGTGTAATTTGGAATCAAAATCTGATTGTTTGATGGTAAACACATGATCTCAAGATCCATTGTGTCGACGACTGGGGCGAAAAAACGATCTCCATTCAAAGTAATTAACCATTTTAACATGTCGAACTCAAATTAAGAAATAAAAAGAATTGATCTCCATAGTCTGATTCAAAGCAAATCAACAATTTTTGCAAGTGAAACCTCCATTGAGAAGAAAGAATCTTAGAGTTTTTTCTAGAGCTAGCTTGTTTATTTGATCCTAAGTTGTTAAAGTTTATCACTAATCCTCTCATGTAATTTATGTTGCCTATTTAGACGGAAATATAGCGTGAAATATTTGATATTTCCTAAAATGGGTCTCTTCCACTATTTTTTTTTTTTTTATGATGAAACTTTTATCCTTTTTATTAGAATTACAAACTGAAAATTAAGTAACTCTAAATGGACGGTTACAGAGTAGAGGGCCAAAATAAAAAAAGTGGCAGTTACAATAACTAACATTAAAATACATTGAATGACATTTAAGATCCATCTAATAACGACATGGAATTCAAGGGCCTTTAGATTAAGGTAAAAATTCGAGAATCCACCACCATCCTACACATCCGCCAGTAATCGACACCAAAGATCCACCCGAAGAGACGCCACCAATTGTTCATCCCTTAATGGCCCCATTAGTCGCCTTTCTCAGCTATTTACCCCCTTAACCTAAAATTCATACTAAACTTCCAATAAGACCCTTACAGTCATAATAACCAAATTTAGATTGGGTTCGTTAGGGTGTTAGTTTGGTTTAGTTCTGATGACCGGGGACGATTCGGTAAAAAAAAATTGAAAGAAAAAGAAATTGGAAAAAAATTGAAGATTATAAAATAAGAGTAATTTATTAACATAGACAAAAAATATATATTTAACATATTTAAAATTAAATAATAATATTTTTAAATAATAAAATAAGTGTATTACATAATTCGTATGCATTAACAATTTATAATCATAAAAAATAATACGGATTATGAGTAACGCATGTATCAAAATTATAAAGATTCAGAAACAATCGTCAAATTCATTAAATTCGGAGAATGGACGAATCAAGAGAAGTTCGGTAGACCAAGGTAACAAAATCGGTATCGGTATCAAGTATCAGTCCTTGGAGGACCGATACGTATCGGCCTTTTTTTAATTATTTTATTTAAATATAGGTCAGATACTCGATAAATATCGGCCGATACGAGCCCGTATCAGCCGATACCAATACCGATATCGGGTTGGATACCAATACATATCGGTTTGCCAACAAACCAATACGTATCAATATTGGCCGATATTTGATACCTTGCGGTAGACTACCTATTCAAAAAAAATTCCCAATTTTTTATTAATTCGGAGAACTTTGGGACAGAACATGCAATCCATCTTTTCATTCTTTATTTTTAATCAATTTCAAAATCTAACATATGAATGCCAAAGCTTTTCCTTCACTTACATATATATTTTATATATATATATATATATATATATATATATATATATATATATATATATATATATTGTTGATTGTTCTGAAATTTAATGTCTTCTATATTTCCTCAAAATCTCATATTATTTAAATTAGTACAAAACTGATTAAAATTATCGAACTGATGCATTATCCTGAAAAATTGTTGCTTCTAAAGAAGCAGTACAGCTATTTTTGTACCTAAAAGCAATTATATAGGTTCGTGCATGCATAATTGTACCTTGTAAGCAGGGTTATTGAACTCGCTCGATTGCTACACGAACACCGACACCGGTTCACAGTTCGATTCGCTCTGGTTCGGAGCAGACGGGTGAATCAGCCTCTTTTAGCCTTTTTAGGAACAAAAAGTGTGAGTGGGTTTACACCTTGCCGATATGCTAAGGATCAAATTTCGGCCGAAAATACTGAAATTTCGGTCATATTTTGTATGAGTATCAAAATTTCGGTCATATTATCAATTTTTGGCTGAAATTTTGATCCTTGCGATATGCAATAAAACTGAGCCGGTAAACCAATTTTTCCCATGCATTGGCTTTTGCAAAGTTAGGGAAAGTACTAAAAACCTCATCATATCCCCTCTGAAGTAGGTTCGTTGGACAGTTGTGAACCCGTGAACTGGAATCTGAACCGAGCAAACCAGTGAATCAAGTAACGAGGTAACATCGAATCAAAAGCAGCAATATCGTCACTTAAAAAGATAAATTTACAATAAAATGCAAAATATATGAAAATCATCCACAATGTCAGATAAAAAATCTAGAAAAACTCACATAATTGTAAAGTTTCAAATAAATCTCATAGAATGGAAAAGTTTCAAGGAAAAATAAACAACAAAGAGACTCAGAATAAAGGAAGAGAATCAGGCAGTAATGAAATTGGATGATTTTGTGAGAATCTTAAGGAGCTCGGGGACGAATTCCACTTTGAGATACTAGTCTTCACGGGTTTCAAATGCGTAGAAAAGCGGAAAATTGCTGTTGCAGACGATAATGGAGAGTTTGCGGGTTAATCCATGGATTGGAGAGATTGATCTCAGCAAAAATTGTAAGAAGTTCCTATTTTGGTGGCCATCACTATGGTTAAACCCGTTGACCAGTGAATGGTATAAGATCAACCTTAAGATGTACAATTGCTATTCTTGTGAGTTTGAAGAGAATAGGCAACTGATTGTTGAGTCTTTCAGTTAAGGTATGATTGTGATTTCTAATCACACTATAATTAGTAATTTCAGTCCTTAATGGGATAGGACTCTTTGGCTATAAATATAAGGGGTGCCTGGTCCCAACGATTGCCCGACGTAATTCAATCCTCCCTATTGGCGAGAGCATCCCCATTGTGCTAGGAGACATTGAACGCGAGAAGATCGTTGAAGATCGGCAACCATTAATGGCTAACGCTCAAGGTACGCACATATATCTAATTTATAGATGGTTGGTTTATTGTTTTTGATTGATCATGCGCCTAGATCTCTCGGCTTAATTTTGGACGGTCGGATCGTCAGATCCATTTAGATTCCATCAATTGGTATCAGAGCCATGATGGTGTTTGGTCAATCAAAACATCATATTTAGATCTCGACTTCTCGTCGTGCATTCAAATGAGAGGAACAAAAGTTTTTTTTTTTTGTGGGCGTCAATTTCTAAACTAGCATGGCGCAGTTGAAAAAAAAAAAAAAAAAAAAAGGGGCGCCCTTAAGGGTTTTTCCGGCCACCGGATTGACACCGGCAATGGGCGTCATGCTTCGATCGGATAGCCCACCTGCATCAGCCAGTCCCGTCAACCGTGAGGCGGGGGGACGCTATTCTTTCGCAAATAATTCAAAAAAAAAAAAAACTTTTTGGGGATTCTTTGGGCCGACGGTCCGGCGCCGATCGAAGTTTTCCGGCCACCAGACCGATACCGTCAGACGTCCGGCCGAACGGCCAGACTGGACCGTCTCGGCCGGGCCACCGGACCGATACTCGTCCCATGGCGGCAGCTATTGTAACTTCAAAAATAAAAAAAAAATTCTGAAGAAGATGAAGAAGAAGAAGAAAGGGCGATGGGGCGGGTTCGCTGCCGGCCCACGGCCTGACCCGCCTGGCCCCTTTTGGCTTTTGGCCCGACCCGCATGGCCTTGGCCCAACCCGTTGGACCCCTGGCCCACTCAGCTTTTGGCTCATGGCCCGATCTACAAGGCCCCAGGCCCACTCACTTTTTTTTGCCCATGGACCAACCCATAGGGCCCACTCGACCACTAAGGCCCATGGCCCGGTCCGATACCCTGCCCACTCATGGCCCTTTTGAATTCCTTATTTTTCTTGGGCCTTTTCTGGGCTATTTACAGGTCCGATTTTCGAACATTATATATGCATTTTGACTATCTCGGGCATTCCGAATCCGTTTTTGAGGTCTAATTTTGACAATGAGGTCTCTGTTGTAATATTTGCATGACCTGATATTATTTTTTTCCATTTTTTAATTGTGTAATCAATTTTTTTATTTTTATTTTTTTAGTATCATTCATTTGAATTGGATAGTGGAGGTTGTGCTCCACCACCATGGCTGGTACTTACACATTATAATGCTCGTTTATTGTCAATTTTGACACCTCCTCATAACACGTTTTGTGATCATCTAAAATATTATCAAACCTAATTTGAAAACATGGCTTGAAAAGATTCTTCTGCCCAACGGTGATGACCTTTCCTAGTTTCGTGGTTTTCATAGTGAGGTTTAATTTTATCCAAAAACGTGTTACAAATTCAGTGAAAGTGTATAGTGAACGTTGGCGTCACAACATAAGGGATTCTTCTGCCCAACGGTGATGAATCACTTAATGTTCTATGATGGTTGTGTTTCACTATTCATTATTTTGTGTGTGTGGGTACTGCTAGCGTGTTGTGACTCGATCCAACGGAGGGTCATAACGACGCAATTAGTACCACAATCATTAATATAGATTAAGGAAGCGACTAGTGTGTTATGGCTCGACCCAACGGAGGGTTATAATGACACAAATCGTTTCTCAATAAAACCACATTGGTTTTAATTTTTATATTCCTTGACATATTTTAATTTTCGTGTCACATACTATAATTATAACCTTGTGGAATTGATAGTTATTTCGATTGTATGTGGACATAATAAAGCCCTTAATTATTGTGCAACATTGAACCCATCTATCATAACCAGTATGATTGGTGGAATTGAACTTTTGAGTTGATCAAATTATAAGAAATGGAAGGAACAAGTTACAATTGTTCTAGGCTGCATGGATCTTGACTATGCTATACGAACTGATAAACCCAGGGTGTTCACCGCTGATGCCTCGGCTGAGGATCTGGCAGTGAACCATACGGATTTAGAAAAATGGGATAGATCAAATCGTATGAGCCTCATGATCATAAAGAGTTCCATTGCTGATACGATTCGGGGAGGTACTCCTGACTCGCACACTGCAAAGGAATACATGCAAGCCATTAAGGAACAATTTCAATGGACTTCTAAAGCCCTTGCCAGTAGTCTAATTGTTAAAATGGGAACCATAAAATATGATGGTCATAGCGACGTCCGGGAGCACATTATGAAAATGAGTGGCATGGCAACTCAATTGAAAGAACTGGACATGGGTTTTTTTGAGGGTTATCTTGTTCACTTCATTATGACTTCTCTTCCTACACAATTTGGCCCGTTCAAGATCAATTATAACACGCAGAAAGAGAAGTGAAAGATGAACGAGCTAATTGCTCACTGTGTCCAAGAAGAACAACGACTTCGGGCTGAAAAACCTGAAAGTGCCCATTACGCCGCTCTTGGCCCATCGAAACGAAATTTCAAGCGAAAATCGGGACAATATAAAGGAAAGAACGTGAAAGCTCCTCCACCGGAAACCAAATAAGGAGAAGCTAGCACATCTACTTCTGGCATCAAGTGTCACTTCTGTAAGAAGAAGAGACACATTAAGAAGAATTTTCAGAAATACAGAGATTGGCTAGTTAAGAAAGGTAATGACCTTGCTTTTGTGTGTTTTGAATCACTTTATGTTGATGCTCCATGCAATACTTGGTGGATAGATTCTGGTGCAACTATTCACATAAGTAATTCAATGCAGGAATTTCGATCCAACAGGAATGGAGAGGTTAATTAAAGATGATATAATCGATGCGCTCGATTTATCTGATTTCAATACTTGTGTTGATTGCGTTAAAGGGAAACTCACAAAGACTAATAAGAAAGGGGCTCTCAGAAGCACGAGTTTACTGGAAATAGTCCACACTAATATTTGTGGATCGTTTCCAACTCCCGCTATTGGTGGTCAAAAGTATTTTATTACCTTCACTGATGATTATTCTCGTTTTGATTATATATTTCTCATTCACGAGAAATCTGAGGCCCTGGATATGTTTAAAATCTATAAAGTCGAAGTTGAGTTACAACTCAATTCGAAGATTAAAATTGTGAGATCTGATAGAAGCGGAGAGTACTATGGTAGATACTCTGAAACAGGTCGCAATCCAGGACCCTTCACCCTATATCTACAAGAGCATGGCATTGTCGCTCAATACACCATGCCGGGAACACCTGAATGTAATCGGTGTAGCAGAATCACTTAAATCATATGGTGAGAAGCATGTTATGCAACTCTACGTTGCCTATGTTCTTGTGGGGAGAAGCCTTGAAAACAGCGGTGCATATCCTCAATCGAGTTCCTAGTAAGGCAGTTCCCAAAACTCCTTATGAGCTATGGGTAGGAAGAAAACTGACTTTAGGATATTTACACATTTGGGATTGTTTCGCTGAAGCAAAGGTGTACAACCCACAATTAGGAAAATTTGACCCTAAAACTATAAGTTGTCATTTCATTGGTTACCCTGATAGATCAAAAGGCTACAGATTTTATTGCCCCACTCATAGTACCCGAATTGTTGAGACTAGACATGTAAAATTCTTTGAGGATCGTGAGATCAGTGGGAGTATAGAGCTTAGGAAAATCACTTTTGAGGAGAATCGGGTTATAATTCCTATCCCTTTTATCCAAGAAAAAGTGGCACCAACACCAGTTATTCAAGCCAGTGTTGATGCACATGTGGCTATATCTATTGACACACCCCGCATTGAGGAGGCTCTTTCTCCCATGGCGACTGCCAATGATCTACCATTGTGTAGATCAGAGAGAGCAAAGAAGCCTGCCATTTCTGATGACTATATAGTTTACCTAAATGAGAGCGAGTTTGATTTTGGAAATGAATCAGATCCTGTTTCCTTTAGCCAAGCCATGAAGAGCGACAAATCCACTCAATGGCTCAAAGCCATGAAAGATGAGTTGGAACCAATGAAACATAGCTCGGTCTGGGATCTTTGTGAGTTACCTAATGGAGTTAAGCCTGTAGGCTGTAAATGGGTATTTAAAACTAAGCAAGACTCAAAAGGTAATATAGAAAGATATAAGGCTAGGTTAGTCGCTAAAGGTTTCACTCAAAAAAAAAGAAGGAATAGACTATAAAGAGACATTTTCTCCTGTCTCTAGAAAGGAATCTTTTCGGATAGTCATGGCATTAGTAGCTCTTTTTGACTTAGAATTGCATCAAATGGATGTTAAAACTGCTCTTCTGAATGGCGACTTGCATGAAGATGTCTTTATGACACAACCTGAAGGTTTTCAGGTTGAGGGGGAGAGTCATTTAGTTTGTAGACTCAAAAGGTCTCTATATGGTTTAAAGCAGACATCTCGACAATGGTACTTAAAATTTCAAGAAGTCATTTCAAATTTTGGTTTTAAAGAAAATACTGTAGATCAATGCATATATCTTAAAATCAGTGGGAGTAAGTTTATCATCCTTGTTTTATACGTTGATGATATCTTGCTTGCGAGTAGCAATTTGGGCATGTTATATGAGACAAAGAACTTTTTATCAAAGAGTTTTGATATGAAAGATCTTGGTGAAGCTTCCTACGTGATAGGAATTGAGATTCATCGAGATAGAGCCCGTGGCATATTGGGATTGTCTCAAAGAGCTTATATTGATAAAGTCTTAAAAGGTTTAACATGCACAATTGTTCTGCTACTGTTGCTCCTGTCATTAAGGGTGATAAATTTAGTCTACTTTAGAGTCCCAGGATCGATCTGGAGAGAAAACAGATGGAGACAATTCCCTATGCATCGGCAGTTGGGAGTCTCATGTATGCACAAGTCTGTACTTGTCCAGATATAGCGTATATAGTTGGCATGCTTGGCAGGTACCAATGTAATCCTGGTTTGGATCATTGGAAAGCAGCCAAGAAGGTTTTTCGCTATTTACAAGGGATTAAAGGACACATGCTCACATACAAAAGGTCGAATAACCTTGAAGTTATTGGTTATTCAGATGTTGACTATGCTGGGTGTCAAGACACTCGTAGGTCCACATCGGGTTATATTTTTATGCTTGCAGGTGGACCTATATCTTGGAAGAACGTTAAACAAACGCTGACTACTTCGTCCACTATGGAAGCAGAATTCATTTCCTATTTTGAGGCAACATGTGAGGTGATATGGTTGAGAAATTTTATCTCAGGGCTTCGAGTTGTTGATACTATTTCAAAGCCACTGAGAATCTTTTGTGACAATTCCGCTGCGATTGTTATCTCCAATAACAACAAGATTAGTGGGGGTTCCAAATATATTGATATAAAATATCTTGTTGTAAGGGAGAAAGTTCAGAATCAAATTGTATCTGTTAAAAAGATGAGTACGACACTCATGTTAACCCTCTCACAAAGGTTTACCTCCCAAGCTCTTTTGGAGCATGTTGCGCATGGGGTTAACGGATAATTTTGGTAGCCTTTGAGAGTGGATATATGCAGTGAATACATTTTTTAATTAATTAAATAAAACTTATTTATTTGCTTTTCCATTTTATGCAAATCACTCCTTGAACATATGGTGAGATGGCAATAAAGTAGGACCAATATTAGATTGAGTTTACATGTAATCACCATTCATTATGTAAACTTACAATCTATGTGAAATCATACTAGTTGGAATCCATGTCGTTGATGACTTCCACAAGAACTAATGAGCGGTCATATATCGATGATATGATATATTGACTACATTAATTCTGTGTTGCAATTCTCACTTGACCGGACTGATAATAAAGACTTTGATTGAGATTGATTGTGACTTACCATTCAAAGAAAGTTAGCTAACATTGGATAATCGGAGTTTCTTGACATAGTTTGGCCAAGTGGGAGACTGTAAGAAGTTCCTATTTTGGTGGCCATCACTATGGTCAAACCCGTTGACCAGTGAATGGTATAAGATCAACCTTAAGATGTACAATTGCTATTCTGGTGAGTTTGAAGAGAATAGGCAACTGATTGTTGAGTCTTTCAGTTAAGGTATGATTGTGATTTCTAATCACACTATAATTAGTAATTTCAGTCTTTAATGGGATAGGACTCTTTGGCTATAAATATAAGGGGTGCCTGGTCCCAACGATTGCTCGACGTAATTCAATCCTCCCTATTGGCGAGAGCATCCCCATTGTGCTAGGAGACATTGAACGCGAGAAGATCATTGAAGATCGGCAATCATTAATGGCTAACGCTCAAGGTACGCACATATATCTAATTTATAGATGGTTGGTTTATTGTTTTTGATTGATCATGCGCCTAGATCTCTCGGCTTAATTTTGGACGGTCGGATCATCAGATCCATTTAGATTCCATCAAAAATACCTTTGGAATCCCGGACTTATAAGAAGGTAAGCCAGAAACAATGAAAACATAGAAAGATTTGGTCAATGATGTCTTGCCTTGCACACAAGAATTTGCAAGTAAGACTGCAAAGGTTAAAAGTAGAATATTTGTTCTTGAAACAGGGTTACAAGGAACACAACACAGACAGTTGTATTTGGATTTTCGGCATTTGACCCAACCATTTTGGCTGGGTGCCGCCTTTTGTGGCCAGTGTGGCTGTGTTTGGCATAGCTATTTGTCAGCTTCCTACCATAGCCGGATATGCTTGCTCTAGCAGGCTCCCCTTTTCCTTACTAACTCCTTGCAAAGCAGAATTTACCTACTCTAGCAGCTACCTCCCTGCTCTCGGCTAACTCCCTGCTAGATCAAATAAAATATGCTTTAGCAAGGAGTGAGCAAAGAATACGAAAGAACTGTTGGAGCAGGTAAATCCTATTCTACAGGGAGTTAGCAAGGAGGAAGGGGACCTGTTAAAGCAGGTAGCAGGGAGTTAACAAAGTGAAAGGGAACCTGTTAAAACAGGTAAACCTTGCTCTGGCAGGGAGTTATGCTACAGCCTATGTCACTGGCAAGCACCTCGCTTTATTGTTCTGTAACATCTCAAAATTTTGACCCTTGAACAGTATGTCTCGGTGTGCGTGTCCAACTAGTCGCGTACCCGACTTTGCGAAATTAATTAATCAAGTTACTTTAGGTTAAGTATTAAATAAAAAAGAATTATTTTGATGATGTTGGATCATTAAATAAGATTACATACACCTAACAACGGTGTATTGACTTAACACTTAAGCTTGAGTGGTTATAATAGAAAGAAAGGAAAGAAGAGTTATTTCTTTAGGGTTTGAGTTGTAAGAGAGCTTTTAGAAAGAGAAAAGAGAGAAAGAAGGTGGTTTTGGATTCATGCGAGTATGTGTATGAAGGATGCGTGAAGGATTAAAGAAGACATTTAATCTTAGTTGGGAGCGTGCGTGATTCCGTGGGCTTCAAGCTAAGGAACCCTAGTTCTTTGTGCGAGCATGGTGATCGAGAAATCGATCAATTCGAGGTAAGAGATTTTGGTTAAATCATGTGCATGATATTTTTGTTTGATTGTTTATGTGGGAATGAAATTAGAAGAAGAAAGGAGTGAAATTGAAGAAAAATGAGTTTCAACGTTCAAACCCGAGAAATGCTCATAAACTGTCAAAATCAATTGATCGATTTTAAAAATTGATTAATCAATTTTGACAGAAGAGAAATTCAAGAGGAACTTCATGAAATCGATCAATCGAAGAAATTTTTGATTGATCAATTTTGAAAATCGATTGATCGATTTTGCATGAGCTTACTGACACTACCGTAGTATTTCGGCCATAACTTTTTGTGCCGAACTCCAATTGACGTGATTCTTATTATGTTGGAAAGAAGACAGCAAGCCCTACAACGTTTGTGAATTGACCAACTTGTGAATCAATCGTTTTAAAGGTTAAAATTTAGTAATAATCTGGGTCAAATGTTGATTTTTCAAGAAACAAAATCGATTAATCGAATTTAATTCGATTGATCGATTTTTAAATTTCGATTGATCGAATTGGAATCAATTAATCGAATGGGTACTTCCAGTGGCTGAAAAAGGTAGAGTTTGGAAAAATCAATTGATCGATTTTGAAATTTCGATTAATCAATTTTAACTGTGCTCGCCAGTACTACTTTAATATTTTGACTATAACTTTTTGCTCCGAACTCCGATTGCCGCTATTCGTGAGGCGTTGGAAAGATAACCAAAAGATCTACAACTTTTACGTTTTTACCAACTTATAAATCTAAAGTTTTAAAGGTAAAAATTTAGGAAGAAGGTTGCATCAAATTCTATGTTGGCATGAAATTGCCCGTTCCGACTCGATTTTGATAAAACACTTAAATAGGTCTAAGTTATTAGTGATTAGAATTGATCTTTGATGTATCATTTTATATTTGTGATGTAGATTAAGGGCGAAAGGCTATCGATAAGACCTTGCTTGCTTCGAGGTTAAGGTAGGGGAAATTTAATATCCGATTGCATTTTTAAAATTTATTCATAGATGCCTTGATTAAATCAAATGAAAAATGATAAGTTTCTTTTATGTATTTAGATGAAAAATGACAAGTTTTCTTAATGTATTTGATGTAAGTTTGATAGTGATTTGAACTATAACTTGAACTTCTTGTAAAATAGAAATTTGAAATAATTGAGTCGAAAATGGTGAATTCTAAATCGTGAACTTAACCTAGAATTTGTACTATGGTATTCGATTTTAAACTTGATTTTTAAATGGTGTATTTTAAAACCTTTGAGCCAAGAATGTGAGCTTTGGACCGTGATTTAGAAAATGAACTAGAATGTAAACTCGAAATTGTTGAGTATTGTAGATTTGTGAGAAGGTACACCATTGGACCGCTATAGCGGGATTTATGTACACCCTTGGACCGCTGTGGCGGGATTTATATACACCTTTAGATTGTTTTTACGAGATTTTATGTACTTCTTTAGACACTGTTGTGAGTTATGTACGCCTTTGGACCGCTTTTGCAGGATTTTACGTACTATTTTGGACACTTTTGTGAGTCATGTACGCCTTTGGACCGCTTTTGCGAAATTTTACGTACCCCTCTGAATAATGTTGGGATTCATGTACGCCTTTGGACCGTTTTTACGGGATTTACGTATACTCTTGAACTTGGATGTAACCATATACACCTTTGGACCGCTTTTGCGAGATTTTACGTATTCCTTTGAACCTTGTTGTGACTCGGTATACCCTTGGATCACTCTGGCGGGATTCATGTGCGCCTTTGGACCGCTTTTGCGAGATTTTATGTACTCTTCGAATGTTACTTCGTAAATCAAATGAGAAGTCATGAGATTAAGGTGGACCGCTATGGGCAGATTTGTGTATGTGGACCGCTATGGGTAGATTTTGTGTATGTGGGCCGCTATGGGTGGATTATGTTTGTCGTGAACCGCTATGGGCGAAGTATAAGTACCATGTTGGCCGCTGGGGCGGATTTGAAATCAGTTTTTATGTGATAAGTAAATATTTTGAAATCAATTTTTATGTAGGAAGCAAATATTTTGAAACCAATTTTTGATGATAAGGAAATCAGTTTTGAAACCAGTTTTGTATGATAAGAAAATCAGTTTTTGTGTGTTAAAGAAATGTCTTTGAAATCTGTTTTGTGCAAGGAGGTAATGTTTTGGAAATCAGCTTGATGCAACAAGAAAAAGGTATTTAAAAATCAGTTTTGTTTGATAAGAAAAGTGCTTGAAATTAGTTTCAGTTTTAAATATGAAAATATTTGATTTTGACATTGAATCTATGCTTCATTATGATAAAAGATGTGGATTTGTATCAAGTTTCCTCTACTGAGCTAGGATGTAGCTCACCCCTCGACTATACGTCACAGGTATAGCTTCTCTGTGGGCACCAGACTTGCAGATTGAGGAATTGAGGAGAGCTATGATGTCCGGGGTCGTAGATTGAGTACTTTGTGGAGTTTGGTGAGTTCAGACTTGGTACCCTTTGAACTCATGTATAATTTTGTACACCGTTGTTTGGTGATGTTGATACATCACCGGTAGTCGTTGTTAGTTATTGTAATATTAGGTATTAGAATTGGAGATGTATTTATATCATATGTATTAACTGCTTTGATTTCTGCATGTATGTAGATGTACCAAACATTCTGTATTCAGATCGTGTTTTGCGACCGGACGATCCGGGCTTTCTCATAGTGTCTGAAGAAAAAAAAAATGTCCAGAAAATTCAGGTTGGGAAAATCCGAGCCGTCTCATGTTCTATAATCAGTTATTTTATTTATATATCCTACCACTTGGCGATAAGAAAAATAATAAAAAATAAAAAAGAAAGTTTGAATTGAAAAGACAAAATGCCAATGTCAATTTTGAGCCAGTTTATGTAGAAAACCGAAGAGGTTTGCAAATATGGCCTCCTAGACATAAAAACTCGTAAACTAGTGCTGTGGAATGTGTCCTGTAATCGTAGTATTCCACAGTCGCACTATCTAAGACAGTTTTTTAAGTGAGTTCCTCAAGTTTAACCGCTCAGATGCAAATTCTATAACACTGGAGGTCAGAAAACTACAACAAACCAGCAATGAAATGGAAGGAGTTCTGTCACTTGTGATAGGTGGGCTTTGAAAATCTAATCAAAGTATGATAGTTCCAGAAAAGGTAGGTGGAGATGAGAAGACGAGCAGTCAAAAATTCTCTGCACCTAGATAGTTAAAAATCTAATCAATGTTTCTAAATGTTAGATTGTGTGTGTTTCTGACCAACGGTTCTCAGCTGTCTTACAGAATTAGACATCAGAAAGCGGAGTTTAACAGAGAAAAATGAATTTCTAAGCAAGCAAGATAGTTCTCAGAGGAGTTTACAGAGTCTGACACCAGGCATGGGTTCAAAGGTATATGAGAATAGTAGCTATATTAGCACCTAGGGAATTACTGAGGACACCTATACTGAAAACCATTGATTGCCTTGAATCAGACAATGCAGATTGTTTTTCGTCTCAATCTTCTACAAAATCCATCTTGAGACCATAGGCATACCATCATATAGTTAATTTTTTTATTCCACATGACACACATCTCAAAAAAAGCCGTCTGATGGTACGTCAATGGTATCAATATCCATTGTCAAGAACATTGGGACGAAAAACGATCTCCATTGTCTGATTCAATCCAGTCAATGGTTTTCAGCTTAGGTGCCCTCAGTCATTCAGTAGGTGCAAATAGAGCCTACCTGACGCAGGAAGAATCGAACGCTAATCCTAAAATAGCAAAATCCCGCGTGAAAGGAGGTTTAGGGTCTTAAAACCTTTCATTGAAATAAAATAAAAAGAAGAATAAAAAAGGAGATCTCCGGATTCGCTTTAGAGAGGCTTGTCGGCTTCGCACAAAAGGGTTTCCAAAGCTTCCTACCAAGGTTGTACATCGACTTCGCACCAAGTCGTACGAGAAACGATTTCTCACTCTTCAGGTTTTAAAGAATCACTCCTTTGATCGAAAACTCATCTCAAGTTTTTCTATGATTTGCACAAAGCAAGCTCTCAATTTTCATCATTCAAAAAACTGTCTATTACAAAGCTATAAAGACCTTATATAGTAGGTCATTAAACAAAAGAAAACTCTAAAAACAATTAAATAAGAAAAGACAAGTTTAACCCTGAAACTTAAATTCGAAATTAAAAATTAAAACTATGTTGCACGATTTCGATCGATCGAAAGTGACACTCGATCGATCAAAATTCAATCAATCGATTGAAAGTGGTACTTGATCGATCGAATTACAATTTCGATCGATCAAAATCCTCGATCAATCGACTGAGACAGCCGTGAATCTTTGCTTCAGGGCCGTTAGAAAGCCCATTCATGGGTCCACTTCTTCCTTGCTGATTTTCTTTGATTGGCTCGGCCACGATCCGAACATGCGGATCTAAATTCTCCGTCAATCTCCTCGACTTTGAAAAAGTTTGACCTCGAACTTTGGACGACATCGATAAACATTATCAAATATGCTTGTTCCCCATGGATCTCGAACTTTTGAATGGTCTCTGACTCGGTAGGGACGATCACAAATGCTTGTGTTTCAATGGTTGCGGGTTCAGTAGGGCCTATCATGGCTGCTTGGACTTCAACAATCTTGGGCTCTTCGACGGTTTCGAGATCTACCATGGTCTCAACAACTAGTATGGACTCTTCAATCGGACGTTGTTCCGGCACAAGATCAAGGCGGATAGCTAGGTCTGCGTGAACAACGGGCGCCACCGGTTCTTCCATAGGCATGGAAGTACTTTGATTTACTATAGGTTCGGTATCTTCCACTAATACAGGTATAACCACGGGTTCGGGTAGAGGAACTTCAACTCGTATAGATTTTTTTCACCGGTACGGCTATGGGGACGAAATCTCTTGCCTTCGATCTTAAAGCGTGAATCACATCTAATACCTCTTCGGATAGATTGTGAATAAAATCTTTGATGATTATTGCGCTGATATTCTCACGCCATTCAACTACGATCCGACGCGATCTTAGTAACTCGCAATAAACGCTATTAAGAAACGCCTTATGCTTGAATATGGAACAGTGCTGCTGAGATGATCTACTTTCCTCTTCGCGCCAAAGTTGTATTACCCTCGCCATCTTTTGGCGCATAATTGAAATGTTCCATCGTTTCACGAATGCTCTCATGGAAACTATGTAATCGTTCAGATCACGAAGGGCTTCGAGAACTGAGTCTTGACTCATGATTCACCGATCCTTTCCCCGAGGATTCGAACCTCTTTGATACCAAATTGACGCAGGACGAATCAAACGCTAACCCTAAAATAGCAAAATCCCGCGTGGAATGAGGTTTAGGGTCTTAAAACCTTTCATTGAAATAAAATAAAAAGAAGAATAAGATAGGAGATCTCCGGATTCACTCTATAAAAGCTTGTCTGCTTCGCACCAACGGGTTTTCAAGGCTTCCCACCAAAGCTGTATGTCGGCTTTGCACCAAGTCGTACAAGAAACGATTTCTCACTCAGATTTTGAAAGAATCACTCCTTCGATCGAAAACTCATCTCAAATTTTTCTAGAGTTTGCATAAAGCAAGCTCTCAATTTTCATTATTCAAAAAATTGTCTATTACGAAGTTATAAAGACCTTATATAGTAGGTCATTAAACAAAAGAAAATCCTAAAATAATTAAATAAGCAAAGACAAGTTTAACCCTGAAACTTTAATTCGAAATTAAAAATTAAAACTACGTTGCACGATTTCGATCGATCGAAATAAAATCGATCAATCGAAAGTGCCACTCGATCGATCAAAATTCAGTCGATCAATCGAAAATGGTACTTGATCGATCAAGGATTTCGATCGGTCGAAATCCTCGATCGATCCACTAAGACAGTCGCGAATCTTTGCTTCAGGTC
Organism: Chloranthus sessilifolius; assembly: GCA_021018995.1. NCBI lineage: Eukaryota > Viridiplantae > Streptophyta > Magnoliopsida > Chloranthales > Chloranthaceae > Chloranthus > Chloranthus sessilifolius. The sequence continues at coordinate 11,038,446 of CM037585.1, forward strand.
CATTAAAAAGCCCATTCATGAATCCACTTCTTCCTTGCTGATTTTCTTTGATTGGCTCAGCCACGATCCGAACAAGCGGATCTAAATTCCCTGTCACTACCCATTTGAGAAACTGGAGGTTGGTGAACCTGTGAATAGTAATCTATATTTTCTCACACTACGAAATTTAGATAAAATAAGAAACTGTCATTCTGAAAATTTTGGGAAATTTTTTAGTTGTAAAAATATTACTAAAGTTCATGCTTCCAAATCAAACTGAACAAAAATAACCCTGGCTATGCATTACCAATCTCACTTGTCAGTTAGTACAGATGCATCTCTACACCAAAATCCTTATATCAAAGAACCAGCATGGTGCAACTTACAGTTCAGAGAAATAAATCATCTCCACATCTATCAATGGCTCTCTGTCATTGAAGATCGGATGACAATTGGGCTACCGCATCAATGTCCTTCCATGCCACACAAAGAACGTCACAGAGACCTACTCTTCCAGCAGTTCGAAATTCCAACAATGCGAGGCCTTTGCTAGTGTCACCTTCCCTGAAACCAATCTCCGACCATAATGCATAGAAAAATGACGCCACCAAGATATAAAACACAAATTATGCCTCTGCAACAACTGACTAAGATATTATTCTTGTTTCCAGCAGATCATCTACAAGTATCAGCAGAGACTGAGGACCCATTTTTTATTTTTTATTTTGATAAGGCCATAGGTCCTAGAGAGCCTCAAGGCATAGGAGTGCACTTGCAGATGTGACAGTTTAGGAGCAGCACCAACATTTGTGGTGAGGAAATACCACACAACCAAAGCTCACCTTTGTAAAGACAAAGGGCGGGAACTACAGTGGAGAATCGAACGACCACTACCCACAGAGGGTGGAGCATACCAACTGAGCTACCGCTCACTCAGTCACAGTTTGATTTTTCCAGAAAACTACATCCAAATGAGGATTTCCCGAAGAGGTAGTATATGATAACTGGGTCACCAAAACAGGAAACGAGGCATGTTTTCCGTCAAGTGTGCTTCTTGATGTGAAGATCAAGATGATTTGATCTACTGGGTCGAAGATTGCATTAAAAAAAAAAGCTCTACCATAACGACCCATTTTCTTTTAAGCATCATGATCTTTTTTTCGTGAGTGCTTAAAGCATCGTGATCTTCTCACATCAAGTGGCACACTTGATTAAAAAATAAATAAATAAAAGCTAAGTGTCCAGTGTTGGTGACACGTTTGCTTTTTACCATATACCAACTCTCAGGAAAGTAGACGACATCCTACGAAATCCTGACCCTATATCATCTTTCCATGGAACTGGCTGTTCTGTTGGAGGATGTCCGGGACGCACCAGAAATGAAACAGAACCAACAGTCCAGTGCACCGCGAAGGGAGTAGAAGCTGAACAAGAATCACAAATCTTCACTTAAAGAGAAAAAGATCTACAAAACACGTTTACGAGAACACAGATGTTCAATTAAGATACACCTTAACATCAATCCCGTTATCTATAAGGGACTGAACCACAGCTCTTATTTTTCCTTCAAACTTGTCACGTTCCCTTGGCGTATAAGAAGCCGTGTACACATCGGCTTCTCTGGCTCTGTCGGCCAAGATCCGACCAACTGCCAAGCACGCTGGTATATCCGATCTCGACTTCAAAGCTGCCTTGATGTCTTTCGAGTTGGTGCCAGCAACTGCCACTTGCTTACTTGTAACCCTGTGGGTGAGTGACGCTGAAACAAACCGCTTAGAGATGAACACATCAAGCGTAAAGGGTTCCATATAAGCTACGGTACGTTGCTTAAATGAAACATGCTTGTGTAAATTTTTCGTCTTCTTCTCCTTCTTGTATGTATATGGACGACTGTTGTCATCATCTAGGAAATCCTCCACGCCAAAGAAGCTTCTTGGTGCGGAAAGAACCTGTACATGAGCACAGCAAATTAGTCCGAGCTTCTGATTTGTAAAAATTGTAGTCTAATGTTATTAACATACAAGTCAACTGCTTTGCATCAGACGATGGAGGTTGTTATTCTTCAGTCTTTCACACGAACGATCTTGAGATCATGGGAGTAATCATCAGACTGTCAGATTTTGATTTCACGTGGCACACATCTAAAAAAAGTGACCTTAAAGTCTGATTTGAGCATGATGAGCTCCTCGTGAATTTATGGTCACTTTTCTGGGATGTGTGCTACTTGAAATCAAAATTTGATCGTCTGATGGTATGCCTGTGATCTCAAGATCCATCATGTGAAAGTTTGGGACGAAAAACAATCTCCATCCCTGATTCAAACTGATCAATGGGTTTCAACATGGGTGGACTCAAAGATTCGGTGGGTGAATTTAAAGGTACCCTTACAACAAACAATAAATGCCTGTAGAATTCACATTCTTTTAGACAAAGAACTCTTTTTAAATAAGTGGAAGGCAATTTTTTAAGTTGAAAACATATGCTGCCGCAAAAGGGGTGGCAAAAATGTAAACTAAGAAATTCATTTTTATTTTTAATAAAAATTATGTAAACCAAGAAAATCATAGCTTGGGGATTTTATGCAAAACTGTGGAAATCTGGCTGGTAATGAGAAGATTTCCAGTCCCGATTTTCGAAGGAAATGATTACTAGTGAAAACTTTGGAAAGCCTGTTTTCAACCTAGAAATGTTCTATAGAATCTTTTCCAGTGTTTAGATATTCTGTTCCATAATCTTCGTACAAATGACATCTCTATCGATCAAATAATAAATAACTAGCAATCACTAGTATCATCTCCAACACGTGGGTGAGAGATGGAGTTCATAGATTCCCATAGATGGTGGAAATCAATTATCAGCCGATGATGGAAATCGATATATGGAAACAGCAGAAACAGAAGAAATGGATTTCATTCCACTCAATTCTCCTTTTTCCGCCTATCCAAACAGCACCTGAAAGTAGAAGGCAAAACGTGGGAGTGGTTATTACTTATTATAGCAGGTATCCCTTCTGCTCACTAAAGAACAGGATTAATGGAGTGTCTCCAATATCACAAGACTATCAGGCTTGTGACTAGTCTTCTATCCTAAAAATAGAAAGGATTAATGGAATGTCTCTAATTGTCAAGAGTTAGGTGGGTTCGAGGCGGTGAACCCCCTTGGGTCCTAAGCGGGGCTAGGCGGAGCCTATGCGTCAAGAAAAACTAATGTTTGATTTTTTTATAAATTGTACAGCACATGATCCATTGAACCATACAGACTACCATGCAAATGATCAACATGAATTATGAGAAAAGACGAATAATATATAATATCAATAAGCTAATATAATGAAATGATATATGGTACTCTTGTCCATATTTAGGTTAGACGATTAACAACTTTTATAGTCTGATACTCTGATCAAAAGATCACTTGGTTCGAGAAATGAACTTTGAGTTGAGTCTCATTTATATGCTGGCATGCCAATTGAATACGTGTTCATAATTTGATAAAACTTGCACCACAATTAGTCAAATCCTACGCACCTTACACACAACTTCTTGAGTCTACAGATCCGAAGAGTCAACTACTCCAGTGGGGACACACCTTGCTTGTAAACAATGTCCATATAGCCATAGTGATTCGCGATTTTGACCAATATTGTACAATTTACAAACGAACAATTTCAACGTGTAGCACTTGACCATGTTAAGTGAACAAAAGGGCACTAATCAATGTTTGGGTAAAGTGACTAGAGTCCGAGTTGGTGAAAATGCATGCTACTTGTCCAAAATATTCTCTATTATATTTGCAAGCTCAATGAATATACTTGCAAGATATTTTGTTAAATAGCATTCCTTAATTCACACATAACTCTTTACCTTTTCTTTTGGCATAACCCCTGAGCAACAATATGAGAGAGAGAGACCAATTGTTGTCTTCTTCTTTTTCTTCCAATGGATGAGCAACAACGTAGAAGAGATTAAGGGACTCTGGTAGAGATGAAAAACCAAGAGAAGATGCAGAAATAGATCTAACTAATCGTTTTAGTTCTTAGGAAATAAGCTTATACTCATTTTAAATGTTAAATTTATTATAAAAAGCATATATACTTTTAAAGTTATAAGTTAGATAGCTTGGACAGCTTATATAAATTTAATAATTTTATACGTTATATAAGCTCTTATTTGATTAAAAAAATTATATCTATAAGTTGCCAAAAAGCGCCGCTTTGACTGCGTTTAAGCAACCTACTTTGAAACAAGAAGCAGGTGTTTTTTACAACAGCACCTAAAGCTGCAGGCGCTAGGCATGCCCTGAAGCGACTAAGGGAGCCTAGGCGGGGCCAGCGCAGCTATTGACAACAGACACTGATATCACAAGATTATCAAGCTTGTGATGGGCCTTTTTTCCCTCAATCTTATCAAAAGCGTCAGGGAAACTAAAAACTCCTTGGAAAACCATTTCTGTAATTGGGTGGCTTCAAGGCCCTTTTGATTGATATCAGGGAGCCGAATGAGTCAATCCCTTGCACGGGTATTGACTATTGATGCAATTACATCAAATTTCAAAAAACAATTCTCAAAGAGGGTGCTCGATCAAGATACCTATTCCTCAATAAGCATTAAAACCAAAAGCATTTACCTGAAACTTGAATACAAGAAAAACCCTTTCTCCTGTGATGGCGTTGAGTCGAGCCTGATTGTTTTTTTATAGAGAGGAAGATATGTTGTAGAGACGAATTTATGTAAGGAAAAGGCGTGTGAAAGCATGCAAGGAGAGATAAATATGAAGAGAGAGAGAGAGAGAGAGAGAGAGAGAGAATCATCTGAAGAAGGAGAACCTGTGTCCTCATGCATCGAGCTCAGCTTTTCTAGCAAGTTTAATGTAAGTGGGTTTCTTTCTACTTTTACATGTCGCACACACAAAAGGCCTAACTGTGCTGTCCAAATGCACCCTCAAGTGATTAAACTATTGTTTTCATTTCATAAATGTTTTTACTTGAGTTGGGATGATTAATGATTAAATTTTTTAGTAATCCAATTCGAACAGAAAAGAGCAAGCATAGTTTAAACTTTAGAAACTCCATGAGACCCGGAAACATCGAGGAATCAACTCAAAGTCTCAATATTGAGCTATGGTTAGAGCATATTTTTCTCTGATCCAAGAAAGAACTCGATGAGATTTTCTGAAAATTTTCAGGGAAGGTGAAAATAAAAACTCAAGCAAAATTTAAATAATAATAATAATAAGCATTATAGTTTCCACTCAATTTTTTTAAGAATGACATTAATATAATGACTCCAAACCCTTTTCTACCTTCTATATCCCCATTGAATGCTAGATATGCGTACTTTTGTAAAGATCTTTGAAGGTTTTTGTAAGAAACCCATGTCCCATTTGCATATATCGCTGCATCAAACCTTGGAACCCGGATATGCCAGTTAGAGGCCATTTGCTCTAAAATTGCATTACTATTCTACAAAATTTCATCTTCCAACAAATCCTTCTACAAATTTTCATCTTCCAACAAATCCCTTCCTACTCCACAAATTGACTTTTGAGTATCCACCTATCAGTAGATTGTTACTACCTACATTTTTTTGTTACTTAAGTTCTGTCATTTAGACATAACCATAGTTACAAGTCAGGAGTTGGCAATAAATCGGTAAGGGTCTAACTCGGGAAAAAAACGACAAAAATTGGTCAAAGTCGGTCAAAATCGGAGAAAGGGGAACTTAAAAAATTAACAAAAATATATAAAAAATATATCATGACATATGTGAAGTTATAAATAATGGTTTAAATGAACAAAATAGTTAAATATAGAATAAAATATAAAAAAATTATGAGCAAAATGAAAAAAATAATACAAAACCTAAAGGATTTTTTTCCTCGTAAGGATAAGTGAAAAAGAAATCGGACAACATCACAAACATCACCAATTAATCGGTTGAGTCGCGACGTGGCCGATTAATCGGTGATAAAGTCAAGATGACTGCAAGTCGCCGACATTTTCCGAATTTTTGGAAAAACGTGAGACTTTTGTGACTGAATATAACAGTAATTCTGTATTGCCTTGAACAGGAATGAGTGGAGAAATAAGATTTGCAAAGCCAACCCCATATAGGTAGGAAAATTCGACGATGGTGATGACGATGACCCATGAGCACTGTTGTCTACCATTGGCAAGCTCTAAAGAATCGCAAATATAAAGCTCGTATCAACATAAATACCTATACTTGTGAGTTTGACAAATGTTGGGGTGTATTCCATCCCAGAATTCCACCTATAACAGCTCGTAGGTGGGAACTCAAAGCATGCAACAAAACATGCAAGCCAGCAAGCTACTTACATATTAAGAGATGCCATCATAGTGACCAAATTCACTGATTTTCTGAAAAAAAAAAAATCAAACAACGATTAAAACCCGAATTATTCACAAATTACAGAATAAAAATTGAATTTTCCAAATAATTCGCAAATTATACAACATTTTTCCAGATTTTGGTAAAAATATATTTATTTTTTATTTAGTTTTATAGTTTTTTATTAATATATTTAATTATTTTATTTTTTCTGAAATTTTCACGAATTGGACAAATTTTTTCAAATTATTTCCAAGCCGATTAATTCCCAAACCCCGACTTGGTCGCTATGGATGCCACAACCCCCTTTGTATAGGGTACCTCTATTAGCGCCACGCAATCTCTGAGAGCGCCCACATCGGAAACCCCTTCAAAACCATTGATAACTTCGGATTAGATGATGGAGATCGTTTTTCAACCTGATCTTTCATACAATGGGTCTTGCAAACATGTCGCACCTATCAGACAGTTCATTTTTTATTCCACATGTCACAGATCCCCAAAAAAGGCCTTAAAATCAAGTTTGAGCGTGATGCGTGCAATAGGATTCAAGGGGCGTTTTGGGGGGGATCTATGACATGTGGAATAAAGAACTGACCATTTGATAGGTGCAACAAGATCTCAAGATCCATTACGTGGTAGATAGGGTTGAAAAATGGTCTCCATCATCTGATCTGAAGCAATCAATGATTTTCAAGGGGTTGAACACGCGGGCGCTTTCAAAGATAGTGTGGGACCTAATAGAGGTACCCCTTTGTATATCGAGCCAGAATTTTCATGTTCAAATTTCAACTTGCACTGGTCTTACAATCGTATAATGGCATGCTATTAGTGTCACCTAGACACGCGGCGCGGGTGCCAAGTGTCAAGGTGTCATAGATGTTTGGCATGCCTTCTAAAGCTTCAAATACGGCTGCACGGCCTTAAGGGGAAAAAAAGCAGCACTTCATATAGAAATTATTTTTTGAAGGGAAATCTTAAAGCCCTTTGAGATATGTAATGAAAAGATACATAATGTATGTCATAAACCTAACTTAAAATATACTATATTATACAAATTGTTTTCAACGACTCAAGCTTTTTATTTTATAATTTACTAAACTTTATACAAATTTTTATTATTATAAAAGAACGATTTATTTTATCATGTCAACGAGGGACATTTTAATGGCATAATGTGGTATTTTCATACATGATTATTGTACAATAGTCCTCTGGCAAGACACCCTTTCAAGTATTTGAGAATCCTATAAACTGCATCAAGATGAGTATTCCTGGGTGAGTGCATGACGCAGGACGGTACCCTAAACTACGCGAATGCAATGATTTAAATTTGCCGAAATTAAATGGAATTAAATTAAACAATAAAACTTTCAAAATATAACGAATACCTTCGGTTTTCGTAGCATTCCATGGGAGGATCGCGTATGATTCAAGCAGGGTTCAGTCCGAGTGTTAGATCTGTTAAGTTGCAGCGTGAATCGATCCTAGAGATAGAACTTTAGATTTTTCCAGATTAGAGCGCTCACGATTCAAGGATGGAATCTCAGATCCTTCTATGGTTTATGGGATCAGGTCGATTCAATGGAGTAGGAAAACTAGGGTTTAGGATTTCAAAAAGGGTGATGGCTGATTTAGGGTTGTGAGATCACACAAGCAGAGAAGATGAAAATAGACAGATAGAAGATAGATTTGTAGGCTTCACACCCTTGGCTTCGTACCAAACCCTTCTCGGGAAGAAGAATCACTCTTCGAAGAAACTCATCTCAAGCCTCAAAAGCAAAACGCTCATTCATTCAATAATCAATAACTAATTACATTGTTCAACTTAAGGACTTTATATAGGAGTCTTTTCAATAAAAGAAAACCCTAAAACAAATTTTAAATAGAAGACAAATAAGCCCTGAAAATAAAGTTCGAATTTAGACTTCTAAACTATCTAAACAACCCGGTGCGGTCGAATTTGAAAATCGATCGATCGAAAGTGAAAATCGATCGATCAAAATTTTTACATATAAAATATCGCTGTCGACATTCGATCAATCGAATTTGAAGTTTCGATTGATCGAAATTTTCGATCGATCGAATAGTCTATTCGATCAGTCGAAATTTCACTCTAGAACTATGACTCTATCGATGCCATTCGATCGATCGAAATGGGATTTTGATCGATCGAATTGGCTGATTCCTCTAATTTTTCTTCTTTCGCCAATTTTCGCCTCATTCGCTTATTTCTAATTTCCATTTTGTTTCTTCCGACGTCGATATACGCGAAAAGGTCCATATCCAATGTCTACGATGTTGGCGTCCCCGTCAATTCACCCGGGCCAAAAAGGCTTCATCACCGATGAAGCAGCGTCGTAGTAGCACTCGAGTATGTCGGGGTCTAGGCGTCGCACTTCGTCTTCAGCTAACCATGAATTCTTGAAGTCCGACTTTCCCAACCACTTGACCAAGTACTTTTGAATTCCACCGTCATGGGTGGATATCGTCATATCATCTAATATCCCTTCGATCTCATCTCTGCGTTGCTTGTGTGGGGAAGGGAACGGTAGGGGTTGCAAGGTGGGGTTGGAATTTGTGCTCGGGACTGCTTGGAAGGGGTTGTGAGGGGGTGGGGCTGGGGCCGAAGAAGGAACCAGGTCCTCCACATTAAATGTAGAGCTGACCCCTATATCCGGTGGAAGCTCAAGGACATATGCATTAGGGTCACTCCTTGCCACAATTCTAAAAGGCCCAGCGCCGCGGGCTTGAAGTTTCTTCGCGGCTCCCAATGGGAACCGCTCAGGCCTAACCCGAACCATAACGTAATCTCCAACCTGAAATTCTTTGAAGCGCCTATGCGCATCCGCAGATATTTTGTATTGTTCATTGCTTGCATTAATTCTTTTTCTAATTTCCACATGCAATTCGTGTATATGTTGTGCAAATGAATCGGCTGACTCAGAAACTCGATGGGATGCAGACATGGGAATTAGATCAATTGGTGTTCTAGGCCTATGACCAAGGACAACCTCAAAAGGACTCATACCTAGGAACCTATTGACTGAATTGTTGTAGGCAAACTCGGCTAACGGCAAAATAGAATCCCAAGTCCTAGGGTGATCACCAACAAGACAACGGAGAAGATTACCTAAGCTCATATTGGTGGACTCCGTCTGGCCATCCTTTTGAGGATGATAGGCCGAAGAAAATTGGAGCATGGTACCCATCATGTGCCATAAAGTTTACCAAAAATAACTGATAAATTTCACATCCCGATCCGACACAATCGTCTGGGGTAAACCATGTAGATGCACAACCTCCTCGAAAAATAATTTGGCTGTGAGCCGCATCAGAGGTTTTAGAGCAGGGTATGAAGTGGGCCATCTTGGAAAAACGGTCCACTACCACAAAAATAGAATCGTGCTTCCGCTGGGTCTTTGGAAGTCCGAGCACGAAATCCATAGAGACGTCTTGCCACGGGGTGTGCGGCACGGGTAAAGGGGTGTACAAGCCAGTATTTTGTTTGATATGCTTTGCAACTTGGCATGTACGACATTGTTTTATGACCCTAGAGACATCTCTCACAAGGTTAGGCCAATAGAACCTATCCCCAACAAGCGCACTGGTCTTATCGCGCCGAAAATGTCCGGCAATCTCCCCGGCATGTAACTCCCAGATGAGAAAGTCACGCAATGAAGTGCGAGGGATGCACAAACGATTCCCTTTGAACAAATACCCATTCAGCAGGGTATATTCGGAGTTAATGTTGTTTGGATTTTCAAAGAAAGCAGTGTATTCTGCCCCGAAATCTGGGCAATCGGGATAATCTCGCTTCAACTGCTCAAATCCGACGACCTCGGTGCTCATAGACTGCAAAGTCGCCACTCGACGACTAAGCGCATCAGCAGCCTTGTTCTCGGCACCAGCCTTATGCTTCAAAACATATGTGAACCCTTGAAGGTACTCGACCCACTTCGCGTGCCTCGGGTTCAACTTTTTCTGGGAAGTAAGAAAACGTAAGGCCTCATGGTCAGAAAATAACACGAATTCCTGCGGTCTCAAGTAATGTTTCCAATACCACAGAGATCAGGCGACCGCATAAAACTCCTTGTCATAGGTGGAGTATTTCTGCTTTGCCTCATTGAGTTTCTCACTAAAATAGGCCATAGGGTGGCCTTCTTGGCTCAGCACTCCGCCTATGCCTACACCCAATGCGTCACATGCTACTTCGAAGACTTTAGAAAAGTCCGGTAGGCGCATGACGGGTGCAGTAACTATTTTCTCCTTTATCTCGGCAAAGGCCCTCGTCGGGGCTTTACTCCACAGAAACTTCCCTTTCTTCATGCAATCTGTAATGGGAGCCATGATGGTGCTAAAGTTCCGAATGAAACAACGATAAAACGTGGCCAAACTGTGAAAGCTACGGACTTCATAAATATTCTGAGGTTCGGGCCACTCCACAATGGCTTTAACCTTCGCAAGAATACAACAGAGGGCTGCATGAAGGGGCACTTCTTGAGATTCGCGTATAACCTTTCTCCCCTCAAGGTTTCGCAAACCAACCTCAGGTGGATAATGTGCTGCTCCTTATCTGGACTGTAAATCAGGATGTCATCAAAGTATACGACAAGGAATTTGCCAAGGAATGGCCTCAGCACTTGGGTCATGAGTCTCATAAATGTGCTCGGGGCATTGGAAAGCCCAAAAGGCATGACCATCCACTCATAAAGACCGTCTTTGGTCTTGAAGGCGGTTTTCCATTCATCGCCAAGGCGAATACGCACCTGATGGTAGCCACTTTTAAGGTCTATCTTGGAAAAGATAGTGGCTCCAACCATCATGTCAAGCATGTCATCAAGCCGCGATATGGGAAACCGATATTTAACAGTGATCTTATTAATTGCTCGGCTATCCACACACATGCATTATGTACCATCTTTCTTAGGCATGAGTAATGCTGGTACAGCACACGGGCTCAGACTCTCTTGTATGAACCCCTTTTGAAGGAGCTCATTGACTTGCCGGGTCAACTCGGCGTTTCAACTGATTCAACTTGCAGCAAGTTGATCTAGATCAGATTCGGGAACTAAGTCAATTGCGTGTTGAATGTCACGCATGGGAGGGAGCTCATTAGGTAAGTCTTCGAGGAAGACATCTACAAATTCATTCAGGATGGGCTCTACCTCCTTGAGGTACCCACAGACTGACCCAGAAGTACTCTCAACAGTGACAACGACATACACAACACTCTCATCTTTTGATGCCCTCTCGAACTCTGAAGAGGTCACAATGTTGATGGCCTTGGATTGGCCTCCCTTCTTCTCAACTCTATTGACCGATAGTGCTTTGGGAGCCAAAGGGTTAAGAGTGATTTTCTTGCCCTTGTAATTGAGCGTGCAAATGTTAGAACGATCGAAAATGGTCACGTTCAAATCATAGAGCCATGGCCTCCCTAAGATAATGTGGCCCACATCGGCACCACATCGCACCATAAGGTGTCGGAGTATGAACCCAACTGTATGGGTACACGACACCCCTGAGATACGGGAATGGATGAGGAGTCAACCCATGCGACTTTGTAAGGTCTCGGGTGGGCTTCAGGTGTAAGCCCTAAGCGGGTGACGGTATGTTCTGACACCACATTGGTGCAGCTTCCGCTATCCACAATAACCCTACAATTCTTTGTCTCACATGTGGCAAAGGTGTGGAAGATGTTCTCTCTTCGCCAATCCTCCTTTCCATCCCGTCGAGGCTGACGAGGCTGTGCAAAGGCACACCTCACAACTAGAGCGCGACCCATGCTATCACCTTCCTCGTCACTAGGTGTGACATTCGGCTCAAAGACCTCTTCCTCATAAACTCCTTCACTCTCTTCTCTTTCTCCGTCAATGAAGAGATTCCTTGGGTCTCTCGTAGGGCATTGGGCGGCAAAGTGTCCCAACCCTTGACATTTATAGCATTTGACATGAGACCCACTCTTCGAGGATTCTCCGACGATACCCTCACCTTTGTCAAACCTCATATTGGTAGATGTGAGTTGCGTGGGTTTGGAAGGCGGGTTTCCAGCACTAGATTTCACTTCGCCGGTACGGAATTGACTAGTGTGAAAATCAGATCGCCTCGTCACCGTCATTTTCAAATATCGTTCAAGGTCTTGAACGACGGTGTAACACTCAGCGAGAGTCTTAACAAGGTGGGAGACTAACTCTTTTTGCAAGTCAAGTCTCAATCTGGTACGAAATCGGGATAGAGTGACTTGAGGGTCTTCAGATACCTTGGCTCTCATCATGAACTCTTCAAATTTGCCAATGTAATCCGATACGGGCATACTACCTTAGCGCAGATTTTGCCATTGGTCAAGGAGACGGTGGTAGTATGAAGAAAGGACGTACTTCTCTGTAAGTCGTTCCTTCATGTCCTCCCAATGGGTAATGGGAGTACAACCCGCATTCGTTCTGATGTGTTCAACGTTGACCCAAAAGAGTCGGGCTTGGCCTATGAGCTTCATCTTAGCAAGCCTAACACATCTCTCATTACTCATGCCAAACCACTCAAAGTGCTAGTCCATATTGGATAACCAATCGAGGAAGACTTGAGGCTCCAATCTTCCATCGAAAGTTGGGAACTCAACTCGGACATTTTTGAGGAGTCTCCCTTCCTGGTCGTAGTCATCTCCATGATGATCTAATCTATGGTTCCGATTCCAATTATATTGGTAGCCATTTCGTTCGAACCGTGGTCCATTATGCTCACAGGGTGGTTCGAAGTACTCATCACCCTCGTCTAACCGATTGACTCGGTCTAACAACCTCTCATTGGATGTTTCGAGAGTCCTTTGGGTTGTCTCCAAGGCAGTCATTCGATCATTGATCGATTTTAGATTAGCCCTCATGCCGTTAAGAGCCTCGGCAATCCCACTCATGTCCATGGTGATACAGGTCACTACTGACGAGTTATGGAATGCAAGATGAACACTTTGGCCAAAACAGAAATAATATGTGATGAAAATTAAAGTGCAATGAATGCAATGTCACACAGTATGCCCTAACCTAGAAACTTGGCTCTAATACCAAAACTGACGCAGGACGGTACCCTAAACTACGTGAATGCAATGATTTAAATTTGCCGAAATTAAATGGAATTAAATTAAACAATAAAATTTTTAAAATATAACGAATACCTTCGGTTTTCGTAGCATTCCATGGGATGATCACATATGATTCAGGCAGGGTTCAGTCCGGGCGTTAGATCTGTTAGGTTGCAGCGTGGATCGATCCTAGAGATAGAACTTTAGATTTTTCCAAATTAGGGCGCTCACGATTCAAGGATGGAATCTCAAGTCCTTCTATGGTTTGTGGGATCGGGTCGATTCAATGGAGTAGGAAAACTAGGGTTTAGGATTTCAAAAAGGGTGATGGCTGATTTAGGGTTGTGAGATCACACAAGCAGAGAAGATGAAAATAAATAGATGGAAGATAGATTTGTAGGCTTCACACCAAACCCTTCTCGGGAAGCAGAATCACTTTTCGAAGAAACTCATCTCAAGCCTTAAAAGCAAAACGCTCATTCATTCAATAATCAATAACTAATTACATTATTCAACTTAAAGACCTTATATAGGAGTCCTTTCAATGAAAGAAAACCCTAAAACAAATTTTAAATAAAAGACAAATAAGCCCTGAAAATAAAGTTCGAATTTAGAATTCTAAACTATCTAAACAACCCGGCGCGATTTCAATCGATCGAATTTGAAATTTGATCGATCAAAAGTGAAAATCGATCGATCGAAATTTTTACATATAAAATATCGCCGTCGACATTTGATCGATCGAATTTGAAGTTTTGATCGATCGAAATGTCACTCCATAACTATATGATTCTGTCGATGCCATTCGATAGATCGAAATGGGATTTTAATCGATCAAAAATTTTAATCGATCGAAACTTCAATTCGATCGATCGAATTGGCTGATTCCTCCAATTTTTCTTCTTTCGCCAATTTTCGCCTCATTCGCTTATTTCTAATTTCCATTATGCTTCTTCCGACGTCGATATACGCGAAAAGGCCCATATCCAATGTCTACGATGTCGGCATCCCAGTCAATGCATATACTAGCTCACAACACTTACTACATAAGCTATATCAGGACCAATGTTCTGAAAGTCGCCCGGGCGGTTCGGACCCCCGAGCACCCAAATTTAGGCCAGGGCGGACTGGATTTGGGGCGCCCGCCCAAGCTGCCCGGGCAGCTGCCTAGTACCCGCCCAGGAGGCCGCCCCACCTCAATTTTCTTTTTTAAAATTTAAGTCGTTCAAGCGACTTTGGTTCCCGCTCGAGCGACCGATGCACTATTCTAAGGGCGATTTCTCTGGTCTAAGTCGCTCTAGCGACTTTGGTTCCCACTCGAGCGACCTACACGACCCAATTGCGTTTACTCTTCGTATTTAGGATTTGTGTACCCCGATAGAACCCTAAAACCCCTTTCCACTCCTCAGGCGGCCGCGACCATCTGGCGATTACTCCCCAAAGACAGGTGAGTTTCTTTTCTTTTTTTCTTCTGTTTTTCTTCTCCTTCCTCGGGTTTTTTTTTTCGTCTTCTTCCTCCGTTTTTCTTCTTCTTCCTCAAGCTTTTTTTTCTTCTTCCTTAGTTTGTTTCTTCTACCTCTTCCTCAGTTTTTTCTTTTTCTTCCTTTTTTTCTCTTCTTCTCGCCGAATTTTGGCTGATTCTCGCCCAAAATTTTCACAAGTTACCGAATATTCTCGAGTTTCAACGTATCTACTTGGTTCTCACCGAATCTTGTAGGAATTTGCCAAATCTAGCCGGTTTCTCGACGGATTTTGGCCGAATCTCACCAGTTTTTTTACGAAATCTCATCCAAAATTTTCGTAAGTTACCGAATATTCCCGAGTTTCACCGTATCTACTCGGTACTCGTTGAATCTTGCCGGAGTTTGCTGGTTCTCACCGGATTTTGGTCGATTCCATAGATCAAAAAATCGGATTTTCGATACATATCGTCCAAACCTCCAGGACGATACGTATCGCGTATTGTCCGATACATTCAATGTATTGGCGATACATTGAATGTATTGTCCTAGTACATTTTTTTTTTTAAATCCCAAAAAATACATTAAAATTCTGGGATGAATGATAAATTGACCGATAATTTGGATGATATGAACGATAAATTGGACGACACGAACGATAATTTGACTGTTTCTAAGGGGCTATAGAAAAACCCTAAAATTCTGGGACGAACGATAAATTGACCGATAATTTGGACGATACGAACGATACATTGGACAATACGGGCAATACGAACAATAATTTGACTATTTTTAAGGGGGGCGATAAAAACACATTTTACTGTATCGTTCTGGTCCAAAATCGACACGTATCGGTATCGGACGATATTTTGATCCATGGTCGATTCTCGCTTATTTTTTACAGAATCTCACCCAAATTTTTCGTAAGTTAGCAAATTCTTATTTTGTTTTTTTTATTTATTTAAAATCCGAATTACTCATTAATTTTTATAATATTGGAGTAATTATTAGTTATATAATATTTATTATATATATAAATATAGCTTATCTAAATTATTAGCTAAATATGGCTTAATATATATATTTGTCTTAATATATATATATATATATATATATATATATATATATATATATATATATATATATATATTATTGGATATGTTTGTTATATGATGTGTTTTTTATGGGATATTTATATCTGAAATAATCGCTAATTTTTATGGGATATATTTAGCTTATTTTGTATGGGACATATTTTGTATGGGACAATTAAATAACATATCGCATAACAAACACACACACACAAATATATATATATATATGTGTGTGTGTGTGTGTGTGTGTGTGTGTGTGTGTTTGTTATGCGATATGTTATTTAATTGTAATCTTTAATGGGAGATATTTAAATGATCTTGTACGGGATATATTTGTAATAGGATATATATATATATATATATATATATATATATATATATATATATGAGTTAATCTTTATTTTTTATGTGATATATTTAAATTAAAATCCCTACTCCCTAATTATAAATTAAGGTCCCTATATCCGAGTTAATCTTTATTTTTTTTCTTATACAGATTAAAGAATTTGAGATATAGAGATGGTTCGCGAACTCGATCATGCACGAGAGTATGGCACTCCTTTGGGGCCTAAGAAGCTAAATTCAAAATGTCACTTCAGGCATAAAGAGTTAAAGTGTAGCAGTGTCAACAAACTTAAGGAATACTTGGTTGGCATACAAAGTGACGTGTAGCTATGCACTAGCGTGCTCAAAGAAATTAGGGAGAAAGTAAAAAAATAAATTAAAACTGCAAAGGGGAAGAGAGTAGAAACCGAGAGAAGGAATAAAGAATTTATGGAAACCATATCGCAGCCTCACCATGGTTCAATTTCATTTGACTTGGATGATGATGATGAAGGCGATGAAGAGAGTCACCTTACGAGGGTAATGAGGTAACGAAAGGATAAAACGGGAGGATAAAGAAGATGCATTTCGGAGATTCCGGTCTGGTTTGCATGGACAATCTACGGCAGCAGCTGGGGGAGGGTCAAGTCATACCCAAACCTATGGAGACAGGTTTACGCAGGTCATCCACTTTACGAGAGGGTCGTTTTGGTAATGGTACACGTCCAATGGGACCTATGGATCCCTTTTTATACAGATTAGAGAGCTCTAAACAATCAAAACTAAGCACAACATTGTTGAAGACCTAGGGTAAAAAACTAGGTAAAGCAATAACGAAATTTGTTGTGTACAATCATATTCCAACTCAAATAGTCGAATCACCGTACTTTAAGACCGTGTTGGACGCTAGTGCCAATGTAGAGCCTGGTGTAAAAATTGCAACCGCTTATGAGATAGTTGACCCATATTTAGACAAAGAAGTGGTTGAGGTAAGAGAGTACGTAAAGAGCTTCGAGTAAATATGGGATGAGGAAGGTTGCACAATTATGTGTGATGGTTCGACGTGTGTTACTAAGAAGATCCTAATCAACTTCTTAGTGAAAAGTGACCAGGGGACAATTTTCATGAAGTCTATTGATGTCTCAAGTGCGGCAAAGGAAGCCAACTATCTGTGTGGATTGATGGATGAGGTTGTTCAATCGGTTGGGCCGCAACGAGTTGTACAAATCATCATCGACAATGTAGCAAACTATTAGGCAGTTGGCCACAAACTGATGATGAAATACGAACACATCTACTGGACCCCATGTGCAGCCCATTATATTGATTTGATTCTCATCGACCTAGAGAAGATGGAAAGTGTGTATGCAATTATATAAAACTGTAAGATGATAACTAGTTTCATCTATCAAAGTGCAAGCCTAGTTAACTTGATGAGAACATTCGCGGGCCAAAGGGACATTATGAGGCATACAATCACTCAGTTTGCCACCCACTTTGCTACCCATCAAAGCTTATATAAGCATAGGGCAAGCTTGAAGAGTTTCGCTGCATCTCAACAATGGGCAAGTTACGAAGTCAGCCTTCCAAAGGCAAAACGACCATTGGCTAACAAAGTATTTGACACTCTTTTCAACTCCGCATTTTGGGACAATGTCAAGTACGTTGTGAATGTCGTTGAACCGCTAATGCACGTATTGAAATTGGTAGATGGGGATGACACCCACTGTGGGGTATGTCTATGAAGCCATGGACAAAGCAAAGTTAATCATTAGAGATAAGTACCTCAAGAGTTACAATAAATTCTTGAAGGTGATCGATGAAAGGTTGAACGAGCAATTCCACCAAAATCTATATGCAGCACGTAATTCATTATTTTAATTAATTGATAATCATACTTTACTTAGATTAATCTTTATTGTATTAATTAATTGAGACGTTTCAACAGGGCATTTCTTGAACCCGGTCTACCAATACAGTTGAAATCTTAGTATAGATGATGAAGTCTATACCGGCTTGCTAAGCGTTATTCAAAAAATGGAGCCAAACATCACCCATTCAAGGGAAGACAATAAGAGGTAACAAATAATTAATTTTCTCGAAAAATTATTAAGATTACTGTTCCTTCTATCTGTGAATTGAAGAGAGAGAAGCCTCAGTTTTGGATAGTGAGGGCACGGAATGGTTAGAGCAAGCAGAAAGAGTTGTCGAGGACAAAACCTCACAATCTCATAGAAAGCGAAAGGTCTATAGCCTAGGATCACCTCCTAGAGATGATGAGGGAGTGGTGGTGGTGATGACGACGAGGGAGATTGTGGTGGTGGTGGTGATGACGATGAGGAAGATGGTGATGGTGGTGATGATGATTAGGGAGATGGTGGTGGTGGTGGTGGTGATGACAATGAGGGAGATGACGGTGGTGGTGGAGAGGAAACACAGTGGAGGAGTGATACTTACAGTGGTGATAGAGGTACTTTCTAAGAGCAGTCTTCAGGCGGAGTTGCATAGTGGAGTAATGATGGCATGACTATATATGACACTCCCACATTTAGACACGAAGGGAAAGAAGAGGACCATCAGAGTCCTATCAAACTCCACATGATCAAAACGTTATTAACTCTACAATTAGTAGCTTTGGTGGGTTTGGGTTTCAACCTACCAACCAATCTTACATCAATCCACAGATATTTGGTGGATTGTATGCATACTACGATCTCCAACATGATCAACCATCAGAAGCATCTCAGCTCGGGACATACGACGATGTATACGACAATACAATGATGCTCGGGATGTTGGTGAAGAAGAACCCGCCAGAAACTTTGTGGCCTTGAGTAGTTGGTTTCTTGAATTCATGTAATGAAGCCTTTTTTGCCTACTTTATGTTCAAAATTTTATGATAATAGGCATATGTTACTTTAAACGGTCGAAAATTAGTCTCACTAGTTCAAATATGTCTTCTAATAATGTAAGAGTTTTAAAAAAATCAAAAAAATAAAGTTCGACACAGTTTAGCAAAATTTGGAGCATATTTTCAAAAAGTATTGAAATTTACCGAAAATTTGACCAATTTACGGTTCAGGTGGTAAACGAAACCGAGATTTTGATTCATGGGCTAGACATAGGTGATAATGATTAAAACATCATAGGTGATAATGATTAAAACATTGAAGAGGAAACTGTCATATGATCAGGGGCCCCAAAGTCAACAATCCACATGGAAGGAGAACTAAATGCATGAGCAGCTTGAACATCTGTCTCTGCCAACAACCACACAAAAATAAGGCTAGAAATCAAGTATACAAGCTTAGAAATATGTTACCAGAATTTCTGTTGTTCCAACGATTCCAGCACACACAATAGAGGGTTCCGACGACTTTGTACATTTTCTGGCGGGTCTGTGCATTTTCCGGCAAGACAGCTTCACTTCCAGCAGCCCAGAGTCTCAAATAAATCCACCAGATGATCTGTGAAGGCATCGAAACATGTTTTAACAGATTTTCGATGTCTCACATGTCCTTGAAGTTGATGCAAGAAGGCTGGAGAGAACCCTTTGGGGTTTCTGCAACACATGGGTGAACCGAGGAAGAAGATGATCAACAACTCAGTCCTCCAGTCTTCAAATCGACTCGACCAAGAAGAGAAAATTGCTCAAATTTTACCAAAAAAAAACGACCAACCGCTCAAAGTTTCATACGAATCTAGTGCTGACATCAGTGTGATGTCGACGTTGACATCAGCCACCTGTCAATGAAGTTGGCGATTGCAGCGATCAGATTTGTCGAAGATTGATGCCTTGCTCTGATACCATTTAAGCTATGGTTAGGGTTAGGTGGAGAGAGAAGAAGAGAAGTTAGGAGAAATTAGGGTTGAGTCAATAATACTGACACCCACATATTATTGATATTTATATCATTTACAAAATGTTACTGATACCCACATACTATCTAAGCACACCCACACTTACATAGAGTTATACGCACACACACCAACTAAGAACACATTACTAAGGACACACCAACACCACCAAGTCTCAGCACGTGTTCCACTGAGTGTCGACAGGGCAAAAATCTCAAAAGTAGAAGTACCTAGGGAACACTGCATTCTACACTTGAGTAGCGATTGTACCCGAAGTAATTAGCATCAGTTGAGAAAGAGAATATATTTTCAGAAATTAGCCTTGATGAAGCCCTCTTCTTAATTTACAGAACAAAATATTTTCGGTAATTGCATATCTAATAAAACTTCCTCCCAGAAGTCTCTCTCATCCTCTCACTCACCCTCCTTTTCCTGATTGTACAATTACATGATTAAATGAAATTATATTAAAATAGAAAAAGTATCGTAGCCCATAATTTTGCGATAAAAAACATAATATAAAAAAGTCGGTTATTTATTTTTTGACAGGTAGGATAATAGAATATTTTGTAGCTTAGAACCTATGAGGGTACCTTTCCGCCATGGAAGCCGCTAGTTAAAACATATGAAAATGCCCTTATTTTGTACTCTGATGGAAAGGCCCATGTATTCCCAACATTGTTGAAGACAAATTTGAACATTTTCCTCACCATATAACCCGATCTCCAAAAGGAAGGCTCTTCAACAGGATGTAGTACTATTCACCTGAACATTAACTATGGTTAGGAAGTAATAGAGATCAAATGACACTTGGAAATATATATACACACACACACACACACATGAAGATATCATGAGCTTCTCCTTCTCATGATAATGGAAGATATAACACTGCCAATTACCAGTAGTTCTTAGTCTTGGAATATAAAGCAAAATAAATTCTAGCCAGCATAGAAATACCTCAGAACAAATAATCCACATGGCATAATATAAGTTGAAAAGTAGCCCTAACTCCAAACCTCCCCAAAAAAGAAAATTAAAAGTATTTACAGAAAAATGAGCCCAAATGTCTTCCATTTTTTGGCGAAAAGATCCTATTAAAGCATAGAGGAAGAAATCCAATGGGTAACACAATGAGTAATTGGACTAGAAAAACAAAATAACATTAAGAGGACTCTAATGCATGAATAAAATTTCAAAAATAAGAGGCATCCCTATATACCCCTTTCCTTGGCAACTAGCCCCAGTGGGAGTAGTGACTAGCGTTATAGGTCGTTGGGCGGCCGGAAGGTTGCCATTAGTAAGTCAGTTTGGGGGACCGAAGGCAGTTCTCTGTGCACCGGACACGTAGCTTACCGAATCAGTTGCGACACGGATGGGAATGCATGCTACGAAAGAAAGGGTCGAGTCTGATACATCAACCGTCTACTCAATATCCTTGTGCGAGTCCACAATCACTACACGAGATGAACCTGGGTTTGGTGAATGGAAGTTGGCCTTAGGTGTAATAGGACTCCCAGTTACTGCGCGCGATCGTATACTGAGGTGCTCCCCGCCGGTTGCGCTAGCTGATCCCAGGACTTCCTTAAATGAGTCTTGACTACTCTCTTCTTTCGAATCAGTACCAACGACAACGGCAAAGGCAGCTACAAAATAAGAAAAAGAATGGATCTGCAGGGTCCCAAATGAATTGGCTTATTCGAAAAAAGCCTTGTTCTTTGGAAGATCTATCTCGTGTCTGGTACTGCATGGTTCCACTCTGCAAGAACTCCGAATCATTCTCTTGAAGCTCATCCTCTTTATGATAAATGATCCGCTTGCCCCGAAATGACCTGGCCCAATAGGGAAATCCCAATTCATTGGGCCTTTCGATACAATCAAATAGATTGCCAATCTGATCGTCAGCTTCTGCGTCCAGTTCCTGATCAAAGTAAGCTCGGCCCTTCGTAGCTTCGGATAGGAAGAAGGGCCTTTCTTTGTGAGTCCTTAAGATCTCCGAAGGGCATTCTAAGTCGCTGTCAAAGGAAAGGACTGGAAAGCCTTTGTCTCTCTTGCAACTCCTCTTCCTGGGTCAGCGCATGGAGCTTGCTGGCTGAGAGCTTGCCCCTTCTACCCCTGCGGGAGCCTCAGGGTCCTCCGACCGATAACCTACGAACCCCAAAGCCCCTGCAGCCCAACCATAAAGAAAAACGGGTTAAAGTAGAGCCCGCAAGCCTTATGTATCCGAGGGGGCGGGGTATCCCCTTCAGAGAGACAAGGCTCAATCTGCCATCCATTCGCCAACGAGCGAGCGGCTTTTCTTTTTGGATATATAATCCAAGCCAGCCAAGTCGAGAGTGGAGTTACGGGAACAGCCGTCTGATGGAAAACCACTTTCACGTTCGGTTCAGAGAGCACCTTTCTCGTTGAGAATTCCTCGTACGAAAAGGTAAACGAAAGCCATAAGATCGACTAAGCTTTCGTTAGTTTGCTTTGGTTTGGCTTGCTTCTGGTTCATTTTCTTACTAAAAAGGGAGGAGGAATCTTTCCTGTAGTAGTTGGAGTTGATAAAATAAGCCGTACCTTGACCATCGCCCATTAGTGCCCTTTATCTTACAGTCTCCGTTGGCCACTTGGTCGTCTAGAAAATCATAGAAAGGGGCTAGGCACATGAAGAAACTAGTCTTCCTGCTTTTCTCTCTTAGAGCGTACTCCTCTTATAGGACTAGTCAGCAATTCTTCCTTTCCTTGCGAATATGGCTACTTTACTATTCTTCGCATCGAAGAAAGTAAGGACGTTAAATAGGGGCACTCTATCTTGCAAGTGAACTAAAGGCTAGGCCCAATCATTCCTTTGCTCGAATGCCGTGTTCTGTACTGTAGCAAAAGAAGACGCTTTGGGAAGAAACGAAAAAAAAAAAAAAGAAAGATAATTTTTTCCTTTTTTGATAAGATCAGAAAGAAACTTTGGGATTGCTGAATCACAGATGAAATAAATATATAAAGCAACGGAACCATCATAGTATTTTTTGACTTCTCCGAAAGGAAAGGAAGGGTGGTAAATAGATTATTCAACGATCTGGGTCTGATGGATTCTATTTGTCTCTTTCTTCGATGGAAGGGAAAAGAAAATTCCATTGCAGAGCCGTATGCAAAAAGATGCCTGTACGGTTGTTCAATTCTCTTTTTTTTTTCTTCTTTTCTTGTTATTCTTTATCCCTTCCCTTCGCCAGGTGCGGATCATGCCTACAACTTCCTGGCGAATTTGGGCTTTGACACGCGGAGTTGAAGTCTAGAGTGGACTCACTGATCTCTTTTGCAGAGTAAGTGATTGAATTACAGGGTACCATCTTTTCTCCCTCCTTACACACTAAAATACATCACAAAAAGACCACAATCAAAAAGCTTCCAAACGAGGGTCAGGAAAATCCTCGAGATCATCCAACTCAACTCTTATAGGGTGAGAATTCGCTAACGAACTCTCAGGTAAACAAAAGAAAAAAACCCTCCAACAAGCAACGGGTGAAGCCGAGTGAGAGCTCTTCCGCCCGTTCTGATCTTTGGTGATCATTCTGCCCGGCCCGCCCGTTCCTATAGCCATGGAATTGGATATCTGCACTTTACGCGCGGTTCGTTTACTTCGTACTTAAATTCCAGGCTCAAGTGCCTGCTCATCCAAAAAGGGGGCTTATAATGTTGGCCTTCCAATGCACACAAAAAAAAAGGGACAGAAAACAGCCTAAAAGAGAGAAGACTCACTTTTCAACCTGTTTCGATCCTTGCTCTCAACAGCTGATGTGATAAAGCGAAAGAGAATCCACTAAATGAAGAAGAAATAAAAAATAAAAGAAAATTAACCTACCTTTCAAGGAGGCAAGAATTTCCTTTTGGTTGGCAAGAATTCTTTTTTGAATATATATATATATAGGATAATTGCTCCTGACCGACATTTTTCACACAAATCTAAAATCGTGAATACGAAGGTCCATCTCTCTCACAAATCTAACACCCCCATTTATTTTGGTTCAACATAAAAATATTAAGGTAAGATTCCAACTGATATTATTTTTAAATTGTTTAATCTCACAATCTCTACAAAAATATCAAAGATTAAGAAGAAAAAGAAGAAGATGACCAGCATAACAAACCAACAAAAATGATTAGATTTTTATTTTCTTAACATTCATTCTGTTTTTTGAAGAAACGTCTTACAAATATATAGTTTTTTGAAATCTAATGGTTGGTGGTTTTTCTAGAATGATGAGTAATTTAGATTTATAATGGTTATTTTTTCTATGCAGACCAATGCCTCTCCAAATTCTCAACGGTGAACATCCAAAAAGGACGGTTCTTCTCTAATGGGTAACTCTAATAAATGTTTTTTTTTTCTTTTATAATAGATATTTGTTTTACATTTGATTACTCTCTTTTTTTTAATTCATTTCTTTCCTTGATGATAATCATCCCACGTATAAAGCAATAGGCGGCGATTTTCATTCAAATCCCATGTCTATACGCAAGTAGGCAACTATATCGGACGGCTACTTCAGGTGGCCAGTATAAGGTCAATTACAAATATTCCGATTACAATGTCGAATTTGCGGATCTCATCCTCGCAGGCTGCTCTATGGACCCAATCAAACAATCAACAAAGTGTGATACAAGATTTCAATCCCGAAACCTAAACTGCCTCAATTACCCAGGATCAAAACCATGGATCAAAATTTCGGCCAAAACGCATCAGTTTCGGACCCCACTGAAACGAAATCCCGAAAATTTTGGTCAAAAATCGCGGCCTTCAAATTATCTGATGATTAGCGAATTATCGACCAATAATTTTAAGTTTTAAAATTTTAAAAAAAAAAAATTGGGCACCGAAATTTCGGTGAAAAATTCGGTCTCGGTTGGGACCAAAACTGAAACCAGTATTTTGAACATGTACATATTTCTACTGTTGCGAATGTATCGAAAGCCAATCCCAGAATTTGATTTACTTTAATTTGGAGTACATGATATTTTTTTCTAAGTCCCTCTCTAACATGAATTGAGTGTTTTTAATAGGGACTGACTCTCTTGTCCATCATTTAAACACCAAAATGGTGTTTAAATGATCTTACATCATCAATGGTTTTGAGATGTGGGCGATCTGAACCGTCAAAATAATAGATCATAGGTTGAAGTCCAACATGCCCAAAAACAGTGCTTTAGGTAGATTTACATCCGATCCGTTGACTATAGTATCAACCATTGTTTTTAGTTTAATGGCTGATAGTAAAGTTCAACAATCGGATGGTTCACATCCACTTATCGGCATGTTACATTGGGCTGAATCATACTCCAGTGATAGATTGTCATTTGGGATATTTAGATTATCATTAATGTGTAACATATGACGTAATGATAAATCATACATCAACAGTGTGGAATAAAAAGTCTTATTTTTAATGGTGTTTAAATGTCAATCAGAAGCCATCATCCCTTTTTAATATGATTGATAAACCATTGATTTTCTTCATTAGTACTCTACTTTCCATTCTTAATATTATATTTGACCTTTGTTTGAACTTTCTTAATCATACCATATGGTATATAGATCAATGTTTTCAATAGCGCATAGCGTAGCATTCGACCCCCCGCGTAGTGAGGCGTAAGCCTCAGAGTGCAACATAAGCTTCACAATTTTCTTGAACTATCAATTTATATAAATATGAATAAATTCAAATATATAAAATTAGAGAAAGAATAAATAATAATAAATTCAATTTATAATTATATATATATATTCTTTCTCTAATTTTATTTTATTTTTAAATTATATATATATATATATATATATATATATATAATTTAAAAATAAAATAAAATTAGAGAAAGAATATATATATAATTATATGAGTTCCGGCTCTTTCACATGGCTTGATCCCTTTATGAATTCTGGCTAAATGATGTTTTAATCGGTAATAGCTCCCTTGCAAAGTTGTCTACAAAACATGCAATATACATATATCTTCGTAGGTTTTCTTCCTCTCCTTCAATCTCCACAACATATTCCCACCCAATATCTCTTATTGCCATATTTTAGTTTCGATAAACGGCAATCCTTATAGGGCAATCAAGTGATAAATGGCAATCCTACTAAGGCAATCAACCGACAACCCATACAAATTCAGAGTGCAGACAATATAGTTTCAGTTTGATAAACCTCTTTTATATTTTAAATCGATTACTTTTATATTGCAAGGGGTGTACTTACATAAATTAATTTTTGTAAGATGCCTTACGATAGTTTTAGAATTGGCAAGATCCCTTACCTAGTTTCCGAATTGCCAAGATCCGTTACCAAACCGTTTAAACTTCCAATATTTAAATTAAATGACCCTTATCCTGCATCACATCTTGTCGGGGTGCTTTAATGCAAGAGTAAATGACACATCTGCCCTTTGCCCCAATTTAAACAAAAAATTCTTTTTCAACTCACAATAACATCTGGCGATTCCTGGGAGCTCGAATCAAGGTAACATCATACCTTATTATAGAAGTGATCCAATTCTAAAAAAGAATCGCACGATACATTCGCAAGTAATCGACCGTTCGGTTACCAATCGGATACGGATTGGTTACGAATCGGATACCGGTCGATTACAAACCGTCAGGTTCACAGCTGGTTATCGTTTATTTTTGTTTTTTAATTGTGACATGCTGTTTATTTGTAGGTCATGCATGCTGCTTATTTGCTGCTTGTGATGTATATTATATAGAATTAAACAGTATGCATGCATTAATTATAAATATAAAAAACAAACATTATAAAGGCCAACTGACATTAATTAGACATTAAACAGTATGCAGATTGCAGATTGCAGATTGCAGAATGCAAACATTAATTTGAGAAAATCGGTATGATTTGAAGGCCATGATGCAGACATTATAAATTAAAAACAGTAATTAAGGCCTTTGATTTGGAGGCCATGTAAAGACCATTTCTGCCGAAGATTGGCATGAAATCCGATCATATTTCGTGCAAATATTTGGCAGAAAATATCTATATATCATGGCCTAAAAACTATATGCAGATATTAAAATAAAAAATGCCCACTAAAGAGTTAAAAAAAAAAAAAAAAAAAACCCTAAATTTGCGAAAAAGGAGGAAGAAGAACAAGAACCAGAGGAAGAAAACGAGGAAGAAGAAGAAGAGAGAGTAGAAGAAAAAAATAGCAAAACACACTTACAGGTTGGCGAGGTGCACAGCTGAGGAGGCTTGAAGCTGATCGCAGCTGTGGAGGTGCGCGGCTGAGGAGGCTTGGAACTGAACGCAGCAGTTCTTCTTCTTCTTCTTCTTTTAATGTTTTGGCTAAAACCCTAAAACCCTAGCTAACGAAATGGCAAGAGGCGAGAGGCCTTTTCTAACAGCTGTTATGAAAACCCCTGGTGCTCTTAAAAGAAATCGAAATTTTCTAGTATCTTTTCGGCTTTGTAGTTACTTTTCTAAATACTCTCCACATTTTACTTTTGGTAAATTGCATAAAAATCCCTTGAAATTTCAACTCAATGTCCGAGAGATACCTGAATTTTACTAAATACAATATAATCCCCCGATAAATGAAAACCCCCAAATTAGACCCCTGTCGTCAACGTTCGTCCCCTGCTCGACGGAAATTGCTGACAAAACACTTAACTCTTGTTATTTGCTTATATGGACTTGCCAAAAAAATGCACGTTGACGAACGTTGACGATAAAAAAATTGAGTTTCCATCGAGTAAGGGACGGATGCTGACGGTAAGGGTCTAATTTGAGGGGTTTTTATTCATCGAGGAGTTATGCTGCATTTAGTAAAGTTCAGATTCCTCTCGGACATTGAGTTGAAAGTTCAGAATTTTATATGAAATTTTTGCTTTACTTTTTTTAATATCTAATAAACTCTTATACTTAAAAACATAGTTATCTAAAGGAAAATTTTCAAAAAAATCCCTCAACTTTCACCTTAATGCCCCTAAAGCACCTGCCGTCACACCCCGTTATCTTTTCGACGAAAACTGATGACGTGAAGCTCTAAACCCTTAAAAGCCCAACCAATAAATTACAGAAAGTCATGTATCACCAACCCTCCACCCACGACTCTTTACTCTTTCTTTTTCTTCTATTTTCTCTCTTTAATGGAAGTCTCCGGCATGGTTTCTCGGCCACTTTCTTACTTTCTCAGTGCAAGATTCCAGCTAAATCATGAAACACATTTGAGAGATCTATTGATTACAACTGGAAAATGATTTTTTGGGGCGGTGCAGCTGGTGGGTTCTTCAAATTCCATGGTTTCCGTTAGACCCAGGAAAATTTTTGATGATGGGCACTTGCAGTATTATGCGGCCAGGTTGGGAAGACGAATCAAAAGGAGAAAATGAAGAATTTAGAGATAAAAAAGAAAAAGAAATTGATTAAAGGTTTATCGAAGGATTTGTCGGCGTTTTATGCAATGGGTTTTGGTGTTGAAGTTGAGGGTGGTTTGGTTGGTGAAGTCAAAGGGAAGATGAATTTGGTAAGATTTTGAAACCGAAAAAAAATTAAATTTATCATATAAATCATTGAATTGATTTACTTCTTTACCCATAAAAATAAAAAAATTTATTATAGTAATATGTGATGGATTATGGATTATGCTTTTTCTATAGTTATAAATTTTAAGTTTTTGATGAGCTTAATCTAATAAAATTACACTCATATATATATATATATATATATATATATAGGTAATTTGTTGGGCTTTCAAAATAAGCCTTTTATCTGTTATTTGATTTTTTTTTCAGAATTTATGTTGTTTTGTTTGAATTTTTGTGATTAAGATTTATGGTTACAAAACAACCATATGATTTTCTATAAATTTGGTTGTTTTAGATTAGTACTTTTGTTTCTCTGCTTTTTTTTTTGTGAGAATTGATTTTTTTTGTTTTTTTGTTTTCGTTATTATGGTATTGGTTTAGTTATCAAACGAAAATTTATGTTGGCTAAGATCAAGTCTAGTTTCTGTTCTTATTAGTTTAATATCCAACGAAATATTTGTTCTTATTAGTTTAATAGCCTAAATTATACTATATTTTGCAACTTCACATGAATCTGGTATCAAAGAAACTAGATCACCTGGACCTATATGTTGATGGGAACTCCAAATTGTGAAAGAAATTAAGATAAAAATTTGGATTGGGCTTGCATTTAAATGGCTGAACCATACTTTTAAATCTATTTAGCCCCATCTGTTAGCCACATTTTGTGCGTCTCTAATACGTATTTTAGGAGATGGTGAGTGATTTTACGAAGAAGAAAGAGGAAGAAAAAGACACCCGTTAATAAGAGAAATAAAGAGTTTTTAAAGGGCTTAGGTCACGTGCTAAGCAAGTGTACAACTCAACTTGCCACGTCACTGGTCCACTTCAGTGCTTTTAAGGGTTTAGGGCTCCACGTCATCAATTTCCGTTGAAAAGATAACGGGGTGTGACGGCAGGGGTCTGATTTTGGTACATTTGTATTATTCAGGGGTTTAGTTGATATTATGCAAAGTTCAGATGCCTTAGGGGCATTGAGGTGAAAGTTCAGGGATTTTTTTTTAATTTTCCCTTATCTAAAGGAAAATTTTCAAAAAAAAAACCTAACCTTGACCTCAATGCCCCTAAAGCACCTAAACTTTACATAATATCAATTAAATCCTTGAAGAATACAAATGTATCAAAATCAGACCCCTGCCGTCACACCCCCCATTATCTTTTCGACGGAACGTGATGACGTGGATTCCTAAAGCCTAAAAGGCGCTGAAGTGGACCAGTGATGTGGCCACTTAAGCAGTACACATGCTTAGCACGTGACCTAAGCCCTTTAAAAACTCATTTTTCCCTTATTAATTGTTGTCTTCTTCTTCGTCTTCTTTCTCCATGGTTGCTGCTACTTCGTCCAGAAACTTGGCGTCTTCCGTCATGGGATCCGTTCCCGAGATTTTGGTGTTGATAAAAGAGAAACCATGTTCCATCTGCGGCAATCGAAAGGACATTCAAACATCGTGGACATTCCGCAATCCAGGGAGGAGGTTTCTAAGCTGCCCTAGTCGATCGTGTCGAGACTTTGCTACTACAGATTTTTTCAACTACTATCATCATCAACTTTTTCTTCTTCTCAACCATCATCAATGGTTGGGTGATTTGCTTTGTCTTGACGGTCTTTGTTTAGCAGCAAAACTTGTGTGTGCCTTACATACTTCAATGTTTGGCTTAGCCTTGTACAACTACTATGCTCTGTTGTTTTTACAGCACAATTAATGCATTGACTGGTCTCCTCTTCCATTATAAGGCAAACTTCCAGGATCCCATAGTACCCATATCCACCCCACTGCTCTCAGAAAAAAAATGTTTACGTAGTTTCACTCCTTTAACTGATTGGAAAAATGTGACAGCCTAGGGGTTTCATACCCCAAAATCTGGACCATCAGATCGTTGATAGTGACGATTCCCGAAATGGAACACTTGGCACATCCACACACACAGCAGCATTCAAAGTAGACATATACATATAGCAAAAAAAACCTTCATTTCTATATACATATGACTAGAGACAAAATTAATGGTTCTATCCTTATGCAACTCATAAGTATGACAGAACCAAAATAAACCATCAGTGATGGCCGACCATCTCCTAAACAGTAGTTCACAAAACATTTAAAATATTAGATGAATCTAAAGTTCTATAACAAAAGAATGGTTGGACGTACCAAGTCCTAGTTACAAAATCTCAAAAGAATACTCCAAATTCCCTAAGGAAAGTACTCCCCAGGCAGAAGATATGAATCTTCTTTAGGAATGTAATCAGGGTCTTCCTCACGCCTTAACTCCTCAATTGTCGTATCTACACTTGTCCTGTGACGTATAGTCGAGAGGTGAGCTAACAGTCTAAACTCAATAGGGGAAATATCAATACCAATTATATCAGCCTTTCAAGTATAGATTTCATGACCGATATCAAAAACATATTTCATAAAAATTGAATTTCAAGATGCTTGAATCGAACAAAAATAGAATTTCAAAGACAATTTCGAAAACTTAGTTTCTCAGTTATTACTCATTTTCAGATCTTACGTGCTTTCTCATAATTCATGACTGACTTAAATCAATAACTTAAATATTCTCTCAAGCAAATATAACATTAAGAGCCATAATTTTTACCAATGGAAATCCCTGAACTATCATCATTCAATGAATCATTTTTGAAAGTTCGCAAGCCCCTACATTATGAGGGTACTTGTGCGACTAAAGTTTACCGTTGGCCTATGTAAATGTATAGACATCCCATCGGGTACACAAATGGAGATTCGTTCCACATGAACCTTAAATTATTGTGCATCATATAATTTAACACAGTGCAATGTGATTATTTTATAACGAATTTCAGAGTTCAAACACACATTCTTAACACATTCACAATCAAATCATATTTTCAGAATCCGTGTACAAAGATCATTTTCAAAAGGTTAAGTTAAGAGTTTATTTCATTTCAATTTTTATCACATTTAGTTCGAATCATATCACAACATCTATAAAAATCACTTCAAATGCAAGTGGTAATGAATTTCCCCTACCTCGATTGTGAAACATACGAACAATGTCAATTTTCCTTTATATACGTTCTTGACTCTCAACCTACATCACATTGTATCCAAAGGTCACTAACTAATGCTTAAGGCATCATACATGTCGAATATTCAGAAGATTTTTCAAAGAAAATCTCAAATGGCCAAAATTGGCTAAGTTGCGCGCACGAGCCCCAAAGTCGCGCAAGCGACTTCACATGGCACACCCCAGTTGCGCGGCCTTGCGCGGGCAACTGTACTCACTTACTTCTTATCAAAACAGCCTGAGACAATCACGTGAGCGACTTCTCTTGACACTCTCTCAGTTGCGCGAGCGACTGTTCTTATTTGATTTCACGCCTATTCTGAAGCATATCTTGCGCGAGCAACTTTATGTCGCACGTGCGAAGTCTAAGGTCGGGCGAGCGACTTTCGAAATTTCAGCAATTCTTCCTGAATTCTGATTTTTTTCTCTTTCCCTCCCTTTTTATCCCTTTTTAAACCCACATTAAATACTTAACATTTAGAGTAATAAATGTTTAATTTAAATTATAAATAACCCACAATAAACCAAAAAATCTAACATTTTTATCTCGCGAAATTCACGTGCACATCGATCGGAGGAATGTGCTCATTGGCGCTTTTGCCATATGCATCAAAAAGGGTTTGGAAACCTTCCTCCCCACGATCGTTTCGAAATGTACACAATAATTGAATCCCTTCCAATTGCACAATCACACCTCACGCTCTACGGTGATTCAAAAATGGACTCTCTACGAAAAGGGGTTTCTACACAAGAGGTTTCGTAGAAACGGCTCTCGCTCTTCACAAATCGAAATCACTCGATCATCGGTACCTCTTATATTGGCGATTCTAGATGGAGGAACAAATTGCACAGAAGGTTGTCAATGACTCCGGTCTCAAGGCACAAAGTTTTCACCTGAGGATAGCTCTCTCTCTTCTTCCTCTCTTCTATTTCCAAACAAAATCAAAGGCAAGTGACTTAAATGAGAAATCATTTCCCTTGTACCCTTGGTTTGCTTCAACGTGTAGCACACACACCAATGGGTGTTTTAACTAATGGTTTGGTTCACTTGTGAACCCTATGCACCTAAACTAGGTGTTAGCTTTTTATCCAACAAGTTCAAATGAGCCTAAAGCGAATCCAATTGATTTGTTCGGAAATCCGAAACAATACCTTGTGTCGTACTGACAGCTGACACGTATACCTATCCGACTTACGCGATTCGCAAAAATTGCTTACAAAAAAGCAGTCAACTTTTGTCTCTTTTACTTTGCGATTTTCGAAGCTATTTTTGCTGATTCACTTGCGAATTTCTCTAATCTTGATTTTATCCTTTTCTCCTCTTGTTGCAAGTTTTTCTTGAGGCAACTTTTCAGCTTTTGGTTCCGAAGCTGTTTTCTTTCCTCTCTTTGTATTTTGTACCTCCACTGAGGTAGCTCAAGGAGAAGATTGACTTAGTTTTATTTAATGCAGGCTACTTTTTGCGGAAGTTCCTGAAGTCATCATAGACCTCTGAAGAGCTCAGTTTCCTAATTTTAGTCAAAGAATAGGCATCACATAGCATGTATTATCTCCAACACTATGTAGGCTATATAGAGGGAGAGTCCTGTTTTTAGTTTTCTTTTTAATTATTTAGTGTGCATATAGCAAAAGTTTGGTGTGCTTTAAGATAGGTCATTAAATTGTGTGCATCAAGAAAAAATTTGTGTACCAATAGCAATCCCCTATGGGTACAAGTAGAGAAAGAGGACATGCAAAGCCTGCTCCAAATACATGAGATAAGTCTGATGCTAAATCAAATGTGGCGCTCTGATCAGTTTTTGAGATGTTTGCCACGTGAAATCAAAATCTTCTAACCATTATATTGGTACACCTTGATCTCAAGATCCATTGTGGAATATTGGGACACAGAACGATCTAAAATCTTTGGTGACCTTGGTGAGTACGGATAGAGGTACTTTTATGAAATTATCAATTTGGTTGGGCTCTTGGTTTTCCTAAGCTGAGGAGAAGATGCATAGAGTAGACTGTCCTTTTTTTTCCTTTTCTAATTGTAGGTAGTTTAATTTATACTACAAATAAAATAAAAGAAAAATAAAGATAAAACTGGTTACAGAAATGGCACTTAGTCCCCGAACCCCCTAGCTGAAAAAATAATCCAAAATAATATCTAATCAATCAAGTTTACACCCTTCCCTCACAATTCAGCTATTACCTTCCATCCCTTATTGCCTAAATTATTATCCATGGAATATCCCCTTCCAATGTTGAGGAGTGAATAATGTAGCACAATGGAATTTGATACATTGAAACCTCAAGATTGCAGGTTCTACATATGATAATAAATAAATAAATAAATTTTGATGCATCCAATATATCTCTCGAGTTACCATATATTTTTGTGGTAGGTTAGAATATTTTCGAACCACGTGATGGCAATCCAAAGGCCAAATGTATTGACCTTTGGAAGGAAATAAGGTTGATCCAAAGAGCCTCTATCTTTGCATCAATCGCATTGGCTGTCCCTATCATGGAATTAAATATCGCCGATACCGATATGTATCGGCAAAACGTATCGCCCGATATGTATCAGGTATCGACCAATTCATAGCCCTGACTTTTTATGGGAAATCAACGAATTCAAAGCGCCAAAAGCGCCTCTTGTTTATTATTTAACAGCTTGGTCTAAGACAGATCCCAAAAGTTGAATTTTAAATCCTATGGCACAGCACTTCACACTCAAATAGATTTTAGGGTCATATTTTGAGGATATGTGACATGTGAAATAAAAGACTTACCGTCTGATAGGTGAGACATGATCCCAAGATCCTTTTGGTAGAAGATAGGGGTGAAACACGATCCCCATCATCTGATCTCAAGCAATCAATGGGTTTTAAGAGGTCCGAGATGTTGGTGCTTTCACAGGAAACACATTGGTGCGAGAAACTAAAAACAGCAACCAATTGCTTTTTGATTGATGTGACAGCTTATCAATGCAAACAACTGCTTTTATTTAAAGGAAATTTAGGTGACCGACCCTGCCAGATGTACCTTTTACTGCAGAGATCCTATAAATTCACCTTTACCCAAATCAACCAGCTGGAAGCGTAGCCGACCCTAAGGATAGCAAAAAGTCCAAATTACCCCCTTTCTTTAATGCACAAAAACATCTTCTTCCTCATTTTAATATGTTATAATTTTTAAAAATCAGAGGTGACAAAGGTGACGGCGTCTTCTCCTCAATCCAATCTATTCCGATCTGCTATTTGGATCGACCCAGATATACCTTTGTAAGGCGATATCGTCTCTTAAAAAAAAAATAATAATAATAATTAAATAGTCGATGTCGGATCTTAATACAGTCGATGCCGACTCTTAAAATAGTCGATGGCGACTCTTAACACAGTCGGTGCCGACTGTATAAACAGTCGATGTCAACTAAAAAAAAATAAAAAATAAAAAATTATACAGTCGATGGCGAGTGTAAAAAAAAAAATTTATATAGTCGATGGCGACTGTATACACAGTCGCCATCGATTGTATAAACAGTCGATGCCGAATGTAATTTTTTTTTTTTTTTTTAATACAGTCGATGGCGATTGTATACACAGTCATCATCGATTGTGTAAACAGTCGATGCCGACTGTAAAAATAAAAAAATAAAAAAATAAAATCTTTTTTTATATAGTCGATGTCGATTGTTTTCATAGCCGATGTTGATTGTGATTTTAGCATCGAAAAAAATAATTTCAAAATAAATACCTTAAAAAGAAGAAGAAAAAATGCAAATATCAGATGACATAGATCTAGGTGTATCCTCTTTTTTTTTTTTTAACGATTTAGATATAGGTATACCTTAGAAATAGAGCTTCCTGTTGAATCTCTATGCTGAGAAAGATCCTTGGGCAGATTACAATGAGGAAGAAGACGATGCTTTTATGCGTTAGAGAAAGAGGTAATTGACTTTTTACTGTGGCTAGGCTTGGAGCTGGTCGATTTGGGTAAAGGTGAAACTATAGGGTCTCTGCAGTAAAAGGTACATCTGACAGGGTCGGTCAGATAAATTTCCCTTTATTTAATGTGACAGCTTGTCAATAATTATAGTCAAAAAGCTACATTTGACACACAATAAATGTATTCAATGGACGGTTAGATTGTCTAGATCCATCGGTGCAATTACGGAATTACCTAACATTTTAGAAACATACGTACACCATACCCCATTCTTGCCCCTTCACAATAATGATAGAATAGTCTGTAGTCACTATTCAGTAATATGTTTAAAAAAAAACAAAAAAAGCCTGATACATATCGGTATCGGTATCGGCCGAGTCGTATCGGTCCTCCATGGATCGATACCTGAGTCCGATACCGATTTCGACACCTTCGTCCCTATTAGGCCAACAAATGATAGAATTGATGGATTCTAAATGGATCTAACGATCCGACCATCTAAAATTAAGTCGACAGATCTAGGTGCATGATCAATCAAAAACGATAAACCAATAATCTATAAATATGTGCGCACCTTGAGCGTTAGCCATTAATGGTTGCCGATCTTCAACGATCTTCTCGCGTTCAATATCTCCTAGCACAATGGGGATGCTCTCGCCAATAGGGAGGATTGAATTATGTCGAGCAATCGTTGGGACCAGGCACCCCTTATATTTATAGCCAAAGAGTCCTATCCCATTAAGAACTGAAATTACTAATTATAGTGTGATTAGAAATCACAATCATACCTTAACTGAAAGACTCAATAATCAGTTGCCTATTCTCTTCAAACTCACCAGAATAGCAATTGTACATCTTAAGGTTGATCTTATACCATTCACCAGTCAATGGGTTTGACCATAGTGATGGCCACCAAAATAGGAACTTCTAACAGTCTCCCACTTAGCCAAACTATGTCAAAAAACTCCGATTACCCAATGTTAGCTAACTTTCTTTGAATGGTAAGTCACAATCAATCTCAATCAAAGTCTTTATTATCAGTCCGGTCCAGTGAGAATTTCAACACAGAATCAATGTAGTCAATATATCATATCATCGATATATGACCGCTCATTAGTGACTGTATTGGAAGTCATCACCGACATGGATTTCAACTAGTATGATTTCACATAGATTGCAAATTTACAAACTGAATGGTGATTACATGTAAACTCAATCTAATATTGGTCATACTTTATTGCCATCTACTGGCACCATATGTTCCAAGGAATTATTTGCATAAAAATGGAAAAGTAAATAAATAAGTTTTATTTCTGAATAAATTAAACAAATGTATTCACTTGCATATATCCACTCTCAAAGGCTATCAAAATTATCCGTTAACCCCATGCGCGCAACATGCTCCAAAAAGAGCTTGGGAGGTAAACCTTTAGTGAGAGGGTCAGCCAACATGAGTGTCGTACTTATCTTTTCAACAGATACAATTTGATTTTGAATTTTCTCCCTTACAACAAGATATTTTATATCAATATATTTGGAACCCCCACTAATCTTGTTGTTATTGGAGATAGCAATCGCAGCGGAATTATCACATAAGATTCTCAGTGGCCTTGAAATATTATCAACAACTCGAAGCCCTAAGATAAAATTCTTTAACTATATCGCCTCGCATGTTGCCTCAAAACATGCAACAAATTCTGCTTCCATAGTGGACGAAGTAGTCAACGTTTGTTTAACACTCTTCCAAGATATAGGTCCACCTGCAAGCATAAAAATATAACCTGATGTGGACCTACGAGTGTCTTGACACCCAGCATAGTCAGCATCTGAATAACCAATAACTTCAAGGTTATTCGACTTTTTGTATGTGAGCATGTGTCCTTTAGTCCCTTGTAAATAGCGAAAAACCTTCTTAGCTGCTTTCCAATGATCCAAACCAGGATTACATTGGTACCTGCCAAGCATGCCAACTATATACGCTATATCTGGGTGAGTACAAACTTGTGCATACATGAGGCTCCCAACTGCTGATACATAGCAAATTGTCTCCATCTGTTTTCTCTCCAGATCAATCCTGGGACTCTGAAGTAGACTAAATTTATCACCCTTAATGACAGGGGCAACGGTAGCGGAATAATTGTGCATGTTAAACCTTTTAAGAACTTTATCAATATAAGCTCTTTGAGACAATCCCAATATGCCACGGGCTCTATCTCGATGAATCTCAATTCCTATCATGTAGGAAGCTTCACCAAAATCTTTCATATCAAAACTCTTTGATAAAAAGTTCTTTGTCTCATGTAACATGCGCAAATTACTACTCACAAGTAAGATATCATCAACATACAAAACAATGATGATAAACTTACTCCCACTGATTTTAAGATATATGCATTGATCCACAGTATTTTCTTTAAAACCAAAATTTGAAATGACTTCGTGAAATTTTAAGTACCATTATCGAGATGTCTGCTTTAAACCATATATAGACCTTTTGAGTCTACAAACTAAATGACTCTCCCCCTCAACCTGAAAACCTTCAGGTTGTGTCATAAAGACATCTTTATGTAAGTCGCCATTCAGAAAAGCAGTTTTAACATCCATTTGATGTAATTCTAAGTCAAAATGAGCTACTAATGCTATGACTATCCGAAAAGATTCCTTTCTAGAGACAGGAGAAAATGTCTCTTTATAGTCTATTCCCTCTTTTTGAGTGAAACCTTTAGCGACTAACCTGGCCTTATATATTTCTATATTACCTTTGGAGTCTTGCTTGATTTGAAATACCCATTTACAGCCTACATGCTTAACTCCATTAGGTAACTCACAAAGATCCCAGACCGAGTTATGTTTCATTGATTCCAACTCATCTTTCATGGCGTCGAGCCATTGAGTGGGTTTGTCGCTCTTCATGGCTTGGCTAAAGGAAACAGGATCTGATTCTTTTCCAAAATCAAACCCACTCTAATTGAGGTAAACTATATAGTCATCAGAAATGGCAGGCTTCTTTGCTCTCTCTGATCTACGCAATGGTAGATCATTGGGAGTCGCCATGGGAGCAAGAGCCTCATCAATGTGGGGTGTTTCAATAGGTACAGCCACAGGTGCATCAACACTGACTTGAATAACTGGTGTTGGTGCCACTTTTTCTTGGATAAAAGGGATAGGAATTATAACCCGATTTTCCTCAAAAGTAATTTTCCTAAGCTCAACACTCCCACTGATCTCACGATCCTCAAAGAATTTTGCATATTTAGTCTCAACAATCCGGGTACTATGAGTGGGGCAATAAAATCTGTAGCCTTTTGATCTATCAGGGTAACCAATGAAATGACAACTTATAGTTTTAGGGTCCAATTTTCCTAATTGTGGGTTGTACACCTTTGCTTCAGCCAAACAGCCCCAAATGTGTAAATATCCTAAAGTCGATTTTCTTCCTACCCATAGCTCATAAGGAGTTTTGGAAACTGCCTTACTAGGAACTCGATTTAGGATATGCACCGTTGTTTTCAAGGCTTCTCCCCATAAGAACATAGGCAACGTAGAGTTGCATAACATGCTTCGCACCATATCCATAAGAGTACGATTTCGTCGTTCAACTACACCGTTCTGTTCAGGTGTTCTCGGCATGGTGTATTGAGCGACAATGCCATGCTCTTGTAGATACAGAGCGAAGGGTCCTAGATTGCAACCTGTTTCAGAGTATCTACCATAGTACTCTCCGCCTCTATCAGATCTTATAATTTTAATCTTCGAATTGAGTTATAACTCAACTTCGACGTTATAGATTTTAAACATATCCAGGGCCTCAGATTTCTCGTGAATGAGAAATATATAACCAAAACGAGAATAATCATCAGTGAAGGTAATAAAATACTTTTGACCACCAATAGCG
Organism: Chloranthus sessilifolius; assembly: GCA_021018995.1. Taxonomy (NCBI): domain Eukaryota; kingdom Viridiplantae; phylum Streptophyta; class Magnoliopsida; order Chloranthales; family Chloranthaceae; genus Chloranthus; species Chloranthus sessilifolius. Next base: position 11,078,036 of record CM037585.1, read on the forward strand.
GGAGTTGGAAACGGTCCACAAATATCAGTGTGGACTATTTCCAGCAAACTCGTGCCTCTGAGAGCCCCTTTCTTATTAGTCTTTGTGAGTTTTCCTTTAACGTAATCAACATAAGTATTGAAATCAGAGAAATCGAGCGCATCGATTATATCATCTTTAATTAACCTCTCCATTCTACCCTTAGATATATGGCCTAAACGTTTATGTCATAAAATGGAGGAGTTATCGATTGCTCGTTTTCGTTTCTTACTTATTTTATCATTCACAAGCATAGAAACTAAAGATTGGGCGTAAGATGAATCCAAGTTCAACTGATAAAGATTGTCCACTAATGAGCCACCACCCACAATATCGGAATTAAATAATAGAGTAAACATATTATGTCCAAATTTAAATTCAAAACCTAATGAATCCAATTTAGAAATTGAGATAAGGTTTCTAGTGATACTGGGAACATAAATAGTATCAACTAAATCCAAAATGAAACCACTACCTAAAATGAGACGGAGAGTTCCAATGGCCTCCACGTCTACTTCTACTCCATTTTCGAGTTTGATGGTACGTTTGCCTTTACTTAGCTTTCTGCTGGATCGAAATTTCTGCGTGGAGCATTAACATAAAGTGATTCAAAACACACAAAAGCTAGGTCATTACCTTTCTTAACTAGCCAATCTCTGTATTTCTGACAATTCTTCTTAATGTGTCCATTCTTCTTACAGAAGTGACACTTGATGCCAGAAGTAGATGTGCTAGCTTCTCCTTGTTTGGTTTCCGATGGAGGAGCTTTCACGTTCTTTCCTTTTTATTGTCCCGATTTTTGCTTGAAATTTCATTTCGATGGGCCAAGAGCGGCGTAATGGGCACTTTCAGGTCTTTCAGCCCGAAGTCGTTCTTCTTCTTGGACACAGTGAGCAATTAGCTCGTTCATCTTCCACTTCTCTTTCTGCGTGTTATAATTGATCTTGAACGGGCCAAATTGTGCAGGAAGAGAAGTCATAATGAAGTGAACAAGATAACCCTCAGAAAAACCCATGTCCAGTTTTTTCAATTGAGTTGCCATGCCACTCATTTTCATAATGTGCTCCCGGACGCCGCTATGACCATCATATTTCATGGTTCCCATTTTAACAATTAGACTACTAGCAAGGGCTTTAGAAGAGTCCATGAAATTGTTCATAATAGCTTGCATGTATTCTTTGTGTCTTGGTCGAGAATACCTCCCCGAATCGCATTAGCAATGGAACTCTTTATGATCATGCGGCTCATACGATTTGATTTATTCCATTTTTCTAAATTCGTATGGTTCACTGCCAGATCCTCAGTCGAGGCATCAGCGGTGAGCACCTTGGGTTTATCAGATCGTATAACATAGTCAAGATCCATGCAGCCTAGAATAATTACAACTTGTTCCTTCCATTTCTTATAATTTGATCCACTCAAAAGTTTAATTCCACCAATCATACTGGTTATGATAGACGGGTTCAATGTTGCACAATAATTAAGGGCTTTATTATGTCCACATACAATCGAAGTAACTATCAATTCCACAAGGTTATAATTATAGTATGTGACGCAAAAGTTAAAATATGTCAATGAATATAAAAATTAAAATCAATGTGGTTTTATTGAGAAACAATTTATGTCATTATGAGCCTCTGTTGGGTCGAGTCATAACACACTAGCCGCTTCCTCAATCTATATGAATGATTGTGGTACTAATTGGGTCGTTATGACCCTCCATTGGGTCGAGTCACAACACGCTAGCAGTACCCACACACAAAATAATGAATAGTAAAACACAGCCATCATATACCATTAAGGGATTCATCACCGTTGGGCAGAAGAACCGCTTATGTTGTGACGTCAACGTTCACTACACACTATCACGGAATTTGTAACACGGTCTTAGACAAAATTAAACCTTACTATGAAAACCACGACACTATCATCACCGTTGGGCAGAAGAATCTTTCCAAGCCATGTTTTCAAATTAGGTTTGATAATATTTTAGAAGATCACAAAACGTGTTATGAGGAGGTGTCAAAATAGATAATAAACGAGCATTATAATATGTAAGTACCAGCCATGGTGGTGGAGCACAATCTCCACTACCCAATTCTAATGAATGATACTAAAAAAAATTGATTACACAATTAAAAAATGAAAAAAATAACATCAGGTCATGAAAATATCATAATAGAGAGCTCATTGTTAAAAATAGACCTCAAAAACGGATCTGGAATGTCCGAGATAGTCAAAATGCATATATAATGTCCGAAAATCGGACCTGTAAATAGCCCAGAAAAGGCCCAAGAAAAATAAGGAATTCAAAAGGGTCATGAGTGGGCCGGGTATCGGGCCTGGCCATGGGCCTTAGTGGTCGAGTGGGCCCTATGGGTTGGTCCATGGGCAAAAAGGGCGAGTGCGCCTGGGGCCCTGCAGATCGGGCCATGAGCCAAAAGCCGAGTGGGCCAGGGGCTCAGAGGGGTCGGGCCAAAAGCCAAAAGGGCCAGGCGGGTCAGGTGGGTCAGGCCAAACCAGGCAGGTCGGGTGGGCCAAATAGGCCTGCCGGGTCAGGGGGTGGGCAAAAAATACCCAGGCGGGTCGGGCCAAAAGCCACAAGGGCCAGGCAGTGGGCCAAAAATGCCCAGGCGGGTCGGGTGGGCCACAAGGGCCAGGCGGGTCGGGCAGTGGGCAGGCAATGGACCCGCCCCAACCCCCTGTCTTCTTCTTCTTCGTTTGGTTTTTTTTTTTTAAAAAAACCAGATGCTATATGCACAGCCGCCCAGTGTACCGCCCCACCGTTGATCGGTTCGACGGTCCGGCGGCCCCGATTGGCTGGCCGACGTCACGGCCCGGCAAGAAGGCCCACCGGCTCACCAATAAAACCCAATTTTTTTTTTATTTTTTTTTATTTGCAGCAACAACAGCCCTCCCCCCCCTTCATCGGTGACTAGACCCGGATATTTTTTTTTTTTTTTATAAAACAACCATAAAAAAAAAAACTCATTTTAAAGTTTTGACCGATCATAACGCCAATCATGGCTCTGATACCAATTGATGGATTCTAAATGGATCTAACGATCTGACCATCTAAAATTAAGTCGAAAGATCTAGCCGCATGATCAATCAAAAACAATAAACCAATAATCTATAAATATGTGCGCACCTTGAGCGTTAGCCATTAATGGTTGCCGATCTTCAACGATCTTCTCGCGTTCAATATCTCCTAACACAATAGGGATGCTCTCGCCAATAGGGAGGATTGAATTATGTCGAGCAATCGTTGGGACCAAGCACCCCTTATATTTATAGCCAAAGAGTCCTATCCCATTAAGGACTGAAATTACTAATTATAGTGTGATTAGAAATCACAATCATACCTTAACTGAAAGACTCAACAATCAATTGCCTATTCTCTTCAAACTTACCAGAATAGCAATTGTACATCTTAAGGTTGATCTTATACCATTCACCGGTCAACGGGTTTGATCATAGTGATGGCCACCAAATAGGAACTTCTAACAAGAATTGCCTCCTCTTTTTATCCTGTAGACACACCAAAACCAGCTGGTCTAGCATTACCTCCGTTGTAGCCATTGAAGATGAACTTAGATTTAGTTATCAGGTGGTTTGGGCCAAACCTCTGTCGGCCCCTTTCTCACAATAGTACTAAAGCAAGCTTCTTTCCAATCTAAAGCTAGGTTGCTGAAGGACAGCTCTTGAAGGCATTTTTTCAAAGACATGCTTTGGAAATTCTTGGATCACTTCTTTATTATTGCTTTTTCTCCATGCTTTGCTATTGAAAGTTGTCTCGCTCCTTCCTTCCATTATGTTCTCTATTAGACTTAATTATTTAGCATTAAAATCCGTTGCTCTTCAATAATGACCTTCACAAAATTTTCTTTTTTTAATTGGTAAAGGCGAAATCTATTAAATAGAAATAGTGAGAAGCTGGTCGAGTACAATAGGAGGTCAAACTGACGAAAAAAGGATGGAAACGAACCAAAAAAAGCAAAACGAAATACAAAGGAGAGAGGAAAGAGGGGGGAGGTGCCTGACGAGTGAGCCAACTAGCCCGGTTCCCAGATGCAGGCTTCCCCCCGCCCCCCTCCTTACTCAGCGTCACCCAAGAGTACATAAAGTCTCAGATAGTCTTCAGGACCATCCCAAAGGAAGACGTTTTCGGTCAAAAATGCAATTGTTTCTCTCAAGCCCAATCCTCCAAACTATCGCAAAAAAGACCACCCTCCATATTTAAAAATAAAATAAACATTGCAATTCCTCCTAGAGAATTAGTGGAACATTAACAAAAGAAGGAAAAATTTTACCTTCTCTTAGAGCCCTAAAATTCACCTCATTAATACATTTTCCAATCAGTCCAGAGTACACCAAGTTTTCTAATCCACTTACATCTCTAAATGCTACCAGTGTCTGCATAACATGGATTTCCTATGAAATGAACATCAAAGATTAGTTCTATCCAACCACTAGGTGGATATTTCCATGCCACAACAATCTGCTATTACCTAGTTTAGCTCATCTCTATGTTCTCCCAATCATAGTGACATATTTCATTCTCTGCCATATTTTAGTACATTTCGAATATAAATAAATAAATAAATAAATATATATATATATATATATATATTGGTGGCCATCACTATGATCAATCCATTGACCGATAAATGATGTAAGATTAATCTTGTGATGTAATAATTGCTAATTCGGTAAATTTGAAGAGAATAAACAGCTAATGGTTACGTCTTTTAGTTATGATATGATTGTAATTTTTAATCACAATATAATTAGTAATTTAAGTCCTTAATGGAAAATGATTCTTTCGCTATAAATATAAAGGGTGCTTGGTCCCAACGATTGCTCAACACTTCAACCCTTCTTATTAGCAAAAGCATCCCCATTGTGCTCAGAGGTATTGAGAGCGAGGAGATTATTGAAGATCAAAGTGGCAACCCATCCTTTATAGCCCACACTCAAGGTGTGCACGTATATTTCAATTTATGGATTGTTGATTTATTATTTTTGATTGATCATGCGCCTAAATCCTAGGACAAATAATTGTTGGTCAGATCGATAGATCCAACAATTGATATCAGAGTCATGACTGGTGTTTAATCGAACAAAGCATTAGAATATGAGTTTTATCCTATGTACCTTATTTTTGGCTGCCGAAATATTTGACCATGCACATGAACCCGCATTCCCTTTTTTTTTTTTTTAGTCTTTGATTTTGAAATGTATGAATTTCGGCTTCGGATTGCGAAGGCTGTTTTGGGGCTCTGAATCCCAGACGCTATGTCGTTTTGGAAGAAAGCTCACTTGTATTTTATTAATTATGTGGTTTGGAACCCACTTCTTAATTGAATTAGAAAGCCCACTTTTAGTTAATATTAAATTAAATTAAATTAAATAATAAAGAAGCCTCATGGGCTAAGTTTGTTTGTCGTTTGAAGAAGATGACTAACCCGTGGCCTATCTATGCAAGACGGGTCTCATGGCCCCGCGACCTGACCCGTCATATAGTCTGTATGCCTGACCCGGCCCATGGACCCATATTGCATATGACTCGACCTGTTTTGTGGCATGACCCGATCCAGCCCATGGTCAGGTCCGATCCGGTCCATCACTCAACCCGGGCCATGGTTCATGGCCCAATTCGGCCTGTTAAACTCTATCTGTTTGCCCTTAAGGCTCAATTGTGACTCATATTATTCCTTATTCTTTTCGGGTCATTTCTAGGCTATCTATAGGTCCAATTTTCGGACATTATATATGAATTTTGACTTTCTCGGACATTTCGGATCTGTTTTTGAGGTTTGGTTTTTACAAGGAGCTCTTTATCGTGATATTTTCATGACCTGATAACATTTTGATAATTTTTAATCTGATAATTATTGTATTTTTGAGTGCCTTTTATTAGGGTTGGGTATTGGAGGTTGTTCTCTAGCACCATGACTATACTTACATAATTTTACCCATGATTATTATTAATATTTTACGCTTATCCACAACACAAGTTAGATTTGGTTACTTGCATGTAGCTTATTTTTTTATACATCACATTTGTGACCATCTAAAATATTATAAAATTCAAATAGAAAACATGGCTTGAAAGGATTATTCTGTCCAACGGTGATGATCTTTCCTAGTGCTGTGATTTTCATAGTGAAATTTATTTTGTCCAAAATCGTGTTACAAATTTAGTGAAAGTGTGTAATAAATGTTGACATCACAACTTGAGAGATTACTTCTGTCCAACGGTGATTAATCACTTAATATTGTGTGATGGTTATATTTTACTATTCATTTATTTGTGTGTGGGTACTGCTAGCGTATTGTGACTCGACCCAATGGAGGGTTATAACGATGCAATTAGTACCACATTCAATAATAGCGATTGAGGAAGCGACTAGTGCATTATGACTCGACGCAACGGAGAGTCATAATAATATAAATTGCTTCTCAATAAAATTATATTGGTTTTAATTTTATTATATTCCTTGACATAATTTAACTTTTGCGTAAAACACTATAAATATAATCTTGTGGAATTGATCGTTGCTATAGTTGTATGTGGACATAATAAAGCCTTTAATTATTGTACAATATTGAACCCGTCTTCTATTACTAACATGATTGGTGGAATTGAAATTTTGAGTGGCTCGAATTATGGTAAATGAAATAAACAAGTTACAATTGTTCTAGGCTGTATGGATCTTGACTATGTTATATGATCTGATAAACTCAAGGTGCTCACCGCTGATGTCTCAGTTGAGGATCTGGTAGTGAACAATACGAATTTAGAAAAATGGGATAAATTAAATCATATGAGCCTCATGATTATAAAGAGTTTCATTACTTATGCGATCTGATGAGGTATTTCTGACTCGCACAATACAAAGGAATATATGCAAGCTATTCACGAATAATTTCAAGAGACTTTTAAGGCACTTGCCAATAGTCTTATTGTTAAAATAGGAACCATGAAATACGATAGTCATAGTCATGTACGGGAGCACATTATGAGAATGAGTGGCATGATGACTCAATCGAAGGAAATAGACATAGGCTTTTCTGAGAGTTATCTTATTCACTTTATCTTGACTTCTCTTCCTACATAATTTGGCTCGTTCAAGATTATTATAACACGCAGAAAGATAAATAAAAGATGAACGAGCTAATCGCTCACTATGTCTAAGAAGAAGAAAGACTTAGGGCTGAAAAACCTGAAAGTGCTCATTACGCCGCTCTTGGACCATCGAAAAGATATTTCAAGAGAAAAAAAGGATCATACAAAGGAAAGAACGTGAAAGCTTCTCTACCAAAAATTAAATAAGGAAAAGCTAGCGGATCTACTTCTGGCATCAAGTGTCACTTCTGTAAGAATAAGGGACACATAAAGAAGAATTGTCAGAAATACAGAAATTGGCTAGTTAAGAAAGGTAATGACCTAGTCTTAGTTAGTTTTGAATTACTTTATGTTGATACTCTACGCAATACTTGGTGGATAGATTTTGGTGCAACTATTCACATAAGTAATTCAATGCAGGGATTTCGATCCAGCAGAAAACTAAGTAAAGGCGAACGAACCATTAAACTCGAAAATAGAGTAAAAGCAGATGTAGAGGCCATTGGGATTCTCCGTCTTATTTTAGATAATGGTATCATTTTGGATTTAATTGATACTATTTACGTTCCAAGTATCACTAGAAACCTTATATCAATTTCTAAATTAAATTCATTAAATTTTGAATTTAAATTTTGACATAACATTTTTACTTTATTATTTGATTCCGATATCGTGGGTGGTGGCTCACTAGTGAGAAATCTTTATAAATTGAACTTAGATTTATCTTACGCCCAATCTTTAGTTTCTATGCATGTGGATGATAAAGTCAATAAGAAACGAAAACGAGCAATCAATAACTCCTTCATTTTATGACCATATATCTAAAAATAGAATAGAGAGGTTAATTAAAGATAATATAATCGATGAGCTCGATTTCTCTTATTTCAATACTTGTATTGATTGCGTTAAAGGAAAACTCACAAAGACTATTAAGAAATGGCCTATCAGGAGCATGAGTTTACTAAAAATAGTTCACACTGATGACTATTCTCGTTTCGATTGCATATTTCTCATTTATGAGAAATCTGAGGCCATGGATATGTTTAAAATCTATAAAGTCGAAATTGAGTTACAACTCAATTCGAAGATTAAAATTGTGAGATCTGATAGAGGCAGAGAGAACTATGGTAGATACTCTGAAACAGGTCGCAATATAGGATCATTCGCCCTGTATCTACAAGAGCATAACATTGTTGCTCAATATACCATGTCGGGAATACCTGAACAGAACGGTATAATTGAACGACGAAATCGTACTCCTATGGATATGGTGAGAAGCACGTCGTATAACTCTAAGTTGCCTATGTTCTTTTGGAGAGAAGCCTTGAAAATAACGGTGCATATTCTGAATCGGATTCCTAGTAAAGTTGTTCTCAAAACTCCTTATGAGCTATGGGTAGGAAGAAAATTGACTTTAGGACATTTACACATTTGGGGTTATTTAGCTGAAGCAAAGGTGCATAATCCACAATTAGGAAAATTAGATTCTAAAACTATAAGTTGTCATTTCATTGGTTACCCTGATAGGTCAAAAGGCTATAAATTTTATTACCTCACTCACAGTACTCGGATTGTTGAGACTAAATATACAAAATTCTTTGAGGATTGTGAGAACAGTGAGAGTGTTGAGCCTAGAAAAATCACTTTTGAGGAGAATCGGGTTATAATTCCTATCCTTTTTTTCCAAGAAAATGTGGCACCAATACCAGTAATCTAAGAAAGTGCAGATGACCTGTGGCTATATATATTGAAACATCCCACATTAAGGAGGCTTTTGCTCCCATGACGACCGCCAATGATCAACTATTGCGTAGATTAGAGAACATAAAAAAGTCAACCATTTCTGATGACTATATAGTCTACCTCAATGAGAGTGAGTATAATTTTGGAAAGAAATCAGATCATGTTCCCTTTAATCAAGCTATGAAGAGCGATAAATCCACTCAATGGCTCAAAGCTATGAAAGATGAGTTGGAATCAATGAAACATAACTCGGTCTGAGATCTTTGCGAGTTACCTAAAAGAGTTAAGCCTGTAGGCTGTAAATGAGTATATAAAACCAAACAAGACTCCAAAGGTAATGTAGAAAGATATAAGGTCAGGTTAGTCGCTAAAGGATTCACTCAAAAGGAGGGAACAGACTATAAAGAGATATTTTCTCATGTCTCTAGAAAGGAATCCTTTCGGATAGTCATGACATTAGTTGCTCATTTTGACTTAAAATTGCATCAAATGGATGTCAAAACTGCTTTTCTGAATGGTGACTTACATGAAGATGTGTTTATGATACAACCTGAAGGTTTTCAAGTTGAGGGGGAGAGTCATTTAGTTTGTAGACTCAAAAGGTCTATATATGATTTAAAGCAGGCAACTCGATATTAGTACTTAAAATTTTACGAAGTCATTTCAAACTTTGATTTTAAAGAAAATATTGTGGATCAATGCATATATCTTAAAATCAGTGGGAGCAAGTTTATCATTTTTATTTTGTATGTTGATGATATATTGTTTGCGAGTAGTAGTTTGAGTATGTTACATGAGACAAAGAACTTTTTATCAAAGATTTTTTATATGAAAGATCTTGGTGAAGCTTCCTATATGATAGGATTTGAGATTTATCGAGATAGAGCTCATGGCATATTGGGATTTTCTCAAAGAATTTATATTGGTAAAGTTCTCAAAAGATTTAACATGCATAATTGTTTCACTACTATTGCCCCTGTGCTTAAGGGTGATAAATTTAGTTCACTTCAAAGTCTCAGGATTGATTTGGAGAGAAACCAAATGGAGACAATTCTCTATGCATCAGCAGTTGGGAGTCTCATATATGCACAAGTCTGTACTCTTCCAGACATTGCGTATATAGTTGGCATGCTTGATAGGTATCAATGTAATCCTGATTTGGACCATTGGAAAATAGCCAAAAAGGTTTTCCGCTATTTAAAAGGGACAAAAGGTCAAATAACCTTGAAGTTATTAGTTATTTAGACGCCGATTGTGTTGGGTGTCAAGACACCTGTAGGTCCACATCGGATTATATATTTATGCTTGCAGGTGGACCTGTATCTTGGAAGAGCGTTAAGCAAACACTGACTACTTCATCTACAATGAAAGCAGAGTTCATTGCATGTTTTGAGGCAACATGTGAGGCGATATGTTGAGAAATTTTATCTCAGGACTTCGAATTGTTGATAGTATTTTAAGCCCACTGGGAATCTTATGTGACAATTTCGCTGCAATAGTTATCTCTAATAAAAACAAGATTAGTGGAGGTTCCAAATATATTGATATTAAATATTTTGTTGTAAGGGAGAAAGTTCAAAATCAAACTGTATCTGTTGAAAAGATCAGTATGACACTCATGTTGATTGACCTTCTCACTAAAGGCTTGCCTCCCAAACTCTTTTCGGAGCATGTTGCGCACATAAAATTAACGGATAATTTTGGTGGCATTTGAGAGTGGATGTATGTGAGTGAATATGTTTGTTTAATTAATTCGGAAATAAGAATTTTTTTTTTTTTTTCCATTGTTATGCAAATAAAATTTTTAGAACATATGGTGCTAATAGATGACAATAAAGTATGACCAATAATAAACTGAGTTTATATATAATCACCATTCAGTTTATAAACTTGTAATCTATGTGAAATCATACTAGTTGGAATTCATGTCGGTGATGAATTCTAATACGGTAACTAATGAACGGTCATGTATCGATGATATGATGCATTGACTACATTAATTATGTATTAAAATTCTCACTGGACCGAACTAATTATAAAGACTTTAATTGAGATTGATTAGGACTCGTCATTCAAAGAAAGTTAGCTAACATTTGGTAATCGAAGTTTATTGACATAGTGTGGCCAAGTGGGAGACTATTAGAAGTTTCTATTTTGGTGGTCGTCACTATGGTCAATCCATTGACCGGTGAATGGTGTAAAATCAATCTTGTGATATAATAGTGGCTAATTCGGTGAATTTGAAGAGAATAAGCAACTAATAGATAAGTCTTTTAGTTATGGTATGATTGTAATTTCTAATCACAATATAATTAGTAATTTAAGTCCTTAATGGGAAAGGACTCTTTGGCTATAAATATAAGGGGTGCTTGGGCCCAACGATTGAATATTACATAAATTTATCACTCTGCTCTCAATCCCTACACAATATATGACTGACATACCATTAAGTCACAAAAATGTTGATTTTTTCTAACAAAGTCTCCTCCTTGGGTACATCATAATTACAGGTATGATAACTTCGCTTCTTCCAAATGCCCCAATGAAGAGGACACTGTACGAGTTAATTAATTGGAAAATCTTGAATCATATGTAAGGTCAGTTTGGTTTTGGAGAGAAGTTAAAATTCTTGAGGAGAAGTTTTTCTATGGCCAGGTTCTCAGTTATGGTAAATTCTGGAGAAGAAATTCCTTCAACAATCAAGTTTTTTAGATGGAGTGTGGCTTGGAGCAGGATTCTGACAACAGATCAGTTTAATAGGAGGGGGGTTCAGGTGAGAGATAGATGTGTTTATGTGTTTTCAAGAAAGAGAATCTGTCGACCATCTCCTCCTCCATTGTTGGGTTGGTAGCAAGGTTTGAAATCTCGCCCGAGACATTTTACGTCTCGGTCCTCAGCGAGACGAGATTGATGTATAAATCATTCCGAGATGCAACATTAAAAATATTATAATTTATATAAGGTGTTAGGCTTGTACACTATTTAAAGTGTATTACTCCTCTTTGTATACACAATACTATTTATCTCTTCGGATCCTATCTATGTGATGTTCTGGTGAATGGCTATCACTGTGTATCCAAGTCTGTGCACACAAATATCACTATTCTTATTTTTCAACGGCTAATTGAAGATCATTGATCGGACGATATACAATTGATTTTTAGGTGTGATTCTTTAACTAAGATGTGTTCCAATCATGAATAGCCACTTAGATTGTTTAGATTGATCCCAAATATTTTCCACATGGCATAATAGTGAAGTATTCTTTAATCGTGTAAGATCAAACACCTATTTTAATGGTGTAAGATCATCCAAAGGGTTATTTTTGTTTCACGTCGTCTCGCCGAGATGCGAGACATCTCGGTCTCAAGGATGTCCGAGACAACTCGAAAGTTCGAGATTTCAAACCATGGTTGGCAGGGAGATAAGGTACAAGGTGCTGAATTAAATTGAGGTGTCAATTGGGAGTTACCGAGTTGCTGTCAGATGATGACCAGCTAAAGAGGTGTTAAGTTCAGTGCAAGATTTATGTGCATGCCTTCAGCTGTGCACTTAAAGTTCATAGTGTTTGCTCTCTATATATTTAGGAAAAAGTTTTCCTGGCCCATGGGTGCCAAATCATAAGATGTGGATTGTATCCCAACTTTTCAATTTTTTTTCGAATTCTCTTCTTCCTAATTCATTCCCAAAGCCCGACTTGGTGACTGTGCTCCCCAAATCACAGATGGCTTGATATGATCTTCTGAAAGTTGTGTGATTTCTTAGTATCACTGTTTAACATCTTATCATTTCTTTTGTTGACTTCAAATTTTTAGTAACAAATAAATGTATCATAAATTTCATAAGGCCAAGTATAGAAGTTGCTCCTCTGACTAATCTTCATCATACAGGCTATTCAAGGGATCATCATTTTTTACTGTCCCTAAACTGTAAACGTTCAATTAAGACCATATTATGGAATTGTTGCTTCTTTCTTCTTAGATGATTGAATGTTGATATCTTTATGTGGCCAACTGCATGAAAAACTTAAACTCTAGCTACATCTTTAACTGATAGATGGGAATAGCCATCTCAATTTATCAAATAGTGAAAAAAGAGTTAATTAAACATACTTTGAACATTATCCTACACCCAAACCATTTTGTCAGCATCATTCTTACGACTAATAATCTCCTTTAACACCCTTATCAACCTTCTATGCAACACAGTATCTTTTTCTTCAATTCCTAACAAACTTTGGTGAAGCCGGACAAAATAGAAATTATTCTGTAGGCTAATTTCAATCGGTAATTCACAGGGAAGAACACGAGAATTGGCCAAAAAAAAGACACAGAGAAACACCTCTGATGTTTAATCCAAAATTATCAATCAATCAACCACGAAAATCAGCCCACAAGGCAGGTTTTATAGCTAAAAATCGTCATTACCATAAATTTACCAAAAATAACAAAATCCCAATAAGCATGCCAAAATAAAATATGTAATAAAAGAAATAATCTACTAAAAATCTGGCCCAAATCGGGTTCAGAATCGCATCCTAAACGATAAAGAAAATATTACCATAAAAGGAAATAAATAACTAAAATTGTGGATTCATAAGGGAAAATGGTGGATTTTGATCTTGAAAAAAATCCTACTAATGGTAGCCACGACGTGCACACCGCGAAGAGCTTTCCGAAATGAGGTCATTTGTGCAATTCTGATAACCGTAGCCAAAGTTATGGCCAAAATACCAAAATGCACCCAAAACTGCCCCAATTATGCAAAGATCTCGATTACCTGCCATCTTTACGGTGATCTGTCAACTCAAGGTATCTCAATGCCAACAAGGTAGAATCTAACAACTCAGCATCATCTGACTCAGATCCTCCTGCATCAGTCGCTCTGGGTTGGAAAGAACTCGTCCTCGAGTTCACAATAGTTTCATCAGAATCCACAAAACAAGGAGTCAGGTGCTGCACATTGAATACATCATAAGTTCGCAAATGACTGGGGAGGCGTAGTTTGTAGGCATTATCATTGATCTTCTGGAGGATCTCACAGGGTCCAATCTTTCACTCCTTAAGCTTATTATACTCTACACTAGAAAAACGATCGCGAGTTAATACAGCCCAAACAAAATCACCAACATCAAAAAGTACTTGACGACAGTGACTGTCGACCTGAACTTTGTACTTGGCATTACTCTCCTGAATGGCTATCTTCACCTGCTCATGGATACCTCGTAGATGTGCTGCCATCTCTTCTGCCTTGTGACTCATACGACCCACACATGGAATAGGGGCTAAGTCCAGTACCCCGGATGGATTCTGACCATAGATAATCTCAAATGGGCTCAGTCCGGTGGTTTTGTTCTACGACCTGTTATAGACAAATTCTGCTTGAGGTAACGCTAAATCCCATTGCTTCGGCTTAGTTCCCGCTAGACTCCTCAAAAGGTTTCCCAAACTGTGGTTCACCACCTCAGCTTGACCATCTGTCTGGGGGTGGTAGGCACTGCTAAAATTCAACTTCGTTCCCAGTTTCTCCCCATAAACTCCTCTAGAAATGACTCATGAACTAGGTGTCACAATCTGAAGTAATGGAGCAGGGAACCTCATGTAAACGCACACTCTCCGTGAAGTAAAGATGGGCGATCTAAGCGGCATCCATTGTTTTCCTACAAGCAACAAAATGGGCCATCTTGGAAAACTTGTCAACCACAATCAAAATAGAATCCAAGGCTCGCTGGGTACAAGGTAAACCCAATACAAAGTCCATACTGACATCAAACCAAGGGCTTTCTAGTACTGGTAGAGGTGTATATAAACCCGCATTAGTGAGGACTCCCTTTGAACGTTGACAAACATAACATCGTGCCACATTATGAGCCACGTCACTGGACAATTTGGGCCAATAATAGTTGTAAGAGATCAAAGCCAACGTCTTATCTCACCCAAAGTGACCCTCGTTATGAAGTTCACTAATAATCTATTGCATTAGTGAACAATCCGGAATGCACAATTGTAACCCACGAAACAGATAACCATCATGCAAAATAAAATCATGTCATAGACCATCAGTTACCTCCGAAAATATCCTTCCAAAGGAAGGATATGTCCCATACATCGCAGAGAAAACCTCAAATCCTGCAACGCTAGTGCTCATGGTGGTGAGGGTGAGGAGCACTAGCTCAGTGCATCTACAACACGATTTAGACTCCCTGCTTGGTGCCTCAACACAAATGTGAATTCCTGCAAGTACGCCACCCACTTGGCATGTCGTCTACTCAGCTTGTGTTGGCCATTGATGTACTTCAAGGCCTCATGATCAGTGATAATAATGAACTCTTTGTGTACTAGGTAGTGACGCCAATGCGCCAGGGTCTGAACTATGGCATAAAATTCAAGATCATAGGTGGAATAATTCATCTTTGATCCTGATATCTTCTCACTAAAAAAAGCTATTGGATGCCCCTCCTGACTCAAGACACCCCTAATGCCAACCCCAGATGTGTCACAGTTTACCTCAAACACCTTTTCAAAATCAGGAAGTGCCAAAACTGGTGCCTCAGTCATCTTCTTCTTGACCAATTGAAAACTGGCCTCCGCCTCCTCAGACCACTGGAAATCACGTCCTTTGAGGCTTTCTGTGATAGGAGCAATCAGAGTGTTGAAGTTTCTGATGAACCGATAGTAGAAGGACACCAATCCATGGAAACTTCTGACATCGTGCAAGGTCTTTGGTGTGGGCCATGCCAAGACTGCATCTATCTTCGACTGATATGCATGAACACCATCAGTAGACACAACAAAACCAAGAATAGTTACAGAAGTAGTGAAGAAAGAACACTTCTTTTGATTGACGAACAGACGCTTCGTCCTCAACATATCAAAAACAATACGGAGGTAATCAAAATGGGATGCCCAAGTCAAGCTATGAATGAGGATGTCATCGAAGTAAACTACAACAAATTTCCCCATGAAAGGTCGTAAAACCTTATGCATAAATCTCATAAAGGTGCTGGGCGCATTAGACAATCCAAAAGACATGACCATCCACTCATACAACCCATTCTGCGTCTTAAATGTTGTCGTCCACTCATCTCCAGGCTGTATTCTGATCTGGTGGTATCCGCTTTTAAGGTCAATTTTCGAGAAGACCTTAGAACCGGACAACTGATCTAACATATCATCCATACGGGGAATTGGAAACCTGTATTTAACTGTGATCCTGTTGATTGCTCTGCTATCAACACACATACGCCAAGAGCCATCTTTTTTTTGCAACAGTAGAGCAAGGACTACACATGGGCTCATACTCTCACGGATGTAACCCCTCTCCAACAACTCTACCACCTGTCGCTGCAACTCTTCAGATTCCTTGGAACTGAGGCGATACGCCGGTCGATTAGGTAAATTGGACCCCAAAACAAAGTCGATCTGATGCTGAATATCCCTCATAGGTGGCAACCCCGGAGGAAGATCTTCTGGCTTGGGATGACGGTCGGTCTTTAACTGCAATTTCTGGACAACCTCTTCAAACACTACGTTCTCACAACTGCCACTGTCAATGATTATCTTGCAGACTTTATCTGCAACTGTGCAGGTTGTGTGAAAAATATTGGTTCTCAACTAATCGTCCTCTGAATCACCTTTTGGAGTCAGTAGACTCTTGCAAACGATCAGAGTCTCATGGCCATCACCATACAACACACCTCCATCTTCATCCTCGTCATACGCATGCTCTCTAATATTCTCAGCTTCATCTACCACGTCTTCCTCAATCAGGAGATTTTTTCCCTTCTGACTAGCAGGCTTTTTGCACTCAGTTGCTTTATGTCCCCGTTCACCACATCTGAAACATCTAATATTTGAGTTAGAATTACCCTGTGGGGGCTGTTGGGCAAGACGAGATTCTTGAGGGCGAACTGGCTGATTGCTTTGATCGTTTATGATAATTGGCCTCTTGTATTGTTATTTTTCCACCACAAGTGCACGCTGGTATGCCTCAGAAACTTTCACAGAGAGTGTAGGATGAGGACATCCTATAGGGGCTGTTGTAATCCCCCAAATACCATGCCACCATCTGCTCATCCATCTATGATAAATCATTCCGAGCTATCAATTGATAGAACTCCTCCATATAATCATCAATTGATCTCATGCCTTGCCTCAACGAATGAAGTCGCTGAAACAAGGTTTGAGTGTAGCCGAAAGGAAGTGTCCCTTCATCTACTTCTTCATCTTCTCCCAATCAGTGACCTTGGCCTTACCCTGCCTATCTCGTGACCGCCTCAACTGCTCCCACCATGCAGATGCTCTGCCTTTGAGTTTTATAGCGACCAATTTTACTTTGACACCATCTAAGACTTCCTTATACTCAAAAATACGCTCTACCTCATTCAACTAATCGACGAATCCTTCAGCCTCTAACGTACCAAAAAACTCGGGCAGTTCCACTTTGAAACCGAGGTCTCCATAATGATCCTCCCGACCACGGTGTCCCCAGAATCGAGCATGATTTTGATACGGGTTTTCGAAACTGGTATCGGAATCGTGATCTTCCATCTCACGATCTCCGAAATCCTGCTCCGTTAGATGTCGGGTTAACTTTGCAACTTACCTCTGTAAATCCTCAATCATCACATCCTGAACGTATTGATCATGGTGTGGGACTTCCTCGTTCGAAACCTGTCCGCGACGACCACGACCACCAGCCATGAGAACTGATGAAATCTCACCCCAGGAAGATGTTGAAGCTTTGATACCAACTGAAGCCGGACAAAATAGAAATTATTATGTAGGCTAATTTCAACCGGTAATTCACAGGGAAGAATATAAGAGAATCGCCCCAAAAAAAGACACAGAGAAACACCTCTGATGTTCAATTCAAAATTATCAATCGATCAACCACGAAAATCAATCCACAAGCCGGGCTTTATAGCTAAAAATCGTCATTATTAAATTTTTACCAAAAATAGCAAAATCCCAATAAGCATGCCAACAAGCTAGAATCTGACAACTCAACATCGTTTGACTCGGATCTTCCTCCATCACATGGGCACTCACAAAATAGATAAGTGTTCATGGGATAGGGTAAGACAACTTTCTTAAATGGTGATATGGAAGAGGAGATCTACATGAAACAATCAGAAGGCTATGTAGAAAAAGGAAAGCTCATATAAACTCTATCCATCTTTTTCTGGACTTTAGCAATCCTCTCGGCAGATTGAACCCTGAGATAGCATCCTGTTGTGTGCCATGTTGCACTGCAAAAGCCACATGGCACCACTCCCCTAAGGCTTCAGGCACCCTAGGAGGTTTTGGAAAGAAAATAATGTAGGGCCTGAATCTAAAGGTACGAAAGTAATGTAGGGCCTTGATTTTTTAATATACCGTTCATTTTTTAAGGCATTGACCGCCGTTCATCGTGGTGATTAAATGGATTGTTTTTCACATTTTTTAATGGTCTTTGATTGGCCATGCACACATTTGTGTTTGGGTGCCATATGGCGCACAACTGGGAACTGTCCCATGGTTAAAAGATGAGACGTTGTCCCCGGCCCCCAGCCCGGCCTTCCACATAAAATATCCTCGTCTCCTGGCCCCGGCCTTCCACATAAAATATCCTCGTCTTTTCTTTTGTTTATGTTTTCGAGCTGTTTACAAGTTAAAATATTTACTTGACACTGTTGTGGATATGGATTTAGAAATTACTAGATTTTCTTGAGAGGAAAATTTAAGATTGCTCCAATTTTGTCCTAGAATATTTTGATTAATTTTGGATTAAGTATAAAAGTTTCTGTAATACTTCAAAATGCCTATCTGCTGCAGGAACTTAGATTATTTGCTTTCCTCTATAGATTTCAGCTTAGACATCCCTTGCCTCTTCCCCTGACTTTCTCTCTTTTCCATTAATAAGTGTTTATTTCTTATGCATCTTGCTAGGACTTCTTATAAGTTGTACCAATTGACTAAAATTAAATTAAAATCATCTCCTACATGAGAATTAAACACCCTTTCGCCTTCCCCAATAGATTCCAGCTTAGGCTTTGGTTACCTCTTTCTTCTTGACTTTATTGTGTAGTTTGTTTTTCTTTGAGTACCAACTTTGGCTGTCCTGCGTGTATAACACTTTCTCTGAGGGAATCGACTCCTCAAGATTTGTGCTAAAGTACTTTCTCATTTTTTCATAAAATTATGTTAAAAAGAATTAAAAGACTTTCACAGATCTCAAGACTGAACAATTTATTTATTCATACTCAAAATTTGCCGAAAATCAAATTCAAGGGATTTTGCAACTAAAAGGTGCACACTTTGTTTTGAAAATGCTAGTATGGGCCAACTCCCCATTATTCCTTACTAAAATTCGCTTATTTTGTTAGGAATTTAATCCACACTACCGAACTCCCTATAGCGATGACTACGGTAAAATAAAGAAGACACAAAAATAATCACACACAATACAAAAGGATTTACGTGATTCACCCAATTTAGGACTGCATCCACGGAATATATACACTATTTATGAACATTTACAGCGCATGCACTTTCTTCTCTCTAGTGCACTCTCAATCAAGATTTGACACGATCTTCAACAGCCAACACGTTGGTAAACCAAGGTCGTAGTCTTTCAAAGAACAGAAAAAAGATATGTTGAAATATAGTAACGATTCCAACACAAGAACGGCTTTAATCGGATGCTTCAATTCCCAAACCTTTCTTCAATACCTTGGTAGAGAGCACATTTTTGTGCTTGGCCAATTTTTTTTAGGACAATTTCTAAAATCACCCCCCTTTAAAGTTGCTTTTCTGCCTCTTCCCCATATATATTTTTTAAATCTAATAAACCTTGTATTAAAACTTACTTATATAAATGCCCCATCAACCATAAATATTCACCTTAATACCAAATTACCCTTAAAGGGTGAAGATTCTAGACAATGGGTCAGATGGCTGGACTAATAGGCCAGTAAAAATTACATTAAAGAATATAAAAATTCGTTATTTTTCACACGAAAAAAAGCGAAAGAATATTAAAAATTCAGTAAAGATTCAAAAAAATTGGAAAACCTTTGAGAAAAATATAATAAAAAATATGTAAAAAATAACTATTTTTTCATCTCAGAAAAAAATACGAAAATCAACATTTAAAATTTAAAAATCTTAATGTTTCACATGAAGAAGAAGAAGAAAAAAAAAAGTTAAATGTCGTTTGATTGTTGGCAAGGCTCCAATTGATTGTCGATGAGACTCTGATTGTTACGCAGTTTGAAAGCTCTTTTAAGGGAGTAGTTTCATGACCCAAAACTCTACCTAATCTCAAGGGGCCTAGAATTCCCTGTTATGACATCGCATGCTTGTTAAGGCACCTAGCGAACATACATGTCTTACATAAAATGGGGCTCCCAAAAATCGTGAACCAAATTTTCTTCTCATATTAAAAATTCCCTTTATTAATCTTACATTGAAATTTGAGTCCATTATACCAAATGACCAGAAATAAAGGTGTGGTTCACTACTAGAAAGTCTTACTAAATAATTAATATTTACCTAACCTCGTCTAGCTGATCACTTACGTCGTCACCCTTATAAACGATATCATCTACAAGTGCATCAAAGTTTATCAGGAAAGAATAATTTGTGTTTTCACCTGCAACTGTTAGATTTCGTAGAGTGAGTTTACTTAGTCGCGTAAACTCAATAAGTTGCTCAATCGATCCATCATAACTTACCTTAGTGATCGTGTGTGCAATCGCATGAGTTGCAGTAATTCATGAAAATACAATCAAGCAATTTATATGATTACAACAATATCTAAGATCTCATACAAACCATATCGAAACTGAAAGATAGCCTAGAATGAAATATATAGAATACATCAATATCTTATTTCTTTTTTTATATCCGTCTTGTCAACTAATCCTACGTGACATATCTTAAATCTTATCATAGTTTCATACGCCTTTACAACTTACTTCGTATTTCACTTATCTTATGTAAACGATATGTGCCAGGGCCGCTACTCGAGCCTATCACGCGAGATTCACGTGTAAATAACCACCTAACCTTCCTATATTATCGTAAACCACCATCCAGCCAGATGAGGTTACGTGCATAAAAATTAATGACCCTTTATGTTCAAGACAATGTCCTATCATATTGTCCTTAAGACTCGTCTTGGCTGCAGATTTTGTACCCTTACAGTGGCTCTTAAAGTATGGCACATGTAGAACTTAATTCGTGTTTAATTGGTCTTCACAGCATGTCTTATCATATCATTATTCGATTCTTTGCTTAGGTCTCATCTCCGATTTCATTATTAACGTGGGCTTAAGGCTCCACTTTTTTATCATATCTGTATCTTACCTTATCTTTTATATTATTTCTCATTTTTTAATTATAATTTATTTTAGAGCGAGCCATGGTGCGATAGGCTTCACTAAATCACACTTTCCAAGGGATGGGTTCTATAGTAACCTGGATGTATTTCATGTGGCAGCCCATACTCTCATAGAGATGATGCTTCTGTATATGAATGTCTACATTCTAAGTTTCTAAGTTTTACGTGACAGTGAAAGAAACTCCACCATGGCAAAGGTTTAAACGCCGTATATCATATCGTATTCCCTTTGTCTTACAATGTATATGCCCTAGTGTACTCCTACAATGATGAATGTGATACATATTGATAAAATTACTTAGTGGACTGCGTATTTTATATCACCCAAGAACGTATCTCGGTAATTAAAATGTATAAACAATAGGGAGCACAAGTTATCTAAAATTAATAATTAAATTTAAATCATCGGAATTCTTATTATAAGTATAGCGTATACACTTGTAATATGATAGTACAGTGTGATATATAAATACAAGTATAAAGACCCAATGACGAAAATATCACTCAATAATTTATTTTTTAATTCTTAATTTTTATGAGAAGGGACTACTCTTGATGATGTACTTTCTCTAAGTTATTATTCATCTGCCCCCTAAACCTTTGACTTAGTGACCATTCCTACCATCCTTCACACCTCCTTTAACCTAATCATTAGAACCTTTTAGTTTAGCCTCACCCAAACAATTGGATTAATCTAATCCCTAGATACCCAAGGAATCCCTACCCTATTAGAAGTTACTTAACACCTGCCTCATTACCAGTCACTTTTCGTGTATCCTTTCTAGAGGAACTCTTTGATGGATGCCATATTACACATCCAAGATCACTTTTATTATGAAAACTACAACCTCTCTGCTACAAAAGGGACGAATGGATGCTAGATGCTTTTCACACATTTATTGGTCAATCTTAAGAGCATTTTCTCTATAAATTTAGTCATTTTCTTTTGGGGTGTGGGCAAAGTTAAAAGTTGGAATCCTTAGAGAAATTTATATTTTATTCCTTTAAACACTCTCCATTTCATTTCTAACTCCATCCATCCATATTGTAGACTAACTCCTAAGTCTTGTATCCCTGCCCATTAGAAAACCTCATATTTAATTCAATGCAAAATAGATAATTTAGTAAATGTTTTAATGCATCCAAGCAATTGGTATCCGATTGTTGAAACATAGAAATCATAGATTCGCGTCTATAGTGCTTTCTGCATTAACAAAAATTGATTCTATAGTCGGTTACGTTACCTTCGTTAGTCAAAGGGCTTACTTGTTGTTGACTTTGTCAGAAAAGAAAGTAGGTGGTTTCAGTTCGGGGTTGGTTCATTGATTAGTAAACCAACCGATCTCTGAGAATGACATTGACAAACCATTTCTATTTCTATTGAAACGTAGGAATGTCGACTATCAACTGCGAAAGAAAAGCGAGTCACCTTCTTCTAGGCTCCACTAGACGACACGACATTCTCGTTCAAATATAGGCCGGCCATATTTGTGATGGTTTCCCAGGATCCAATATTACCGCTTAGGTCTATGTTGCACAATATTGTTCTATGGAAGCGAGCGGGCTTCTTTTTAGAAGTTCGACCCGATTTTCATTTTTCATAGGGGAGGGATTGACCTCTCTAACGCATATTTTGTCGTACCGGCATGGCCCCACAGATTTATTTTCGATCGGAGCATCAAACAACACAATCCAGTTCTATGTCCCTTTTTAGAAGCATCACCAAAGCCACGACCTCATTCACTAGTTGAGAAGAGGGCCTAATAACCATACGACCGACAGGTACAACCAACCCTTTCATTCAATATTCAATATGAAGGGTGTCAGTTTCGGCTTGCTCCGCACAAGCTACATGATCCAGAGAAGGGAAAACTTAAGAGTATCTATATATAGATGCAGATCACGGAAACAAAATAAATTGCATATATTTTTCTTTTATTTTAAAATTAAACTGAATAATTTAATATGGATTTAGGAGCACCCACCTGTTGAAACGTGAACGTTAGATATACAGCGGTTAGGGTTGAAGATGCCCAAATAGGCAGATCATTTAAGCTTTCTTCTACTTCTTCCTTCGATCTTCGATCCAATTGCTTGAAAGAGGTCACAATGGTTAAGTGGGAATAGGCTAGAGTTTTGAGAGAAGAGATTATGGAGTTTTGGGGGAGTTGAAAGAGAGAGAGATTGTGACGGTTAGGGTTTCTTAAAAGAAGAAGAGTTAAAAGAGAAAAAGGGGAAAAGAGAGTTACGTAAATTAAATAGTTTCGTGGGGTGGGTTCCAATGTGAAGCACTAACACCGTGCACAATGAAAAACATCATTTAACACCATTAAAAAGATTTTAAAAAATTCGGGTTGTTACATTCTCTCCTCCTTATAATATTTTGGTCCTCGAAAATTACGTATCTGTGGTGATGAGCTCTTGGTACTTCTCTATAATCTCAACTTCTCATCAAAAGTCAACGATTCAACACTAGCAAATAAAATCAGGGTCGTTACAAGAGGTATTTAGGAAATTAAGTTTTAAGTACCATGATTTATTAGATATTATAAAAAAATTGAGGGGAGTTTAGAAAAGTAACTTTAAAGAGGG
This sequence comes from Chloranthus sessilifolius, assembly GCA_021018995.1. Lineage (NCBI taxonomy): Eukaryota > Viridiplantae > Streptophyta > Magnoliopsida > Chloranthales > Chloranthaceae > Chloranthus > Chloranthus sessilifolius. The sequence continues at coordinate 11,101,905 of CM037585.1, forward strand.
GAGATTTAAAAGAGTTTCCCATTTTTTCCCCTTTTTGGTGTATTTTTAACTCTAGTAGAACAAATTAAAGTGGGATAAATTTAGGTTAGGGCAGAATTTATCCCGCTTCAATTTTGCCTAATTTTATGAGTTAGTTAAATTTAATTTGCTTATTTAAAATACTACCAAACTGACCCTCGATACCAAATTGCATTTAGATGACTAAAAAATTAACTAAAATGCCACTTCTAGGGATTACCAAATAGGCCTCATTTCAAAAAATTTCTATAAAGTATATGAATCTACGAAAGAGTTAAGAGCACTTACAACCAAAGACAGTCAAGTGCTAAAAGTGCTTTGTGCCAGAGTAAAGAGCTGCTCTTTGCCTCCCAAATACAGCCGAAGAGAACATTTGACTAGGATTTTGACTTTCAAGAGAGACGAGAGCTTTTGTAGCTATGTACTATCAAGGGAGAGTTGGATAGTTTGTATTATATGCGAAGATTAGGGTTTCAACTTTTAATTTGTAGTCTTAAAAGATGTAAAGGACCAATTTACAACAAATATATCATTGAAAGAGCTCTATTGGTTACTTACAAGTGTATGTTAGTAATTTTAAATAAATTTATAAATTTAAATTATTTAATTTAATAGCTATATATTTATATATGAATATGATATATTACAATCGAGCGGAGCTATTGAGTGCTTAGCTCTATAAATACTCTTTTGCATTCGAGCTTTAGTTTTTAACCTTAATTCGACTGTCGAGCCAAGCTGTAAGAGCTCATAGCTAAGCCGACCGATCTGGCGAGATGGCTCGGCTCGTTTACAACACTACGTGGGACACAACATGCTCAAAGTGCTTTTAGGACTACTTTTTGAAATTTATGCCACACGGAATGCAATACTAATGTTCTAATGGTATGCTCATGGGTGTGAAGATCAATCATGAGGAATCATTGGTATGAAAATTGATCTCCGTTGTCTGATTCGACACAGTCAAGACGTCTATGGTGGAGACGCCTTCAGTTATTGGGGAGGCGCGAACATGTTAAATTTATTAAGTGGTGTGCATCAAGAAATAATTTGATTTGCAAGTAGCAGCATTCAATTAATAATAAGTTTAATTTTTCCATTAACAAGCGTGCAGTGAGGCAATCTAGTAGGTCCGTTTTTTTAGACTTAAGAGAGAGGTACCCTTGTTCCAAGTAGAAACCCTCAATATTTAGAGGACTGCTACTCACACACCAATTTTTTCTTGATGCACACCCCTTAATGAATTCTCTTAAAACACACCAACTATTGCTAATCACACACTAAGGGTCTGTTTGGATATGGAAAGGAAAAGGAAAAGAAATCATGAGAAAGGAAAGGAAATATGCTAATTTCCTATATTTGGTAATAAAGTTGTACCATTGAAAATAATAGGAAAATTTAAAATTTTCTTTTCCATTGGAAACAGACAAATCCCTCTAAAATATGAGGATTTCATAGAAAATCTTTTGCCACTCCCTCCCCTCCCCTCTTTTTAGTGCGTGAGAACACACACACACACACACACACACACACACACACACACACACTCTATCACTATCACCGAATCTCTCTCTCTCTCTCTCTCTCTCTCTCTCTCTTAACTTTCTCATACCAATCTCTCTCACTCATCGATCTCTCTATCTCTCTCATATCTCTCACTGATCTCTCTCTCTAACCGATCTCTAACTCTCTTCTATCTCTCACCGATCTCTCTCTCTCTCCTAACTCTCTCTCTCTCTTTGTCCCTTACCGTTCTCCTATCTCTCTTTCTCTCTCTCCTCATCTCTCTCCTAATTTTTCTGTCTCGCCAAATCTCCCTCACAATAGAAAGTTGAATTTATTGGATGTGTGACATATACGCTATCGATGGTGCTCATATTTTTTTCCTAGGTATAATTACTCAATCCAAACACCAGAAGACAATGAATTATTATGAATTCCCAAGGAGCTTGAATCCATTGGATCTACAAATCTATTTCCTATGTTTTTCAGAAAATTGCCAAACAGACCCTAATTAATGCATCAATGATTTATATTTTCTTGTTCACATCTCGTGTGAAAATCCAGGGAGAATGAAGGTTCAAAGTTCAAACAAAAAAACCCTAAATTTGAGATTTGGGGCATGTTTGGATAAAAACACGGGAAATGTATGAAAGTAAAATAATAGTTTTATATTTTCTCATGGATGCCTAAGTTGTAGGAAACCATTGGATTCCTTTGTTTCTCTTTATTTTTCGTTGTTTGGATAACCACATTGCTAGTTAGGAAAACGCAAGATTAATTAAATCCTGTGTTTAGATACATATGCAGGAAAGTGTAGGAAAATAACATATCCTAACAAAAATAATAATCATAATACCACAAAAGATCATCCAAACTAAAAAGCAACTGCGATAAAAAAAGCACCATAATACCATAGGAGCCATTCATTTTTAGCCTATTGAGCTTCTTAATCAGTTGCCAGTGCCACGTGTATGGTTCTGATGACGTGCTCAATTACTTCTCCTATTTTTTACTTCATAGTAATACAATTATAGCACATTTCACAGTAGATAGTAGTCTCACATTCACACCTAATACTAACTTAAAAGTCAAACTGAAATCTACATCTTTCACATCATATAATCGGACAATCAGAATTTCTTCTCGATAAAACAAAGGACACAAAACTCTACATATCAAACCCTAACTTCTCTCCTTTCTCTACACAACTTTACAGACTAACCCCAAAGAGAGATCTCAAATTGCAAACCAGATCTTCTAATTATAAGTCTTGGATTTGAAGATCTTCAAATTTTCTAGTGGTTTCATTGGGTTGGATTCGGTTTCGTTGGGTTGAGTGAGAGAGAGAGAGGGAAGAGAGAGAATACCTATTGTCTGAAGAGGTTGTTGCATTGGAGAATAAGAAGAGGTAGTTGTGTTGGAGAGAAGAGTCTGAAGGCTCGGAAGATACAAAACCGATGGACCCCCTCAGCATTTGTTCTCGGATTTTGGTGGAAAATGCGAAGATAATTTCCGACCCTTCGTACGTTATCCAAACAACGGGAATCTCGGCAATTTATTTGCCGCATATGAGTTTTCCCTTATTTCCCTTGAAACCAAGCAGGCCCTTAGGGTAAACAACATTTATCAAAATACACAGGAAAATCAACCACTTTATGTCGAACCCAACCTGGCCAAATGGTGACTCGATGCCTCATGGCATGGTATGAAATATCGGCCAATACTAATACGTATCGGCGTCCAATTTAGGTATCGGTATTGGCTAATACGGGCTCGTATCGACCAATACGTATCGAGTATTAACCGATTAGGGCTGGCCCTGGGGCAAGGCCCATCAGGCGGCCTATGACGCCTAGACCCACATGCCACAATATTGTCCGGTTCTGGGCTTAGGTCCCATCCCCGATTTTATTTTTGGCATTGACTTAAGTCCCCACCCAAAACGCGTCATGACCTGTAGTGTCCGCAATCACATATAGCTCAAGGTCAGGACTTTTCTCTATCCAATGTGGGGCTATTACAACCTCCTACCTTATAGAAGAGTTGTCTTCGGTTCTGATACCATTCTGTGACGACCCATACCCACATGCCACAATATTGTTCGATTCTAGGCTTAAGTCCCGCCCCGATTTTGTTTCTCGCATGGGCTTAAGTCCCCACCCAAAATGCGTCATGACATGTAGTGTCCGCAATCACATATAGCACGGGGTCGGGACGTTTCTCTATCCAATGTAGGACTATTACACGGCCGCCTCAGGCCCCCAAAATTTTGGGCCCCCCTATCCTTGTATGTCTTTATGGGTGATTGGTTAATATAGGGATGCAAGTTCGGTGTATCGAACCGAACCCGAATTTTTCGGTTCGGTACACCCCAAACCGAAACCCATTCGATTCGGTATTTTTTTTTTTCTGAAACCGAAACCGATTTCGTTCGGTTCAGTGTAGGTAAAATACCTACTTTTCTATTTTTTTAATGTTTTTTTTTCTTTGTTTTTTCGGTTTACTAAACCTACCCCCTCGGTTTTCTGTTTCGAGCCACCCAAACCGAAAATCGAACCGATTTCAATTCGGTTCAGTTTCATTCGATTTTCGGGGCAGTTCGGGAGGCTTGGTTCTCTGTTCGGTTTCGGTGTTCGGTTCAAAACTTGCATTCCTAGGTTAATATAATATTCAATATACTAAAATAGTAAATATAGTCAATTGGTTAGTTGGTTAAGCTACTTGTGTTGTTTTATGTTTTACCCAAATAGGTTATGGGTTCAACTCTTCTCATGCCCTATTTTTGCATTTTTTTTATGGGTCGGATCGGGTCTCTGTCGGGTCGGTGGTGGTCATGGTTCGGGTCATTTGACTCACTACGCCAGGCTGGCCTTATGTATTGACCCAGTGATTTCTTTGACCCCATTTTGATCGGTCCGGATTTGTTTGATCGGATCCTTTATATATATTCAAATTTTTTCTTATTATATGACTCAACTAAAATGAAATATGCATATATTTGTAATTTAGGAGCAAACATGGTGACAAATTTCAATTTCGACAGTATTTCGGTCTTTTGGAAAGTACAAAAAATATTATATATAATTATATTTAATGTTTTAAAAAAAATTATTTATGATGTAAAAACGACTAAAATAAAAGAAAATTCATTAAATTTGACAAAATTTTGCTGAAATTAATGAAATTTGACGATTTCGAAGAAATCATCAAAATTACACTGAAAGTTACGTCCAACTACTGTTTCAGTAAATTTCAGCGATATTTTGACAAATATCAGAGAAATTAGTGTTATTTTATTCGTTAAAAAAAAAGTGTGGCGAATTTTATTTTTTGGATTAATATGAAGGAGGGCCCTGCTTTAGGAAATCGCCTTGGGCCCCAAAAATCTCATGGCCGGCCCTGCGGCCGATACCTCTTTTGTGTTTTTTTTTTTTTTTAAATAAGACCAATACGTATCTATCAATTCATATCGGTCCTCCATGGATCGATACCCGATACCGAGTTTGGTACCTTGCCTCATAGATATCATACCTGACCTAACCCAAAAGTCGAGTCCGATGCCCATGTTGGACCTAACTTGACAAGTCAAGTTTAACGCCCAACCCAGTAAAAAAAAATTCTAAGTCAGGCGAGTCAGGTATCGTATCGACCCAATGCATTCACAGCCTTAATCCCGGGCTTCAAATTAGAGGGCGAGCAACTCCAATGGAGACATCAAAATTGACTACTTCGAAATCTAGGCTTCAAAAAAAAAAATCATCAAAAAAATATGAACATTTGCACATTTAATACAGTAATTTGTAGCCAACCGGCTTCTTTTGACGTGTCCGACTATTTTTGACTACTTCCCAATAATGAAGTTGGTCTTATAGATTGTGTTCGCGTGGCTTGGTTTCCAAAAGTACCAAAGCCATTTTTTAGGGTAGCCAGTTCTGCAATCAAAGATTCTTGCGATGTAACTGATGGTTTCACCTTTTGTACCGTTCAATGTCTTGATTCAAATGATAGAGGTCTTTTTTCATCCCAATATTTTACACATTAAATCTTGAGATTATGGTCCACATATCAAACCGCCAGATGTTGATTACACATGACACACATCCTCAAAGTGTTCGTGATTATGGTGTACCATGGTATACTGTAATCACAGATGCATGCCATATGAAATAAACATTCAACTGTCTGATATGTAGGTCGTGATCTCAAGATCTAACGCGTGGACTATTGGAGCCAAAAATGATCTCTAGCAATTGACTCAAAGGAGTTGCGTACCCTTCTTACTTCGTAGTACACTATAACTACAAGTCTCACTGCCAAATCGGCAAGTAGAGCCGTTGTCATTTCTAATCCTAGCATAAGTTGGAGTTGTAACTTATAACTTATATAATAGGTCTCTCTACAATAGGAGGCTCGTTTTTTAGCCTAAGTTTCTCTTTCATGGCCATGGTTATGGTTCCATTCTCTCACCTCCGTCTCATGTTCTGGGAAATTTATAATTTTTACGGCGACGATCTTCCCCTCCTTTTCTTCACCTTTTTACTCACACCCTTCAAACACTCTTACATTCTATTGTCTCTTGGTCTTCTTTGCTTCTCGGCCGGCGAAGAGTTTTTTAATGATATTTTTATGATTTACGCGGACACGGTAGGAGTTAGATCTATAATCATATTTGTCGAATATTTCAAAGTTTTGATTGGTGATAATAATGATGATGATGATGATGATGATGACGATGGAGGTAGCAGCGATGATGGCAGTGATCAGATGGCTTTAGAGGAAACTTACGACCAAGATAGAGCCATTTACGTCTCAGAATATTATAATTTCAGAGTGTCACAACTGATAGTGATCCTGTGGATAGCCGCGATACTTTTCGTTTTCGTAAGCATGAAAATACTGTATCGGATCGTTACTTTGCCACAAACAGAAGATGATTTGTAGGAGTTAAAGTCAAACGAATCATCCGAATATTCAACTGCGAAGTAGTTGCGGTATGAGAAGAGTATTTTTTTTTTTTTTTTGATACGAGAAGAGTATTTCATCCGCAAATTATACGACAATTTAGTTATTTATTATTTTTGTTATGATGAATTTCTGAGATTGAAAACTCAAAGAAGACTTGTACATTTCAATTGAATGAGTCAGATTGACTTAGAGTTTGATTTCACCATAAAAACGATAGAAACCTATGTTGTGTTTGGCTAGGGCCATAGCTTTTGCCCAAGAGGCGGTCTCCTACGACCCCTAAAGTTTACCCAAAAGATAGGGGACCGCCCTCAAAGGTGTATCTCAGCTCAGTAGTTCATGGCTCTATTTTAAGAATTAGCTGAGGGACTCAAAAAACCGCAGGGCAATAATTTGAACTATCGATCAAAATTTTGATTCATGGATTGGATTGGGTTAGGTTTGGCCAAAATTTTGGCTGCTCGACCAGTGAAAGGGTATATGCCAATGAAGGGCGAGGTATCAAGTATCGGACTGATATGTATCAGTTTTTCGGTAAACTGATATCACCCCGATACCAATATCGGTATCGAACTAATACGGGTCTTTATCGGCCGAAATTGCCTCAGTATCAGTGGATCTGACCGATACCGATACTTGATATATACTCGCCAATATCCGTATGGGCGAGACCCATACGTATCAGCCGGTACATACCGGTACAAGATGGACCGATACCCGATACCAATACCAAGTTTGATACCTTCTTGGTGAAGGGCATATGCCTGACTTGACCTGTCGCGATGGATCAAGGCATATCTTTGACCTAATCCAAAAAACGCAGCCCAATCTAACCCAAAAAAACTTACTCATGGATCTTCACAAGCATACCATACAATCTCGAAAAGTGACCCTAGAATCACATTTGGGCATGATTGTGTCAACCTATTTTCTTATTTTTAGAAAACTTTATACCCGGCATATATACTATAACCACTTTTATATATAATATATAGATGGTGCCCAAATTTGGATGTCAAAACACATATCTATCATGTAATTCAAAGCAGTTAATGTCTTACCCGCTAAAGGGTTATCTCTGTGATTGACGACTTGGGTTTCCTCTCCCAGGTCGTAAGTTCAAGTAGCTATTTCTTTTCTTTGATAAGGAAAAAAAAAGTAGTCGATGTTTTCAAATGGAATCAAAATCTGATTGTCTAATTGTAACAATCCGGATTTTTAGACTTTATTTTAACAGTGTTAGATGATGTATCACACTATGCACTGTGCTAACGCTCCACATCGAAATCGGAACCCACCCTTTAAAATAGAAATTTTCTAATTTTTCCTATATCAAAATTAGACTCATTGCGAAATGCTCGTCGATACGATTCTAACGATATATAATTTAACGACTTCTGACAAGAATATAAAAAGTTATGTCCATTTTAAGTGATTAAGCAAGTCAAAGGGTATAATTGTAATTTCGGAAGAGAAACACTAATTGCTTCGGTGCTTATACAAAGCAGTGGAAGGAAACCTTTTCTCAAACTATAAGTTAAAATGTCCTATTTTCTTAAATCTTTTACGAAAAGTGTTAATTAGAGTTGACCTAAAACTTTATACCATTATAAATAAAACTTTAAAAACTCTCTAATCTCTATAATAAAAAATCATTCTCTCTGAAGACTTAGACGAACTGACACCTTGGGCATCGACCTTTTCAACCCGAATCGCCATTGATCTTCGGTTCACGCTTTAAGAGGTGGCTACCCATCAATCCATCTTGTTCTTCTCAGATCCCGTCGTATAGGATGCGTTCGATCGCATATCGACGGATTTAAAAATCTTATTTAAACCCAAATATCTTATAAATTAATAGGCCTATATGTTTAATATATGTTTTCCCTTGAAAGTTGTATATTCTGTAAATCGGGTTTATATGTTATTTCTCTTTTCTTTTCAAGAATCCCTTTTGTTTGGGCTATTAATATTTTACCCGCTATTAGGTCTATATATTTAATATGTCTACTTCCTTTTAAATCTACATACTAATTAAACATAAATATCTTTAAGTATGATAAATCTGCATGTTTAGTATTTTATTTTTCTATTAAATTGCATGAACTGTAAATCGGGTTTATATGTTATTTCTCTTTTCTTTTCAAGAATCTCTTTTGTTTGGACCATTAATTTTTTACCTTCTATTAGGTTTACATATTTAATATGTTTACTTCCTCTTTTATATTTGTAAAACTAATTAAAATCTAATATTTATAAATTTGATAGATTGACTTAATTGGCATAATATCATATTGATATTATTTGTTTCCAAATCTATATAGTTAGAAATTTATCCTTCTACTAAGAATATAATAATATATATTATTGTTGCAAGTCTATATTATTATTTATTTAAAATTAATTAAATCCAAAAACTAAACTATATTTTTATTTTATTTAAAAAAATAATAAATTGTACTATCTTAAAGTTTCGGGTCCGAACTTACGGCTACGAACTCAAATTCACGTCCACAAATCCGAGCTCGCGACCATTAATGCACATGTCCCAATATTTTGGCCATATCTTTTTACCCCGACCTCGGATTAATGCGATTCTTGTGACATTAGAAAGAAGACATCGAGCTTTACAATTTTATGTGAAATAGCTATTTCACGAATCTGACATTTTAGTGATCAAAATAGAGTAATAAGTCGGGTTCAATTTTGAATGACTTAAGGCTATTCGAATTTAGTATTATTTTCTAATTCTCATAACCAAAGTTCCTGTGCATATTATATCGTAAGGTCTTTCGATCGATGGTTATGATAAATCATAACTTAATAATTATAAATATCATTTAATTTAATTATCTAATTATTATATATATATATATATTTATCGCTTTAACGCGACCTCTTCGATAACACGAAGTGTTAGGAATTCGATACTTCGTGAACATCGAACCCCGGCCTTTCCGTTATCGAGAATACACTTATAATTATCCTATTTTATGTTGTATTAGAATGTGTGTAAATAAATGTATATATATATATATATATATATATATATATATATATATATAAGATAATCTAATATAAATCTTTTTGTACATTTTCTATATTTCCATCTGAATTACATTATATGAATTATGAGTAAGTTAGGACATATGTACGAGAGTGTATGAGATCATGCCTACGCTTGGGCGTGGTGACTCATTGAGATGGTATTGAAGCGAGGAATACACCGTATTCACATGCCTTACAACTCAGTGAAATGGGACCCATGGCGAGTCGGATGTAACTTCGCATACGGTGGCATATACGGTGATCCTATCATCCCAAATTTTAATATGAGAGGATAAGATATGAGATATGATACAAGAATCGCGCTTTGGGCCTTAGCTGTGGTGAGATTTCTTTTACGGTCACGTGAAACTCGGTATATTGGCGTCTATGTACGAATGCAACCCTCTATGATAGTATGGGCTGCCACACGAAGTATATCCAGGTTACTACGAAACCTTTTCTTCAGAAACGTGAATTAGGAAACTTACCTCACTATAGTTTGTCCTAGGATTAAGTATAAGAATATGATAGGATATGAGTATGAGATAAGATAAGTTATGATACGAGTACGATAATAAGACATCGCTGTGTAGGCCAGCAAAAGATAAAGAACTAAAGTCTCTGTACGTGTCGTTCCTTGCGTAGCCACCGTAAGAGCAACAACGTCTTTCAGCTAAGACGGATCTCTGAGAGAGATTATGAGTATGAGTATGTTGTGAGTGACTTTGGCCATTATGTCTCCCCATTGGCTGGGTGATGGAGTATGAGTATGACACGAGGGCGTTATAATATGGTGGTATGATACTATGTTGACTCTCCCATGGTAACTCGAACAGCAACTCTGGCACAGGTCGTTTAGGATTTCACGAGTATGTTAGTTACACTCATGCGATGTACAAACGTATGTGCGAAAAGGATAATAAGACATGGTATAATATGTTATGAGATATAGTAAGGTATGTTAGGATATGAGTGTCTACATCATAGTCTTGCATTTATGATATGATATGAGTTTCACGATATGCATATGATTTTATCTTTCTTTTGTTATCTGCTTTGAGATATTATGTTTGTCACTCACAAGATGCACTCACAATGCACCTGAGTAGTATAGAGTGGATTGGTGGTGTATCCCACTGAGTTTACGTGACTGAGTAAACTCATCCCACGATAATCTACCAGTTACAGGTGATTACACTGGTGGAGTAGACGCGAGCCATCTAGATCCCACCGACGCTCATTTCATTGATCCCACGGGCGTTGAGTACCAAGAGCCTTTGGAGGGCGACGCTACCGATTATCAGGAGAACTACGATGCTGATCTTAATTTGAGTGCCGGTTATTGATCATTGTGGACTTGGTATTGAGTTTTATTAATACTAGTATTGCAGATTTTATAATTTATTTTATCGGATTTATCTTCGACTAGATTTACATTTTATTGGTGGATTGTAGTTTTATCACACTTATTTAATATTTATGATTGCATTTATATTCCACCCTATTTGTTAGATTTCACGGATTTCGTGGAACCATTATTGCGTGAGAACTTTAATTAGGTGAATGTCCGCTTAGCATATCCGGAATGTGTGCAAGTCATAACTCGGAATTCTAGGCTCTCGGGATGGGGTAGAATTTCGGGACGTGACACTAATCTTATCAAAAAAAAAAAAAATGATTGTCTAATGGTGGGCTCATGATCTCAAGATCCATTTAGTGAAAGATTTGGAAGAAAACAATCTCCACCATCTAATTCAAAGCAATCAACAATTTCAGAGCGTGAAAACCAGCTTGAGAACAGAGAATCTCAAATTGTAAATAAAGGAACCCTCATCGAATTCAATTGAATGATGATAACAAAAGTTGGTGTCGGATTAACAGTTCTAAAAATAATGGCTAAAACAGATTTTGAACAATATCAATGTAGCCATTCACTTTTTTAGTGTTTTAGGTTCTTAATCACATAGTGCAAATAGTTTTTGTACAATCTCAATATGAATCATATGGCACCAAATAACGCCACGAGTGCAAAATTGTTGACCCACTCACCAACTTTGTTGACCAGGTCTGTCAGTCTCCTTCCCAATATATCACCTTTAAGCCAGTAACATTGAACATAAAACCAAGAATCAAAGACTTGATTGGAGTCCTTAAAGCTGGGCCAATTTGTCCCCTGTGCTTTATTGGATGCTATAAATTGTTTCCTGTGATGTGAAAAGGAAAAAGGAAGGAGAGGGATTCCCACATACGCCGAAAGGAACAACTTCTTTTTCATCTTTTCTTCTTTCAAAGGTCAAGTGACCTAAAACATAAAATATATTTTCTTTGACAACCTCTTTACAGCCACTATGCTTACTTCTTAAGCATCCAAAGCATGGAGTATCTGAGGATCAATTGAAACTTCCTGCTAATGGTTATATGGGTATTTCTAAACTCGAGAGAAAGAACAATTGGATGAGCACAAATAACAAAAGATTACTACAAAATGAACCCAAAACCATGTCTTTCTTCTGAGAAGGGTTTCAGTTGTGTCATCTCATATATCAATTTAATTATTTTTCTAAGAGCCCAAAACCAAGTAGTTTTTCCCTGATTATTTACTGGTTCTTAACCAAGCCCATTTCTTTAGAAAACATTCTCAGCTGGGTCATCTCAGATATAGACTTAACCAGTTTTAAGAGCAATCATTTCTCTAAATTGTGACCAAATTTTCGTTTCGAGAACATTACCTATTTCTAATTTCAAAAAATAATAACTTGGCTTTTTGTAAGTTTTAAAGAATAATATAGACAGCCAAAAAAAAAAAATCAATACCATCAAAACCCTGTTTTAACGGCGAAGGGCCCTCCACGACATCTATTTCTAGTAAAATCATTAGAACATGTTCAACTCTCATCTCTGTTTGTGAACCAGACCATAAAACACGAAGCTGTTTCTTTAATTCATAATAAGCACATATACTATATCTTGGTTTGAAAGAAGCAACTCCTCTAAAATAACAGCTACCACCTTCCTTCCATATTAGGTGTCAAAGGCCCACAAAATCTGCTGTACTTGACTAGATCTATAAAGAAATCCATGTCGTCCGATCGGAATCACAGAGATCTCAATTGGGCTCTTCAGGTACTCCAGTCAGAAAACACAAACCTCCACAGCATCTCCTTCTACCATTCTCAGCCCATTTCAAGCTGCTTTCAAGAAACCGAGAACTCGATAACCATAAACATCTCTACGAACAGAGACCACATCCCTTACTTTTCTCGCCTCCTTACAGAACTATCCGTAAACGCAAAAACCCAAAAATCTCTACGAAATTTGGAATTCCAAATGGTCGCATGGGAATCGCAACAGCTACAGGATCTTTGCACCTTACTCGATAAGAACACCAACATCAAGCAACTCATGTTTCAGAGGAATAGCTTCAGTACGGAAAGTTTATTCGGTCTCTCCGAAATGCTTAAAACAAATGCCGGAATCAAAGAAATCATAATCTCGGAATCCGGAATCGGGTCATTAGGGGCCGAGCTCCTCGCTTCTGCTTTGAAGACGAACGAAAGTTTGCAAGAGTTACAAATATGGGAAGATTCGATCGGTTCGAAAGGTGCGGAGGAGCTCTCAAAGATGATTGAGGTGAACTCAACCCTGAAACTTCTGATAATTCTTGATTCAAAATCGATCACTGCTACCCCTCTTATTTCTTCTGTTTTGGGAAGAAACCGGCCAATGGAGGTTCACGTTTGGAGCGGAGAGAAAGGACACAAAAGCTCTAAAGTGGTCGAGTTCGTACCCGAAAACAGTGCCCTGAGGATATACCAGCTAGATCGCTTTGGTTCTCGTAGAGTGGCTTGCGCACTAGGGTGGAATTCAACAGTTACTTCGCTCGATATGAGTGGAGTACGGTTGAGATCGGAATGGGCAAAGGAGTTCCGAGGAGTTCTCGAACAAAACAGGAGTCTTAAACGAGTCAACTTGTCAAAAACGTGCCTTAGAGATAAGGGAGTTGTATACGTAGCAGCCGGGCTTTTCAAGAACCAGCACTTAGAGAGCTTACAACTAGATGGGAACTGGTTCAGCGGGATCGGAGTCGAGCATTTATTGTGCCCACTGAGCCGGTTTTCGACATATCAGAACCAAGCAAACATGTGTCTGAAATACGTAAGTTTCGGAGGTGGGAAGACAAAGATCGGGAGGGATGGAATAACAGCGATTCTGCAAATGTTGGAGACGAATCAAAGCATCGTCTGGTTCAGTATTAATAACGATGAGAGCTTAAAATCAAATGACTTTACGAGAATCTTTCGGAGCTTAGAGAGGAACAGCACTTTGAGATACTTGTCTTTAAAGGGATGCAAAGGCATCGAAGGGGAGCTGCTGTTGCAGACGATAATGGAGACTTTGCAAGTTAATCCGTGGATTGAAGACATTGATCTGACCAGAACGCCTTTACAGAATTCTGGGAAGATGGAAGGGATTTATCAAAAACTAGGTCAGAATGGGAAGAAGGAACCGGAGACGGATTTGATAAACGATATGCCCTTGACAGCGCCAAGGAGTTGCCGAGTCTTCTTCTGTGGACAAGAATTTGCAGGTAAGATGGCAAAATTTAACACTAGTATTTTCCCCGTAGAAACGGGCATGTGGAACTACAACATAGAAAAATTAGCCAAATTCAACAGATACAATTTCATTCTTGGTTTTTTTTGTGGCTGATTATTTTGAATTCGACATCTGGGCCAATTTGAATTCTTGTTTTTTTTTGTGGCTGATTATTCTTGGTTTTTTTTTTTGAGAATCCGGGTACCTTAGAGCACCGATCAATTTGGAAATGGTTGACCACAGTGAATTCTGTTTGTTCCATTCCAGACTTGAATATTTCAATTAAAAACCTCGAATCTGACACTAGCTGAATCTTGCACAACTCTTACGATTGTCATTTTTTATTTTTCAGTTTTCAACCTAAAATTAAGTATAGTTAGTTCAACACAGCTTGAAACTAAACTAGAAGGTTGAAATAATGCAACCTTTTGAGATCGTAGGTTCAATCCCAACTTACTTCAAGTTAAGTCAACTACTAAGTTGAGTTAGTTTAACACAGCCTGTAACCAAACTAGAAGGTTGAAATATTGCTACCTTGAGGTCGAAGGTTCAATCCCAACTTACCTCAAGTATACTAAAGTTAAACCTAACTATTATAAGAATCTTTCAACTCTTATTTAGTATTTTCATAAATCTTACTATTCATGATTTGGTTCAATTAGGCTCCGTCCACAATTCTCCGATTGAGTTCAATTCCTAAAACAATGGAAATATTTAACCGACGGGGATTTGGTGCAGTGGCCAGGACCACACCTCAAGAAGTGGAGGTCCTGAGTTCGAATCCCACCCCCTGTAGGCCACTCGCAGGGATTTATCACTACTGACTAGTACATGTGATGTGCGGGTATTGCACATAACCGGGGACTTAGTCAGGAGCTCTACGAGGCAAGGTACTAATATCGGTATCGGGTATCAGTCCATCATGGACAGATACATATCAGCCGCCACGGATACGCAATCAGTCTTTTTTATTTTCTTTTTAAAAATAAAATAAAATATGTCATAACCGGCCGATACAGATACACTGTCACCGAATACCAAATCGGTCATTTCTATTTTTTTTGAAAAAAAATGTATCATTCATTATCGGCTGATACAGATACAGGTACCGATACCACCCGATACCTGTATCGGTGTGGTATCGGTTCTCGACAAAAACTTATATACTAGTACGATGGAATGGGTCAAGTAACTGTAGCGACTAATGCTTCTGCAGGTAAAACCACACTATGTAACTCCATATCACAGAACTTCTCTTCTTCAAAAGTTCCCTACTTGGATCAGATCAGAACCCTCGTAAACCCAGTTGAGCAAGCCGTGAGAACAGTGGGAATCAAGATCAAAACTTTCCAAGATGACGACACAAAGATTTCGATCTGGGATCTTGCGGGTCAGCATGAATTTTACGCTTTACATGATCTCATGTTTCCAGGCCATGGTAGCCCTTCATTCTTCCTAATAATCTCCAGTTTGTTCAGAAAACCTGACAACAGAGAACCGAAAAAACCCGCAGAGGTTGAAGAAGACCTCCTATTCTGGCTCCGGTTCATAGTTTCGAATTCTAGAAGAGCACGATCCCAATCTACGCTACCCAATGTCACCATAATTCTCACCCACTTTGATAAAATTGTTCAACCATCAGAGAACTTGGAGCTGACCGTAGATTCAATCCAGAGACTGAGAAACAGATTTCAAGGGTTCGTTGAATTCTATCCAACCGTTTTCACAGTTGATGCACGATCATCTGGGTCAGTGAACAAACTCACCCATCACCTGCGAAAAAACAGTAAGACAATTCTCCAACGAGTACCACAAGTTTATCAGCTCTGCAATGATCTGATCAAAATTTTATCGGATTGGAGATCAGAAAACTACAACAAACCAGCACTGAAATGGAAGGAGTTCTGTGATCTGTGCCAGGTGAAAATTCCAGCCTTAAGGATCCAATCGAGGCACGATAATCTAGAGAAAGTGGATACGAGAAGACGGGCGGTCGCAAATTCTCTGCATCATGTAGGGGAGGTGATTTTTTTCGAAGATCTAGGGTTCATAATCTTAGATTGTGAGTGGTTCTGTGCAGAAGTTCTTGCCCGACTTATAAGATTAGACATCAGAAAGCAGAGTTCGACAGAGAAAATTGGATTTTTGAGCAGGAAAGAGCTTGAGAAAGTGCTCAAGGGGAGTCTACAGAGTCCGATACCGGGGATGGGTTCAAAGGTATTTGAGAATCTGGAGGCCGGAGATCTTGTGAGGATGATGCTGACACTGGAACTGTGTTACGAACAAGATCCAGGTGATCCAAATTCCTTGCTTCTGATTCCCGTAATTCTCGAAGAAGGCAGGGGAAGATTACAGAGATGGCAATTGAGCACACCCGACTGTGTTTACGTTGGACGGCATCTAGAATGTGATGACTCAAGCCACATGTTTCTGACACCCGGATTCTTTCCCCGGTTACAGGTGTTTTAATATTTATGTTCTATGATTATATATCTCTCATTTAAAGTTCATTCTCGGGCATATATTTTAAAATATATATTTTATAAAAATATATAAATTTTTTACAAGGAAAAATATGGACAGATATGTTGGTATAATGGGTAGACTAATACCTTCTTAAAAAGATAGGATTTCCAAACCTCATATATATATATAAGGGTAGTTTATGGAACCCAGTTGCATCATCCTAGTGAAGTCTTGACTCGACTCGAAATCCAAGTGAGTCGAGTAACTCGGCCCAGTTACTCGAATGACTCGCCGAGTTTTTGAACTTTGGATATTGTCTCTTAAAAATTCCATTAGGCATATCAGTTACCATAACTTCCATCTCAACCCTGATACTAATTCTAAATTGACCAAACTAACTTTTTTCTCTCAATCACTATGGTAGCGTAGCGTTGTCAACGCTCCCGCAGGCTTGATTCCTGCTTCCGACTTTGAAAACCAAAAACACTCTTAAGTCTTAAAAAGACAAAAAACGCTCTAACTATTACCGTTTGGTAACAGCCTGATTCTCGAACTGGTTCTCACCCGCGAAACCAAAAAAAAAAAAAAAGCAGTTGTGGAATCATTTTTAAGTGAAAAATGGCTGGAATGGCAGCGGTAAAAATCCACTTCCAGATTCCAGCAGTTGCAGAAATCAGGTTGCAAAAGTGACTGTCCCAAACAGGCCGTACAAGTTTCGATAGAATAAAAAACCGTCCTTGAAATATTCCAAATATTAGCGAACAAATATTTCTATTACTTATTGCTTTCATAGCAAACTGACCAAATAATCCTGACCATGGTATCAAAACTCGGCCGATACTGATACGTATCGGTTTCATCGAGAACTGATACCAATAACACCCCGATACAGGTACTGGCAATACTGTATCCATATCGGCCGCTAAGTATTGGTCCAAGATGGACCGATACCAAGTTTGATACCATCACCTGCCTACATGTTGCCAATATCAATTGTCTGTTTGATTGATCCAGGTGCATCTCCACAACAAAATTCTAGGATCAAATAACCAGCACGGTGCAACTTACAGTCTCGAGAAACACCTCATCTCCATAATCATCAACGGGATCCACATTCGGGTGGAGCTTGGAGGGCAATTAGGCTACTACGTGGACGTCCTCGCATGCTCTACGAAGAACATTACAGAAACTCTAACACTCTTCCGGCAGCTAATAATCCCAACAATCCATGGTCTTTGCTACGGCGTAACCTTGACCGAAAACGTTCTCCGGCCAGAATGTGTAAAAAATCTGACGCCGCCGAGATACAGAAGAAACCAGTTCGTGTCTCTGTACCGACTAAAACAGGCACTGCTCTCAGTTCCTGCGGATAGCATGTACGATTACCAGCACACGTGGAGTTCGGTATCAGATGGAAGCAGACCTGTCTTACAGACCGGGTTCGATTTTGCCCGGAACCTCCTTTCGGAAGAGGATTTCCGGGAAGTACTGCACCGACGGTATAATGACCTATATCATCTCGCAGTGGAACTGGCTGTTCCGATGGAGGGTGCCGAGGACCCACCTTCGATCACCGGGAACGAAACAGATGGTACCATCGAACCAACATTTCAGGGCATCGCAAAGGGCGTAGAAACAGTTTTGCAGAGGTTGAAGATCATCGAACAGGAAATCAAGGACGTGAAACAGGAGATCCAAGGGCTGAAATACTACGAACACAGGCTATTGGTTGAACTTCACCGGAAAGTGAACTATCTCGCAACTTATAGCATTCAACTGGAAGAAAGAAAAGTGCCCCACATGTTCTACTTCGTTCAGACAGAAAACTACTCGAGGCGGCTAGTGACGAATATAATTTCCGGGATGACCGCGCTCCGGTTACACATGCTGTGCGAATTCCGGAGAGAAATGCATGTGGTCCAAGATCAGATAGGGTGCGAATTGATGCAAGTTGACAACCGAGCAGTCAAGAGTCTAGTTCCTTACATGAACAAATTCATGAAACTATTAACTTTTGCTCTGAAGATAGGAGCCCATTTAGCCGCAGGAATGGGAGAAATGATACCTGATTTGAGTAGGGAGGTTGCCCATCTTGCTGATTCTTCTCTTATTTATGGAGCGGCAGCATTGGGTGCGGGGGCGGTCGGAGCTGCAATGATTGGAAGAGCGGAGGGAAGCCGAAATCGGAACGTAAGCAGATCATTAGCTGGAGAAAGCTCGAGGAATGTTGAGCAAGATTTGGTAACAGCTAAGCAATGGATAGTGGATTTCTTGAAGACCCGAAAGTGCTCAACTGGGAAAGAAATCGCAGAGAAGTTTGGGCTGTGGAGGGTGAGATACAGGGATGATGGTCAGATCGGATGGATCTGCAAAAGGCATATGGAAATAAGAGCAAATGAAATTGTTGAAGTACCCGTTTGAGATTTGTCATTGTACTTGAGGAGGCATATAGTCTTCATTATATACCAATAAATAAGATGATAGTAATAAACAATGTATCTTATCGGTATCGGTCCATCTTGGAACAATCCGTATCGGCCGATACGGATACGGGGCAGTCGATACCGTATTGGTTGATTTTGAAAAAAAAACTGGTGTATTAGTCAGTATCATTACCGAGACAGTATCAGTTTGATAACGATACCACCCCGATACCTGCATTGGGGTGGTATTAGTATCGGCTCTCAACCAAACTAATAAACATGAAATGCCTTGGTAAATCTCAGGTGTAAGATCTTGCTATTAATTGTGCCATCGACATGCTGTCAATGAACCGAGCCACCCTAAAATTCCGGCTCAAAGAAACAAGGGCTAGAGCCCTAGTTTTGGGGATTAAAGTCGGGGTAGGACCCCACATATGGAAACTGAAAAATAATAGCACCAGGCTAGGACTTGATAACCAATGCCGGCGCGGTCTATACCTGCATCTAAAAACAGGCCGTACCCAGTGCACAAGGCTCACGCTATTAGTGGGGTCTGGGAGAGGTAGATGGTAGGCATCCTTACCCGCATTTGGAGAGGCTGATTCCAGACTCGAACCCGCAACACATCGCTTGGGTGGAGAGCACTTGCCATCACACCCAGTTTATACTTAAATCTACTCTCTTTAAAAGGAGAGGGTGTTCCCTATGTTTCCCACTACTACTTACATCTACACAGGTCAAAATGTTTCCCACTATTACTTGCATCTACACCCTTTAAGAAGAGAGGGTGTTCCCTATATTTCCCACTATATATCTATTTTTCTTCCCTACATATCTTTCCTGGCATGCTTATACATTAATTTTTTCCCACTAAAAATTTATATTGTTTCTTCTCAATTGACCCTTATTTTCGAATATAAATATTTTTTTGACAAAATAATCATCTACTAACATCTAATATTTCTTTTCCAAAATAATCAACTATATCTTCATCTCTACATTTTCCACAATAAACACTTGTCAATTCGTCATGACATGCTGCAAGTTTATCTTCTCCATCTTCAGTCTGTACAGTTGTTTTGTCCTTTTTCTTCCAATTTTAAATATATTTGTACTCAAAAAATTGGAAGTTTTATACGGCCTCAAGCTCCTCACATAGATTTGCTAAGATCAATGAAGAACATACATAGGCACATAATGCAAAGGAACGAAGAGCTTAAGAATACACTCTTCATGACCCAATAGACAGGCGTCACAATAGTCTATAGTAATCTCTTCAGGATGAGAAGCAGAATACCTATATAAAGAAGCCTAGCAAGAAAAACCATGGTTTAGGTTTTATATATATGAAGAATCGTGAATTTCAAGTACCGACTAAGAGAAGTTGAACTTAAATAAAGCCTCAGATTCCTTTATTCCAAAATGGCTGTAAGTTGACATTGTACATACAGGAAAGGAGATGTACATACAGGAAAGGAGATAGGGACACAGATAGATTAGGGGTATCAATACTGACCAGGCTCTTTTAGCAACTTGTACGTGTGTGCTCAAGTATCCTAATGCAGTATTGATACGAATGATGATCACGATATAGTATCCTAATGCAGAATTGATACAAATGATGATCACGATATATATATAAAACAAAATTATCATACCATCATAGCCTTATCTCATATATTTGGTGATGGCTTTGCGAGTCCTTTTTCTCAACTAGTTTCTTTTCAGCGCCGTTTTCCGTAACTCCACAATCCTTTTATCTCACTTCCATTGTTTCCCTCCAGGCCTTTACTAGTCTTCATCTTCTCCTACTTCCTTGTCTTTGTAACATCTCAATCCTCTGTATTGGTTTTGTTTCTGATAGCCACACATGAACACACAGACACAACCGATAACAGTATTGCTATCGGCTGACAGTAGGACAGTATTACCCGGGGCTGTCTTTTTATTTATATCTTGAAATTTTTTTCGACTTTTTTCATAAAAACAAAAACGGGTATTAGCCATATCAACCAATACGTATCGGTCTACAGAATGGACCCACCCACACACACACACACACACACACTTATATGATAAATTTGGATATTCATCTCAAAACCAATTGGCAATGAGTAGAGGGGTCCAGGATCTTATAAGAGGAGAGACAAGGCTATGAATACCCATTATGGGACTAACCACTCCCCCCCCCCCCCTGGAGGGACCACGTGTTGGCCGGACTAAGCTAAATCACATGGACAATTGAATTGGGTGACATGGAGTGGAGAAAGGCCTGCTTTGATACTATGATAAGTTTGGGTATTCATCTCAAAACCTATTGGTTATGAGTGGAGGGACCCAGAATCTTATAAGAGGAAAGACAAGGCTATGAATATCCGATGTGAGACTAAACTTCAACAATATATACACACGCAGAGATAATATATGTACATAGGTGTAGCTGAATGATATGTCCAATAAAGTATTCGACCATATTCCATTTCATACTGTATCTGCATGGATGCGTAAGTTTGGCTCGACAAAAGCATCATGCATCATAGTTTCAAACCAACAGCTGCTTATTGGAACATTTTATTGCCTTTTGAAGTCATCGTGGATCCTGAGCATCACTGATGTGGAAAAATAAGGGGCTCAGTAACTCTCATGAGACATATACCCTCTTCATCTTGCTAGGCTAGTTTCACAGTAATAGGATGCAAACTAAATAGATTTCAGTTCTATAACCAATTCAAAAGACAAGCTAACAGAAACCAGTTTAATTATAACATCCACATACAAGTTATTAGCAATAAGACAAGCAAAAGTAGTCGGGAAGCTCTGAAACAAAACAGAAGAAGATGATACGATAAACTACATAAGCATTGAAGTCATAACAGCACAAAGCTCGTAAAGCATATTAGTAGTACACTAGTACCCGCACCCATCTATCTAAAAGTCATTTACCGTAAAAAACAAACACCCAATACATACTACAGAACAAAGTACTACAAACTCACTATTACATTATCAGCGCTAATTCTACAGTCACCTGCATAGCCCTCGTAACATCGAACAAAAGATTAGAAGAACGCTCTACTCCCATAAAACACTCTCGACCCGGTGCTCTTTGATGCCGGCATTTTGTGATCAGTGCCCGAATTATCAGTTTCCGAATTGTTGCTTCCATTTTCAATATCCATTGGAAGCTTCATTTTTGCCAACGATTCTGTAAATTGCTGCATGCTTTTCATGTACATATCAACAATATCCTGCTGCACCATCGGTTGCTCCGGCTCAAGGTTTATATTGATAATAGATGGTGTGAATTCATTATTTGGTGGTCCACCCGAGGACTTAGGCTCCACCTCTCCAACATCCGTGTTTTTTTTCTCAGCGGGAGATGAAAACGTTTCCTGGTTTGGAGATTTTACAGCTCCCGAAGGATCGCTAGGGTATTGAGAGCTTGCGGAAACAGAAGCAGTGGGAGACCCAGTAGTTGAAACACTGCTTGGAGGAGTACCATTTTTCGGAGCTTCAACAGAATCAGAACTACCCGCCGAGAAGCTTTCCACACCATGAACCCTCAAATCAGAAGAAGCCAAGTGGTTATCATTCTCCGAAGTAACAAAGCTATCGGTGCCCTGAGAATCCATATCCGCATGAGACATCTCGAAATACTCTGAAACCATCTGATTGTTTTCATTCACTACCTTCAAATCCGGGAATTCAATCTTGTCGAGTTCACTTGGGATCGAATCTTCGGTTTTGGGATCCAACGAAGTTGTTTTCGGCACCGCGGAAGATGGAGAAGCAGAAATAGCCATGACTTCCGGCGACGACCCACAGTATGACAGCGACATTTGGACGAAACCCGCCGGCGAATGGAAAAGATCGGTCGAAGATAAGGAAAATTCTTGCATTAATCTCCCGTTTCCGATGACGACATCGGATAGGGGAACCAAAGCGAATCCTAACAACTGGTCTTCGAGATAATTTTTCACCCTACTCAGCATCCATACTTCACATTTGAGTGAACAATCAATTGTTCGGACATTAAGGCTGAGATTCTCATTGAAGACCGGATTCTTCCCTCCACCATTAACGATTTGGGTAGAGACGGTAATTTCGGGATTACTGGTCAGACAAATCTTGGCGTAAACATCTTGCTTATGGTATATGCAGATGTTGTGGATGTCCCGAGCTTGATGTATGTAGACTTCAAGAACACCAATGAAATCCTGTAAGTCTGCTTCCATGGCCGCTTCCTTCCGCTGGATATCGAGTTCCCTAGTGAAATTGCTCAAATTCAGACTCTCAGGTTCAATGAGAACAGAGGAGTTTTTCAGCGAAGACGAGAACGATATAGGAGAGTCCATTATCAGAAACAGAAATTATGATGAGGTGCGATTTGATGGGATCGGTTTGAAGAAAGACCAAATGACAAACTGAAATCCAAATTGAGAGATGAAAAACTGAAAATGGGATCCCAAAACTCGAGAGGAACCCTGAGCAGAGACTCCTAACTTGGTATCACCAACCTGATTTTGAAATTGCAATATTCTTTCTAGAAAACCCAAGTCAATTAATCCTAAAACCACTAGAAACTCACATTTGAATCCAAAAACCAACCTAAAAAAAGCTCAAAACCCCAAGTTGGAACCTAAAAACTGCTTCTAAAACCACAAAACCCAAAACTGAAACCCTAAAAAACCAGTAGTCAACAACTCACAACTCAAAACCCTTACTTCAAACCACAAAGAGATTCTTAAAAACCACAACAGTTGCTTCAAACACAACAACACAAAACCCAAAAGCCCAAACAGAGAGAACTACCCACAAAAGCTTCTTAAACCCAAAACCCAAATCAGTAACAAGAACCACAAAACCCCTGAACCCAAAATTCCAAACCCAAATTAACCACAGATCCTTGAAACCCAGAACGCACAAAACCCCTGAACCCAAAACTCAAAACCCAATTAACCACAGATTCTTGAAACCCAGAACCCAAAAACTCAAAACCCTAACTTAAGATTACCCACAGAATCTTAAATCTCAAAAATAGAAACTAGAGGCAAATCCTCAAGACCCAGATCTCTATACTTATGAACCCACAAAACCATATAAACAACAATAAAATTTATTAACCACAGAATCTTAAATCCCCAAAATAGAGACTAGAGACAAATCCTCAAGACCCAGATCTCTATACTTATGAACCACAAAACCCAATAAAGACACCCTACTTTCCTTCAAAATAAAGCATCACAAACTAGAATCCAAGGACTAAAAGAGGGAAAAAACCAAGAACAGTAATATATTGCAACGAAAATTATAATAATAATTTATTTATTTTCAGAGATGAAGATTTCAAAATAAGAAAAATATTAATTTAAAACCCAAAAAAATGAAATGGGTTTTCTTGCCTTGCCACAAAAGTCAACTGGGTCTGCGTAGAATTATCTTGTTAACAAACTATGGTGGTCGATTTTGGAATCCTTTGTTGTTTTCTATAGTTCTTATCCTGATCAAATGAGAACCAAGCTCGTGAATCGAGGACGTTGCTAAAATATATCTAAAGATTTATCGGTAACTGTAAATTCGGCAGCAGAGTAAACTAATTACTCGTCTTTGGATTAATTGAAACTTCTCGGTCAGAATTTGTCAGTCATGTAAGATAACGTTTTTGAGAAATAATAAGGTGTTTTCTATAACATTGTTAACCCAACGTATCATTAGGAATGCCACTGCCATCTACAGCATGTAACCAAGTTCAGATTCGGCAAGGGTGCAAATTCGGTTTATATCAGAGCAGGTTCTAAGAAAAATTTTAAAAATTTAGGGATTATAGTATGCATGCATTAATCAGTTACAATTAAAAATAATAATAATATAAAGTATGATTAGATCACATATCACTATAATAAAAATACAGAAAATTTGTTAAATTTGAAAATTTCAACAAGACTTTGAAGAATATATGAATCAAATGAATAATCATTTGACAAAAAGTTCGGTGAACTACCTATTCCGAAAATGTTTTCAAATACTGTTATTAACTCAGCCAACTTTGTGACAAAGATTCAGAGTGAGTTATTTAAATATCGAGATATTAGAGTTGGGCGAGATGATAAACATATCACTATTGCTCCTAGACACTATAATATATAGGATGTTAAAGCCCAGATCTGCCTATATCGATACCAATACCCGAGTCGATACCTAATACATATTAGTATCGGCCAATATTTGATATTATGCTTGCGGGTATATTTTTGTATATGTGACAAAATTTTTACTCACCATGCTATACTATTTTGATAAAATCTTAAGATATATCCAATTTATGAGATGATGTCATGGATGACTGTCCATGATTCTTTAATCGAGAAATTCTTCACCTATAGACAATCACATGGCCTCTAAATTGAGGGTAAAGGTAGTTAGGACCATAGACTATGTAACTTATCTAGTCTCACACTATTTTGCAGTCATGTGATACTCAATGATCGAGTGTCATTGATAGGAGTAGCGCGATAATCATAATTATTTTGTATAAAAAAATATAAATATATAAAAATATAAAATTATGTAGTCAATGACATCAATCATGAGAAATGAAAAGTAATATCAAATGTTACCTTACCGTTCGTTTTACATGCAATTAACTCTTTGGACAACATCATTTTATTTGCTTTATTTTAATTTTTTAAACAAAATAATTGTGATTATCATCCGACTCTTATTTCTGACATCCAATCATGTGATTAGGTGCAACGTAACCACCAATTAACATCTAAAAAGTAAGTTACATAATACAGGATACCAAGCTGCCTTTACCCTTAAATTGATTATATATATATATATTTAATCATTTAAAATATAATTTCTCATTTTAAAACTAATGACCATGACTGGAAGAATAAAAAAGGCAAAAAGATGAAACGAAAGACAATGCTAGGTAGAGACTTTGACCAGATTAGTCAATCATCTCTTAACGGATGGCTATGGAAGGTATGGCTCATGCCCACATTTACATTAACAAATACAAAGTTACCGGAACCTGTCACCCTCTTAGAGCTATTAACAGGCTGGGCCAGCCCATTGGACCACACCTTAATGACACTTTGTCTATATTATATCAACAGCTCAATGCAAGACAAGAAGGTGGGCATTATATATATATAGAGAGAGAAGAAATATCAGCCGATATTGACTGGTATGGGATAAAATATCGGTATGGGACGACCTGTGCGCCAGCAGAACATCATTAAAGGTATCATATCCACTATGTTCGCCAAATAATAGAGATTATGTTTTGTGTTAATCTTTAGCATCAAAAATCTTTACAACATGACCTTCTATTCCGACAGCTTAAATGATTTTTCCTTAATGAGATGTCACCTCATTGTCTAGGATGAGTCCGCAATGAACTGTTGCCAATTGGCAAGTCATTTCCACATTGGAAACTTGTACAGGGGTATATTGGTCCTAAGTTGATTATTCAAATGGTACATTTATAAGTTGATATTTAGGGCTGCAAATGGGTCAGTTTACAGACTCGATTAGGGTATATCCTTGACCTAAGTGGGCCTTGACCCGAATGAATGAACTGGACTAGACCCGACCTAATTAGCAACTCTCTGATTCAGGCTGAGCTGGATTGGATTATAGGGTAGGAATTGGATCGGTTCGGGTTGCAAACCAAAGACCCGAAGTGGGCTTGTTTATTAAATGGGTTGGGATTTTTCAATGGGACTTGGTCCAATAGATTGAGACTTTGGACTTAACCTACAACCAGTCTTGCAGAGATTTATTCTTACTGATACTTATATTATGTGAGTGTAAGTGTTGCACGCACCCGAGACTTAGTCAGGCACCCATTATCAAAATTAAATATTCGTTCAACTATCAAAGTTGTGGCGAGAGTTTGACCCATCCACCACACCTGCTGAATGGGTGCAACCTCAAAATAAGGATGAGAAAAAGAAAAAGTTCAAAAAGAAGAGATCCATTGGCTACCTGTAGACTGTTAAATGCCTCAGTGTGCGTGCCCCTATGATTATGGGGCCCTCACTTGTTGGACCCTTTGTCTGGACCTTAATTGCATGGACCAAGACATAAAATAATTGCCTTAGTATATGCGTTTATTAGCCTATACAAGCTAATAGTAGTATTTAAAGTATCTAAAGATTGGTTACTCTTATTAATAGGTAGGCATAACCATTATACTTTGGGTAGCTCTAATAGCACCGGAGGAATCTTTCAGGCCACTAACACCGAAAATCATTGATTGTCTTAAATTAGACAGTTGAATTCACATTTTCCTCCAATCTTCCACAAAATGGATTTTTAGATCATGGCTCACCTATCAGATGGTCCTTTTTCAATTCCACATGACATAGATCCCAAAATTGTAGCGCTAAAGTCATGTTTGAGCGTGATGTGTGGCATTTGATTTTAGGGCTACATTTTTTGGATTTGTGCCATCTAGAATGGAAAAAGGACCGTCGGATAGATACACAATGATCTCAAGATCTATTGTGTGGAAGATTGGAGTGAAATGTGATTTCTATTGTCTGATTTAAGGCCATCAATAATTTTCAGCATAGGTGCCCCGAAAGATTTTGTGAGCATTATTAAAGCTACCCTTATACTCTAGGCCATGTTGTGCAATGAGTAGGGCTGTCAACGGGTCAGGTCTAAATAATACCCGACCTGCCCAACTAGGATTTTTTTTTTTAATCAAACACATAACTTGATCCATTGAGTCGGGTCGAGTAAGAAATCGGGATGGTCCGAGTGGACCCGATATTTTTTATATATAAATCATGAAAAATGGGGAGTTTTACTAGTTGCTGGGGCGATTGCACCATTGATTAGGGTCGGGTCAGGTCTAGCATATGCTATTTTCCTGTTGGGCAGCTAAAATTTTGCCCGAACATCCCTATTAAAGCAAAGAATCAAGGTCCCTCAACTACGAAATACGAATCAGATCCTATTTAATTTAAATCTTAAATTGAGTTAATTTATATTTGAATAAGATTTGGAATTTGTGATAAGGAGCATTCAATTCAAATCTTCTGTATTTAATGCATATGAATTTTTTTTTTCTTTTTTATAATCATATCGCGTAGACAATATGGATGTGCCTTACATATCATAGCGAGTATGACAGGTCAGGAGTAGCACTTGGAGAATAAATCTCACACAACAAATCACTCATACTGAGTGACATATAGGTTGTGTTTGGGTTAGCTCTTTCGAGGCAAAGAGCAACTCTTTCGCTATTTGGCTCCAACGAAAAATTGCTTTCATGTTTAGTAGCATAGCTCCTTGCCCATTTGCTCTGGCAAGGAGCTGTTTTAAGTGATAAAATTGCTCTCTGTCTACTCTCACTGAGCGCATATTTTATTTACTCTGACAGAGAGCATGCAAAGAGTTGTTTCTATTCTTATAAGAGCAAATCGAAACATAACCATAGGAAAATAAATTTCAACCAACAACACTCACCTTATTAATATAAGGAAGTAAACATGATATGTAGAACCCATAACCTCAGGCCCCGACAAAGGAGGGAAGATACCAATTGAGCTACCACTCAATCGGTTAATGGATATGAAATTGGCATTTGCGTGAAATTGAGACAAGATTTGTTCTTTTGGGAACTATGCCATGTAAAAGTATCATCTAAGTGGCATTATTTGCACCCATTTTTCTGGTGAAGAGCACACATGTTCTTTCACCATAAAACACCGTTGACTGCCTTAAATCAGACGATGGAGATTGTTTTTCATCCCAATCTTCGACAATATAGATCTTGAGATTATGTCACACCTATAAGACGGCCAGATGTTGATTCCAGGCAGCACATATCCCCAAACGTGACTATGATCATGGGCGTTCATATCACACAATCACATTTGGAGTGTGTGCATCGTGGAATCAACATGTGACCGTCGGATAGGTGCGCCATGATCACAAGATCTATTGTACAGGAGTTAAGGCCGAAAAACGATATCCATCGTCTAATTCAAGGAAGTCAATGATTTTTCATGATAGAAGAGTTTGTACTCGTCACAAAGAAAATGGGTGCAAATAATGACACCCTTTCTTTGATATCTAATAAACCCTTTGTACTTAAAACTTAGGTACCTAAATACCCCCTCAACTATAAATATCCACCTTAATACAAAAATTACCCTTAAAATAGGAATCTAGAAAATGGGTTGGACAGCTGGGCCAATAGGCTAGTGAAAATTACATTTAAAAAAAAATCATGCAAAAACATAGAAACAAAAAAAATTTAAAGAATTCAGTTAAAATTCAAAAAAAAAAGAATTTTTTTTAGAATAAAAATAAAAAATATGTAAAAAAAAAAAATTTTATCTAAAAAAAAATAGTAAAATATACAATTAAAACGTTAAAATCGTATTTTTTCATGCAAAAAAAAATTGAAGAAGAAGAAGTAGAAAAATACCTGAATACTGTCTCATTGCTAGGAAGATTGTGATCGTGGTGCCATTTGAAAGCCTTTTTTAAGGTTCTCGATTTTTATTTTTATTTTATTTTTCTTTTCTTTTCTTTTTTATACATGATTTGTGTAGTTTTGGTATTAAAAGATATTTTAGAGTGTATAAGTATTTAGAGAATTAAGTTTTAAGTATAAGGATTTATTAGATATTAAAAAAAATATGAGAAAGATTTAAAAGAAAAACTTTAAAGGAGAGATTTTAGAAATTTTTCGAAAAAACTGTGATGCAAAAGATTCATGTAAAACACTATCTCTATGACTCTATCTTATCATTCAATGCGCTAAAACAATTGACTGCATTGACGGGTAATGATAGAGGTTGTATTTTTTGTTCATCTTTTGTAGCAAAGATCCTTTAATCCTGGCCTTCAAATAAGAAGGCTTTGAAGTCCCCAAAATATGAATTCTTTCTTTTAAATTGAATGCGCAAGCCAACTTTAAATCCTAAATTCTGGTACTTAGATTAAATAATTTAAACCTTATAATATTATACCACTTGAACAACTTTGAATTGGTCGAAAATGTGTGTTACAGGGTTTAAAAGGTGTGAACTATTATTCCCCATAACTCCTCAGTTTTCCACTACCAACTGTTTTTCATAACTTCCTTTATTTATTATTTTTTTTCAAATAAAAAAATTGAAGAGTGAGGCATGCTTATTAAAAAATATATATAAAATATTAATAATTTAAAAAATAAAAAAGTATACGCTGTGATCAAACACAAGTTTTAAATGGGAAAAGAAGTTGTTTCAAAAAAATGCATTTTTTGGAATAAAATATACTTTTATTTTTTTAAATAATAATTCTTTTTTGAAAATGGCATCTTTTTCATAATATTTTTTTATTTACTTTTTTTTAGAAAAATGTGTTTTATACGTATCTTTAAGAAAAAAACAAGCCCTAGGTCATTATGGTCACAACTCACAAGTATGCAAGTAGAATGAGCCGGTGTATGTAAGTTATGGTGAAAGTGAATGTAAGTTATGATGAAAATGGTTCATACAAAATACAAGCCAATTTGCGAAATATTATAAGATTAGTAGCTACTTACAAGTATGAATCAAAATGCTAGAAAATCGGTACATATCGTTCGAGTCGAAAATCGGTACGTATCAGATGATACATACCGGAACAGTAACATATCGGACGATACATTGAATGTATCCTCCGGTATTAACCATATAAAAGGGTGATACGATATACTTAATGTACCGTATCATCCACCTCCGATACCGATACGTATTGGTATCGGACAATATTTTGATCCATGCTCACAAGCTTTCTTAGGTGGTGCTCCTCCACAAGCCAACTATGACGCCATTTTGAGCAATTCAAGTCATAAAAGTACAATTTATTTTTTTAATACAAGACACTGAGTTCAAAAGTTATACTTAATTAGTCAGGAAAGATTTTGTACCATCCGATCCATGCACTTTAATTGATTAGTTATAAAATATAAAGTCATTACTTGCACACGCTTTTCAAGTAATTGCACTGGATTGCACCGAATTTAAAAAAAAGATTTGCAAGTTTGGCGACCTTTACTACACCATCTAAGCCATTTGATTTGAAGGCAATGATTTAAAGATACCAATTGCAAAAGATTAGAACAAAATATAATTTTCATCATTTGATTAAATGATGTCAAAGGCTATTACATAATTTTACAATTAACTACAATAGATCATATGACAAGTATCATCTTTTGCTCCAATTTTATGTACTAGAGATCTATTGATCACGATCTTCAAATCAGACGGCTCATATTATATTTTTGCATATCATATGTCTCTAAAATACCAAATCTTTCTTTAAATTCGGTGCAATCACTTGAAAAGCGTGTGCAAGTAATGACTCTCTTAAAATATATAGTACAAATGAAGAATGACCACCTGAAATACTTGGATTATTATAAGATGTCACACGTGTCCCACAAGTAATAACTAATAAAAAGTGGCTTTTGAGGAGGACTGCCTTAGGGCTCTCTTAAAGAGAGTAGGTCTCTATATTTTTTTAAGGCTAATAGGTAGAATCGAATTTCCAATCCTACTTCATTTGTTGTCCTTGAAAATAGGAGAATCTTGACTACACGTCATGCTATAAAAAGTAAATATTAAGAAAGTCAAAATTCTCTGATCTCTAAGAACAGCGGATGGGATAAGACTGAAAATCTAATTATGATAAGTTCCATCTCTCTTTTTTCAGAGTATTTTTTTTCCTAATTCACGTATTAAAGTCAACATTAGCTTGACTCGAGGATGTATGTCGGCTTGTCTTCCTTCAATTTAATATACTAGATTAATAATTAATTGAAGGATGTGTTGGTGGTTGGAGTCTTTTGGACTTTGAAATCGCAAAAAGTTTAATATCATACAAGTCCTAAAGATTCAAGCTTTATATATATATATATATATATATATATATATATATATATATATATATATATATTCGGACTAGTTGGACAACATATCACCCAATATGGAGATCACTTGTGTTACGATAACTTAGTCAAGGTCTATTAGATATCATAAAAATGAAATATATATATATATATATATATATATATATATATATATATATATATATATATATATATATAATTTATACTAGGAGCTGGTCAAAAGTTAAAATTTTCAATACACATGTGAGAGAAGAGGACTTTACCCCTAACTTAAATGACAAAAATATCTAAAAATAACTTTTTATTTTATAAAACCAAATGGGGCTACTTGAGTGTAACACACAAATCACATGCCATGTGATATGTGCTGTGATGTGTGTGTAATGCTAACAACTTGCATACACTGATACGCACAACAGTCTCATTTTCTTACAAAATCAGCTTGTAAGGTGAGGAGTGCCCTATATATGGCACTCCTCATCTTACAAGCCGATTTTATAAGATTGAGTTAAGCCCATAAAATTTGATCATGAAATGCTTTGATTGATTCCAACTAAATAGGGAGCTCGATTCCACTATGGGGATTTGTTGGATCAAAGCATTGCATATATCACTATCTTTATCTATGTTACTTAATTTGTCCATTCACCCAATAAATCATGAATTGAATACAGCAAATCAAATTTGAAATAATAAGCTAATTGTCAAATTCATCCTTGCCGATTGAGTTCATTTAAAAATTTAAAAGTATAACAAAATAATTTAAACTTAAGATTTTATATAATTAATAAATAATTTTAAAACTCATCATACCGAGCGAATTTAATTCATTTAAAAGTAGCGAATTGCGAATCCGAATTCGAATCAAGCGAATTTGCAAACTAAATTTGGGCCCAAACTTTGGACCAAAATTCGAAAGCTCAATCGTTTGCTTGACTCAAGTTGACTATATATATATATATATATATATATATATATATATATATATATATATATATATATATATATATAATTTACTTATATATAATTTTCAGTCCAAATTGGTGTTTAAATGAGGGTCTGTCTGTTCCATACGGTTAAAGTGATAAATCATAAATTAAAGTGTAAAAAGCTAAAAAATAGTGTTCTAAGGATATTTATATCATCTAATATGTTGTTTATAAAATCAACCGTTATGTTAAATTTTAATAATTGATATCAAAATTCATCAACCAGATGATTCATATCCACTTATAGGCATGTTTCTTTAGACTAAGATATGTCTCAATGATGGATTGCCTCTTGAAAATTTTAGATTGGTTACAAATGTGCACATCATGACATAATGATAAATCACACTTGAATGTTGTGAGATAAATGGTATAATTTTAATAGTGTAATATCATTTAAGCACTACTTTATTGTTTGAGCCATTATCCATTACTAATAGGATCTGATTCTTCTGACCGTCATTTTGGAAAATGGTCTTACACCATCAATAGTTTAAGATGTCAGTGAACCGTACCATCAAAGTGATAGATCATAGATTGAAGTGCATAGTATCCCAAAATAGTGTTTTAGGGATATTTAAAAAAGCCTGTCTATAGAATACAATATCAACCATCGTGTTTAGTTTTAATGACTGATATTAAATTTAGATTGATGACAGATGTGTGTCATATGGCATAATGATATTCACACTTCAATTGTATAGGTAAAAATTCTAATCATTTTAATGGTGTGAGATCATTTAAACACTATTTTGGCATTTAATTGTCGAGCCATTATTCCTACTAATGTTATCTAAGGAGCTACAACTTGCACATGAGATTTATATTGTTGCACATAGGTTAGAAAGAAAGACTTGCCACATGGTACACCAGCTAAATTGTCTAATCTACCAGCCATGATATAAAAATCTTTGGTGTCAGAGATTGACACGAAATGTTATCTCTATCATCTAATTCAATGCAGTAAATAACTTATTATTTGATTCAATGGTTGACCTTGTTGAATCAACACTATTGGATATGAGAATAGTACGACTATTAGTTTGTACAAGATAACTTTCCAAATAACCCTAGCAGGTCACATTGAGGGACCATATTTGATGACTGACTATTAGCTCATTCTACTTGATTAGAGCAACGGTCAGGTCCAAGTGGTTGACCCAATATCGTATTCAATGAAATTTGTAGCCCTTAGATAAAAGAGAATCTTGACTTTCACTCTTTCTATTTATATAGGAAATATGATTCAATCAGTTGAACTTGATTATTGCTTGACTTAACCATCCGACCTACTGCTGGTTGGTCATTTTTCCCAATTTGCCATTTGTCAAAACTCTCGACTCATTTACTGAGTCTGGACAGTTGACCTGCCTATGATGGGAGTTGTCCTAGGCTAGGCTCCCCTCACAATTGAGAAGCCGCCGTGTTTGAAAGTTCACACGTTTGACCTCTAGAAAATTATTAATTCCTTTTAATCAGATGACGGAGATCGTTTTTCATCCAGATCTTCTATATAGTAGATCTTGAGATCATGGTGCACTTATCAAACGATCAATTTTTATTCTATGTATTATAGATCTATAAAAATGCCCTTTTGATAATATAAGACACATCACGCTCAAACATGATTTAACACTATAAAAAATAAGATTATTAGCAACAATTTTTTAGTGCAAGAAACTGCCGCTATTAATAAAAAAACTATTAAGACTATTAGCGGCAGTCTGATAGGTGACACATGATCACAAGATCTATTGTGTTGTAGATCTGTGTCGCAATCTCTATCATTTAATCCAAAGCAATCAATGATTTTCAAGAGGTCTCTGACGTGGACGCTTTCAAAGAGTGCATGGGCACGAAGAGAGGTACCCAATATGAAATTTGCACTCGGCATCTGTGCTATTGCACGTAGTGGACAAAAAGAGGCTCACTATTTTTGAGACTTGTGTAACGCTACAACAGCATTTGAAGGCCATGATATACCAATCTTTAGAACCAAAGATTTGGCATGAAACACAATTTCTATTTACTTAATTCAACATGATCAAAACCTGTCAATTGATGACCGTCAGATGATAAAGTTTGTGTTACATACCAATCCTTGGCATAAAAAATCTTTACATCATGGCTTAAATGATATTCCATGTGGCATAGGTCTCAACAAATAGGTCTTTCTACTCTGGGTGCCTCTGATTGTGCCTACAGGTTTATTGAAAGCACCTACGTTCAAAATTGGCATATGCCTGAGCTTTTGAACCGAGTAAAACTCTCCGGAGTTGGGAATCAAAACCCAAGAGAGTCGTGGCCAACCGATTCGTTTGTCGCGTTCATCGTGGGTCCCTGGGCTCTAGAAGGGCATATCATTGACCCAATTAGGCCCATAGCAGCCCTACCTTGGGTAAAACCCCGCTTTTTCTTTGTTGATGGAAGAGAAAAGTGCATATGAAAAGGATTGATTAACCAATCCATATTTAAAGTAAGATTTCAAAATTAGAGAAAGTCTCCCTAATTCCAAATCTTCCAACTACTAAAGGAACAAGCACTATCTTTTTTGCAGCTCCATACAAATGCTCCTTTATTCTAGGGTTTTGTGTTCTTTTATTTAATAAAAATTAGATTTAAATTATAGTTTAATATGCTTTGCCGTTGCTTTCGCGACCTAATTCTCAAAAAGCTAGAATTTGGAAGCAGGTTTCAACTGCTTTCAAATTCTCGCCAAATTTCACGATAAAGTAGCTTTTGCGAGAATCAATTGAGTGAGAAGGCGCATATCACCAAACACTTATTTATTTATTTATTATTTTATTTTAATTTCAAAAGATGAGAGCCTTAAAAAGCGATTCCGAATATTAACTTAGACTTGAGCTCCACACCAATAAAAGTACAAGAGCTATTTTTTTTTGAGCTCCATAATAATTCTCCTTTCTAGGTGTAGTGTTGCTCTATTTAATAGAAATTAGGTTTAAATTAAGGTTTAAAATCTTTGTTTTACGATGCGTTTGTTTCCCCTGCTTTATATTAGGATGACACCATAGGCAAAGCGACACAAGTCAAGGTCGGAAATTCGTCGACTTGAAAAATATTCGGCAAATTTGGAAAAAGGGGGAAACTTTAAACTAAATTAGGAAAATAAAAATTTTGCGAAAAATCGAGAAAAGAAAAGGACAAAGTAAGAAAATTTGTGAATTATTTGTGCAATTTGGTTTTCCCAAAATAAACTCACAATTTTTCAAAAATTCACGAATAATTTATTTATTTATATGTTTCTCATTTTTTAAAAATTTGAAAATTTATTTGCAACTTTTTGAAAAGTCAGCAAATTTGGTCGCTATAAGGTCACACCAATTTGTATAAAAATGCCAAAATAAGCTTACATAGACCTGTATCACCCAAGACGAGGGCATCCAAAAAACATTACATCTTAAGGTAGCTCTAGTTACACCCAACAAATCTCTAAAGCACTCATGCACCAAATCATTTGCATGTGGGCCTAGGTGAGTGCTCTTAGAGTTTTGGTTGATACAAATAAAGGTACGCTACATCTTATTTGAAAGATGCTAATTTTGGCTGCTATAAATCCAATATATCTATTATGTATGGGCTAGGGGACCGAGCCAATATTTTGATATATATCGGTTTTTTAATCCGTGATCTCACCAACATTAATTGATGGTCTAGCTTAGAAGCGCTTTCTCGTGAGAGTCCTATCAAACGTTGACATTTAATTATTTCAAGGCCTCTAGATATATATAAAAGTGAATTTTATAAGATTCCCGCATCAAATGGTCATTCTAAATATAATATCTATTAATTCCTTTTGAATTATCTGATCCTTGGAGGAGACTTAAGCTGCGTATGGCATAACTCTCTGCTAATCCCTGTCACAACAGAGTTCACCTATTTTAATTGATTCACATTCTCTTTTCTAACTCCATGCAAAAGAGGATTTACCTACTCTAACACCAACCTCCTTGTTCTTTACTAACTTTTTATCAGAGTAAATAAAATCTGCTTTGACAATAAGCGAGCAGGGAGGAGGGTAAAACTGTTGAACAGATAACTCTTACATGAAATCTTGCCATATAAGGAGTTATTAAAGAGAAGGAGTACCTACTAAAACAGGTAGCAGAATGTTCACAAAGAATATGAAAACCTGCTAAATCAGGTGAACTCTACTATAACAAGAGCTAACAGAGAATTATGTCCTCCACAGCCTAAGTCTCCTCCAAGGGTTGATAATTCAAAAGGAATTAATAGATATCACATTTAGAATGACCTTTTGGTGAGAGAATCTTATCAAAGATTGACTTTTATATATATCTAGAGGCCTTGAAATATTTAAATGTCAACTTTTGGTAAGACTCTCTCACTAGAAAGCACTTCTAAGTTAGACCATCGATTGATATTGGTGAGATCATGGATTAAACAACCGATACATATTAAAATATTGGTTTGGTTTGGTCCCCAAGCCGATACATACTAGATATATCATATTCATAGCAGCCAAATTAGCACCGATATTTGACACTATACAAAATAGGGTTGTATATTATATTAGAGGGCCCTAATCGATATATATTGGATATAACTGATATTTAAAAAATCATAGGTAGGGCCTTTTAATCATTCTTTAAACCATGGTCTATGCCCTGCATGTGATCATCGTCTAACCCATAAATGGAAGAGACCTTTACATAAGGATGGTGAGAGGTGAGAGGTCATGTCGGATGACTTAAAATGAGTCATTATTCAATAATCCTGAATATCTAATCAAATCATTTATCAATAATCCCGAATAGGTGAGCGGTGAGACTTGAGAGGTCATAGGTCATGTTCGATGACTTAAGAGAGTCATTAATCAATAATCCCAAATATCTAATCAAATCATTTATCAATCCAAATAGGACTTTTGAGTAGATGGGACCTTTTAATTAATTTTTCAAAGTGACACTTGGCAAAAATGCATTGAACATAGCCAATGAATATGAGACCTATAGAAAAGCAAACTAAAAGTAACAGGTAGAGGGAATTAGGGGAAAAGCATGATGAGGGATGGGTACATATGACACTATTTTTGAAGTGTGCTATTTGAGATTTGACTTGAGCCTATTGATTGATGGATTTGTTGAATAATAAAAATAAAAAAATTTAAAAGCAGTACATAAATAAAAATTTGATAGTTATACTTATAAAAGATAAAATTACAAAATATCACTTGAGGTGATTTAGGCATGTCCGATAAAAGTACAAAGTAGACTTTGTACAAAAGGTTGAGACGTTGCAAACACAAGAAAGTAAGAGAAGAGGAGAAGATCAGTGCGGACCCGAAGGGAAGCGATGAAAATCAATATGAAGGATTGCAAAGCTCCTACCGAGCTTAGAGCCAATCAGAATCTAGTGGAAAAATAAGACTCGCAAAATCAATCCTAAATAAATGAAATAAGACTATGATAATGATGATTAACATAGTGTGATTCTAACTGGTCAGATGCCTTCAAAATGAAGGGCTAAAATTAGTGACTAGGTTTTAAACATTGCTTGATTCCCTAGCTTACTTATTTCCCAAAACCCAACTTGATCAGCACGTCCAAAGCAGCAACCCATTCTCAATCTTGCTTGGGAATGAGTTGGTTACTGTATACCAACTCGCTGGTGCTTCCCGTGACTAGGGAGCTATCCTATACTTTGATGATATGTTACTTTATTCGTAATTCATTCAATTCGTTTTTGAAAGTTCGTAAATTACAATTCGTCACTCTAGTGTGAATCCGATTCGCTAAATTGCAATTCATCACTCTCATGTGAACCCGATTCGTTAGGAGCAGGATGAGTTTTCATTTAAATTTATTTTTTTAAAGTAACCTAACAAAAGATAGAGATATATAACCAAATTTTATGGTTTATAAAATAAAGTGTTGCCAGCGAAGTTGCTTAGGTGCTTAATTGTAATCAAGGCAGGTCGTGGGTTCTAGTCTATGATTTCTATCCATTCACACTCTCTTATAAGAGGATTTTTCATATACAACCCACAAATACACCTAATTCGTGTAATATGTCTAAATTAGACCGAATCGAACCGCGAACCTCAAATACACGTAATTCGCACAATATGTCTAAATTGGACCGAATCGAACAACAAACCAATTCACCCGCTATTAGACCTGGTCCACCTAGTTTGAAAAACTGGGTCGGTCAGGTTGGGCCGGGCAAAAATATCTTATAGACCCCATATTTTGTATATAATATGAAGGGATTAGGGGCCATTATAAGATTTCGAACCGCATTCACGAGTGTGTGGATAGTTGATTGATAGCGTGCTCATCGCCAACGAGTGTGCGGATAGTTACCACCGCAAGAAGAAAAAAGGATTAATCCTCAAAATCGATCTCGAGAAGGCGTACGAGAACGTTGACTGAGAGTTTCTGAAGTATATGCTTAACCGAATGAGCTTCGGGCAAAGATGGATCAATTGGATTCACGGATGCATATCATCGATGTGGATGTCGGTGATAGTTAATGGCTCAGTCGAGGGATTTTTTCTGGTTGAGAAAGGTTTGCGACAAGGCGATCCTTTGTCCCCCATCCTCTTCCTCATTGTAGCTGAAGGCCTTCACACACTTCTCCACCGCTCAA
This sequence comes from Chloranthus sessilifolius, assembly GCA_021018995.1. Lineage (NCBI taxonomy): Eukaryota > Viridiplantae > Streptophyta > Magnoliopsida > Chloranthales > Chloranthaceae > Chloranthus > Chloranthus sessilifolius. Next base: position 11,141,459 of record CM037585.1, read on the forward strand.
TTACTTCAAACTTGTTCAAGGGGTTCAAAGCAGTCAGAGGTTTTATTCCTATATTCCACCTGCTCTATGCTAATGGCACACTAATATTTAGAGATGGAAACCACGAGGCTCTAAGCTCGGTGATAAAATTCCTCTTACTCTTTCAATACATTTTGGGTCTAAAAGTCAATTTAGCGAAGTCTATGATCACTAGGGTAGGATGGTGTTAGAAGTTTCTATTTTGGTGATCGTCACTATGGTCAATCCGTTGAGCGGTGAATGGTGTAAGATCAATCTTGAGATATGTAGTTGCTACTTCTGTGAATTTGAAGAGAATAAGTAACTAATAATTAAGTCTTTTAGTTATGGTATGATTGTGATTTCTAATCACAATCTAATTAGTAATTTAAGTTCTTAATGGGAAAAGACTTTTTGGCTATAAATATAAGGGATGTTTGGTTTCAATGATTGCTTGACACACTTCAACCCTCCCTATTAGCAAAGGCATCCCCATTGTACTAGGAGGTATTGAGCGCGAAGAGATCGTTGAAGATCAGCGACCCATTATCATGGCTCATATTCAAGGTGCGCACATATATTTTAATTTATGGATTGTTGATTTATTGTTTTGATTGATCATGTGCCTAGATCCTAGGGCATATATTTGAATGGTCGGATTGATAGATCCGTATAGATCCATCAATTGGTATCAGAGCCATGATTGGTGTTTGATCGATCAAAGCATTAGAATATGAGTGTACCTTTTTATTTTTATTTTGGCTGCCAAAATAATTGACGGTGCACACGAACCAGTATCTTTTTTTTTGGTCTTCAATTAGGAGATGTATAAATTTCGGCTTCGGATTGCAAAGTAAACGCGTCAATTATTTTGGAGTTCTGATTCCCATATGCTCTCGTGTTGGAAGAAACTATCCACACGAAAGGGTCAATTTGAATTGGCTTTTATTAAGTGTGCGGTTTTGAAACCACTTCTCCAATGACTCAGCAAGCACTCTTTCAGTAAATAAGAAATCAAATAACACGGTGAAGAAGCTCATGGTTTCTGTTGTTTTGTTGTTTGAAGACGACTTACACTAACCCTACCAGCGTTTCCCTTCTATGCACGGCGGGTCTCTTGGGCACATGACCCAACCCATCATATAGTCTAATTGACCCGAGCCGATCTAAACCGACTCGTCCTCATATCCGACCTGGTCCATGGACCTACTTAAGCTTATGGCCCGATCCAGCCCATGGTCTGGTCCAATCTATTCTCAGCCCATGATTTATGACCCGATTTGGCCCATTAGACATGACCCGTTTGTCCTTAAGGCCCATTTTGACCCTTATTATTCCTTATTCTTTTTGAGCTATTTCTGGGCTATCTATAAGTTCGATTTTCGGACATTATATATGAATTTTGACTTTCTCGAATAATTATTATATATTTGAGTGCCTTTAATTAAGATTAAGTATTAAAGGTTGTTCTCCAGCACCAAGGCTGGTACTTACATAATATTATCTATGATTATTATTAATTTTTTTGACACTTACCCACTACATAAGCTAGGTTTTGGCTACTTGCATCTCTTAAGTGGCTTATTTTTTTTAATGAACCACTTTTGTGACCATCTTAAATATTATAAAACCTAAATAGAAAATATGACTTTGAATGATTCTTTTGTCCAACGGTGATGATCTTTCCTAGTGCCGTAGTTTTCATAGTGAGATTTATTTTTGTCTAAGACCGTGTTATAAATTCAGTGAAAGTGTGTAGTAACCATTGACATCACAACTTGAGGAATTACTTCTGCTCAATGGTGATGAATCACTTAATATTGTGTGATGGTCGTATTTTACTATTCATTACTTTGTGTGTGTACTGCTAGCGTGTTGTGACTTGACCCAATGGAGGGTCATAATGATATAATTAATACCATAATAAATAATATCGATTGAGGAAGCCGCTAGTGTGCTATGACTCGACCCAACGAAAGGTCATAATGATACAAATTGTTTCTCAATAAAATCACATTCGTTTTAATTTTATTATATTCCTTGACATAATTTAACTCCTGCGTAAAATACTATAAATATAATCTTGTGGAATGGATCGTTGCTATAGTTGTATGTGGACATAATAAAACTCTTAATTATTGTACAACATTAAACCTGTCTTCTATATTAAATATAATTAGTAGAATTAAACTTTTGAGTGACTTAAATTATGATAAATGGAAGGAACAAGTTGTAATTGTTTTAAGTTGCTTGGATCTTGACTATGTTATACGATATGATAAATCCAAGGTGCTCACCTCTAATGCCTCAGCTGAGAATTTAGCAGTGAACAATACGGATGTGAAAAAATGGGATAAATCAAATTATATGAGTCCCATGATTATAAAGAGTTCCATTATTGATGCGATTCGGGGAGGTATTCTTGACTCACACAATGTAAAAGAATGCATGCAAACCATTCAGGAATAATTTTAAGGGACTTCTAAGGCACTTGCCAGTAGTCTTATTATTAAAATAGGAACCATAAAATATGATGGTCATAGTGGCGTATGGGAGCACATTATGAGAATGAGTGGCATGACGACTCAATTGAAAGAAATGGACATGAGCTTTTTTGAGGGTTATCTTGTTCACTTCATCATGACTTCTCTTCCTGCATAATTTAGCCCGTTTAAAATTAATTATAACACGCAGAAAGAGAAATGAAAGATGAACGAACTAATCACTCGCTGTGTCCAAGAAGAAGAAAGACTAAAAGCTGAAAAACCTGAAAGTGCTCATTACACTGCTCTTGGACCATCGAAAGAAATTTTCAAAAGACAGAAGGGATCATATAAAAGAAAGAACGTGAAAGCTTCTCCACCGGAAACCAAACAAGTAGAAACTAGCGGATCTACTTCTGGCATCAAGTGTCAAGAAGAATGGACACATCAAGAAGAATTGTCAGAAATACAGAGATTGGCTAGTTAAGAAAAGTATTGACCTAGTCTTTGTATGTTTTGAATCACTTTATATTGATGCTCCACGTAACACTCGGTGGATAGATTTTAGTGTAACTATTCACATAAGTAATTCAATGTAGGGATTTCAATCTAGCCGGAAGCTAAGTAAAGGCGAATGAACCATCAAACTCGAAAATATAGTAGAAGCAGACACAGAGGCCATTGGGACCCTCCATCTTATTTAAAATAGTGGTTTCATTTTGGATTTAGTTGATACTATTTACGTTCCAAGTATCACTAGAAACCTTATCTCAATTTTTAAATTGGATTAATTAGGTTTTGAATTTCAATTTGGACATTATATTTTTACTCTATTATTTGATTCTGATATTGTGGGTGGTGACTCACTAGTGGGCAATCTTTATGAATTGAACTTAAATTCATCTTACGCCCAATTTTTAGTTTTTATGCATGTGAATGATAAAGTTAGTAAGAAACGAAAACGAGCAATAGACAACTCTTCTATTTTATGACATAAATGTTTAGACCATATATTTAAAGATAGAATGAAGAGGTTAATTAAAGATGATATAATAGATGAACTCGATTTCTCTAACTTTAATACTTGTGTAGATTGCGTTAAAGGAAAACTCACAAAGACTAATAAGAAAGGAGCTATCAGAATAACGAGTTTGCTAGAAATAGTCCACACTGATATTTGTGAACCGTTTCTAACTCTTGCTATTTGTGACTTAAAGTATTTTATTATCTTCACTGATGATTATTCTTATTTTGGTTATATATTTCTCATCTATAAGAAATCTGAGACCCTGGATATATTTAAAATCTATAAAGTCGAAGTTGAGTTACAACTCAATTGGAAGATTAAAATTGTGAGATCTGATAGAGGCAGAGAGTACTATGATAGATACTCTGAAACAGGTCGCAATCCAGGACCATTCGCCCTGTATTTACAAGAGCATGGCATTGTTGCTCAATACACCATGCCGGAAACACCTGAACAGAACGGTGTAGCTGAGCGACGAAATCGTACTCTTATGGATATAGTGAGAATCATATTGTGCAACTCTAAGTTGGCTATATTCTTGAGGGGAGAAGCCTTGAAAACAACAGTGTATATCCTGAATCAGACTCCTAATAAGGTTATTCTCAAAACACCTTATGAGCTACGAGTAGGAAGAAAATCGACGTAGGATATTTACACATTTAAGACTGTTTAGCTAAAGCAAAGGTATATAATTCACAATTAGGAAAATTGAATCCTAAAACTATAAGTTATCATTTTATTGGTTATCCTGATAAGTCAAAAGGCTACAGATTTTATTGCCCCGCTCATAATACTCAGATTGTTGAGACTAGATATGCGAAATTCTTTGAGGATTGTGAGAACAATGAGAGTGTTGAGTCTAGAAAAATCACTTTGGAGGAGAATCGAGTTATAATTTATATCCCTTTTATCCAAGAAAATGTGGCACCAACACCAGTTGTTCAAGTAAGTGTTGATACACCTGTGGCTATACCTATTGAAACACCCCACATTGAGGAGACTCTTGCTCCCATGGCGACTGCCAATGATCAACTATTACACAGATCAAAAAGAGCAAAGAATTTTTTATGACTATATCGTCTACCTCAATGAGAGTGAGTATGATTTTGGAAAGAAAACAGATCAAGTTTCCTTTAACCAAGCTATGAAGAGCGATTAATCCACTCAACGGCTCGAAGCTATGAAAGATGAATTGGAATCAATGAAACATAACTCGGTCTGGAATCTTTGTGAGTTACTTGAAGGAGTTAAGCCTATAGGCTGTAAATGGGTATATAAAACCAAGCAAGACTCCAAAGGTAATGTACAAAGATATAAGGCTAGGTTAGTCGCTAAAGGGTACACTCAAAAGGAGAGAATAGACTATAAAGATACATTTTTCCTGTCTCTAGAACTGAATCCTTCCGGATAATCATGACATTGGTAGCTCATTTTTACTTAGAATTGCATCAAATGTATGCCAAAACTGCTTTTCTAAATAGTGACTTGCATGAAGATGTATTTATGACACAACCTGAAGGTTTTCAAGTTAAGGGGGAGAGTTATTTAGTTTGTAATCTCAAAAAGTCTATACATGGTTTAAAGCAGGCATCTCGACAATGGTACTTAAAATTTCACGAAGTTATTTTAAACTTTAGTTTTAAAGAAAATATTATGGAATGCATATATCTTAAAATCAGTGGGAGCAAATTTATCATCCTTATTTTGTATGTTGATGATATATTATTTGTGATAGTAGTTTGAGCATGTTACATGAAAAAAAGATTTTTTTATCAAAGAGTTTTGATATGAAAGATCTTGATGAAGCTTCCTATGTGATAGGAATTGAGATTTATCGAGATAGAGCCTGTGGCATATTGAGATTGTCTCAAAGAACTTATATTGATAAAGTTCTCAAAAGATTTAACATGCATAATTACTTCGCTATTGTTGCCCCTGTGATTAAAGGTGATAAATTTAGTCTACTTCAGAGTCCTAGAATCGATTTGGAGAGAAAGCAGATGGAGATAATTCCCTATGCATCAGCAGTTGAGAGTCTCATGCATGCACAAATTTACATTCATCCTGACATAGGGTATATAGTTGACATGCTTGGTAGGCATCAATATAATCCTGATTTGGACCATTGGAAAGCAGTCAGAAAGATTTTTCGCTATTTACAAGAGATAAAGGATACATGCTCACATATAAAATGTCGAATAACCTTGAAGTTATTGGTTATTCAAATGCTGACTATGCTAGGTGTCAAGACATCCGTAGGTCCATATCGGGTTATATATTAATACTTCCAGGTGGACCTATATCTTGGAAGAGCGTTAAGCAAACGTTAACTACTTCGTCTATTATAGAAGCAGAATTTGTTGCTTGTTTTGAGGTAACATGTGAGGCGATATGGTTGAGAAACTTTATCTCAGGGCCTCGAATTATTGATAGTATTTCAAGGCCACTGAGAATATTATGTGACAATTATACTGCGATAACTATCTCTAATAACAAGACTAGTGGAGGGTCCAAATATATTAATATCAAATATCTTATTGTAAGGGAGAAAATTCAGAATCAAATTATATCAGTTGAAAAGATCAGTACGACACTCATGTTGGCAGACCCTCTCACTAAAGACTTACTTCCCAAGCTCTTTTCGGAGCACGTTGCGCGCATGAGATTAAAGGATAATTTTGATAGCCTTTGAGAGTGGATGTATAAGAGTGAATACATTTGTTTAAATTGATTCGGAAATAAAGATTATTTATTTGTTTTTCTATTTTTTTGTAAATAAAATTTTGGAACATATGGTGCTAGTAGATGGCAATAAAGCATAACCAATAATAGATTGAGTTTACATATATTCATCATTCAATTTGTAAACTTACAATCTATGCGAAATCATGCTAGTTGGAATCCATGTTGGTGATGAATTCTAATGCAGTAATTAATTAACGGTCATGTATCAATGAAGTGATGCATTGAGTGCATTGATTCTGTGTTAGAATTCTCATTGAACTGGACTGATTATAAAGACTTTTATTGAGATTGATTAGGACTTGTCATTCAAAGAAAGTTAGCTAACATTTGATAATCGGAGTTTATTAACATAGTGTGGCCAAGTGGGCGACTGTTAGAAGTTTCTATTTTGGTGGCCCTCACTATGGTCAATCCGTTGACCGATGAATGGTGTAAGATCAATCTTGAGATATATAGTTGCGAATTCGGTAAATTTGAAGAGAATAAACAACTAACAGTTAAGTCTTTTAGTTATGGTATGATTGTGATTTCTAATCATAATATAGTTAGTAATTTAAGTCCTTAATGGGAAATGACTCTTTGACTATAAATATAAGGGATGCTTAGTCTCAACGATTGCTTGACACACTTCAACCCTACCTATTAGCAAAGGCATCTCCATTGTGCTAGGAGGTATTGAGAGCGAGGAGATCATTGAAGATCGGCGACCCATTATCATGGCTCATACTCAAGGTGCGCACATATATTTCAATTTATGATTTGTTGATTTATTGTTTTGATTGATCATGCGCCTAGATCCTAGGGCATATATTTGGATGGTCGGATCGATAGATCCATATAGATCCATCAGATGGCTCAAGTAAGACATTAACATATTAGTGGGCAGCATGAGGTGCAAAGCTGGTTCTCTCCCTTTTTAGTACCTCGGATTCCCGGTAGGTCATCACCTACCCGACAAGAGACTTTGGCAGAAAATCATTGACAGATCGATTCGTAGGTTAGAGGGTTGGAAGGCCAAATGCCTCTCTTTCACGAGTCGTCTAACTCTCACCAAGTCTACGATATCGGCGCTTTCGGTGTTCTATAAGTCTTTATTTCCTTGTCCGGCTTGGGTTCGGCACAAACTTGAAAAAATCCAAAGAGATTTCTTGTGGAATGATATGGACGACAAGGGAAGGATCCACTTGGCGGATTGACGCCTGATCTGTCAGAGAATTGATTAGGAAGGGTTAGGGATCATCAACCTGAAAGACTTTAATAATTTCATGCTATGTAAATGGCTTTGGAGAGTGCAAACCGAACTAGATAGCCTCTAGAGACAATTACTTGCGGCTAAATATGGATCGATGGGCAGCCAATGGGAGATCAGGACTGTTTATGGTAGATCAGGTTCTGCAATATGGAGAGCTATTGGTGATAGACGACACTTATTCAGATTAGGGGAAAGCATTTCGGTTGGTAACGAAGCTCTTTTGGAAGAATGTTTGAACTGGCAAGGAACCTTTGTGTGGCAGATTTAAGTCCTTCTTTGAGGTGGTCACTAACAAGAATATCACAGTTAAAGATGTCATGCTTACTCAGGGACCTCCTCAGTGGAATTTGCAAGTTGATCGCAGGTTATACGTTCATAAGATCTAGAGTTGACCGAACTATTGGAGACTCTTGAACCTATCCGCCTCTCGAGATTGGGTTCATCCGATTGGCCTTATTGGTCTCTTCATTCTAGTGGCTCTTTTTCGGTTAACTCTCTTTATCAGCTACTTGCTTCGGTAGTAGCTCCCAATCTCCCTTAGCCGTGGATCTGGAAAGCGAAGGTTCCCTACAAGGTCATCACTTTTGTTTGGTCTTTCATCCTTGACAAAATCCTCACGGTGGACAAACTGCAAAGACGAGGCTTCCATTTTCCAAACATGTGCGTATTATGCTACCAGGAACATGAAACAAATTCACATCTCCTCATCCATTGCTGTTTTTCCACTCAAGTTTGGAATTCGATCTTTCGATGGTTTGACATACGATGGATAATGCCTCCATCCACGACTGATCTGGTTGCGTCTTGGTATGTCGAGGGGCAATCATGTAGGGAAAAAGGGGTATGAAATATCATCCATTTTGTGGCTCTTTGGTCGCTTTGGAAAAAATGCAATCTACGGATATTTGAAAATCGTAGATCATCCTCGTTACTTACCTATGAGAAGATCAAGATCAAATCTTTACAGTGGGCCAAAAGTCAAAACATTTTAGATCCTTATTCTACTCTCAATTGTATAAGGAACTGAGATTTAGTGAGCAGGGCTCATAGAATAGATATGTATTTTGTTTGGTGTGTCTAGCTCATTGTTCTCTGTTCCTTTTCATGTGATCCCCTAGGGCTCCCTTTTGTAACTGCTTATGTTTTTATAGAAGAGCGAGGTCCCTCCAACCTCTCTGTTATTCATCAAAAAAAAAAAAAAAAAAAGACTTCGAACCGCATTCGATTGGATTAGATTTTCGGTTCGGGTCATGCATATACCCTTGACAGTCAGGTCGGGTTATGGTGCTTCATCGATTTGGGCATATATTCCCCATTGCACATGGTGCTTCAATGGGTTGGCACGGCCCGCTACCCAACCCACACTACCTAGTTTTTCACTAGGTCAAAGGTTGGGTCGGGCAAAACTGCTTGATCGACTCCATATTTTATGTAAATTGAAGGGATTAGGGCACATTTAAGGGCTTTTGAATTGTGCTGTATTGGGTCAGACTTTCAAGTCGGGTCAGGTATATACCATTGATCCCTCAAGTCGGGTAATGGTGCTTCATCGGGGCGGGTCGGATCAGGTTGAGCATATACCCCACATAGGGCAGCCAATGTTTTAGCTAGGGGTGCAGATTCGGTTAACCGAACAGAACCGAAATCGAAATTTTGGTATTTCGGGTTCGCTTTTGCAAAATCGAACCCTAACCGAAACATTTCGGTTTCATTAAACTGAACTTTTCCACCCCCGAATCCGAAACCAATCCGATCTGATTTTGGGTTTGGCCGGTTCGGTTCGGTTTTTCTTCATATTTCTTTTATTTTTTCGATTTTCTTAACTTTTGGGTTTTCTCACCCTGTCCGGCCGATTTCAGTTTTAGGGTTTAGGTTTTTTAGGTACCAAAACAGAAACCGAATCGGGCCGAATCTGTTCCGTTCGGTGTTGGTTTTCAAACGGTTTCAGGCCGATTCAGAAGACTCGGTTTTCGGGTTAAATTTTTTTTGCACCCCCTTGTAGCTCAACCCAACCCCTTGACAGCCCTATATGATCCATCATTTTCTTTAGGCTATTGATCATGGCTATGCTGCAAAAAAATCAGTAAAAGCAGAGTACAAAAGAATCAAAATCTTTAAACAGCCTTTTGAGGCTTCACTGCAATCATATCTTTGATGAAAGGACCCGACTCTCCCGACCGTCACCAAAATGGTGTTTAAAATATAAATGATCTTACACCATCAATGATTTAAGATGTGGGTGATTCCGTATCATCAAAGTGATATACCATAGATTGAAGTGCAACACGCTAAAAATGGTGTTTTAGGGAGATTTAAACCATCTAATTCTACACTTAATATCAACCCTTATTTTTGTTTTAATGGCTGATATTGAAGTTCATCAATCAGATGATTTACATCCACTTATAAGCATGTTTCTTTGAGCTGAGATATTTTCCAGTGATGGATTGCCACTTGGACAATTTAGATTGGTCACAGATGTGCGCCATATGACATAATGATAAATTACACTTCAATAGTGTAAAATATAGATTATAACTTTAATGGTGTAAGATAATTTAAACACTATTTTGGTGTTTAAATGTCGGCCACGAGCCATTATCCCTTGATCAAAATAGATTCAATTACATTTGAACACAGTAGCTCATCTCTCATTTGAAACAACAAATATTTTGGCGGAGTATCATATAACAGCTTTAGAAAGAAGAAAAAATGAACACAAATCTTTTTTTTTCTATACAGTCATCTTTCACCAAGGTTTTGGGGCTTGTACACCATAGATTGGGAGCTTATACATGAAAGATGACTGTATAAGAAATATATTTTATATGTTTTCAGGACTTAAATGGGGCATCAGCCTGGCCCTCACTGCTCTATGGGGCTCCAGTCCACCCCTGGCCGTTTAAGATTTAAGAGTTGGTGAGCAGTAAGTTAATGACTTACTGTAAATATGTAATTGCTCCATGGCTTTCTATAAATAACAAGTCCACCTTCATCATTCAACAGAGACAATTATAAACTTACATATTTGTGCAAAGAGAGAATTAAATGCTTCACACTTTTTTAAGAGATTCTCTTCCCCTCTCTTTAAAAATAGTTGTGGATATGAACTGCCATAAACACAAAGAGTAGCAGAGAAGAAAATGGCCCTTACTCTATAGTAGGAGATGAGGTCCTCACAGCCATCCATTATACTTTATACCAATATGGTTACAAAAGTGAAAAATATCTTCTGACGCCTAATCCTATGTGGCATAAAAGACTCTAGAATCCTCTATAGCTTGGCTATTATGTGAAACACTAACAGTGGTTTTTGAACTTTTTAATAGCCTCCAATCTCAAGCTCCTGTACTCAGAACTCTATTGAAGATATATGGACCACCAAAACCAGTCTCAATCTAGAGCATTACTAACAATTTTGCCCCCTTAGTTGGGCTCCAAACATTCATATTTCGTTCCTCTAACCCATACAACCCCCTTAATTGGGCTCTGTATGCATTCTGACCCCTTTATCGAGCTTGGCTTATGACCCTCTAAATTGGGTTCATTCATATGCAGACCCTTGTATTGGACTCCGAAAACCCTCATTGAGGCTTCGCGTGCATCATAAATCAACGAACTCACTCTAATAGAAGTAATGAGTTCCTTGCTTCATAGGTAGCTGGCAGAATCTCTCTATTTCCCTTTGTGTGTTAAGGCAATTTAGAAAGTTGACTTGAGACATGGAAACAAACATTTACTCTTTCAGACCGGCTAGACAGATATTTTGGCCATTTCTTTCTTCCAAATACTTTGTTTTCTTCTTTCTTGATTTCCCTAGGCCAGACATAAACAAATTACTTTCCAAAGTAAGTTTTAGGCTGTGTTTGGCATTGCTTTTTGGAAGAGTAGAAAAGAGCAGCGGGCGCTCATTATTTTTTTAAATGGATATAGAGAGAGAAGGATTGGTGGAAGAAAAAAGTGCAAAATATAGGACCAAATCACTCTAGCCACCCAACAATGTATCAAAAGATTATTGAAGGCACATGACACATCTGTTTCTAACATTCATTCCTCTCTGATTTAATCGATCAACCGTGAGGACTTTGCCCCATCTCACACTCCACCCAAAGAACTTAATCTTAGACGGAACCCGAATTTTCCATATTCTATACCAGCTGGGTCTCTGCATCTCAGCTTCTTTTAGCAGCTCATACAACGACTTCACCGAGAATCTACTTTTACTATTGGGACTCCCTAATCAAAGATCCTTGTTAACTGAATTCCTCCTAACCCCATGAAGCATCTGCAATAAAGACACCATAGGCCCCTCTTCCTCCTTCAAGTTTCTGCGCAAGTTCACATTCCACACTACCTCATCATTCACCATCTTATATATATCAACCACAAAAGCAGATTGATTATTAGCTACACGGTAAATCTCAGGACCTTTAACCTCATTTCACCACACCACTAGTCATCCCAGAATCTAATTGAATACCCACTTCCCCAACTAAATTTAATTGCTTTCGAGAACTGTTCGTAAACCGAAGAGATATCCCACATCGGGTAGAGAAAAGTTTCGACCCTAGAATATATGTGATTGCGGACATTGCATATTATGGCATGTTTTGGGTGGCAAAGGCGTAATGTGTCTTAGTATATATTAATAGATTCTAATCCATCTAAAATTATATTAACCACTCAAAATTATCTAAAATAATATAATCTTTAGGAAAATTTACCAGATCAACCCTGCCAGATATCCATTTTTCGGGTATTTTTGACTTTTTGTGCTAGCTGAAAATGGCTCGGCTAAAAGCTGGTCGGTTAACGAAAAAAGTGTAAGAAGGGGTATTTCTGACTTTTTGTGCTAATTGAAAATGGCTCGGCTAAAAGCTGGTCGGTTTGGATAAAAGTGAAAATATAGGGTCTCTGACGAAAAAGGTGTATCTGACAGGTGTACATTTTCCGTCAGAGACCCTATAGATCTCGTTTCACATTGCAAACTACGTGGAACGAAAAAAGTGTAAGAAGGGGTATTTCTGACCTTTTGTGCTAGCTGAAAATGGCTCGGCTAAAAGCTGGTCGGTTTGGGTAAAGGTGAAAATATAAGGTCTCTGACGGAAAAGATGTATTTGACAGGGTCAATCTAATAAATTTTCCAAAACTTTAAACAAACTTTTTTATGGTATTTGTTTTGATGACAAATAATTCTTCTTTGATTTTTTTAACTAAATCGTACAATTTTGGCCTATATTTAGGTCAACCTCCATCTATTTGTGCTCACGGACTTATTTTCGGAAATATTTCTCTCACAAGGGACTCCACTATGTTGTAGAGCTATATATTCACATTTATAGTGGATACGCTCTAGTATAATTAATTAAAAAAGTTAAGAAACTTATTACACATAACAAGGTTTGAACCTACAACCTAACCTTCACAAAGCACGAAGTCTATCACTGGAGCAATTCACTAAGGCATGCCAAGAGCAAAAAAATAATAATATATATATAATTTTACAAAGACGTCAAAATTATTAAATAAAAAAATGTCGGGTCTTCCCGTTTATCATCGGGATATGTTCAACAGCTTCGATGGTCTCACGGGCTCCCTGCAACGTACTACCATATCATCCTATTCTTTGGAGGATGATGCTACCTCGTAAACATTCTTCGAGGGAATTTTGAATTAGGCCAATTTTATTGGAACAGTCTAATCGATATGTATATGATTTTCTTTTATTTCGTATCTAGTTTCGTTTGTAGATATTTTCTTTTTGTTAGCGTTTGCTTAGAAAAAAATTATACAAATTTTTAACATTAATTGATTAGATGACCTCCCTACGAAAAAAATTTGGCTCGGCCCCTGCTGGGTGGGGACTTAAGCCCATGTCAGGAACAAAATCGGAAAGGGAACCTAAGCCCATAATCGAATAATATTGTGACATGAGGGTCTGAATCGTCACAGAATAATATCAGAGCCGAGGACGGCTCTTCTTTAAGGTAGGAGGCTATAATAGTCTTACATTGGCTAGAGAAAAGTTTTGACCCTGGGCTATATGTGATTGCGGACACTGGCATGTAGGTCTGGGTCATCATAGATACTTTTCCACCACCCTGATATTCTAACATTTGATCTATTATTGTCGTGCCACTCCATCAAGTCACCATATTTAACTTTCACAACTTGCCAAAGACAACCTTAGTAACTTACTTTAAAGACACTTAAATTTTTTTGAATTGGGTCCTCTTTTTCTAATTTCCCCTTATTAGTTCTCTAGTTTGCTCGATTTAGATTTTTGATTTGTGGATTGGCATTGCCAAATGAACCTAGTTCACTGAGTGGAATTTATTTTCATTTATATAAAAAAAAAAAAAAAAAAAAAAAAAAAAAAAAAAAAATTTAATTCATAATTCAATTATAAATATAGTGACAAATTTCACCGAAATTCGGAAAATTTTTGCAAAATTCACCGAAAAGGGGGTCAAACGAAAATTTCCGTATTTTTCGGAAATTATGGTATTTTTCGGTGAAATTTTAAAATTTTCGGTATTTTTTTATATGTTTATTTTATTTATTTATTTTTAAATATGTTAGTAATTTAGTATATATTGTAGTAAATTTTTTTTTAAAATATTAAATATATTTTTAATTCCTGAATTTTTTTTGAAAGGTATTGAAATTAATCCAAAATGTACCGGAAGGACCCCCACAAAAAAATTTCTGAATATGAAATTTGTCACTATGATTATAAAACATGTCGCTATTGACAAAAAACTGCTACTACTAGTCATGTCACTACTGAAACAACAAGGTTTTTTGTTAATAGCGATAGTTTTGTCTGCCACTAATAATCTTATTTTTTGTAGTGTACCCTATGATCATGGCATATGTTAAACATATTATTATTTCTATAATAAAAAAATTACTGTAAAACAAACTGATCAAGGACTTCACTTGTCACACCGAATCAAACATAACACAAAATAGATAGCATTAAGCGAACTATTTTATCTCACTTTGTAATTATTGTTTTATCACACTTCTTTAGTGCAAAAGGTTGAGATTAAAAATGATTTCTATCGTCTGATTCAAAGCAGTCAAATCAAAGCAGTCAAACACCATCTAAAATTAACATTTACAAAATAAATCCAACATACCATTAATTTTAGGTTGCTTTAGCCGCTTTGAATCACACAATGGAGACTATCTTTGAATCCAATGTTTTGAACATTTGATCTTGAGATCGTCGGCATCCAATCATAATAATTCCTTGTGATTTCACATAGCACACATTACAAAATGTGATCAGAGTACTAATAACATCAGCATAGGGTCAAGTAATTAATAATAACTCAAACTTAAAAGGTGTTTTAGTAGCCATCAGCATAGGGTCAAGTAATTAATAATAACTCAAACTTAAAAGGTGTTTTAGTAGCACATACTGTCCGTAATTTCAAACGGAAAACTGATGGTAATAAATAAATGGGTGCCATTATTCACACCCCATGAGACTGCTCTCTCACCCCATTGTCAAAAAACCCCACTAAAAAATGAGTGTTTTAAAACTTACTCTTACTTTATTTTTGTTTATTTTGTTTACTAGGGTGAGAAAGCAGTCTAATGGTACCTTAAATAAATGTTAGTATTCAAATAGTAATTTAATGAAAGGCATATGCTCCATGATGGTAATATATAAAGGTACGTAGTTAAAGGGTAATTTATTTGGAGGCAACTTTGCGAATCTTATTTCTTCACTTGTTTTTGTTCTGCGCTAAGCTCTCTTTAATCAGTGATCTCTCTTGGCCTTCGTTAGTTTGTCTCTTCTCCTACATTAATTATTCTAATAATATCACTCATCAATATATTTACACCATCTCAAACGATTTTCTTTAATTTTTCACTTCTATATATGTCACTTATATTTTCTTTCGTGTACTCTTTTCTAATTTTATCTTTCCTCTTCAAGTATAATTAGGGTACCTCTATTCGAGCCCACGCAATCTCTGAGGGCGTCTATGTTTGAAACCCACTTAAATCCGTTGATTGCTTCGAATCAGATGATTATAATTTTTCACCCCAGTTTTTCACATGATGGATCTTGAGACCATGAACGTACCATCGGACGATTTGATCTTTATTTCATGTGGTACATAACTCAAAAAAAAGAGAGCACCTAGCTACTTGCACGGGAGATGAGATTCCACATGGCACACATCACGGTCAAACGAGACTTTTTGGGGGATCTGTAGTACAGCAAATAAAAAATAGACCGTCCGATGGTACCATGTATTAATGTTAACCATTCATTTCATTTAATGCTCACTCTTTTTATTTTTTTTGCTAATTGAGCAATTGTATTAAGAACAAAGAAAAAATACAATCTAAGAGAGCTTCGGCAAAGCCATCACCCCCTCAAATAAGGACAAGAGAACACTAAAATTACAAACGAATAACAATAGTGGGAAGACCGAGTCTGTCATCACGGAGACACAGGCGGGTAGGAAGAGGACAATCTCTTGAAGTCATAAAAATCGTAGAATTCAAGTTGGCATTTGCAAAACTAGCAAGAGAGTCCGCGACTCTATTCGCTTCTCTAAAAATGTGACTGATCGACTATGAGAAAGATGATAGGAGAGCCCGACACTCCCTGATGATAGGTTCAATTTTCCAAGGATTACTGCTACCAGAAAAAATGTTCACCAAAAGCTTTGAGTCAGACTCAATATAGAGAGAGGAAAAAGACCTATATTACTCGCCATTCTTATTCCGTCCAAAAGAGCTTTCGCTTCGGCTACGTTATTGGTACCAATTCCATAGTAGTTAGTACAGGCGCAAACAAATTCACCATATGCACCACGAATGATGCCCCCCCCAGCACTATTGAAGGAATCTCTAGAACTAGAGCCTTCAACATTGAGCTTGTATCCTTGATCCGGAGGAGTCCATTTAGTCCAAGTAATTTTGGGTTTGATCGGCGGCCGACGAGATAAACCAAAACTACATAAAATGTGCTCCAAAGAAGAAGAATTATTCATGGTTGTGACACTGATACTATCTATGTCATGTATCCATTGAATTGTGGAGCAGATCAAGGTTTCTTCTAAAGCTTTAGTCCCCTCAAATCTAGCTCTATTACGGGCTTGCCAAACACACCAAAGGATAATCCATGGAAGCATACATCTAATGTCATCAACTTGATTTTTCTTCTTGAAGTTTAGCCAATAATTATCTTGGAGGAAGATGTTAGTACCAAAATTAGGGATTTGCAAACTATTTGTAAAGTGGTCCCAAACTTTAGTAGTAAGAGGGCAATGGAGAAATAGATGCTTAAGAGTTTCCTCATTCCTAAGGACTAGATTGCATCTGGAGACAATGGGAACTTTGCGAGTCTTGATCATGAAATCCACAAACACCGCAGAATGGACTTTCCAACTAAAAACCTTCATTTTCGTTGGGATTGGACATTTCCACAAATCTTTCCAAATCGAACTAATGTCATGGTGGGCTCTTAAGGAGTTCCAAGCGGAGGCTGAAGTGAATTGTCATTGGGAGTGAACTGTCAGAAAATCTTATCTTCACCATCGGTCCATGGTTTGCTATTGATAATGGTGGCACCCACAGACGCCCCAACTATTCTGACAACTTCATCGACATTCCAATTTTCATCAATGGTGTAACTTTTAATAGTTTTGTCCAATGAAATGTTTTGTGGCACCAATGTTATGAGGGGATCAGAAGAGCACCATGGGTCTTGTAGAAGCATTGTTTTTCGGCCATTTCCAATACACCAGGAGGATTTTTGCATAGTGAATTGGATCATAGGCCGCATAGCCGACCAAATTTTTGAATCCCTTTTTTTGGGGGGCAATTCCATAGGCCAGTTTTGGAGCAATATTTTTTGTAAAAAAATTCCGTCCATATTCCTTCCCTATTGATAAGTTTCCAACAAAGTTTAGACATTCCAATCTTATGGGTGTCCTTCATTTTATGAATGCCCATACCTCCTTTTGCAAATGGCCTAGATATATGATCCCAATCCGTCCAATGAACTTTATTCTTACTATTGGAGGAACCCCAGAAGAAATTAGAAATTATCTTCTCAATACCTTCAATAACATAATTAGGGATCGGAAGAATCGAAAAAAGATAAATGGGAATGCTCGCAAGTACATGATTAAGAAGGGTGAGTCTTCCTCCATCCGAGTGAAGCTTGGATTTCCATCCTTCAACTTTTCTAGAGATTTTGTCAACCAATTTTGAGCACGAATCTTTAGTTAATCTTCCTTTAAATAGAGGAACTCCCAAATAGTTTGAAGGAAGCAAACCTTTACAGAACCCAACAATAGAGTTAATCCTTGAGATTCTGTTTGGCAGGGCTTTTTCAGAGATAACATACGAGCTTTTCTCCATATTAATTTTTTGACCTGAGGCTTCCTTATACAAGGATAAGAAATTCATGAGGTTCTTTAGGTACTTTTTGCTACTCTTGGTGAATATAAGAATATCATCCGCAAATAGAAGATGATTGACAGGGGTGGTATTTCTATCGGTGAAGTAGGTTCCCAAAAGATCACTTTTGCGCATGTATCGAAGGCCTCTACTAAGAATTTCCTCAGCTATTATAAAGAAAGTTGGAGAGAAAGAGAGAGGATCACCTTGTTGAAGACCTCTAGTACCATGAAAGTAACCGTGCGGGATACCATCAACCAAAACTGAGTACCAACAATTAGAGATACACTCAGAAATAAGCTTTAATCCAATGATCCGAGAAACCAAATCTTTTCATAACTTCAATCAAAAAAGGCCATTCAATACGGTCATAGGCTTTAGACATGTCAAATTTCAAAGCAATATTACCCTCCTGAGAATTTTTTTCCAAATCTTGAATGAGTTTATGAGCAAGTAAAATATTGTCATAGATATTTCTACCTTTGACAAAGGCTCCTTACTCCTCCGATATAATGGAAGGGAGGATGAAAGAGAGATGAAATGCTAAGATTTTGGCAAAGATTTTATAGAAGAAATTACATAAACTAATGGGTTTAAATTGGGAGAAGTTGAGAGGGTTTTCAACTTTAGGGATGAGAGAAATGAAATTAGAGTTGACGGATTTGGGGATAATTCCTTCCTTCAAAAAAATTTCCACAGCTGGTTGGATATCCCCTTTGATAATGTCCCAACACGCAATGAAAAAAGATCCTGAAAATCCATCAGGACCAGGGGCACTATCTCCATCCATAGACTGTATAGTCTTGTAAACTTCAACTTCAGTGAGTTTTCTAACTAACTCAAGATTCTGAGCTGGGGAGATAATATTGGGGATGATGTTCAAGAGAACCAAGTTATTCTGTGAACCGGAGGACTCTAGAAACTCATGAAATTCTTTTGCCGCAGTGTTACCAATTTTTTCAGAACCTTCAACCAAATCACCATCCTTGGAGGTAATAGCACTAATATTTTTTCGAGCCGCTCTCACCTTGGCCGAAGTGTGGAAAAACTTAGTATTTTATCTCCCTCCTTCATCCGTTTAACTCGAGACTTTTGTCTCCAAAGAGATTCCTCGTCTTTGAGGAGATTATGATACTCTACATTGGCTTTATGAAGATCATTTTGGATTTGAGCAGACCAACCTTTCTCAATCATTTTTTCTTCATATTTGATGACCAACTCTTCAATCTTTCTAATGTTTTCATGAATATACCCAATATGGTTTTTGTTCCAATCTTTTAAGACAGTCATAAGTCTCGTCAATTTTATGAATACGCGATATATGGGGGAACCATCGGCTCTTTCCTTCCAACACTTTTCAACAATGTCCAAGAACTCGGGTCTATCAATCCAGAACTTCAAAAATCGAAAAGGTCTAGGGGGATTAGGTAGAGGCAACATGGAGATGATCAGAGGAAAGGCAGGATTCATGGGCAACTGAGGGGGTGTTAACCAACGCGATCCAAGATTGAGAAAAAATACATCTATCCAAGCGGGCCTATATTCTACGACTACCCAATTGATTGTTGCACCAGGTAAATTTATTGCCCGAAAAACCAACATCAATGAGAGAGTTTGAATTGATGAAAGAATTGAAATCACACATAGAGCTCTGGTTAGGAGGATCACCCCCCAATTTTTCAGATGGGGAGCAGATGGCATTGAAATCTCCAGCTATCATAACCAGGTCTGAGGGTAAAATATTTGATGAGATACTTCCCCATAGAGAAACTCGACCACTAACCGAGCAAGCTCCCCTAACAATGAAAATTTTAAAGGAGAGATTATCAAAACGAATTTCAAAGCCCAAGAATTGAGGGTCACTACAAATCAACTTAATTTCTTTCGGGTCACCGAACCAAAGGAAACAGATGGATCCAAATGATTCATCTGTGGAATTATTAAAGGCCATCGAAGGTTTGAAAATATTGGTGATTTTATGGAATCCGTTAGGAGTTTTAGACATGGGTTCTAAGATTGCAGTGAACATGGATTTGTGTTTGAGCAGGAGGTCTTTCAATCTTCTTTGGGACGGTTTATTAAAAATCCCCCTAATATTCCAGATAATCGATTTCATCGGATCTTTTTAACAAGGTTCTCACTGTCGTCCTTAAGGTACTTAGCTCTGGTACTAATTGGGAACCTTTTTCTCTGCATTCCAAATGGGAACAGGTAGGCTACTTTGTAATAGCTTCTAGATTTTGCCGACACGATTCTTGTGAATGGCCTTGGCGGTGACATCCACTGCAAAACGAAGGCATCGGATCGTACTCGGCACTTTGCCAGTAACCATGACCTTCTGCAGAAATCCAGATACAGTTAGGGTGTTTCTTCTCAAGGTTTAGCAAAACACCGACTCTTGCTCCCGTAAACCTAGAGAGATTTTTAGTCTGGTTATCAATCGCGAGGGCATTCCTGATGATGGCCGCAATCGATGTTAGAAGTTGTTCCTCGTAACAGAATAATGGTAAGCTGGGGAAATTAACCCAAACAGGCGCAAGAGGTGAATCTCCATCTGTTGTTTTGAACATCGGACTCCATTTAAAGAGTTTCATGGAATAAGTAAGGAAGTCCCATCGATCTCAAAGCCAAATTTTTACCATATCCTCATGGTTTGAGAAATTAAGGAGCACGTGTCTATGATCAAGAACGGAGGCGGCACATGAAGCAGTGATTCTCCAAGACTCTCTAATGAAGACCCTGATCGCATCGATATCAGGCCGTAGACGTTTTGAACCAGGTTTTGGACAGATAACTTGCCAACAAGGGCATGTTGAAATCGTTTCAAGCCTTTCTCAACCAGTGCATCATCCAAGGAGATTGTCAGTTCACCAAATCGAAGGGAAGCTTCGATTCGAGGCAGAGACGACGAAGAGGAAGGGACACCAGTCCCTTACAAGACGTCAGAAAAGGATCTAGAGGAGGAACCCCAAGGGTTGTGGGGGCTGAGACCCCACTTTGTTCATGCAAAAGAAGGAATCGTTACTGCTGTAGAAACAATTTTGATAGCTTCAAGATTGAACAATCCGTTTAGCTACTCATTCCGCATAGTTGAATCATACGCAAACCATGTAAATAGGTACTAATTGGTCTACACGATATTCTCCAAATAGGCCTGCCAAACTATTCGCTGAATATTAGCTTAAGTCGATAATTTTTTCAATTTATTTCGAATTTTTATCATTGTATTACATATTTTAATAATATTTTTTATGTTTGCAAAATGATAATACATTTCTCAAAAAAAAAAAAAAATTAAATGATAATACATGCGGATTGGATAGTTCAATTTTTTTTGTTTTTTTTTTATATAGAATAGTTCAATTATTTTATTATTTAAAATCATCATTTTTAACTTAAATAAGTTGTATTTTTGTATACTCTAATGATTTATTTATATTTTTATAATATATCTCCGAATCTTTCGATTTATTATTATTTTTATTAATTATATATATATATTCCTTTCAGTTTTCTCATCCTACCCCTTTGGTTCTTAGTTTTTCCCACCCAAAATCGAAACCGAAGCGAACCGTTTTCAGTTCTGTTCAGTTTGGTTTTTCCGAGTTGGTTCAGTCTGATTCGAAACAGTCAATTTTCAGGTCAATGTCGGATTTCGGTTCAACGGTTGCATCCCTCTGTGAGCATAGATGATATGAGCACTATACTAGTGCTTGTGATCAAACCCGAACTATTTTATTTTATTTTATTTTTATGCAAGCAAGTTGGGCCCAAACCTGTGACCTTAAGATTGCAATATTGTTCACCATAAATTGTGGTAATGAAGGCCCAAGTCCACCAACTTGACCATCATTTAACAGATGGAAACCCATTTCGCTAATGAAGAATTTTGTATGAATTAACCAAACAAATTAAGGGGAAAATGTGCTCGGGCATAGAGATATCTCTACGCCAATTGATATGGGTGCGACACGTAACGCCTTTTTTGTGAAGTGATGGGTGGCATGGGAACTACTTTACTAACTAGAGTTACGCTTCTAAAATATTTTAATACCCTTCCAACTGTCATTCTTGACTTTTTTAAACTCTCTCTCTTTTCTTCATTTTTCTAAGAAAGTGTCAAACATACTTTTTAAGGTATAATTTAATAAAAAAATGTGGCTTCCCAATAGCAAAGCGCTAGCATCTCGGCAGTAAAGTGCTGGCACCCTGGCGTCAATGTTTTACTAAAAAAAAAAATGGAGCATCGGCGCTTTGTTTTAGGGGCACTGGCGCTTAGATAATTTTATTTATTTTTAATCAAAGCGCCAGCGCCCCTAGAATAAAACAATGGCGCTTCGATTTTTAAAAAATAAATAAAAATAAATAACTTATCAAAGCGTTGGCGCCCCTGGAACGAAGTGTCAGCGCTTCGATTTAAATTTTTTTTTTTTATGGAAGCGTCAGCCCTTCGTTTAGAGGCGTCGACGCTTCAATTTAATTATTATTATTATTATTATTATTTTATTTTTTTTAATTTTTTTTTATGAAAGCACTAGCGCCCCTAAACGAAGCGTCGACGCTCGTTTTAGGGGTGTCGGCGCTTTGATATATTTTATTTTATTTTTTTCGAAACTCCGGCGCCTCTAAAACGAAGCGCCGACACCTCTAAAATAAGGCGGCGACGCTTCGTTTTAGGGGCGTCGATGCTTCGTTTCGGGGTGTTGGCGCTTCGCTCCCCGATGTGCTAGCGCTTTGCTATCGGGTGCCACTTTTTTTGAGTAAAAATTACAAGAAAAAATAAGTCTGGCGCTTTCTTGGAAAAATAGAGAAAAGAAAGAGACTTTAAAAGAGTCAAGAATGATGGCTTGAAGGATATTTAACTTTTAAAAGTGTAACTCTAGTTAGTAATGTGTTCTCAATGTCACCCATCACTTCACAAAAAGGGCACTACTTGCCGCGCTCATATCAATTGGCATAGAGGTATCTCTACGTCCAGGCACATATCCCCGAGCCTCTTTTAACAATCTGATCTAAAACTGATTCTTGGGATTATACTTTTTTTTTATAAAACTTAATAATTTTATTAAGGAATAAAATTAGATCACAGCTCAATCGAAGCTGGCCGCAAAAATCATGCAAGTCACTAAGTTACAAGGACATGTGGACTACGATGTCCCCTCATGATGAGTGGACACTCATTGTAGACTAACTCATCTACAAAGTAGGACGAAACCACAAATGTCCGATAGAGGGACGACTTGAACAATAGTTAGCCCAAAAATTATACTTCTTAAGAGATTTGAAATAAGTATTTTCTCCCCTCTCATAATAATAGTTGTTGTTTTATTATTTAAGAACCAAAATTAAAGTTCCCTGATCAGATGGATCCCATCGCTTATGGTTATGATTCTTTAGTTGAAACATGTTTCAATGAGGGACTGTCACTTGGACTATTTAGATGATCATTAGAATATGTCATATAACATAAGGACTTGTTCGGGTGATTTTAAGCTTTTCAAAAAGCTCATAATCTTATAGATTTTGAGCTTGCTCAAATTTCTAACTTTTCTAAGAAATTCTTGATTTTGAGGTTTTTCCATAAAAACTCAGATTCTAGTGCTCTTTGAGTTTTCACTTTTCTAGTTTAGAGAGAGGTATTTTGCTTTTAACATCCTGAGCTCGTATACGAGCATTTTTTAGCTTTTAAGGAAATTAGTATATCGCTTTCACTCGTAAAAGTTTAATAAAAAAATACTGAGTTTTGGGAAAAAATCCAAAAAATACATACCACTTTTTTAATCAAACACTCATATTTGAAGCCTTTTCAGACTCTTGAACGAGCCCTACTTAGAGTAAGGTATACTTGGATGCTGTCAGATCATACAAACAACCTTTTCCGTGTTTAACTGTCAGCCAGAGTCCATTGTTCCTCTGGTATAAATTTGAAGGTGAACTAAATGAGGAGAGCAACTCATGAAAAGAGCTGGTATGAGGTGCCCGTGCCAAAAGTCGGCCAATACTGATAAATATCGATTTTTTGGCAAACCGATATGGGCTTATATCAGCCAATACGTATCGGGTACGTATCAGCTGATATGAAACCCATATCGGCCGATAACTCCCATTTTTTTAAAAAAAATAAGGTTTTAAAATATTATTGCATCTCCTGAGTTTTACATACTTTGGCTGGCAGAGAGAGATGACCTGCATATCGTCCTAGGTGCAAGGATTAGGCACCTAATGCTTAGCCCATGGGTCAAAATATCGTCCAATACCGATATTTATCGGACGATACGTATCGATTTTGGATCTCACCGATACAGTACATTCAAGATACCATATCGATGCCTCTCATACCAAAATTCAAAATACCGGACGATACATTGGAACGTATCGGCGGGAATCAATACGTATCGGTATTGGAGCTGGACGATACGTATCGTTTTTCTGAGATTTTTATCCATGACTAGGCCCTTAATTAGGTGAGTGACCCCTAAGCGGATCAATCTCACCTTTCAAAAACGTCAAAAGTATATTTTCATTGATTATATTGTGTTAGATATTTGTGAATATCTAAAACTTTGACTTCACAAAGATTGATTTTTGAACTACCTTACACGTTAATTTTTATATATAAATTATGAGAAAATGAAGTGATATAAATGTCAAGATGGCCGAGTTGGTCTAAGGCGCCAGTTTCAGGTACTGGTCCGAAAGGGCATGGGTTCAAATCCCATTCTTGACATTATTTTTAAAATTTTTCTTGTTAGATCGTATTGGGTATCTCAACCCTGCACCCTGCCATGAACGCCATGAACAACAGCAGGGCCTAGTCCTACAGTCTGCCAAGCCCTTGGGCCTCCAACTAGCTGACCAGAGGTCCACGAAAAGAAGCGTTCAATAATGGTTGTCAAGGGTTGAGGAGGCCTCTTACTTGACCCGCTAGACCCAATTTCCGGGCACATCCTTTACCCGTCAAGTCAGGTCGGACTTGAAGTATCTAGCCCAACCAATCATGACACTATTTTGTAGAGTTTTTATCCAAGAGGGTCTCCAACTGTATCATATTTACTTAAATTGGCATGTTCTGAAAATCATTTTAAGTGAAAAAATGGGTTGGACAAAAATATCCTTCGGTCCTATATGAGGCCGATCAATCGGACTACCCATCAGTCGACAGTAAGATCTATGGGGTCGGTTTCATATGAGAGCAGTCGGTCTTATAGTGGAATATTGGTCGGTCTCATATGAGATTGATCACTCTCATATGGGACCGAACGATCTCATATGGAGCCGATCGGGTCTCATATGAAACCGACTCAATCAGTCTTATAGGGAACTAATTGGTCTCATATGAGTTGATCGGTCCAGTATAAATCCAATCCATTGTTCTCATGAAGGACCTAAGGGCATGGCATTTTCATCTAAATTATTTTTTCCCTTGAATTTAATTTTAGCAAGTCTCTATTATTAGACTTTGTTTTCAAAGTGTTCTAATTTTAAAAGAAAATAGTGGAGGGTCTGGAACCTTACTGGGTAATAAACGAAAGGTGAAACCCCATCACATAAAATAGAAACGGTTCGGACCCTATTGGGAAATTTAACATTTAGGGATTTTTGAATTGGGTCCGTTAAACCCGACCCGGATTTCAACTGGGCCGGACTCTAAGACACAGAGATTTTAAACGCATCAATTCCGTACCCTTCTCAGGTAGATTCCATGCACGGGCTCTACGGTGTACCATAGTTGATCTCACTAGAAAACATGATAACCAAAAGATGCCTTATCGAAGGGCTCGTGTAGCTAGAAAAAAGATTGATGAGATGATCATCATCTTTCAAGTTGAGAAAACCAAAAAGTTAGGGGTGAAAAGGGTTGAGTCCAGATCGGAGGTGAACCGGACCCCACCCACTTTTTTGGATGTGCAGTAACACATGGAATGGAAAAATGACTGCTTAATGTTACTCCCATGATTTAAAGATCCATTGTGCATAAAACTAACCGAATCGACCCGACTGACCAAAATTTTGGTTCGGTTTCGGTTTTAGGGCATATCGGTTCGATTTTGATTTTGGAAAAGTAGCTTATCGGGTTATCGGTTCGGTTTCGATTTTGACGCAAAAAGCCTAAAACCAAACCGATAAGAAACCGATAATAGGGCATTACTTAGGTGCATACAAAAATAAGTTTTCTTTCCTTTTAAAATAATAATAATAAGGTTTACCTAAGTAATAGTTATTATTTTCCTTTTTTTATAAATAATGAGTATTATTTGTAAAAAAAAAAAATTACAAATAATAGGTAGTATTAGTAAAAAGGAAATCACAAAAATAGGTATTATTTGTAAAATTTTCTTTTTTAAAAAAAAAAATTTGCGAATAAAAATACTAACGCTTAGAAACCAAAAACTGATCGAACCGATAACTATCGGTTCGGTTTTGATTTGGAGGCTTATCGGTTTGAAAAATTAGAAACCGATAGTTATCAGTTCAATTTCGGTTTAACATTAAAACCTACCCAAACGGACCCGATAACACCCCTAGCTTTGGAGGAAGATTATGACTAAAAACCTACTAGATTTTCGTAAAGACAGTGTACATTACATGCCTCTATTTGCAAGCTTATATTATTATTATTACTATTTTATTTTTTTATGTAGTCATTTTCCACCAATATTTTCCAGCACCTATTCCCTCTATTCCTCAATTCTCATTATGCAATGCATGTGTGGATCATAATATCATATTATATATAGATTCTAGTGGCTCACAATATTGACCAAATTTGTACACATTGCATGGATTTGGTTTGTAACTACCATCATCTTGATAAGGGTAGTGTCCAAGTGAGTTAAAAAACCTAAAAATGACAGCTAGGTTCACTCCATGTTTTAGATTTATATTGTGGTTGTGAGATGTGCCCTATAATTTTTTTTTTAAAAAAAACCATAAAAAATGTACATCATGCATATTTGGCAATTATAAGAAAAAACATATAATATTTTATTAAGCGGCCATGCCTGGCCAGTTGTGTGGAATAGACTACAACCGAACCGATAAATGCCCGACCCACCGTCAACTTCAACACCAACACGCTAACACCCCAACAACCAATGTATCTTACAAATTACAACCTCATTTTCCTCCTCGTAGTTGCCATCATCATGAATTCATGATCATCACCTTATCTCTAAATTTCGGGTCTTATTTCTTTACTTATTTCTTTATATTATTTCGGATTTTATTTCTCTACTCATCATGATCATTTCTTATTTCTCTACTCGCTCTATATTTTTTCACTAACTTTTTTTTTTTTTTTTTGGCTAAATAAGTGACTAAGTTAAAAGTAAAAAGAGAAAAAGATATAACATGGAGGGACTACAGACTTAGAGCTTTGGCAAGCTCCGTCACCCTAAGAATGGCAATCAAAAAAATTACAACCGAACCGAGAAACACAGAGATATTTTTTCACATAACTTATTACTATTTTAAGCTACATCTTTATTGGTCTTCTCCTTCTTTTTCTCAAATTTTAAGCTCCAAACTTTACAAGACTTAGCCAAACCTGACCAAGGTTGAACGGGCACATACTTTGGCAAGTTCAGTACCGCCCAACCTACTAACAATCCTACGCCTATGGAAAAATCTATCTTTCATATATATATATATATATATATATATATATATATATATATATATACGTTCATGTCAGAGTGGATAGATTGGATGGTCCAAATCTCCCAGGAAAGTGATTTTTGGGCACACTCCAATTTTATTTAAAGGTTACAAAAATTTTTATTTATTTTTATAAAATTAACGATTAAAGTCGTAGAAGCGTCACCCTTTCTTTAAAAAGCCAAGGAAAGGCTAGAGGAAAACATAGAAGACACAGCACCCACACATAGCTGCCCAAAAAACTAACTACATCCAGGGTAAAAAACCCACAAAAAAAAGCAAAAATAGAGAGCAAGAACATCCACTGGGAAAGCCTACAATACAAGAAGCAAACCAAGAGAAACCACCTGACCACAGTCACTCTCACTAAGTCCCAACCTCTAGCCTCTCTTCCCACTAAGACCTCCCCGAATCAAAATCGCCGAGATTATAGATGAAGTCCTGTTGCGCGGAAGCTCACAAACTAATCAACGATGAACGATCAAATAAAAATGCAAAGTAGAAGAAAATCAACCACAAACACAAAAGATAATATTTATGTGATTCGGCAATATGTCTACGTCCAAGGAAAACGATAATACACTATATTAATAATCATACACGAATATAAGAATACTCAAGCCTCACCAAAGCTCTCCTCAAAACCCTAGATAGGTTTTTCAAAGTTTTACAATGATATCTCTCTCTTCTACTTGGCCCAAGGGTTTTCCCTTTATATAGAAGTCTCAAATCCTACTTCTAATCTAAAAAAAATTGTCCAAAAATCGGAGTCGCCACCTAAATTAACGTCGCGGGTCACTCGAGCGACAATCAAACGACTAAAACCCGTAACTTTTCCCTTTGAACCGTGCATTGGTCGCTCGAGCGACTTATACCCGTAAAATCTCTCTTGAAGAGTGCACACCTCGCTCAAGCGGATTTGGTTTCCGCTCCAACGACCTCAACAAGTTAGAGCCAATTAACAATTCTCCAAATTTCTCTAAGCTTCACCATATACTCTTTCTTCCGATCATCGTTATACTCATATCATCGCTGCCACCAACACCCCGAGGGCCCTCAAATCTACTGAATGTTGATTAACTTCAAACAATATTTAGTCTTAATCACCGATACCACCTTTGTCATCATATCTGCAGGATTATCCTTCGTATTCACCTTCTTTAAAAATATCTCACCATCTTTGATTATTTCTCGTATGAAGTGATACCGTATATCAATATGCTTGGTACGAGCATGATATACATGATTCTTTATTAAGTAAATAGTACTCTGACTATCGCAGAACATATCGAAACTTTTATAAGCCCTGAAACCACAATGCTTCTTTCACTGCCTCTGTTACCGCCATATACTCGATCGCTTTAGTATACAAAGCCACTTTATCCCGTAACATCAACCTCCAACTAATCGGACCTCTTGATAACATAAACGCATATCCCGTTGTAGACCGAGGCTTATCCAAATCACTTGCATAATCTGAATCTACGTATCTGCATAACTGGTGATCTATATCACTGCGAAAAACTAATTCGACATCCTTAGTACCACTTATGTACCTTATAATCTATTTCACCGTTTGCCAATGCTCCTTGCTTGGATTAGCCATATACCTACTAACCACGTTAACGGCGTGTGAAATATTCGATCGAGTGCATACCATAGCGTACATCAAGCCACTAGCCGCACTTACGTAGGGAACACGAGTCATGAACTCACGCTCTTCATCTGTAGTAGGAGACATATTAGCTGAAAGACAGAAGTGAGATGCTAATGGAGCACTCACAGCCTTTGAATTCTTCAAACCAAACCATGAGAGTACCTTCTTCAGATAACCCTTCTGTATCAGACACAACTGCCCTTTCTTTTTGTCTCTCTGAATCTCTATCCTAAGAATTTTTTTCGTTGCGCTGAGATATTTCATCTCAAACTTTATGCTAAGTTGAGATTTTAATTTATTGATCTCCACCATGCTCTTTACAGCTATAAGTGTATAATCAAGATACAAGAGAAGGTAAATAAATAAGTCATCCATTAGCCTTTTGAAGTAAACACAGTTGTCGTATTTACTTCGAATAAAATTTTAGCCCACCATGAACATATCAAACCACTTGTACCATTGTCTTGGCGACTATTTCAACCCGTACAAGGACTTCTTCAGTTTACACACAAACCTCTCTTCTCCAGAAGACTTAAACCCTTCAGGTTGGTTCATATAAATATCCCCCCATATCACCGTATAGAAATGTTATTTTCACATTGAGTTGCTCCAACTCTAAGTCCAATTGTGATACAATTGATAGTAAAATTCGAATTAAAGTGTGTTTCACAACTGGTGAGAAAACCTCATTGTAATTAATGCCTTCCTTTTGCGCATAGCCTTTTGCTATTAATCGTGCTTTATACCTTGCACCACTACTTTTCGGATAATCCTCTTTCTTCTTATAAATCCACTTGCACACAATCGCTCTCTTTCCCTTAGGTAACTCTGTCAGTTTGTGATCTTCCATTCCCGTGCACATCTACCACCGATTGTATCATTGAATGAAGACCGCTCATTGTCATCTAATGTCAACGCGAAAGCGACCATATCCTCGTAATCGTAGTGAATTGGTGCTCTAATATTCATTTTGAGTCTTCCACTTGCTAAGGATTGTTTTGGCTCTCTCTATACTGTTTTTACACTTTCCTCTAATATAATAACTGTAGGAGTTTCTAACTCTACCTCAAACTGATCTTTCGTCACCTCTTCTCTAATTTTCATGATTTAATTGCTAGAAGTTCGCATACCATATTTATCAAAGGTCACATCTCTGCTGATCACAACCTTATTTTACCCTGGACACCATAACTTGTATCCTTTCACACCATTTGTATACCCTAAAAAATAGCTTTCTTAGCCCTTGGGTCAATTTTACTATCTCTTATATGATAGTAAGTTGTGCAACCAAAAATCATTAATGCACTTTAATCTGCAGGCTTCCCTGACCACATCTCAATCGGAGTTTTGCAATCTATTATTGTAGACGATGATCTGTTTACTAGATAACACGTTATACTGACTGCCTCGACCCAAAACTCTCTATCCAATCCCGCATTGGATAATATACATCTTATTTTTTCAAGTAGAGTTTTATTCATACGTTATGCTATCCCATTCTGCTGCGATGTGTTCCTCACTGTGAAGTGCCTAGCAATACCGTTCTCTTCACAGAACTCCTGAAAATGTCCACTGGTGTACTCACCACCATTATCGGTTCTCAACCGCTTGACTTTCCTTCCAGTCTGATTCTCAAACAGTATTTTTTACCTCTTGAAGATTTCTAACACCTCATACTTACTCTTCAGCATGTAGATCCATACATACCGAAAGTAATCATCGATAAAGGAGACAAAGTACCTGGCACCACCTTTACAAGGAACCTTTGAAGGCCCCCATACATATGAATGTATATAGTCTAATGTGCCTTTCGCAGTGTGAACCACTGTGTTGAACTTAACCCTGCACTATTTTCCGAAGACACAATACTCACAAAAGTTAACTTTTTCGGCCTTTACACCTTTCAACAAGCCCTGCTTGCTCAACTCTATCATCCCTCTTTCTGACATGTGCCCCAGGCGCATGTGTCATAACTGTGTAGAGGATAAACCACTATCATCTGACTTAGATATTGTTGCTCTATATGTCACTATACTCCATGATAGAAAGTAAAGGTTCCCAACCTTTTTCGCTTTCATCACAACCAGAGACCCCTTTGTCACTTTTAAAATTCTACCTTGATCTGCAAACTTGAGCTTATTGGAATCTAGTGTACCAAGCGATGTGAGGTTCTTCTTCAGTTTCAGAATATGGCATCATTGGTCAATATTCTTACAACCCCATCGTGCATCTTGATTCTGATACTCTATTTTCCAACTGTTTTACAGGCCATATTGTTACCCATCAAAACTGTTCCACCATCCACCTCTTTATAAGACGCGAACCAGTTCCTATTTGGATATATGTGGTAGGAGCACCCTGAATCAAGTATTCATGCATTCTGCGAGTATTTATCTGAAACCATTAACAACACGTTTTTATCATCATACGAAGCTTATTCAGTTATACCAGCCTTATCAGTGACTCTTTTCTGCTTCTCATCCTGAGCATCGTCCCTCTTTATTTATAACTGTGGATAATGTCTTCTGATGTGATACTTGTAGCATTCTATTGTCTTTCTATTTTTGAATTTAGATCTGAACTTTGATCTACCTGTTTCGGATTTACGGTCCTCTGCTCTCCCCCTAACCAATAAGTCATCTGCTTGTGTATCACTATCAGAACATTTTTTCCTCATGTCGTTACAAATATAGTCACAAAATCGGGATTCGGTAATAATTCGGCAAAGTTAAAATCCGGAAATTTCCGGCAAAGTTCGAGAAGTTCAAGAACAATTCGGAAAAATAAAAAAATATATAAATATATATATATATATATAATATATAAATATTTAAAATATTGATGCCATTATAACATGGTGGGTGGCTCCATAGGAACAAAAACTCAAAAAGTAGATCCATTGTACAAAGCAACAGTTGTACTCATTCACGTTTACATTACATTTTCTACACTTCTAACTAAAATTTAGTCCCATATCGGTTAGGCAAGAAAAGCCAACTCTTCTAGCCACCTATATAATGGGTTCTCCATTGGCTTTAATAAAACAAGCAGCTGTGGTGACTGGTGGGTAAATTACTAGTCTATTTACCATAAATTTTGTAAAAAAAAAAAATAGGCGTTGCCTGTAAAGGAAACCGACCTCGGCGAACTTCATGAACTTGCTGAATTATTCGCGAACTTCGGTGGTTTTGATGATTTTTTCAAAAAATCGCGAACTATTCATGTTTTGTTCGTTTTTCACAAAAATCATAAATTATTCGCGAATTATTCAATAAATCGACGATTTTTGTGACTATGGTTACAAAGCAGTGTCACTGTAACCTACTCAAGTTCAATAGTATACTTCCCATAGAGCAGCATAGTAACTAAGTGCTTATAGGAATCGGGGAGAGAAGACAGAAGCAATAGTGCTTTACGTTCATTCTTAACCTCTTCTCCAATATTTAATAATTTAGATATTATTCTATTGAATTCATTAAAATATTCGTTAAGAGAAGTACTTGCCTTTATGAGCAACTTGTACAGTTGTTTCTCGAGATATAGACGACTTGTGAGAGATTTCGTCATATAGAGACTCTCCAATTTAGGCCATAGCAAGGCTACCAAATTCTCTCGCATCACATTATACGTAATCTCTTTTGCTAGACATAGCCGAATCATACTACACGCCTAAAGTTCGAATTCTTCCCAATCACCATCGAACATATCGGTCAGCTTACTCGAACGCCCTTTCAATGCCTTGTGCAGCCTTGTTGAATCAAGATATCATGGACTTGTACTTGCCACAAGCTGAAATTAATCTTCCCGTTGAATATTTTAACCTCAAACCTCGCATTCGAAACTATTACGAACTTCAATGCCATCTCTGATCATAGAACATAAACCTCACTTTGATGCCAATTTATTGCTCGAAAGCTTACAAACTAACCAACAATCTCACGATGAACGATCAAATAAGAACGCAAAGTAAAAGAAAATCAATCACAAACACACAAGAGACAATATTTACGTAGTTCGACAATATGCCTACGTCCACAGGCAGCGATAATCCACTATATTGATGATCACACAAGAATACAAGAACACTCAAGTCTCACCAAAGCTCTCTTCAAAACCCTAGATGAGTTTTCCAAAGCTTTGCAATGATATCTCTCTCTCCCAATTCAACCAAGGGTTTTTCCTTTATATAGAAGTCCTGAATCCTGCTTCTAACCCAAGAGAAACTGCCCAAAAATCAAAGTCGCTCGAGCGACTAAAACCCGTAACTTTTCTCTCTGAACTGTGCGCTGGTCGCTCGAGCGAGAACCAACTCGCTCGAGCGACTTATACTCGTAAAATCGCTCTTGAAGAGTGCACACCTCGTTCGAGCAGATTTGATTCCCGCTTGAGCGACTTCAACAAGTTCGAGCCAATTAACAAGTCCTAAATCTAATAAGGATTAAACAATCTATGGGCACGCACCCACTGAAGCAGCTTGGCTTGAATCTTCTCTACCAACCTCCCTACCTCGACCTCTTTTCCCTCGAAAATAAGGTTGTTTCTCTCCTTCAAGACCATCCAAAAGACAACGAAGGGAAGAAGGTTCCATAAAGCCCCCTTTCTGATACAAAAAGCAGCCTTCTTCCAGTAACCAACCAGCTCCCCACAATCCTTAGACATCACCCAAGAAATATTAAACCAACTGAGAAAGAATGACCAGATGCATCTAAAAATACTACAGTGGATGAACAGATGGGAACCGTCCTCTTCCTCGGATTTGCACATAATCCATCTGTTAACCATGTTAAAACCTCTAGATTGGAGATAATCAATAGTTGGGATCCTATTGTGCATAAGTTGCCACATAAAAATGATGACCCGAAATGGCATTTTGGCTTTCCAAATCCAAAGCCAAGGAAAGGAAGGTGCAACAGCTCCTGCCAGCTTCCGAAACAAGAGATTTACATTGAAACCAAAGTCATTCTTAATATCAAAGTCGTTCTTAATATCGGATTTAATGCTCATATATGATGTGGAGATGTCTACCTTTGGCATTTCAAAAATCAGAGCCATTGAAGTGGAGATGTCTGCTCTTTGGAGAAGAAAAATCATCCCCACTTCGGATATGCAAATGGAATTCCTTTAAGCGAAGAATACCTATAACTCTGTCTAATGTTGGAATTTCAAAGGGCAGACATCTTCACTTAAATCGACGTCTAAAAAATTGCCCTTTAGCCAA
Source organism: Chloranthus sessilifolius (assembly GCA_021018995.1). NCBI lineage: Eukaryota > Viridiplantae > Streptophyta > Magnoliopsida > Chloranthales > Chloranthaceae > Chloranthus > Chloranthus sessilifolius. The sequence continues at coordinate 11,175,932 of CM037585.1, forward strand.
AGAATACCTGAAGCTCTGTCTATTGTGGAATTCCAAAGAGCAGACAGATCCACTTCAATCCTCCAAAACCATTTTATAAGAAGGGCATCATTAAACTCCTTTAAGCAAATTAAGAATAGCTGCAGCTCCCCCATATTCATTGATCCCACAAGGTTGATGACCACTCCCAAGTAAATGTATAAGCTCACACATTATTGATCCTTATACCTTATACATTAGGGTCAATCTGCCTCCCCCAATGGTAGGAGATGCATGCATATTTTTGAATGCTAAATCAGTGAAAGATAAAAAAGGGCAACAATAGACTAATCGCCATGAATAAAGGTTTAAATACAAAACGAGAGCTCTCCCTAACAAGGTATCAACTTGGGTACTCATATCGGGTATTGGTCCATGAAGAACTTATATGAATTGGCCAATTCGTATCGGCCGATACTGATACCGAGAGGTGCCTTTACAAAAATATTAATAATTTAAAAAAAAATAGAGGTATCAGCCTATACCGATACTCAAGTTGATACCCGATACGTATGCACAACGAATTTTTCTTTTGTATCACTTATCAAAAAGGGGAAATTAGAAAAACGACCTTAGAAAGGAAACGTTTTAGCTTATTATACAGCTTCCAACCGTTTTAGAAAAAAAAGGCTTTTTCCTTCTTTTTAACTTCTAATTTTTGTGAGATTAGAAAGCTAGTCCCACGTGCTAAGCAAGTTTTCAATATGAGTTTACTTAACTACCCTTCTATAAAGGATAGTTTAGCAGCAAGACGAATCACAATAGACTAGGGCAAAAATTTCCCAGCGAGATCCTATATTTTGGGCCATCTTGTTAGAAGTTTCTATTTTGGTGGCGGTCACTATAGTCAATCCGTTGGCCGGTGAATGGTGTAAGATCAATCCTGCGATGTGTCGTTTCTAATTCGGTGAATTTGAAGAGAATAAGCAACTAATAGGTAAGTCTTTTAGTTATGGTATGATTGTGATTTCTAATCACAATATAATTAGTAATTAAAGTCCTTAATGGGAAAGGACTCTTTGGCTATAAATATAAGAGGTGCCTGGTCCCAACGATTGCTCGACACAATTCAATCCTCCCTATTAGCAAAAGCATCCCCATTGCGTTAGGAGATATTGAGAGCGAGAAGATCGTTGAAGATCGGCAACCAACCATTAATAGCTCGCACTCAAGGTGCGTACATATATTTAATTCATGAATTATTAGTTTATTGTTTTGATTGATCATGCGCCTAGATCTTAGGGTTTATTTTGGATGGTCGGATCGATAGATCCATATAGATTCCATCAATTGGTATCAGAGCGAGATTCAACACATAATTAATCGTAAAATATATGTTTGTGTAAGTGCGTAATAATCTTCTTAAATCTCGTGAGAGAAGCAATCTAGGATTGCAAAGGCTATTTTGGGTTATGTTTCCAAAACGACAGTTGGTTCGGATAGAGTCAAATTTTTTTTTTCGCCTAACCTTATTTTCATGATATGGTTATCTTTGGTGCTGATTGCAACACACCATAGTGGTTCGTCTATATACAAGGAACTTTGGATTTTTATCTCCTAATGGCAAGGTCTCTGTACTTACAGTTAAGGCCGCCTGGGCCTCTTCGAATTGGGGGAAACACAAAGTCATCAAACTTTTGAGATTAAATCGATCGGTTTATTTTTTTTTTTTTTTTTTTTGGGTGTACTTCCATCATCAAACTTTTGAGATTAAATCGATCGATTTATTTTTTTTTATTTTTTTTTTGGGTGTACTTCCATCACAAATATCAGGAGCATATTTGTTATCTTTATATTTTGATTTGAAGAAGACTATTAACCCTATCAGTTGCATTCCTGTCTATGCACAACAGGTCTCATGGGCCCGTGACAAGACCCGTCATATACTCCACATGCTTGACCTGGCCTATGGACCCATATTAAGGCCCATACCGGACCCGGTTTATGGCTCGGTCCGATTGATAATTGGACTTGGGTCATGACCCGATCTAGCCCCTGATCCGGCCCATTATTCAACCTGGCCCATGATTTATGACCCGATTTGGCCCATTAGACATGACCCGTTTGTCCTTAAGACCCAATTGTGACCCATATTCTTTTCGGGACATTTCTTGGCTATCTATAGGCCCAATTTTCAGACATTATATATGATTTTTGATTTTCACGGACATTTCAGATCTGTTTTTGAGAAGGAGCCCTCTGTTGTGACATTTTTTCATAACTTGATGTCTTTTTTACTATTTTTAATCAGATTATTGTTGTATATTTGAGTGTCTTTAATTAAACAGTTAGGTATTGGAGGCTGTGCTCTACCATCAAGGCTGGTACTTATACATTATTACACTCGATTATTATTAATTTTTGGCACTTACCCACAACATGAGCTAGATTTGGCTACTTTCACCTCTTAAGTGGCTAAATTTTTTTTAAACCATTTTTGTGACCATCTTAAATATTATAAAACCCAAATTGAAAACATGACTTGAAGGGACTCTTCTGCCCAACAGTGATAATCTTTTCTAGTGCTGTGATTTTCAAAGTGAGATTTATTTTTTGTAAAAGGCAGTGTTACAAATTCAATGATAGTGTACAGTGAATGTTGACGTCACTACTTAAGGGATTCTTCTGCCCAACGGTGATGAATCACTTAATGTTGTGTGATGGTTATATTTTACTATCTATTATTTTGTGTGTGGATACTACTAGCATGTTGTGACTCGACCCAACGGAGGGTGACAACGATGCAATTAGTACCACAATGATCAATAATATCGATTGAGGAAGCGACTATTGTGTTATGACTCGACCCAACGGAGGGTCATAATAATACATATTACTTCTCAATACAACCACATTGGTTTATTTATTTATTTATCATATTCTTTATCATAAGTAAATCACTTTAAATATATCCTTATGGAATTGATCATTGTTATAGTTGTATGTGGACATAATAAAGCTCTTAATTATTATGCAGCATTAAACCCGTCTTCTATTACTAATATGATTGGCGGAATTAAACTTTTGAGTGGCTCAAATTATGGCAAATGGAAGAAAGAAGTTACAATTGTTCTAGGCTATATGGATCTTGACTATGCTATACAATCTGATAAACCCGAGGCGCTCACCGTTGATGCCTCAGCTGAGGATCTGGCAGTGAACAATACGGATTTGGAAAAATGGGATAGATCAAATCGTATGAGCATCATGATCATAAAGAGTTCCATTACTGATACAATCCAGGGAGGTATTCCTGACTCGCACAATATAAAGGAATACATGCAAGCCATTCAAGAATAATTTCAGGGGATTTCTAAAGCATTTGCCAGTAGTCTTATTGTTAAAATGGGAACCATGAAATATGATAGTCATAGTAGCGTACGGGAGCACATTATGAAAATGAGTGGCATCGCAACTCAATTGAAAGAAATGGACATAGGTTTTTCTGAGGGTTATCTTGTTCATTTCATTATGATTCTCTTCCTGCACAATTTGGCCCGTTTAAGATTAATTACAACACGTAGAAAGAGAAATTAAAGATGAACGAGTTAATCGCTCACTGTATCCAAGAAGAAGAAAGACTTCAGCTGAAAAATCTGAAAGTGCCCATTACGCCACTCTTGGACCATCAAAAGAAAATTTTAAGTGAAAGAAGGGATCGTATAAAAGAAAGAACATGAAAGCTTCTCTACCGAAAACCAAATAAGGAGAAGCTAGCAGATCTCCTTCTGACATTAAGTGTCACTTCTGTAAGAAGAAGGGACACATTAAGAAGAATTATCAGAAATACAGAGATTGGCTAATTAAGAAAGGTAATGACCTAGTCTTTGTGTGTTTTGAATCACTTTATGTTGATGCTCCACGCAATACTTGGTGGATAGATTCTAGTGTAACTATTCACAGAAGTAATTCAATACTGGGATTTCGATCCAACAGGAAGCTAAGTAAAAGTGAACGTTCCACAAACTCGAAAATATAGTAGAAGCAGACATAGAGGTCATTGGGACTCTCCGTCTTATTTTAGATAGTGGTTTCATTTTGGATTTAATTGATACTATTTACGTTTCAAGTATCACTAGAAACCTTATCTCAATTTCTAAATTGGATTCATTAGGTTTTTAATTTAAATTTGGATATAATATTTTTACTCTATTATTTGATTCCGATATTATTGGTGGTGGCTCATTAGTGGGCAATTTTTATCAGTTGAACTTGAATTCATCTTACGCCCAATCTTTAATTTCTATACATGTGGATGATAAAATTAGTAAGAAACGAAAACGAGCAATCGACAACTCCTCCATTTTATGGCATAAACGTTTAAGCCATATATCTAAGGATAGAATGGATAGGTTAACTAAAGATGATATAATCGATGCGCTCGATTTCTCTGATTTCAATACTTGTATTGATTGCGTTAAAGGAAAACTCACAAAAACTAATAAGAAATGAGCTATCAGGAGCACGAGTTTGCTAGCACACTGATATTTGTGGACCATTTCCAACTCCTGCTAGTGGTGGTCAAAAGTATTTTATTACCTTCACTGATGACTATTCTCGTTTTGGTTATATATTTCTCATTCATGAGAAATTTCAAGCCCTGGATATGTTTAAAATCTATAAAGCCGAAGTTGAGTTACAACTCAATTCAAAGATTAAAATTGTGAGATCTGATAGAGGCGGAGAGTACTATGATAGATACTCCGAAACAAGTCGCAATCCAGAACCATTCGCCCTATATCTACAAGAGCACGGCATTGTTGCTCAATACACCGTGCCGGGAACACCTGAACAAAATGGTATAGCTGAGCGATGAAATCATACTCTTATGGATATGGTGAGAAGCATATTGTGCAACTCTAAGTTGTTTATGTTCTTGTGGGGAGAAGCCTTAAAAATAGTGGTGCATATCCTGAATCGGGTTCTTAGTAAGGCAGTTCCCAGAACTCTTTATGAGCTATGAGTAGGAAGAAAATCGACTTTAGGATATTTACACATTTAGGGTTATTTGGCTGAAGCAAAGGTGTACAACCCACAATTAGGAAAATTGGATCCTAAAACTATAAGTTGTCATTTCATTGGTTACCCTGATAGGTCAAAAGGCTAGAGATTTTATTGCCCTACTCATAGTACCCGGATTGTTGAGACTAGGAATGCAAAATTCTTTGAGGATCGTGAGAATAGTGGGAGTGTTGAGCCTAGGAAAATTATTTTTGAGGAAAATCGGGTTATAATTCCTATCCATTTTGTCCAAGAAAAAGTAGCACCAATGCCAGTTCTTCAAGCAAATGTTGATACACCTGTGGCTATGCCTATTAAAACACCCCACATTGAGGAAGTTCTTGCTCCCATGACGACTGCCAATGATCAATCATTGCGTAGATCAGAGAGAGCAAAAAAGTCATCTATTTCTGATGACTATATAGTTTACCTCAATGAGAGTGAGTATGATTTTGGAAATGAATCAGACCATGTTTCCTTTAGCCAAGCCATGAAGAGCGATAAATCCACTCAATGGCTCGAAGCCATGAAAGATGAGTTGGAATCAATGAAACATAACTCGGTATGGGATCTTTGTGAGTTACCTAAAAGAGTTAAGCCTGTAAGTTGAAAATGGGTATATAAAATCAAACAAGACTCCAAAAGTAATATAGAAAGATACAAGGCCAGGTTGGTCGCTAAAGGTTTCACTCAAAAGGAGAGAATAGACTATAAAGAGACATTTTCTTCTATCTCTAGAAAGGAATCCTTCGGATAGTCATGGCATTAGTATCTCATTTTGACTTAGAATTGCATCAAATGGATGTTAAAACTGCTTTTCTGAATGGTGACTTGCATGAAGCTGTCTTTATGACACAACCTGACCGTTTTCAGGTTGAGGGGGAGAGTAATTTAGTTTGTAGACTCAAAAGGTCTGTATATGGTTTAAAGCAAACATCTCGACAATAGTACTTAAAATTTCACGAAGTCATTTTAAATTTTGGTTTTAAAGAAAATACTGTGGATCAATGCATATATCTTAAAATCAGTAGGAGCAAGTTTATTATCCTTATTTTATATGTTGATGATATATTACTTGCGAGTAGTAATTTGAGCATGTTACATGAGACAATGAACTTTTTATCAAAGAGTTTTAATATGAAAGATCTTGGTGAAGCTTCCTATATTATAGGAATTGAGATTCATCGAGATAGAGCCCGTGGCATATTGGGATTGTCTCAAAGAGCTTATATTGATAAAATTCTTAAAAGGTTTAACATGCATAATTATTCTGCTACTGTTGCCCCTGTCATTAAGGGTGATAAATTTAGTCTACTTCAGAGTCCCATGATCGATCTGGAGAGAAAGCAGATAGAGACAATTCCCTATGCATCGGCAGTTGAGAGTCTCATGTATGCACAAGTCTGTACTCGTCTGAACATAGCGTATATAGTTGGTATGATTGGTAGGTACCAATGTAATCTTGGTTTGGATCATTAGACAGCAGCCAAGAAGGTCTTTCGTTATTTATAAGGGACTAAAGGATACATGCTCACGTACAAAAGGACGAATAATCTTAAAGTTATTGGTTATTCAAATGTTGACTATGCTAGGTGTCAAGACACTCGTAGGTCCACATCGGGTTATATTTTTATGTTTGCAGGTGAACCTATATCTTGGAAGAGCGTTAAACTAACGCTGACTACTTCGTCTACTATGGAAGCAGAATTTGTTGTATGTTTTGAGGCAACATATGAGACGATACGGTTGAGAAATTTTATCTCAGGGTTTCGAGTTGTTGATAGTATTTCAAGACCTTTGAAAATCTTATGTGATAATTTCGCTGCAATAACTATCTCCAATAATAACAAGACTAGTGGGGGTTCTAAATATATTGATATTAAATATCTTATTGTAAGGGAAAAAGTTCATAATCAAATTGTATCTGTTGAAAAGATTAGTACGATACTCATGTTGGCTGACCCTCTCACTAAAGGCCTGCCTCCTAAGCTCTTTTCAGAGCATGTTGCGCGCATGGGATTAGCAGATAATTTTGATAGTCTTTGAGAGTGGATATATGAGAGTGAATATATTTGTTTAATTGATTCAGAAATAAAAATTTTGTATTTATTTTTTCATTTTTATGTAAACAAAATGTGGAACATATGGTGCCAATAGATGGCAATAAAGTATGACCAATAATAGATTGAGTTTATATGTAATCATCATTCAGTTTGTAAACTTGCAATCTATGTGAAATCATATTAGTTGGAATCCATGTCGGTGATGACTTTCAATACGGTAACTAATGAACGGTCATGTATCGATGACACGATATATTGACTATATTGATTCTGTGTTATAATTCTCACTGAATCGGATTGATTATTAAAGATTTTAATTGAGATTGATTAGGGCTTACTATTCAAAGAAAGTTAGCTAATATTTGGTAATCGGAGTTATTGACATAGTGTGACAAAGTGGGAGGCTGTTAGAAGTTTCTATTTTGGTGGCCGTCACTATGGTCAACTCGTTGACCGGTGAATGGTGTAAGATCAATCCTGCGATGTGTAGTTGCTAATTCGGTGAATTTGAAGAGAATAAGCAACTAATAGGTAAGTCTTTTAGTTATAGTTTGATTCTGATTTCTAATCACAATATAATTAGTAATTTAAGTCCTTAATGGGAAAGGACTCTTTGGATATAAATATAAGGGGTGCCTGGTCCCAACGATTGCTCGACATAATTCAATCCTCCTTATTAGCAAAAGCATCCCCATTGTGCTAGGAGATATTAAGAGCGAGAAGATCGGCAACCAACCATTAATAGCTCACACTCAAGGTGCGCACATATATTTAATATATGAATTATTAGTTTATTGTTTTGATTGATCATATGCCTAGATCTTAGGGCTTATTTTGGATGGTCGGATCGATAGATCCATTTAGATTCCATCACATCTCTCACCTATTTTTCTCTCTCTATAAAATTTAAATATAAAAAAAAAACCCTCTCTATAAAATTTAGATCTCTTCTCCGGCAAAAAATTTCCGGCGAGATCCTATATTTTGGATCATCTCTCACCTCTATCTCTCTCTATCAAATTAAACCAAAAGAAAAACAGTAAAAAAAAACCTTTTCTTAGATTCAGATCTCTTCTTCGGCAAAAATTTCCCAACGAGATCCTATATTTTGGACCTTAATTTCTGCAGGAAAAATCAGAGGAACCGACAAATCGCGTCAATCGCCATGAATCTCCGGCAAAAATTTCCAATTCACATATGTAGGGGTATTGTCACAGTTCAAAGTTTCATGGTTTCTTCTCTATTTTTTTGTTGGAACTGGTTGCTTATTGTTATATTCTCTTCGGGGGCGAACTCACCGCAGCATGTGCAGGTAGCGCAGAAGAAGAACCGGCGCAGATCTGTTGTGATCATCAATAGAGAAAAATGTAGATGGAGAAGAAGCTGCGCCGGAACGAGGGAAGAAGCTGCGCCGGAAACCCTTGGAAACGTTGGGCTTCTTGCTTCTAAAGTACCCTATATAAAGGGTACTTTAGTAAAGTTCTATTGAAAACTATACTTAGCACATTAGAAGGATTTCTAATCTCACATAAATTAGTAGTTAAAAAAAACGTGAAACCCCTGTTATCTAAAAAGTTGGGTTTCTGTATAATAGGCTAAAACTTCTTTCTAAGGTCGTTTTTCTAAAGTGCCCTATCAAAAAATATGTTCATAATAATGTTTGGTTGCGCACAAACTTTTCCTAATTTTGTGTTGCTTTTGCGATTAAATAAAATATTTTTTTAAAGCACACTAACTTTTACTATTAGCACACTGCTATATTTGGTTTTCAGGTGTGCAAGAAGAATAATGTGGTGTGCACGTAGCAGTTTCAGAAAAATGGCAAATATGCATGACAATAATAGGGAAAAAACTTGTATTATTTTATTCCTCAATCACGCTTAGCTAGGTCACTTACTGATAATCGCGGCGTCATGAGGGCGCCCTTCGACGCTGCGATTAACCCGCTACGGCAGCCATCACAGGCAACGGTTAACCCATCTGCACATCAGCTCTGATACCACCCGCCTAGAGGACGGGAACTCCTCCCAACATGGTTGCCTCTGTTTCACGGCCTACCATTCAACTCATCGTGTCCCTTACGACACGCCAATCTACACCGCTGCGCTAACTTGGCCTGCTCAAGCTTCACCCTGTGCACTGCACTAGTACCTCGCTCGTCTGCCGAACCAAGCCCACAGCCTTGTGCCTCGCGCTCGAGTGCCCAACTAAGTCTCACGCAGCTTGCCTTCATGTGCGTTCCGAATTACTAGCACACGTACATCTTTAGCCCGCATGCTGTCGTGCTCAATTGAGTCCCACGCAGCACCTTAGTGTTCTCACGCGAGGTTGTCCAGCCGTATGTACCTCGATGTGTAGTCCGAAGCCATACATCAACCTCATCCGGGTTCCACACGGCATCGCTGCGTCGACGTCCTAGGCCCACCCTTTCAGGCCTAGGAGACACTTGCGCCCCCTCTGGCAACGCAAGGCCCCGTGTGCGGGGGAATAGCTCTCTAGCTCCCTTCCCCTATATAAGGGTAAAACAGTCATTCAGCCAGAATGGCAGGAGAACCTCAAACCTATTGGTTTGACATACCACAACGCCTCATGCATAGCTAGCCCACCTCATCACGGCGGTGTCAGCATCCTGCATGCAGCGACCACGTCGCCAGGCCAACATGGCCTCATATCGGGTGCCCTCCTGGCACCACATGTCGTGCCACACGCACCATGCTGCAAGCTCGAGTATTGGCCCCGTCACAAGCGACTTTATATGTAAAAACACCAAAGGTTAGGATTAGATTTGTATCTCGTCCACCCCTCCCAAAACCCTATGCATACGAAACCAATACTAGGTATTAACAATGTTATTATTATACTGCAACGGCCGATATACCGTACAATTTCATCATAATCTACTCTATCTCATCAATTTGCATATAAATATATTATTTTTGGGTTAACGGATATAGATAAATATTTTATATGTAGAAAATAATCTCCTAACTTGAGTCATGGGATATATAAGTCTATGATTGGAGCTCCTTGCATCTCACTCTGGTCACTTTTTGGGATGTATTCCATATAAATTAGTGCCCATGATCTTAAGATCTATTTTGTAAAAGATTAGAACAAAAATGATCTCCATCATCAGATTCAATGCAGTCAAATACCATTTAAACCAACGAAATGTTGAATTTATTATAATCGTTCATTTCATATTGTGTTTGGCAACTTTGAATCAAACGATAGAGGTCATTTTTCGTCCCAAACTTTTACACCAAAGAGCTATTTTAAATAATGATGCACCAATCAAACGATGTACGTTTTACTCCTATATGGCAAATATGGCCCAAAGTGAGCCGAGCATCAATTCACTTGGCACTCATCCTACTTGCTGAATATTAATGTACTGAATTTATCATAGCATTTAATTTGACATCTTCAAATCAAATGATTGAGAGCATTTTGTTGTCCCAAGCTTTTACGCCAAAGATCTTTAAATCGTGTCAAACTAATCAGACAATATACATTCGAGTCAGAAGGCGATCAGGAGACCCAGTCACTTGGTGCTCATGCCGCTCGCCCGAATATTAACTCATTTTTCCTAAACAATATCAATAAATTGTACCCCTTTTGCTTCTTTTTTTTTTAGTTTAATTATATTAAATAAAAGGAAGCAATATACCTCGATTATTTCATAAGGAATGAAAACAAAAGAGGTAATTCTCTCCGGATCAAGAAAGGAAAACCGGACTTCCCGGGAAAAACCATGCTTGCAGGGAAAGCGGCAAAGAAAACCTTGGAATTAGTAGAAATTGCACTAAAAAAATAAAACTATTAGCAGCAATTTTTTGCAACAAAAAATTGTTGCTATTAACAAATAAATTATTAAAGGCTATTAAAACTATTAGCGATAATTTTTTTGTTAATAGCAGCAATTTTTGGCTGACGCTAATAGTCTTATATTTTGTAATGAACCTACATCAAGGAGGAAACCGGATGGACCGGGTGAAAACCTTCAACGGAAGAGACAGGCCCTCTATCCCCGAAACAAAAATAAATTAAACTAAAAATACATTGACAAAGAAAAGGGAAAACTCAGATTGATGCGAAAGAATTCAGTAGAGCATTGATCGGAAGCTTTGAATGCTCAAGATGTCCATATCCGAACAGTCAACCGCGGCCACAGCCCAGTTGCATAAAGAAGTTATGCAATCCTTAACGATGATCTCCACACTAAAAAGGGAGTGATCACATCGGATTTTATTCCTCCAAATCTATATGTTCCAAAGCAGGCCACTCGCTATATTTTTCCAAAAAAGAATTGTTTAATCTCAACAAAAAGTTCGGGGTCGCATCATAGAATTAGGACTGCAACCGAGTCGGGCCGAATCCGAGCTTGGGTCGGCTCTAGCTCGGCTCTACCTTATACAACTCGAACTGGAATTTAGTTCTAGGCCCTTCGAGCCAAAAAAGTCTGAGCTCTAGCTCGGCTCTATCGAGCTCAAGTCGAGCCGAGCCGAGCTTCAAGCTAATAAGTTTTATTATTAATTTTTTTCCTATTGTTGTTTTGAATATTATCTTTTTTTTTTAATAGATGAAAGCTTTAATGAAATTTATAAATGAAATCCTTAATATCTTTTAATCCCTAGTCCTTTTGGATTTAACAAATTGATTGGAGAAAAATGTGTTTAAATTTTGAAAAGTAAAAAAGTGTTTAAATTTAATGTATTAAATATTGATTAAGAGCATAAGTGTAGGTCGCAAGTGTTGATTGATTAGTCAATTACTATGCTAGTGATTGTTCATTGAGACGAGTAAGAAAGAACTTTAATGATTGCACACAAAGAGAGAAAAAATACAAACTTCAATTGAGGATCATAAGGATTATATATTAATTACATATCAATCTATTATAAAATAATCATTAGACGAATCTTATTAAAAGGGAAAAAAAATAAAAAAAATAACTTTTAAAATTATATATAACATATTTTATCATATAAAAATATTATATACTAATAATAAAACTGAATCAGGCCAAACCGAGCTTAAGAGAGCAAAAGCTCTCAATTGCAAACCGAGGCGAGCTGAGCAATCGAGGTAAGTCAGCTATATTGCAGCCCTCCATAGAATAGAGATCACTGTGCTAAAACAAGTGGAAACAGCCCATCTGTTTATTGTCACGTTGGTGATGTTAACCCTCTAAATATTAGATTTATAGTAATTGACCTTTTGGTCTAAAGCTTCTTCAAAGGAATGTCAAAAGATGGTTAATGAGTAACAGCTGTTTAAGGTCTCCATCACACAAAATGACAGAATCGGCATACTGAAGAAAAGTGTAAGAAATCTCACGAGAGGTTGAAGCGTCCGATCATAGTGACAAATTTAGTTTTCGACAATATTTCTGTACGGGATCATTTCGGTTCATATCGGATAAATTTTGAGAAAAATTTAAAAAGTTTCAGAAAAATTTTTGGGAGTACAAAAAATATTAAATATAAAATATATTTAAACTTCATAAATATTTTATTTATTATTTAAAAATGATAAAAATTAGAAAAGATTTATTAATTTCGATGAAATTAATAAAATTTCAGTGATTTCTGAGAAATTATTGAAATTTCGCCGAAAGTTTCGTCCAACACCTGTTTCGGTAAATTTTGAAAAAAATTCAGAGAATTTATGATAAATTTGTCACTATGCCTCTGATGATTTTTTTCCTTGGCAATGTTAAAATGTAAAACCTTCACTATAATGCCGAAAAAATATGGAGATAGGGCCATAGGGGGCACTCCTGCCTTAGCCCTCTGGAAGCACCAAAAAATTGCAAACACAGAAAAATTTAATGAAGAAAGGCACCCATGTTTCAACCTTTTGACGCCAAATCTCATTTGTTTTAGCATCCAAAGCGAGTAGTCCCAGCTTATACGGACGTTTGGATTGTCCTTTTTTTGTGCACCCCTTCCATTAGTTCACATATATTTTTGAGAAAAGTACGAAAGCAAGCCCCTTTTATATTTTTGTTTTTAAAAAAATTAATTTTTTTTTAATTATGAAAATGTGCCCCATACAGGTCAATATGGGCTCATATTCGTATACATTCTCAATACACATGTCGAATGCCTAATATAAAAAAAACCAAAAATATTTGTTAAAAAAAATAGGAATTTATTGGCAAGAGCAACATTGCAATTATTCATTAAAATTGATCGGTGTCCTACATCCGATATTTACGGCTGCCCGTTTCAAGTACGTGGGGGCGCTAATTCGTAAGAAATGGCACAGGGCGCTAATTTGGAAGAAATGGCACAGGGCGCTATTTTGTAAAAAATGGCACAAGGCATTGTTTTGTAAAAAGCCCTTGTTTTTGTGTCTTATCGATTTTTTCCCGAATTCCAATGTGGTAACTATGATTTGGATGATTTGTGTGTTCTCAAGTCATGTGCACTTTCCAAGGGTTGATCGCTTTACCAGGAGATTGACCCGAGCATCGAAATGGTGCTCGGGTTGGGCGCCTAATACCAATTTTCATAACATACAGAGTTTTTTTTTTCTGTTTTTTCTTTTTTTCTAATCAGAGCCTACAAAGAGAGCAATTGTCCGATATGAGGCACAAAAATTATGGCATTGGGAACCTCAATCGATAAGGACTAAGGGTTGCCATCGTTTACCACTGTATTGCAGTTAAGGCCCTGTTTGATAGCAATGAAACTCCAAAGAAAAAATGAAATCAATTTCTTAATTGATTTCCTAGGAAATTATTTCCTCTATAAATGGATTTTCCACTGTTTGATTAGTGTGTTTGACAAATGAATTTAATTGGAAATTGATTTCTCTTGTTTGATTGTATTTTTAAAATTGAATTTTTTAATTTTGATCATTTATTATTAAAGTCAAATATTAACCAATAATTTTTTTAATGATATTCTATTATATTACAAATTAATACCATCATAATCACTATTTATTACTAAGTTACATAAGTTAGAGTTTGAAAAGTCAAACTCAAATAAAAAGTCAAATTTTGACCAAACTTAAAATTTTGATAAAAAAGAATATGTAAAGCTAAATAACAAAGTTGTAAATTCTAGTATCTACTGTAAGTTTATACGTTGAAATAAAATTAAATTTTTATAAAAGTCCAAATTTGACTAAAAATTTAACTTTGACCAAAAGAAAATTTTGCAATGTACCAACAAGTTATAAAAGTCCAATTGTAAATTAATATAATAATATTCATATATATCTTTAGGTTACATTAGTCAAAATTTGATCAAATATTCACTTTTAATAAAAGTCAAACTTTGCCTAAACGTAAAACTTTGATTAATAAAAAATTTTAAGACTAAAGTACAAAGTTATATAATAAATGCTAGTATGTATTATATATTGAAACAAAATTAAAATTTTAAACTTGAAAGAAAATTTAAATTTTTTTAAAAGTCAAACTTTGACTAAATTTTTTAACTTTAACTAGTAAAAATTTCGACAATCTACCGCCAACCTACAAATTAACATAACAATATTCGTATCCATCGCTAGGTTACACTAGTAAAAACTTTGACTAAATATCAACTTTTTAAAAAGTCAAACTTTGACCAAATATAAAAAAAGTAAAATAAAATTTGGTAATGTACAAAAAACTAATAAATTAAAAAAATGACAATCTCATTGAGGATAAAGAAGTTCAAAAAAATCAAATTGTGTTAAAAAGTCAAAGTTTGACCAAATATCAAACCTTGACTGATTAAAATTGATATTATCAAAATATAAATAATAATAGTAATAATCACTATCTACTGTCAAGATACACTTCTCAACTTTTGACTAAAGTCAATATTTGAATAAAAGTCAAACTTTGACCAATAAAAATGAGGCAATGTATTTTCAAATTATAAATGAAAATAATGATAGATATTTTTAATCATAATATTTCACTAATAAAAATTTATAACATTTTATGGAAAATCAAACTTTGACCAAAAGTCAAGCTTTGACCAAGGAAAAATTGTACTGACACGATATAAATTATGTAGTAGTAGACTCTATCTATAAGAAGGTTTCAAGTTTGACTAAAAATAAAATTTGTGTAAAAGTTAAAGTTTGACCAAAAGTCAAAGTTTGACTAAAGGTCAAACAATTGACTACTACAATTGAGAATCTAGTATCAAATTATACATCAATATGACAGTATCATTTTTTCGTCATCAAATTATTAGAGTGTAAGTTTAATAAAAAATAAATTTTAACTAAAAGTCAAAGTTTGACCTTCAGTCAACCTTTGATCCTTAAAAATTTGATAATATATTACTAACTTACAACTTATTATCATGCTTTAGTAGTCAAAGTTTTATCAAAAGTCAAAACTTTATATAGCAATTAAAGTTTGATTAAAATTCAAACTTTGATCAAAGTCAAATATTAGCTGAAAAGAGTATGATCTAGATAATGTAGTGGTCATAGTGATCGTACTGGTATAATGGTCATAGAAATTGAAGTTACTTTTTAATAGACAATTTTTTATTTTTATTTTGCTTATAGTTTTTTTACAAGTAACTTTAGATTTTCAATAACAAAACATTATTATTTTGTTAGTAGGAAACTCAATTTCAACCACTTGAAGGGTTGGAATGATTTCCTCCTAAAATGATTTGGTGTATGAAAATTCAATTTCCATGCGGGACGACTTAATTTCATTTCCATCTCCTTAAATAGTTATCAAACAATAACAATTGGAGCCTAAGTTTCACTTCCACAATGAAATTATATTTCCATGTTATCAAACCAGGCCTAAGGGTGCAAGTTTTGATGTGAAACCTGAACCCACCCGAAAATTAGGCCCACCAAACCCGTTCGAACTGGCCCAAAAACCAATTCAGACTGAACCGAAACAAACCTATTCGGGTTCGATTCAATTTTGATTTTGGGTGGTGAAAACTGAAAATCAATTAGGTAGGATTAGGAAATTGAAAAAATTGAATAAAACTTGAAATTTTCAAAAAATAGCTTTGAAATATATAAAATTAAATTAAAAACCTGAAACCAAATGGAAAAAAAACCGAAATTTTTGGGTTTTGGTTCGATTTTCGGTTTTAAAAAATAAAAAGTAAAAATGAACTGAAACCAAACTGATTCATTTCGATTCGATTTCAGTTCCAGCTTTCAGTTCGAGTGCCCGAACTTGCACCCCTAATAAGGTTTGACCAGTTTGACAACGGTATATTAACCTGTGCAGTGTCTTTGATTCAGTAATCGGTCATCTAAAACCTACTCCTTCTAAGATAGATCATAATAAAAATATTTCTATCATGTGATTAAAGAGTCAATGCCTTTTTCAAATAAACGGTTATTATGTAAAAAACTTATGCCATAGATTCTTAAAGGGGTAATGGCTTCTAACCGACGATGGAGAATAGTTATATAGTAGCGGGCCACAATAGTGGTAGTTAGAATAACTAACAGTAAAATACATTGAATGACATCTAATACCCATCTAACACCGACATGGAAGTAAGAGAACTTCAAAGTAAAGTAAGAATTCAAAATTCCACCACCATCCTGAAAATCGTGTTTAAATGATCTTATACCATTAAAATTAGACTTTTCATCTCACACCATGAAAGTGTGATATATCATGATGTCATGTGGAATACATCTATGATTAATCTAAATTGCCCAAGTGGCAATTTGTCTTTGAAATATTTCTTGGCCTAAGAAACATGATGATAAGTGACTGTGAATCATCTAATTGATGACCTTTAATATCAGCCTTTAAAACTAAAAATAACAGTTGATACTATAGTTGAAAGATTGGGTGATTCAAATCTCTCTAAACCACCATTTTTGGGCCTCTTACACTTCAATCTATGATCGATAGCTTTGATGGTTGGAATTACCCACATCTTAAATCATTGATGGTATAAGATCATTTAAATACCATTTTGGTGTTTAAATGAAGATCGGGAGAAGGGGTCCCATTTTTATAAGGTGTTGATTTCTTTTAATGACATGATAAAAATGGTTTTCCACCCCCAATATTTGACACCCGATATATCCTCTACAAATCAGACGGCACAGAAGATGAAACCATTAGTCACTGGGCATTCATGGTCAGGGACCTAATACCCATAGTTACCGAGTCGGAAATGAGAAAAAAATGGCAAGGATAAAAAAATAAATAAATAAAAAGTCAAATTTGGGTAAAATTGGAAAAAAAAATATAGGAAAAAAACATTGAAAAAATACATCGGTAGCTTTAATAGCACCCACAGAATCTTTTAAGGCACTTACACTCAAAATCATTGATTGCCTCAAGTCAGACAATTGAGAACTCATATCCCTCACAATGGATCTTGAGATCATGGCGCACCTATTAGACGGTCCTTTTTATAATTCTACATGGTACGGATCTCAAAAAATACCCATAAAGTCACGTTTGAGCTTGATATGTGTCATTTGATTTTAGGGCTACATTTTTGGAATCAGTCTCATGTGGAATTGAAAAAGGACCGTCTGATAGGTGCACCATGATCTTAAGATCTATTGTGTGGAAGATTGGAGCAAAACGCGATCTCCATCATCTGATTTAAGGCAATCAATGATTTTCTGCATAGACGCCCATGAAGATTTTGAGGATGCTATTAAAGCTGCCCAAAAAATAAAGAAATTGAGGGATCAACGCCACCAGTTTAGAATGCATCCTTATTATTGAATTTATCACAAAAAAAAATACCGAAAAAATGTATTGAAATTTTAAAAAAAAATTACATTTTCGTCCAATTAATCACATTTTTTTTATTACAAAAAAAAAAGCATTTTAATGTGAAAGGAACATTTTTATCAAAAAATAGCAATTAAAATATGATTTTTTTTTTTAAATTGCAGAATTTGATAATTAATTTCAGTTCCCACCGAAACGATAATTTGGACCGAAATTTCGGTCCAAATTTATATGAGACCCAAAATTTTAGTTCAAAATTTCGATTTTGGTCAAGCCCGAAACCGAAATTTTACCCGAAATTTTGATTCTTGCCAAATCCGACAATTTTAATAGAATAGGACTAAAAATCCGCTTCTACTTAGTAGGACCTGACTATTGCCCTACCTGGTCACATGCTGTCGGCAGAAATTTAGGCCACGAGTTTTGGAGATGCTTGCCAAGTTTAAAGACCTTAAAATCCGCACCCTGCATTGGCCGCACACCATACACCAAATTCGAGTTAAAAATAGGTCAATCAGGATAACTCGAATAACTCTATTCGCGCCTATCTTATTACTGAGTTACTGCGGGCGCTTCCAGTGAAAAAGAATGTGCCCACGGCATCCCTCTTTATTTATTTATCATTAAATGAAAAGTTTTCCTTAAACGATACCTAGGCGTGGTCCACATAGTAAATGTGTACTTAAAAAAACAAAATTAAAGGTGATTGTTGCCACAAGGCCCACAACCCTAATTTATCCACATACTTTTTGGGGATGAAACAATAAGTGATCAAAAGATGGAGCCCAATGAATGTGGTGGCAAAGCAGATGAACTTGGAGGCTTGGAGGCTTTTTCATATCGATCATCCTTAGGCCCATCCATTTGGATTATTTGAGAAATTGAAGTTTATTAATTGTGTGACCCACACGGTCAAAGTAGATTTAAATACTTTTGAAATTGACCCAAATAATTCTTTGGTGATGGGTATAGTCAAACGGTCAAATCTAATTTGATTTTCTGTTTATTTTAGGGGAGGAGAGGAGAGGAGAGGAGAGGAGAGGAGAGGGGAGGGGGGGGGTTTCAAAAATTGGTTGACCCACATTTAGAGTCTAACCAATTAGACCTGACCAAAGCCCTTGCTTGGTAAAAAGATTGAGCTGTAAAGCATGAAGATGCGGGTTTGAGTTGGATAAAAAACAAAACTTTTATTAGTATCTCGTCAACCCCACCTAGTGTTTTCTAATGACTAGGTTTAGCAATTACATTTAGGGTGGTTGGAAGTTTGGATATATTGTAAGAGACATATAATTAGGACAAGAAATTAATGGCATTGTTTATTTAGTTTAATTTACTGTAAGAATATTTATTTATGGACCTGACTCTCCTGACCGCCATTTAGGTTGTGTTTGGTATAGTTTTCTACTAGCTCTCTGCCAAAATAGGGTTTATCTTTTTTAGCGGGTTTCTTTTCTCTTTGTTAAATCTATGCTACCTGTTAAAGCAAGTCCTCATTCTCCTTGCTAGGATTTACCTACTCCAGACTCCCCCATGGTCTCTACACACTCCTTGTCCGAGTAGATTTTATTTGCTCTGATAGTGAGTTAGCAGAGAATAGGAAGGTAGCTGCTGGAGCATATAAATCCTACTTTGTAGGGAGTTAGCAAAGAGAAGAAGGCCTGCTAAAGCAAGTATAGCTGACTCTGACAGGGAGCTGACAAAGAGCTATGCCAAACGCAGCCTTAAACTCCAAAATGGAGTTAAACTGATCTTACACCATCAATGGTTTAAGATGTTGGTGATATGTATTGTAAAAGTGATAGATCATAGATTCATGTGCAACATGCCCAAAAATGATGTTTTAGGAAGATTTAAATCATCTGATTTGTGAACTTTACTTTTTAATGGTTGATATTAAAGTTCATCAATCAGATGATTCACATCTACTTCTGAGATATGTTCCAATTATGGATTACAACCTAGACATTTTGGATTGATCACTGATATTCACCACATGGCATAATGAAAATCACACTTTACTGGTGTGAGATTAAAAGTCTAACTTTAATAATATGAGATCATTTAAACACCATTTGGGAGTTTAAATGTCAATGAGGAGCCACTAATCCTTTATTTTTTCATCATAAGTTACAATAGAATTAGATTCCAATGTCATAGGTTCGAAATGACCCCTCTGCCACAACAAGAGTCCAAGGAGAGGTTGGAGTGTTACACCCTATAGGGATTAGTCCAAATGCAAAGAGGTTTGGGATATCCTATGTAGGGGTGCAGATTATGTTGATTGAATCGAAAATTTCAGTTTTCGATTCGCTTCACCTTAAACTAAAATCGGACTGATACAAATTCGTTCAATTATACTTTGAAAATTAAAATTTGAAACAGAAAAAAAAATTGCTTAAACAAACATTTTTTTATTTCACTTGAAAGCATCCCAAAAAATAACTCAAAAGACTATGATCGCACACATAATACTTAGAGGTCATGTATTGGGATGTGTGACACATGCAATAAAAAATTAACTGTCTGACAATATTCCCATGATCTCAAGATTAGTCGTATAGAAGATTGGAATGAAAATGATCGTCATTCTACGATCCAAAGTAATCAACGATTTTCAGTTATACTTAATGGGAAACATTCAATATTTGGTGGGGTTTTCTAGGAGCCTCTTTTTGTTTTTTTAAGTTAAATTAGATTGGTGTTGACTGTGAAAATTTTGCTCCAATAAGAGGCTTGGAGCAATAGAGAGCTAATAACACTTTACACATAACCCTCTCTTCACTTGAAAAGGTCAACTTTAAAACATAATTATCATCTAATTGACAAAAAAATCACTTGAGGTTGTAATCATCTTGTACATCTTAAAAGCTCCTTTTAAAACTATAATCATGATGAATGAATTTGTTGAGGTCCAAATCCAATTGGTTGAATTTGGTACACGGGTTTGATCGGTTTTTGAACTGGTTTTTTGGGTACTATTTTTACGGTTTAATTTCCATTGTTCACTGTCTTGAATCAGACGATGGAGATTATTTTTTCGTCTCAATCGTCAACAAAATACATATTGATAGCATAGCCGACCTATCAGACGGTCAGATGTTGATTCCGTGCGAAACACATCCTGGAAAGTGAACTGAGAACCCTTCTCATTGTACACCATGATCACGATAAACGACCGATAGGTGTATGAAAACGATCTCCATCGTCCAATTTGAAATTCGATGGTTTTAATAACGAAAGCCCTTGGCTAGGGAAACCAAATCGTAGTCTAAAATTTTACATGAAAATTATTTTGGCATTGAAAGTCTTTGAAAGTTTCTATGCCTATTCTTTATCCAATTTTTTACGATATGGTGCGTGCTCTGCCATATATAACAAATCCAAATACAAGAGATGGAAAATGATCAGATCCATGGGGTTTTCCCTTCATGGAAATTATTTTCACATCAACTTACGTGAAAGTCAAGATTTTGTTATATCTTAAAGTTTTTTAAATTGGCTGAACCCCACTAGGGTTGAACCAAGGATCAAAATTTCGGTTTTCATTTCAGTTTAAGTTTTGCCCAAAACCGAAATTTTGAGGGCTAGGCTGATTTTTATTTTTTTTAAATTCAAATTATCGAAGTAGAAAAATATCAAACAATAATTTCAAATTATCGGCCGATAATATGCTACCTTGATACCAAAACCAAAATTTTGGAGATTTTGTTTTAGGGACCACCGAAACCGATTTCGGCTTCGGGGGCCACCGAAGCCGAAATCTTAAGATTTCAACCAAAATTTTGAACCATGGGTTGAACTACTTGTACCTGACCATTGACATGTTGAAGTTTAGTCCCACACGGGATAAATCATAGCCTTGTCTCTCCCCTTATAATATCCTAGGATGGAAGCACTCATTGTCAATTGGTTTTGAGATGGATGCACAGATTTTTCATGCTAATTTTGACTATTGCATAACACATCAATACTTTTTTGTGCAATCCCCAAATCACCAACTAAGCCATGAAGTCACAATGTTTCTTTCACTACCTCTGTTACTGTCATATACTCTGCCTCCGTAATAGACAAAGTCACTTTATCCTGTAACATCAATCTCTAGTTAATCGAACAACCTGATAGCATAAACGCATATGTTGTTGTAGACCGACACTTATCCAAATCACTCGCATAATCTGAATCTACGTAATCGCATAACTGATGATTTGTATCACTGTAAAAAATCAACTTGATATCCATAGTACTGCTTATATACCTCATAATCTATTATATCGTCTGCCAATGCTCATTGCCTAGATTAGTCATATACCTGCTAATTACGTAATGACCTATGAAATATCCAGTCGAGTGCACATCATATTATATATCAAGCTACCAACCACACTCGCATATGGAGCACGAATCATGTACTCACTCTCTTCATTCATAATAGGAGACATGCTAGCCGAAAGACGAAAGTGAAGTGCGAATGGAGTACTCACCACCTTTGAGTTCTCCATCCCATACCGTGAGAGTACCCTCTCCAGATAATTCTTATGTGTCAGGCACAACTGTCTTTTCTTTCTCTCTTGAACCTTTATCATAATAATTTTTCTTGCTGAGTCAAGATCCTTCATCTCAAACTTTATGCCAAGTAGAAATTTCAACTTGTTGATCTCCACCATGCTCTTTGCTGTTATGAACATGTCGCCAACATACAAGAGAAGATAAATAAATGAGTCATTTGCTAGCTTTTTGAAGTATAACACAATTATCGTATTCACTTCTAATATAATTTTGGCCAACCATGAACATATCAAACCTCTTATATCACTGTCTCGGGGATTGCTTCAACCCATACAAGGACTTCTTCAAATTTCTTGTACCACTGTCTAGGCGACTATATCCTTGTAATCATAGTGAATCGGTGCTTTAGTATCTCTTTTGGCTCTTCTACCCTCTAAGGATTTCTTTAGCTCTCTCTCAAATATTTTTATACTTAAAATTTCTACACCTTTTTCTCATATAGTAATTGTAGGAGTTTCTAACTCCACCTCAAATTGATCTTCTACTACCTCTCTAATTTTAATGCTCTGTTTGCTAGAAATTCGCATAACAGATTCATCAAAGGTCATATATCTACTGATCACAACCTTATTCTGCTCAGGACACTGTAACTTATATCCTTTCATGTCATTTGCATACCCTAAGAAAGCTGCATTCTTAGCACTTTGATCAATTTTACTATCTCTAATATGATAATAAGTTGCACAACCAAAACCCTCAATGCACTGTAATCTGTAGGCTTCCCTGACCATATTTCAATCAGAATTTTGTACTATATTATAATAGACGATGATCTATTTACTAGATAGCACGTCGTACTGACTACCTCAGCCTTGAACTTTCTACCCAATCCCATATTCGATAACATACATCTTATTTTTTTAAGTAGACTTATATTCATGTGTTATGTTATCTCATTCTGTTGCAGTGTATTCCTCACTGTGAAGAGCCTAGTAATACCGTTTTCTTTACAGAACTTCTAAAATTGTCCATTGGTGTACTCACCACCATTATCAGTTCTCAATCGTTTGACCTTCCTTTCAGTTTGATTTTCAAACAGTATTTTTCACCTCTTGAAGATTTTCAACACTTCATCTTTACTCTTCATTATTTAAATCTATGCATACCGAGAGTAATCATCGAACAAGGAAAAGAAGTACATAGCACCACCTCTAGAAGGAATCTTTGAAAGCCCTTATACATCTGAATGTATATAATCCAGTGTGCCTTCTATAGTATGAATCGTTGTGTTGAACTTAACCTTACACTATTTTCTAAAGAAAAAATGCTCACAAAAGTCAATTTTGTCAGCCTTTATACCTTTCAACAAGTCAAGCTTGCTCAACTCTATCATCTGACTTTCTGACATGTACCCTAGGCTCATGTGTCATAGTT
The DNA here is from genome assembly GCA_021018995.1 of Chloranthus sessilifolius. NCBI lineage: Eukaryota > Viridiplantae > Streptophyta > Magnoliopsida > Chloranthales > Chloranthaceae > Chloranthus > Chloranthus sessilifolius. The sequence continues at coordinate 11,199,662 of CM037585.1, forward strand.
GTATAGAGGACAAACTGCTATTATTGATGTAGATACCGTTACTCCACAAGCCACTGTACTCTCTGATAGAAAGTAAAGGTTCTCAACCTTTTTCACTTTCATCACAACCAGAGATCTCTTTGTCACTTTCAAAACTCAACCTTGAGCTGTAAACTTGAGTCGATTGGAGTCAAGTGTATCAAGCGATATGAGGCTCTTCTTCAGTTCCGAAATATAACGTACATTGGTCAATGTTCTCATAATCCCATTATGCATCTTTATTCTAATACTCTCATTTTCAACTGTTTTGCAGGCCATATTGTTACCCATCAAAATCGTTTCACCATTCACCTCTTTATAAGACATGAATTAGTCCCTATTTGGACACATGTGATAGGAGCACCCTGAATCAAGTATTCATTTATTATGTGAGTATTTATCAGAAACCACAGACAATATATTCTCATCATCATCCGGAGGTTGTTCACATATATCAGCCTCATCAACAACTCATTTCTGCTTCTTATCCTAAGCATTGCTCCTCTTAACTTGTAACTGAGGACAATGTCTTTTGATGTGACCATTCTCGTGACACTTGTAGCATTCTACTATCTTTCTATTTTTGAATTTAGATTTGAACTTTGATCTACCTTTTTCGAATTTACAATCTTCTACTCTCCCTCTAACGAACAAGTTATCTATTTATGTATTACTATCCGAGCCTTTCTTCCTCATGTCGTTACAAAGCAGTGCCGTTGTAACCAACTCTAGTTCAATAGTATACTTCTCATAGAGCAGCGTAGTAACTAGGTGCTTATAGGAATCGGAGAGGGAAGACAGAAGCAATAGTGCTTTGTCTACATCTTTAACTTCTTCTCCAACATTTAATAATTCATATATTATTCTATTGAATTCATTAAGATATTCATTGAGAGAAGTATTTGATTTTATGTGTAACTTGTACAGGTACTTCTTGAGATATAGACGACTCGTGAGAGATTTCGTCATATTGAGACTCTCCAATTTGGCCCATAGTATCGTTGCCGAGTTCTCCTGTATCACATTGTACGTAATCTCCTTCGCTAGATATAGTCGAATCTGACAATACGCTTGAAGTTCAAATTCTTCCCAGTCACCATTGGACATATCCGTCGGCTTACCCATAAGCCTTTTTAACACCTTGTGTATAAGGCCCTTGTTGAATCAAAATATTTCGGACTTATACTTGCCACAAGTCGAAATTAATCTCTTCGTCAAATTTCTCAATCTTGAATCTCGCGTTCGAAACCATCTCCGATTCCATCTCGCGTTCGGACTTATACTTTTGCGGACTTCGATACCATCTCCGATCGTAGAAAATAAACCTAATAGTTTTTATGTCAGTTTGTTACGCGAAAACTCTCAAATTAACCAGCAATCTCACAATGAACGATCAAATAAGAATGCAAAATAAAATAAAATCAAACACAATCTCCCAAGAGACAATATTTACGTGATTTGACAATTTGCTTACGTCCACGTATAATGATGATTCACTATATTGATGATTTCACAATAATACAAGAACACTCAAATCTTACCAAAGCTCTCCATAAAACCTAGATAGGTTTGCCAATTCTTTACAATGATATCTCAACTCATTAATTCGTCCAAAAGCTTTTTCCCTTATACAGAAGATCTAAATCTTACTTTCAATCTAAATCTTATATAGAATATCTAAATCCTACTTCTAATCTAATAAGTTAGAGCCTAAAACAACAAGAAGTTGGTATTATGTACATAGGCCATGTACCTATTTGACCCAATAAGCTGCTAAATCAGTCAATTCTTAAACATAGCACATGCAGCGTATTTATTTTTAATTGTTTCAAAATCTACAAAAATGACTATAATCATGGGCATATCATGAGAAGGGGTTCTCACGTCATTGTGGAATGTGTGGCACGTGCAATCAATATGTGATTGCCTTATAGGTGAGCCATGGTTAGGGGTGTATTCAGTTCAATTTGGTCGGTTTTGGACCAAAACTACAAACCAAATTGGTCTTAATTGGTTATTTGATTTTCAAACCAAACCAAAGTACCCGTGCAAACCAAACTTTTCGGTTCAGTTTGGTCTCAGCTTGAGGAAGCTTGAATTGAAATCAAACCAAACTTTTCAGTTTTCCTTTTTTCCAAACTAAACCCAAACTCAAACCGGTACCCATGCAAACTGGACCAAACGCAGCAGTTTGGTTCAGTTTGGTCAGTTCGGTCCAAAAAATGTACAGCCCTAACCATAATCCAAAGATTAGTTGTGTGGAAGACTGAGCTGAAAAACATCCTACAAAATCGCAGTCAAGATCAACCTCAAAATGGGAAGTTCGAACCTAGTTACCAATAAAATAAATAATAATAAAAATAGCGGTCAAGCTTGGTATAGGGGCCATCTGCTTGATACGAGCCAATCAGGTTGCGCAACAAATTAACTTTTGAGAAGAGGAGATTTAGGGCTAATTGCATGTAAAACATGCCCATCTTTTCACTTGAAAAAGTAGTCAACTAATCTTTTAAAAATTGACTACCATATAATTGGCTAAGAAATCACTTATTATTTTATGAGATTGACTCATATGATTGCTTTATATAACGTAATAAAATGTACATGAGATGCACGTGAGCAGCGAAAAGGGGGAGATTTGTGTGCTTTTATCTCGGCTAATAAAACTCCCTTTTCTCTCATTATAATAGTAAAGATATTATGAGATCAAAATAATAATAATAATAATAATAATAATAATAATAATAAAGATATTATACTATGAAGTATGGATTTATAAGGTGTAATTGTCATATTTATATGTGTACATTTCATTTCTCGGCTGTGGAAGTTCTCTGGCAATATAATCATTTTTTTTAAAAAAAAGGTAATGTTATAAATTATAGTTACATTAATGGATTATTCTTATGTCAAGCCCTCCTAAATGATTTTCGCAAAAGTCTAAGTTTTGGCAGGTCCAATTGACCCCTAAATCGGGGATACAAACATCAAAGTCAACTTGAGAAGGTTAAATGTCAAAATTCCCTCTCCCCCAATGATTTCAAAATCAGGTGAAGCCTATTTAGAGTTCAACCAAAACCCTAATAAGTTTCAAACACATCCCTTACATAACAATACACAAAATCCCAGTAAAAAAGAAGCTCAAATGATCCTAGGGCTTTTAAGAAGCTGGTTAGGTACGTGGCTTGTGTATCTATATGAGCCAATCAGGCTCATAAATTTGGACAGTTCAACACCACTTTAGTTATTGGTATAATGAAATTTACTTCAGCAGATATTCTACTTTAATTACTCTTTTTTTTAAAATATTATTTTTTATTCTTGATTTATTATATTTTACTATCTACACTCAACTTTTAAATATTTTATTATTTAAATAAAAGAGAGAAAAATATTTTTTATTATTTTACCTCTTACTACAATAATAGTTAAAGTAAATTTAGCTATTAGTGTAGCTCATAAGTATTTTAACTTATTAAATAGTTATATGTTGGAGCTCAATTCTGACTATTTGGATAGTTATAATAGAGGCTGGAACGTCTTTAGCTCTTCCTGCTGGGATGCTCCAAGAGCTAACCCAAATACATTAAGCATTAGAATATGTTCAATGTGGCAATTAATCCATGGGTACACCTATTTGCACCAATGAAAACACTAAAAGCACCCAACTAGCCTCATCTGTATATGATTTGACAAGTGGGGCAGACGGTGCTTCTAGATTTTGGTGGTTGCAAATAGCTCTACCTCAAATCCATGTACCATCCGTGCGGCTTGTATAAGCATACGGTTCAACTGGTTGGAAATTGGAACTGAAAACCCTGTTGACTGTGAGTATTAATCCGTGAACCTTTCGCGTGTCGAAAATAAAATATATAATAACAACAAAATCAGACCATCGAAAAAAAAAAAAAAAAAAACGGCAAATCAACATATACAGAGATTTGAGCCACCATACACTTTACTATCAAAAAGTTGTCATACGGGTCAAACGGCATATCCAACTTGGATGTGCCTTCTATATTTTTATATTTTAATTTATATAATATGTTAAGCTAATACATCAATGGATGTGTATTACAAATATAATGATTATTACTATTTACCATTATGTTTGTATCTATATCAGGTATCGATCCATGGAGAATCCATACAAATCTGCTGATACATATCGGCTTATACATATTGGCCAATACCAAGTTGTATTGATACCTTTTAAAAAAAAATATTAAGAAAATAGAGGTATTGATCAATACCCGATACATATCGACTAATACCGATACCCGAGTTGATACTTGATATATATCGATGTCAATATGTATCGGTTTGCAAAAAAATTGATACATATCAGTATCGATTGATATTTGATACCATGCTTACCGTATATTTATATATCCAAATATGTGCACGGTAATATCCACTATTATTTTTATTTTTTACAGCTAATATTAAAAATCATTGAGCATAACATATACAATTAATTTGTAGGTGTGATTTGCTAATTAAGTTATGCTTCAATCATTGATAACGCTTGGAGTCTTTAGATTGATCATAGATATTTTTCACTAGCATACCAATAAAGTATTCTTTAATAGTATATAATAAATATTTATCTTAATGGTGTAAAATCATTCAAAGAATTAGTTTTATTTAATCGAGACGTCTCACCGCGAGACATATCAGTCTTGAAGCAGTCCCAAATAACTCAAAAATCTGAGATTTCAAATCATGATTTAGATTGATTACATAAGCATACCATGAGGCATAATAACAAATTAAACTTTAGTAGTGTAAGATTAAAAGTTCAATAATTTCATGTCGGTCAGCAGCAATTATTTGAAAGTGTGCATGGATCGTGTTGGCTAGGGTGATTAATCCGTGTACCGACCGTGTACACGATAAAAGGGGTACCGGTTGGACAGAAAGTAACGGCCCGTTTGATAGCATTTATGATAGCCCGGAGCCTTCCTATCCATCCATTTTTGGGCCCCACAAATTATAAATATGCGCGTCTCTTTTACTGTCCCATCAATCTGACGTGGCAGCTTCAAATGTAGCAATTGCCACTTGGGCTTCACTCATTTGGGTGGTTTGGTTCCCTTTAGCTTTTAGAGCCGATGATTTTGTATTTGGTGTTTCTTCATAGAAAGAAGCAATGGTGTTTTTGGTTAGAGTAACTCTAAATTCATTCACCCAAATTCTCAGATGACTATATTGAAACCCCATTGAGTTCTTTGAATCAAATGACAGGGATTTTTTCATCAGATCACAGGTGCACCATCATACGTTAATTTTTATTTTACATCATAAACATTTATAAAAAGTGACATTAATATTATGGGAAACTCATCAAGCTCAAATCTGATTTTAAGGTCATGATTTTGGGATGTGTGTCACTCGAATTAAAAGGCTGATCATATGATGGTACGCTCACGATCTCAAGATAGATTATGTTGAACATTGTGACGAAAAACAATTTTCAACGTCTAATTTAAAGCAATCAATGGGCTTTCAGGGACGTATCACGTCATGTGCTTCAACGAGACTAGATTAGGGTGTGATGTTCCGAGAAGTAACATAAAAAATATTTGTTTTATATTTTATCTTATATTTTAATTTATATAGGGTGTTAAGCTTGGACACTATTAAAAGTGTACTACCCATTCTATTTGTATATTTGACACTATTTTTTTTTATTGTATTCTATCTATGTGATGATCTCGTGAATCGCTATAATGGTGTATCCAAATCTGTACACAATAATATCGCTATTATTCTTAATTTTTGACAACTAATATTAAAGACATTTGATCGAACGGTATACAATTAATTAATAGTTGTGATTCTTCAACTACTATGTGTTCTAATTATGAACAATTACTTAGACTATTTAGATTGATGAAATTACCACATGGCATAACAATGAGATATTCTTCAATGGTATAAAATCAAATGTCTATCTTAATGGTGTAAGATCATTCAAAAGGTGTTTTTCGTTTCACACCGTCTCGCCGAGACGTCACAATCTCAAGGCTGTCTGAGACAATTTGGAAATCTGTGATTTCAAACCATTGTGTGGGCCCTCAAAGGTAATCTTGTGATTATCTAACCATAAACGGGGATTGTATCTCAACGGTTCAGATTTATCAAATTAAAACTACATCAATCAATCATACCCAATTTCAATGATGATGATGCAAATGTGACCATGTGATCAGCGATAGCACCAAAAGCACATCATCAATAGTCTCAACATCTCATCGCAGTTTTTTGTGGTCAACCTTTTTAGTCTAAAATTCGAATAAACAACCATCAAATTGAAAATTTTGAGTGGTACTTTGATGTCGATGGTTAGGCTTATATTTTACCAAAGGATAATGGCTCCTCACCCACATTTTGGTGTTTAAAAAATTTTATACCATTAAAACATTTTATCTCACAGCAAAGTGTGATTTGTCATTACGCTAGGTGGCACACATCTGTCGGTAATTTAAATTTTTTAAGCGACAATTTATTATTGGGACATATTTCACTCGAAAGTATTCACCCAAATCTTAGGCTATTAATGGTGTAAGATCGTTTAAACAAAAATTTGTTGTTTAAATGGCAGTGAGAAGAGTCCGATAAATTGGATATATTACATATTTAAATGCCTTCTTATTTAAAAGAGTGAAACATATATAAAAAACTTAAATTAAAAAAATAATTCAAAAAGGGCTTTTTTGGTATTATTTCTCATTCATATTAAATAGAGTACCTTTAAAACCACCCACAAAATCTTTCAGTTCAACCACACTAAATAACATTGACTGCGTTGAATCAGATGATCAAGATCGCTTATGCTCCCAATCTTTTACAAGATGGATCTTGAGATCATAGGCATGCCATCAAACGGCCAGTGTTTTATTTCACATGTGGCACAGATTTCAAAAAAGTGACTTTAACATCATGTGTAAGCTTAAAATTGATTTTAAGTTTATTTTTGTAAGTATATATCACATGAAGTAAAAAAGCGACTATCTGAGAGTATACCCATGATCTCAAGATCCATTGTGTGAAATATTGGGACGATAAACAATCTTCATCCTCTAATTCAATGCAGTCAATGTGTTTCAATGCGGGTGAACTCAAAGATTCAATAGGTGGATTTAAAGGTACTCTTTTAACTATTTGTCATATCTTATACATATCGGGTGATATATATCGAGTTTGGCCCCATTCGATATGATATACAATGTTGATTCAATATGGGGTCAAATATTGGGTCAAACTAATCAAATATGGGCTCATATCGGTCGATGTGTACTTGATACGAAAGCAATTTTTTAATATTTTAATAATAAAAAGTCCTTTAATAATACAATTTTTTGGCAAATTCGGATTCCTGACTTTTTTCAGATGCATTCATTACAAAAAAAAAAGATTATTAGAGCAAAAAGCTGCCATTATTAACAAAAAACTATTAAAAATTATTAGCGACAAGTACAGTAGTGGCAGTTTTTGTTAATAGCGACAATTTTTGGCTGCCGCTAATAGTCTTGTTTTTAGTGGTTCTTAAGTCACCCTAATTCCTAATTTTTTCCCAAATTATTTAAAATTCTATTATTTTTAATTGTTTATTTCATAAAAGCTCATAATTAAAAGAATTGGTAGTTGTACTCGAACCATAGACACATTATCAAGTCATTGATATATGAGACTAACTCAAAAGTTGACAAAATTTTACAGGTTGTCCATCCATGCGAGATTCAACATATTAGGCAGTGTTTTTTTTTTGTAATACGATTTCTAAAAGGATAATACCAAATACCTCTTATATATATATAAAATATAGTCATGAAGATGAAGGGAAATGAGTACATTATAAAGCATGCTAATATATTTTTAATTTTAATAAAAATAAAATTATATATTTGACGAAGGGAAATGAGCACATTATAAAGCATACCAATATATTTTCAATTTTAATAAAAATAAAATTATATATTTGACGAAGGTCATAGTAACAAAATTGACCTAAGTTAGAGAGATAGTTGTCGAAGACCTCTCGATATAGAAGCACATATAGAAGCACATAGAGAATCTAATATAAAATCGAATCTAATACATAGAGAATCTAATACAAAATTGATGTGAACAATTTAGATTGGTCACAAATGTGTGTCACATGGCATATTTCTTGGGGCTGAGGTACCTTCCAATGATGGATTACTTAAAGACCCAACGTTCTTTTTATTTAATAATTTTGATGTATTTTCTATACTAAATTTATTTCAAATTTTAAAAATTATATATATATTTATTCATTTTATTTCATTTCATATCTTAGTAAGCTCTTCTAGTGATTGACTTAAAGTTTTGTGAAACCTAAGTATTTAGGTTCAAACCTTCTTTATATGAGCGTATAGATCCACACTATAGTAGAACCAGCCCCTTGTGAGAGATATTCCTTTAAAAATAAGTCTTTGGAGAACAAAGGAAATAATGGGCATCACTCTTTGCAATCCTAGTCTACCAAAATTATGATGATTGCAACTAAGGATCCTCTATTATGAGTAATTGAGTTAAATAATTTCCTCTCTTCTAGCTTTATCATCTTAAACATAAGGTATGAGTATTTGCAACCAAAGTTTGGTCTCCTCAAGTAATAGTTTCATCGCTAACATCATTGAATTTCTTAAAACAAAAGATGGTGATCATTTTCCGTCTTTATTTTTTACGCAAATTGATATTCATATCATGGCCAACCTATCAAATGGTCAGATGTTCATTCTACATGGACCACATTCCGAAGAGTGACCCAATAGCCCTACTTATATAAAACTTATGATTACGATTACTTTGGGTATAAGAATCACATGAAATCAATATATGGCTATATGATATATGCGGGCCATGATCTCAAGATCTATTTTGCCAAATAATAGGATAGAAAGCCTATCTCCATGATTTGGTTAAAGGCAGTAAAAGTGTTAAAAAAAACTGCTTCAAAACATAATGATGGTCGTGGCGACTGTTGGGAGTTTAAAAATAAACGGTCCGGTGAGTCGAGTCCATTTGTAGACGCTTAAGCCACCCATCGAGACGATACGAGCCGAGCCGATCTAATCTAATAAATAACCCACTCATCAACCAAATTTAAACATCTGTTCTCTCACTCTAGAGCCACTTTACAGAAAACCCAAAACGATGAAACCCTCGTGAATTCTCCACAGAAATTCCAAAAGCTTCTCGTCTTCTCTCTCCCAATTTCTCAATTCCCTCGGCGATTAAAATCATCTCTGCGTCATGGTTTCTCTCGCAGATTCCCCCTCTACACAGCTCTCTTCACGCCAAACCTCTTCTACTTCCTTTTCGTCGTCCAAGATTCAGAGAACTCTAGGCCGATCAATGCGAACCGTCCGATCAAATCTCTACCAAACCGACCGGAGCTGCTCATTTCCCGTTCCGAAACAGGCGACCTCCACCCCAGTTTCCGAAATCCTAACTGACTCCGTCATCGACTTCAGACTTCGAGAACTCGCCTGCGAGTCGAAACCAACGAAATCGTCATCTTCGGACATCGATTTCCTCGACCTCTCACAAGCGTTCAGCGATTTCTCAGCTTACAGCAGCGACATCTCCGGCGAACTCCAGAGACTAGCTTCTGTTCCAGGATCTGAAGATCCGCAGGCTTCAAAACCTTCTGATTTGGATAACGATCAAAATTTAGGGTTCTCATCCGAGATCACTGAGATAATAACCCCTGAAAGCCTCGAGATCTGGGTGAACGACCTCGGATCGCCGTCGATCGCCGTGAAACGCTCGGCCGCAGCGAAACTCCGTCTCCTCGCGAAGAATCGGTCAGAAAACCGAGCTTTGATCGGAAACTCCGGTGCGATTCCGGCTCTAATTCCTCTCCTCCGGTGTAGCGATCCGTTAACTCAAGAAAACTCCGTCACCGCTCTGCTGAACCTCTCTCTCCATGAAGAGAACAGAATCACTATAATGACCGCTGGAGCTATAAAACCACTCGTTTTCGCCCTGAAAACCGGTACAGCGGTTTCGAAGCAAAACGCCGCGTGCGCTCTGCTCAGCCTCGCGTTGATCGAAGAGAACAAGATGTCAATCGGCGCGTCCGGCGCTATCCCACCGTTGGTTTCGCTTCTGATCCACGGATCGAACAGAGGAAAAAAGGACTCTCTCACTACCCTGTATAAGCTCTGTAGTGTGAAGCAGAACAAAGAGAAGGCGGTGGCGGCGGGGGCTGTGAAACCGCTGGTGGATTTGGTGGCGGAGCAAGCGAGCGGTATGGCAGAGAAGGCAATGGTGGTTTTGAGTAGCTTGGCTGGTATTCCGGAGGGGAAAATCAGTATTGTGGAGGAGGGGGGTATTCCGGTGTTGGTGGAGGCTATCGAGGACGGTACGGCGAAGGGGAAGGAGTTTGCCGTTTCGACGCTTCTGCCGATATGTACGGAAAGTGTGCGCAACCGGGGGTTGCTGGTGCGGGAGGGCGGGATACCGCCTCTCGTGGCGTTGTCGCAGGCGGGTTCGGCGAGGGCCAAGCAAAAGGTACGGGTACCGATGTTTCGTAACGGATTCGTTTTCCGATACCGTTACGTTTTCTTTTTCTTTTGTCCGGAAAAATATATATTGGCTGTCGTTTGGTATGGAGAAACGTTGTCTGCCAAATTAAGACTGGTGAGCTGTCGTAGTGCCATCTGGTCTGGCTAGAACCATAGAACCTTAAAATTCGTGATTTAAAGTGCCAATTATACCCCTCATAGGTTTTTTGCCTGCCTTCTAGAAAGGGTAGTAATAGCTCCTGAAGTAATTTCTGGAGCGGGGGTGTTTTTGGTATATCTCACTTTTCAGAACTCCATCTTGGCCATTAAAAAAATATTATTGTTTAGGGTCTTAGATCCGCTAAGAGATCTCGCGGGTATTAGTGAAAACCACTAAATTTAGCAATCTCGAAACACCACTTTCTAGTTTAATCGATCTTACGCCATAAAGGTGTAAGATGTTTGCAATCCAAGCCGTCTGATAGCCCTATAAGATGAGACATGGTAGAATGCCCGTCTGTGACACGTGGCATAACCTTAAATGGTGTCTGATCATTGAAATTTTATTTTGGTGTTTAAATGTCGGTCAGCTGTGGCACTCATTGACCATTGTTCCAGCTATTTTATTTGGATCTGGGACCTTTTTAAAAAATAAATAATTAATCTATGGTTTGGTGGCAGATGGGTCTAGGGCAGAGCACGAATGTTAGTGGTAAACATATTATATTTATATTCCCTAACGTTTCGCTTTTTGTGCAGGCCGAAACGCTTCTCCGATATTTACGAGAGCCGCGACAAGATGCTTCCACTTCAAGCCCTTAGAAGAAGATAAAATATATTCAGGCTTGGTGTGTGTTGTTTTCTGTGTCTACATCTATAGAGGAATGATAATATGTGGCACGCGTATAGTAAATAGGGAGTGCTCTGTTATACTTTTTACCTTGTGCGCCTCATATTATTATTTTATACATATGTAGATAGTGTGTTTGTGAATAGTGTGTTAATGATTTGTACAGTGTGATCTGTGTAGAATGAGAGCTGAGCATGTGAGAAAAAAAGGAGGAAGAGATACTGACCCTAAGTTATTTAAGTTTTGAGGGTGGCTTGATACTGACCCTAGGTTATTTAAGTTTTGAGGGTGGCTTGATGGATTTGGGTTTTGACTCGGTGTTTTGTTTGGGTGATCCAAATTCTGTTATAAGATAACTTTTTTTTTGCTTGCTGGTTTTGCTTGGCTTTGGAAGTTTCAATATCTATTACAATATGTGTGTTTTGACTTTCGATTCGTGGACCGTGTAGATCGAATTAGGTGCACTGCCCATGCCCTTATCCAGTAGCTGGTATTTGGTGCACTGACCTGGGTAGTTGGTATATAAGGTATATAAGTGCACCACAACCTACGGTGCAGTGGTTAAAATTATCTACTGTTGGAACATTTTTGGACTAAAATTTTATAATGCGGTGCACGCGGCTAGAATTCTGATACGGAAAGCCTCTGCCCTTGGGGTAGCTCTTTTACTCTTTGGCTCTTTCACTTTTTGGCTCCAGAGACCTATTTTTATATTTGTGAACACAGTTCCTTATCTCATTTGCTCCAATGGAGAGTTATTTTAAGTAATAAAATTGCTCTATACTTGTTCTAACTAAGAGCAAATTTTATCCACTCTTATAAAAAACAGATAAAGAGCTACTTTTGCTCTCTTATAAGAGCTAAGTCAAACACAGCCCAAGTGTCATTAAATGGATGGTCTAAACTCTAAAACAACATATGGCATCGGTGGGCATATCAATTGCTACGGCTGTCAACAGGCTGGAAAGAAGAGTATAATTTTTCTGTAAAATGATTGTTTAGTTCCTCGTAAAAGATGCCAGGGACTATACGGCCACCATCAGGGAGCTAGGGCTGTCAACTGCCGGGCTTCAGTCTGGCCCAGCTCGGCCCGAATGGGCCGGATTTGGGCTCAATTTTTTTGTATTCAATTAAACAGGCCGGGCCAAGCCTGAATAAGAATCGGGCTGGGCTCATGCTGCAAAGTGTTCGGCCCAAATCTGGCCAGGCTCATTTAGCTTGAATCCTTTTTTTTTAAATGCCCTTTAAAAAATTATAAGCCCAGCCCGAATAGCTAATCAGGTCGGATTTGGGCTATGAATTTTATAAACGGGCCCAGCCTGACCTGATTAGCTTATTCGGGCCGGGCCAAATTTTTTTATTTTTTAAACAGGTCGGGTGAAAACCTGGCCCGGCCTGTTGACACCCCTACAAGTAGCCATTACGTAGCTTTCGATAGCGAGGATTGAGTGTCACATCAACTTAAGCAAGATTATCTCGATCTCATTAAAATAAAAATAAAAATTATTTTTATGACTTTTCTACCATTAAAAGTATAGTTAAACTTTGGCAAAAATCAATACACCAAAGGAGTGTTACCTTACTTTTGGATCCATCAACCCGAGGGCAAAATAGTTAAAATGATATATATTTTTTAATTACAAATTCTTCATTGCGTGTAAAGTGTACCCTGTAAAGCTTATTCTAAGTACCCTCAGGTTGTGTTTGGGTTAGGTCGGAAGCAACTCTCTTCTTACCATCTGCCAAAGCAGATAGAATCTGCTCTAATAGAGGGTAAACATAGAGCAATTTTATCACTTAAAATAGCTCTCTGTTTTATCGAACATGAAAGCAGTTTTCTATCGGAGCTAAAGAGCAAAAGATCTAGTCTTTGCCCTAAAAGAGCTAACCCAAACAAAGCCTTAGAATTGGTATTGGAGCCTCCATCATTTTCCAAGTTTGTTTGTACAAATGTTCAGAGCCCTCTCCTATAAGGAGCCCTCTTCTATAAGGTGTATGTAGATCTTACTCAACGAATTTTGGTGGAGACAAGCCCCCCATGCAAAGAACAAAATTGGAGAGGAAACTTAAGCCTAGAATTTGACAATATCTTTAGTTGTGTGCTCTTGATACATGACGATGCATTTTGGGTGGGGGCTTAAGCCCGGAATCAAATAATATCGGGGTGTAGGTGTGTGAGTTTGGGTCATCACAAAAATGGTATTAGAGCAGCCGACGGCTCTTCTATAAGATGGAGAGATTATAATAGTCCCACATCAGATAGGGAAATGTCCAAAGTCTGGGTTATAAGGTATATGTGGACCTTACATATCACGCAACACATTGTAGGTAGGGACTTAAGCCCATGCTAGGAACAAAATCGGGGAGAGGACTTAAGCTTAGTATCAAACAATATCTTTTGTTGTACGCTCTTATACACAAACAACACATTTTGGGTGGGGACTTAAGCCCATGCCAGAAATAAAATCAGAGAGGGAACTTAAGCGAACGATCCAATATGTTTACTTGACAAAGTTTAACCTCTCGCTTATTACCTAATAGAGTCTCAAATCGTCTACTTTTATTGTTCTTTTCCTTTTTTTTCAGAGTCATTTACTTGGGAGGGTCTTCGATTGTTCCATATTTATCAAACATGATCCAACATATTGTGCTTATGCAACCTACACGCAGATAGGATCCATTTGTGGCGCAACAAACTAGGAGGATGACCTTGGGGAATAAATCTCACACAACAAATCATTCATCTTTGTTAACACAAAAGGAGGAAGCAAACGTGGAGTATATAACCCACAACCTCATCCCCCACAAATGTGGGAGGATCAAGGATCAAAATCTCGGTTTCGGTTTCGGTTTCGGTTTCGGTTTCGGTTTCGGTTTCGGTCAGGACCCGAACCGTAAATTGGTCAAAATTTCAGAAATTTCGGTCAAAATTTCGGTAAATTTCATATTTTTTTTAAAATATGCTCCGAACTTTGTCGAACTTTATTTTCTTAGTTTTTTTTAAGCTGTTTAACATTATTAGAACAGATATATACATTGGTGAGACTAATTTTCGTCCGTTTAAAATATTTATATGTCTATTCAAAGTCACATAGAGTTCTTTATTATAAAATATGGAACATAAAATAGACAAAAAATGACTTCATTATCTGAACTCGAGCAGCCACCTACTCAAAGCCACATAGAGTTCCTGGGTGGTTCTTCTTCATCAGTATCATTTTGTTGTCGTGGCCTATAATATTGTCCGTATTGATAGCCATATGCCTCGTGCTGAGATGTTTCTGGCGGTTGATTATATTGGGGGTAGTATGAAGCATACGATCCACCAAATATTTGAGAAACGAAACCCTCATTTCCCAGGTTGCTTGGTTGAGGATATTGTGGGTTGTAAGATTGGTTCGTAGGTTGAAACCCAAACCCACTAAAACTATTAATTGTAGAGTTAATGGCGTCAAGAGAATCTTGTGGAGTTTGGTAGGACTCTGATTACCCTCTTCCTTCCAACCCTCCGTGTCTAAATGTGGGAGTGTCGTACATAATCATGTCATCATCAGTCCATTGTCGAACACCGCTTGAAGACTGCCCATGTAAAGTACCATAATCACCACTGTAAGTTTCACCCCCCCCCACTGTGTGCCCTCTCTACCACCCCCAGTACCATCGTCGTCGTCATCATTATCACCACCACCAACATCGTCACCACCATCGTCATCACTGCTACCACCTCTCTCATCGTTATCTCTAAGAGGTGTTCCTTGGCGAACAAGCCTTCGTTTTCTACGAGATTGTGAGGGTTGGCCTTCGGAAGCTCTTTCAGCTTCATCTAACCATTCTGTGCTCTCACTACCTAAAACGGGAGTTTCTCTCTCCCCAATCCACTCTCTCAAAGGATCATCTTTTGAGATAATGTAATCCAATTCGATCGGATTAAAATATTCCTCATCTACATAAGAAGAATACAAAATTAATTAATACATTTTATAAATATTGTAATTTAAATTTATGAATCACTTTGAAAGTAAACTTTATTTTATTAGATATTCTTACCACGGCTCGCTCTTTTAATATTTCTGACCCTCAACCTCATATTGTAATGGACATAGACCATACTTTTTAATCTCTCCATAGTTAGTCTATTCTTTGATTTGGTATGAATAAGAGAGAAGGTGCTCTAATTTTATTCGCAATTTGAGGAGGATGTAGTTTGACTTAGCACTCGAATTGCTATCATTCTTAAATTAGGGGCCTTCTTCACATCACCGAAGTTTATCCACCATTCAGCTGCATTGAATAATATAGATACATCAAATTTAATGGACTATAAACTTTCATAAGTAAAATAAAATCTAATTTACCTGACTTCTGATTATGGATCTCAGATAATGCTAGTGGCGTTCCAAAAGAGCCAATTTTATTTTGAAAGAATTCAATCTGCACAATATTGTCAAACAAGGAAGATCAATGTTACAAATATCAGTAACAATAATCTTAACAATTATACGGAAAAATTAATTATTTATTACCTCTCTCATTGCCTTCCCTTGAATGTTAATGTCTGACTCCATCTTTTGGATCACGCTTAATAAGCCACTGTAGACCTCATCATTTATACTGATATTTCGACTATATTAGTAGACGGGGTTCAAGAAATACCCTATTGAAATATCTCAATTAATTAAAGCTATAAAGATAAATGTAACGAAAGTATGATTCTCAATTAATTAAAGTAATAAATTACTTGCTGCATGTAGATTTTGGTGGAACTGCTCATTCCACCTTCTATCGATCACCTTCCAAAATTTCTTGTGACTTTTGGGGAACTTATCTCTAATGGCCAACTTTGCTTTGTTCATGGCCTCATAGACATACCCCATTGTGGGTTTGTCATCCCCATCTACCAATCTTAGTGCGTGCACTAGCGGTTCAATAATATTCACAACGTACTCGACACTGTTCAAGAATGCATAGCTGAAGATAGTATCAGCCATATTGTTGGCCAATGATTGTTTTATCTTTGGAATTTTGGCTTCGTAACTTACCCATTCTGGAGATCCAGCCAGACTCTTCAAGGCTGCCCTATACTTATATAAGCTTTGAAGGGCAACGAAGTGGGTGGCAAACCGAGTTATTGCAAGCCTTATAATGTCCCTTTCGTCTGTAAAGGTTCTCAGCAAATTGACTAGGCTTGCACTTTGGTAGATGAAACTGGTTATCATCTTACAGTTCTTTATGACAGTATGCATAGTTTCCATCTTTTCGAGGTCAGTGAGAATCAGATCAATACAATGGGCTGCACAAGGAGTCCAGAAGATGTGGCTGTATGTGGACGAAAGTTTGTTGCCAGCTGCCTTGTAGTTTGATGCGTTATCAGTGATGATTTGTACAACTCACTGCGGCCCAACTGATCTTACAACCTCATCCATCAATCCAAACAGATAGTTGGCATCCTTTGTTATTTTTGAAGCATCAACAGACTTCTTGAAGATTATCCACGATCATCAGATACTAAAAAGTTGATTAAGGTCTTCTCAGTAACACCCGTCCAACCATCGCACATAATTGTGCAGCCTCTCTCGTCCCATATTTTCTCGAAGCTCGTTACATAGTCTGTTATCTCAGTCTCTTCATTGTCTAAATATGGGCCAACTATCTCATAAGCCATTGGGATTTTTACCCCAGGTCCTGCCTCGGCACTAGTCTCTAACATGGTCTTAAAGTACGGCGATTCGACCACTTGAGTTGGAATATGATTGTACAGAATAAATTTGGCTACTGATTTACCTAATCTTTTACCCCAACTCTTTAAAAACGTTGTGCTCAACTTGGACTGTTTGGAGCTCTCTGTTTTATATAAGAAAGGATCTATAGGTCCCACTGGACATCTAACATTACCATAACCAGAAGGTCTAGAACCACCCTCCCGTATAGTAGATGACCTGCGTAAACCTGTGTCTCCATGGCCTTGGCTATGACCTGACCCTCCCCCAGCTGCTGCTGTAGATAGTCCATGCAAACTAGATCGAAATCTATGAGAAGCGTATTGTTCATCCTCTCGTCTTCTCCTTTCCTTCAAACTATCCCTCATTACCCTCCTAAGTTGACTCTCTTCATCATCTTCATCATCATCATCATCATGATCATCCAAGTCTACTGGAATTGAAGTACGGTGAGGTTGCGATATAGTTTCCATAAATTCTTGATTCATTCTCTCGGCCTCTGCTCTCTTTCCTTTGGCGATCTGCAATTGTTGTTTTATTTGCTGCCTAATTTCCTTGGGCACGCTAGTACATGGTTGCACGTCACCTTGTTTGCCAGCTAAGTGTTCCTTAAATCTGCTGACACCGCCACCCTTTAGTTCTTTATTACAAAAATAACATTTTGAATTAAGCCTCTTAGGTCCCAAAGGAGTGTCATACTGCCATGCAGGATCAAGATCGCAAACCATTTTTATATATCAAATAATAGAATCTGTAGAAGAAATATCATTCCAATTAAAAAATCATTAAATTCAAATTAACCCCATAGATAAAGTGGAGATAAGAGTTTTAAATTATAGATCATTTAACTATTTAAAAAATAATATACCAAGATTTTAGTGATGAAAGTTAGGTCGGAAACAACTCTCTTCTTACCATCTGCCAAAGCAGATAGAATTCGCTCTAACAGAGGGAAAACATAGAGCAATTTTATCACTTAAAATAGCTCTCTGTTTTATCGAACATGAAAAGCAGTTTTATGTCGGAGCTAAAGAGCAAAAGAGCTACTCTTTCCCTGAAAGAGCTAACCCAAACAAAGCCTTAGAATTGGTATTGAAGCCTCCTTCATCATTTTCCAAGTTTGTTTGTACAAATGTTCAGAGCCCTCTTCTATTAGGTGTATGTAGATCTTACTCAACGAATTTTGGTGGGGACAAGCCCCCCATGCAAAGAACAAAATGGGAGAGGAAACTTAAGCCTAGAATTTGACAATATCTTTAGTTGTGTGCTCTTGATACATGACGATGCATTTTGGGTGGGGACTTAAGCCCGGAATCAAATAATATCGGGGTGTCAGGTGTGTGAGTTCGGGTCATCACAAAAATGGTATTAGAGCAGCCGACGACTCTTCTATAAGATGGAGAGATTATAATAGTCCCACATCAGATAGGGAAATGTCCAAAGTCTGGGTTATAAGGTGTATGTGAACCTTACATATCACACAACACATTGTAGGTAGGGACTTAAGCCCATGCTATGAACAAAATCGGGGAGAGGACTTAAGCTCAGTATCGGACAATATCTTTCGTTGTACGCTCTTATACACGGACAACACATTTTGGGTGGGGACTTAAGCCCATGCCAGAAATAAAATCAGAGAGGGAACTTAAGCGAACGATCCAATATGTTTACTTGACAAAGTTTAACCTCTCGCTTATTACCTAATAGAGTCTCAAATCGTCTACTTTTATTGTTCTTTTCCTTTTTTTTCAGAGTTATTTAGTTGGGAGGGTTTTCGATTGTTCCATATTTATCAAACATGGTCCAACATATTGTGCTTATGCAACCTACACGCAGATAGGATCCGTTTGTGGCGCAACAAACTTGGAGGATGACCTTGGGGAATAAATCTCACACAACAAATCACTCATCTTTGTTAACACAAAAGGAGGAAGCAAACGTGGAGTATAGAACCCACAACCTCATCCCCCACAAATGTGGGAGGATACCAACTGAACTATCACTCAACTTTTAGCAAACAGAGTGTACATATTTGACATGTGTTAAAATTCAATCTAAGTGAAAAATAGGTTAGACAAAAATGCCCTTAGGCCTCATACGAGATCGATCAATCTGTCTCATATGAGATCGATCGACCGGTCTCATAGGAAACTTATCAGTCCACTATGATACCGACCTCATGTGGGGCTGATCAATCGGTCTCATTTGGGACCGATCATTCTTATAATAGATCAATCACTCATGCTTATATGAGACCGATCAATACACTATATAACCAAATTATCCCATATACCGACTAATCCACTATAAGACCGATGGATCTTTATGAGATTGTTCGATCGGTTTTATAATGAACTGATCTGTCCCATAAGAGTCCTATTGATTAGTCTTATATGTGACCGATTGATCGGTCTTATATGATACACAAGGGCATTTTTGTCTAAGCAAGTTTTTCTCTTAAATTGAATTTCAGCACATGTCAAATATTTTAACCCTTTTTCTGCATAGATTTAAGGGAAATTTTCAAAAGTCTCCCTCCTTTGAAGTTACTTTTCTAAATCCTCCCCATATATTTTTTTAAATCTATTGAACTCCTATACTTAAAACTTAATTATCTAAATGCCCCGCCAACAATAAGTATCCAACTTAATTAGAAACAAAGAAGTAACAATATGATAGTTAACTATTAAAATTAAAAAAGAAGAAAAACACACAGCGAGATTTTGATTGTAGCGTCGTTTGGAAGCCCTTTTCAGGATTCTCAATTTTTTTTTTTTTATGTACATGATTTAGGTAGTTTTGGTAGTAAAAGAGATTTTTAGAATTTAGGAGTACTTAGAGAACTAAGTTTTAAATAAAGGGTGTTTGTAGATATTAAAAAAATAAAAATAAGGAGAATTTAGAAAAATAACTTCAAAGAAGAGAGATCCCTAGATTTAAATATATATTTAATAAAAGAATTGGGCTTGGGACCCTTTAAGTAATGAAAACAAGGTAAATGTGAACTAGTTGGGGACCCTCTCCTACAAAAGAACTCTAAATTCAAGTGATGGTTTTTAAGAGTAGACTCTTGAACTGTAACTATTTATTTTTATATTTTTTTTATTATGAAAGATTGGATTGCAACTATTTGTGTTGTCTCATATTCCTGATAGTGACTAAATGCTTTTAATTATTGGATTAATTGATGACTTCCATTTGGATTTTTCATCATGGGCAACCGTCCACTCAAATTTATGAGGAGATTGGATGGCTTGGATCCATCACCAGCAGGAAGACCCCATGAGCTAATGAACTAATGACTAAAGAAGCCTGGCCTTTTACTTCTGCACTTTTCGTTTGTGGCCTCTTTCTCTCCACTTCATTTCAGCACCCCTGGCAACTGGGACCGATGTTATCATAGCATTTCCTCAAAAGCCGTGCCACCCATTATTCAAAATAGAGTTACACGTGGAGAAGCTTTTGAACTTTTGTGACCACTTTCAACATTCAACTATTTTTTTTATTTGCTAATTTTATCATCTAAGTGACTTTCAAACATGACTCGAAATCTCGGATTTTCGCGGTGTGACCGAGAATAAGATATTTCCTAAAATAAAAATAATTCTTTAAATGATTTTATCCTTATTACTATATAAAAGTATAAATCAATTCAGTAAATTTTAGTATTTTCATATTTTTATTAACAAAATACTCTTAACCCAAAATACCCCTAAGCTATTTTATCTACCCTTATCTTCTTTTTTATGTATCCCTATCCTTACTATTATATAAAAGTTAAAATAGTTTCTCTCAATTTTTTTTCCATACTTGCCCCTATATACATTCCTAAGCCGTGCCAATAAAATTAAAATGAGTATCATTATTTACCATCCAAAAAATTGTAACTTCATCTCACCTCTTTTAGTCTGAATATATTGATCGCTTTGAATCATACGATGGAGATTATTTTTCGTCTCAATCTTCTATATAGTTGATCTTGGCATCCTGTTTGTATCAGGGGATAAAATTTTTATTTCACTTGACACAACTAAAAAAGTGACTTTAAAATCAAATGGCATACATCACTCTCAAACATAATTTTAATATCATTTTTTAAAAAATCGACGGTCTAATAATACTCTCATGATATCAAAATCATTTAGGTAAAAGATGGGGATAAAAAATTATTTCCATCTTCTAATTCAAAGCAGTCATTTCATACCTACTAAAGGATATTGACGAGGTCACAATTTTAAGGGTTGCAAATAATGATACCCAAATAGAATCTCTTTTACAATGGGAATACGTAAATAATGGTATTCAAATAAATTCTCTTTTTTTCCTTATTTTTAGCACCTTCAAAGAAACCCATAAAGTTAGGAGAATTAACAATTTTGCTATAAAAGTTATCTTTCCTTCCTCATTTTTAGCAACTTCAAAGAAATCCACAAAGTTAAGAGAATTAACAATTTCGCCATAAAATATTTGACTTGCTTTGAATTATGTGGCATAGATCATATAAAAATAGCCAAAAAATTAAATTTGAGCATGATGTATGTCATGTAAATTTAGGACCATATTTTGTTATCTGTACCTTATAAAATAAAAAAATGATCGTCTAATGGTAAGCCAATGATATCAAGATCCCATATGTGGAAGATTGGGCCCAAAAATGATCTCCATCAACTAATACAAAGAGTCAATGTTTTTTTGCATAGGTCCCCTCTAAGATTCCGCGGGTGTTAATAAAGCTACCAAAATAATAATTTACTCGAAAGTTGAAACCCTTTGAGCCACGATTAATGTATCCCTGATCAAATCTTGTCATCTTATATGATCGGATTACTTGCACTCATACGTATGTTGGTCGTAAGACTTAGGGGGGCACTTGACTTTATATGACTTAGACAAACATATGATACTTCTAGGTAAGGCTCTCAACAGATTAACTTTTTTATTGGGCTAGGTACTAAACTTAAGTTATTCGGCTAAGTCAGGCATGAAGTGTCAGATACAATCTATAGGTATGATTGGGTCGGGTTAAAAAAAAATTTGGTCGACTAAGCTCGAGTTACAAGATTTTATATAATAATTAATAATAATAATAATAATAATAATAAAATAGAGTGTTTTCAGGTCAGGTCAACATATGTCATTTACCAATCGGACAGTCAAAACTTTAACACGACCCATTGGCAACCTTACTTTTAAGTTTTAAATTATATGTTTATTTTTATTTTTTAATATTATTTTAACATAAATATGATTTATATGATGATCATGGGAATCATGTGGCTTTAAAATGATGGCATGCATATAAAATTAAGGTTAGAGATTTTATATATAGGACACCATTTTGATACCATGTACTGATACATGGTGCAAGTGATTATTATACATCTTCTGTCACATTTTTCAGTTAAAATTTTTATTTTTGCACCATGTGTAATGCACATGCATTTTTATGAGATTTATAGTTAATGATTCTAAGTTTTTAACTATATAACCAATAAACCGATTGAATGTCAAATGGCATAAGGTGGTCTGCCAATTGAATGAACCAAATTCTTGTACATGTTCCAAAAATTAGTAAGCTACATAACTCTTTGCCCTTTTGATGGTATGCCCATGATCATATTTTCGTCTGTCACATGGTTTCCAGTTATTTTTTGAAATGAAAGATTAAAACGAAAATTGAACCGTTCTATTTACAATGATCGAATTTTTAATAGTACTATGACCGATACCCGTTAACTATTGTGAATCAAAAGATAGAGATCGTTTGTCGCACAATCTTCCCCATAATATATGAGATCATGAGAGTACTGACAATCAACTTTTTATTTCAGGTGTTATACGTTTCAAAACGTGATCGAAAATCATATTTGAGCATAATGTCTGTCACATGATTTTCAGTTACTGTTTTGGGATGTATGTCACATAGATTAAAAATTGACTGTCTAATGGTACATCATTTACCTCAGGATCATCATATAGAAGATCGAATTAGAAATCAATTTTGAATGACATCATAGTCGAATACCATTGACTGTTTTGAATTAAACAATAACGGTCGTTTTCGTCCAAATCGTAAATCTTGAGATAATGAGTGTGCTGACAGTTAACTTTTTATTGCATGTGGTACACATAGAACATCCCAAAAAGTGATCGAAAATCACGTTTGAGTATGATGCGTACCCCATAATTTTCGATCATTTTTTTGGGATGTATGCAATAGAAACCATAAATTGACCGTTTGATGGTACACCATTGATTTCAAGCTCCATTATGTGAAAGATTGAAAAGAAAATTGATCTCTATTATCTGGTTCACATCAGTTAATGATTTTTCGAATGTAGTGCACTTAGAAATCTGATTGGTATAATTAGAGTTATCCTTTAAAGGAAAGACTTGATATTTGAAGGACTTATGTCAAGTAAAAGTTTCATCTTAGGCATCGGATTTAAAGGTCATGTTCTAAATATGTTTAATGCAAAAGATTGGTATAAAATAAAATCTCTATTATATAATTCAAATGAGATGATGACCATTTATTGTGTTAAGTCATATGATAGAGATCGGAGATCTTTAGAATATGACATTTAAATCAGAGGAATTCGATAGTATCTTCATATTTATATTAACATGTGCAACGCACGTACACTTTTACTAGTATTATTAAAATATGAGTTTAATCTTGTATCATTAAAAAATGCTTCACTATAGTTTCATATAGCAAATTTTTTAAATGAATCTAAAACGTCTTAAGTAACTATTCATGATTGGAACATATCTTAATTAGAAAATTACACTTATAAATGAGTTGTATATTGTCCTATCAAAGATCGTCAATATTAATCATTGAAAATAAGAATAATAGTGTTATTAAGTGTGCATAGATTTGGATACACTGTGATAGCCATTCACTACATTATCATATATTCGATAATATAAAATAAGAATAATACACTTACAATAATGTAGAAACCTAACACTTTATATAAATTATAATATAAATATAATATTTTTAATGTTCCATTTTGGAACGATTGATACCTCAATCTCATTTCGATGAGGGTCGAGATGCCAGAAGTCTGATCTTGGGCGAAATTTTAAACCATGATTTTAACCCTAAAATTGCATTCAAAACTCTCCATCATGTGATTAAGATTCATCAAAAACTTTTAAAAAAATTATCTTTACCATTAGATTAGAAGCTATAAACATGAAAACACAGCAGTTAACGCAAAATGAATCTACACACTCGGCCTCCATTCAATTTTTAGACACTTTTATGCTTTTTAATCATATGATCAGATATTTTTAAAGCAATCTTAGGATAAATCCTATCTATATGACTCCCATATGCAAAATCAATGGCCCGACCACCAACCTTAGTGACTTGGTCAGTTGCTCCAAGTCATTGATTGTAGAGCTAGTATGATAGATGGATCAAGTCACCAAGGTTGGTGACAAGGTCATTGACCCTATGCATATGGCACCAAATACCTATCTAATATATAGTATTTGGTGCATTACTTGACCCGTCCACTAAAGCCGGTGCACAAGTCAATTTAGGACCCATACATTGACCTTGGTGCCCTCCTTGCATTGGCTTTTTTTTATTTTTTCCCTTCTGAGTGAGAGCCCTCGTTACATTGGTTACAGAATTACTACTAACTCCTTTTTAAAGGAGGGATATAGTTAGGTCGAGGGGTATAAAAGCATTTTCATAATAAATAATAAGGTTTTTTGGCATATACCCCCTGTGTTATGCTAATATTATAAGAAACCCTTTGAGTTATGAGTATTTATTCTGCCGCCCCTACTTCTGTGTTTCTGTGTCATATAACCCCTCGACGTTAACTAGTCGTAAGTTTATGGACGGAAAGTCAATTTTGCCCTTAATAAAACCAATATTTTAAAAATACCACCATTCTAAAAGGCATTTCATTCATCTATATTTAAAGTCATGCCATTAAAGTTTATCACCATTCTAAAAGACCCTTCATTCACCTTTATTTACAAGTCATGTCATTATAATTTTTTTAAATCCACCCACAAAATCTTTTAGTTCACTCATGCTGAAACACATCGACTGCATTGAATCAAACGATGGAGATTGTTTATCGTCTCAATCTTTCATGAGATCGATCTTTAGATCATGGGTGTACCATCAGATGGTCTATTTTTTATTTCATGTGGTACACACCCATAAAAGTGACCTTAATATCAATTTTAAACATGCACGTGAT
The DNA here is from genome assembly GCA_021018995.1 of Chloranthus sessilifolius. Lineage (NCBI taxonomy): Eukaryota > Viridiplantae > Streptophyta > Magnoliopsida > Chloranthales > Chloranthaceae > Chloranthus > Chloranthus sessilifolius. The sequence continues at coordinate 11,225,025 of CM037585.1, forward strand.
GTTAAGGTCACTTTCTGAGATGTGTGCCACATGAAATAAATCATTGACCGTCTGATGGTACAATCATGATCTCAAGATCCATCGTGTGAAAGATTGGGAGGATAAATGATCTTCATCGTTCAATTTAATTCAATCAACGTGTTTCAGCGTGGGTAAACTTAAAGATTCAGTGGGTGGATTCAAAGGTACTCTTCTAAAAGACCCTTTATTCACCCATTAGATTCAAAACTCATCAATGGGTGATTTCCCATTAAAGTATGCCAACGTTTGGACGAATACTCAACCAATGGAGGATTTGTGGCAAACGATGCAATTATTCTTTAAAAGAAAACCTTTAATCTGCATGTTCCACTCAAAATAATCGTCCCTCCAATTTCCTATATGATTCAAGACCCATCAAATGAAAGACCAATTGGTATTGGCCGATACTTACCGATATAATTTTTTTTCTTGATATTGGCCGATCCTTAGAACCTGGGTTGCCAAACAAAGCTGATTTTATCGATTTATCCTCCAGCTTTGTTGTATCCAAGTGGAGTTTACTAAAAGTGGCGTCATAACTCATAATACAGATTGAGTATTTTCATTGTTGGATCATCATCGACATTAAGAGAATATCAAGCTTATGGAGAGCCTATTGTGTTGAAAACTTGCCCCTTCAACTATTAAGACCCTAAAAATCAGTGAAGAATAGGTTGTCAATGGGTCGGGGCAGGTCAAAATTTTGACAACCGACCGGATTCGAGCCCCTACTTCATCTGACCTGATCCGGTTCAAAACCCCCTTATTTCCTAAATTGTATATAAAATATTGTGTCCATCCAACCTTTTTGTCTACCCCACAGAACCTGAGCTTTGAGGCCCAGTTTTGAATTAGAAAATTCTAAATTCGATTGATTGCTACCATTTGATGAAGCACTGGTTATACAATTGATCGGATTCGCTACCATTTGATGAATCACTGGTTATACAATTGATCGGATTCACTACCATATCATCGTTGGTATAATAGTAACTATTATATAATAATGTAGTGCTTCATATTATTATTCTGTATAAAAAAAATTATCTTTTTATTTTATTTTAGGAATTGGATTGCCTAACCGCATCTGTTTCCATCCACCGAATCTTTGAGTTCACCCACACTAAAACACATTGATTGCATTGAATCAGACGATGAAGATCGTTTAGGCATACCATTAGACGATCAGTGTTTTATTTCGTGGCACACATCTCAGAAAACTGACCTTAACATCACGTACACAGTTAAAATTAATTTTAAGGTCATTTTTTTAGGTGTGTACCACATGAAATAAAAAATCAACCGTCTGATGGTGCCACCATGATCTCAAGATCCATCGTGTGAAAGGTTGGGACGATAAATGATCTCCATCGTCCGATTCAATGCAATCAACCGTCTGATGGTGCCACCATGATCTCAAGAACCATCGTGTCAAAGGTTGGGACGATAAACGACCTCCATCGTCCAATTCAATGTAGTCAACTGTCTGATGGTGCCACCATAATCTCAAGATACATCGTGTGAAAGGTTGGGACGATAAATGATCTTCATCATCCGATTCAATGCAGTCAACCGTCTAATGATGCCTCCGTGATCTCAAGATTCATCGTGTGAAAGTTGTGACGATAGACGATCTCCATCGTCTGATTTAATTCAATCAATGTTTTTTAGTGTGAGTGAACTCAAAGATTTTGTGGGTGGATTTAAAACTACTCTTTTTTGTAAGTGGAGGGCCACCAACTCTAACCACGTGTAGAGGGTGGCAATTTAGTAATTTAATTTTAAAAAAGATAAATATGGTATTTAGGCTATTCTTTAATGGCTAGTTAACCATTTAAAGTTGCATCCGTTAAAGAGGGGGTTTTATGAACACCAAAATGCTAACTAGGGGGTTTAGAGCAAATAGCTATAACTGGGGGGTTTATTTGTAATATCAACATAACTCGGGGGTATTTGCAAAAAACCCTAAAAAATAGAGTTAGTCAAAATTTGGTAACATGTAAAAATAATTCGGACGGACTTATAAAGGGAAGAGTCCAATCTTACACACGATGGGCTCTGTCTCTCAAACAAAAGTCTCTAAGGGCCTGTTTGGATAAAAACACAGGAAACGTGGGAAAGTAAAATAATATTCCTATATTTTCCCATGGATACCTAAGTTGTAGGAAACCATGGTATTCCTTTGTTTCCCTTTGTTTTTCGCTATTTAGATAACCACATTACTAGCTGAGAAAATGCAGAATTAATCAAATCTTGTGTTTAGATACATAAGCAGAAAATTGTAAGAAAATAATATATCCTAACAAAAAAATTTGTCAAATAACTAAAAAATTATATATGTATTAACATTTTTTTTTCTTTTTACATATATTACTGAATTGCTCTAGTGGTAGACTTGGTGCTTTGTGAAAGTTAGGTTTTAGGTTTAAGCTTTGTTACATTTAATAAATTGTTTATTATTTTTTTATTAATTATACTAGAGCATATATACCATATATATGAGTATATAGCTCTACAACATAGTAGAGCCCCTTGTGAGAGAAATTTCTCTAAAAATAAGTCTGTGCAACACTTAAATAGATGGAGGGGAGCTTAAAATTAGGCCAAAATTATGAGATTTAGTTAAACAAAATCAAAGAAATTTTTTTGTTATGAAAACAAATACCATAAAAAAAATTGTTTGAAGATTTTTGATAATTTTAGGTGGCCAAGATAATTTTGGATGGATGAGAATTCACTAATATAAATTAGGACCCCTAAAAGTTTTTAGAAAGTTTGGGTGGTCAATTAACCACCCAAGTCATAACATGGTTCAACCTCTGATTTTTGGGGATGTATGCCATATAGAATCAACATCAGACTGTCTGATAGGGGCATCATGATCTTAAGATCTATCATGAGGAAGCTTGAAAAAAAAAACAATCTCGATCGTCTTATTTAAATCAGTCAATAGTTTTTATCTGTAAAAAAATTTTGTTGTATTATGAGAAGAGTCGTACGAATGAGAAATCCGAAGGTTCGGAAGGTAGAAAACCGAGGGACCCCCTCGGCATTTCTTTTCGGATTTTGACAGAAAATGTGAAGATAATTTCCGACCTTTTGGATGTCATCGAAACAAGGGGAATCTCGATAATTCATTTGCCGCATATGAGTTTTCCCTTGTTTTCCCTTGTTTCCCTTGAAACCAAACAGGTTCTAAAGAGTATCTCAAAAAACAAAAAAAGTCTCTTAAGAGTGTGGCCACAAGGTGTTTGATAATATTCCTAAGTTGGGATCTGTGCGATGAAGAATCAAGAGCTCCGGTTCGGTGACTGGATTTGTGGAGATTGCAGTAATCACAATTTCATATTCAAAATCAAATGCAATTGCTCCAAATGCACCTACTCAAGAAAAGCCCAGGATTTCATTCTCCCTAGGAGCAGCAGACAAGTACCATCTTCTAATCTGTCCAAACAACAACGGGTAGATTTAGGAGATAATTAGAGAAACATGCCTCAAAAAAAACTTTTTAGCAAAAAAAAATCAAACCTCAAAGGTTTGAGAAAAATGGTGCTTTCACGGATTTTGAAACTTTAGAAAATCGTGAACATTTTTCTAAAACGATTGAATTAAAAAAACGTGCTTCCACGATTTTCTGAAGTTCCAAAATCCGTGAAAGCATAGTTTTTCTAAAATGTTTGAGGTCAGGTCTTTTTTACTAAAAAGTTTGTTTTTGAGGCATTGTGTTTCTAAAGTGCCCTAGATTTAGATGACAACTGGAATATTCAAGGACGCAGAAAGGTCATCAAACTGATGCACCCAGGAGGCTATTCGGGATGGCCGGAAATTGTCCGGGTATGCCGAAAACCCTCCCCCAAAGCGGACCTTGAAATTAGTAATACCGCGAACCGTAGCAGTTTTTCACAAAGTCGTTGTTTGATCGGAACAACGGATGTGAAAGTAAATTTGACGAAAGTTAGGTTCTAGCTTTCGAGACTTCATCCACCTAGCGAGGAACCTAAGGGTTCTGCCTTAGGAAACAAGCGATTCCTCTTCATCTGAGGCTTCTACCTTAGGAAACAACTGATTCCTCTTCATCTTCAACTCGAAGGACGGTAAAGAGAGATATTTGAAGGGAAAGATGTGGTAGAGCGGTAGATTCTCAATAACTTTCAGAGATTGGACTCCTTCAAAACTCACTGGTCGTAGACAAAGAAACACCTATTTGGCTACAGATCAGCGGTGTTCCTCTCCATGCCTGGTGTACAAACACCTTCATCAGTATTGGTGAGATTTTCGATCAATTCATTATGATGGACGAGAGCTCTTCCAACCTCGACTTTTTGTACCCTCCCAAAGTCAAAGAAGCTAGCAGGAAAACAACTTAGATCTCGGAGAGAATTTGCATTAAAGTCGAGAGTTGCCTTTTTTATGTCTCCATCAATATCATCGAAAACAGAAAAGATGGATTAAAGACTCCCTCAAACCTCCTAGATTCGGTCTCCTCTAATTTGGATGACACAATTTCTAACACCACAGTTCCCAAGGCCAATAAGTGCAGGGCCGAAAGGTCAAAGTAGAAGGGAGGATCACGGTACAACTGATCGAAGAAGATGATCGGAATCACCTCCCTATTTCGAAATGCCACATGCCCCTATCCAATCGGGTGAACATATCTACTGCTCAAATTTGAATTTTGAAATAACCCTTAAAGCAGACAGCCTGCATCTTCCTACTAAAAGCGGTTGGGGACATGGCTTAAAATCTCGGTTTCAGTTTCGGTTATGACCCGAATCGTAAATTGGTCAAAATTTTGGTAATTTCAGTAAATTTCATATTGTTTTTAAAATATGCTCCGAACTTTACCAAACTTTGCCGAACTTTATTTTCTTAATTTTTTTAAGCTTTTTAACATTATTAGAACACATATATACGGTAGTGAGGCTAATTTTCGAGGTGAATCACGAGATTCGGCAACTCCCGTAATTTTTTGGAGGAATTTCGATAAATTCTGGCGAGATTTGGTCAATTTCCGGCAATATTTTCCGAAACCTGAATAGATACGACAAATCAGACCGAGATTCGGCAACTCTCGTAAATTTTTGGAGGGATTACGACAAATTTCGGAGAGATTTACCCAATTTTCGGCGAGATTTTTCAAGACCCAAGTAGAGACAGCGATCCGGGCCGAGATTCGGTAACTCTCGTAATTTTTTAGAGCAAAATCCGACGAGATTTGAATGAAATCCGGCGAGGCTTGAGCGAAATCCGGTGAGAAACCGGCTAAATCTAGAGAAATTCGACGAGCTTTGGGCAAAATTTGAGTCTACATGACCAACCACGCATAGATTCAGCAACTTACAGTGTTTTTTGGTATGAAATCTGGCGAAACCCGACGAAATTCGGCGAGCAAAAAAACTAGATCTAAAGAATTCCAGCGAGATTTGTTAAAAATCGACTTCACACGGCGAATCACGTGAAGATTCAACACCTACATTAATTTTTTGAAGAAAATCCGGCGAGGCATGGACAAAATTTGGAGAGAATATAACTCGTTTTTGGAAGAGAAAAAGGTGTCAAGGTGGTGTAATCGGTAAGAAATTTGCTTTATATAACCCTTAAATTTGGGTTATCCTTAAAGAAGCCTAAAATTGGTTGCCCTTAAAATTTGAGTTTTATACCCCTTTAAAAATGCTTAAAAGATTTACGAAATGGGCTGGCGGTAATAATTTAGGTTTTACACCCCTTCAAACCATCTAAAAGAAAAGAGGAGCAAAATTCGACCAATAATTTCAAATTATAATCCAAAATTTTCAAATTTTCAAATTATCGACCGATAATTTGAAATTATCGGTCGATAATTTAAAATTTCTAAAGGAGGGGCGATTTTTTATATTTTTTCGGTTCGGTCTCGACCGAAACTGAGACGTCTTGGCCGAAATTTTGATTCATTGGTGGGAATGGAAAAAAAAAAAAAAAGGGGTTGGGGATCCTACGTGGACATCCTGGCTCTTTCGTTGGGTAAAAAGCCTAAGAACCATGATCCTTTTATGGTTCTTACCTATCCTGAGCCGGAAGTTGCACTCCCAAGCTTTGTTGAAGACAACTTCCTTTAATTTCGACCGCCTAGTTTTGAAAATCCTGCAATCGGATCCCGATTTCGAAGGCGATTTCAACGCCGGTTCGGGATCGACTTGGGCATGGAACATCTTCCCTATTAGGAGGGAAGCAAACTTCCACGTCAGTTCACCTCACGGATGACTAAGTGGGTTACCCTTTTCGAGATAAGACTAAGTGGGTTTTTGATGAAGGCGATGACGCGATGATTTCTGGGTGATTTTGGAGAAATCACTTGAAATTTAGACTAAGTAGGTCTAGATTGAAACGACTCTCTTAGGGGGTCTCAATGGGTCGGGTTTAAGCATGTCCCGTCATGGGTTAAAGTAGGTAAGCCCAATATATAAATAGGCTGGTCCGGTCTTGCCCGGTCAGTAAGTTGGGACGGGTATGAGCCAATTCCAATAGCCCAATTGAAAATGGGTCCATTTAACCTGTCCTAAACTTGGCCCAAATCCATTAAATCACTTCTTTTAAATATAAATAGCGCGGTCGACCTGCTTGCCCGCCCGATTGAACCCGCCATGAGCCAGATATAGGGAAGTAGGGCCGGTTAATTAATGTGTTGGCCCTGCTTGGCCGAATGAATAATCAAACCGGAGTATGAACTAGCTTCAAGAGGCCCAATTAGAATCAGCCTGGCTGAACCCAACACGGCCCTGTGCATTTAGACCACCAAGAATCACTAATATGTATACGTGGCGTTCTTTTTATCGAGAGTGCCACTTTTATGTGGAGGGCTGTAAATGTGTTGGAATGGGTTCGGTCGTGTCGTACCAAAATTTTGACTGCCCAAAATCGGGGTTGGAGCACATTATGATTTGGAGAGGACCAAATCCAATTCATTTTATTATTGATGTAAATAAGGAAATACTCTTCATTTGGATTCAATCAAAATACTTTCAAATCAATACTCTCAAAGAATGAAAAATCAAAATTTTCACTTGAAGAGTAAAATTTGATTTTTTGCGATTTGATCATATTTTCAACTTTCAAATGACAAATTTTTTTCGTAAAACTTAAAGCCTATAAATCTTATCACATCAAAGTACTATAAAAATATCAAAGCCCATGGAGAATATGATTGTCCGGGTTCTGGATGTATCAGTGCCTTTGGACAAAAGGGTCAGGTTGCTATGACATAATGCAAGGTTTGGCCTAATTTTGTAGGTCATTTGTATATGGGGGCTTGAAGCATTTGGAAACTTATTAATTAATCTGAACTGGTCGAAAATGGGGCATTTACAGGATTCAATTAATAACGCACAGTCCGCTCGATCTAAAGTTATCAGCTTTCATAATCAGCAAGAGAGGCGTAGAGCACTGGCGGCATGTCGTACATGACTCGATAGTGCACCTTAACCTGAACCGAGCTGACCCAACTCAACCGATCAAGGGTATATGTCGGAGCGCACTTAAAAATCCGACTTGTCCCTGTTCAAAATCCCCTCAAATCCTTTATTATTATTATTATTATTAATGTAAAACATTGGGTTGGGCTAGGTTGGCCTAACTCGGCCTGACCTTGGATGCCTTATCCCAGTTAATAATGACAGTCCTATGTAAAGACCTGACTAGTTGAATATTTAATAGAAAAATATCTCCATCTTGTCATTCAAAGCGACCAAATTCTTTTAAAACGAATCGCTAAAAGAAGCTTCAAATTTCGGCTGTTCAATAATAAATTGGTACCTGTCGCTACTCGACGTGAAGGGTCAAGGTCATATTTCCGGCCCAACCCGATTTATAAACCGTATCCACTTTAAAAACCTCATATTTTCTTTGATTTGAGTACATATAAGGCTGCGTTTGGATTAGCTCTTCTAAAAACAGAAGCAACTCTATGCATGCTTTTTGTCAGAGCAGATAAAATCTGCTTAGCAGAGAGTAATTTTGTCACTTAAAATAGCTTCCAGTTAGAACAATTAGGGGGCGATGAGCCGTGTTATTAAATGTAAAAGTAGTTTCATGTTGAAGCCAAAGACTGAAAGAGCCGCTGTTTAGCCCAAAAGAGCTAAGTCAAAACCAAGACCCAATGCAACTTGATTTTTGTCTAACACAACATGACAAACTTGATCCAAATGTCAAGTTGGATGCTTTTGCTCATAGTTATAAAATTCGGCGATTTTTTTAAATTTTTTTGAAAAAATCGCATTTTTTTTTCGTAAGCTTTTCTTTTTTAAAAAGGGGATTTATTTTTTTAAAATACGATTTTCACATTTAAGTCATAATTTTCATGATTTTTCGGTGATAAACTTATTGTTTAATTGTTTAAAAATGAGATAATAACCTCCCTATCCTTAAATGAAACGAGATATTTTCTCGAGATTCATTAAAGCCGTGTTACCTATTTACTAAAGCTGCGTATGACATAGCTCTCTGCTAGCCCCTTGTGACGGGGCCAATATTCGAGTTTGCAGCATGGTGCTTAGGGAACGACATGTGGTGCTAGGAGGGCACTCGACATGGGGCCAAAAGGGCTTGGTGACGTGATCGCGCTGCAAGGATACGACACGGTCGCATGTGGGTAAGATGCGGGAATGACATGGACGCGACAGGGCCAAGCTGGGCTAGCGATGCGAAGGCGTTGCGGTATGTCAAACCAAGGGATTTGAAGTTTTCCTGTCATTCTGGCTGAATGACTGTTTTATCCTTCTATGTGGGAGAGTTAGTAGAGACTGCCTTCCACCCACATAGGGCCTTGCGTTGCCAGAGGGGCGCAAGTGTCTCCTAAGCCTGAAAGGGTGGGCCTAGGACGTCGACGCAACTATGTCGTGTGACATCCAATGTGAGGTTGAAGTATGGCCCCGGACTACGCGTCGCGAGGCATACGGCTGGGCAACCTCGCGAGAACACTTGAGCGTTGCGTGGAACTCAGTAGAGCACTCCAACACGAGGGCTGCGTGAGACTCCATTGAGCACGGCAGCATGAGTAGGCACAAGACTGTGAGTTTGGTTCGGTATAGAGCAAGACATGATAGCATGGGGAGCTGTATGTTAAGACTGTTACGAAGCGAGGTACTAGTGCAGTGCACAGGGTAAAGCGTGAGCAAGCCAAGTATGAGACAGTGGTGTAATTGAGCGTGTCGTAAGGGGCACGATATACTGGGTGGTAGGCCGCGAAACAGAGGTAATCACGAGGGGAGATTCCGTCCTCTAGGCAGGTGGTATCAAAGCTGACGAAAAGATTAATTGGCTTCGTTGCATACGGTAGCGAAGCACCATGCGAGTTGAAAGCGCGTCGAAGGACACTCATGACGGTTGGTATCGTAAGGTCGACTTAGCGCCAGGCGTTAAGTGCCACAGTGCCGACATCTTCAAATGACCCGTGACACCCTGCCATATCATAGTTCACTTGTTTTATTTGATTCACATTTTCTTTTCTAACTCCTTGTAAATAAGGATTTACCTGCTCTAATACCAACCTCCCCGCTCTCTATTAACTCCCTACTAGAGTGAATAGGTAAATCTTACATAAAATCTTGCTATGTAAAGAATTATCAAGCAGAAGGGGTACCAATTAAAGCAGGTAGCATGATGTTAGCAAAGAGAATGAGAACCTCCTAAAACAAGTAAACTTTGCTATAATAGGAGCTAACAATAAGCTATGTCATGTGCAGCCTAAATTATTTATGAAGATTCTAAAATCCTATTTCTCTCAACTCAAGAAAGAAAGCCTAATCCTTTTAACTATTTTGTTTATAAAAATAGCTTTTGGAGAAGACCTTGGCTCTTCATTGAGAGACCATCACAAGCACTGAACTTGATGCTCTCACATATTGTTTTTAAAGGTTGTGTTTGGTATTAGGGCCGACTTAACGTGGTCTCATGCCCTAAGCAAAAGTCTCCAATGATGCTCCTGTAAAAAAATTTAATATATATATATATATATATATATATATATATATATATATTTTTTTTATTTTTTTTTTCTTGTACTAAATAAATATTTAGTAAAAGATTTGATGGGGCCACAACTATAGTGACAAATTTTGCTGAAATTCGGCGAAATTTCGCAAAAAATGGTGAAATGGGGGTCGAACGAAAATTTCAAAGAAATTTCGGTACTTTTCGAAAATTTTAAAAATTTTGATTTTTTCGACGAAATTTTGTAAACTTCAGTAAATTTAAAAAATTTGGGATTTTTAAAATTTTTTTTCTATATATATTTAATATTAGTAATTTACTAATAAATGGCTGGCCCTTTGCTCACCAGTCACCACACAGCTTGAGAGTTCTTAGGTACAAAGTTGCCTACTATATATAGGCAGCTAGAAGTGCCCAAATTTCTACAACCAGCGATGTGGGACTAAAGGTAAGTTACAAAAAATTGCACTTTTTGTATAAGGTGTCTACTTTATGCTTTAGCTTCTACTTTATGGTTTAGCTTCAGTGCTTAGCACAGTTGCTTAAATATACTATTTTATATATTTTTGATCCCTGAAACTTTCCAGAAATTAATTCGAAATGTACTGAAATTAATCCAAAATGTACCGAAAGGACCCCCCACCGAAAAATTACCGAAAACGAAATTTGACACTATGGCCACAACGTTATAGAAAAAATAGTAAAAAAGAAAATTTAATTAAGAATAGTAATAGGCGGGAGGGTATGTACTTGTGGAGATTTTTTTTTGTAAAAACTTTCTAAAATCTGCCTCCTTTAAAGTTACTTTTCTAATTTCACCCCATATTTTTTAAAACATCTAATAAATAGTTGTACTTAAACCTTAGTTATCTAAATGTCCCCTCAACCATAAATATCCACCTTGATATCAAAATTATCCTTAAGAGAGAAGATTTTAGAAAATGGGTTGGTGGGGTGGGCAAATAGTCCATTAAAAGTTACATTAAAAAAAATAAAAAAATAAAAATTGTACTTTTTTTTTCACTTAACTTTTTTTTATAAAAATTCAATAAAAATCTAAAAAATTGAAAAACTTTGAGAAAAATAATAAAAAATATGTTAAAAAAATAGTGAAAATTTCATTTAAAAATATAAATATTAAGGTGGATATTTATAGTTGAGGGAGCATTTAGATAACCAAGTTTTAAGTTTAGGAGTTTATTAGATATTTTAAAAAATATGGGAAAGATTTTGAAAAGTAACTTTAAAGGGAGAAGAGTTTAGAATATATATATATATATATATATATATATATATATATATATATATATATATATAAAATATAAAAGGTAGGGATTTTTGCAACAAAAGAATCTTTCAGACAACTATAGTTTTGGTGCTCACACTATAAACTGCCTTGAATCAGATGATAGGAGCCGATTTTTCCCCAATCTTTTCCACATTAGATCTTAAGCTCGTCCCAACTATCAAACCTCCAAATATTGACTGCACAAGGCACACTTTCTCAAAGTGACAGTAATAATGGCAAATCATGGGCATTTTTATTACGTATGTGTCAACGGGTAATCAACATGGTCCATAGCCTCAAAATATAATGCTTGCATGAGTAGATGAAAAATTACATTTAACATTTGATTCAAAGTATTTGATGGAATAAACAGGGGAACCATTAATTGTGTCGCAAGACCCAAAAGATAAAAATTAAGGTAGCTAATAAAGACGCTAAGAACGAGATGTAACATAAGCATCCCGATTTGCTTTAAATAATGGGAAGTATTATTTGCACTATAGCTTCTAACTTCATAATTATTGTTATAAATAAAGATTCATTTAATTAAGTTATGAGATTTTTAAATGATTAACAAAGCGACTTTATAATAGGATAGATGTTTTTAGAGACCCTAGGCTACCACCTAAATTGCCTAAGGTAAGCCGACCCTATTTGGATTTGCTCTTTGAGAAAGTAGAAAAGAGCACGAATTGCTCTTTGTTATTGCAAAGAAATGTTGGGAGAGAGATGGATTTGAACAAGATAAAAGGGCGACTCTTTTTAAAAATAAGAAACAATCCTTTTTACTTTTTAAAAGAACATGATTTTTTAATCCGGGAAATTTTCATGTTTCAAAGAGCAGTGTTTTTTTTTTTTGTTCTTCTAATTCTTCTCTCTCCTCACATTTCTTCATAGTAACAAAGAGAAGCCGCGCTCTTTTTTAATCTTTCAAAGAGCAATGCCAAATATAGCCGAATTTTGATTGAATTTTTCCCAATATTTTTTACTTTTCCCTTACTCATTTTTTCTTAATTCCCGACTTGGTTACTATGCTTCGGCTTCGTGCCCACGGGTCAGGCTTATATGCCCGATACAGTAAAACAACCAAATCCTTGAAAGCAAAATTGGAGCAATCAATTTTCACTATTCCTGAAATTCGTGTGAATGGGCTTTCTATTTTCAGCACAACACACCAGGCCTCTCAATGAGCTGGATAAGGGCTAGACTGGGGTTCAACTCAGCCCTAATTTACCTGGGTTGGGTTTCAAAATTTTGAGCCTGATTTTAATTCGGGCTGCGGTGTTCTTAGCTCAAGCCCGACCCTTGTCAGGTCCCGCCGGATTTGGATATTTTTTCGAGGTTTTTTTTGACTATGTTTTTAAAAATAAAATTTAGTTGGATTATTTCTTTTAATAGAATTTGACTGGATTTGATTTGATTTTTTCTAAATTTGAAGAAAGTTAAAAATTTAATTAAATAAGGTTAAAATTTTAATTAGATAACTATATGAGCAAGGCTAATGAACATGCTTTTATTCTATTTTCATCACAGCACGCTATCAATGCTTTGGTTCGTTCGTTCGTGAGAGAGAGAGAGAGAGAGATGAGTGTGAGTTTGGAGGGGAAGAAGGTGATATTGATTTCATATATGAAAGAGCACGTCCCAAAATACCATGAATGGATGCAAGATCCTTCTTTATTGGAGGCCACTGGCTCTGAGCCCCTCACGCTTGACCAGGAGTTCCACATGCATTCCTCTTGGACCCATGACCCCAACAGTATGTGTTTTTTTTTGGTTTTTGGGATTTTGGGTATCTCTGATTTTTTGTTTTTATATTTATGTATATTTTCTCTAATGATTTTTCATTAGATATGCTCAGTTGGGTTGTTGTCATTTTTGGGTATAAGAATATGGGTATCTCTGATTTTTTGTTTTTATTTTTATGTATATTTTCTCTAATGATTTTTCATTGGATATGCTCAATTCGTTTGTTGTTTTGAATATAGAAAATTTTGATAGAAGAAGATGGGAATACCTAATTTTATTTTACTGCATATCCTCTCTAGTGATTTTTGATTAGATATGCTTAATAGGATTGTTGTTTTGAGTTTAGGAACATTGGTAGCAGATCTTTTCTATTTAAATAATTATAATATTTATTTTAGGTTGTCTCTAGTGGTTTTTCATTAAAAATGCTCTATTTTTTTTGGATATAATATCATTGGAATGTCAAATTTTTATGTAATTTTTATCTTCTTCTTCTTCTTATTATTTTTCGTTAGAAAGCCTCTCTATGGCTTTCTTCTTCTGAATATAAGCACATGGGAATTGTGTTTTTCTTTATTATTATTATTATTATTATTATTATTTACTGTAATTGGGCTCCCAAAAAGATCTATGAGGTTGTTTTTTGAATATATTTATACATGGACTTCTGTAATTGTTTATAGGTATATGTAATTTCTTTCCAATAATTTTCACTAGAATAGCTGTATTGGGCTGTTTTTATTTTGATGATTGAAAATGTGAATTGGCTATTTCAGAGGAGACTTTTATTGTCTTGGATAAGCAAATGGTTGCTGGAGATTTCGTCCATGGGAATCCCCATGTAGAAGGTTAGCCTTTACTTTTTTAGAGCTTGCTGGAGTTGCATTTTGGGCCTTTTTAGAATAGACATTTGAATGGTTGTCTCCAGGTTTTGTTGTGGTTTATACTGTATTTTAATTGAATTTGTTAAGGTTTTATTTGTGTTGAAGTTTGGTAGGGGAAAATTTATGCTGTATTCATTGAAAAGAATCAAGCTGATGATTTTATTTTGCATATGTGATATAATTAAAATTTGTTATGTATGAGTTAGTATTGTTATTTTAATTAGTTTCGGGAACTTTAGTAGAGAATTCATGGAGTAATGATGAATTTATGATCTTCTAATGCATGAGAAGAACTTGGGAATGGAAAGACTGTTTCTTATGTCGAGGTTCCGAAAATGTGTAATCTCTGGTGTTAAGTATCGGGTTGATATGAATTCATGACTTAAACTACCTTTTTTTCTTCTGTGTGCAGTGAATTCTGTGTGTTTATATTTTAAGATTGTAAATGAATTAGGAAAAGGGTGTACTGATTATGTTGTACCCAAGATTGTTCATTGATATTGTTGGAATCAGAAGTTCGTTTGAATGGAAGGTTCATTAATGGTATGTGTTCCACTAGGTGTCATAGAAAGCCAATCCCATTTCTCATCTCCTTAATTAGCCCCTAATTATCTATATCCGACATTAGATGGTTTCAAATGAAACTTGCATTTCCAGTCAGCACAATCATATGCATGAATGGTATTGTTTTATATTACACATGAGGTAATTGGTTTATTTAGGTAACTGTGTCCTCAAGAAACGCGTAGATAAAGTCGAGTGCTATGAATGTCTCATAGTCTTTGGGAGAACTGACTATCTTGCTCCAAGTAGCCCTGTGAATGGTCATAGCGAAAGAACATGATATCCATGCACATGAAGAATACAAATGGGGAAATCGTTGTTAGACTGGTAGTCGCTTATCACGTGCATGTAATGGATGGATTTATCCATTAAGTGGCCTTAATCCCGATTTTATTTCCTCCTTGTGAGCGGACACCCTTCTGAAGGGCAATAGGTACATCAGGATCTGAAGTGTCAGTGGGACTAGGAATAAGTACAGTAGGAAAATCCGTAGGAAGAGGTACATGGTTAGAACTCTCAACTGGATCTACTTGCATAGATGACTAAGGTTGTGGCCTGATTGAGGTGGGATATGCATGTATTTGTGAACAGAAGTGCGACACTGCTGCATAGTCTTTGGGAGAACTGACTATCTTGTTCCAAGTCGCCCTGTGAATGTTCATAGCGAAAGAACATGATATCCATGCACATGAAGAATACAAATGGGGAAATTGTTGTTAGACTGGTAGTCGCTTATCATGTGCATGTAATGGATGGATTTATCCATTGAGTGGCCTTAATCCTGATTTTATTTCCTCCTTGTGAGCGGACACCCTTCTGAAGGGCAATAGGTACATCAGGATCTGAAGTGTCAATGGGACTAGGAATAAGTATAGTAGGAGAATCTGTAGGAAGAGGTACATGGGTAGGACTCTCAACTGGATCTACTTGCATAGATGACTAAGGTTGTGGCCTGATTGAGGGGGGACATGCATGTATTTGTGAACAGAAGTGCGACAGTGCTTCATAGTCTTTGGGAGAACTGACTATCTTGTTCCAAGTCGCCCTGTGAATGTTCATAGCGAAAGAACATGATATCCATGCACATGAAGAATACAAATGGGGAAATCGTTGTTAGACTGGTAGTCGCTTATCACGTGCATGTAATGGATGGATTTATCCATTGAGTGGCCTTAATCCCGATTTTATTTCCTCCTTGTGAGCGGACACCCTTCTGAAGGGCAATAGGTACATCAGGATCTGAAGTTTCAGTGGGGCTAGGAATAAGTATAGTAGGAGAATCCATAAGAAGAGGTACATGAGTAGAACTCTCAACTGGATCTACTTGCATAGATGACTAAGGTTGTGGCCGACATGCATGTATTTGTGAACAGAAGTGCGACACTGCTTCTGTTGCTGCACACGAGGCTGAGTGGAGCATGTGGCACCAACAGGCCATGGAGTACGAATTGGGGATAATGAAGAAACCGTGCCGATAGGATGAGAGTGGATTCAGACTAATGAAGGGAAAAATAGGGCACATGCTAAAAAATCGTAACATCCATAGGATTAAAGTATCTACGAGATTTAGGACTTCTGAAGCATTGACACGGCAATTTGGGCCACGTATCCTTATCCTTTTCGTATCCGATAAGGATACACGGGGATATGTGTGCCTGCGTATCCCTGGATTTTTTGGAAAAAAGAAGAATTCGGCGGGATACGGACATGACACATCCGCGATATGGTCGGTGAATTGTTTTTTCGTTTTATAGACATTTTTTCATTTTTTTTTTCCTCGGTTTCCAGATTTGCCCCTTAGGTATAAATCCCAAGGGGTCGTAAGTAAAGCTATTCTAAACTGCAGTCCGTGGCTCTCCGACTCTCTGCAATTAGGGTTAATAAAAGAAGAAGAAGAAGATGATGAAGAAGAAGAAGAAAAAGGAGGAAAAAAAAATAGAACTTACTGGTTCTTTTTCCAACTATTTATTGCTCTCTGATACTCTTTATTTATGCATAGCAAAGAGCTCTTTCTTGCTCTTGTTTAATCCAAATATGAAATCTGGTTTTTACTATAATTTTTTACCTATATTTAGATTCTTGATTCTTTTCCCTATGTCCACTTTCTATGGCCTTTTGTTCTTTGGGTCTTACAACATTATTTTACTTAAATTGGCAACAATTTTTTTATTGTTATTATAATGATTTATTTAATTGAACTACAGGCTATTTTCACGACAATTATGAAAGCTTCTAGCAAAAATTTGCCACTAGTGAATCTGATGATAATTTCCCTCTATGGAGATATGCTGTTAAAATGGATAAAGTAGTGAAGTGGGTGGGGCTGGTAATACAAGATTTACTTGCAATTATTGTCAAGAAACTTTCACCGGATCTTATTCTAGAGTAAAGGTGTCACGGCCCGAAATCCTACACGAGGACCTAGAATTTAGTGTAATGTCCTGCACGCATCCCAATGCGATAAGCGGACATGCAAACACTTAAAGTAATTGATGTGTATTTTAGATCCGCTTGTTTGAGTCGTGGTTGGATAAAGAAGAGACGTCAAAAGAGAAAGTGGACCCATTAAAAAAATGCCCGTTAAAAACCCGTTTGATCAGAAAGAAGAAAATCCAATGTTTATTAGGGTCATTAACTTTTAATCCCGTCACTTTTATGTTTGGCCTATTTTAAAGTGTCAAACGAAGTCGGATTGATACAAAATTGGTCATATTTGAAAGCTTATCGAAGTAGCTTTCTAACGAGCCAAAATTTGTGCAATTCCGACAAGTATTGAAGAAGTTATGGTCAGTTTTCGAAAACTGGACATAAAGTGACAAATTTCAAGAATCCTAATTGAATTAGGATTAATATCTTTTATTATTTTATTTTAGAAAGTAAGTTGTTTCTTTTATTAGAAATAGGATTAGTTTCCTTATTGTTTTAGGACTTTATTGTTTTAGAATAATTATGATATTTCTTTTATTTGAATTAGGAATTAGAGTTAGAATAGGATTTCTAATTTTATGCATTGGCTAGCATATTTAAAGGCTTGTAAATACTTTTATTATGACTTTTTGGTTAATGAAAATTGCTTATGCAAAATTGAGAGTTTTTAACTTTCGTGAGGGTGTGATTCTCTCAAAACGGAGAGCGATTCTTCGATTCCCGTTTGCGGTTTGGTGCGAGGCCAACTCTTCTTTTATCTCTATCTTCTTTAGATCTACGGTTTGCGTAAGTAGCGTAATCCTAATTATTTTATTGATCTCATAAAAGTCCTAAATTAATATTTGTTCATCATTAATTTTATTAGCTTTTTATTTTCGTTTGGAATCGAGAGAACTCGCTTGCGAGTTCGTTCGACGCCCTAAAACTATCGGAGATCTAGCCGTTCATAAGAACCCTAGTCTTCTAGATCCGCGATAGGGAACGTACACAAAAGTAACACTATTTTGGGCCGAAATTAAATCACTTAATTGAATTTCTAGAATTTTTCGTGATAATTTGTTATGAAAATTATTATTTTTAATTGATTAAATTAATTTTAATCCTAATCTCAGCCCTAGCATTGCATTTAGTAAGTTCCCGCATCAGTAATTCCTTAAAATTTGTATGTCGGAAAATTTCCTTAGATTCATTTTATTCGCATGGCAGACTTATAACCATGGATCAAAATCTCGGATTTTCGATACGTATCGTCCAGCCCCAAAACCGATACGTATCGGTTCTGGACAATACTTTCCGATTTTTTCCCCCCAAAAAAAAACTAAAAAACTGATAATTTGAAATTATTGGATGATAATTTCAAATTATCGTCCGATACGAATGATACAGACGATACGAACGATACATTGAATGATAATTTGACTGTTTTTTAAGGGGGGCGATAAAAACCCAATGTATCGTATCGTTCACGTCCAAAACCGATATGTATCGTCCAATACGTATCGATATCGGATGATGTTTTGATCCATATGCTTATAACATCTTTCATAAGATCCAACAATCCATGTTCTCAATTTATAGTTTACTGGCGCCAACATTCTACTCACAAGTCACAGACACATCGAACAACTTGAACACTCCAATATTCATTGTCAGTCTATGATCCATCAAGGGATTCCTATCTCATTCCATTAACTATGTCTATCCGTATTTAACAATCACACCTCCATCTACCAGATAATAATGAATAATAACCATAAACATGTGTAAGCTAATATCAAGCCGTATAAAAGATGTCTATAACTGAAGTAGCAATGAAAATGTATAATCTATAAAAAGAAATCTCCATCCATCAAGAGAGCTCAAGGCGCATAGTAGTCCTCCGGATCGACCTCATCCTCCGGAGCTACACCATCATCATCTACGTGATCATCATATGCAGTATTGTGGTCATCGACGGCTTGTCTCCCTCATATGAATCTAATAAATAAACCACAAAGGGCTGAGCATAACATGTAACTCAATGGGTAGCACCACCAATCCATCCTTTTCTACTCGGGTGAATCGTGTGTGCTATCTAGTGAGTTATAACAAATATACAATAGATTTAATGCATCAGATTGAATAGGATAGTATTTAAATAAAACAAAGTAGAATACCTGAGGTAGGATAGCTGTATGTATTTGTGTTGCATGGAATAATGTATGCTCAGTGTGACGATAATGTAAACCTACTACTGTAATCCTAACAGTTCAGTAATTGCACTACCAGTCTTTTATAGTTTTATCCTTTATTAGGCTTCCATGCATCTATGCATCACATGGTCTCAATTACAGGCAGTAACAATGAGACGACTTGTGTTAGAGTCACTGCTTGAGCTTAACACACTGATGGTTGTGTGTCAGATTATCATCTATCACGAGTAGTGATGCCACAATATTGCATCTCAAGCATTAATCACCCATGCAGCCAAATGGGGAGAGCTCTCAATACAGTAACAGTAATGTTACGACCCTCCTCGGCTGAAGGCATTGAGACTTACGGCGACTGGCGCAAGGTACGACACGTATAGAAACATTCTCATCTCTTATTAGTGTTTTGCTGGCCTTTTTTGGTTCGTTCAGTATCTTATTACAGTAACAGATGATAATAGAGACAGACGGTAAAAATTACAGACACTGATTAAACGGACGGTTGAAAGGGCCAGTGTGATAGAAAACCATGAATTGCATTGCAGTCGACATGATGCTGAATTCACACTCACCCTGTTCGTCATAGCGTCCCATACCACCATGAGTTGCGGGGCATGTGAATACGACATCGATGTCGTTTTAATGCCATTACGGTGGGGCACCACACCAATGGAAAGTCATGCAGATAGACTCAGTATTCTACTGTCAGCCAATAAATGCCCTCGTGATGCATGCAATGCAACCATGAATATCATATGAAGCAATAATCTGAATAAAATAAAACATGCAGTACATACTATTTGAAATAGCCAGATATTAAGAGATATAAGCATTGCAATGAAATATCGATGACAAACAAAAATAAAACATGATACAAAGAAAAAGCACAAATGAATGACGTTACTCAATAGCATCTTAAAAGTATAATTGATTCGCCTATTAAAGGCGTTTCAATCAGTACATAACCCCAAAAGCTCGCTGGTCAATAGTTGACCTTTTCATAGTTGGTTTCAAAACTTAATACTTATGGCACCAACTCATAGATCACCTCGAGCTGATGGAAATCGGCTACTCATATGTGAAATTTCACTTTGAAACGGCTCTCATATGGGCAGTCAAAGTATGACCTGAAATTGTTCCAATTTCACTAAAAAGGTGAAGTTTTATTTCACAAGGAGTCAAGGACTGATCTTTAATTACTATTATTTTAAATTAGTAATAGTTGGATGATCAGATTAATTGAGGGCCAGAATACATGAGGGTTTATGTTTGGACATGTGCCTGATTTGGCATGAAAATTGGTCAAAGGTGGGTCAAAATTGACAGACACACCATCCAGCATGGATGGTCATAAGCCCTCTTGGCAACCGGGTACCTAGATGGTGCAGCTCAGTGTTTGTGCGCCATGGACTGCACCACCCTGGATGGTTTTTATATAAGGGGTGTCCCCTATCACCCCCTGACTCAAGAGTTCATCCATCATGGCTGAGCAATTTCTCTAAAATGGCCTCTTCAATATATAATTTGATATAATAAAAAACTATTAACTTTTAAGGGGATCCTAGTAGATAAAGGGGATGTGAGGGTACCCACCTGATTTTGGCGAACAAGGCGCTAGTCCGAGCTTTGCAGCATGAGTATCGGCTTGGGTGCGTTTGGGGCGTCAGATTGTTCTCCGATCTTTTTTTTTCTAGCACGCAACAGCTGGCCACATGCCTTGCGTAGAGCACCGAATGAAGGGAAGGGAGATATTAAATCTTAACATCTTTTTCTAGCACGCACCAGCTGGCCACATGTCTTGTGTAGCGCACCAGATGAAGGGAAGGTAGCGCGCTAGATGAAGGGAAGGCTCACGAGATCCCTTTTTATAGAGAGTGAAGTTTGGTGCATTAATGCTATTAAATCACCATAGGTTTCCATATATTTAAGGAGGGATTATGTAGAGTTTAAACTGGTGAACTGAAAGGCTCACGAGATCTCTTTTAGAAGAGAGTGAAGCTTGGTGCATCAATGCTATTAAATCACCATAGGTTTCCATATATTTAAGGAGGGATTATGTAGAGTTTAAACTGGTGAACTGAATAGGACCTGATGAGGTCAAATGGTCAAAAGTGCATTCTAGTCAAAAAGTCAACTAGTCAAGATATGAAGATCTAGGATGCTACAAAATCAAGGTAGTTAAGGTTGTGTGGTGAGGTTATGGCGAAGAGGCTTGCCAGGCCATGGCGAGGTTATTTGTTATTTTTATTTATTTTATGTATAATTTTTTATTTATATTTATTGATAATTATTATTTCTTATTTCTAAGTTTTTACTATTTTTTAAAATTTTTATATTTTAATAGAAGAAAAAAATTCAACTATGGGAAATCAAGCATAAATAAATACCAATAAACTAATACCAGGAAGTTTACTTTACAAAATGAATAATAATTCATTTTAATATCCTAAACATCCTCATTCATACAAAAAAAACAGAATAAAAAAATAGACAATAAAAAAACTGGAAAAAAACAAACAACAAAAAACTGAAAAAAAAACAAAAAACAAAAAACCAGACAACAAAAAAATTGAAAAAAAAAGACAACTAAAAAACCGAAAAAAAACAAAGAACAAAAAAATAGAAAAAAAAAAACAAATAAACAGGAAAAAAAAGAGAACAAAAGAATAGAAAAAAGAAACAAAAAAACATAAAAAAAAAAGAAAAAAAAAAAATTTTGTCGAATCGTCAAGGAGTTGTCAAGGTGTTCAAGGAGTTCGCCGCAGTGTCGGCATGGAGTCAAGCCGTGTCGTGCCGTGATGTGAAGGAGCAGAAAAATAGAAAAAGAAAAACAGAGAAAAAAAATAAACTAATAGCCCTAAATTAGAATAGAAAATAAAACAAAACAGAAAAAAAAATGGCGTACCTGGTTATAGGCGAAGGAACTGTTGGAGATCGAGAGAGGGACAACTGCTGGTTCTCTAATAAGGAATAGCCTTAAATTCCAACTCCCAACCCTTTAGAAAAATGGAGAAAAAAAAAACAAATAGCCCAAAATCCAAACAGAAAATAAAACAAAATAGAAAAAATAAATAAATGGTGTACCTGGTTGTCGTCGAAGGAGCTGCTAGAGATCGAGAGAGGCAAAGCTGCTGGTTCTCTAATAGGGAATAACCCTAAATCCCAAAGCCTAACCCTTTTATATGACTTTTATAAGTTAAATAACTTATAAGTTATATTTTATAATTTTTAATATAACTATATATATATATACTTGATAGCTTATGTAACTTATCTTATAATATAATGATAGAGTACATACGTTATTATCTAAGAAGCACCGGTGTGGGTACGGCATACGGGTACAATACGATACGGGTACGGTGATACAACAATTTTCAAAAAATCAGGGTACTGGTACGGCAAGGATACTCATATTAAAAAATTATTTTATATATATTTTAATATATATTTTAGGTTATTTTTAAATATAAAAAATAATTAATAAATAATTAAACATAAAATAACACAAAAAAATAATAATTTAAGAGACAAATTCATTCCAAAAGACATATTTAGAGTTGAAGGTTCAAATTAAAATGTAAGACATGAGTGTTACTACGCAAAATCCCAACAGCACTTCAACCTCAACTTGTCATGAACTAAATGTAAAAACAAAAAACAAAATAGAAACTATTTAGAAACAACATCAAACGATGTCAATATCCATCTCAGCAGCATGCACGTCAGCGAACGTAATAGACTTCAAATCCGGTTCATCCAACGAGAGACTTGCAATCTCAAGTACCCCAACACCTCCAAATGGTTCATCCCAAATGTCTCCTGCAATATCCCACATCTTGTTTGCTCCATTGGCGTATTCCTCATTCTTTCTCGATAGAAGTCGAAGATTAGTATGGACATAAACTAAATCTTCAGCACGTTTTGGCAAAATTTTGTTTCTCTTTAATGAATGAATGAAGGAGTATGTGCTCCAATTCCTTTCACAACACGATGACGAACATGGTTGTCCAAGAAGCTTGAAGGCTAAACCTTGGAGTAATGGCAACGAAGCTCCATGAGTATACCGCCAAACTTTTGGTTCTAAAGTCCACGGTCTTCTAAACAATCAAATTCGCCAAATTGATCTAGACACCCGAAAAACTTAGCATACTCGACATTGACCCTTGCTCTTTCAGGAGAATTGGGAAAAAATCTTTTCAGGAATTTGTTCCTCTCTGAACATACTTCTGCATCCATGTGGGGTGGAACACGATTTGGAGCTCCGTTGATCCACTTCGCGCTGTAGTATCTGGTTATAAAACACAAAGAAGATTATTTACATTAAAAGAGACTATGAAATAAAAAATTGGTACATTATATTAAGTAAACAAACTTACCTAGGATTCAACGACATGGCTAAGCAATGGAGTGGAGTGCAACTTTTAGTCCATCGATCGACAAGTATACTATGAACTACGTCATAGAAAATCGATGTTTGACTTTCTTCCTTGCCTTCAAATCTAAAGATTGTTTTCTTCACATTTTCAATTATCGTATCCCACATATCATATACCATTTGAAGAATAGGTTTATCCATGTCAGCATGCCTAAGCATTTCATATATAGGATTGGTGAAGGAAATAATGTAATCGAGCGTATCCCACCAAGTATCTCTTAAGACTAGCTCTTTCATAGTTACAGCTTTCCCTGGATCGTCTTCTCTATATGAAAACCATTCCTCACTAATCACCATGCTCTGAAAACCCTTTCTTACAAGCTTCAGTCTTTTTAGCATGACAATGACCGAAGCAAATCTTGTCTCATCAACAGCTACCAACTTCAAAGGGCTAAATTCATTAAACAGTGCTAGCCTCCTTGAGTGATTAACGATAAAAATCCGTATGAATGAAGTGTCATCGGCTATTTGAGTGATCCAATTGCATTCATTGTACGCGATCTCATTCCTCTATGTGTTCTTTGCTGCACAAATATTCTTCAGAGCCAGATTCAAGGTGTGGACAACACAAGGAGTTAAAAAAATATGAGGATATTCGGCTTCAACAAGAGACCCAGCTGCTTTCATCACAGGTGCATTATCTGTAATGATTTGGACCACGTTATAAAGTCCAACCTCCTTAATAAAATCTAGAAGCAGTGTGACAATATAATGCCTATCCTTGTATTCTTTCGTGCCATCAACCACTTTAAAAAAAGCTGGCCCTCCATCCGATGCAGCCATAAAATTGATAAGTGGCATCTTCTGTGCATCAGTCCATCCATCAGATACTATGCTAACCCCTTTCTCTTTCCATGTCCCTTTAACTGGCTCCAACAACCTGCCTATCTGAGCCTTCTCTCTCTGCAACAATGTGGTCCGTAGAGAATTGTAGGCAGGAGGAATATAGCTATCAAGATTTTTATTTGCTGTAAACTTGAAAGCTGAAACATAATGTGGGTTTCTTGCAAAATGGAATGGTAGGCCACCAGAATAAAACATTCTAGCAATAATCGCGTTCAATTGTTCTTGCTCCTCATTGTTCCATGCTTTTTCTAAGGGAGAATCACTAACCTGTCTTCTTTTCCCAAGCGCTGGAGGTTCAACAATACCACCAGTACCACTAATCGTAGCCGAGCTACCGTGGCTACTTGCAGTGGATTGAACAGGTAGAGGGACTTGCTTCGGTCACTTCATTTTTTCCGCTTCATCCTCTAAATTTCTCATCTCCCTTATATGTTCGAGTAAAACTTTACTACAAACAACAACTCCCACACCCCTAACTTTGAGTAAATGTGTCTTTACTCTAGAATATGACCCAGTGTACGTCTCATGGCAGTAATTGCAAGTCCATCTTTGGTTACCACCCCCACCATCAGATGCCCCTAATTTGATAACATATCTCCATAGAGGACGAGTATCGTCACTCACACCGATGCCAAAACTACGAGAAACCCTCATTGGCGATGCAAAGTTGAAAAAATCTGTCCACAAAAGAAAATTATACTCATAAATATGCATATATGTGGATGTGAAGTTGTGAACCATTCGATTGATGATCTTTAATATCAGCCATTAATAGTGAAAACAATGGTTGATTTTAAAATCCACAGATCAGATGGCTTAAATCTTGCTACAATGCCATTTCTGGCCCATTATGACTGAAATTAGATGGCTTAAAGTCCCTAACAGTACAAACCACTACATCATAAAACATTGAACAATGATCTTTAATATCAGCCATGAATATTATAAAGTGTAAACAATGGTTGATATTAAAGTCCCCAATCAGATGGCTAAAATAACCATACAGTATCATTTTTGAGCCCATTATGAATGAAATTAGATGGCGTAAATCTCCTTAATGGTACAAATTACCACACCTTAAACACATTTTTCTGTATAACTCTACAAGATCATTTAAACACATTTTTTGCGTAAACATGACGGTCACGTGAGTCGGGCCCTTCAAAAATCTGGTCACATGAGTTGGATCAATCACACATCAAGTTTTATGGGACCGACTATCTTGACCATCATTTAAGCACCAAATGATGTTTAACTGATCTTACACCATTTTTTGGCTTATGATCTTAGAACGGTGGTTCTTAATTTTTGATGGCTGATATTGAACACCATCAAAATTAAGGAGATTTAAGATCGGCGATCATTTAAATTAAGAACTATATCAGCCATAAAAAAATCACGCTTTAAGATCGGCAATCATTTAAATTAAGAACCAAATCAGCTATAAAAAATTCATGCTTTAAATTAAACACCATATCAAGATTATGAGAGGGGCGTTGATCTCACAAGCACCAAAAGGCCCAAATTTTTTTACTCGGGTAAGATCGGCCATCATTTAAATTAAAAATCAAGCTTTAAGATCGGCGATCATTTAAATTAAGAAAATCACGCTTTAAGATCGGCGATCATTTAAATTAAAAAAATCACGCTTTAAGATTGGCGATCATTTAAATTAAGAACCATATCAGCCATAAAAAAGCACGCTTTAAGATCGTCAATCATTTAAATTAAGAACCAGATCAGCCATAAAATAAGTCACGCTGCAAAATCACGCTTTAAATTAAACACCATATCAAGATTATGGGAGGGGCGTTGATCTCACAAGCGCCAAAACTTTTACTCGGGTCATGTACCTAATAGGCAAATGCCTGATAAAAAAATTTGGTCCACAGTCGACGTCAACAAAATTTGCTCCCACAGTCGACGTCAATATAGGCAAAGGGACAAAGGCAAACTGTGGGCCACCGGTGCTTCATAATCTCAAATTTCAATAGTTGAGATATCTCCACATCTCTATTTCACGGTTGAGATATCTCCAAGTCTCTATTTCACATTCACTCTCAATATAAATGCCTCACGCATACTCCACTCTCTCTCTCTCTACCTGCAGAAAAAAGCTTAAATATGGTATTTGAAAATGGAGCAGCTAGCCGATCTAAGAAATCAAGGAAAAAGAAAAAACCCTTTGCAGGAGAGAAGAAAGAAGAAGAAGAAGAAGAAAGAAAGGAAAAATAAAGTACCTGAGTACCTCTGTATCAGATTTGAGAAGCAGCCGACCTTCCGGAGCGCAGCAGGTACGTATTCTTCTTCTAATCTTCTTCTTCTAATCGTCTTATACTTCTTCAGTTTTATTTTTATTTTCCACCTTTTGCAACCCTAAAAAATAGCTAGAACTTTTGCTCTTCTAATCTTCTTTTTCTTATTCGTATTTTTTCCCTTACTTTTGCAACCCTAAAAAAGAGCCATATCAATTATCAAATCAGCCGTATACTAATTTTGACCCTTAATATGGAAACCCTAAAAAATAATGATTAAATTTAAAAAAAAATAAAATTAGTGAAATCCGTATCCCGACCGTATTCCTGCCGTACCGGAATTTTTTTTTTTTTTGGGAAACTCTTGTGATACGCATGCAAGCGTATCCCACCCGTACCCGTATCCGATGCGTATCGGAAACGGGTACGGACCCCTTTTATGCGTATCTGTGCTTCTTAGGTTATTATAAATAGTGTATATGGCGATGCTATGGCGCCGTACTGCCATAGCGTCGCTATATGCAAACCCCTCGCCATTTGGTCATGTATGGCGATCTACGGCGCTATTCGCCATAGCGACGCCATGGCGTCCCCTTGACTACCATGTAAAAAATGCATATTTACTCAATATCAGGAATACGGGAATTAAAGTGTGTGCTAAAGTAGAACCGGAGCATATCCATGAGATGAGAAATTTAGAAGTAGTTGAAAAAAGGAAGAAACCAAGGTAGCTCGACTACAACTAGCAGTGTAAATGCACTTGTTTCGCGTGGAAAAGGAAAACTGGTTGGGGATTCTTTTGGAGAAGATGTGGAATAATAAAGATCGTGAGCACTTGACCAGTTTAATTGCTAGAAGTAGAATGTTTTACTTTGGTGACTTACCTTTCCATTTTGCTAGAAACCCACACTGTTAAATCTTACGAGTTTGCAGCTAATAAAAATTTTGCTGGTTTTTTTTTCCTCCGGGCTATAATTCTTTGAGGACTACTTTGTTGCAAAAAGAGAAGACTCACATTGGGAGGTTATTTGGACCAATCAAAGGGACTTTGATGTGGGAACTTACTAAATGCAATGAGGGGATCGTTTCTGGATGCAATCAGGAATAAGCCATGGCTATGGACTCGCTTTCCTCTTTTTCATCTATACAACACATGCTTAGAGGCGTTAAGAGAGATGGGGAACGATACCAACATCTCCATGTTCAATTAATCTGACTGCTCGAATGGGGCATGTACAAACAACTGGCCATGCAGGGTGACTACCGCAGATGTCTGATGTGGATCAATTCTCGACGGAAGGCTGCTCCGGTTCACCAGATATAACCAAACGCCTTGCCAAATCTGACTGAACATGGACCTCTTCACGCAGAAGTCCCGGAACTAAGTCGTAAACCTCAAAGCTGTCTTTAGTTCTCCGAACATTAATCTTCACCCAATCAGCTGAGGGCCCTACATGAACAACCATTGTATCCATTTCCTTTAGGGCGTGCAACTTTGATAGCATGATCCGGGTTGGAAGCCTTTTTCCGTTTAAACACACCAAGATTTTAAAGTTGTTTCTCGTGTTTTGTCAGAGAAATTGAGTACTTATACTTAATGATTGGATTGCCAACCTCACCATTACCGATAAGACGCTGAGAGTGCCAACCCTGCATAGCACGAGCGGCAGCATCCCTTCGGGCCCTACCAGATCCAAAAGTTAGGTTTCCACTTACTTGATTTTCGACTCCGATAGGCTTAGTAACAGATGCAACAGCTACACGAAGCTCACCACTGCGCACCTTATGTCTTTCGTAATCAAGAGCGCCTTCTCATAAAAACACCGGAATGACCAAGAAACTGTAGTACATGTCTTTTCTTCTTAAAACGAACATCATGGTGTTCTTCCACGAGTTCCATTCTTGTTCTTCCATAGGCAGAAGCCTCAACTTAACCTGCATCGCTCTCACTCTGAAGAAAGACGGAGCTGAGGACCTCCGAGACTTTCGACCCATCAGCTTGATCAATTACCTGTTTAAGATTCTGTCCAAAGTCCTCGCTAACTGATTGAATCCAGTTTTTGGGAAGATCATTTCGCCCAACTAGGGGGCTTTTGTCCCCAACAGACAGTTGATAGATATGGTGGCGGTGGCGCAGGAGGTTATCCACTCAACACACCATCATAGGGTTTCGGCTGCCGTATGGAAGATTGACATGGAAAAGGCCTACGACCGAGTCAACTAGGATTGCCTTGAGTACATGTTGAGGAGATTTGGCTTTGGAGGGAGGTGGAGAAGATGGATGAAAGCGTGTTATTCCACGGCGTGGTTCTCGGTTCTGGTTAATGGGTCTCCGTGTGGTTACTTCAAAAGCTCTTGGGGCCTCCGACAGTGGGATCCGCTGTCCCCCTTTCTGTTTAACATTGTTGGGGAAGCGCTGGGAGGCCTCCTTGAGCTTGCTCGATCTTCCGGTTGCGTTTCGGGTCCCGATCGGCGGCTTTGGTAGGGTGATTACTCACCTCTAATATGCTGACGACACGATCCTATTTTGCAGGGCCCAACTACCCGAGATCCGAGCCTTTGTTGATGTGCTCACGATTTATGAGGTGGTGTCGGGGCAACGCGTTAACTTAGCCAAATCTAAGGTGACTAGCATAGGCATTGATTGCCATTTGGTTGGAACTTTGGCCCAGGAAGTTCATTGTGAGACCAATGTGCTTCCCACCTCTTACTTGGGCTTGCCTCTTGGGGTAGGCAAGCCCAATGCATGGGGTTGGGAACCGGTAGTCCGAAAATTTGAAGGAAGACTCTCCTCTTGGAAAGAGAAACTCTTAAGTAGTAGAGGCCGCCTTGTTTGGTCAAATCTCTCATCTCTAGCCTCCCTATTTTCTTTATGTCCATGTTCAGTTGTCCCATAGAGGTAATCCGGAAGTTAGAAAAAATTGAAAGAGATTTCCTGTGGGAGGGTTCAATGTTGGAGAAGAAATTCCATTTAGTTCGGTGGGAGACTTGCCTCCTCCCCAAGCACTTTGGTGGTCTAGATATTAGGGACCTGAGATTGATGAATAAGGCGCTTCTTGGTAAGTGGTTTTGGCGTGCGGGGTGTGACTCCGAAAGGGGCAGCCTCTGGTTACTTGTTTTGGCCGAGAAATATGGTTGGGCGCAAGGCTTCTGGGGTATTAATGTTTCCATCTCTAGGAGGTCTCTACGTGGTGGAAGGGGTTTTGCGGAGTTTGGTCAGAATTCGTGTGCTGGACCTCATTCAATTTTGGGGACGGTTCACGTATTTAGTTTTGGGAGGATCCGTGGATTGAGCTCGATCCGCTGAATTCTTTATTTCCGAGTATCTTCAACTTCGCAGCTAATCCTCGAGCCTCGCTAGCTGAGATGTATTCGGTCTCTGGGGGTGCTCCCATTTGGAACATAGTCACTAGGGGGCAGTTCCAACGTTTGTTGCTCCGTCTCCATAGCGCTAAGCGGAACCAGCACCAAAGGGATTTTCGCATGTGGTTGGCATCAAGGAGTGGGATCTTCTCGGTTAAATCTTTTTATCGGATTCTCTCTTGTCGTCCGATGATCACGATCGACTGAAACTTCATCTGGAAAGTACCAGCCCCTCCGAAGGTGAAGTTCTTCTCTTGGACGACAGTTCTCAGGCGTATTCTCACGATGGACCAACTTTTGATTAGAGGCAAAGATATTCCTAATCTGTGTCCTATGTGTCTTTGTACCGAAAAGTCCATCTCCCATCTCTTTATACATTGTTGGGTGGCTTCAAAAATTTTGAATTGTCTTTTGAAGTCATTTGAAATGAGTTGGGTTCTCCCAGAATCAGTTCCTCTGTTGTTGGTCTCTTGGTATGACCGTAGATTTGTCGGAGCCCTAAGAGCCTTTTGGAGAGTGGGTGCTTTAGCTGCTCTTTGGGGCATTTGGATTGAAAGGAACAATTGGGTTTTCAACCGAAAGCGCCGCCCTTTTGGATCTATTCTGAAAAGTATCAGAGACCTCATATTTCTGTGGTGTCCTAGCGATAATGGATTTGTTGGTGCCAAAAACACCCAGAGATATCCATTAGAGCCATGGTGAAAATGTGTACCACTTCGGGAATACATAGAGGCATGTTCATCAAGTCTACGATGGGGTCCATCAACGCCTATGGTATTATAGTTTTGGCTTAGGCATCTTAAATAAAGTGTTTTGGTCCCTAAGAATCTGATCAGTTACTTTCGGTTACCGCTCGAGAACCGGTCAATAATCGGAAAGGAACCATATCGTAACTGGCCGGTTTCCGAACGATTACTAAACGGTTACCAACTAGTTCCAGTCCGATTAAAAATTAACCGTGCGTTAACCGAGCAGTTAGAATTCAGTTATTATTTAGTTTTGTAAATTTTTTTTAACAATATAAAAATTTTAAACTTATCTGAGTTGATTCAGATCTTCAAAATCAAGCGATTTACTGATCAACGAGAGTAAAAGAAAAAAAATAATATTTTTAGTTTTAAGCAGAAGGTGCATCTTCGTCATTTGCATGCGATAGAATTATAATAGTTTTCGGCTGCTTTATGTCACATCAACTGCATAAAGGCGAGGGTAAAATTGTCTTTTGATGACTGTTAGGATGGTTAAAACGGTTAGGGAAGGGATCTCACCAATTCTCAAACTAGGTAAGGGATCTTGCCAATTCCGAAACTATGGTAAGACATCTTACAAAAATCCCTTACAGAAACCCAAATGGGGAGTTTTACTTATAAAAAATTCAAATAGAAGGGTATTAGTTATAAAATCCTTTAATTTATATCTTTGGCACGTGTAAAGGAGATATGGAAATGGGTACCAATTTTAAACCCTAACCACCTGTAGGGTTTTATAAATTTGTGACCCCTTTCTTTACCACATATCATAACTCATTGTGCCAAATATCCATATCGGAGAGAGTCAGAGAGATAGATATCCAAAGACGAAGATATCAGGGTTAGAGAGAGAGATTGCAGCGAAAGCCCTAAAATCTTGGAGGATGAAATCTGACGGTGGTTAGTAATCGTTCAAAATATGAAAGAAGCCTTAAATCACAGGTATGAATTGTATATCCTTCTTTCTTTCTTTCTTTTTTTAAAAACAAATTTCTCTATTTATTTGTAATTATTTTTATAGACATGAGGAGAAGTGTCAGAATCGCGGTTCCTATAGGTTTTCAATTCTGAAATGCAGAATCACATTTCCAATAGGAAACGTGGAGGGTAGCACACGTTTCCTGCTACTAGGGAATTCCCTCACGTTTTTTGGACACCATGTGTTGGGGGCCAAAAGTATGCTAGATTTTCGTAGGTGGAGGTTAGAGCCAAAAGTTTGGGAAGGAAGAACCGTACGTATGCTAGATTTTCTGGATATATAGATCGATTTGGGGAACATGATTGCTTGGAAGATAGGTGGAGGCTAGAGCCAAAAGTTTGGTGGTATACTTACGGTTCTTCCTTTCCATTGCTATAAAGTTGCAATTTTATTGGACAACCTTGTTCATCCTCCTATCGTGAGAGGAATTGGAGTACATACTCCTTTATTCCTTGAGGAGGAACAAAATTGCGCCAAAACATGCTGAAGATTTAGTGTTTATTCATACTAATCTTCGACTTTTATCAAGAAAGAGTGATGAGTATACGAAAGAGACAACCACAATGTGGGATATTACATGAGACATTTGGGACGAGCCGTTTTGGAGGTGTTGGGGTGTTTGAGATGACAATTGACAAGTCTTTCTCTTGATGAGCCAGATTTGGAGACTGTGACGTTTAATGATGTGGATGCGGCGACTGGTGTTTCCGGCGATCTTCAATGTCTCCAGCCATCCTGGCGGCAACATTTCTGATTTCTTTGAGAGGAATGGGGATTCTGTAGTATGGGATGTCACCACCAGAAGGGCTCTGAGAGATGAGGAGGTGGCTCCCTTCCAAGATCTACTGTCCTTGCTTTATTGGTGCCCTAGTAATCACCATGGCTGTGATTCGAGAGTTTGGGTGGCTTGCAAAAAAGGAACCTTTTCTATAAAATCGTTTTACCGAGCCCTCACTGGCAGACCACTTATTAGAGCCAACTGGGCCTTTATTTGGATGACGGTTAGAGGACGCATCCTCATGATGGACCAGCTGATCAATCGAGGCAAAGATATGCTGAACAGATGCCCTATGTGTCTCACCTCTGAAGATTCCATTCCTCATTTGCTTTTCCATTGTGGAGTCGCTACGAAAGTTTGGGGAACCATTTTGAAATCCTTTGATCTTAGCTGGATCCACCCGGAGAACCTGCCTAATTTTCTTCTTTCCTAGCGCGGTCTGAAATGGGAAGGTCCCCTAATGAGCTTTCTGGAGGGTGGGAGTGCATGCAGTGTTATGGAACCTCTGACTCGAGAGGAATGTGCGGGTTTTTAATTGCAAATGCCGCCCGATTGGTTCCATTTTAAGGCTAATTAAGGACATGATGTGCCACTGGGCCACTTCAGACAAGTATGGGGGGCAGGGATGTGGTGATTTTGTATGTGAGGTTTTTCTAGATCTTTATTTGGGCATGCGGTTTAGCTTTGTTAGCCCCGTCGTTGCCCTCATCGTGATGTTTTTGGTTTTTTTTTTTTTTTTTTTTTTTTGTATCTTGTTGTGTCTTTCTTTTCCAGCGTCTCGCTGGCTTTTTAAAATACTCTCTTACCGATAAAAAAAAAATGATGTGGATGCGGATGTTAATATGGAATATGGATGCTGATGTTGTTTGATGTTATTTCTATATATTTTTTTTCATTTTGTTGAGGAAAATTTTGGGTTGAAAGCATGAATAATTTGGTACTGTAGGTTCTTATTTTGGTGTCGAATGTGCTGGTACTGGTACTCTTTTAAGTTTTAATTTTGACGGTTAAAATAATTTGTGGAATGAATGTGTTTCTTAGCTATTTTTTTATAGTTGTTTTGTACTTGTTATATGTTTTTACACTTAAAACCATCCTAAAATATACATAAACATAAATAAAAACATTTTTTAAATACATGTATCCCCCCGTATCGTATCCTGATTTTTTGAAATTTGACTTATCTCCCATACTCATATCATATCATACTTGTGTCCGGTATCCGTATCCGTGCCTCATTGGTTAGGACAATAACATCTATATCCTTTAGATACACTGGATAACCAATGAAGACACTTTACTGAGCGATCAACTAATTTATCCTGATTATGACGAAGGTCCTGTACAAAATAACTGCACCCAAATACCCGAGGTTCAATACTAAACATGGATTCATTAGGATGCAAGATAGCAAAGAGAAGTATGACCTCTAAGAATCCTTGAAGGGGTTTGATTAATCTAAAAAAAAGCAGTAAGGTCATCGATCAGTAGGCCTTAGGTACACTCATACCCCCTC
Organism: Chloranthus sessilifolius; assembly: GCA_021018995.1. NCBI lineage: Eukaryota > Viridiplantae > Streptophyta > Magnoliopsida > Chloranthales > Chloranthaceae > Chloranthus > Chloranthus sessilifolius. The sequence continues at coordinate 11,259,034 of CM037585.1, forward strand.
AATCAGGACCGGGTAACTCCAATAAGATGTTTGTGTTTTGCTCAACAACATTTTCTTGAGGAGTATAGAGATGAAAATTGATTCTCATGATCTTGAAGATATCGAGTAAAGGAATCATATGTATACTCTCCTCCATTATCAGAATGAAACCATTTAATAGAAACACTATTGCTTTTGGACCATGTTATGGAACTCCTGAAACTTATAGGAAACTTTATCTTTTGATTTCATGAGATAGACCTGAGTGAAGTGGGTGTAGTCATCAATAAACACGACATAAATAGTGAAATCCTTGAAGAGAGGTAACTGGAGAGGGACCCCAAACATCAGAATGAATCAACTCAGATGAAGAGTTGCACCTGTGCATGCATGAAGGTTGAATATTTCATACTCGTTTAGAAAGGGCGTAAATCTGACATTGAAATGTTGATTATTGCAAACTAGTGTTACATCAATACGTGAGACATATACCAAGTGTCAAGGTGTTATAAGTGCTTCGCACTACAATTTCTGAAAATTCTAAGCGACGGCAAGACCTTAAAAAATAAGGATATAAAATAATTTGAACCTATATAGTAAAATAAAAGTGAAGGGAATCCTAGGACCTGACCTAATAGAGACATCTATTGATGAAAAGATGAAAGCATACATAACGTATGCCATAAATTTAACTTAAATTAGTCTATATTATGCAAATGGTTTGCAAGAAAAGTCTTTTCATTTATAATTTACTAACCTCCCATATTTTACAAATAGTTTTCAAGCACACAAGCCTTTTGATTTATAATTTTCTAACGTTACACAAATTTTCCTATAATGGCAACTCATTTTACCATGTTGAAATTAGGCACACTTTGATGGCCTCAGGTAGTATTTTTTCATATATTTGTAGAAGTGTCTTGTCTTGTTGAGCAGTGTCCAAGTGCCACCAAGCATAGAAACAAAAGTCTTCAACTTTTTCAAAATATAAGAAAAAGTCAGCGACTTACAATCATCCCGACTACGTTGCCAATTAATCAATGATTTTTGTGAAGTTGTCCGATTTTTTTTTTTTCCCTTCTTTTTTCTCTCTTCTAATTTTTCTTTTTTTTCTTCTTATTGTTAATCTTCTTTTTTGCCTATTTGTACTACTTTGTTCATTAAAACCATAGCGACAAATTTCGTATTCGGTAATATTTCGGTGAGGGGTTGTTTTGGTTCATGTTGGATAAATTTCGTGAGATAATTTCAGGAAATTTTCCGAGGTTAAAAAATATATAAATGATATTAATAGTTGAAAAAATAAATGGTACATGATACATCACAATTCACAAATTAATATTTAACAACGACAACATTAAAATTATCAAATTACAATGAGACACTATTCAATTTCGGAAATTTTCTCAACATAGGGGAGCCATTTGACAAACCTTTTTTTGCTTCTTCCCTAATATTTTCTGACTGACATGAATACTATGCTAAAATTCTGCATGTTCTGCTATTCCATTTTCACACGGTCTCTGACAAATTTATTTACCTATCTACTTAATTACTAAACGACCCATTTGGAAGACTCATGTTATAAAAGTATACCATGGCCATATTCCTTAAGAGCAATGATAATTGAGTAATGATGGGGGCGTTAGATTCAAGCAGCCCCCTATAACATATCGGAGGCAGAAGAAGAACGTCAAAATAAAAAAGAAGAATGCCCAGATTTGAAGGACTGAAACATGCTTTAGTCGATCGATCGACCCCCAACCTTCGATCGATCGATGGTGGACATAGGACAAATATTATGAGCCCAATTATGTTTCTCAATCGATCGATCGATCTGAAATTTTCGATCGATCAATTGTCCTAAGTGGATTCGGGAATTTTATTATTTCCCAGTTGATCATTCGACTCTGGAAATCGATCGATTGACCGATCGCGTGAATTTTGACGAGATTTTGTTATTTGAGTCAAAATTTCCATTTTAGTGTTTTATTTGCTTTAAGACTCTTCTAATTTCGTATTAGGTTTTGGTTAGCCTATTTAAAAGCTTGTAAATAACATTATTAGAGATGATTAATGAATGAAAGTTGAGAGCTTGCTTTTGTACAAACCCTAGAAGACTTGTGAAGAGTTTTCACCGGAAAGAGCGAATCTTTCAAAACCTGAGGAGCGAATCTTCATTTCTCGTGCGACTTGGTGCGAAGCCGATGTACAACCTTGGTGTGAAGCCTCGAAACCCTTAGTGCGAAGCCTTGGATCTTATCATTCTATTTTATCTTTTCTCACTATTGTCTGGTAATATCTCTCCTATCTGTTTTGATAAAATAACCCCCCCCCCCAAAATCTTTAATAATTTATATCTTTGATCCTACCCTTTTATTTGCCTTAATCCTCCGAACCTTATTTATTCAAATCCTAGAAGAGTCAAGAGACAATACCATAATTGTCGCTTGGTTCCCTAAACTAGATCGAAACTCGAGTCCTTCACCGGATCCATTTTTCTAGATCGGGAATTAATGCATACACACGCTAAATGGAATTAATTTAATTGTTTTAATTGAATTCATTAAATTATTTTATGTGTTTGGGTGATTTCAAATATTTTCGTTATTCAATTTAATCTGAGGTTAATCCCAAATTCGCATTAATTAGAGTTTAGCGTTTGTACCGCATCAAGTAAGTTTATGAGTCCTTGCTTTAATCATGCAGAGGAAGTCAATGGCTTACCAGAATTTTCCTCATATTCTATTTCCCTGCATTGCAAGCATACACCAATAAACATTCCTGAGGATCAGATAATCATTTGAAACAGAGAAGACTGTAAATATATAATAATAATAATAATTAGGGGTGCATTCGGTTCGGTTTGGTTGGTTTTGGACCAAAACCACAAACTAGTCCTAATCGGTTTTTAGATTTTCAAACCAAACCAAATCGTCCAACTCTTAAACCAAACCAACCCGATTCAATTTAGTTCGGTTTGGTTCGATCGGTTTCGGGTTTCCTATAAGTTCTACTTGCACATCAAAATTTTCTCAACTTCTCAACCGATTTTCCTATAAGTTCTACTTTCCTGCTTTAGGATTTAGGAATAGGCTAAAGACAAGGGTAGGGTTTTATATAAAAATATGCATTTTACTTAAATACCCTTCAAAATTAATCAAAATCCCCGCCTGTATATATATATATATATATATATAGAGAGAGAGAGAGAGAGAGAGAGAGAGAGAGAGAGAGACTTACAAACTACATTCGGTTTGGTTTTGGCTTGGGGAGGCTTGGAACCGAAACCAAACCAAACTTTTCAGTTTTCCTTTTTTCCAAACCAAACCCAAGCCGGTACTTGTCCAAACCGAACCAAACCTGGCGGTTCGGTTCGGTTTGGTCGGTTCGGTCCAAAAAATGCACAACCCTAATAATAATCATAAACAAGAAAAAGATCTAGTGGCGTTTGGAGCATATCTAGAAACAACAATGAATTCAAAGTACCAAGATGAAGAAGAAACCAACTTAAGTTGCGGAGATAAAATATAAAAATTTCAAACTTTTTCTTGCTTCTTCCTTAAGTTATTATGTCGATGATTAACAATCATCTATTTTTAGAAGAAGAGAAAGAAGAAAAAAATAGAGGCTCTCTAGCTTGCCAAAGCCGCAAGGTGGAGAAGAAAGATTAGAAAAAGAAGAAAAAAAAACTCAAAACTGTGCAAAAGATTCTGTCGGAGGTGCGGAGGTGTGCCAAAGTCTGTAGAGGTAACCGGAATTCTTCGCCGGAGTGCCAGACTGCTGGACTCTTAATCGTGAGAGTTCAGAGTGAGTTAACGTTCAGACTTCAACGAGACTCTCGAGGGCTTTTAAGTTTTAACTTAAACGCCTAAAAGCACTCTTCTTATATATTTTATATCCAAAGAAAACAAAGAAGAAATTAACAAAATTTCACTAATTTCACCGAAATCAAAATTTTTGTAATTTTGAGAAATGAGTGAAATTTCGACAAACGTATCATTGGGAACCTCTTTCACCGATTTTTGCTGAAATTTTGGAGAAATTCACTGAAATTTGTCATTATGATTAGAACCATTATTTCAAATTTGAAGTATATTAATATATATTTAAATTTTTTATAGTTTTTTTTATTTTTTCCGACTTAAACCATTGCCAATTTATTGTCAACTCCCGACTTTGTGACTATGCCACCAAGTGTTGGCACAACAAAATTCTCAAAAGTAGAAGTGCATAGGTCTGATGCAACATATTTGAAGGAAGGAATCAAATAGCATAAAGTTTTGAATCCAACATGCCCCAATTTGGCATGCCAAGGAGAGATTGTATCAAGGTTAGCATTAATAGGAAAAGGAAAATTAGAAGAAAAGTCAAATGAAGAACTAAAAACAACAATAGAGGCAGAAGGCCACTTATGTTCAACATCCAAATAGGATGGTCCTCCTCTTTTAATGCCCTTACAAACAGTTCTCTTAGTTGTCACTGTCAGCTCCTGAATACGACAATGAGAGGGATAAAAAGTAATGGAGCAGTTTAATTTTTTTATTAGATTATTCATAGATAGAAATTGAATAGATAGATGGGGGAACATGAAGAACATTGGATAAAGAAAGAGGAGATATCGGAAAGGTTTCTACTCCTTTGATAGGGGTAAAGGAACTATCAACCAAGCGAACCTGAAATGATGATGATGATGGAGAATAAAACGAGAAACCTTGAGAATCTCCAGTCATGTGGTCAGTAGCTCTAGAGTCTATCAACCTATGTGAAGACGATGTAGAAGTGGTCGCCAAAATGGAGTCACCTTTGTGATGTAGCAGAAGTTAAATGTGAATCAAGAGATGAAGTAGAGGATGTGGAACCCACTAAACTGGAAAATGAAGTCATCATAGCCACAAAAAACGACCAGTCCTCAAACCAAAGAAGCAGAAAAATCACAAAAAAAACTTGGCATCAACAATATGCAGCCTCCTTACGAGTGCTGACTACTCAATATGATGTGTTGAAATGCCTGAGCATCACTGACAACCAACCATCAATAAAACCAACAATCACCTCTGAAATTGAAAATACCTCTGGAGATCCTGAAAAGACCTTTAAAATACCTCTGATGACAAGTATACCTCCAATCCTAGTAACACCCCAATATACATTGTACACACACCCTTACATCCTAAGCACTCACACAAACCAAGAAGAGAAAGGTCTTGGAATTAAAGGGTTTGAAAATTAGTAAAATAAAGATAGTACATGGAGTGCAGGTTTACGACACATGAGCTTTGATAATGATTTGATGAAAACAATATTGTTAAAAGCGTTAGCCCTTTGGTCCTAAGCAAGGCCTAGGTAGAGCGTAGGCGTCACGAAAAACTAATACCTGATTTTATTACAAACTGTGTAGCACATAATCTGTTGTACCATATAGACTACCATACTAATGATTAACATGAATTATAGAAAAATAAAATAGTATATAATGTCGATAAGTTAATATAATGAAATGATATATGGTACTCTTGTTCATATTTAGGTTAAACGATTCAAACAATTTTTATTGTCTGTTCAAAAGATCAAGTGGATAGATAAATGAACGTTGATCTGAGTCCCATTTATATGTTGGCATGCCAATTGAACACTTGTTCATAATTTGATAACACATGTACAACAATTGGTCAAATGCCTATGCACCTTATAGACAACTTCTTGAGTTACAAATTTGAAGAGTCGTTGACTACTCCAGTGGGGACAACCCTTCCTTCTAAACAGTGTCCACACAACCATAGTGGTACACAATTTTGACCAATATCGTACAATTTACAAACGAATTTCAGTGCATAGCACTTGACCACGTTAAGTGAACAAAAGTGCACCGATCAATGGTTCGGTAAAGTGACTAGAGTCCCACATGTTGATGAAAATGCATGTTACTTGTCTAAAATATTTTCTATTATATTTACAAGTTGAAAGATTATACTTGTAAAATATTTTGCTAAATAATGACCCTTAATTCAAATTCACAGATCACTCTTGTCTTTTCTTTTGGTGTACTGAGCAACAATATAAGAGAGAGAGAGAGAGAGAGAGAGAGAGAGAGAGTGTGTGTGTGTGTGTGTGTGTGTTGTCTTCTTTTTCATGCAATGGATGAGAACAATGCAGACAAAATTTGGGGACTCTAGTAGAAATGAAAAATCGAGAGAAGATGCAGAAATAGATCTAACTAATCGTTTTGGTTCCTAGGAAGTAAACTTATACTCATTTTAAATGTTAATTTTTTTATAAAAGGCATATAGACTTATAAAGTTATAAGCTATATAGATTAAACAATTTAATAATTTTTTAAGTGATATAAGCTCTTATTTGTTAAAAAAAATTATTTATAAATTATCCAAAAGCGCTGATTTGACCGTTTTTAAGTGCGAAACGCCCACTTCAAAACAAAAAGTAGGTGCTTTTTACATTAGCGTCTAAAGCAATCGGGGCTTAGGCGCTAGGCATGCCCTACGCGGCTAAGCGGGACCTAGGCGCAACTTTTGACAATAGAGGGTCAAAATAGAAAACAATTTAGTGTCATAATGTTAGATTTCGATATTGGACTCTATTATATAACTAGATGGTTTGCTTGAGAAGGATACCTCAAATAGGAACAAGAAGGGATAAAGGTATGAATGAATACATAAACGGACATTTATCCTAAAAACGGAAACAAATAAATGATAAACTGAAATTACGAAGAATGGTCAGAGTCGAGTGGTTTGAAAATTAGCAAAATAAAGGCAAAACTTATTGAGTGCAATTTTAGTGAGCTTGATTGTCTAGAGGAGGATTTAGTTAAAATAAAGAACCATCTAATGCTACATTGCCATAGATTTTGTTATTTAGGCTGTACTTTACAACCAAGTGGTGGATTTGAGGACACATCTCAAATAGGATAAATGCATGCTGGATGGGAGGATGACAAGGAAGCAAAGTATTGTTTGACCAAAGAGTTCCATTTCAGTCAAAAGGATGTTCTTATAAGACAATGGTAAGACTTGCATCCTATATGGTGCAAAATGTTAGGCTATGAAAAAGCGAATAGAAGATAGAGTGCATGGGGTTGAGATGCATATGTTATGATGGATGTGTGGAGTAATGAAATGGGTACAATAAATACGTAAGAGGGAATTTGATAGGGGCACATAAAAATTAAAAAAAAATGCTGAATGCCACTTGAGGTGGTTTGGATATATCTATCGGAGGTTAGAAATGGACCATGCACTAAAGGAGGCAGCGAAAATGGACATGAAGGATACCTGAGTTACAGAGAGCTTAACACTGATTAGATATGAGTGGAGAAATAGGATTTACAAAGCTGACTCCAAATAGATGGGATACGTCTATAATGATGATGATGATGATGATGATGATGATGACAGCGACATAAGAGGAAGTTTAGGGGGAGCCACAAAATAAAAGGGATTATCATTTGAGATGTTTGAGCATCTTCTTCGGAAATTTGATACAACCCATGTATGAAGGATTGAAATGAAACAAGCATAAGGATTGAGGAGAAAAGGAAGACCAATAAAGTCTTGGGGGAGAAGTAATGGGAAACTTACATGAAGAGTTGGTATAGAAATTTTAGCCTTGAATAGAAATTGATGGAGAAATAAGACTTGTCTTCCCTAGATAGATTGGAAAAGGAAATGATGATATGATGTCTGTGTGTGTTTTTTTTTCATGAGACCATTTTTTATTGCAAAAACGGTAATTGTTTGAGTTTGTCTTTCTATCAAGACTTGGTCTTTACATCAGTTTGATAAAAAAAACAATCTCAAATATCTCTATATATCATCATCGCTATCGTAATCATCTTTTTTGTGCTAATGGGGTATCCGGCCTCTTTGAGCACCCGATTAAGTCCCCGGTTATGTCATCGTCATCATCATCATCTTGTTTCATCTATTGGGGGCGGTTTTGTGAGTCGTATATTTTCTCTCATTTATGTTCAATACTAAACGTTGTGCTACTCAACAATTCTTTTTCTCATCTCTCCAAGTCTTCCTACATGCAATGTCTTTTTGGTGTTTGCAACAGCCTAAGTAAGCTCGGATCATAGTGTAGCATTTAACTAAGGCAGTTTTTGTGAAGAGTATTGCAGGATTTCTCTTGAAGATACAATTCGGCTAGAGGCTTGGGAAAGTTTTTTCTGGGAGACTCAATGGGAAGTAGGTGGAAAAGGAGGGGGATTTGATTGTAATTGATGCCAAGGTTTCTGTTTTCTTTTCGATAGTTTTAGGCTTAGTATCCAACAAGATAGAAAATATCATTTTTTACTTGAGAGGGTCCAAGTGTTTTGCTATTTACCTAAGGGTTCGGACCCCCTACTTTACAAGAAATTTAGCTTCCCTCGAAATTTGAGATTGTGAAGACCAAAATACATTTGGTTTAAAGTTAGTAATTTCAGCATGTTGCTTAAAATCTTTACTTTAAACCTATGAAGCACGGATATGGATACGGGACACGGTTATGATGCGATACGAGTACGGCGATACGTCAAATTTCCAAAAATAAGATATGATACGAGGGATACGTGTATTTAAAAATTATTATATATATATAAGGCTATTTCTAAATGTAAAAACATATAATAAGTACAAAAAAACTATAAAAAATTAGCTAAGAAGCACATTGATTCCACAAGTTATATTTAGCGGTCAAAATAAAAACTTAAAGAGTACCACTACCAACACCTTTGACACCAAAATAAGAACCTAGATTACCAAATTATCAATACTTTCAACCCCAAAATTTCCTCAACAAAATGAAAAAAAGAAGAAACATAGAAACAACATCAACATCCATATTCCATATTAACATCAGCATCAACATCATTTAATGTAACAGTCTCCAAATCTGGTTCATCTGGAGAAAGACTTGTCATCTCAAACACCCCAACACCTCCAAACAGCTCGTCCTGAATGTTTCATGTGATATCCCACATCTTGGTTGTCTCATTCGCATACTCATCACTCTTTCTTGATAGAAGTCGAAGATTAGTATGAATCATTGTTCTGAAAATCGCTTGGGGCGGCCGCCCGAGCGGTTCGGGTCCCCCAGGCGCTCCGATTTAGGCTTGGGCGGACTCTGAGGCGAACCGGATTTGGGGTGCCCGCTCGGACCCGCCCGGGTCACTCCAGTCCCCATTTTTTTTTCTCTGTTTTTCTTCTTTTTCCTTAGTTTTTTTTTTCTTCCTCTGATTTTCTTCTTCTTCCTTAGTTTATTATGATCTTGCACAACACTTTTTTTTCTTCCTCCAATTCTGGCAAGTCACACACACACACACACACAGCGGCCACCGAATCTTGGGGTGCCCCCCCGACCGCCTGAACCCACCCAACGATTTAAAAAACTCTGGTATGAATAAATACTAAATCTTCAGCATGTTTTTGCGTAATTTTGTTCCTCAAGGAATGAATAAAGAAGTATGCACTCCAATTCCTCTCACAATAGGAGGATGAACAAGGTTGCCCAATAAAATTGAAGGCTAAGCTTTATAGCAATGGAAAAGAACCGTAAGTATACCACCAAACTTTTGGCTCTAACCTCTACCTAACTTCCCAACAATCATGTTCCCCAAATCGATCTAAAATCGATCTATATATCCAAAAAATCTAGCATATTCCACATTCTCTTCATTATTGGGAAAGTATCATATTAGACATTTGCCCCTTTCGACATAAATTTCTTCATCCTTGTGTGGAGGAACATGATTTGGAGCCTCACTAATCCATTGCTGATTATAATACTTCAATATTGACTAAATATCTTTTGGTATTAACATAAAAATAAAAATAAAGAGTGAAAAAATAATTAATACTCGATATTGAATTGTCAAACTTATTTAGGATTCAATAAACGAGCCAAATAATGAAGTGGAGTGCAACTTTTATTCCAGCGATCAATGAGTATACCATATATCACATCATGGAAGGATAATGTTTCATCTTCTCCTTTGCCCTCAAATCTAAATATTATTTTCTTCGTGTTTTCAATCATTGTATCCCACATATTATACACATGTGAGGAATTGGCTTGTCCTTGTTAGCACACCTAAGCATATTATAAATAGGGCCTGCGAAGGAGAGAATATAATCAACCTTATCCCACCAAACATCATGTAAAACCCCCGATTGTTGATACTTTGAGTTTTTCCAACATCATTTTCCTTATACGAAGACCATTCCTCACTAATCACCATGGCTTGAAGACTTCTTGCAAGTTTCAACCTTTTAAGCATGACCATAATTGAAGCAAATCATGTATCAACAAAGACAAGTAATTTCAAAGGGCTAAACTCAATGAAAATTATTAGCCTCATAGAGTGATTCATAATAAAATTGCGTACAAAAGAGGCATCATCAGCGACCTGTGTAATCAAACAACATTCTCCATAAACAATCTCATTCCTCTCATTGTTTTTGGCTGCACATATATTTTTCGAAGCTAGATTCAGAGTATGCACAACACATGGTGACGGGGAACGCCAAAAAAAGTAAAAATAAAAAATAAATAAATTACTGTTCACGATGAATAGTGACGGACGTCTGTGAACAGTGGCGGACGTTCGTGATGAGTAGTACCAGACGTCCGTGATTTTGCCCCCTCACTGTCCGTAGGTCACGGACGTCTGTGGGGCACTACGGACGTCCGTAGGCGTCGTGATGGGGTTTTCTAAATCTTGCGAAAATTGTTTATTTTAGTGTTTTATTAGTATTAGGACCTTTTATTTTGAATTTTAATTATTGGTGGCTTATATATAAAGGCTTGTAAAGACTTTTTAGTTAGTTTTTGATTATTGAATGAAAGAGAGTTGCTTTTGTGCAAACCCTAGAGAGCTTGTGAAGAGTTTTCAGCTGAGGGAGTGAATCCTTCAAACTTTGAGGAGTGAGCAATCGTTTCTCGTGCGACTTGGTGCGAAGTCGATGTACAGTCGTGGTGTGAAGCTTCGGAAAATCCTTGGTGTGAAGCCTTGGAATCTATCATTTTATTTTGTCTTTTCTCTAGTTATTGTCAGGTATTATCCTTCTTTAATTTCGCTGATAAAATCAAAATCCCAAATTATTCCCCTTCTATTAAATTATTTTAAGCTTTATTTCATTTAAAATCCCCGAGGAGTCAAGAGACGATATTGCGATTGTCGATTGATGCCCTAAACTAGACGAATCTCGAGTTCCCTCATCGAAGCTGCTTTTCTAGATCGGGAAATTTTTACGCATGCGACGCTAAAATGGATTAATCTAATTGTTTTATTAATTTCATTGAATTAATTTTATGTGTTGCCTGATTTTGAATATTTCCGCTATTCAATTCATTCTAAAGTTAATCTCAAATTCGCTTATTAGGATTTTAGCGTTTGTCCCGCGTCACATGGTGTCCAAAAAATTGAAAGGTAAGCCACCGGAGTAAAACATCTAGCAATTAAACTGGTCAAGTGTTCACAATCTTCATTATTCCACTTCTCCAAAGGACTTGGGAATCCCTAATAAATTTTCTTTTTCCAAGCGAAACGGGTTCATTTACACTACTAGCCGAAGCCGAGCTACCTTGGCTAGACAAAGGGACATGTTCAGGTTTCTTCCTTTTTTCAACTTTTTCTTCTAAATTTCTCATCTCATAGATATGCTCTGATGCTACTCTAACACTCACTCTAATTCCTGCATTCCTGATCTTGAGTAAATGCGCCTTTACTCTAGAATAAGATCCAATGAATGTTTCAAGACAATGATTTCAAGTAAATCTTGTATTACCACCACCGCCCACTTCACCTTTGTTATCTATTGTAACAACATATCTCCATAGAGAAAAATTATCATCAGATTCACTGGTGGCAAATTTGGTAGAAGCTTTCATAATTGTTGTGAAATTAACCCGTAGTTCAATTAAACTAGTCATTGTTATTACAATTAAAAAATATTTGTCAATTTCAGTAAATAATGTTGAAAGACCCAAAGAACAAGGTTTAAGAAAGTGGACATAGGGTAAAAAAATCAAGAATCCAAATATAGGTAAAAAATTATAATAAAAACCAGATTAAACTAGAGCAATAAAGAGTTCTTTACTATGCATAAATAAGGAGCATGAGAGAGGAATAAAAAGCTTTGTTGTGCATAAAAAAAGAGCAATAAAGACAATCAAAATCTATGAGCGAGACGTTGGCTAGAAAAGAACCAGTAAGTTCTGTTTTTTTTTTCCCTCCTTTTTTTCTTTTCTTCTTCTTCTTTTTCTTTTTATAAACCCTAAATCGCAGAGAGCCAAGGGGCAAATCTTGAAGACGAGGTAAAAGAAAAAGGAAAAAATGTTCGTAAAACATTACAAAGCGCCAGCCGTATTGCGGGACGTATTCCGTCCGTATCACACCAAATTCATTCTTTAATTTTTTTGAGAAACTTCAGGGAAATTCAGGCACTCTATCCCCCCCCCGTACCTGTATCCGATATGTACAGGTAATGATACGTGGCCCAAAATGGTGTGTTGGTGTTTCATAGCTTACAAGCAACAATTCAAGAGCGGAATACCCTCAACATTTCTATTAATAACCTATTATCCAACAACAATAAATATTAATTTTAAACCATAATACTTTTTCTCATGCCTGCTCTACCAACACTCTCCCCGATCTTCGGAGATATCTCGTCCGCTCAATTACCCCTCCCTATTGCAGCTCGATGGGGATATCTAGCCTGCTCGACTGCCACTCTCTTGCCACTCAAAGGTCTTATAATGGACCAATCAGTCCCCTAATACACACTGATTGATCTTGCTTTAGACTGATCACTCTTTTGGTACAAACGATCAGTCTTATAATGGATCGGTTGGTCAAAATAAAATTTAGGTGTGTATCAGGTTCAGTCTCCAAAATATGGAATTTCCTATTTTAAGATTGAAAAAGGGAGATATTTCTGTTGCATGGTGGTTGAGCGGGCTAGATATCCCCGTCAAGCATGGATTAAAATTTTGTCCGATACCGATACGTATCGGTATTGGAGGTCACCGATACGGTACATTCAATGTACCGTGTCGGTATTTTATATGCATTTTCCGGACGATACATTGAATGTATCGTCCGGTACAGTTCGATACCGATATGTATCGGTTTTGGGCTCGGACGATACGTATCGGTTTTCCGGCATTTTGATCCTTGCCGTCAAGTAACAATAAGGAGAGTGGTTGAGCGGTCGATATATATCTGATGAGCAAGGAGAGACATTGTCGAGTGGTGTGAGAAAAAGATTAGAGTTTTGATTTTAAATTGATATTTATACCCGCCGGCTAACATCTCATTATTAGAAATGTCAAGGGTATTTCGGTCTAAAAAATTACTGGTCTTAACTAAAGAATTTAAGCACATGTCGAATGTATTAACTTAGGGACTGAGGGTATTTTGGTCCTGAGTAATTTCTTTCTTATGACCCAACGAGTAAACCTCTCAGCTAAAATTTTTATAAGTAGAGAGTCTGGACCTCTCAAATAAATAGTAAAATTTTGGAACCTCTGGTAAATACCCCAGAAATGAGACCTTGGGTAAAGACTACATCCTTTAACCCACACTAATGTTTCACTTGATGGTTGGATTTTGTTCCATACAAGATCATGCTCTTGTCTTTGTAAATTCTTACCTTCAACTCTTCAAGTAGTCCATGAGTCTTAAAAAAGAACAAAATTATACAGGAAAAAGTCATAATTACTACTTCAATTCTTTGTGGATAAGAAAATGATTTTTTTTTTTGTTTTGGCATGTTTATTCAACAATCATATATCATGCTCCTAATTTGCATTTTCCTGGAAGCACCTTCTGGTAGAAGTTATAAATTTTTTAAAAAATATATTCTGTTCGCATGATATAAATGTAGTGCAAGTTTCACGTATTCCTAGTTCCTTTAATTGGGCATATGTTTCTACTTTCTACTCTTCTTCAACCAACATGATTAATCCTTGGTGTTCGTTTCAACAACTTTTAGTTTATAGAGCTTGGAAATTTTCAGAACTTTTTCATCCACATTAAGGGACACCATCAATCTTTGTTTCAGCTATGGCGGGGGATGTAAATATCTACATGAATGACTTAGATGACCTACAAATGGCTGAAATTGAAATAATGATAGCAGAACCAAAAAGGTAATCAGTCACTTTTCAAACACAAAGTTACAACTTCTACCGTGAGTCATATATTGTTCTTCATTCCGAAATCCAAATTAGTGTACTTTTAGTGCATTTGCCCTTGCTGTCGTATGCAATTATTTTTTATTCATACTCATAAACATTTACTTATTTAACTGTGTTTTTTTGCTGTGGCATGGATTCATTCCATTAACATTGGCTTTTAAGCATACACGAGGGCTAAGAAGACAATAATACTAATCCCCAGATTGTATATTCTTTTATCATCTGGATTTTAACTCAAGCAGAATATAAAAAAATTGCACTTGATATGGGCAAAATAATGGTTGTCTAACGTCCAAAGTTTTTAGTTAAACTAGCTTTCGTTTGTCAAGATCTAGGGACCCTATATTTTGAATCATTGACATACCAGGAGGCCCAGGAAGTCTAGAACTTATGACATGCCAAAAATAATCTGTTAGTTATCATATTTGATAACAAAACACTTTCGGTGCTGTTGGATTCCAGTGATTGATACTGAACTTCTGGGGGCTATCAAATCAAAGGTTATGCCAATAATGTTTGGCGAATATCGCCAACTCGACTCTTTTGCACTAACCATTATGAGAAGGGGAATTACATCGAGTAGTCTGATCACGGAGCTTACTCAACTCATGAAAGCTCCAATGCCCGAAAGTACATACAGCTATCAATGGTTGCTCCCTGGCGGCTCAGGAACTGGCTCTACCCTGGGTGGCTCATACTACTCATCTGCTTACCGCTGGAGAGGGGGGGATCCCGAGATGCCTGGGCGTGACTTTGGGTGGCTGAAGCTGCTACCGGAGATGGCCCAAAATAGTGGGAGTACTCCAGATATCATGGAAGATATTTTTAGTACTCTGCCCAGTAGGCACAAGAATCGAAGAATGAAAATTGGACCTAATCCAACAGATTGAGGATGCAGTCAAAGAGATATACATGGCAGAAGTCATCAAATTCATTATGCCTATTTGAGTCTAATGACTAAATGAATCATTGATGATCAAGGCGACGAGCACCCGCAACTCTCTGCTATATCCTAAAGCAGCTCTGTAGTAAGGGAGAGGGAAGCATGTACTATAAAAGCATGCATAAGGCATGGATGAAAAGAGACTCTCTGCTGTATCCTAAAGCAGCTCTGTAGTAAGGGAGAGGGAAGCACGTACTATAAAAGCATGTGTAAGGCATTGATGAAAAGAGACTATCCAATGTTTCTGTAGTCTTTGCCGAGCCTGATTTTTTTCTATGGAGTGTCTTGCACTTTAACGAAGCCTCTCTTCAATAAGAGTTCCCCGAAGGGGTGAATTAGAGGCAGCTCTCATACGCCAGAGGGAAAGCGCCCGACAGAGAGGACATTGAAGGGAAGGGAGACTTCTTTAATGAGAAGCTCGACCACAGTTCTAAAGGGAGAGGTTCCTTAATGAGAAGCTCAACTACTAAATGAGAAGAACAAAAGTACTACCAACTCTTTGCACATGATATGGATAAAATAATGGTTGGCTAACACCCATATTTATTAGTTTACCTAGTTTCATTTGTCACGATTGAGGACCATATATTTTGAATCATTGACATACCAGGAGGCCCGGGAAATCTAGCATTTACGACATTCCAAAAACAATCTATTAGTTATATCATTGTATAGTAGACTGATCTTAAATGAAGCAATGGGATTCCAATGATCCCAAGCCATTCATGCATGTCTAAAATCCATCACTGCCAAACATTTTTTTAATTTTTATCATTTGCAAAATAGATTGGTAACTTTGTATAAGGTACCCAATCTGAGAGCCAAGGGGGACATTAATTTTAAACTGCCAACCCTTGGTTTGAATGCCAAATAGTGAAAGATCAAAACTCAAAAGTGAAGTTTCACTTATTTGCGTGCTCATAAATAGCAGGTCAGATCACAAGGCTTGACCATGTGGCTAGTGTGATGGGCATGTTGCTAGGCTACGAGGTGGACATTGACAAGCCCCAAGGGCTTTGTTGTGGGCTCTCAAGGATGGTGTTTGGGGGGGTCAAGATGGCCTACCAAGAAGGTCAAGGCTGGTTCAAAGTAATGGTGTTGTGGGGTCAAGATGGCCTACCAAGAGGGCCAAGGTTGGTGCCAAGGTATAAATTTGTGGTAGGGGGTTGTTGTTGGCGATGATGGCTTGAATGTGGGGCACAAAGAGGGGTTGTGGTGGGCAGTGGGCGATGCATGGCCCCTACAACCTTGCAAGGTCTTTCATTGAAAGGGCAATGGTCAGGTGCAACCAGGTTGAACTAGATCTCGAGTTCAACCTCATCTGCAGTCTTGGAAATAGGAGAATCTTGATTGCACGTCATCCTATAAAAAGTAAAAACCATGAAAGTCAAGATTCTCCCATATTCTAGGGCTCTAGATGTGGTTGAATTTGAAATCCGGTTCAACCTAGTTGAACCCGACCATTGCCCTTCGTGAAAACAGTATGTCAAATCACTGCCTCTTAGTTTCTCTTAATATTTTCTAAGGGGTAGAACTTTTCACCAGTATGTCATAGGGAAGCCCGATACCTACGATTTGGTTGTAATCGGCCAATTTCTAGCTCGAGTGAGCGCGAGGATGTGTGTACGGACCTACATATGTTGTAGGGAGTTTTTAGTGTCTCCCTGTCTCTTTACTATGGGGCAAGGCAAGGTTGCGTGTGAACGGTTACAAGATGGTTTTGACTGACCTAGCACATTGGATGGTAGGTGTCGCGCGACTTGCGAGTCATGAGAGTCACCCCGTGATAACTGGGACCCTGGTTGGGTCCCTCATACCAGCTTTACATTGGCTTTGATAAAAGAAGCAATGGGATTCCAAAGATGTCTAGCCATTCATGCATGTATCAACAGGGTTAGAAGTTTGAGGTTTTGGGCCAGGCGTAGAGGTTTGGATAATTTACAATGGGTTTAAGTGGGTCAGGTGGATTAACGTTGTTGTAGGGATCCAGGGGTTAATGGTTTCAACGAGGTAAATAAGTGGCGACGATGTTCATGGCAACGTTGTTAGTGGTTGTCGTGTGTGATGGACTCTTGCATTACAAACTAAATATTATAGATCATGTTTGAATGCCTATACATATCAAACCATAGGGGTGGCAATGGGCTGGGTAGCCCGGTCCCAATTTGATTTAAGGAGGGTTTGGGCTTGACATAAAGCCCGCGGGCTGGGCTTGGGCTAGCACGATAAGCCCGAAATTCAAACGAGCCGGGTTGGGTTTATCCTAGCCTGGCCCAAGCCCGGCCCATTGCCACCCCTATCAAAGCATGCATTATTGCTAAGTACGATTTCACTCTTGGTACTAATATATAAGGTTGTGGTGTGGGAGTAATCCTATTTCTGTAAACTTGTGTTACAGTACGCGTGTATATGAAAACCTTGCTACACCCTATCTCCCTGGCGCTTACCCTTCTAGCTGACTGCTTTTTTTCCTTCCCCTACCTCTTCTAGATCGGTGATGTTTGCATATTTTCAACTTCTCTTTTTTCTTTTTGATCCTTTTCTTTTTACCTTTTTGCCCTCCTCCCTTTCTCTTCCATTATATTTTTCTTCGTCCACAAACATTTGAAGTATTTCCTCCTTTCTTCCTTTATATGGCATTCTAGCTCTCATTCACACCTTTATATGTTGTTTAACCATTGTAAGCTCTAAAGTATCTGCTCTCATTCACACCTTTATATGTTGTTTAACCATTGTAAGCTCCAAAGTATCCACCCCATATTTCCTTGTCTTATCCCTGTAGCCACTTACTGAAACCAAGGATTATTTCCAATCCCTCACTTTGTAATGATTCCCTCCCCAAACTTCACACTAAGGTATCAATATCGAGTATCAGTCCGTCTTGGACCGATATAGATACAGTATCGCTGATACTGAATCTGTCTTTTTTTATCGGTCAGTGTTGGCTGATACAGTATCAGCCAATACTGACCCGTATCAGCTCAATACCGATAATGGTATTGATCCCACCACAATACCTCCATCGTGGTGGTATTGGTATTTCTCAACGAAAATGATACGTATTGGTATCGGCCGAGTTTTGAAACCATGCTTCACACAATCATCAAGTTCCCCTCTTGAGTCCAAACTATCACAGCCACCACCTTTTGCCGTCGTTTCCTTCCTACAGTGCCTCATCTCACCTGGGCCCCACCCCCAAACAATGGCCTTTTTCTCTGTTGGAATTCTGGTTATCTATTCAGCCTGCTTCCCCAGCATTGACTCAGAATTCCGTTCATTCATCAGATTAGAGATTAGTGGAAAACAGGACCTTCTTCCTGATGGCATGGTGTGGATGATCCAGAGTTTCTGCATTAAAAAGGAATGGCACCATCTAAAAACAAAATAAAGAGGGAATTTGAACTGAAAACCATTCGTAAATCTGCCACTCACAAGGATGCCATTACTGAAGTCAGTTCCATACGGCTGAGAATCATTACCATGGTTCATGGTTCAAAATTCCGGACAAAACTGATATGTATCGATTTCGGAGCAGACCAGGTCGATACATTGAATGTATCGGCCCATATATTCAATGTATCGGCCCATATATTCAATGTATCGGCCCATATATTTTTGTATGTATATGTATGTATTGGCCGATACATACCACTGTATCGTCCTGAATTGATACATGTCGGTTTTGGAGCTGAATGTTATGTACTGGAAAACCGAGTCATCTATCTCATTAAGCACCACAGCGCTTGAACTTAAGAATTTTGTATGTTGATAATGGAATAATATCTTAAACATGGTCTGCACTAGTATTATCCTGCAACATGAAAGTGCTATTACGCAGCGAAATCCCTGCCCTCTCTTTGTATGCAATAACTTTTTGCTAATTTTTCAGTCTACGGGTTTGTATTGGTAAAGTTGCTAATTAGTTTGTTCCTGTTAGCATAGCCGTGGAAAAGGGCTTGGCAAGGAAGCAGTCTTGATGATGATGGCTTTTGCAGTCGAGAATTTTGGGATACAAATATTTCATGCTAAAATTGGAGAATCAAACGCAGCGTCTCTTAATCTCTTCAGAAAATTGGTATCTATTTCCTGTGCATTTAGTAATGTAATGTACGTTTTTGTAACAGTTTATATATGTTTGTATGTCAAGGTTTAAAATCTCGGGATTGCTCTCGGTATCAGCGTCTGCATACTGACACGTATCGTTTAGGTATCACTGATATAAAGTTTGTACCAGTGATAATAGAAAAAAGGGGGCCATATTGGTTTGTATGTCCGTTAAAAACCAATGTCTCATATATGTAGGCTCCGATACGGAAACATATTGCCCAATTTGTCTCAATATTGTGCGAGAATCTAAACCACGATTTATGTATAGCATATCAATTTATTTGACTGCCTAGTGTGCATGCATGCATGCATAGTGTATGGGTTGACAAATTAATTATGGGTGTGGATGGTTTTTGCAGGGTTTTGAAGATGCTTCTTATAGTGAAGTCTTTAGAGAGGTACGGATTAAGTGCACCTGTATTTTACTGGTCTCCCAACTCAGTCAAACCTCCATCTTTGATTAGATTGTTGATATAGGGAATGGTAATAATGATTTCATCCATGATTAGGGCTGTCACTGGCTGGGGCAGCTTGTGACCAACCGGCCAGAACTGGTTTTTGAACTGGGTTGGGCACATAAACTTGACCCATAGCATTCGACCTGACCTTTTGGTTGGTCAGGTAGAGTTTTGCCCGTCACTACCCTATCTAATAATGTGCATCTTTTTTGTCCTTTTTTTAAAAATCTATTATATCTAGAAGAAAGTATCTGTGTTGGGACCCAAGCATGGAGTAACCATGTTCAATCTTGTGTATGTGGTAGAAATAGATGCCACATCATTTATTCATGTCCCGAAAATGCCCCTATTTATTCCCTTCTGTTTTAGGACGTGGCGTTAGCAAGAACCACAAATTGCAACAGAACATGAAGTTTCCATGTTGCCTACTTATGTCCAAACAATGGCTTGACCTCTTTTATATATATATATATATATATATATATATATATATATATATAGATAGATAGATAGATAGAGAGAGAGAGAGAGAGCATCGTCTGATGGGTCACTGCCCCTCTAGGCTTTTAGAACTTTTGTAAATTTTTGCCCTTTGTTTCATTGGTCAAAGATGGGTTTTCAACTCAAAAATTTCACCATTCAAATTTTTTCCATTGACCCCAAAATCAACGGTGTGAGATCTTTATTTTATTTTTTATTTTTTTTCCTAGCAGTCATTGATCGACCTTGTGCATGTGCACCTGGGAGTTTGGGACCCACATGGCCTGAATGCAGCGCCCCCATGCTACACTCGGAACGTATAGTCTCGGGCTGAGATACATGATCTAACCCGATCCTACTCAGCCTGTTGACAGCCCTAAATGACATGATTGATAGGTTCCAGTGGCCCCACCACCTTATATCACCACTTCCCTATATGAGCTACTATCAGGTGGACATGGCCGGAGGAGGTGTGTGGGCTTCCATTAGATACACAAGGCATGCGTATAATCAATCTTAGATGTATATTATTGGAGTATCCAAACCAACCAATCAGAGCATTTTTCATTCATTTAATGTGTACTAATGCCCATAAACGTAAAGGCAGCCAATTGCTGGCTTCTATAAATAATGGCAACGACCATGAAATGTGTGAATTTTTTCCTGATTCCAATCAAG
This sequence comes from Chloranthus sessilifolius, assembly GCA_021018995.1. NCBI lineage: Eukaryota > Viridiplantae > Streptophyta > Magnoliopsida > Chloranthales > Chloranthaceae > Chloranthus > Chloranthus sessilifolius. The sequence continues at coordinate 11,279,884 of CM037585.1, forward strand.
AAAATGGCCATGTGCGAAGCTGTGATTTGAATCATATGATTATGCTCTGCATCATCATGGTGCACTTGTTTTGCTTCACAAAGGTGTGGGGTCCGCCACTTTTGAGAATGGGTCCTATGCCTTTGCAAAGAGCAGATAGGGTACATCTTGGTCTGGGCACATAATGATGACCCCAAAAAAATTAACCTCAAGGTTGCTGGTTCATCCCAGCTTACTATAGAGAAAGTAAAGAAAAAACTTTTGACAACATTCAGTGGTTAAAAGGTTCTTCACAACACAACCTTTGATTATTTTATGATTCTGATGATATGCCCCTTTAAGCCATTTGTATAATTTGACTTTCTCGTATTATTATTTTTACTAATGTTGCCATTTGAATGATACCGCAGGTGACACTGGAGTTACCAGTAATGAAGCATAGGTGTAAGGAGCTGCAAAGTTTAATGGGTAATTTGACTGCACATTCGTTGCACTCTGCTACCAAATAGATATAATACAGGACGGAACCGATTCGGCCTTCAGTGGTTTAGATAAGAGACACATTCCATTTTGCCACATGTACCATTGATCTAGACCATCCAATCTGTTGGACACCTAAAATATTGGTTAACATCACACAAGGGAGATATTCGGATCATGTGCGATCAACGTTTCCATGGAAAATTACGCGTACTTTTAGACCATCCAAATGTAACCTCTGTGGACAGTTACTGATAAATTCATAGGCGATCCAAATGTAGGTGACTGGGCTGATGGCTAGAATCTTCGTGTCTGTGTACGGGTGCGTGCATGTTTGTGTGGATGTGTGCATGCATGCGTGTGTGTTTTGAAGAGATGGTCAATTGATTGGATGCCCCAGATTTGTTGGTACGTGTGTCGAAATATGAATGTGATCTCTATTTAAGTTGCCTTCATCATCAACATGGTCTTATCCCATCTATTTGGACTCTGCTTTGCGTGTCCTATTTCTCCACTCCTTTTAACTGAACGGGTCAAATTTTCTTAACCATTCATTTGCTTTATGATATTGGAGCCAGTTGCTTAATCAAGTTTGGTGATTGGAACTATGTTGTCCACATAATATGGCCTGAAACGATTAGTCTTGGACGAGACATATCGTGCGATCAGGCTTCAAAGAAATGTATCACAGATACCCCTTGTATCAGGCAACCCAAGTATATATAGGCTTACTTTTGCACTTCCATTGTTTGATAGATGTTGACATCGAAAGGATTCGTCTCGTCTTATCTTGGTGTCGGGATCAAGTGTAAAAGCTGTTTGTAGGTTGTATTATGGTTAATTCTATATCTTTAATGCTTGATCTATGATTCAAAACCATGTTATGCATTTTGTACGATAATTGGGAGATGTTGTTCTTTGATCAAAGTGCTCTGGTTCTCTTATATGGTTCTCTTTTTGGGTAGGTAAGGTGGAAAGAATTACAGCTCACAAAAGGAAAAAAAAAGTAATCAGGTTTTTCCTGCAAACAGGAGGTCCCACTTATCTCTTAGGTCTCCTCCAGTCCAGCCAGCAGGCAGCAAGAGCTTTAGATCCCAAAGCCCACATGCAAATGCAGTCCAACTGTACTATTTAATCTACTCAACCTTGTCTCTTGTCATTGAAACTAAGGGCACTTGTCCTATATAGGTACCCCAAAAGATAGTTGCAAGTCAGCAGGTGTCAGCTTCCGACTACCATAATTGCCTAGTTCCTACCGCATTGGCATGGGGCTACAGTGCTTTCTTGCCGTGTGCCTCATGTGGCACCCCAGTACCTCCATACTAAAGCCAACCTAAACCACATCCAATTCTGATACCACTTGCCCAAAGGCAAAAGCTCGAACCATTCATTAACCAAGCCGAACCATAACTCCTACATCGTCACGGTCTTCAATTGATGCATGCCGACCTACACGTCAGCTCTTAACTATGCTTAGACTGCTTGCTTCACCCTTTACCATCACAGTAAACCACCAGAGGCCCTGACAATCATTTCGAGCCACAAGCCAATTGCATTACTATGTCTTTGCATCAAGCTAATGCACACCACAGTGTCCCACAAAGCCCACAAGTCTCTCTCGAGCCTACCACAAACTCGTATAGGGATATTTTGCAGGGCAACTCATCTTATTTCATCCTCATGCATGCCCATGCATGCCTGTCTAACCATTGGAGTCTCAACAACCACTCAGACTTACTGGACGGTCGCCCATCATTACAACAAGAGCATGCTTAACTGACTAGATCCCCCCATGTTTCCACCAACTAGTATAGCTGCTGCAACATCCGAACCTGACACAGGGTGACCCACTACACTACAATTGCAGTACCATCACAGTGTGACCCATATAGCCTTAGGAGGCCATCAAAGTGCCTTCTAGCACACCGATGACCAATGTGTATCCAGAAGTTGGATGAACTACATATATAGCGGTAAAATAGCCACTCTTTGGAAAGTAGAGGGAATACCTCAAACATATCATGTTATCGGGGACGGGAATCACTTGTGTGCCCACGATCAAAGTCATGAGACGCCCACACTATGATCCCACGACACACCTTTGTGTGCCACACTACTATCCGATAAGGTCTCAACATATCCCATACATACCATGGTAATGTGACATCTTGGCATGCCATTTGTCAACCTTCCGCGCACCTTTGTAAATGAAGACCAAATTCTGAGGCTCCTCATCCTCCATTCCAGCTACAGTCATGCGCCTCTGTGCGCCAAGGTCAGTACCACGCGATACTCTTGACCCGAATATTTTGTTATAGGAAACACGCAGTCATCTTTTAGGCATGTGATTTTTAGGTCTCTGAAGTCAGAGACATACACGTATCTATAGGTTCTTCATTGGGAATTATGAAAGTAGGGTTAGATTTGCAAGTGGTGAGAATTTAATTAAAAATAAACATTGAAGCATTGTGAAGAGATTTTTCACATTGATTAATGGAACATGACTGCCGAACTTATATAGTGGGTCATTGCTGCCTGCGTTAGCCATGTGGTACAAAATCCAAGTCATCAAGAGTGGTAGTTTATGATTGATTGAAAACTTTAAACCGTCTAATATAAGCACTCTAATAGGGACAATTGTGCATAACCTTTTAACTGTTGGTATTAAAGTAGACCAATCGAATGGTTCCAATCGTCTAATAGGCATATAATTTTTAACTTGAGATGTGTGTCGATGATGAGCTGCTAGGTGCTCTACTTGGATTAATAAAAAATTTGTGCCACCGTTGCCTCCTCTCTTCCATATAGTAAGAATTCTCTGGATCAACTTCATTCCTGGATATGTTGACATGGTGAGCATATTAACGATCGTAAGCACCTGATGTGATTGCCCCATGTTCCGGTACCGTTAAATTTCCAGTTCGATGGGCTCAAATGCACTTATATCTACCTAGTGAACATTTTGTCTTATAACAAATTTTTTCCAAGTGAAGAGTTATTTTTCAAAAGAGTTTGTATGTGTAAGCAGCCCGAGTGCCAAGTCAGCTAGTATTCGGGCCAGTTTTGAGGATGTATGCCATGTCGGAACACATGGTGTTCTGTCCGATATTAATGTTATGATATAGGGACTGTTATATTGTGGACATATTTTATGCAGACAAAGTGTAGGCGGTTGATTTAGTGCAATGCAATTGGTTGCAAGTAAGCGAGGCTCAATTAGTGTAAGTAGGTGTAACCAATCGCGTCACGTCAGCCCACGCCGCCTGCGCTTTAAATCTCTTTATCATGCATGCTAATTTCGTATGATTTTTAGTGCAATGAATCACAAGATGGACACACTGTTTTGTTCCAAATTTTTGGAACAGTTTTTATATCCATCTTTATGAAGTACCAATTAGGGAAAAGGCAGAAGAAAAAAAAACGAGAAAAAGAGAGGGAAAATTGACAAATTTCAGGAAAAAAATTGGGAAAAATTTAGGAAAAAGAATATAAAAATGTAAAAGAATAAATATCTTTTTGACAAAATAATTTTAAACGCTATCAATGTTCTATAAAAGAAAAGTGCATTTAAAATGAATTTTCTTCAGAAAAAAATGCCAATTTATGTGACTATGTTTTAGGGTTCAGATTGGATCGGACACTTCGGGCACGTGGCACGCATCCCAAATCACACATATCAGATTACCTGGCACTTGGGCTCGCTGCCTAATACCGACTCATCTCTCCAAACACTTGTATCTGAGCTACATATGGGTGAATCTAAGATCTGATTTGGTGGTAGGTAGTACGATGATCGAAGAGTACCATTATTTGCACCTACCTAATAGATAGGTGTGTCCATTTTGAAAATTGTTGATTGCTTTGAATCTAGTGATGGAGATCATGAGTGCACCATTAGATTGCCAGGTTTTTTATTTCGTATAACACACATTTAAAAGAAGTGGCCCCAAAAATCATGTGGAACCCTTCTCACTCAAATGTGATTTTCAGGCCACTTTTAAAGATATATGTCACGTGGAGTAAAATTGGCCGTTTAATGGTACGCTCATGATCTCAAGATTCATTGTGAGGGAGATGGGGACAAAAAAGATCTTCATTGTCTTATTCAAAGCAAAATAGTGAAAAATCACAAATTATATGCCAATTTTTAAAAAGCATACAAATTTTCAAAATTTGTGAATAATCCGTCAATAATTCGCATATTCTTGATTTCATGAATTAATGGAGAAATTTGTAAAATTTTTGACAAACTTGGTGACTATGCATGAAAGCCATTTGCTATGTGGACGGCATAAGCCCTACTTGATAGTGGTGGAAATGCCAAATATTGGTGGAAAAAAACAGTCAATTTCCATATGTTCCTGGTTCATAACAATGGAAGGAGATTGAAATAAAGTACGTGTGCCCCACAAAAGTCAGCATGCCCCATGTAGAAACCTAGTTTTCGTATTCGATTCAAACATTTAAGTGGTGGAAATTGAATTTCTCACTAACATAAGAAGCGTTCATAAGCATATTGATAAATTTTGGGAAATTTTTGGTAATTTTGGTATATTTTGCCAAAATTTTGGTAATTTTATTTTTAATATTTAATTTTTTTATTTTAACTATGTTAGTAATTTATTATATATTTTAATAATATTTTTTTAAAAAATATTAAATATATTTTTTGTATATTTTTAATCTCCGAAACTTTCCTGAATTTTTTTCAAAAAGTATCGGAATTAATTTGAAATGTACCGAAAGGACCCCACACTGAAAAATTACCGAACATGAAATTTGTCACTATGGTAGTAAGGATTATTTTATTATTTGAACAATAATTTTTTTTTTAAATTCTTTTCTACATCAACTAATTAGAAATTAATTTCTACTCAAAGTTATTTCCAAATAGTCTAATTACACATCAAAAATTCATTCCTACAAGAAATCATTTGGTAGGAACGCATTCATAAAATTGATTTGATATCCTATTTTGGAGTGTCCCTACCATCATAGAAACCAGCACACGCCTCAAGGTCTACATGGGGAACACGGCATCCATGCCACGTGATAGTCAGTCACTGGCTACCTAGCGACTCCAATGCTATCCTGAAATTACCGGCCCAAGGATCAAAATTTCGGCCAAAATTTTAATTTTGGGCATGACAAAAATCAAAACTGAAGTTTAAAAATTTGACCGAAAACTCTGACTGAAATTTCAGTCACTTCGAAATTTTGATCCTCATACATAAGTGACTGAAATTTCGGTCCAAAATTTTATTTCAGTCGAAACCAAAACCAATAATTTGGACCGAAATTTTAGCTCCAATTGCCATCCTAAATTTTAGGTGGAATAGGATACCAACTTGGTATCATATATATATATATATATATATATATATATATATATATATATGATATATATATATATATGATAAAAGTTAGCATCCCTATTTTTTTAAATACTATATTTGCTTAAATGAACAAACTCCTCCCCAAGACCCCAACAGCTAGTTGGGAAAATATAATATAATATTTTATTTAAAATAGATTTGAAAATATAATCAAATAATAAATTCAGGATATATAGTTGGAGTGCACCATATCTCAAAATTTTATATCACAAATTTGGTATCTCAAATATGCCACATAAGCAAAAAAAAAATGGTATAGGCCGACGGAAATATTTAGTTAAAATCAGAAAAATTATAAACAGAGAACAAATTTGTTGAAGACAAAATAGTGGCAGCTAATGTGGCGCAACTTGATTGACTGTACTGACTTGCCTTAATTAAGCCCCATCACACTTGCGGCCAATTATATCATACCACATTAGCCACCTGCACTTTACCTCATAAAATCGGTCCTCCATTTAACACTATCCTTAAAATCAGTTTTCCATCACCTAATATTTCGGTGGCTTTCAAAGCATGATGGCCTTCAGAAATTTCAAACTCAGCAACGGCTATATTTTGTTGTCAGCTAGTCTTTATTGGCATAAAGTAGCTCTAAAGTACAAAAGCGTAGGAAAAAAATAGAAGACGAGTGGATTTTAGGGGCATCTATGCGGTATGACAAAACGGTATGACAAAAAGTCATGTTTTAGTTACGACTTTTTCACTCCACGATGAAATCTTTTTTAATTGTGACCTTTTGAAAAAGTTGTCCCTTTTCAAAATCTTGAATTTTTCATGAATAAATACATGAATTTGTGTCATTTTCCTAGTTCCCTCTATTTTTTCCAAATTTGTATGTTTTTCTAATCTTATAAGGGTGCATTCATTTACAACCCAAGATTCTTCTTAGCTCAAATTTTATGTTTTTAACCAGTTGACTATTTTGAATCAGACGATGAAGATCATTCTTCACCCCAATCTTTCACACAATGGATCTCGAGATCATAAGTATTCCATCAAACGATCAGATTTTGATTCCACATGAAACATGTCCCAAAAGTTAACATGAACATAGTGTACATCAAATGTGTTTCTTAGATCACTTTTCAAGATGTATCTCATGTGGAATAGAAATTTGACCATTTGAAGGTAAGCCCCCTGATTTCAAGATCCATTATGGTCATCAAATATTGTTCTTAGATCACTTTTGAAGATGTGTGTCATGTTGAATCAAAATTTAATCATCTGATGGTAGTAGGCTTATGATCTCGAGGTCCATTGTATAGAAGTTTGGGTGAAAAATGATGTCCATCATCTAACTCAAATAGTCAACTTTTGCTAAGAAGGAAGAATCTTGGGTTAAAAAGAAAGGTAACCTTATTTATAAGTTTCTACTAAAATTATTTGGATTTAAAGCTCAAAATCAGGCTTGAGCCTAGCCCCCGTGTTACATATATATATATATATATATATATATATATATATAATAAAATATAGGACACTTAAGGTACGTAGGGCTGTCAACGGGGTGGGCTTCAGCCCAAGCCCGGCTCGGGCCGGGTTCGGGCCCAAAATTTTCAAGTTTTATTAAACGGGCTGGGGCCCGGCCCGGATAAGAATCAGGCCCGAGTTCGGGCTTCAAAGTTTAAGGCCCGGCCCGGCCCGTTTAACTGATATCCTAAAAGAAACAAAAAAATAATTTGATTTCTTTTTTAAAAAGGTAGGAAGCCCGGCCCGAACCGGCCCGGCCCGGATAGCTAATCGGGCCGGGTTCGGACCCGAAAATTATAGAAACAGGCTGAGCCCGACCCGGATAGCTAAACGGGCCGAACCGGGCCCAAAATTTAAAAATAAAAATAAACGGGCCAGGTGAAAATCCCGGCCCGAACCCGGCCCGTTGACAGCCCTAAAGGTACGTTCGTTTCACCGTATTTACAACTTTTTACATGTATTCTTGCTTTTTCAGGGGCAGCGGCCTGAATTTTTACGAATCTTATATGTTCGGCTCAATGTATTCATGAGCTATAAAACACTGTTACCTTTCCAGGTAATATTTTGGACTTACGAGCCCCCAGCCTCGTAACGCTAAAATATTACAGGAGCTATTTCCAGCAAGCCTGCAACGGCTTCTTTTATTACAGCATAACCCTTTCCTTGTAGCAATTAAAAACCTTATTCAAAGGGCATTTACTCCAGAAGACTATATTTTAGAGGCATCCATTGAAGATCGTCATCCAAAGGCATTTACGAGAGTCTTCTTCTCCTTGGAACAGAGCACCTCCACCTAGGTCATAAATCCTATTTTTCAGAAACTCTGGAGCTGATCTTAGGGTTTGCAGTGGAGGTAAGGATGAACCTGCTTAATTGGTGGGTCCTTGATCTAATTGAAGATGGGTTGCACCATAGTTTTGTGGGGATGGAGCATGCATAGGGATTTGCAGGAATATCAGTTGGAAAAGACCCAATAGATTTGTAATCCCCGACCATAAATTAAAGGGCTTTAGGTTAGCCCCAATAGCTCAAGGATCATCCATCTCTTGTATGTATCACTTGTGTGATTTGTAATTTTTTTATTGTTTTCCTTCCAAAATTTCTTCTTTTCATTCATCAACTTTTGTTCCATTAATTAATTGTAGGTTTTATGCAAGAATCTTTTTCTCTATTAGCCGGTACCCGATTCGCACGTAGGTTTTATGCAGGAATCGTCTTCTTTGGTAGCTAAGTTTCAAAGCTGAGCATGTTCTTCTTTCCAATATCAACTTAATTGGAGATTTTATGAAGTGCTATTGTGTGCTTGTTTTTAATAAATTTATTTTCCTTCTGTGAACTGGTTTATGATGAAAACTTCCAATGGATATTTTTAGTTTGCTATTTCAAAAAAAATGCCGTAATTTTTATACATTCTCTCTTCTTTTTTTCAATTCTACAACATATGATGGGATTTGTTGATGCATTTCTTTCGTTCAATTCCAGTACCTATGCTCTGGTTTGGTTTATGAGCCTCCAAAACACATGTTGGGATTTGTTGATACATTTCTTTCGTTCAATTCTAATACATATGCTTTGGTTTGGTTTATGAGCCTCCAAAATATATGTTGTGATTTGTTGATGCCATTTTTTTCTTTAAATTTCAAAAAAATTTATGTAAGGGTCTACGCCTAATGCGGCATGGCCTTTAATTAAGAATCCTATAATTTTGTGAACATCAGCCATCCGCATGGACCCCAATTTAGTCGTATACTAGCAACAATTAGCATCCAATTATCCAATTATCATGTTTTAAAAGAATGATTAAAAAAATACATGAATTGTTCTTTTAGATGTAATGTAGAAAGACAGTAAAAACATAGTTTTACGCTACAATTTTACAACGAAAGGAACATTCGTTTGATGCCTAAATATTACATGTAAATTGAATTTTGCGTGTAATCCAATAAGCACAAAATTACCTGCAAAGTGCATTTTATGGAGCAGAGATTACAATGAAACAAACGTGCCCTTAGCCTTTAAGACCATTTTACTATATGTAAAGATTAAACCACTGACTCGAGTTAATATCTGGGGCATTTTCCAAGTATCCCTATGGAATCACCAACTCATTGGATATTTGCAGAATATCATCCTTAAAAACTTTCTTTGTAAATTTCCTCGATAATATAAATTAGACAATTTAAATGTTATAAAACCCCAAGGCATAATTTTAAATCAACTTCTTGAACATATATATTAATTATCAAGTCCCCTTTTAAAATAGTTGTACAAAAGATTTGAATTTAAAGTAAATTAAATTATAATATTTATTTTTATATTTTTTGATTGAAAAAAAATATTGGCCTGTGACCGGCCCTATAGAAGGGCCGCATTGGGCTGAATACATTTTGGTCGGCCTGAGTAGGGGCCAGTCTAGGACTCTATGCTTCAAGGCCTGAGTAGAACTAAACCATTTTCAGCCCTGACCCGATTTTGATCCGGCCCGTTGAGAGCCTTACTTACTTCCTTAAAAAAGCATCTAACCTATCATATAGGATTTGTTTTTGGCCATTATCAAATTTTCTCTTATGTACTCTTTAGAATATTTTTATTTCTTGTTATTATATATATATTCATCCTAACATTTTCGTTTTGGTTGCATATACTCATTTTTTTTTCTCACCTTTTCATAGTACAAAATTTTGCGCTATAACATACGGCAGGTTGATCCGGCAACTTTTAAAAACATCCCTTCAATTTAATTGCAACTCTTGGGCTGTACTATACTTAGAAAACGAAAGTCACAAATTTCATGATTTAATCTACTTTTGTCACTTTATTCCTGAACTACGACTCGGTGACCAATTGATTTCAGGGGGAATTTCCCCATTAAGTGACTATGGCACCCGCATGATTTGAAATCTCATATTTCCAAATTGTCTCGAACAACTTTGGGATCAAGATGTCTAAGGTCTCGGCGTTGACATGAAATGAAAATAATCTTTTGAATGGTCTTACACCATTAAAATAGGCATTTGATTTTATTCCATTAAAGAATACCTTACTGTTGCACCATGTGACAAATATTTGTGAACAATCTAAACAATTCAAGTGATTGTTCATGATTAGATCACATCTTAATAAAAGAATCACACTTATAAATCAATTATATATCGTCCAATCAAGGATCTTTAATATTAGTTGTTAAAAAATAAGAATAATAGTGACAATAGTGTACACAGCTTTAGACACATGATCATGAGAGTCATTCACGATCATACCATATATATGATATATAAAGATAAAATAATGTCGTGCATACAAATAAAATGAGTAGTACACTTTCAATAGTGTACAAACCTCCTCTAAAAAAAATATATAGTGTACAAACCTTATTAGGAATTCTATCACACTACGAACTCCCTATCGCGATGAATGCGAAAAAATAAGAAGATTCAGATAAAAAATTATTGACACGCACAACACAAAGATTTACGTAGTTTACCCAATCGAGGGCTACGTTCATGAGAGTATATGCATTATTTTTATGAATGTTTACAACACACACACTCTCTTCTCTCTAGTGCAAACTCAATCAAGATCTAGTACGGTCTTCAATAACAAATCCGTTGTTAAACCAAGGACGCGATCCTTCAAATAACAGAGAAGAGATCTGCCGAAATATAATCACGATTCCAACACAAGAACGACTTCAATCGGAACTTCAATCCCCAATCTATTCTTCAAGACTTTTTCTCTCAAAGTATTCTCACAAATTTCTCACATGAAACTTTCACCAAACTCTCTCTGGATCCCTAGAGGAACTTTTTGCAAATAAGCTCCAAACACTTTTTGGAAACAGAACTCACAAATCTCCTAAGACTTGCAAGTATTCAAAACACTTCCAAAAAATCCCCAAACCACATTAGGAAATATTTTGGCTAAAGCAATCTTCCAAAATAGCCACATATTCAAAATTGCGGATCTGCATCCGCCCATCAGTCAATCGATTGACTTTCCAACCTCAATTGATTGACATCGGTGGCTGACTTCTCAAACTCAATAGATTGATTTTCCCAACTCAATCGATTGAGTTGACACATGTGGTTGTGATTAAACCTTATTTAACAATCTCCACTAAGGTTTCATCCCCAACTACGTTACCGCTCCAACGGGCATTAACATCTTCGACAAGTGTTAATCAAGTTTAGACAGTGCCCAAACTTCTTCTGTGTAACCGATTTAATCAACATGTTCACTGCATTTTCTTTCGTAAGTGCAAGTGTTAACGGGACCATATCCTTAAATTTTTTAAGATGTTTCTTCATCATCTCTGACCTTCTCAAGGTAGTCTGAATTGGTACCTGGGACTGCAAGTTTTGAGAAATTGTGCCACCATGCTCTATCTCAGAGTCTTCTTTCTCATCTTGCTCATGTCTTTCAACATCAACTTGTATTTGAGGTTCATCAAATGACTGAGGTTTGTCTTCCGTCTTTTTCATCGAAAATTCATCTTCGTTGAAAGTAGCATCTCTTTCAACTATCACTTTGTGAGATTGTGTATCCTACAAACGATAACCTAACTCCTTCTCCATAGCCAATCAAGACACACTTTTTGAATTTTGGATCCAACTTCGATCATTCAGTTTCCTGAAGTAATGCATAAGCCGCACATCTAAACACCCTCAAGTGAGAGTAGTTCCCGTGTCTTTCATACCAAACCTCATTTGCAGTTTTCGAGTTCAATGTCGTTGAAGGCGACTGGTTGACCAAGTAACATGCCGTGTTCAGTGCCTCTGCCCAGAACCCATAACTCAAGTCGGAATAGTTCAACATACACCATGCTTTTTCTAATAGTGTTCTATTTATCCTCTGCTACACCATTTTGCTAAGAATTTTCAGGAACTGTTAAGTGCCTAATAATCCCTTGATTTTCACAGTAAGCCTTGAACTCTGATGATAAGTATTCTCTACCATTATTTGATATGAGAATCTTCACCTTTCTGTCTATCTGCTTTTCAACCATACTCTGCCACTACCTGAATTTTTGAAGCACATCTGATTTATTTTTAATCGAATTCACCCAAACTTTCCTAGAGTAGTCATCTGTAAATGACACAAAGTAGTTGGCTCCACCTACTGAAGTGACTTTAGCCGGTCCCCATACATCTGAATGTATGTAATCAATCAGCCCCTTCGAAGTGTATTTTCCAGTGGAGAAATTGATTTTCTTCTGTTTCTCAAAGATACAATCTTCACAAAAATTCAGTTTACAAGTTTGAATTTCAGAAATTGCCTTATTCTTTATGAGCTCTGTCAGCCCACGTTCACTCATGTGACCAGGCCTCTTGTGCCACAAATCTGAGAGATCCTTGGAATCTTTTATAACCGTAATATTACTGTCATTGATTGTATTGCCTACTAAAGTATACAGATTTTTCATCTTTTCACCTTTCATCAAGGTCATAGCACCACGTATGACCTTTAGTTTATTGGATTCTAGGATGACTCGACATCCTATCTCATCCAGTGCCCCCAACGAGATCAGATTTTTCTTCAGATTAGGCACATACCTAACCTCAGTAAGAGTGCGAACATAATCATCAAACATCTTGATTCTGATTGAACCGATACCCACTGCTTCACATACACTATCATTCCCTATCAAAATCGTCCCACCATTGGCTACCTTATACTGGTCAAACCAATCTCTGTACGGACACATGTGATACGATGCCCCTGAATCTAGGATCCATCTATCATCAAACTAATTGGAGCTTAATAATACACACAATAGGTTTTTACCGGAATCTAACTTAGCAACACTAGCCTGTTGCGAAGTCCCTTCATCACCTTTATTATTATTCAATCTCTGCTTGCAATATTTACGAATATGTCCAGATTGCTTACACAAGTAACATATAATATCCTTTCTGTCACCCCTAGATTTGGACATGTTATTTTCTCTTATTGATTTATTATCCCCTCTGGATTTGTCTCTTTTGCGATCATGATTTCGACCCTTTTCGCTCAAGAGACTAATCCCTTCGGAGTTAGATTCGGACTGTTTTCTCAATTCGTTGGAAAGAAGTGCAACAGTCACTTTTTCGATGGCAATAGTATCTTTACCATAAATTAATGTGGTAACAAGGTGCTTATAAGATGGTGGCAATGAGGTGAGCAAGAGAAGTGCGAGATCTTCTTCAAGTTTCACCTCAATGCTCAATAGTTCACTAACTATTTTATTAAACGAATTCAAATGGTCATGAATACGCGTACTACCCTTCATACGAAGGGTGTAGAGTTGCTTCTTCATAAAGAGTCGGTTGAACAACGACTTTATCATGTAGAAAGATTTCATCTTCTTCCACAGATTCACAGTAGTCTTTTCGTGAAGAATGTTGTACAGAATTTCATCGGACAAGTACAATCGGATAGTGCTTACAGCCCGCTTATCAATAGAGTTCCACTCTTCATCGAACATCTCTGCCTTCTTCCCCATCTCTTTTCCAAATAGGGCATCATTAATGCCTTGTTGGATAAGGAGATCTGTGACCTTGACTTACCACAAAGCGAAATTATTATTCCTAGAAAACTTCTCCACCTTAAATCATGCATTCGAGACCTTCATCGCCATTGTAGCGTAAACCTCGTTTTGATACCAATTGTTAGGAATTCTACCACACTACGAACTCGCTATCGCGATGAATGCGAAAAAATAAGAAGATTCAGACAAAAATTAATCACACGCACAACACAAAGATTTACATAGTTCACCCAATCAAGGGTTACGTACACGGGAGTATATGTACTATTTTTATGAATGTTTACAACACACACACTCTCTTCTCTCTAGTGCAAACTCAATCAAGATTTAACACGGTCTTTAATAATAAATCCGTTGTTAAACTAAGGACGCAGTCCTTCAAATAACAGAGAAGAGATCTGTCGAAATATAATCACGATTCCGACACAAGAACGACTTCAATCGGATCTTCAATCCCTAAGCTATTCTTCAATATTTTTTCTCTCAAAGTATTCTCACAGATTTCTCATATGAAACTTTCACCAAACTCTCTCTGGATCCCTAGAGGAACTTTCTGTAAATAGGCTCCAAATATTTTTTGGAAACATAACTCACAAATCTCCTAAAGCTTGCAAGTATTCAAAACACTTTCAAAAAATCCCCAAACCACATTAGAAAATATTTTGGCTAAATTAATCTTCTAAAATAGCCACATATTCAAAATTGCGGATCTGCATTCGCCCATCAGTCAATCGATTGACTTTCCAACCTCAATCGATTGACACCGATAGTTGACTTCTCAAACTCAATCAATTGACACATGTGGTTGGGATTAAATCTTATTCAACAATTATAACACCCTATATAAATTAAAATAAAAAATTAAAATTTCTAATGTTGCATCTCGAAATAAATCACAATCTAATCTCACCTCGTTGAGGTCCGAGATGTGTGACGTCTAGCCTAAGATATCTTGTCTCGAGCGAGATTTCAAACTATGGGCGCACGGGTCGAGAACCAATGCTAACTGAATACTAGTCATGGCAATGGGTAGGGCTTGGGCATGGGTATGGTAAACCTAAGCCCAGCCCGACCCATTTATCCCTAAATTATTTAGGGATTGAAATTTTTTAACTTTATATGACCATATATATAATGCAACTATTTAATGGTAGTGAGAACTTGCAAACGAGATGCACGAGGTTTGTATTCTAGCACATGGGTTAAAAGAAAAGGCTCGATAGTTTTAGGACCCGTGCCACATGAAATACCATGTAAGAGATTTTTGGCGTCAATTTGAAGGCCATGCTGTAGAGATTTTTGGCGTCAAAGATTGACATCAAAGACAATCTCTATCATTTGATATAACACTGTCAACCATTACATCAGATAATAGAAAATAAAAAATCTATAAT